>JAQIZX010000004.1:0-1389326 GCA_028827385.1 Penicillium freii | reverse complement strand
ATCTTTGAGAATCCGCAGTTCTTTGTTAACGGGCCTACCGCGTCAGATGTGCGACAGGGATATGATGGGGATTGCTGGCTCATGGCTGCGCTTTGCACTATGGGCAATAAGGAGGAGCTGATCAAGAAAATTTGTGTTGCTCGCAATGAGGAGGTTGGGATTTATGGATTTGTTTTCCATCGAGGTAAGCCTGTGCTCAGAGTCTGATCTGAGACGGAACCATGCTGACTTCAATCATCAGACGGCGAGTGGCAGCAGTGCATTGTAGATGACAAGCTTTATCTCCGAGCTGCTGACTACGATGAGTCTGTCATCGAGCGACCCATCTGGGACGACATCAATCGGACTGATGCGGAGGAAGAGTACCGACGAGTCTACCAGACCGGCTCGCGCGCCCTGTACTTCGCGCAGTGCGTCGACGACAACGAGACTTGGCTACCTCTTCTAGAGAAAGCCTTTGCAAAGGCCCATGGAGACTATTCCGCGATCGAGGGTGGATTCGTTGGTGAAGCTATCGAGGATCTCACCGGAGGCGTCACGTCTGAGGTGTTATCCAGCAATATCCTCAACAAGGACCGCTTTTGGACCGAGGAAATTATGAAGGTCAACAAGGAATTCCTGTTTGGTTGCGGGACAGGCCTATTTTCAAACTGGTTAGATCCCAAGTACCAAGGTCCACCAAGGGATCGAAAGGGTATTGCGGAGGGTCACTCTTATTCCATCATGGATGCCCGGGAGGTTGAAGGACATCGACTACTGCGACTTAGGTAGGTGCATGAATGCGCCAGTGAAGCGAACGGAAAGCTCACAACATCTAGGAACCCATGGGGTCGCAAAGAATGGTACGGTGCCTGGGGTGATGGATCCAAAGAATGGACGGCCGAGTGGATGGAAAAGCTTGGCCATAAATTTGGCAACGATGGTGTATGTGTTCATCCATTGCACTTTCACTCAATACGCTAACCTGGCCCAGCTCTTCTGGATCTCTTATAAAGACCTGCTCAAGAAATACCAGCACTTCGACCGGACTCGCCTTTTTGGACCTGAATGGACCATTACCCAGCAATGGACTACCTTGAATGTCCCCTGGTCCGCTGATTATCACACCACTAAATTCATGATGGAAGTGAACACCAGTGGTCCGGTAGTCATTGTGCTATCCCAGGTTCGTTCTGCTCCATTCCTTCCTGGTCTTGTACAGTGGCTGACAAACACAGCTTGATGCGCGCTATTTCAAAGGACTAGCCGGCGAGTACAGCTTCGTTCTCAAGTTCCGCTTGCAGAAAGCCGGAGAACAAGATTATCTCGTGCGCAGCCATAGCAGCCATTTCATGGGCCGATCTGTTAACGCCGAGATTGACCTTGACCCGGGTCGCTATCACGTCCTGATGAAAATCACAGCCTTCCGCCACGAAGACGTAGACTCTACCGAGGAGATTGTCCGGCAGGTTGCCTCGACGAGAAGAGAGAAACTGGTCCAAGTCGGCCTTTCATACGACCTCGCGCATGCAAAGGGATTGGTGGGCGAAACAGACCAAGAAAAAGGAGAACAGGAGCGTTTCAAGGCAGCCGAGCGGAGAAAGCTTCGCGATGAGGTTAAGAAAAGGATGCAGAAGGAATGGATCCGCCGCCAGAAGTCAGAAGCCCGACACCAGCGCTTGGAAGCACGACGCGGGATCAGCACCCCGAGCAGCAGCTGCTATGATCCTACCCTCGAAGGCGATTCTGCCACCAGTCAAATTCTGGCAGATAAACCAGTAGAGGATTCTCCTGTTGACATTGGAAGCATCTCAAGCGAGAGGAGTGAGCGCCGTGTCAACGGTTCCGTCCCGACCATCCACGTCAACGGCGGCCATGGCCAGGGCCTACACGCAAGACACGCGAGCGGTGGGTGGCGACGTAGAACTGACTTTTCCCGTCCCAGTCTAGATGCTCGTGTTGCTACGGATGCTCTGGACCAGGGTGACCTTGAGTTACTAGAAGGGTTCGAATTTGACAGCGATATCGATATGCCTCCTGACGAGACGTGTGTGAAGAATCGGCCCCCATCGATGGGCCTTGATGAGCCCCATCTTGATCCGTGGAATGCTGTCTGTGTTGTTGGCCTCCGTGTTTACTCCAAAGATCCGCAGTTGGTCTTGCAGGTTGTGCGTCCTGTGCCAGAGGATGATACCGAAGCTCCTCTGGATCGAGACGACCCTGCAGCGTCGGCGGCTACATATAACTGAGATACTTATTCATGGAGGGACCCTTGGAGCATTCAGATACAGATTCAGTGCATGCTCATAATGCTTTTTTGTTTTGTTCTGTTTTATTGAAATTGTAAAGCGAGAAAAATTGCTATTTGTGCATGATTAACTAACTTAGCCCTTGGTTTGATCGAAGAATGATGGAGAAAATATAATGCTATAACACTCCAAACTGTAATCAACTTTATCACAATAAGACATAGTATATATCATTCTTTGAGCAACGTATCATTACTATTTGAGTATTCTATTCTTGATATCCCTTTCCAACAATATCATTCTCACGGCGAGTCCACATGATAGATGGCCATATTATTCAGGCATCAACTACTTTCGGATAACTAGCGAGGCCAACAGCCCGATCCTTGACAAGTTTTATCAAACGTCATGGGTATGCTCTAATAGTGCGATGCGAGGTATCATCTGCTCGTCCCGCGGCATAGCCCTTTTCCTGCATCGCAGCAGAGGAGTTACCCGCATTTCCTTCGCGTGTTTTCAAAGCTCGCGATATTCGACCGTCGCATCCGATTGCACAGATGAGACAATATCCCTTCCTATTGGAAACAATGGGGCTATTTCTCTAAAGTAATATTCACTCTTTCCACGAGCCCTACTTATTTAATGCTAACTATGTCCCTAGAATTACGCGACCGAGCGCGTTGAGCCCGTCTGACCAGGGGCTGTCTCCAGAAGGCCCAAATGTAATCCTCTACCTTCCTGCTGGACCTCTGTTCCAAGGAAATGACATGAGCGCATCTCAAAATCATGATACTTTTGGAGTTGATCACCAAATGACTGGCGATATCAACACTTTGGCCTCTATAGCAGATTCACCGCAGCATGTCCTAGCATCTACCGCTTCTGCATTGGTAGTCACAGTCAACTACCGCCTCGGGGAGATACAAAAACATATCCCCCCATCATCAGATAAAAGCTCTATTTCACAGGAGCCAATTGAAGCCCCAGACCAAACCCTGGGACCAAGCAACCCCCAACTCACCTCTTACACATACCCAACCCCAGTGCACGATACACTAGCCGGATTCGACTGGATCAAAACCCACCTCCGACCATCCCAACTAGCCATCTTCGGCACACACATCGGAGGCTCTCTAGCTCTAATGCTATCTCTAACAGAAGCGCAATCCATCCAAGCCGTCGCCGCCGTAGACCCCGTGTGCGACTGGCCCGGTTTGGATGAGTACTGCACGCGCGAGAGCACTACCACAACACCCAAGTTAAAAGCAGGTAATAAAAACGACACCACTGCAAACTCAACAACAACATCCAAAAACAAGCGCCAACCAAGAAAAAAATCCCCAGCACCACCAGACCTAGTCCCCCTCCTGCAAGCCCGCTCGAAATTCTTCTCAACACCAGAGCGCTGCTTCGACTCCTTCGCCTCGCCAATTCTCTTCCTCCGCTCCGCGGGTCGGGATGTGCCACGCACATTCCCGCAGTATCTTACGGGGCCGGGGTATCCCGTCCCCGTTCTGAAGGAGAAGGCGCGGAGTACAACAGTCGAGCAATACGCTGCATCGGACGACTCGATCTGGGATCAAGAGGTGTATCCCGATATTGATACCGACGACGTCGATGGTATTGGTGCTACTGTTACCCGGCGCCGGAAGGCGCTTTCGCGCTGGCCGCCGTATGGGTTGGATTATGGGCTTAGTGGGAATACGTTCTCTGGGCCCGGAAATGGGATTGGGCGGATGCAGACGGCTTTACCTTTGGTTCGGGTGTTTTCGAGAGAGGATGGTGCTGGTTTGGGTTCTGGTTCTCTCTCTTCGTCTTCGGTCGAGATGAAGAAAAAGATTAGAGAGGGGGGGAGTGGGTCTACGGTTCTTGCTAGACAGGCTGATGAGATGGTCTCTGCTATGCGGAGGGCTTGTTTTTGGGGGCGGGAGAAGGGGGTTGGGGAGCGGAGGGTTACTTTATCTCAGGTTCAGAGGACTGATAATAATGAGGGAGAGGAGGTGAGGGATTGGTTCAAGGATGTGTTTCAAGGGACGATGGAAGATATAGATTAAAACATGTTCATTGCAAGGAATATAAGATCCAGTTTAGATGTGGAATTGGGCATGTGAGGAAGTCATAACGACACCAATTTTGAATTGTGGAAATAATGTACATTTTTATGTGAACGCCCTCTAATACCCGGAATCGTATGTATCATTTGATTATGGAACATTCACCCTATCGCTCCCAGGGAGCAGGGGGTGACAAAATTGACAGACTCGATAGGTTGAGTACTTTCTACAGTTTTGGAAGTATTCAGACCAGCAGACCAAAGAACAGTGTGACTAGTCGCGATTTCATGGTGGCATCGAGGTCCGGTTGTAGTTTTCTGATGACCACCATCCATCAATGTCCGCGATGTCTGAGAGCATGCTGGGGTCCTCGGGGAAGGGAGGAGAAGTAATCTGGCCCATGCCATTCAGCGCATTGCCATTTTGACTCTCGGACAAAAGACCCATGTCTGAGTTTGGAATCCAGTTCAGATCGCCTAGCTGGGAATCGGGAACTGGGACGGGGGAAGGGGGCTTGTTGTTGATAAGACCCTTGCTGGTGATATTGTTGATGAGAGAGATTGTCCTGAGAGAGGTGGGAGTATTGATTGGTCGTCACAGGTGTTGACTGCATATTGGGAGAGACCCCAGAAACAGATAAACGGGTTTTCTTCCGCGAGTCATTCATTCCCTGAGCGTTGCGGGTATGCTGTATAGATGGCTTCTGCGAACCCAGCAACGCCAAGTTAGCACTGCTGTTTTGGCGTTTCGCGGCGGAGCCAGATCGGCGCATATTTGCTTGCCAGCGTCGCTGGAGGGTAACAAGGTAGTCGCGGGTGCGCTTGGCATTGTCGAATGATTGGCCCAGTTCATCGAGAGCGCGGAAGCACAGATTAAGATATGCTACCATTTCCGTGCTACGGGGATATGTCGGACTGTCACCCTGTTTGCCTGGACTCACTGGGGAATTGGATACCGTTACGAAAAGAAGCATGAGTGCTGCGCTGAATATTATCGCTACCACTTGGTTGTTCATGCGGCGGAAGGTGTAGTGTTTCTCGTAGAGTTGGAGTAGTCGTGCTATGGCGGTGGCTGACTCCACGCACATGCGCCGCGCGTGGTGATACCCGGGGCCTTGACGAGGACTGCGGGGCTGGATGTAGCTTTTGGAGAGCCATGGACGGTGGAAGAAAATGATGATCTGGTGGTATTGCATGCTGCAAGATACCGTTAGGTCGATCCTGCACGTCTGTTGGATTGAAAGAAACTTACTGGAGCATCATCAAATGAGGCAATATTGGTGAGGTAGCATCGTCCAAATCAATCTGAAGGCTAGTAGGAAGATTTGCTTTCCAGGCGAACAAATCTTCTGTCACCTGGTAAGTGATCCTTTGCAAATCGTGCCGAGAGATGTCCGAACATCCATACCTAAAGGCATGTTAGCATTGTACTGAATAACGTGCAAAATCCACATACAAAATGTGACCAACCGGGGAGATCATCTCCCATAGAATGACAAATTGCCTGCATATTAGCTCCATAGGATTCCTCAGACCATTCTGAGATAGCATATGAGCAGGTTGATGGCCGTATGGATGCCAGTTTTCTTCCTTTTCAGGACAAAGAGCAGAGCCAGGTTTCGGAACACCTATATCTCCAGCGTTCATGCGGAACGGGCGGCCCAAGTAGAAGCCCCAGAAACTAGTTACTGTTAGAGAGATTCACAATACATCAAGTGCGCAAACTCACTGGTCTGCGACATAGCTCCCCCAAAAGGTTGCACGACGGACATCAGCCTCGAGCTGGGTGATTTCGCCCTTGTTGACGTATGCCGTCATATTTAGATGTAAACCAAGATCAAAAGCAAGCCGCATAGACATTCCTGCAGAGCAATTAGGCAATGAGCGTCGATCATTTCCAATCTCCAAGGTATATACTTACCACTATACAGCCAACCTCGAGCATCGCGATTTGATGCGCCTTCATGGCAGCTCATAATGACGAGGGCCTGGACAGTAGCAACACAAGGAGAATCCAGTTCAATTTCCAGAAGGGCCTTGGCGCGATCTGCGAAGAATTCAGAGAGAGACTTGGGGAAGGTGATGAACGTGGGGTGATAGCGCGCCTCGAAGGCACTCCCGATCGCGCACCTGCAACAAGTCAGCTAATCCCTTAAACACCGGAAACTGAGGGTGAGCTCACATTGCATTAGTTAAAACCTCCGAGTAGAACGGAGTATCATCCAATTCGTTGCGCCATTTAGTTCGTGCCGTCATGAACATCTCTTTGTCTACAATGTATGTACTTGGGTTTTGCCAGGTGAAATATAGCTCCACAAGATGATCCTCCAGAGCTTGATCAACAGGTTGGCCAACCCTGAGATGATTCAGGATATCCTGACCATCATAGCGCACAGTCCGCGCGTCTGGTCGCTGCCGCTGCTGTGTGGCAGACACGTCCACCAGATTGAGGTTGGACGTGGCACCGTAGAATCGGAGATGGCCGTCACCCGCAATTTTCAAAGTGCCAATTCGGTGCGACAATTGCTCAATAACGTCATTTTCAGCTTCGTCCTCTTCCCCGCTGTCCGAATCATTTTCTCCGTCATGGGCCAGCTGGCCTAGCAAAACTCCCGGCTGTTGGGCCATGTCCATGCCAAGCTGGTAGCTATCCGGGCTCAATTCCGTGTTGACGGGCATTCTAGGCATCGTAGGGGCTCTCGGTCCGCCGTTGAGATTAGCGTAAATCGTGTCCAGGCTTTCAGCTGTTGGCAAAGTGAAGCCCCATTGAACAAAGTTTTGATTGTCGGAAGCGTTTGGTACCATTCCAAAGGGATTCCAGCCTTCAGGCGATGGGGCCTTTCCACTAGACGCGGTATCTTGCCCTGGGGATGCACCAGAGACAACCAAATTCGTGCTCGGGGTTGGTACCTTGGGATTTACGGCAGGCGGATCTTGGGACGGGGATTTGCTTGAGCCTCCCGAGGCCGTTGGCTCATCCGGAGGTGGCTTTTCATCAGTCACTGCTGAGACTTGAGGGAATCCGCGCGGGATCTGGAGGGTATCTAAAACCCTGTTCATGCCAGCCTCATCCTCTGCGTTCATTGGCGGTGGCTCCAGCCCCTGCTCCTTGATGAAATGACAAAGTTGGTCAATTCGAGCCGAAAACAACTCTGTTGATGCCCGAAGAGAAACTCTGGTTCATATTAGCCTTTGAACCTTCAGTCATGTATGCCCATGAGGGCCTCTTCGTCACTTGGGCACTCCCAAGTAACGAACAAGGTCGTACTTACTTGCGCTTATCGTCTCCATGTTGGTATTTGCATTCTTTCCCTTTGCGTTGACAATTTTGACAGTTCGGAGTTGCTCCGTCACACTGGTAGCAAGTGGTACATTAGCTTATTTGAAGCCATTTAGGCATTTTGCCTCCAAATTCAGAGCCCATACCCTGATTTTGCTCTCGCGACATGGCACACAGGCGGTGGTGACATGTTTACGGGGTGCCTTTTTTGTTTTCTCTGGATCGGGCGACATGGTTTAAGAGGAGGACCACTTCCTGGACGATTCTTCAAGTGTTGAAACCTGGAGTTGTGGCTTCAGTGCGTGGCGATGAATCCCCGCAAATCAGAGGAAATGGGGGGCAGATCACCTTAATTCATCCCGCAGCAAAGGTCGAATTCTCGAGATGGAAATTATCATCATCAAGCTATTACGCAAGTGAAAAAGGAAATTTATAAATTGCAAAGGGGATTAACCCCAAGATCGAAAATGTTCTGGGGGCGGGGGGTCTCCACCACTGTTGGCCTATGAAATGGTCGGGGGAATAATCAACACGGGGGGGTCAAGTGATGTGCTGCATTTTCAGACTCGGACTCAAAAAGTTATATAGTATTTCTACCAGTCTCCAGTTCGCTTAATCCCCTGGTTCTGTACCACCTCAATCCAATATCCATCGGGATCCAGAATAAAGGCGATGTTGTGCATCCGCCCATCAGTCAGGCGCTTCTTAAAGTTCACCTTCAGAGACTCGAAGCGGTCGCACGCAGCGGGGAGGTCGTCAACAGAAATACCTAAACCCCTAAATTAGGAACCTTGGAAAACAATTAGAAGGAATCCAGTGATCACTTACAGATATGACCGAAGCCTTGGGGCTCCGTATTGCCGTTGTGATAGACAGGGCCCTCTTGCTTCTCGGTACCATAGTTCCAGGTCAACTCTAGCAGACCTTCCCACTCCGCCACTCCGCTGCCCTCCTTAATTTCTGGGTTGGACGCAGGGTAACCCAGGAAATAAAGGTTGAACTTGTTCTCTGGGTTCTCACTGGTGCGGACCAAAGTCATGCCCATGGATTCCTGGTAGAATTTCAAGCTAGCCTCGGCATCCTTCACGCGCAGCATGGTGTGGTTCAGTCGGTAGCTACCCGGGTCGGTGGTGGTGCTGAGATCCTTCTCGGCGCGACGAATAATCTCAACCCAGTATCCATCGGGATCCTTGGCGAAGGCGATGTGTCGCATACGGCCATCAGACAATTTTTTCTGGAAGGGGTAGCCGGCATCTTCAATGCGCTTGCAGGCAGCTTCGATGTTGTCAACGGAGATGGCAATGTGACCGAACCCACGGTGCGGCTCTGTGTTTCCGTTCACCACGCTGTAGTTGGGGTCGTTCTCAGTACCGTAGTTGTGAGTCAACTCCAGAACGGCATTGCGATCGGTCCAGTGACGGTCACCTTGGAGAGAGGCGGGGCCATTATATGCCAGGAAGTAGTTGCAGAACTTCCATTCAGGCATGTCAATCTTGTTGACCAGGCTCAGACCAAGGAATTTGTAAAAATCCACCGATTTCTGCGGGTCTTTGACCCGGATCATCGTGTCTATAGTGTTCGCATTATGTCAGTGATTGTGTCGAAAGATGTTGAAGTATGGTGCACGAACGGTTGAGCTTATAGGTGGAGGTATCGGAAGTCATGGTTGCTATAGACCCTGGTAACTTGTCAATAATTGGTCCATCAGTTGAATATGAATCGAGCTTACTGATTGGTAGAAAGCGCCTTTGTTGGAGGACCCTGGCGGAAAGACGAGCGTACATTGAGGGAGGATGGGAGCTCAGGAGGGGCAAAGAGCTTTTTGTCAGCCGTTGGGGAGGGTGGGGCACATGACGCTATATCCAGTTTGTACGATATAGCTCTTGAAACTGACAGAATTAGGGAATTCGGATTATATTGGATTATATTGTATAGAACGGAGATCGATTAGGTTCTATAATTAGTTATATTACTCCTAATATATTCTAGGCTGTGTTTAGTATGAGTGGATAATCTGAAACCGACCTACAATGAACCCAAGTATATAATACCCAAATGACAACTAACTAATATAGGTAAGGATAATGTAGATTGGAATATACAAATGTAGAAATTGGCTGATTTCGAGCTAAACAATCCTATTACACATAGGATACTATTAAGTACATAATGCATTCTTAAAATGCAGTAGGTAACTAGTTAGTTCTCGGCGTTTCAAACGTCATGCGGGAACTCCCATATCAACGGGATTATCTCCAATTCCTCCTCTTCCCTACCTCAACCTCCACTCCCCAACACCCTCGAACCTCCTGAGTTCCCCGATTTTCCTATTTTGCATACACCAGGTTCGTGGCAATCCTTGTTGCATGATCCGTCAAACTCTCCCCCCCCCCCGCTCCCGGTTGATCCCTTTCCTACCATTGGCCTCTATCCTCGCCCCGGCGTCGTGTCGCATCCCGTCTCCTCTCAATAATTTTAGACTTCCTATTTTGGACTTTCTTATACTGCCGCGCTTAGCTGTCGCTTTTTCACACATCCTCCCCCTCTTCCTCTCCCAATCAAGTCTCTGCTCATGTGCACGCTTCGTCCCTTTTCCCGATCGGGATGCTCCCACTGCGGAGCCGCCTCACATCTCATGACACACTGCTGGTCGTACCGGGCTTCATAAAGCGCTGTTTTCCTGGCTTCTTCCTGTGTACCACCGGATACGATTGGAATTATCGTGACTTTCAGTTTGGACCAGAGGAGCGCATTGAGTCGACGGTTCCGAACCGCTGCGTGTTCCCCTCATTCCCTGTCATTTACCTAGCCAAGCCCCTGTTGTGAGAATATTATCTGCCCTCGTGCCCTCATTTATCGATTTTCGTTTTGTGGGGAATAAACAAACGCCACATCATAATCTCTGCCTGCCGAATCCGTATCCATGGGTGTGAAGATGGCTGAACCCGAACCTCCTCCAGTTCCCGACTTCTCTGACTCGATATCCGATTGCTCCTCAACAACTATATCCATACATAGCTCCCCACCTCCACTCGAACCAACCTTCCTTCCTTACTGGGCCCGCTACGAGACAAAGTGTGCTCAGAACCTATTGGACTACTCCGACGAACCAATCGAATACGATCACGACGACGAGGACTATCGCGACAATTGTTTCTTTTTCCCGGAAGACTGCTCGTGGACACCACCAAAAGATTGCATTGAGACAGATTGCATATCACTACAGGAGGAACCCGAGATCCAGGTGGAGGAATACACGCCTTCGACAGGCCAGGAAAGCGACACCAACACAAACACCGACACCATGATTCCCGGTCTCCCAGATATCAAGATGCTGGACGCGGAGGCGCTAAGCGACCTCTTGGAAGATAACCTGTCCCCGCCAGAAATCACAACGATCATGTATGCCCGCCGCGCTTCCATCACGAAAAACACCTAATGACCGCATCTCTTTACAGTGTCTTCGCAACAAACGGCGCCGTCTTCGCCCACGGCTCCTCCCTCTCCTCACGCCAACTGCGCAACCTCAGCGCAACCTACGGCGCCGCCTACACATGCTACGCCAAGACAGCCTCAAGCGGGAATCTAACAGGCGTCAACCCAGCCAGCCACCCCTCATCCTACGTGACCGCCAAATCGATGTCTCTAGGCGACGTAGGCTCGATCGTCTTCGAACTCGACGACTCCGTCGCAGTGGTAACCCGAATCGCGGATAAAGTCCTCGTGGCCGCTGTCGGCCCATCCAGACTAGACGCGCCGGAGCCGAACGGCGCCACCAATGCCGACTCTCTCGCTGATAACGGCATCCTTGATGCTAGTAATGGAACTTCTACGCCTGAGGGTTCGCAGGGTGATATCTCGCGCACACTAGCTGCCGCGCCTGCTTCTTCGAACCCTCACAACGGCCACGGAGACCCGCAATTTGAGATCGACCGCAGCGCCGATCTTGCGCGTCTGGGTAGCTTGAACCTCTCTGCCTCGCCGGCCGTCTTGCTTGCACTGGAATCTAAATGCGCCGCACTAGGACGCTTCCTCGGGGAGAAATTGGATGATCTGGAAAGTCCCGAGGATTTCTGATATTGGAAATGAAAATGTATGCAGTGATGTATGCTGGGGGTACCTAGCTAGCCTACGACCTGTGTATCTTTCAGCATAGGCTATGATATGATTTGACGACACAACTACCCATTTTGTGAATTTGATAGTTAAAGGATCTTCGATCCAGTTAGCGTTGATATCTGATTGCATTTTGATTGTTGAAAAGAAATTCATTAAGAGGGATATATCCAGTCGATCAAGGTATATAGATAGGTATACTTCATTCTCCTAATGGATGAATGAAACGCTACACCCCTAATCAACGGATGAAATGCACATGCGTTATTCAACATTGAAGTATGTGAGTGGGTAATGCAAGTCCAAAAAAAGCATAAAAGCATAAAAAATATATGCCTAAATGAGAGGGAAAATCACCCCATCATCTCACGACTTCTCCACAGCGGAACCACCGGGTGAGGTGTGGAAGTGGCTAGCTGAGCTAGCAGTACGACTAATTCCCGCAGTCGGGGTAGTAGCAGCAGGACTAGCCGCAACAGGGGATGCAGCCACAGGGGCAGCAGCAGTAGCCTGAGAAGCCTGTGTCTTCTCCATCTCCTTCTCGGCGTAGGTGGGCGGCTGGGCCTGGCCAGATACGCTGCGGGAGGGGCTCGCAGAGCCAGCAGGCGAGACAGCGGCGGGCGAGGTCGCGGTGGGAGAAGCGAGGGTCGTCGCAGCAGCAGCCAGTGCCGGGCCGCGGGTAGCTTCCTTGATAACGGACCACCATTTCTCCGCGTCATTGGGTGTGTGGGCCTTGAAGCTGAGTTCTGTGTTTGTGTGGAAAGCGTTACCGATTTTGCCGCTGGAGACGTCCTTGCCCTTTACGTTGAACTTGACGCCGTCGATGGCGCCGACGACGCAGTCGGGCAGGTACAGGGAGAGTTCCGGGGCGGGGTCGCGACGGAAGTCGTCGTTGTCCTTGAACTCGTGCAGATAGCGTGCTGGCGTGACGACATAGTAGCCGGTGGAGTAGCCCTTGATCATGGCGCGCGAGCGACGCTCCAGAGATCCCTCGATGAGCGGCTGTGTGGAGCGGTGGTCCATGTTCGGGAAGGTGATGCTGGAGAAGGAGCGTGGTGGTGAGTCTGGATTTACCAGGGCTGCGTCGTTGCGCACGCAGAAGTTGATCCATTCGAAGTCTGGTGGGATGCGCTGGGCGGTGCCGAGGATGTCGGCGTACATGGCTCGCTGGCGCTCGAGTTGGTTGCCCATGTGCTGGTGGAATTGCTCCATGGTGCCTTGGATGGTCTGCAGGACGTGTGCTTCGAACTGCTGGAAAGAGTTCTGCACGGCGAGGATATCCTGGCGGTGGTTGTTCTCCTCGTTTACTTGGTTGTTTAGACGGTGGTTGATGCCGCGCTTGAGGAGGTAGGGATCGTGGTGTTGCTCGATCTTGCCGGAGGCAGCGGCGTCGTAGGTGGCGGAGTTCTGGCCGAGGAGCTCGATGTGCTTCTGGGTCAGGCCGCGGGCCTTTTCGACGGCTTTGGCACCCTTGGTGGCTCCGGCGCTCAGCTCCTTGGATTTGTTCTTGATCTCTTTGTGGAGACGCTCGAGGGTGGGGAGAACGGCGTTCTTTAGGTTCTTTTCGCCATCCATGTACATAGTAACCATGCCCTGGGTGTTGTTGCGGAGGTTTTCGAACATACCAGCCACGCCGCCTTCGCTAGAGCTGAAGTGGTGGCCCTCCTTGAGGGGTTCGTTCACGGCCTATTTCCATTCATTGTCAGTTCCGGTTACCCCTACCCATCGAAATAAACACCGACCTTCAAGATCTTCTCATAATCCTTGGACTGGGATTTTTGCACTTTGGCGGTAGCAGAGAAATAATCCTCGAGATATCCGCACATATGCTTCCATGCTCGGAGACGCTCAAGCAGGAGATTGGTAGTCTGTAAACAAACACACCGTCAGTTCAAGGGTACTCCTTTTCTTCGATATCACGGATACAGACCTCACTACTATCGGTGTCGGGGATAGCCTCATCGTCACTCATGGAAGTACGACGAGTGAAGGCGCTGCTCACGGTACCAGACCGCTGAGGCAGTTTCACGTCCGCGGGGCTCACTGGAGTGGACATGGTAGCGGAGAAAGGGCGGGGTAAAGTAGATCGGTGAGTCCGTGATTCAATTCAAGGTGCCAACGATGAACAATCGAAGGCGAAATTATATTACCCTCGCCAAAACCAGGGCCGAAGAGTGATGGTGTGGCTTAAATGAATAATTGGGGGAATGTTAGCATCGGTGGATGCGTTAAGACCTGCCGATGGTGGGGGAGCGCTAGTCTATGGCCGGACTAGTTAGCAGAGGTCCATAATTGAGGACGAGCCGATGTACCACAGTTATTCGACTAGCAGTTTGCACGATGTGGGATATTCCAAGGGTTATCTTTAGGTCAAGGAAGATTGAAGGCGAGAATGTGTTCTTAACCGATCGACAAGACGCCAATGAGGTCACTGTGCCCCTCGTTCTCGCCTATCGGACCAAGCCACTTTGTAACCCCATGTTGGACCTTAGTACATGCTCTGTGGCTTAATATCTACCCAATATTCAGGTTATTTCCAACCTTATTATGTCGAGTTGATTGAAAATGTAATAATAGCTTGGCTCTACGATACTCAAAAGCTGCAAGTTACTACCAAGGACAGGGTAACTATAGCCTTCAACTCTAACCAAACCTTCTTACTACTAGTAGAGCCCAGGAAGAAGATAGAATGCATGGATCAATGGTATTTGGAACCGGTACAAGCTATGTGCCAATGGAACCTCCAATGTTGCATCTATTGAAAGCGAACAATGCCATTGACACCGGAAGAAGTAGAGTCCTCCGAGGCCAGTAGGTAGATTCGTCGATTACCTAATGAGATCGACAGCTAATTTCCTAATTAGGCCATGATATCATCGATGTCAAAATCTGTTGAGCATTGAAGAATTCAAGAATTCAAGAATTTGATCTAACAAAAAAAATAATTAAGTACATGCGTCAAAGGCTCGTATGCGTCACTCGTGCTGATGGGCATATGTTAATGTCATGCAGCTCGTTGATATCGGATCCCATTCGTGAGGTAAAAAAAAAAGTAGGAAAATCAAAACACCCGTGACCATCTATGAAAATATCCCCCGTCTATGATTGAACGCCAGAGGGGAAAAATGATTGAGAAAAAGGGAAAAAGAAATAAAAAGAGGTGGGAAGTTGCCGCTGGTGAACGGTAGAAAGATTCAGAACAATGCTGCGTGAGAAGTTCCAGATTGACCGAGACTAAGGCTCGAAAAGAGGTAGTTAATGCTGGGGACCGTGATCGTTCGTAGAAAGTAGAAATGGATATGAGGGGGAGAGAAAAAGGTTCGAAGAAAGGTTAAAGGGTAGGGCGGTTCGCGGGGGTCTCAGTGTCCAGCACCGGTAGAGGAGGACTTTTGGTGAAAATCGAAGGCGGAAGATCATGCGTGGATCCAAGGATCATGAGCACATCTCATGCTCTGGCGCGAGCTTGCACAAGTCTAAGTCTGCGTTCCTCATCATCAGCATTGGTGCCGTGAGGATTGAAGTAGGCGGAGCGGGTAGGCACCTCTAGGGGAGTCGCAGCCCCGCTTGCACGGCCACTGCGGATATAAGCCTGCTGGGGAGACTGCGGAACCGGTAGTGTGGGAAGACTGCTAGCGATCACGGCGTTGTAATCAGGCAGACCAGAGTCACGCGGACGCACGGCGCAGCGCACCGCAGTAGAATAACTGGGAACCCGGCTGAGTGTCTCCACCTCGTCGTACTGAGGATGGAAGGGAGTTGCCATGCCCGAGGGAAGGACTTCAGGCTCCACTTCATCGGATGCTCGACGGGAGAGTTCTGGACTGCCATGGCTGTGTGAGTTTGCTCCGGAGGCCGCTCCGAAGTAGTCATTAGAAACACCCAATTGGCGATGAATGTTGTGTCCGTCTGTTGGGGATTGAGATCCGTGGAGCCCGTGCAGCCCCTCGCTCGGAGCGGATGTACCGGTATTGACGGGATGGTGGAGCGGACTTGCATTCAGGTTTATGAGACGATGGTGCAGTGCCGAAGCCGAAATATCGGTGTTGGTCAGGGCGTTCATGGAGGCGAGATTTTCTGACGATATGTTGCGACTGAGCGGAGTGAATGGCGTGCCCGGACCACTGCCGGGACCTGGTGTGCGATAGCCGCTGGGATCCAACTCGCTATACAGCTGATCGAATGTGTGCTCGCCATAAAGGGGAGGCGCCTGGTGCGCGAACTCATCCACGGCGATCCGGGTAGATTGAGGGGTTTGCCCGGTAAGGTTGTTGTTGTCGTCGATGGCAAGGTGTGGTGAGATGAAGATCGAAACTGGCAGCGTAGCACGGAGCTGCATTGAGATATTAGCCTCACAGAAAAATCCTTAGTGGCTCTACTATTACTCACCTCGCTGATGTGGCCGTCGGGGTTGTGCAGCTGAATACGGAACTTCAGCTTGTGGCGGACTTTGATCCCCTTGGTGTCCGTATCCTGCAGACAGCGGGTCAAAGTTTGGGGCATGTCTAGGACGCGCGTGCATTGGTATCCTTCCGCCGCTTCGTCGATGATCTCAATGTTGTCTTCGTCCAACTCATGCTCGTCGGTCAAGATCGTCCGTGTGTTCTTGTATGTGTTGCGAATGGAATCGGGGTCTTCCGGATTGAGGGTAAGGTCGTGGGTTTCGATCAACTGTGACGTAATTTGACCGATGCGAAGACCCTTGAGGAGGGGGATCAACTTGAAATCGACGTGGATGGCAGTTCCAAAGACGATGGCTTTGGTCGGCGTACTGATGGAGTATTCAATCTTGTTCGGCCAGATGTTGTCCACGGACTGGGAGATTTGTCAGTAAAAGAAGTCCATGAGGTCAGTTAAGCCGATAACTACTTACCATTGCATGTGATAGCTCCAGAGCGCTGGGATCCAGAGTCCGAATGATCCTGAGCGGTTTGCGCGCCGTAATGTCCTTGACGTACTTGCGCCCGATCTCGGCCTTGAAGCGGTACATCACCCACGTCTCGGCAAGACCTTCCACACTCTCGGGCATAGAGCCCTCAAGGATCACATCGAACGGATACTCATAGTTTCCTGCGGGGAGCACCTCGGTTTTTCCTTTGCCTGGTTCCCGGAATCTCCATGTTTTCTCGTAGAACACCCGTTCACGCCATGACTTACGGCCGCCGGCGGATGCACTGGAGGGAAGGTGCCAGCTGTGCAAAGCGCTTGTTAGTGGGTGTTCCTTCGGAATTGGGAAATGCGACACATACCAAACGCGGGACATGCCCGTAAGCTGGAGTCGGATGTGTTTAATGGTGAGCGGTTCGGACAAACAGAGGATCAGAGTGCCCCGCAGATGGGCACTGGCGGCCTCATGTTCACCGCCACGAAACACAATATACTCATCATTCAACCTGGATGAAGTCAGATATGCAATTCGCATGTACTGCAGGTGTCCCGCACTCACCTAATGTCGAAGTACTTGGCGCTGCTGGCGCTCCCGCCGCCACTGAAGAAGCTGAGAGCCATTTTGGAATTCGCCAGCAAGCGGAGAAATGTCAAAGGGGAAATAAAAATATGAAGAGGAAAGAGAGGAGTCAAGGATAAAGAGATCAAAAATATGAAGTGTACCGGTATTTTTCCCGTTTTTTCTCTATCGCGGAATCGCTGATCTACCGGAACATGGCCAGATACGCACGGCTGGTCCGACTCATGGGTCAGTGGAGTTCGCTGCCGTTTCCGGCCACTTTTTCTCTTTTTTTTTTTCTTTCTTTTTTTCCTCTTTCGTTTTTTTTCTCTCTGGTTTTTAAATATTTCTTGCTGTGACGAGATGTGAAATGACTAATCTCAAATGGGAATAGGTTCAGGCGAGAAGGCTGTCTTGGCATATAATGAAGAGAAAAGTATACTTACAATATTCGGGGAATCAAGTGGGTTTTTAAAGCGTTTTTGAGAGATTTCTGAAGAACCTTAGAACCGTCTTAACCGGTTAATCACATCAAAATAAATGCCTGTTCTTTTACGTCAGCGCTATCATATGAATGTCAGACCTCTAGTACATACTACGCCTTCTAGAGTACGGAGGATACGGAGGATACGGAGTACAGCATACGCGTACTGTTGGACTATTTGGTCTCTTTATCAAATGCAAGTCATTCTGGATGCAGAATAAAAATTGATTAATACAACATACATGAATGAAACCTCTCAACTCAAAACCGAGGTCCATTTACCCATTTTATTCATCACGCCATGCAATGTTGCACATACCTCGGGATCGCCCTTCCCGCATGCTTTTGAAGATCCCTGAGAAATGCACGTCAACGTACATATATTGTATACCTCTTGGAGTTACACCACATGAAGTGATCTATTCCATACTTCCAAACTGGGTGTCAAATAAGACCCCACTTGGATGATAAACAGGAGATCTATGCTCCGTACCAACGCCAGGCCTACCTACAATATAGGGTATACTCCACCCGGTGTGCCTTCAACCAGTCGCGGCACATATAATGTTAGACACCTACCAGGCTCTGGGTCGCGCCACTCAAATAAAAAAAAAAGATACCTTGGGGCTTGAACCCTCGGGTTTTTTCAATCTATTTATCCAACTGCCGCCCGTTGACGCTAGTGAGAAACTCCGATATTGCCCAGGCACACTGACAAAAACAACTCAAAAATGGGACCATATCTTCCTGCAAGCGCCGTGCCTGAAAATCCCAGCTGCATTTGTTTTATATTGTATATTGATGCATGAGATCGCCCTTGGACATTAACCTGGCAAGCTTAGCCCATCTTAATCTCGGGAACATTTCGAAATATCCGTGATCTAACCTCCTACAGTAACCCAACACTTACATCATTCGAGTCCCTGATGAGCATCGCGGTAAGAGCGGGAACCACCTATGATAACTAGACCCTCCCCACCGAGCTGTCAATGCCCGTGGCGTTGTGATAGGTTCAAAGCGGGTCAGAGATATTAGATATTGTGAGGCATTTCGCGTATGGGTGGAACCAAAGATAAGGTCTCGGGCAAAAACAACACACAGACGCATTATGCCTTTTTTGGCCTTAGGTGGCCCACTTCTGCGGACTTGTTTCGGGTAATTTGTATACGCAATGAAGGCACTCAGCTCCCGATGAGGGTGAATGCCGACCACGGGCCCAGTCGGGATGCCTCAAATGGAACTCGGGCATTTCCGCTTCACCGGATCGGAATCCCGAATGCGTGCCGATTCTGTACCCGAGTGTCTGTGCAGTTAATCGCCTCGTGTCTTTTTATATATACTGGGTTTCTCGGTGTGATATTTTAGGTTGAAACTTGGTTTTAATTGTTTATTTTTATTTTTCACCTTTTTTTTTTTTACCGTGCGCCTAGGTGGTGACTCGCACTAATCTAATCTTTTGATTTTAATCTGGTCAACCTTGGAAACTTACACCTGAGCTGCCTGTTTGGTTCGAGTCTAGAATCCTAAGAGTCTGAACCCTGCAGGGAAGCCATCACTATCACTTAAAAACACCAAAAGCACTAAAACAGACCAGGGTCAAAGCTATCTACAAATTTTCAAGGATATTCGGCCCCACTCCGAGCAGATCATCGACGGTGAACTTTTGCAGACTCTCCACTATGAAATTCTCGGTGAGTTCCAGAACTTCATGTCCACTCGGATTGCATCATGCCGAAGAAAAGCCAATAATGTGGACCCTTGCTTTGTTTACGCGGCAGTGTGTAGATAACGTACAATAATTGAAGACATGTCGTCATCGTGATTGACTCATCTTGCCTTTTTAGTATCAAGCTATTACCCATGTTACACCGCTGCACGCTGCAAGCTGCACGCTGCACGCACTGTACAACATGCAGACTGCATGTAAAACACGCTTGAAACATAAATGTACATTACATCAAGCTATTTTCCATTTTCAAATGTCGCAAATGTAACCAATCACGAAATATCACTCAAGGCCTCAGCCCTCAGCCCTAGAGCGCAGTTTATCAGTTCGGTTAATATTTTTTTTTCGAGATGGTCAGATAAGAAGTACAGGGTCTTTGCGTCTTCACGTATCAATAATAATCGCAATATCCAGATATCGCAAAAGAGCTGCCCAACCAAAAAGAATTGAAAGAACCAACACGTTTAAAAAAGCACAGTTATAAGAAAAACCTAGCACTGCAAATCCTTTCTCGGTAGTTCTTCTGCCGAATATAGGGTATGGCTATGTATCTTCCGGTGATCGCCAGGGGCTTGCCATATCTATATTGTAGAGCGGGAACTAAAAAGAGATCGCATGGATCGACTGCCAAGATTGGACGGAAAAGAATTTTTACACTGTGAGGGCTGAGGGCCAATTGTATGCCGGAATCAGCCCACATGCTTAGACAGGGTCTTATGTCGGACTTTTTTGGTTCGGGTTTTCCCGTGGTCTAGATCGGGCCGGGTATGTTGTAAATCAGATACAACGCACAATACACATCGGACTTCATCGATGTCAATGATCATATATTGTAAAGAGTAAGCATCCATCATCTCTAAAGCAAAATATTGGCAATTGCAAATTAAATCCGGGAAAAACTGCTCAAAAACCACCTAACAACACCCGCCAATTCCATATAATCGGCCATGTCGGAGCGACTCACAGGGCTGAGTGAAGCTACCTAGACCCTTTCCTACATCCTGCTTAGCTTACAACGAGAGAAGGTTTTCCATTTCGATCGGCAAACTTTGAATGCTGTCATGAGTGTGGAGCCTCGGTTGTCGGAACGCAATGCCGCCTCGGTATCGAGCATATATATGCAGGCAGGACACATGCAAGTGCTGCTTGCGATACAGATCATACATCATACGATAGTGTTCTTATTGTCCACCATGAGACTACCCTCTCCCCAATCTGGATGAATGGGCTCACAGCTAGAGAGGTAATGTTGTTGTAGCGTCTGCTGGTGCCATATCGGATCTTGATACTGTGCGCTTGATGACATGGGACACTCTGTATCGGGTCGTGGCCATGGAGCAAATGAGATCCAATGAGGAATGTAGCCTTGATTGATTGTGGGGAAACTGAAAGCTTGGTATTTTTCAACGAGATTTGTTACACTGGACTTAGGTTGGCATTGGCATTCCAAGCCATATTTGCCGAAAACGGCGTTGTGATATCGACACGTGGAAATGTGGCACACGACACAACGGATTAAGTGTTCAGCGTACAACATAATAACTAAGTTTCCCCAGTTAGTCAACTCCGACCTCTAATTTGAGGAGTCATGACGAGAAAAAGCGGAGAGAAAAAAAGTCTGAATTGGACTTTCATTCTATACCACCTGCTTTCCGTTTTTGGATAAAGTTCTTGGCCACGACCGTGGTGAGATTAAACTCACGATCGGTGATTAGAGTTTGTTGGGGTAGAGATTCCACCATTGATCTAAATATATCATGTCGAGGGAATGGACCACTTGGTGGTGATGTCAGTAGAGCTGCCTAGGTATGGGAGGAACCGACGGGTGCCATTGAATACCGTCGACCATCATCCACTCGATCCATTGTGTACTTCAATTACGGAACGAGTGGCTACTGGAACATGAATGAATATATTTAGTGGGCCAAGTATGTGTTATGTTCAGTGATCACAGTATTGATAACATGGAAAATGGGAAAAAGCGGAAATGTCAAGTCGCAATGAGGTTTGGAGCCGGCTGCCCGAAACAAGATATCAGACCCACTTGGGCCGATCTGCAAATCATGAAGACGTCAATCGAGAGAACCTAGCGGTCAAGGGAACAACCGAAGTAGGGTGAAGGAGGCGGTAGGAGTCGTGTCGTTCGACGGTATTGGACACCAATGTCTATAACAGGCACAGCCCGAAATATCACACCGAGTATATCGAGAACGACGGGGAAATCTCGGGGCACAGCATGCACTGCAAACCAACGTGCCCCGCCGTATTACGATCGAGCGAAGCAAAGATGCGGTCCATAAGACGAAAACAACCCAGCGCCATGGAATAACATGACAAGATCAGATCATGAATGTTCGATACGAGTGGTCCAGCAAGGGTATCGAATATTGAGGCGGACGGAGGTAAAAGGGCGTCGAGGAAGCACCAGGTTGTTAAGGACGTAAGAAATCCTTCAGAAGATCCACCCAAGAATGATATAGAGAGCGATACCAGCAGCAATACACATGCCGGCAATCTTCAGCACAGCCACGGAATCGCCTTGTTTCGCCATCCGTGTGAGTCGAGTGGCGCTGCCTTTGAGGTTTGTTGAGAAGGAGGAGAATACATCGCTCTAAGAAGGCAGGATTGTCAGTCGCAAGTTAACACGATCGAGGCGCCAGTTATAATTATCTCCAAGTGATAAGCAAATGTCCTGGATCATTATCGGGCCTGCGAAAGATTGTTCAAGACATACCGTATGGTCGAGAGTGTCCTGATCCCGTGCATTGTCATGGATATCGATCGTCACGGAACGGAGGGCTGAGACCTTCGAGGAGAGAGAATTGAGGAGCGCATTATTTTGCCTGATTCAAAGGATTAGCACTCCAATCGAAAAATAATTCCTTTTGTAGAAGGCATCCGACGGGACAATGTGGAGAAAGGGGGACGTACTGCTCGCGTTCGTAGGCGTCACTCATTTTGGATAGTTCCAAGTTTCCCTCGATATTTTCCGGGTGCTTATTAGGAGTGATGCAAAGCTCGCAGGGATCAAAGGATTGTCACAGAAATGAGTGAGGAGGCGGAGGTGAGAGGCCAAAAGCCTGGGGAATCGGAGCCGACGTCAGCTCAGTGGCAGATCACATGATCGTCGATCTTCACTATGTGGAACTTGACCACTTTGCATTTTGAGATTTTCGAAAAGGTAGAGTGGAACAGAGTCTACTTATCACCCAGGTCACAGGTACACCCTAGTGCTATATATAGCACACCGTGTATATAACATATACGCCCATAATGTACAACACGGGCCCACTTCATCACGAAAATTCCGGTCGTGACGAGCAGATTGCTATGACCAATCCTAGGAATTGAGATCTTGTAACCGGATGAGTTACGCTGAATATCTACAGTTATATTTCCAAATAAAATGAACATTCAAGTTTGGCACTTTGGACTCCCATCTGCCTCGGGAATTATTGTGATAGTATGAAACCGAGGTGTCTCAACCAAACCCCGTCATCCATTGGATTCTGATTGAGTTCTCGATTGTCGTTCCTATTATTCTATATACAGTTAGAGCCTATTGGGCTAGATAGAGAAATATAGAAGAGAAGCCCGGGAAACTACGTGCCTGTATTTCTGGGACCCACACCCGTTCCCCGCCTTGGATCGACGTTTTACCCACGTGGAACAGCCCAGATCATCACTTTGCGTGGTGACAAGATATGTAAAATGGGATCAACTGAAGATGAAAGACCATCAAAGCGAGCCCGTCAGGCTTGTGAGCCATGCCGGTGAGCTTGAACCCTGGGTGCCATAAGCTTAGAGGCAATTTAAGCTGACATTGCTTCAGCCGGAAAAAGTCGCGTTGCCCAGGAGAGAAACCGGTTTGCTCGTACTGCGCACGACTGGGTCAACAGTGTGTGTATGCAGGCACAGAGACTGGAGAGGAAGGCTTCGGCCACTCTCAGAAGATGATGGTATGTATCAATGATGCCTAGACCTAAGTGGATTCTGATGTGGCATAGGAACAACGCATTTCCGGCATTGAAGGCAAGCTAGAACAATTAATGGAATATGTTACGTGTGTTCCAATATTCGCTATATTTTGTCCTCTTTGGCTAATCGAGGTCGCAGGCGGCCTGCCTCAAATCACCTCTCGTCCCCAGTTGTCCCCGAGAATAACCCTCGGATACCAGAATTTCCACCAACGGAGCGCTCTTCCATGTGAGTCTAGTGTGGGATTTGATTGCAGGAGATCTTCATTGACGAATGAAATAGAGCTGGATCATCTGGGATCCCAGATGCTGAGCTTTACCTAACCTTTTGTAACGCGCAGCCCCTCATGTTATTCCCTAACAGGTCTTCTCTGGCCTCCCTGGGAAATCGGGACCCCGAGCTTCTACTTGCAATTGAAGCTCTTGGGGTCCGCTTCAAAAAACTAGGGGTCATTGACCAGGACATACAACTAGAAATCAAGAGAAAAACAGAAAGGGCCTGTCAGATCGTCATGATGCGTTTGGCATCCGGGACTGTGGAGCTATCTACGATTCAGACGCTTTGTCTTCTAAGTATGCTGGAGTTTACAGGTAAAACAGTCCCAGCCTGAGTCCTTGTGTTTATTTCTAACATTGCGTTTCATCTATCCAGCGGGCCATATCATTCGTGCAGGGTCTTATACCAGACTTGCCACATATTTGATGAGAAATCTCAGAATAAGTGGCCTAGAGTCTATAAGCAACTTGGAAACCGAGCGTGATGAGCGCAAGCTTTGCTACGTAAGCCTCGTCATGCTGAAGAACCTCCAGGGATCCCTACATCCACCCGGAGACAGCTTGGACTTGCTTGCAGAGGCAGGTGAAATTACCTCGCCATTGGGAGCCATGATGTTCAACAAAGATATTGCTCGTGGTAACAGCGGTGACTCCAAGCCAGACATTGGCATCAATGGTGCCAGTGTTTACACAAGCGAGCTATGGGCGATGGTCAGTAATTATGCTGCCAGCCATGTCGGCGTTGACTCTCATCCCCCATGGTCTCCGAACTCCGATTATGCCATGATTAATTTCCGACACTGTGAGCATGAGAGTCTCATGCCACTGAGATTCCGACTTCATGCAAGCCGCTTCCAAGATCATCCCCCGGCCGAACTTCAGGCTCACCGTGACTATTGGAGCCCGTGGCTATTCTTCCAGTTGGTTTGGCATGCAGTGCCTTGTTTAGTAAATCATCCGTTTCTGTTGTCTATGCGACTTCGGAACTTCCGGAGGACAATGCCTCAGTCATTCCTCCGTAATTCCTTCGAGCAGTTGACCTTCCACTCGGGTTGGGTTGTTCATTTCCTCGAGCTTATCGAGGCGAAGAACTTCGAGGCATCTGACCCAATTATAGGACAATGCGTGGCAATTGTCGCTACGATCTATCTTCAACATAGTTTTGTCGAGGATGAAGCTTTTAACAGAAAGGCGCAAACGGGATTTGAGAAATGTCTTAGATTCCTACGGAACATGGGTCATCGATGGCCACACATCGATCGCCAGGTTGGTCTTCATCAAGCTGTTGCTCTGGTTCATTGGTTCTGATGTAGCCTCTAGGTCCGACAACTGCAACAACTCCGGGGCAGCGTTTCCTCCGGAGGCCTTATGACAGGCAACATTACCCAAGGAGGAACCAATTCTCGTCAGAAGTGGTCTGTGAACTTGCAGTTATTGTGGAAAATCTTAGTATATGCCCATGCAAGTAACATATCAGATCCTGCTAGCGACATCTTCGGCCCGGAACTTGCCAAGGACAGTGTTGGATGCTCAGGGGACCCTTCCGCTGGCGCTATCACCGACCGTGATTTTACTTTGATTGGATCCGCTGGAATCTCCGGCCATAAGACAGTGGCCCCGGAGTGTGTCACTTATCCACCCGAGCAGACTGAGGATCCCATCCAAACGCCGAGTCAGACCTCACCGAGGATGGACTTTTCAGGACTTCCGGGGGACGCTAATATGGATTTTAGCGGGGGTGATACGTTATTCCTGCAGCTTCAAGATTATGGGAGGGCATTCGAGGATTGGCTCAGCGTTAACCCCACGTGAGGTTAAATTTAGATCTTCATTCTCATCCGGGGAACGCGGACCGGATCCGGCTTTTCCGAACGCCAAGACGGTGCTGAACCGGCCCTCCTTACCTACACCCCCACACTTTATAATACCAAGAAATTCTTCAACCGATTCCAGTTTGACAACACTTGTCTGGCCATCCGTCTGTTGCTCAAAATGACTACAGCTAAGACAGACTCAATCCTGATCGTGGGCGCCGGCGTCTTCGGTCTTTCGACCGCTCTTGAACTCAACAAGCGCGGATATACAGATATCACCGTTGTCGATCGATTTGTACCACCATCAGCAGATGGAAGCAGTGTCGACATATCGCGCATTATTCGCGCCGACTATGCGGACCCAATCTACTCCCAAATGGCCCGAGAGGCATACAATGGATGGACCACTGAGTACAAAGATCAATACTTCGAATCAGGATTCGCCTTGTTCTCGGAAACGCCTAAGAACGCATATATGGAGAAATCCAAAGCTGTGATTCGGGCGGCAGGTGGCAAATTAGACGATCTTGACGACGCCATGGAAATCCGCAAACTCTACCCTAGCGTTGAAGCTAATCTTTCTGGCATGAACGGATATCACAATCCGAAAGGTGGCTGGGCCGATGCCGCAGGGAGCATCCAAAAGCTGGCTTCCAAGTGTACCGTGGCGGGTGTTTCTATCATTGCCGGGCCTCGCGGTACTGTTATTTCCCTCCGCCGGGAGGGCTCCCGCGTTGTCGGTGTCAACCTTGTCGGAGGGCAGGTATTGCTTGCTTCACAGGTGATCCTGAGTACCGGCGCGTGGACTAACCGTCTTTTAAACATGGGTCATGCCGCGTCTTCCTCCGGACAACCTGTTGGCTTCATCCAGTTGACCGAGGAGGAAGCTCTCGAGATGAGAAAGATCCCGGTTATGATCAACATGAGCTCTGGCGTCTTCTCATTCCCGCCCACACCGGACACACATGTTCTCAAGCTAGCACGCCATGGTTACGGGTATGCAACCAATATCACTGTCAATGTGGACGGTGTTCAGAAGTCGCTCTCATCGCCGAAGTTCGAAAGCAGCAATGCGGCCACTGGATACTTGCCTGACGACGCGGATGAATCGCTACGACAGGGTTTGCGTCAGTTCTTCCCCAAGCTGGGGGATCGTCCTTGGATGAACCGTCGACTGTGTTGGTACACAGATACCCCCAACGGTAACTTCATTATCGACCACCACCCAACCATCCAGGGATTGTTCATGGCTACTGGTGGTGCAGGACAGTAAGTGTTGATCTACATTATCACTCTGTACACTATAGCTTTATACTAACTAACCTGATTTTAGTGGATTCAAATTCCTCCCTGTCCTGGGCCAATATATCGCGGACTGCTTTGAGAATAAAGCACCCGAAGCTTTGCGTCAAAAGTGGAGGATGAACCCGCCCAAAGATGACTCAAAGGGACCCATGGCAGGCGATGGAAGCAGAGGAGGCCCCCCGCTGAGGAAACTGAGCCCGCTTGAACAAGCCAAGCTGTAAATACGAAATGCAATGATACTACGATGATATATATCATGATCAAACGTATTTATCACTGACTATTTCACCGTACATAGCAAATCGTTTATATTACAAAATTACAGCAACAACAAAGAGAAGACAACAACAAAAAGTCAGTAACAGCAAGGTATAATAGCAAAGTGGAACCATGAACGTCAAATGGAAGGAACCTTGAAGAAAAAAAAAGCGTCCGAAGAATCTTCAGACAACAGAGAGCTATCTCTGTGAAAAGGTCCCAAAAATTGGCTCAAAGAGCACGTAGGAGATGAGAACAGAGCCCCTTTGCTCGTGATGGACAGTGGAGAACCCAGAAAAGTACAGTCTGTATCCGCAGACAACAAGAGTGGCCCCGCCCTGTTACCTCCTGCTGCATGCTTCGTGCCATTGAACCAGGACCGAGGCCCCAGCCCAGTTTCAGCCTTAACCGGACCGCGTCAAAGACCCAATCAGTGCCCTCAGGGTACGCATTCCTTCACTGGACAACAGTATCTATATGTTGAAGTATAGACCTGGAGCTGAGGTTCAAAAATTGTTGGGTGTCCAGGGAACCACGGAGTGCAATGTGGGCCCGGAGGGTTGAGGAGAGAAGAAAGAAGAAGAGAGAGAGAAATGGGGGGGGGGGGGGGGTATTTATACCCAGTGGCTGAAGGCAAACGGGGAAACTGCGGTGGGTGACGAGTTTGACCTAAAAGGGAAGGCACCTGCGCGCGGGCTGGCGCGGGGGATGGGCCTCTTGTACAAATGGGTTCACTTATTCCCAGAATCTACATTTACTAGCCATGAGACCATTCTCAGTGACATACCATTCTACATTGACCTCTTTACATTTATTCTTTTTGCCTTGACTCTTGCCAATTTCTGGTGAAATGTCATGTTCTTGGTGCCTGAAAAAAGCCGCAACATACAATACGCCTCATCTGATATGATAGACAGACCGCGTAGACTCTAGCCACTGTTCCTAACGCACTTGATGCGCCCGGCCCTAACCACGCAAAAGCCCCGGTCAGGTAGGCTTGCAAGGAAACACTGGAATTAGTCTCCTCGGGATCAAAACCTAATTTATTATGTATCATAAACCTGTATGTGGGTACTATAATAAAGATAATTCATTGAAGTGATATGGGGATCGATTATAAGTCTACATGAACATTTCAGTAAGAGTCATTCACATCCGGAAAGAAAGAAAAACATTGTACAAAAAAGGCGATATAGAAATCAAATTTCGGCATCAAATTATGTCCCGCATCCATTCCTTAAACCTGAGGACTAAGTGGAGCTAGGTCCTTTTCATCCTCACCTACAGCCCTCGTATTGGTAGTTGTCCCCATAGCAAAGCTACCATCCTTGCACACAGGCCATTCGTCCTGTCGCAGCCAATACCTCTCATGAGAAGGCGCACCTTTGAACACCCCCTTCAAATCCAACGGGTCGGCAAAGGTCTCCCACTGAGAGCGGCGATCAATCCAACCGGGACCCATTCGCTCCGTGCGACCATCAGGACACAGATAGCGTAGCTTCTGGCGAGGTAAATTCCGACCAGGATGCATCAAGTTGAGCCACCAAGTAAATAGAAGCATCGGGCCCAGCTCAAATGCATATAGATACCATTCATTGCTGAGAATAGGACCGCAGTTCTCCCGGCAGCCGAGATTACCAAACATCTCGAATGCTTCGACGGCGCGGAAGATACATCGCAGTAAGACCAGAGTCGATGTCCCGTAGAGAGTAATGCAGATCATACGGACATTAGGCGAGAGCATCCGAGCTCGAGAGCAGCGGACGTGGACCGTTGCAACGATCCCGATCACGACGCATTCAACCACTGCTTGGAGAACAAGGCCCGCAGCGATGAGAGTCCCGCCGCTCTTGTGCTTATCCAGGTCAGAGCCGGCTGATGCAGTCCTGGCAGCTCCTACAACTGTAATTGCTTCTACCGCTGCGCCGACATAGACGAAGAAGATGAGGACACGGTTGGGGTTGAGGACCGCGTGCATTGGTAAGTAGTTCATGAGGCGTCCGACGAGGTTATATGCGGCGGCTGAGTAAACAGGTGGGCCGAGATAGATGAAGATTGTTGATGCGATGTAGATGCTTAGGTTTCCTGGATGGTAACTCGATATGCAGCGGAGAATCCAGCCCGTGGTGAATAGGGCTCCGCCCCAGCAGATGAAGAAGGTGACGCGCCAGAATCGATAACGGCTGAAGGTGTCAGAACAAACTTGGTATTTTCTCAAAATGTCAAATGGCTTACTAGTTTTGGTAGATATGCAGAAATAGAGACGCCCCGACCAAGGCGGCGAAGACAGCTGGTAGTATATGACTTGGATTGTACAAGTAGAGATTCGCCTCTTCATCCGAGTTATTTGAAGTCATGATGGAAGTGTAATGAACTATGGATTGGATATGGGAATGCTGGGTGATTGTATGTTTAAATATACCCTTTTACTGTGTCGATCTACAAACCACGAAGCGCCAGATAGGGCCATATCGGGTTAGATCGAGCTGTGTTGAATTCAGCCTCGCGGACGGGATATACTTAATCAACTGGCCAATCAGCGACGCCCAACTCCGCCTTGGGGAGCGGTACATTTGACCTAAAGCGGTTAGACTGCACAGCTAAATAACCTCAACCTGGTTGTTTGGGGCTTTTTTTCGTCCTTATCCTCTTTTAGTGCGATATATTACGATTTCATAGCCTTCCACGACGTACTTCTCACTAAATAGAACCGTTCCTGAAGACCTGCAGTGTCCGTTTTAAGATCCACCCTCCGGTCCCCCCCCACTCAGGTCTTACCCCCGCCATGCCGGGTGTCCCAACAGGTCGGGCCTGTGACGCATGCCGCAAGCAGAAGAAAAAGGTACGTGCGACAAAATCGTGGCACACAGAGTTTTTTTTAATTAAGATGTCAAGTGTGATGAAAAACAACCTGCATGTGGACGATGTCTTCGTCTGAAAGTGGGCTGTGTGGGGTCTGGTCAGCAACGATTCAAGTTCAAACAACAACAATTTTCCCCCAAATCAAATCAAAGCGGTCAAATGACTCTCGCTCCGAGATCGAGATCGAGGTCAATAGAAGAAGAAAACCATTCTATTGAAATACCCCGGACATATCCTAGCAATAGTATGACATCGTTGATGAATTCCTTTGTCGGCGCCATAAAACGATCCACGGACCTCCGATACAATATGTGGTGGTCTTTCGGCGTCTTCCTGGAAGATGTACCCAGACGACTCGGCAGTAACGAAGCACTCGACCGTGCAGTTGACGCGGTTACCACTGCCCACGCAGGCTTTTGCACCCACCAACTAGTTTCGACTAAAGCACTAGCGAAGTATTCATATGCGCTGAAGGCCCTACGAGTATATCTAGATGACCCGCTCCAGGCGAGTGCTTCCAGTACACTATGTGCCGTGATGATACTTTTACTCTGCCAAACATTCATCGGAAATAATGGACAAATGCTGTCAGGACATGCGCAAGGGGCTGCCAGCATTCTACATGCGCGCAAGAACTTTGGGCCACGCGACGACTTTGAGCGTAAATTGTTTCTGTCTTTACGGGGAAGCGTGGTAAATCATCACAATGCCTACTACCTTTTTGACCCAAGCTGATCACACCTCCAAGTTATTCGAAGGTTTATACAATGATGCTATCGACCTGACCCCCGAGGAGTGGGATGCCTTGGTTAATAATGACTTTGATCAAGACCAACCCTCGGGCCAGATTTTGCGATGCCTAGCACGAGCCCCGGTCCTAATAAAACGCGGCAAACAAGCTATACGCGACGGCGAAGACTTAACACCGTTGACAATGGAAGCCCGACCAATATACGAAAAATGCAAATTGCTCCTGGGCGAGTTAAAGGCCCGAACAGTCGACTTTGAAACATCGGAGCTAAGTACTATGCCAGAGACGTTCATGGCCCGGATATTGCGAGCACATTATCTCCGCACCCATGGAATTGGTCTCGCAATTACAACATTTTTCAATTGCATCCTTCAAGCACTGGATCCCGGTGATTATGCCTGCATGATAGAATCGAGATCTCTTGTTGAAGATACTCTCATACATGCCCAGAAGGCCAATATGTACAGACCCGTTGGAGCAGGATATGTTATAATGTGTCTGTCAGCAGCATGGGCCGTTACTGCAGACCCCCAACTGCGGTCAATGGTGGAAGTCGCATTGATTGACTACCACGGTGACTTTGTGAACCGGAGTTGTGTGGATATACGCCGGGAGCTGGAACGGGCGAGTAGGAACTGTTTCTTGTGGCCGTAGGCTGCATATTGGTGCCTCAGACGTCGACCCCTGGCCAGAGTAGATAGTCGGTAGATCGATCCCATTAGCAACCAACTCTCTCCGTCCTAACTATCCTACATTCTCTTATGGCTCGGAACAACTACTCAGATCAATGCAATTTTTAGCCCCTGGGAATATACAGCTATTGTTTTGGATTGGAGTCTGAGCTGGGTACCTGTGGACATTCGGACGATGATGGGGAGGGTGGAGTTGAACCAATGAAGATCGGGGAGTTCGACCTCGAGAAGTGATCCTGGTGGTTGCTGGACAAATCTCATTTGGCCGATCGCGATGCCTCCGTGGTTTTGACAGTCATCCCACGACACCCGAAACCACACCCCCTGACTTTGTTCTGTGGCATACTGAGACAACAAAGTATTTGATCAATCGCATATTTATCTTGCATTTTTACCTATTTTTTAATCGTTTTATTTTTCAATCTTCTACCTAGCAAAAAAGAGGCTATGGGTGAAGATAAGGCTAATATCTTTCTTAATTAAACGTGGGATCCCCATTTCGAATATTGTAGTACTGTATGCTGGAACCCCTCCTCATTTCGAACCTGTGATACGGCCGTAGAATTGTTATTAGATTTCATGGCCCTGCGAAACGGTGATCTTCCATGAGATGGTCGTGGCTCATCAACCGAGATAAATCCTCTCCTACGGTCGACCATTGCGTCCATTACCAACTGTATATCACGTGATTTGATGCCTAAGGCCTATATATTGTCTAAATAGGACTAGTATGTATTTATTCTGCCGGCCAGCCAATTCTGCCTGTTCTCACCGAGCACTTTTTACCGCCTGTTTTCTGTGAATTTTAGACCCATAGGAGAAAAGACCAGTCACGTGACGTGCCACCCGAGGCCTTGTGATATAGGTTGCTCCGCTTCGCTCCGCAATTATAGGTCGGTTGTTGTGGAAATGTCTATAAAATCAAGGAACCAACCAAGACTGACTTGATCTTTATCACGATAGAAAGGAAATGAAAATAGAGACGTTGAGGGCTACCTAGCGATTGCCACAGCTACTTTCACATGTTTCGTATTGATACTATTTGGAAGCGATATATTACCTGCAGTCCCAATTGCCTATATAGAAATTTGGGTAAGCTTAACACTCCTGAAGTCTAAATACGAAGGCAACCTTACCATTTTCATGGAAATAGGTTGAAAAGAGTGGGCTTTTGCGGATCATCTCCAGTGGAGGACCCAGATATCCAATGTACTGGGCCATTGCCAACGAAAGAACATGTCATATGGATTGTTAACATGATCGATGGGGTCGAATAGGTTCTTCCCTTCCATGGGCTCAAGTGTCTACTTATTTTGAACTTGAGTTAGACATGCTATTACAGAGTGTACACTTATACTTGTAGTACTTACCATGACAATAGACCACACGTCAACAGGATCATCCCCAAGCCTGCATGGCAACCTTGAGTGTACGCATCGTTTCACTTTGGCGGCGGCCACATCCAGGGACTTAGGTAGCGTAGCCACGCCTTGGCAAGGGGAAGCAAAGTGCCTAAGATCACGCCGAAAATGAAAGCACAAACGAGCAACACGATTTCTACAGCCTCCATGATTTAAAACAGAAGAAAAGGCCACTGGCTTGGGAACTTAAAGAGAAGGAGAGGGAGAGGGACAGGAAGAGGGAAAGAAAAGGGAAGACTGTACCAAGGTACGGTGAACAACCTATAGCTTCATGATGACTTTGTCAGAGGGGTACTAGCAGTCTCTGTACTATTAGATCTGTACTATTAGAACAATGTTATTTAATAGTTGATCCACCTCCTTAAACAAGCCTGAAAATATATAAATTTTCAAAAAGAATCTGCAAATGTTTGCCCATAGAGAGATTATATATTATGGATGTTTGACTCCGTATTGTCTGGATGCCTGAACACCTGATCGCGATGCTTTGTCCACTGACTACACTTCTGTCCTCTTCCTGATCTCTCTCCTCTCTCCTTCCCCATACCTCTCTACCACACACGTCGATTCTTGACAAGCCTCAGCAAGAACTTTTCTTATGTGATGACTTGACACCATGGCTCGCCACCATCTTCGTAAAAACACATCGCAGACAGGGGAGCACATGAATCTTGTCAAACGTGACACTGATGCTTCCAATGATGATTCCAAAAGATTGAGAAGCGAAAACCCCCGCTTGGATGAGGAGCTCATCACGGCACCTCTATTCTCACTCTCTGTTTGTGAGACTCTGGACACCAACCGTTTTAATATTGAACAACCTCTCAACGGAGAGGAAACATTCCCACAATATGGACTGCTTGGTATGCGTAATCGACTTTCGAGCAACGAACTGACACAAGACGACCTTGTGTACGCCAACGTGTCAGCGCCATGGTCTGCCTTCATCTGCGGTAGCCAGGGAAGTGGCAAGAGCCACACGCTGTCCTGTCTACTGGAGAATGCATTGATTGCATCTTCCCCTGCTGGGAAGCTGTCGTCGCCTCTGGCTGGACTTGTCATTCATTATGATAAGTTCACGGCCTTTTCCAGCACACAGCTGTGCGAGGCGGCTTATCTGCACTCGTCGGACATTCCTGTCCGAGTCTTGGTGTCCCCAACAAATTACCTTGCCATGAAAAAAGCATACGAAAGACTGGCGGGCGGTTCGAAAACGCTGAAGGTTCAGCCACTGTACCTGCCGCAGAAGGATCTAAACATTAGCATGATGAAGACCCTGATGGGTATCGGCGGCAGAGCTGAGCAGCCTCTCTACATTGAGGTATGTTAACACACCTGTCATCCGCGCTGGCAATGGACTAATAATCTACTCACATAGGTGGTTATGAAGATTCTTCGCGACATGGCCATAGCCAACCAAGGCAAATCCAGCTTCAACTACAGTGCCTTCAAACTGCTTCTCCAGCGCGAACAATTCGTCAAAGGCCAGCTTATGCCTCTTAATATGCGCTTGGAGGTTCTTGAGTCGTTTTTCGAGCCTGGATCTGTGCCTGGTGCAAGACCCGATCTGCCAAAGCAACATGTTGCCGATGATATCTGGAAGTTTCCTCCCGGGACTTTGACAATCATTGATTTGAGTTGCCCGTTCGTTGGCCAGGAAGATGCTTGCGCTCTTTTCAATATCTCCGTTTCTCTGTTTTTGAAGAACCGCCACGATACAGGTCGCATCATTGCTCTGGATGAGGCCCATAAGGTTCATGCACCTCTAATTTCCCGAGTTATTGACGTTCTCTCGTGCTGATACTCGATTCGATTATAGTTTATGACTTCCACCTCGCCCGAAGCCGCCGATCTGACAGAGACACTGCTATCTGTTGTCCGCCAGCAGCGACATCTGGCCGCCCGAGTGTTGATCGCAACACAGGAACCAACTCTTGCACCGGCACTGCTTGAACTTTGCAATGTTACAATAATTCACCGTTTCTCATCGCCGGCTTGGTTCAAGGCAATCAAATCTCACATCGCGGGAGCTGGGATTGAGGAGAATCCAGACACCACAGCCTCGGCGGCAATCTTTCACAAAATTGTTCGTCTGCCAACTGGAGAGGCTTTGGTATTTTGCCCAACGGCCCTGTTAGACATCGCGAAGCACAACGACCAGGAGAATGAGGAGTTCTCAAGTGCTACCTCTTCCAGTTGGTCGGATGCTCCAGTTGGTCCGTCCTCCACAGACGGCGCTCTGATTGCGACAACCGACTCGGACTCTCCAAATGGACTTACTTTGAATCGCGTCATTCAACTCGGAACGTCCTACGCCCACATTCGAGTACGGAATAGGATAACCGTTGACGGAGGTCGCAGTCTGCTTCAGCGTTAAGTTGCGAGGTTGAAGTGGAAATTCAATGTGCATTTACCATGCATGAAAATTCCCCGCTATGGGTTGAACGATCTAAAAAGCGGATTTCTACGTGTTACCTAAAAGTGACAGGTGATCAATACGGCGCTGGAAATTATGTCTTAATCTCTAGCATATGCAGGCTTGTTTCTGCATCTAGTCAATGCGTAAAATAGAAATCCTAATGATTCCCAGTCCATTCGTAAGGCGAATAGAGTACCATGACTACACTCAACTTTCCATTTAGATTTCCTTACACATTCCACGTCATATTCGATGTTTCGTAGAATGCCGACGACGACTCTCAATTCCAGAACATCCAAACAGAGACTATTAAGATCAATGGGTTAGACAAGACGCGAAGCCAAACGCAGCTTGGCCTGACAGTGGAAGTGTCGGAGCGCACAAACAGATGCTCGAGACCGAACGGGGACCTTTTATTGCAGTTAAGACAAGAATCTTTCCCGACAAGTAACCTGGATACTATTTGGACTATTTTAATCTCTCCCAAGAATCGTCCAATGGGTGTTGTTCCGACCTGTGTTCATGCTTCGTGCAACTCCTAATGTACTCCAACTCCCCCTCATAGGAAACCATTTTGAAATCTCAGAGCCTCTCTGAAGGCAAGATTGTCTTTGGACTAGTAAATCTAAAATGAAATGAAAAGATGATTGTTTACCATCTCCATCCCATTTTCGTGTAGGGACCGGGAGCTCAATTGGAAATGTGAAACACCTCTTCCCTTGGCTTTGTCCTACCAAGAGTACACAAAACCCAATACTTCCGGTGTGCTTAGACCTTTCGGAGTTATTGTCCCACATTTAGCAAGTTATCGAGGGTAATAGGAGTCAATGATCATGAATTAGTGAATTCAAATAAGCTTGTGGTATGTGTTTAGGTATAGCTATGCAGATATATATAGTTCGACATAAGCTTGATTAGCATAAGATATTTGATGTACATGCAAGCTTCAGATTGTCTCCATAGCTACAGGATCACTCAATTCATTCTCAGCAATCAAGATGCACCAAAGGGGCTAATCATCTCATGAATCCCTGGCACTCGGCATCGAATCCAAACGGGCCGCAGCAGTCATCCTAGGGGACCCGTGCCCTAGCCAATGACTATGACTGCGCTGAGGATATGAACAGGAAATGTATTATAAAATCGTTTGATTGCAATACGGATAGGAAATATGACGCGCGGCCAGTCAAAATCAGAGACGTTGTACATCATGGATCGAATCAATGAAATTCCCATCTGGGCTGAAAATGAAGTTGCAAGCTACAGAATCAACAGTCCCTCTCTAGATCACCTTGACTGCAACACAGTAGTAAGATTACATCACGGGAACAAGAGAAGATGGTCCTCGCCAACCTATTTCGTACTCCGACACAGACCTGGGAGCACGAGGCGTGATGGATCAAGACACCACGGCAAATCAGCCCAAAAATAAAAGATTGCCATTGAAATCTGAGAAGACCCTGTGTGTCATAGAGACTATAAAGTATCATATTCCCATCTTATGTCGCCCCTCGCTTTGATTCCCTTCCAACCTCAGGAATATTATATTGTGGCCCGACCTTCCAAGATTGACAAACTATTTCCTCGAATTACTTCACTTGATATTGGTTATCACAGAGAACAATCAATATGCGGGTTAACATTATCTCTTTGGTGGCTCTGGCTACTACAGTTGCAGGTATGGAAGATCTGTCTATGGGGAATATCAATCCATCTTAACTGTTAAATCAGGTCTCACGGTCACCTCCCCACGGATTGGTGAAAAGATTGACCCCGATCTGCCCCTGACTATCAAGTGGCAGGCTGTCACGTAAGCTGCTAATTGTCCGACACGCTTAGCAACTCATCTGCTAACATGCAATATCAATAGAACGGACCCGAAGACCTTTAGCATCGAACTGGTCAATCAGAATGTCTACCCTCCGACAACAACCATCGTGGCAGATGACATAGACTCTTCCAAGGGCTCCTACACCGTCAAAGCAAAGACATTCACGGATGTAGACAATGGGTAGGTCCAATTCTGATTACACACGGGCATTGTCTTCGAGCTACTAAGCTAATAATCAATATAGAAAGGGATATCAGATCAACTTCCTCTCTCCGGAAAGTGGCATTCTAGCCCAGTCTCAGCAATTCCGAGTCACTGAGCCCGGTGAAATCGCCAGTAGTGCTAGTGCTAGTAGCTCTGGTAAGGAAACCAGTACTGCTGAAACTTCGTTGATTTCTTCCGTGTCGACAAGTGATATCACTTCGGCTCTATCTTCCTCGACTGCTTCCTCTTATCTGTCTTCGACTGCTACTCACTCCTCCATCAGCGCGTCTACCCCTACCTCGTATTATTCTACTGCTTCATCTTCTATTTCTACCCCTACAACGTCTTCTTTTATAAGCTCTTCTGCAAGTGCGTCTACCTATTCCATTCTATCTTCTACTTCCACTCCTTCAACATCCTCATCTTTGATATTCACAACTTCTTACACGTCTACCTTAACGCTTACCACTCCCTCTTCTTCCTCAGTCTCTTCTATATCTACACTTGCGACTTCTTCCTCAATCTCTTCTATTTCTACATATACACCTTCAACTTCTTCTTTCATTACAACCTCATCCTCGATTATATCCATATCCTCCTCTGCTACCCCGACTACTTCTACTTCCATTACCAAGTCATCCACACATCTCCCTACCTCGACTTTCCTCACATCAAGCACTCTTTCATCTACCACATCCCATTCTACCCACATCTCCACTACTACCCCTGGTTAGTAAAAGACGGAAAGCACGGCTTCCGAGATATCATTTTGCTCTTCACCCACGAAAATGAAAGAGAAACAGTCACTGACTCGATCTATAGTCTCGACCCCTGTTTCAACCGTTTCCTCAACTAGCCTGTCCACCGCATCCCATTCGAGCACTACTTCCACCACCACCCGCAAAGCCACTTCGACCACAACCTCCACTGCTACCGAGTCGGCTAGTACCACCTCTAACGCTGCTGCCGTTCTCATGCCCCCTGCTGGTAGTCTGCTTCTGGGTCTGTTTGCTTTGGTCCTTTAAATTACCGGTATCGGTCATTTGTGATCCGGAGGCAATTGGCTGGCTGGACACCTGGGAACTTAGATATATGAGTTGGAGATAGGTTTGGTTATTTGTGGTAGTTCTTTTGGACGAAGTCTACTATCTGTTGAACGAATTGTGGAAGTGGGGTTACTTTACTAGTGATGATTTATTTGCTTGATGATGTTGATGTTGATGTTGATGATTTGGCCTATGGACTTACGATATGCCCCCTTACATTAATGAGAAATGCGATAATGCTATGCCTGTTTTATACGTTTGAAACTATACTACGAGTCTTTAAACTGGCTGCTACCCTACTCATATTAAATCATGTTGCCAAATAGAGGAGGGAAAAAGAAAGAAGGTGTGACTTGGAAGTCACTTCGTTAGTAGGCAAAGCTGAAATCCTCGAGCGTGGTTTTTTTGGTCGGGGTTGACATCTACTGGTTTTGAGAAGAACATAAATAATAGTCTTTACGCATAATGAATATGTATAGAGAGGCAAAGAAAATATAGACATGAAAAGATATCATAGGTGTTAGAAGAAAAAGAGCCACGCTAAAAGAAAATTGAACCCCCGATTGGTAACCTCCAGGGCTTCCAAGATTGTTGAATCGACTTCGATTACACGATACATTTAGTACGGAGTATCGAGTCATCCTATAGTAGAAAAGTGGATTGTGAACCGCGAATGCAGCATCATGATTTCACAACGCTGTCGCTGGGTCGATCCCAAGTGCGGATATGGCCTGTGTCAGAATGTCAGTATTACTTGACTCCGAATAACAAACAATCTGATTAAACACACCTTCAAGAGAGGAAGTCATAATGCAATCTTTCTGGAAGCCAAGCCAGCAGATAGGATCTTCGCCGACGATTTTGGACTATGGTTCAGTTAATCCTTTTGAACTTGAGGTGTGGGCGTCAATCAATGCTTACCATGATCGGGGGCAGAAGAGCAGTTCGAGACCGTGGCTCGACTGGGTGACTCGTCTGCTCGATATCTCCGTACAACTTATCGGTTTGGTTAGAGTCTGAGCGCACACGGTTGTCACCGCTGTCTGCACGGTGGCGGTTGGCAGTTTGTGAGTTTGGCACTACGATGCTGGATCGATTCCGGGTTGAGGCTTGGTGTGCGCGGGGGCGATGGAGCATGCCAACGCTGAAATCCCACAAGAGGAGGCGGCAGTCATCGCCGACACTGCCGAACCGGTATGTCTTCTGGTCACAACGCCAAGGGTCGAATGCTACCGACGAAACCCAGGAATTATGTCCTTGGCACCTGGCAACAACCTTGCGCTCGGGGAAAGACCAGATCGTCAGTAAATCATCCTGGCCTCCGGTTACGATGTATTTGCCATCCGGTGACCAGCAGACACAGATCAGGCCGCCATAGTAGCTGCGGAATATATCCAATACCCTATAAGGCGTTAATTGGGGGTCATTCTGTTCTCTTAACATAGGGCAAACATACTCCTCTTTCAAGTAATCCATAAGCCGTAGCGACCCATCTTCGAGGACCACAGCCAGATGCCTTTGATCCGGCGAAAAGGAGAAGCTCGAGATTTTCTGGTTTGCCATTTTCCAAAATGAGACCGGATTGGTCTTCTGGTTCTTGGAGTTCACAGACTTGAGGATATCCAATGGTAACCGTCTAACCTCTTGTTCGGAATGGCCGTTCACGTCGGGGGTGAAAAGAGCATCCTCCTTCTCCTTGTCGTACACGATCAGCACACCGTTGGCATGGGACGCTATGAACAGGTTCTCAGACCCAGGAAGCCATTTTATATGGGTAACGGGGGAGCTGTTAATCACTCCATTCTTGTTGATCCGAGCATACTTCTGCGACATGGGCTCATACCAAATAATATCGCCCGCAGAAGATCCCATCACAATGTCTAGATGTGATGATGTCTTGGTGAGTTCGTTGACATCGTGACAGAGCATGTGGGCTTTGGTGAACAGAACTTTGGTAAGATGCTCCTCTTTCGTAGGCGAACTGAGGTCAAGCCATTGGAATGCTCGGTTGATATTCGCAAAGGCAAATACACCGTTCGCGTCACGGTCGCCCAATCGCTTGGCAGATGTCTCGTGGGTGATGACTCGCGAAACGAACGAAGAACTGCTCTTGATAATATTGTTCTTGGGCTTCCTTCGCTTCGATGCGTCCTTCGCTGCCACCGGTGGCGCCGCAAGCGCGGGGTTTCCATCTCCGAACTGGGGAGCTGTAACACCTGGCTTCAAGAAAGTCGGAGGCATCTTTCGAGGGTCGAGTGTAACAAGAGATAGCTTTACGCCAGTTGTAGGGGGTGTGGGTAGTGTCGCGAGAGGGTTCGGATTAATGATAGGAGCTTCAGATGGATGGGGAGGCGGTGTTGCGAGGAGTAGGTCATCCTGGAGGATGTATGTTCCTGCCAGAATAGAAAATGTAAGCTGTCTCTGAGATTCTGATATTTTGGGCCATCAGCGATCGCTGAACACACATACCCTCGCCAACTTGCAATGGACACCCACGCTCCGGGTGGGTAATCGTATTGTTCGTTTCCACAACAGGGACCGCCATACCATTTGCGGCCCCCGCCGCATATGCGACAGGGATGGTATAGCGCGGAGGGGGAGGGGGAAGGACGCTGCTGGTGGTGTAAGCAAGTGAAGTGATTATCCGGTAATTGAGAGGTATGCAATGATCTCAAATTATGTTGGAGTGAAAACACAAGGCGAGGCTTGCAGGTTGAAAGCAGGGGATTGGAAGAAAGAGCGTGCTTACAACATGATTAGACGTCACTCGCACAGGATCAATTTGGATTTGGGCTGAGATGTGGTGTGACCACCAGCGCAACCTTGGATCAGATAAGGTAAACGCGCAAACTTTGCCAAGTATGCGAGGCACTTTATTCAACGTTTCCTCTTCCAGTCTTATATATCGATATTTGCACGTTCTAATGTGTAATGTGTTCGGAATGAGTGATGGACAAGTTGCAGAAATGGCCGTAGGGGCCGACGGCGAGTCAATGTGCGCAATAAGGCCGAGAAGCTCAGATGTATATATATACTCGATAAGATGTGTATAATGATATGAGAGTTCGAGGTTCGGAGGTTGGAGATGTCCAAAGTACAAGTCGAGGCGCGAGAGGGGGGAGGATCAGCAAGGGAAATGATGTCCGGGGTAACGTTCGAGCGGAGAAGAAACCGCGTGCCTGGCGGGGACCGGCTTAACTCCGGATAAGCCGGCTATGTGCCTGACTAAGTATCATGATCGATTAAGATATTGAGATCATTTTACATTTATTTGCACATTAAACTATGGGGTATGGTATAGAACATGAACGAAGACCCTAATTGCCGCTCCCAACTCGTCGCCAGATCATCACCGCCGCGGCGCCCGCACAAACCACCGCTCCAAGGGCAATTCCCCAAGACATCCATTTGCCTTCCACGTCCTCTTCACTTCGCGGGAAAGCTGTGCTAGGCTCCATGGCAGCCTCGGCAATATGAACAAATACCTCCTGGATAGAACTCCACGTAACACTCACATGGAGCGGCGGACTGGGCATGTTCAGCATAGCTGTATATTCATGAGGCTGGTGCTCGGCTCGCTGGGTCGTCCGATCCAGGTCGGCCTTGAGGGCAACGAATACACTAGGGAGCTCCTCCAGATGGGGATATTTTGCCAACAATGCAGGAATGTAGGCAAATGAGTCTGGGTCCGAGGAGTCGTACGTATATGCAATCACGTCGCACTGATCCAGCAGTTTGGACTGGTTCTCCAGCAAAGCAGGTTCCAGCTCACCTAGTTCATCCAAAATAAGGTAGCACTGTTTGCCGCCCGGAAGCTCCACCGTGTTCACTGCGGTACGTGGTTGGATGGTTGGGTGGTAGGTCGTGCTGAATCCGCGGGAAAGAAGTGCATCGAGCAGGGCCGATTTCCCGGATCCAGGGGCCCCCAACACATGACATTGGACAACATTTCGTCCCACACGGCCTGGGCGGCGACGTTTTCTTCGTGGCCGTGTGACTTTCAACGCCGCGGTAATAGATTGATCGCTTTGGTCGGAGGGCTCAAAGCCCAGATATGCCAAGTATTCGAGCGTAGTTTTGGGAGAGAGGAAGGTAGTCATGCTCCACTGAGCAAGCCAGCCTTGTAGTGTTACATGTCCTGCCTCATTGCGGACTGTGGAGGATGGGAACGAGCCGTCGGCCCATGACGCGGGCAAGCCCGGGGTAGGGGCAAACAAGGACGCAAGTTCAGCCTCATTCAAGCCCCCGTCATTATCCTTGTCGGATAGAAGAAAGAGGTTGACAAAGAATCGATAACCTTCAGGTGACAATTCGGCAGAAGCGAATGGCGGTACTTCAAACTTCGGGTGTAAGAATTTCTCCTGCAGTGAGAGATTATCCGTGTACTGGAACGCTCGCAAGATGATCCAGACTGTTTCATGTCGTCCTTTCTCCGAGTATAATTTGTTCAGATGAATAAACCCTTGGCAGTCAATGCCCGAGTCCGTAACCGAGTCCGGGTAGGCTTTTTGAATGGTTTCCTTGATGTGATTAAGATCCGCGTCGTTCAATGGTTTGGAAAAGCACCGGATTTGGAAATCCTTGAGCTCTTTGTCTGATAGATATCCATCGCGATCTTTGTCGCAGAGATAGAATATCCTTTGCAAGGCTGCTACCGCAGCGGGCTTCAAAGCTGCCTCCTTGGAATCGAACAGAGGCGCGATCGGGTGCGTGACAGCCTTTTGGCAAACGAAGAAAGCTTCGTTGACATTACGATGCTCCCGAGCACTCGTACGTATACACGAGTCAATTTCCTTGAACTCTGCCATCAAAGGAAGCATCTCCTCCTCAACCACTCGCGTCTCACTATGACCCGTCGCCAGGTCGGACTTGTTGGCACACAGGACTACCGGGACATTGACACCCAACGAGCGGAAGTATGGCAGCCAGAACAGAGCTACCCGTTCATAGCTGTAGTGATCGGAATACACGAGCAGAATCACGTTACATTTCCGTATCTCTCGCGCGAGATTGTTCCGTTCTTGGGGAAGAGCCGAGGTGTCGACGACGGTCGTGGTGGTAACATTTTCGGGGGTCCCGAGGGTGGGAGGGATGGTAATTTGGGGGAGGACTGGTTGGATTTTGTTCGTAACAAACACACCTTTGACGAGCGAGGTGATGAGACTGGACTTGCCAGTGCCCTCATCGCCGCAAACGCAAATGCGAACTGGACGAATTGACCCTATCAGCAATGTTGCTGGAAGTGAGGTATATATAACATACCTGATGCCATTTTCGCGTCTAGCGAGTCACGTAATGGTCATAGTCCAACCATGACCTTGCAAGAAGAGTATGGAGGTGGATAAGTTCCCAGGTTCCGAGGTTGATTCTGGAGATACGATACGATAACACCTGGTCGGTCTTGGCGCTTAGGACATCTACACGTTCTACATGCTATATAATGACTATACAATTTGTCTATACATCGGGGAATTGTTGCTTTGGCTATACTCTCTTAGTTCTCGACCTCCTTTTTATTTAATACCTAATAATAATAAAAATTCCCAATTTGCCAAGCAACCCTCTTATTTTTAAACCCCGAGCCAAGAGACCACAATAGATTCTCGAAATACATGGGATATCAAGGGCTAATAATTATTGAGGGTGTTGGATCTCTAATTGACTATCTATTTCCTTGGAAAATACCCCCCACGTTGTACTGTACCTAGGGAGTATTCACCCAATGTCATTCTGTGTCTTGAGCCTCCCACGAACTGGCGTCCCGCTTTAGCCGTCATCAGCTGGGCTCCGGGGCCCACACTGACTAACCATTACCCTCGAGACATCAACAGCTCCTCACTTCTCCTCCATTCCTCACACCCTCGACTTTACGTTCGTTCTACCTCGATAGTCACCAGCCAAGATGGGTTTCGGGATCAACAATCCGCTGCCGGCATCTATGAGCAGTATGTTTTATCGATACCCACAGCCCACTTCCCCGCAGTCGTGTGCGGCACATCCGGCTGACAGTGGAATCTCTCTTAACAGGCGAATGCAAAAAGGCTGCAAAGATCTTGACATCCTTCGTTGACCCTAGGCAGTCATTCGGTCCCGATAAGGTCATCCCCCCAGAGATTTTGGCCAATGCAAAGGTGAAGACACTTAAACATATGTCCCGGTTGGGAACATCCATGACTAACAGACGTTTTCCCTCAGGGTCTTGCGGTTCTCACGGTTCTGAAGGCCGGCTTCCTAGGCTCCGGTCGATTTGGCTCCGGTATCGTTGTCGCACGTCTTGCCGATGGGTCCTGGTCGGCTCCATCAGCTATTGCGACTGCAGGTGCCGGAATTGGAGGACAGATCGGGTTTGAGTTGACCGACTTTGTCTTCATTCTCAACGATGCCGCTGCTGTTCGCACATTCTCGCAAGTGGGAACACTGACGCTGGGTGGTAATGTATCACTCGCTGCTGGACCGATTGGCCGAAATGCCGAGGCGGCTGGCGCAGCCAGTACCAAGGGCGTTGCGGCCGTCTTCTCCTACTCGAAAACTAAGGGTCTTTTCGCCGGTGTCAGTCTCGAAGGTAGTATGCTGGTGGAACGCAAGGATGCGAATGAGAAATTGTACCGCAGTCGTGTCTCCGCGAACCAACTTCTCACAGGCACCATTCGCCCCCCACCGGCTGCCGATGCCCTGATGCGCGTGCTGACCTCCCGTGCATTCCAAGGAAATGCGCGGGCCTATGGTGACTCCATGTACAATGACATTCCTGTCTATGACGACAGCCATGACGATGTGGTCTGGGAGGGACGCAAGGGTGATGCCTACGGTCAAGGTAGCCAGCGTGTTCGATCCAACACCGAAAATGATTACGATTACCGCGATAAGCCGCGCCGTGCGAACACCTGGGCTGATGATGTTTATGATCGGCCTGCCTCGGGGCTTGGTCGTTCCGCGACCACCCGGGCCCCTGCCGGCGATTCATATGATGGCTATGGGCGCAACCGGAGCAACACTGCGCCATTCGAAGAGGAATATGTCTATTCGGATCGCAGACCTACCCGTCCAACTGCGCCTAAGCCAGTCTTCCAACAAAAGACTGGTGCAGCCCAATTGCGATCCGACCAAGCCGTTGCCCTTTTCACATTCGATGCGGATCAGGAAGGTGATCTTGGATTCAAGAAGGGTGAAATTATTACCATACTGAAGCGGACGGAGAAGGCAGAAGACTGGTGGACTGGTCGCATTGGTGATCGCGTGGGCATCTTCCCCAGGTAAGAACTTGTTGCCTTCCACTTGCTAGAATTGGCGGCTAATTCATTCGCAGCAACTATGTTGAGGCATCTTAGGTTGATGCGCGTCCAATTCTGGTCCATGTAGCACACACTGTGATGAACTCTTGATGCACATTTCTCCGGGACTTGATGAACATACGTCCCCCCAACTCTTTGCCCTACATATATCCTGGCGTGTACGGATTCGTCAACCCTTTTTTTCCATTCTTTTATTCACGTTAAATTTGGTGCTATTTACATTCTTCAGCGTGGAGTTTTTCTTTCTCATGCTTCTTTTTCTTCCTTCTTCTTTCGGGGTGGAGCTCGGGGATACTATCATCTTGGGTCTTTTTGGTTTTATGCAGAGCATTTCCCATCTGATTGTGATTTCCCAGGGTTTCTCCAGAGTTCCTCCAGAGTTACTCCAGTTTATTCCATATCTCATAAGTCTCTTCTCAGTCTTTTAAGTTGAATACACCTGTCAGGTTCATCTACATTTTGAGTGGATCTGGTTCCAACATTGAACATAATAATTCCATGTACTCCGGTCACTGGTTGAAATCCTTTACATTCTGGGCTGGACCTTCTCGTGTCATTGACTTGTGCGAACACTTGCATGGCATATCCAGCTATTGTCTTCGGTTCCCGGGGAACATTGGGTTAAAGTCACACGGTGTATGGAATCTCACGTCCGACCCCATCGACTCCATATAGTGTTATTATGGACTAATAAGGATGCTAAGCGGCTTTACAATGGCAAATTTGCATTTATCATGTGCTTTTACCCTTTCCCATTACAATCCAAGCCTTTGAGCCTTGGTTACAAATAAATGTACTGAGGTGATCTTTTCAGCCCTCGAGGTACATGCGGTGTCACGAATCGAAGAAAGATATTGCAAGTCGACTCTGAAAGGTAGTACTTACTTCTTTGGAGTCCGATGTTAGAATCCAAACCAAAAGAATGTATCACCGAATCAAAAAAAGAGTACGAAGTGGAGAGGAAAAGGGAAAAGGAAAGAAAAAGAAAAAGAGAGAACGTGTGTGTAGATCAACCGATCGTCCATCATATCCCCCGTTTTTAAATAGTCAAGTGGAGCCAATAGTCAATGAATCAAGATCTAAAATGGTCCAAAAGACCTAGAAGACCCTAAATTTAAGAAAAGAAATAAAAAAGATGCTAGATACAGATTGTAGAAAATACTTCATATATAATAAGAATCTCATTTGGAATGAGTTCCAAGATAAGTCAGGTGCTGAGGTTATGTACTCTCTCTCACCTCCCTCATCTGCTCTCCGCCCGCTAAACTCCATTCTTCCCTTCTCTTCCTTTCTTCTCCCAAAACTTCACCCCATATGACGCTCATTTGGACTCGGTAGTATCCGAATGTCTAGCACGCTGCTACCGACTCTTTGCCTTTCCTCTTTCCCCGCTTCGATGACCCGTTTCTTCTCGCTATCCAACGTGGTTGACACTGCCCCCTCCTCTTAAGCTTCCATTCGGGCTCCGTCTTTGACGTCTTTTGGTTCCTGTACAACTGGCTTCCCATGCAGGTGCGTCCATTTCCCCGGTTCCTGTTCTTTGGTTCATGTGGGCGTGACTTTTTTCGGTCGGGACTCCCCCTCAACCTCGAACCCCTCAGGCACCACATTCTTATGGAATTGGACCCCTTCCCATGGAATTTGAGAATAGGATCTCGACTTCAAACTGTCGCATTGTTGATTCTAATCATATTATGTACGAGTTCAGGCTTCCATGAGTGCCCACGAGGCAGGCGGGCATGCGACGCGGAGAGGTCACGCCGCCCATCTATCGATTAGTGATCCAAGCCACCATGTGACGGAAGCTATCGGACACATGTACAACGACGATTACGATCGTAATGATCCGAGACGCCTGAGTTATATAACAACGCCCCTCGGCGAGTCAATAACAACCATTCCGCATGCCGCCGATGGATCCGAGTCCTCTCTTTCGCCGTCCTCGCCACTGCATCAATCCTCGTCAGATGTGCAAACGATACAGACAAATGGAAACCAACGGCCATCGCTTGTTTCACATCGGTCCTTTGAGATGGGGAGTGATCCGGGGAATGCCGATGGTGCTCGATTGCCCTCGGATACTGCAACGTCCTCTTTTCCTCTCAACGATATCGACTACGAATCGAACCCTGCAGCCGTTGCTCAGGAACTGACCAATCTCGCTGCGATTCGGCGCATGTCGATGGATGTGGCCGCCGCCGGTGACCCTGACCTCCCAGGCTTCGCACAACCCCCCTCGCCCTCAGCCGACGAAGATGACGCCTCCCGGTTATTCTGGGTTCCTGCGCGACTGCACCCCGAACTGGCTCCGAAAGAATTCAAGTCGTTTCTCGATACCAAGGCCGACCATATCAAGCGCAGATCCGGCGACTATTCGACATCAGGTTCCGAACGCCAAGGGTCGGGAGGTGGGCTCAATCGCAAACGCTCTATGTTGTCGAGACAAATCGACAATTCGTCGGGTTATACAGATGGTGCGGATCGGTTGGAACGTCAACGCTCTCAATCAAGTAGGCGAGATGCCATGTTGAGCCCCAACTTGCAACAGTTAGAAACCTTGGTGGATGAGTCGAACCCGCTGAACAAAGAATCACTCATGCGCGGCATGCAGAAGATCGACCTCGCAGGAAACGAAGACATGCCGATCCTACCACCCGCACCTCCGGGAAACAGCCTACGCCGGTCAACCCGGACACAATATATTAAAGCTGGAAGTTTGAAAAAGGGCGAAAAGTTGCCCTACTCTAAACGAGTTGGACGGGGGGCATCTGAATCTGCAGGGAGTGATACAGGACCTGCAGTTGTTCTACCTCAAGATCCCACAATCCAGGGACTCGCCGGTGTCTCCACTGAACCTTCTCCCAAAACGACGCGAGCGGCTCGAGCCCCCTCTGCCTCATCGCATGGCTCGGCTTATGCCCCAGGTTCACCCGTGAGTTCAGCATTCGATTCAATTGTCGATCAGCCTGAGGCCGAGCAGGAACGCTCGTCCACCTCTGGTGGGCGACCGGATGCTGCTCTGGATCGATCCGATTCAGGAGATACGACCAATGAACGGAAATGGCATTCTCGTATCAGCTCGAATGGCCGATCGACCGCGAACGTAGCCCCAGGCGAGCAGAAGATCCCTGCAATAATTGAAACACCTCCCGCCACTGAATCGAGCCGCATACCAAGTCCACCTTCACCAAGTAGGCGGTCACCGGATCGTGCCGCAGCATCTAAACCGTCACCGAAACCCACCTCTTCGCATGAGCCGGCACCGAAACGTCCTAAGAATCCTCGCCAACCTCACCACGAACCCGCACCTTCGCTCAATGACTTTGCCAATAGCCCTCAGATGATACCTGGGAACAGTACCCGCACCGACAGTCTTTCATTCATTCCTACTATTTCAGAAGAACGCAAACCTGAAGAACGGAAACCCGACAGCAAGAAATCAAAAGATAAGAAGGACTCTGATGGTAGCCGCAAGTCTAGTTGGCACTGGTTGCTGGGCAGCGAAGAAAAAGACAAGAAGAAGGACAAGGACAATGACTCGAAAAAGACTAAATCAAAGATTGTCGACAAAACTCATGACAACACACGTCTAGACGTTTTACAATCATCTATCGAGAGCACTCCGCGGGCACGCGAAAGCCTCGTTTTGGACCGCCTTGATCCGAAGCTCGAGGAAGAACGACGCAAAGACGGCGTGAGGAGAGCATCGGGAGACTCAAAGAAAGAAAAGGATGGCATTTTCTCTTCTATTTTTGGCGGTGGACGGAAGAAGCACAGTAGTGAAAGTCACCACCGAAAGCATTCGTCGCGAAACCTTTCTCCTGAACCCCCAGTGCGAGTACTTCGCGCCGATGTGGATTATCCGTGGTCTCGCTTCTCGATTTTGGAGGAGCGAGCTATTTACCGGATGGCGCACATCAAGCTTGCAAATCCCCGGCGAGCTCTGTACTCTCAAGTATTGCTAAGCAACTTCATGTACTCCTACCTAGCCAAGGTACAACAGATGCACCCGCAACTGTCGGTTGCTTCGTCTGGATCATCCCAGAGATCATCGAAATCACGGGATCAGTCAGATGAGTATCAGCAATATCAGCGATACCAACAGGTAAGCGAAAATTCTTCTTATCCTGGGGGCGAGCAAGATTACTAACAGACGCGCACAGTCTCAGGAGCAACAACATTACGGAGAAAGTGCCTATGACGAATCTTCCATGTATGACTATGATGACGATCCGCATGATCGCTACGGTAGCCATTCCAGGAGCGACAAGCAGGGCTATGAAAATGGCCAGGCCTACGGCCCAGGCCATCAGCAGCACGCACACTTGTCCTTTAGCGACGACGTTCAACTCGATGACGACGATGACGATGATATGTGGTGAATCTGGGGCTGGCATCCTCACTCGTTTCATTTCTATTTCTCTTCCCACACTTCTGCTTTCTCCGTTTTAGCAGCGCACGGAAATACCCATGCTTTTTGTCGGTTCAGGACGTTCCTAGAACATGTATCAAGCCGCGTTCTCCCATTTTCATACATTACCCATATCCTTTCAAATGTTCCTTCATAATTCCCCGTGTACCAATTCTCAAAGGGGCCTCGTATTATTACGCACTCGTTGGCATCTAGCACCAGGGATGGTGAAATGCAGCTTTGGCAGGGGGGTTCCTGTTTGTTGATTCCTGCGTCTCTTTTTCTTTTGGCTCGATATCCTCTGGCACTATAGAGTGCGGTATATTCGGCCCAACGCGTGGGCTGGGTGTTGTGTTTGGGCAAAAGCCCTGATTTATCTATTCGCATAGCGTCTGGGGTTTTCCTTTTCCTCTTCTCCCCCTACTTGGCACACGCAATCCTGTACCTTGTCTGTATTTCATTGTTTCTTTTTCCAATGCTCAACATTCCCACACGAATGAATCAACGAATGAATCACGGACTCGTTGATGTCTTGTGTCAACTCCTCATCTTTGAACTTCGAACCCTTTTCCAAACCTAATCTTAGTCCATACATGTACCTATGTATGTATACTGTCAAGATTACTTTGACATCTGGGTTTATATTCACACCACTACTGTTAGGGTCCACTGGTGTAAATAACGTTGGGAACCAACTAGGTTAGCTGTGGACTGACTCCTACATCCTCCGGAGGTCCAAATCATACTAACGGTGGACGTGGCCCTATATCCCATAGAATAACTCGGCCTGGAAGACAAGAAACGAGAGCGGTACAGACAGGAAAATGGCATATATTCATCTAAGCAGACCCCTCGGGACAAATTAGTACAAAAAGACCGACGTTCTTATATATTTCAAGTGCCTTCTTGTACCATATAATTGAATATCTTAAACTCAGTGCAAACTCATCCTATATACCACGTTCTATATATACTTCGACCATCTATATTCATCATGGAAGCGGCTCTCGAACGGCAGGGACATACTACGTTTGTTAGCATTGACCCACGAAGACGAGAGAGAACTCTACTAACAGGCAAAATCTGCACTTTAGTCAAGTCCCACACACCACTGGTGGCGTAAACATCTTTCTCGAGAATGGCGCGGACTTCTTCATCATCATTGGCCGAGTACACGATCACGCTACCCTTAAACAGGGCATCCTGGCCCTCCTCGGGGTGTTTTTCAAAAATGGCGCCACCGTCGACGAGCTTTCCAGCGGCTACTAATGGCTTGACTCCCTCGTAGTGGGTTCTAGTTAATGTTAGCTATGCCTGGCTACCCGGAGAATGCTATGATAAACCAACCCTTTCACTTTTTTTCTAATGGCCAAGACATTTGGATTGTCCGGAAGGATGCAAAGAAATTCTTTTCTTCGTGCGGTTGCCATAGATCTTACCCCCGTACTCGAAACACTTTGCGAAGACCTGGGAAAACAAGCTGAAAATGGGTTTGTCTTTGTTCGAAGACAGCGTGAGAGCATTACGAGAAGTGTTTTGCTTGAGATACAGATAAATGATTATTGGTAGAAGTTATCTTGGTTGGTATCACTGACCAAAGATATAGTTACATTGGTGGGCTCAAGAGTCGGATGGACGCACCGAACTCATTGGAGAATTGGAGTCGGAACCAGAAGCCGACGTTCGCTATGAGTCTCCGAGAAGGCTTTCTAAGACCTATGAATACTATATGGCTATATCATGTTCGTTTATTCGCCGACTGGTTCATTGGCTTTTTTCTACGTATTACTCGCCACTTTAGATGTGCTAGCAATGGAACCTAGATATGCTGTTTACATAGTTAAGTTAGCCGTTTATTTGGCTGTTGTTTACCCTAGGGTCGTGGACATTATAGAGATAGTAATAAGCACTTGTTGATAGCTGTTTGATGATTGAAATGTTGCAGACAAGAAACATGGTGTATAAAGCAAAGATTTTAGTACACATGACGCCATTTCTGTTCTTGTTCTAGATTCCCTAGATACCTATGACCGCGATATGGCTCTAGGGAAGGAAACAAGTTTAGTTGGACTTATAGTTGCAGGAATGGACAAATAGGCTCCACCAATTAAGGCACTCCGAGAAGCCAATAGAGGGTGTACTCTACATACAAACTACAACTCATGAATGATTAGAAACCTTAGCTTTTGTGGATAGATATGTAGGGATATAGTGTAAGTTGATTCCGGCGAGTTCTGTAGAAAAAGTCCATATATCTATGTATATTCTTATTAGTCGTCAGTAGATCATAAAAAAAAAAGCAACCTCAGTCGAATCCTAGTATCTAATCAGATTTGGGATGAGACTTAGCCAGACCATCTTAAGAATCATCCCCTGAACACGTGATCCAGATACGCGTGCCACTACCTGCCTGACCTGGTTACCCCACCCACGTGATACATCCACGTGACTGACGCATGGCTCTGTGATTGGTTCCCCCATCGTTACCCGCATCGATCTCCGTCCACTATCTTATCGCGGAGCTATCAAGATCATCGCGAAAAAAAAGCCACTTTTCACCTTCATCTCTCGCGAACGTCCCTCACACTTGTCCAAACTTGCAGTCCTTTCCAGGGAATGATACAGATACTTCCAATACCACTGCAGCTAAATTCATGATCACAGCCATGGGAGATAGTGGCGATGAGCTCTTCAAGGTATGTTGTGTCCCACTAATTCACACACACAGTTTAAGCGTAGCTTGTTGTACTGCTTGCTTGTCATGTTCTTTTCTGATGCCTGTTTCTTTATATAGGAGCTTGAACGCACCTACTGTCCACCAATTGATCCTGCGTTGTTTGTTGCGATCGTATCAGACTTTGACCTAGCGATCCCCACTCAGGTCGAACAGTTGCGCGAAACCCTGGACGTGTTGAACGCGTCTGCTGTTGAGCAAGAAAACTTGCCATTTGACCCCACCGGCACAACCAACCTCCGAAATTCCGATATCTCAGGCTCTGCGGTCGGCGAATCGTCTGACGGCGCACCCTCAGATCCTACAAGCTGGCCATCGCTTGAACATCCTCAACACAGTAATGGCGACTCTAACGACGCCAGTCACCACGCAGAAACGCTCAAAGGCTCGAAGCTTGCATACACCTTTCTGGGTATGACAACTGCTGATAAGGCACAGAACTTGATTAGCATGTTCCCGACCATTACTCGCTTGGAAGCGGAGCGCATCCTCGAAGATTGTCACGACAATCTCAGTCGTTCAATGGATGTCTTACTCAATCTTGCTTTCATCGAAGAGACACAAATCGCCACAGACATTCCTCAACACACCCCCAAGGAGGTTGCTCAAGACAGTCAGCCTTCCATTCCCAAGTCAATCGATGGCTTCCAGGCCAAGGAGAACCAGAACGGCGGCAAGAAATCCCGAAAGAATAAAAAGCAGAAGCAACGTCGAGTCGACCTGGCCTCCCAGGCCATGAATAATGCCGCCACCAATAAATGGGAGGCAGGAAAGAAGGATATCGACTTTCTTCTCTCGCGGGCCTGCGCTTTGCAGAGGGAGAAGATTGCATCGACTTATCATGAAAATTCAATGTCACTCTGTGCAACAATCAGAGTCTTGGCACAGGCTCATGCGCCCAAGGACATCCACGAGATTGAAGACGACCCTGTGCTCGTTACGCAAGTGGGGGAGCTCGGTCACAAGTACCCCGGCATCAATCCAATCACTCTCACTGGCCTGATTCGAATTGCAAACAATGAGATCTCAGCCGCAGATGAGCTCGCTGACACCTTGGCCCGCCGGCCAGATCTCACTTCTGTTTCAAACATAATCAGTTTCGTGTCGTCCCCTGTCGCCCTCGATGACGAGGAGGAGAATGTGCCCCCGGCCCAGCAGACAGAGAGCGCTTCAGATTTCATGGATTTCAGCGAAGCCGCTGCTGCCGCCACCTCTCACTTCGCAGCCCGATCGGCTGCTCTCGCCCAAGCATCCCAGTCCGCCCGCCGCGCCCGCTCGAACCCTCTCTACGGCGGCGCATCCGCCTACTACCGTGACGTTGGCAATGAGCAACGTCAGCTTGCCATGCAGCACCTGGCCACAGCCTCTGATCGGCTGGTGGCCCGCCAGTCCTCGCAGTACGACCTGGACCTGCATGGCGTGACGGTTGCCAACGCCGTCAGAATCGCTCGCGAGAGGGTGCAGGCGTGGTGGGACGGACTGGGAGATCAGAAGCACGTTCGTGGCGGGGGGCAGAGCTCCCACGGCGGGTTCAATATTGTGTGCGGTGTTGGTCACCACTCCCAAGACCGCAAGTCACATATTGGACCCGCCGTGTGGAACATGCTGCAGAAGGAGGGGTGGCGTGTGGAGCTCAATCGGGGCTCCATGCTGGTGACCGGGGTGGCCCGCCGTTGACCTTTCCTCTGACTTGTTCTTTCTTTTCGGTTTTCTATGTTTTCATTTTTTTTTTCAATTCTTTTTCATATGTCGGATTTTGCTGTTGAGATACCCCTTGCACTGCCGGAGTTGGGGTTGTTTTGAATGAATGAACACTTTCAAACAAAAGAAAACAATTGGTTTTAGAACACCGTAGCCCTTGGGATATGTAGAAATTCGTTCACGGTTATAGATCTCTATGTAGGTATCAGTCTAGGCCCTAAAGAGTCCCCGACTCGGCCCTGGGGGTCTCCCCGCATGATGACGTAAACCCGAATCCAGGTGCCCATCTGGGATTAGCCTCACCCCACTTTCATCTCTCTTTTGCTTCAGTTGCTAGTCACTCTTATTGTTCTCTTATTTTCCCATCAAATTCTGTCTCTATGCGATCCCAATTATCTCGAAATCTCATTTCGCCCCTCAAACACCAAACCATTCCTATCCGACTTAGTCCGACCTTTTGCTCCTCCCGATTTTTGTTCTCAACGCGCAAGCCTCCCCATTCGAAGACAAGTACCAAGGCTCTTAGAGCTGCGCCAGCCATTCCTTTTTTCGGTGCCTTTTTCAGTTCCAACCGCACACCTGAACAAACAACCGACGCCATGTCGCCCCCCAACCAGAGAAGCGAAGACGAGTGGAGGGCTGTTTTGAACCCAGGTTTGTATACCATGGAGGCTTTTCACCTCCTAGACGATATATGATTGATATTTGCTTACAAGAATGGCTATAGAGCAATTCCGCATTCTCCGTGAAAAGGGTACTGAGCGCGCTGGCACCGGTGAATACGATTCCCACTACCCGTCCAAAGGCGTCTACAATTGCGCTGGTTGCGATGCGCCGCTTTACACTGCCGATCACAAGTTCAAATCTGGCTGTGGCTGGCCAGCATACTTTGATTCCATCCCTGGTGCTGTCACCAGACATGTTGATAACACATTTGGTATGAAGCGCACAGAGATCGTATGCACCAACTGTGGGGGTCACCTCGGCCATGTGTTTGAGGGTGAGGGGTATCAGACTCCTACAGATGAGCGTCATTGCGTGAATAGTGTCAGTCTGCGCTTTACAGAAGATGCTAGCGCTGCTAAGGATCCTAAGGCGAAAGCTTGAGGAATTTTCAATTTTCATGACATTCAATCATCATTTGTTTTGCGGGGACTAAGGCTGCAGAAAGGCCGACATGCATGATACGGGGAGAGGCGTCGTGGGAGTGGACCAACCCTATTTATTGATCTTAACTTCAAAGAAATTATATTGTGAAAACCAAAGGAAATATACAATGTACACATATTTTCAAGATCTACTGTTATTGGACAACCCCATGTTACTTTACATCAAACTGCGTGACTGGCATTTTCCCCCATCCGTATACACACCGAGCCTTAGGCCGCAACCGTGTGCCGACCGCCACCTAAGAATAATTAGGTCGCTCTCATTGTCTCTCCTTATCCCTTTTACCATCAATTCTTAAGTTGCTGCTATTATGTCTCGACGTCCTACCCCAGGGCAAGCTGCCCAAAACTCGCAGACTATCAAGACTCTGCTGAAACTCGAGCACAACAAGATATGTGCCGACTGTAAACGGAACAAGCGTGAGTGATCCCCGATCCCCTCCTTAAGTTGCGCCCACGCTGGCTTCATCTCCGAGGCTATTTCTTGGCGCTCATATACTGAATTGTCTTTTGAACAGACCCGCGATGGGCTTCCTGGAACCTAGGTGTCTTTGTTTGCATTCGGTGCTCCGGCATTCACCGGGGTATGGGCACGCATATCAGCCGAGTCAAGTCCGTGGATCTCGATGCGTGGACTGATGAACAACTTCAAAGTGTTGTGAGATGGGGCAATGGAAGAGCCAACAAGTTCGTCGCAACAAATTGACTGGCCACGTTGAGCATGCGCTAATAGGATGCAGATACTGGGAAGCGAAACTGGCACCCGGCCACGTTCCCTCTGATGCGTAAGTGCATTCGAATGGCACTCATTGGATGGTGGTAGTCTCTGACATTTATCGCGAACAGAAAAATCGAGAACTTTATCCGGACAAAGTATGAGAGCAAGCGATGGGTAATGGACGGTGAGATGCCGGACCCCTCGAGCCTGGATGACGGCGACGACGATGTGGTGAGTGATCGGATAATAGACCAGCCAGTTAGCGGCAATCACTGACTTGTTAGCCTCTTGCTGTTGTGCAGGAGAAAGCAAAGATTGAACGTTCTGCCTCGCAAAGAGTCGCCACTGCCAGTCAGCCCCCGGTACACCGTCAACAAGCCTCGATTGATCTGTTCGGCGACGATATCTCTCCTCCGAATCGCCCTAGCACAACTGAGCCTACTCCGCGTGCGCCACCTAGACAAGCACAGCCTGCACCGGTCAAGGCTCACAAGCCCAATGATTCATTGCTGGGTCTTGACTTCTTCGGTAGCACCCAGCCTTCTACTGCCAGTCGCCCGCCTAGCACAGCATCCACACCAGCAGCGCCAGCCGGAATGTCTCGGCCGGACCTCAAACAGTCAATCTTGTCATTGTACTCGAAGCCGCAGCCGGCACCACCCGTGCAGCACCAGCGGGGCAACTCCTTCGGCGACATGGCCTCGCCTCCAGCCCCCTCCGCTTCGTCTCACATGGGCGGTCTGACGGACGCCTTCAGTGGACTGAGCTTCCCGACTACAACTTCTCCTCCACCCGCTAAACCGGCTGAGAAGCCATCAGCATTCTCTAATCTCACATCTTTCGGCGGCGCCAAATCGACCCCTGCTGCCCCGAAGGTCACATCGCCCTCGGGCTCTGCGAGCGGTAACTTCTTTGATAGCTTCACCTCCCCGACCTTGTCAGCCCCGAAGTCCCAGTCCCGAACAACTTCCGTCTCCTCTACCGGGCAAGATTTCGGATTCAGTGGATTTACTTCCCCGACGGCTAAGCCTAACCCTCCATCATCGTCCCTGTCAAATGACTTGTTCGGGTTTTCTTCGCCTCCCGCAAATACCTCAACGGTCTCGCCCCCAAAGTCTACTGCAACCTCCCCTCAGCAAGAAATGAAATCCGCGTTTAATATTTCTGCTCCCCCGATCCAACCTGCTGCTCCTAAAGCGCCAGCCCCCAGCGCTGCGAACGCAGCAGCAGCCAGCATGATGTCTGGGAGCCTTGATCCATGGGGCGGGAACGCATGGAGCACACCTGATCCTGCCCCGTCATCTGGTTCTGCCGCACTCTCTCCTGCATCCATGATGAAGGTCCCGGATACCTTGACCCCGAACGACGTGGGCCACGGCTGGGGCGCGCCCAGTGCTGCTTCTAAGCCCGCACCCACTGTGGCAGCGGACGAGGACTTCGGCGGCTGGGCCAGCGCTGCCCCGGTCTCCAACCCCACCCCCACCAGCACGAATAACAAGGCTGGTGGATTTGGAGGATCTGACGACCTCTTCTCCAACGTTTGGGAGTAGACTATGTCTTCTTTGCAACAGGTCCAGATTCCACGCCTATCTTAAGTTTCCAGGATTTGCATGATAACATCTGCGTATCTGCAAGCATAATTTCATATTGCACATTGCACATACCGGTGTTCATCGTTTTTCGAGATCTTTGCCTAGAATTATTTTCTATTTTTTCCTTTATGCATTTTCCTTTGTCACGACCCCTTAGTCTCTGAAATGTGGGCGGCTTCCGAATGTACGATGGGCGGGTCTCATGCATACTGAATGATCAGCTCGTTTTGTTCGCTTCGACATCTGTACACTTGTCTTTACAATGCATTCATAATACCCTAGAGCTCATGTTTGAAGAATTTGTAGGTAGCCTTGAGGTTAGAAAAGACGCTAGTTTAATGAAATTGTTGTAATTCCAGCCATGTCCTTTCTAGGAGCCAGACACATTGATACAACTTTGCTTTGAGGTACTTCGTATATTACTTCGACCATTTTAATCCGCGGCTCTAATGAATCAGTAACTAGCCAGCTTTTTTTTACCTCAATAGTTCAGATAAGGGCTCCTTGTATATTCGATAGTATAGACATTGACAGTCTAGCCTGTTATAATTGGGTATATTATCGCATAAAATCACAGAAAGAGTGTATGCAGAAGACCGTCACATAAAAGCCATAGGTATATAAGACAAGAGAGAAGACCACCATCCAAAAAAAGAAAAAAGAAAAAAAGAAAGAAGTATAAAGAACGAACCCGTTAAACCAACCCCAATCATTATAGATCAGAAGCTATGCTTTTTCACCAATTCATTCGTACTTCCCGTATCGTCATTAACAGCAATCTTCGAATGCGAAGTGCTCTCCTGCGTAACATTTGTCGTGACCCTGATGCCTGCAAAGGCCTCCTTCACAGGCTCCTTGGTGTAACTATTCAAGGATCCAGACGGCGACAGCTCTTCCAGATCGTGGTCGTAGCCAGAGCTGTGATCAGGCCCGCCAACAACAGAAGCCAGGACTTGCGTGTTGTCGTTGCCTGTGTGTGGACTGCGGCCGTTTCGCGAAGGTCGAGTCGTCCTGCTGCGGTAGCCGTTGCTTCGGGTGGAGAAAATGTGCGGCAGGAGTCTGGAGAGGAAGGCGCGTGTGCCGGGGAGACAGGCGCAGATGATTGCTACGTTGCACTCGACGGCGGACCAGGTTGCTGCGCCGATGTTGTCGTCTAGGATGATTAGTTATATGTGGCTCGTATGTAAGGGAAGGTGGTTGTTGAGTGTTTTTAATACTTACAGGTTGGGTCGTCTGAATTGGAGATGACGAGGAGTGATTTGAGGCGGAGTACACTTGTAATCAAGACGCTGGGAGGATGATTAGTATTGTAGATGATTGTGCGTTATATGGAGAGCTAGACTTACAATCCACCTAGCGCGAAAACAGCCATGAGAGCGAGCTTTTGCTTCCTGGGCAATTGTAGCGATTTCAGAACGGGCATTGGGTATATGAGAATGACGATATCGGTAATAATGTGGATAGCCGAGTTTGAGAACCACAGGGCTTTCTTATCCAAACAGAAGCCGGCGACCGTTGGATCCCAGAATTTGGCCAGAGGAACACAGTTAGCCCAGGCGCTAATGATGGTCCAGGTTCCGTAGAACCCTAGAACACCGATCATGATCCAACATGCTAGGCGCATGCGTGGCGTGGAGAAGACTCGTTTGTATTGTAGAAGGATTGACATCTTTGTGCTGATGAGGCTTGTTTGATATATAGGGATCGAAACCCAGAAGTACTGTAAGAGAATCATGTCAGTGGAACAGCACTGCGTTGGAGAGATGTTCTGGTGAAGTGAAGCGTACGATCATCTGAGCCTTGTAGATTGGCGCCGGGATAGCGGTATAGTGCTCACCCATACCGTGGAAGACTTCCCCTACCAGCAAACCGAAGAATATCCATGAGAAGGCCAGAGAGAATATGATGACATAGTCGTCTGCTCCCATCTGCTTTACGAGGAATGCTCGTGTAAATATACGGACGGCAGTGATGAATGTCGCTATAGTCGTAAACACAGCGCTGATAGCGAGGGCCTGGTGGCCGCGGGATGTTGATAGAGTAGTCATTGTGTCATAAAGGCGTATATAAATGAGTGAAGGCCAATTGTTGTGCGCCGTGTGATTGTGAGCAAGAGACCATTCAATGCGCTGAAAGAGAGATCGCAAAGTTCATCTGTTGACTTATAGTAGATATGAATACCACTTTGTCAATGCTAGAGACGAAGTCGCTCGTGATTACGAGGGAATGGCCCGCTTCTCAATACATATGTACAAAAGAGGGATGAGAGACTGAAGTATTGCGTGCAAAACGAAATAAGCAGAAAGGCGAGAGGAACACGAGATCTTCTCCACCCGATTTCAAGATCAAAGATCATTATTCAGTCACCGAGCTAGAGATGCGGCAATAATGCCCCGTAGACTATTTAATTCTGGTTAATTCCGAGGAGATGTCCATATTCGTCCTGGTTGTTAGCGGGTCCCGTTATAAGATGATCGTCTTGCATCGTATAATCGTAGATTACTAGAAGAGATAGTTGGCAGGTCCATTATACATCGTACTCGGTACTCGGTACATTCATGGTATATTATTGTATATATTATTGTCAATAATATATGCCCTAATATATATGTCCATATGCATGGATGTACAAAGTAGGTATGCAATTGTCCTAAAGAGCACATGGTCTCTGCATGGAGGGCATAGACTTCGGCATAAACTTCGATACAAACTCTGTTTTCACAAAAACACTCTCTGGTTCGTCAATCTGGCTGCTTGATCCATGGTATCCGCGTGCTCAGACATCACGGCCTTAATAGGAAGCTCTCCCCTACTAAGATATAGCAGGGCGATTGGATGCGAATACCTCCACAATGTGGGAATAATTACTTTTTTTCACTTTCTTAGGGTCAATTGGTCCAGCCACATGTCATACCGACCCGAACATTACCCGCAGACTAAGCTAGGTTTGAATGCCGTGTAAAGGCTAAGCACAACCAAAATCTTCACACTATGTATCTATCTACTCTTCCCCTCGCTTACCATCTGATTATGCTTCATAGATCCATAGTTAAATATCGTTATCATAACTGTCCCCGAAATACATCAATAGTGTCAAATAACCTCAATTAAGACCCGATAAGGACCCGATAAGGACTAAGGTTTCGTTCAAGGGGAGGTGGGCTGTCATCAAACCCTATTGTTCCTGCACTCACCTCTGCAGGTCAATTTCCTATCTGCACAATCCTAGAACCCGAGGAACTCCAATTTCGGGGAGTTCGGGGATATCTCTTGATTATCGAAATATTTCAATATTTACTGTCTCAATCATAACTATCATCTTTGGTAGAGGCCTTAACCGGTGAAATCGAAAATTCTATTGAATGCTGATCTTATCCATATCTCTCCAACCCTTCCGAGAGATGCCGAGTGCACGGTGTCAGGGAATTTGAATGAAATCGACGATGCTAGTCTCCGATCATATATATGTTGTACCTAACCGGCCCTTACATTTTTTACCAAAATTACAGACCCTCGCATAGCGAGGGTCCGCCACCCATACCGTACATCCCATCCAAACCGTAGATTTTTTCTAAATCCCACCTTTTCACTTTGATCCTAAACCACCCCACCAACCGTGCCTAAAATTAATAAAGATATAGAGAATCAGCTTCTTAAAGCTCTCGAATCTCTCGCTGAGCAATCTAAACCTAATATCGCGAAGACTGCGCGAGAATTCGCGGTTCCTGTAAACCAACTACGCTACCGATGGAAAGGGGGAAAATCGCTTTTTTTTAACGACAATCTAATGGTAGGAAGCTCAATCCTGCATAAGAGAAGGCTTTATATAAATATATTGATTACTTTGACGCGGTCGGAGTGTCGATAAATCGTCGCCAAATTGCTATTGCCGCTAATTCAATTCTTGAAGAAGCCTACTATAACAAAACTAAACTACCCCTACAAATTGGCGATCACTAGTTAGATAAAATGTTTCTTGGATCGGTATCCTAAATATTATATACGATGTTAGCGAGCTCTTAACGTTGAGAGAGCTTCTGCACTTAACAAAACTGTAGTAGAAAGGTGGTTTTAAGACTATCAACATATAACTAGTGACTGAGAATAGTATATGCTAACAAGATATCTACAATTTTGACGAAACTGGCTTTCAAATTGGTGTCGGACGTGATCAATTTATTATTACTAGGTATCCAAAAAAGAAGCTAACTACCTAGTTAGTTATTCAATGAATCTATTACTAATCATAAATCTGTTACGGTTTTAGAGGCTATTTCGGCTGATAGTTTTACCTGCCTACTGCTTATAATTCTAAGTGCTAAGTAGGTATTACTATACTAGTTTGACGCTATTGAAGGTGACAAGTATATATCTATAACTAATACTGGGTATATTAATAATACTCTTGTATGTCAGTAGATTTAGCTCTTCTACAAATAGACAATTAATTATACAATTGGTGGAAAAAGGCTTATTTTATATGACCGTTTTGGATTATATTTGATATGTCAATTTGTTGAATTTTGTGAGAAGAATGATATCATTTTATTTTTCTTATTCTCCTATACTAGTTATATACTATAGTCTCTTGATATCGGGGTATTTAGTGTATATAAGCACTGATATAGTGAGACTGTTAAAGCGGCTACTATAACTAGTTAGATACCGCAAATTCTCGAAGAATAAATTCCTATACTCAATTAGCGAAATCAGACGAAGAACCTTCCAGCCGTATACAATTATGCTTAGATTCAAATTAACTAGCCTCTAGTTAGCCTATTAATTCTAAGCTTATTACTAATGAATTGGAGTCGTACGATCTATATTATAACAATTTACTGCGGCTAGATACTCCGTCAACTAACTAGCTCTCAAAATACCGAATTCAGCACTCTAAAAACAGCTAAGAGAATTCGAAGAATCAGCCATCGTCTTAATCAATACAATCCTACTACTCAGTGTTTCAAAGATAGGCTAGCAAAGCTTGTAAAGGGTGCTGAAGCGTAGGCTATATTAGCTCTCTAGCTATAGCGGGAATTCGATTCAACACAAGCTGTTATAGGTGCTTGCTACGCCCGGTATGATGCTTCTTGACGCTATACTTAGATAACTGGTATTATCAGTTCATCCCAAGTCAAAGAAATAAAGCGAAAAGAATATAAATTGACTGAGAAAGCCGATCAAGAAAAACGAAGCGGAAGTGGAAGAAGGTGTTGGTCGAAATTAGGAAGCATAGACGAGCGAAAAAACGCAGGGGAAATTGATCAAATTTTGTATACTAGTAGCAATTTGGTTAATTGATTTATTTACAATTTTAAATTAATTAATTTACTACGTGGTGGTATGCTAAATGGTAGTCAAAGTAAAATGTATAAAAGATCTACGGTTTGGATGGGATGTACGGTATGGGTGGCGGACCCTCGCTATGCGAGGGTCTGTAATTTTGGTAAAAAAATGTAAGGGCCGGTTAGGTAGTATGATCTAGTTATGCAACCCATCTCTAGATGTCATTTAAATCCGTTTTTCTTTATTCCCATGTCCCTCTACTTATCAACCAGAAATATCTCCAACGAAGTACCTAAAACACTATCAGTGGGGGCAAATGTCTAAGAAGGACATCCAAAGAGGACGTTAGACCGTTAACTTCAATAAAACCTTGGAAAATCCCTAGTTTTATATTAACTTTTCTCATTATGACGTCCTTATATGTACCATGTGGGATATATTGTTGCCGTGGCCCATAACCCAAAGATCTTCACTCAAAAAGAACCATGAATGGCATGCCCACAGCTTGGGGAGTGCCCCTTAATGACGATAATAATGGGCCCAGTGAGCATGGCATCAGGGGATGAAGATCTGTGCGTTGCGGCCCATGGTCCTCGACTGTGTTGTTTCGCCGCATTGATCTCGATCGAACACTCTTATTGCTTCCCATCTGTCCTCTCGAGTTATGAACTGAATATGTCATCCCATTATATTTGTTTATTACCTGAAACCAGTATCTACATCAACAGTCTTATTTTCTTTTTTATATGCATCTAACTTGCGCAAATCATCCGCAGAGATGGAATGTCCGGATTCGAACTCTGATTGGCCAGAAACATCTAATGTGGATAGCCCTGGAGCTTCGTGGGGTTTGCTTCAGAAACCTCCCATGCAAAAAGCCTTGGAACTTCAACAAGGGGGTACCTTGTACAAACTATACAATCCATCTCAAGTCAAATTTGCTTTAAATCCAGACCAATTCGAGTCTCCACCACAATAATGGCCGATCCCGTGGGCCAAGCGGGGACACCCCGCTCAAGGTCTTCCGCACCACGGGTTCGCCTCACCTGCGAAGCATGTCGCCAGCGCAAAGTGAAATGTGACAAGTCAAGTCCTTGTACAAGCTGCCAGCGACTTGGCCTCGTGTGTGTTCCCGTGGAACGTGCGCGTCTCCCGCGTGGTCGCACGCGAAAACCTGAGCGGGTTGTAGGCTCGGATAAAGAACTATCTGAGCGGGTAGCGAGACTCGAGAAACTTCTGAAAGAAGTCGCCAATGAGCGGGAACATGGATTACAGGTTGCCTCGACTGTCCCTGTGCCCGTATATCCATACACACAGCAGCAGTCAGCAGCAGAGGCCAGCAATGCCGGTCCTAATATTCGGCCGGATCAGACTGACAACTTGCCCACTACAGGTCAGCCACATCTTCCTCGCCCTTCGACTGCCTACGTTGGGGGTCCATTTTGGGAGGATATTATGCAGCAGGTGAGCTTGTTGAATTCATGATTTGTGGATATGATTTAACTTATGTTACAATCCCTAGACACAAGAATTGCGCAGTGTCCTAGAAGGTCGTCTGGAAAATGAAGACCACGCTGTCAAAGATTCAGCATCTGGTTTTGGCACATCGCTTGTGAGCTCAGAAAGCCCTGAAAGCTCGTCAAACTCACCCCAGGCCAATAGCCGATTAAACCCCCAACCGCAAATCCGGCACAGGTTATGTGACATTTTCTTCCGCAACGTTGATCCTCTCTTCAAAATTTTACATCGACCGTCACTACAAGCATTTATTAAAGATGGGAAGCCTTATCTTGACTATGAGCAGGATCACCAAGCGCCAGCCACCCTTGCTTCGGCTATCTATCTTTGCGCTGTGTGTACTCTCGAGGAAGCGGAATGCCAGTCAATTTTCAACACGAGCAAAAAGATAGTAGTCGCCGAATTCCAAAGACAAACCGAATTAGCGCTCACAAAGGCGGACTTTGTCACGACAAACGATCTCACTGTTCTCCAGGCTTATATTATCTCTCTGGTGAGTACGCCTACGAGCTTCTCGTCTTTCGGGCCTCTTCATGTTACCAGAATGTAGGCTAAATGCTTCTAGCTCGCCGCGAGATCTCAAGACCAAAGCCGAAGGGTGTGGACCATGTTGAGCATGGCACTCCGAGTAGGCCAGGCATTATCTCTCCACCTCCCCCAGCCACCATTCACGGTGCGCCCTTTCGAGCACGAGATGCGCAAGCGAGCATGGCTAGGAATCGGCGTTCTCGATGTAGCAGCCTCCCTAGACAGGGCATCCGAGCCGATGATGCAATCCGCATGGCTGGATTACAACTCACCGTCGAATATCAACGACGAGGACTTATGGTTCGACATGCCAGGTCCAATTCCCGAACACATAGATGGCACATTTACCGACATGACCCATACCTTGATCATTGCAGCGTCAGTATCCGTGACCCGGAACCTTGCATTTTCAGACCTCACCGAGCCAGCCGTGACTATCATGGGTTTGCGGCAGCGAGTCGTCCACGATTTTCAACAAAAGACATCAGATCTTCTGAGCGGCTGCAGGCCCGATCTGTCGGATTTCCAATGGTACGCGCAAAGGACAGCGGGTGTTATGGGCAGCTGGCTGCAACTAGCCTCTCTCCGGCCTCTGCAACGAAGCTATAACTTTATCCCCCCGAAAATCCAAGAGAACGCCCTCCTTAAAATCGCCGCTGATAACCTGCTGTGGTCACAGGAGGCATACAACTACCCCGGTGCCAGGCCTTGGCGGTGGTACGTCTCGATGTGGGTTCCGTGGCACGCATTGGCTGTAGCCCTTGCCGAACTCTGCGTCTGCAAAAATCCCGCGGTGATATCAAAATACTGGACCGTCGTTGATGACGTCTATCAGCGCTCGCGGCTCATAATCGCAGATTCTGAGCAGGGGATGCTCTGGAAACCTCTGGAGAGACTCATGACACAGGCGAAAACGCGGAGAAACGAGCTTTTGGGTGCTGATGTTGATGCTTCTCACCAGCCGGTGTGTCAATACTCTTTCGACGGCATTGCTTCTGGGCCTTTCTCGAAACAACCTGAAAATCAACAGAATCTTACGGACTTTCCGCTTGATTTTGGACAGGCCGTTGATGCACCGCGAGACTCGCACGCCGCAGAAGTGCCGACTTCCTGTGCGCCGGTGCCCTGGCCTAATGTCTGGGATGCGATGGATTTGAGTGACCCGACCTTGCAAAGTGGCTCCGATGACACGGCTTGGTTGAGTTATGAGAACTTTATCGAAAATGTTTACGATAGCGTTGATTCGATTTTCTTACCACGGTGAAGAACATATCACTTCTGGATATGATCTGGACATGTCTGCAATCCAGGTTCCCCTTCACTGGCACCCCGAGATTGCATAAATAAATCTCCACTTATGTACCAAGTAGACACTTTAAATGAGTTTAATGTAATATAAATTAAAAGGTTTGCACCGCGGGCGAGTTCCCCAACCCGGATGGCGCTACCTAGCACCCATCTCCTATTACAATACAGCAGCGGCTCATGTTCTTATATACTGTGTATCGCATTCATAATGTGTCATACCGTCAAAAGCATATTGCCACCCAGTATCTATGCCATTTGGCTCGCAATCAAGCAGTGAATAGATACCTGATCCCGTACCCTAGTTGGACTCAGTTGCTTGTCGGTCTTTCTAATCAACCAAAAAGAAACTTCCGGTGCCGGGCAACAATCTTTCCATGAGGTGGATAAAGCGTTGCAGGTCCAAGTTCCCAATTTGACTCAGAAACCTTGTGAGCATCATCATTCGCACCTGAACTTTCGACGTCCGGGGTCTCTAGTAAAGCCTGCGATGTGGATGGCAAGGAAATCTCGTCGTCGATCAGACGTTGGTAAGTGCACTGCTTTTCTCTATGTGTGCATTCCACACACGGCATTTCCCCATTACAGGCTTTCCTGAGGCCTGCGCAACTATCACAAGCACGTTTTTGTTTCCCGCCGCGCTCCGGCTCAGGGATTTTATGGCCACTGTCTACACGGGCCTTGCACGATTTCCAATGTCTCCGTAACACATCTCTGGGTACTTTGGTCAGCACACATGACGGGGTGACATATCTTTCTTCGGAAGTGATGGAAGCTGACACACCCTCGGCTGAATGTAGAGCCGCAAAATGAACAACGGTGGCTCTTTACCGTGTGATCTGTGGGAAGTCATTACTGTACTCTATCCCCTCCGAATATCATCGGAAACATACGAGTAAGGGCATGGCGTTTCATATGATCTAATCGCTGGAAATTGGAGGTGCATTCTTTACATTTCCATGTCTTTGGCTTTGATCTGGTCTCGGGTTTCCGTACTTGCTTCATGGGGGGGTTGGCGTCGGTTTAATAAAGGGCCCTGAGGGTCCCGAAAGGTGATCAGTAATAGATAACCTCGGATGGTGTGGATCTCACAGGAGAGATGATTCGTTCGGAAGACGGGCTATAAACAGCGTGTGGGTGTATCCCGCCAAGACACCCCGGATGAAACCAAAATTGAATGTGTAATCCGAGATGAGAAATCGGTTGTAGACTTGGCGCGGCTCGAAATGACGATGATGAGCGAGACTCGGTAATTCGACGTTGGCGATTGGCGAGGGGAAAGGAGAGGTCGGTTGTGGAATTCAGCCCGTCGCGATTCCCCCACCGGTGACGAACACAGAAATTAGGCCTACAATATTGTTGTAGTGAAGGGCCAAAACAGATGTTTAAAAAAATATATATAAAGGGTCAATTATCGAGATTGTTAACTTGTCAGTCTCTTAAGTAAAACCAAATTGTTTATTCTACAAGAGAAGAACGAGAGTCGTGGGAAGTTACTGGCCTGAAACATTAGGCAACAATATCAAACATCTGAACAGATTCTATCACAAACTTGGAAATATGCCTTCTATTGGCCCAGAATCAGCCATGGAGAATGGTATGAATGAAGATTATTATAACAACTGGCCCAACGACAAAGGTGTAAGTAAAGCGATGGACACCTCGAACTATATATACTAATCCCCGCATAGTTCGATCCTGAATACGAACAACCTAGGCCCGTCGAGCTCTCTGTGACAGGACATATTCCTGCCTACGCTGCTGGAGTTTTGTACCGTACTGGCCCAGGAAAGAGACAAGTTGAAGTTGAGAATGGAGAAACACTACAGCTCTCCCACTGGTTCGATGGATTTGGTCAAACCCATCGTTTCCAGATCCGTGCTCCGGATGATTCCAATACTTCACCTCGAGTTTTCTACAACTCTCGCTTCTCAACGGATGACGTGATCGAACAAGCAAGAAAAACAGGATCACTGGATATGGTCAGTTTCGGACAGAAACGTGATCCATGCAAGAGCGTCTTGGGCAAAGTCCAGACTGAATTTCTCCCGCAACCCACTCCATCGAGTAAGAACATATCCGTCACGCTTTCAATCAACGTTCCAGGCCTCGATCCCAAGCCCGAAGAGTCGATCTCACGCTGGAGTGATTCTACGGGCATCCAAACTCTCTATGCGAAGACCGACTACAACGCCTTCAAGAAGCTTGACCCAGAAACCCTGGAGCCCATCGGCCTAGCCACACAGACCAATCTGCACCCTGAACTTTCGGGCCAACTCTCTGGATCTCATGCACGATCTGATCCTATCACGGGAGACATGTTCAATTATAATCTCACCCTGGGACCAGCTTGTACATACCGTGTCTTCAGGGTCTCGGCTTCAACAGGGGAAACCACAATCCTAGCAACCTTCCCTGCAACACCCGCTTATCTTCACTCCCTCCTCATCACTGGGGACCATATTGTCCTATGTGTGTGGAACGCGCACGTAAACCCACAGGGGTTTGACTTCTCGTTCATGGAAGCAATCTTGCCAACAGACCCAAGTCAGCCGGCAGTGTGGTATGTCATTGACCGTAAGCATGGGAAGGGATTGATCGCGACATACGAAAGTCCTGCATTCTTTTCCTTCCACACGGTCAATGCCTGGCTCGAACCCTCGAACGAGAATCCCGCGGAGATGGATATTGTTGCAGATGTTGTGAGAGCCGATAGCTCTGAATTTGTGCAATCCCTCTATTACGAGAACTTGATCTCTTCGTTGGATACAGCCAAGGCCTTCCAAAAGAAGAGAGATAATTCTTTCCGTACATCCTATACCCGGTTCCGTCTACCTGCGGTGCCTTCCACACCGTACACTGAGCCCAAGAAAGCAACAGTCGAGTGGTCCGTTTGCAAGTCGTTGTCGCCTGAGCTGCCGACTTTGAATCCGAAAATAGTCACTCAGAAACACCGATATGTCTACGCTGTGACCTTCCGTGGAGAGTCAACTCTGACGGATGGTATCATGAAGCTTGATTGTGATACTCAGCAAGCTCAGCTCTGGGCATGTCACGGCCAATCGCCCGGTGAGCCCATTTTCGTGGCTAACCCCGATGGAACTAGTGAGGATGATGGTGTACTTCTCAGCGTGGTTCTTGACGGAATGCGTGGGAAGAGTTATTTGCTCTGCCTCGATGCTCGTACCTTGTCGGAGCTTGGCCGAGCAAATGTCGATGGGGCCATTGGATTTGGATTCCATGGACAGCATGTTCCGACTGTAGGTGGAATGCCTACGGGTGACTACTGAGTGTGAGGGTCCGCTTCAGATATTATTACTGTTATTCCCTAGATTGACATGGATGTTTCAATTATTTTGAATCATAACATATTATTTTCCTACCATAAACATCCATCTACCAACTTAATATGCAGATCCCATAGTGTGCTCTCATTGGTTAAATTCCTTAGAGCCAAACCACGCCCTAAGAAGACAACAACCCTATATCTATTTCATCTATCGTTCCATCATTCCTACAGCAACTTATCCCAATTTGCCCTCCAAAATGGCACCTTCAGGGGAAAACAACCTCTCAATCCTCCTAGCAACAATGCAACCAAGCCTAGACTCAACAATCTACGTCTTCCTCACAACCAAATCACCCCTCTACTCACTACCCCTCTCGACACTCCAACCACAACTAATCGTCCAAGAAGAAGAGGGCACAACGATAGTGACAACAGAGACACTCGCCACATCGCATGGCTTCAACGAGTCCACTTTTCCCTGCAAGAAGATCTCTCTTACTATCCACTCCAGCCTGGAAGCGGTCGGCTTGATCGCTGCCATTACCAACCGGTTGAAAGACCACGGTATCAGTACCAATGTCGTCAGTGGGTATTTCCATGATCATATCTATGTACCCGTTGCGAGGGCGGAGGATGCGATGCGGGTTTTAGGGGAAGTAGCTGCTGAGGCGAGGGGATGAGGGGGAATTGTTTTTTTTTTTTGTATATGTTAAAGAACTGCTCAATCTTGTCTATTCTTCGATTGCGAATGCAAAGGGTGTCTAGTTTTTTTTAGTGAATAGACCTACACATACACAGTTAAGCAAGAAAAAGCAAGTAAAACAAAAAAAAAACGTGATTAAACCCTGAGCGTCAGTATACTAACTAATGAATTTCGAATTTCTATCTTAAAGCGACGCCGGAAAAGATCAGACATCAAACCCACCCCATACCCATACCTAGGTAGTAATGCAACTCCACTCTTCGGGGGTCTTTTTTGCGAACTTGGGCTTCGATCAAAGCGACAAGCTATTAAAAACAAAGCAGAAAACAAGAAAACACCGCCAATGTGGTCCTGGCTCTTAGATATTGTACATTTAGACAAGACGGAGGACCTGGGAACCAGAAGGACAGTGAGAACATGAATAATCAGGGTATTAATCGTACAGAGATATTGATTCATGAGAATAGAAAAAAAAAAGAGGCATTTGCGACACCGGAAAACATGTAATAGGAAATTTAATAGTCTACCTCTTTCTCGATCACCATGATTAACTCGGTAAGCTCCTTACGCAGCGCACGATTTCGGTCCCAGACTTCGACGATCTTGGGACGTTGGCTGGTGAAGCAGGCCTTCTTCCAGGGAAGACCACCGTATTTGGACGTCGTCCGGTTCGGCAAGCCTCGGGCAATGTTGCGCAGCACCAAGGCAGCTTTGTAGGCTACGCCGAATGGCTCGCCCTTTTCATTGATCGGAGTGTCCATGTAGTACCATTTGCGGACGATGCGCTCTTGGAGAACTACGCGCTTGGCGGTTGTGGGTTGTGCGTCCGCGGGGCGATCTTCGGGAAGATGCGACGAAACATGACCGGCGACCATAGATGTGTTGGGGCTGGGCCCAGATGCTCGGAACCGTGAGCAGTGGTCCCATTGGCATGTGTGGATTGGGGTCTCTGCGGGATCAAGCTTATACTGGCCGGGTGTGTCTGTGGGTTCCAGGTTCATGTGGTCGCCGAAAACGTGATTCCGGAGATCGGTTGGAGATGTGAATGCACGTTGACACATCTTTGAGGGCTTTGAGTTGTCCGCCCATCTGCAGTAGGAATAAGGGAAGCCCTCAAATGTGTGTGCAGTTTCTAAAGGTCGGATGCCCTTGATAATGAATTTTGTGGCAGTGCCGGGGCCGTTGATGACCTGTGCTTGAGCGTTTGTGAATGTGTTGCTGACGTTCTTGATGAACTCTGCAGCGGGAAGAACACCCCCACCGGTGACACGGGGATCTGCGAATCGGCTTTGGTAGGCTTGCCATAAAGCGATTTGTGTGATCTCGCATTCTGAATCCTCGATGAAGCAGCAACGCAGCCACTGGGAGCTTCGCTCCGGCTCGGAAAGTTCCATGAGCTTTTCCAAAAGCTCTGGGGATACGCGAGGGATATCAGTGGGTGGAGGTGCGACTTTTTCTTCCTGGAGAACAGTTTCTTTTTTAGTAGGTCGTGCTTCATAGGTCAGAAGTGCGACCATGCGAGGAACAAAGACGATTGGGAAATTGAAAACATCCATCAATGTCTCGATGTTGTCATGGCTGAGCGTGTATTGATACCAAAAGTCCAGTGCACCACTCAGAATATCCTTGTCAAGGTCAAGAAGTGTGTGATAGTACATCTGCTGAAGAGTCGGTCTGGTCAAGGTTTCCATGGCCCGGTTGGCATCCGCATCGTCCAGCTCAGTGCCGAAGTGTGTCAAGGCCCATAGGGACCGCACGACGTGGGCGCGGTCTGGGGAGTCAAGGCAATTCACCAAAGAAATCCACAACGGATCTTCATGGTCAGTTCGCAAGAACTTGGTGACCTCCTCAGCGATATCTAATGCGTCATTTTTGATTTCATTCAGCCGAGGTTGATTGGGAGCATTGATCAAGATAACCAAAAAGTCCCGTAATAGACCATTTGCATAACGTGACACATAAAATGCGTTCTCCTTCAGGAGCACCATGTTTCGCAATACTAGCGTGGCCTCTTTGATGTTTCTCAGCCGATGATTGAAGTCGTACGTCTCAAGGCTGTCGTCTGGGAGGTTCACTGGGATTTTGCTAATTTTGTCCAGAATATCCCGGGTGCCATGTAACGAATTGAGCACGTTGACACGGTCAATTGGTTTCCGAGGATCATACTGGAATTCCCACTTCACCCCCGTGCAGAGCTGTGTGATGTCAAGTGCTTTCTGCATCAAAGTTTCCGCAAGCAAGGGAAATCCTTCAAACTTGAATTTATCCCATCGTTGATTTGAAATTTGTACCAGGTGGTACAGCGCAAAGTCGACTTCGTCTGGAATACCTGACTGCAGACCGTAGTGGGCACGTTTGTAGATGTGATCCGCTAGAGGAAACAAGACCGTCAGTATTTCTAGTTAATTTGTGGAATGCAGGGGAGACCGACTCCTTGGAACCTCGAGATATCTCAGTGGGAAATAAGGGTCGTGATAATCCAATTGCCGGGGCATTTTCGAAGGGTCGCGCAGATGGGAAAATATGACCGGTCGGTTCCCTGGGGTCGGGACTTCCCTTGTCGACATGGGAACCTGTCGATTATCTTTTCCTTCCCAGCTATCGACCACGAACTGCGCGCTTTGGGGATTGGCGGCCGGATTAACGTTTACATGATGGGGGCTGGTTGGTGGTTGTGGTGATGTGAGCCCGTGATGGATGTGTGATCGACGGGCAGGGGTTGTATCGGGGATGAAGGGTTGGTTGATTTTTGGAGCATGGCGTAAGCCCTCTGTTGGTGGTGTTAGTATAGGTACCACACCTGTCGTCTGAGAGATGGTAGTCTTACGTCGCAGCGAGGTGCGAGGGGTAGATCCAGACATGGTGCTACCGAAGGAACGCGACAGCGTTGCGCCGTTCACGTTTTTCAGACGCACGGGGTGGTTCCGTCCTTGCAACGAAAGAGACCGACAAATTTGACCTCGAGTATTCGAGGGGCAATCGAGAACAGGACCTTCTGGTGTCAAGACTGAAGACTTTGAATATACGGCTCGAGGGATGCTGCCCTTGATACGTCTTTGTTTGCAAACGAGTCGAGCAGGAGAAATTGCAGGGGTGTCAAACTTGCGACTTCGTGAGGCTTTTCAAGGGTCGGAGTCCGAAGGCGATACAACGTTGATTCTGACCGAAAGAGGTGATAGGAACGGCCAGTGGCTGTGAGACGGCTTGAGTCGCAGGTTTCGCGCGTTTGAATGTTGGAGGACTGGATGCGACGGTGAAAAGAGCAAAGTGCTCAGCAGCAACGGTAGTTCTAAGGCAGTAGTAAATTTGCGCGTAGGCGATCAAAATCAGCGATATGTTTCGAGAGTAAAATAATTGTCAATGCCTTGCGGCCCTGGAGGGCTAGAGCTGGGCTTGCGATCAACGGCACTGATCAGCCAAAAGTCCGCGCTTCTCCAGGGCGCGTTATCGGAGTATTCGTTGTTCCGATTGATGACTAATTAAGATCATTCCAACCTTGGAAGATTCCAATATATATGTCGGAGTATGACGACCGGCATACCGGAGGATTTATTAATCCTACATGTTTTGTAATTAATATTATGTAATCAAGGCTCCATATAAATTGTAAGGAGAGCCGATACAGAAATACAGAGAGTTGAATACCATTGATTGGACCCCTACATTTACGATACGGCCCACGCCGACAGTTATGAGCCCGGTTCGCACCCAAGAAAGCATTACTATTTGAGATATAGTATCCAGCACTTGCTAGAAAGCAGCTTTCTACCCCTTGAAACCTCCCAGCTACCCCTGAATTAGCAATTGTGAAGCTATTCCCAGCTACCCCTGAATCCAGCAATGGAGGCAGCATCAATTCTCTCCGCCATGAAGGGCGAAAAACTGAAGGACTCGCCGCAGTGGCTCACTTGGTTTGCGAAAGTGCAGCTATATGCCATGCAAAAGAACGTATGGGATCTTTGCAACCCAGATCCCCCGACGACAACCGAATCCCAAGCAATAAGATCTATACCTCTCCAAGAACCGGTGGAACCGGAATACCCAGAGGACGGCGATGACAAAGATCGAAGGATCTGGCGAGATCGGATGGATGTGTATAAAATGAAGTACACTAAATGGGAGAAGCAAGCAAAAGGACTAAGTGATGTCAACGAGTACATCCTTACCTACCTCGACCCAATACATCATCTTGCTCTGATCACATATCGTACTCCGTATGATAGGCTTGTATACCTAAAGACTCGATTTGCTCGATCAACCGCGTACGAAGAGGAAATTCGTATGAATTGGAAGGTTTTTGCTATGCAGAAGCCGATAGGAGACATTGAACAATGGCTTCAAAAGTAGAATTCACTAAGAGAGCAAGCAATTAGCCTCGGTATCGACGACAGTGATGCCAATCGAGACTTCCTGTATACAGTGAAGGAAGTACTACCAATCTGGTGGCAAGGAAAATACCAAGAAATTGTTATAGAAAAGAAGGTATACGACACTCGAGACCTTCTTAAATCATTCTGTACAATAAATCGTGAGATAGGCGTTCAAACAATAACGTCAACGACTGCTCCAAAGAGTGCTTTCTCGACCTAGCAAGGCAAGCAAGAAGCTAAGCCGGAAGCAGATCAACAGAAGCTTCCATTTGAACAAAGGAAGTGCCCTTGTAGTAACCCTTATCCTCGCCATACTGTCAAAACCTACTAGATTTTAAACGAAGCAATTCGTCTAGAAGGAAAGGTTATTGATAAGAGAAGAGAGGAGAGAGCGAAGAGCAAGCTCGCTAAGGATTTAGCCTAGAAGCAATAGGTTAACAAGACAATAAATGAAGCTAAACCGAAGCTTCAAGAGACTAACAACTAAGTCAGTTTTGTCACTACCTACCAGAGCAAGGCGCCGATACAAACGAGCAAGCATACTCTATCTACTAGCGCCGGCGAAGTGTCTCTTCGGCGCCGATAGGTTCTCGATACTGCGTTAAGTGCTCACGTATACAACGATAAAGCTTTATTCGTTGATTTTACGCCTAAAGTTATAAATTTGACAACTGGCGATAGTAGCACTAAAGTGCTGGGAAAAGGCACAGTAAGGCTGATTGGCAAGTATTTACAGAAGGGAAGGATAGAGATCACATTAAGCGATACTCTATACTTGCCTAGCTTCCATACCAATCTAGTATCTTATGCTTCTTTGCAGAAGAAGGGCGGTACTTGGTGCCAGCATACAAACTACATTATTGACCCCAAAGATAGGCCTGTCGTCAGTGTATACCTATAGGATCAATTTAATCTCTAGCTATTTAACGAGCTATAAGAGGAGATATCGCAGCAAGCATTTGCTACCCAAAGAGCTTCTGTCAAAATGTAGGAATCAAAGGCCTCTGCCGAGATCTGGTACCGTCGTCTTGCGTACGTCAACTCTGCTGTTTTGGCGAAGGCTGCTACTATGGTAGACGGGGTTGTCCTCTAGGAAACGAAGCAGGCAGATGAAGTAGGAGAAAGAGAAGCTTTACTATACCAAACATATCATCTCTCGAGAGCGCTAAGGCAGATCTCTCGCCGGCCAGTAGGCCGCACTTTTAGACGGTTTAGAAGGATCTATTTTAATCTTATACAGCTTCCTCCTACGTACAACAGGCATAGATAGATCTCTCATTTTTATATAGAGGGAGTAAGATTTCATTGGATTATAACCTACGAGCTGAAGCCTAAATGTCAATTGGCTATCAATCAGTTTGTATAGCTCGCGAGAAATTAGTGGAAGTTGCCAATTAAGGCTTTTTACTACGATAACGAGCTATCTGTAGGCAAAAAGTCGGAGTACAGTTTGACAAGTAATAGAATCCTTATATACTACACTCCGCTAGATTATCCTAAGATAAACGGATATACAGAGAGATCCGGTAGTACGATCATTATACGTATGCGGATACTCTGTTAAGAAGGTAAGCTTCTAAAGGCTTTGTGGCTAGAATATGTAAGCGCTGCAGTGTGGTTATTGAATCGCACCCCTATATTGATCACTGCCGAGAACAAGTAGTTGATACCCTGGGAAGAAGTAAGGAAAGAGTTCCTTTAGGGGGTAGCGATACCGCTAAGGATCAATCTAGCAAAGGTTAGATTGTATAGAAGCTTGGCCTACTACCGCATTGACTACCAAGTAAGATCTGACAAGATGAATCTACGGGCCGAGATAGGCTTCTTAGTAGGATATATGGCGTCCAATATCTATAAGATCTAGTTTCCGTATAAAGGCAAAGTGAGGTATATCAGAGATGCTGTTATTGACGAGACACGTAAGTACTCGCTAGATTACGAAAGGCTCCAACCGATTCCAATACTATTAGTAAAGGAGCTAGAGGAGATCACTATAGAAGAAATTACCCAAGTGATCAATTATAAGATTACTAGCCAAAGAGAGACTAGTATACAAGAAAGTAAGCATCAAAACCGACAAGATAAAGCCGTCGAAGCTTCACAAGACGCTTCGCAAGACGCTCCACAAAATGCTCTGCTAAGTAAGGTTAACTACCGAGAGATCACCCCACTTCAGGGGGTAAGCGAGCAGGCATTAATACCTAGCCCAATAAGCATACCGCCTAAATTTCTGACCTCGGTCAGAAAGGAGGCCGGTAAGCCTATATTTCTGACCTCGGTCAGAAAAGAAGCCGAAGCCGGTAAGATCCAGAAAGATCAACATCTATCAACTCTACCAAATAAAGATATAGGCCTACCCCAAGGGGTAGAAAGTAGCCCTAGAAGTGGCCCTAATCAGGGGGTAGATATATATAGTCAAGATAACTAATTGCTAGCAAGAGATTAGGCCCAGCAGTATAAAGAAGAAGTGATTCCTACCATAGAAGACGAGCTAAAAAGACAGCTCTAGGCAGAACTGCTAGCTCTAAGCAGAGAGATCACTAGCAATATAGATACCGGTAATATACTATGTGGACGCCGAATACGCAGAGCAAAGCAAGATGACGACTTTGTATATATAACCACTATAGTGCAGGGCATTGACGAAGAGCTGCCTACTCTACTATATACTTTTGCAGCTAGCCTTTATACAGAAAAGCCAGATTGTCGACGCTATTATAACAATCTTCTACCACCACCAAAGAACTAGAGAGAGCTAATAAATCACCCATTCAATAAAGGCTTTCTCGGTATAGCAAGGAAGGAGATCAACTCTTTGTTTGAGAAAGAGACGGTCGAGGTTACGGAGAAGCCACGGGATAGGGGAAAACAGATCCTCCCTTTACTATAGGTATTTATATACAAATTTGACTAGAACGGTTTTCTGGTGAAGTTCAAAGCCTGTATTTGTGTCCGCGGAGACCTCGAGACAATTACTTATAAAGAGAAGAGAGCTGCTATATTAGCAGTAAGGACAGCGAGAATGATCTTTGCGTTGGTAGCAGCTTTTGACCTAGATCTCCGCCAGCGAGATATAGTCACTGCATTCCTAAATAGCAAACTGGAGTAAGAGATGTATACGTATATACCAGAAGGGTTTCAGATCCTAGGCAAATATTAGAGGCTTCGTCGAGCACTCTACAGCTTACGAATCTCACCACGATTATGGCAGCAAGAAGCGTCAAAAGTGCTCTAGAAGCTTGGTTTACAGCAAGCGCCAGAAGATCCATACGTCTTCGTTGGAGAAGGACTACTAGTCTTTTTCTATGTGGATAATATCTTAATTGCTAGCCATACAACTGCGAAGGCAAAGGCTATACAATTGGAGAAGGATCTTAAAGCTCACTGGGAGCTTACTGATCATAGAGAAGCGGCATAGTTCTTGAATATTAAGATTATTCGTGACCGGCTGCAGAAGAAGCTCTGGCTTTACTAAGATAGCTATGTGACAAGTATTGCTAACCGGTACAATTTGACAGATCGTCCACCAGTGTATACCCCACTACCAGTTGACGATTTGACGCCTTATAAAGGCACGGCTACGCCGCAGGAGATCTTACTTTACTAGAAGAAGGTAGGCTCTGCTGGCTATGCCACTACGATTACTAGGCCGGATGCAGCAAAGGCAACTGCAAGATTGGCGCAGTTCCTTACTAATCCCGGGCCTAGACACCACCTAGCGGTTGATCGAGTGATTACCTACCTCTATTCCACCCGGAATCTTGCTATAGAGTATAGTGCCAATGCAGCTAGCACTACGGATTCGATCCAGTTTGCAAGTGACGCTTCTTATAGAGATCACCTAGATCGCAAAAGCTCCGTAGGTTATATTTGCTAGGCATATAGTGGCCCAATTGACTGGAAGGCCACCAAGTAGCCTACTGTGACAACCTCTACCACTAAAGCTGAATTGCTAGGCCTATCGGAAGCAGGAAAGCAAGTGCAGTGGTAGCGTCGGCTTATGAATAGTCTCGGTTTTGTCCCCTCCCATGATTTGACAATCGATTGCAACAACGAACGGACGATTGGATTGTTAACAAGCGAGGATACGGCGTTCGAAACGAAGCTTCGGCATATCGATATTCACCATCATTGGCTTCGACAGGAAGTGCAGGAAAAGCGCATTAATGTACGCTGGGTAGCGACAGCGAGCATAGTAGCCGACGGCTTAACGAAGCTGTTGTCGAAGCAGAAACATAAGAGCTTTGTACGGATGCTTCGAATGGTTGATATAGGCTATTTAATAACCTAGCTGTTGGAAGGAGAGGCAAAGAGATCAATATGCCGATCTACCAAATCCAGCAATCCCATACTGGGATAGCTGAGGGGGTGTGTCGGAGTATGACGACCGGCATACCGGAGGATTTATTAATCCTACATGTTTTGTAATTAATATTATGTAATCAAGGCTCCATATAAATTGTAAGGAGAGCCGATACAGAAATACAGAGAGTTGAATACCATTGATTGGACCCCTACATTTACGATACGGCCCACGCCGACAATATATTGATGCCTCAGGTTTCACATTCTGTAGGTGTATGAAGCACCGGAGGATTGATTAATCTTGCATATTTAGTAATTTATGTTATATAATTAATCGAGGCTCTATATTAATTGTTAACAGAGCCGGTATAGAAATACAGAGACTGGAACTTAATTTTAATTGATTGGCAGTTCAGCTATATAGAGTGTTACTAGGGGAAGTGATGTATTTTCGAGTCTCAATATCACTACTAAGAGCTTAAAATATTTTGAATTAAAATCCAAGCCCCAGAAACACTTCAAAATTGCTACATAGAGATTTGGTTACACTCTGATTAAAGATGTTAATGGGGTGGGCAATGCTAATCAACACTGGGAGTGCTGGACCGAGACCTCTCACTCATCTCCCTCACCACGAACATTATTCCATCAGCTAGGTAGACACCTCGCTCTTTCGTCATCTATATTATATCGATGGATATCTTCTGATCTTGTACTCTTTGTTGATTGCTCTCCTCTATACGATGCAGCATCTGCAGCCACCCATCCCTCCCCAGGTCCTTCGTTTACCCATTGCCAAGTTCTCCCATACAACCACTGCCATCGATCATGTCGGTCCACTGACCTGGAATCATGTCCCTGGGAATGGAGATCTGGCTTGCATATTTGAGAAATTCCTCGATTCCGGGTCTATGCCATCAAGGCTGATTCAGAAAGTGGTTCGAGGTGATAGCATCCTGGTACGCTCCCGCTCACGCATAAAGCTTCATAGCTAGTAATGCTGAACATCTGGGTCCTTCAATCTAGGAGCAGCTTGATCTCGTATTCTTCACTCGCATGGTAGGAATGCAGGCCCAGCTGATTCCACCCCCAAGGTCACACTTTGCTGTCGTTGTAAAGTCGCCTTGTCTTGCAGTCAAGTATCCTCATGGTGAAACACATGTGTGTATATTCTGCATATGGCTTCTAACAGTGATTCCTAACATAATTGCCTTCTGAATCCACAGATTCGTCGGTTTCAGATCAAGTTCACTACAGAGCGTGACTACTTCATGGCCTTGACTCTTCTGGGCGAAATCAACTGTCCATTGACAGAGGGCAAGATACCAGTTCCAGCAATGCAACGATTCCCTTCAGTGTCGTCCTGGACATCGGGGCAGCTGTCTTCCATTGCTCCCAGGACTACAAACACGGCATCAACTTCAACTGGGGGCAATGGAGTCCACTTTTACCCCACAGGAGCGTTAGGGTCTGGAAGGACAAGTATGTAACGATTTCTCTAACAACACCTCAAGCAGCCATCTCACATTCTTGCTTTGGTAGCACCCATTCGAGCGTCATCTCCCCCGAGCATTACTTCACACCCTACGTCCAGATTGGGCCCTGTACCAGCTTTCAACCCACCATGCCATGGCATGGAACCGGTAGATTTATCTCAACCACTGCATGCATCTGCTCTCCCACATACGTCAAACAAAGAACCAGATCTACCAAGCTCCCAACTTTCCACCACATCTGCAATTCATGATGTCGATCAGTTAAACCAGATGCTCCCTCCCAAGAGAGACCTGCCCTTCTCAAAGCCAACCACAAGGAAACCGCAAGCTGCAAGCCTGACTCGAACAGCACAGAAGGATCCCCACTCAGCTCCGTCGCCAATTTCTCGACACACTGAGCCAATCAAGGACCCACAGCCTGATGCACAACCCCTCGTGGTGGAGCCTAATACGTGTTCTGCTTTGCCCGACTGCGATTCACAGGTCCTATCCCAAACAAATGCTTGCGCCGAGGCTAGTCAGTCATTATTACTCTATGAAGAGCCTACTGCTTCGCAACAAACAGCTCCAGTCTGCGAGTTCACCGAACAGACACCCCTAGTACCCCGCGTTCAGAACACACCGCACTCACATTATAATCTAACTAACTCAAACCCCAACGACAACCCGGCCAGCAAGTCAAACAATAAAGCGCCAGGCCCGGCAGAAGACCAGCTTGCGCAGTATTTGTCTTCACCAACAGCTGAACGAATTGCCTTTCTTGAGAACTGGATGTGCGAGTTGATCGACGATGACAGTTTCATGACTCTGTGCGAGGACGTGGATGGAACATGGAGGCGGTTTGCATTCGGGCAAAGGCAGTGAGAGATAAGGGACTACTATTTTCTTATTCTCTGGAATACTATCTCTTATTTACTAATGTCTATAAGGTAATTTTCGGCTCATCTTCAGTCTTCCTCGTTCAGTTGTATCGCATGAGCGATCTGAGTTCAGACAAATTTAACAAAGAGCAAATGCAACTGCAAATGCACGTTTCACTTGAATGTTCACTGAACATAGCATGACAACCATCGACATTAGAACACGTAGTATAGGCCCACTTGGTCACTTGGCTACTAAAACTTCTCGTTCCTTGATTCAAGGCCGCCGAGGCCCAATGCGAGGAGATAACAGGCTAGATAGTGGTTTTGCGTGATGCGATAGTGCAGTAGTGCTTATCGACTACGCTACAGACGCAAAGTATTCCCGAGGTTGCTATTCAGAGATCATCGGAGATATCTCCAAATTCGAGACTAGTTCCAACCTTAAGAATCTCCCGTGCAAGTTATTAAAGTTAGACGATCTCAGCCAACGTTACACAACATCTAAAATCCACCGATTATTACCTAGATAGGTATACCCATGGACCTGGCTGAGTCCACATGGGCAAGCCGGTAGTTATCTAGATTATTCACCGCACATCTGAAGAAGTTACGCAAGGACCATCAACTCAATACGAAGGCTGCAAGACGCGCAATATGTAAATATATCTCTTGAAGATCGAGGTCCAATTACTATGGTTGACCGATTTCATGTCACGCGCCAATTGTTCCTGTAGTAAACAGTCAAAATAGTCATTTTACTACACGCCCCCGTATACACCTATTCGGTAGTACTGGAATCAGCGAGGCAGCAGGAAGAAATAGATATAGAGAAGAAGGTCGTAGAGTATAGGACAAAGGCAACCAACGTGGAGAACCATTTAGACAAATACAACCTTCCGACTTTGGTATACACGTCGGAATGCAATTCACCTCATACGGAGTTTCTACTGAACTCAATAATACGATGTGCATAAGTAGATATTCGTGTAACAACGCTGACTTTCTACTGTCTCATTGTGTGATGTTTCACATAAATACCCCCTGCGATCTCATAGCAGAGAGATAAACTACTTTCATCAATCAAACATTCTTACTATTGAATACCACATGCCTTATATCGCCCGGACAAGTGCCCTCCCCGAGCTAGCTCTCAGTGGCGGGCTCATTGACCCCCGAGCCGATAAACAGGCTTCATTCGGAAAACGGATGAACTGCCGAGACGCAACCGACTTCATTTCAAACACCAAGCTTTCATCTTTGGAACCGAGCCACAAAATGGCTGGCGTTAGTCCCACAACTTGGGGTGGGCAACGCCGCAAGCCAGATAGCGAATATCAAGCCAAACTCGACAAGATCCTGGCCCGGTCGAGGGAGCTCGGGCTGTCACGCAGAGAAAAGAATATAGACCAGCCCTTGTCTGACCTCGTACCGGGGGTAGTTATCAGCGGTGGTCTCAGCCGCTCGCCTGCTTTCGACTGTCTGCCCGTAGCCTCCCACTGGACTGATCGCACAGACGAGTCTTCGGCAGAGGACCCTGCTGCCACCGTCCGCCTTTCTTCGACATGGGGTACAACCCATCTCATCGGAGAAGGAACTACTATGGCCTACCCTCTTGGAGCCCCCTGCTGGTCGCTCAAGACGCACGGTATAGGGCCGGTCAAAGCTGGGTCACGTAAATTTTCTCAGCAATACAACCCTGAAACCGACACGCTGACAACATCGGTCACCTTGGCACGTCGTCTCGATTCCCCTCAGACCGGGGGAGTTCTGGCGGCCGCCGTAAGTACCTCTTGGATGCGCAACACGCGTGTTGCAGACGCCGTCGATTGTGCAGTCGGGCTCCTAGCCGACGCCTCGACTCTCTTGGAAGCCCGTGATAAGGTGATTACAACTGGAGCGACGGAGCGTCTAGGGTTTGCGGAGGTGAGAGCGATCGAACTGCCCTCGTGGTGCTCTGCTCGCAAGCCCCTCCCACCGAAGCTGAGCGGCGTGGCGCTCTCACCCGATCAGGTCACTGCCGACCTCATCGCAGCAGAGGGTTGTGAAGGCCCTCTCCTCAACACCAGCATTTTCTCTATGGGTGTGGGCTACAACCGGGGCGTCTATGGCGGTTCAATCTCTGGCTTGTGGGCTCTCATGGACTCGGGTTTTGTCCTGGATTACTCCGTAGGCGTCAAAGACTCCGATATGGCAGACAAACTCTTTTCTGCTTTCTCGGATGTAGCTGCCGTTGCTGAAGTATCCCCCTCTGCTGGTCCGCACATCACCGATGTACGAATCGTCAAGGGCTGCAATTATGGATGTTTACGCCAGAAGACCATCATCGAGGATGCCCACCCTATTCCCTCCCGCCCATGTGTAGTTATATGGGACGATCTCGCCCGGCTTGCCCGTTACAAATTAGCGGATGCCGTCTTCTGTCACGTCTACTACGATGCGGGTGGCGGTGAACAGATGGCTGCTATCGCCGGTCTTGGGTGCGTGGCACACGACTGGATTGACATTGGAGCTGATGTAGCATGCGGAGAAGTGAGCAACATCATCCCTTCTCTGACGCGGGGGTCTTTGGAGGAGGAACCACTAGCTGAGGTTTACTCGCGCTTGACTGGTGCTATGATCTGGTATCGGGACAACGATCCCTATAACCCAGCAGCCCTCTGCCTTCTCTTCACCCACTGGTGGCAGCTCGCCAACTGCCGACACAGACCCATCGCCCTTCTCGGCAGGACAGATCTCGGCGTCGAAGCAGCCATCGCCGCCACCGTACCGACAGAGAGGCCCTCGTTGGAGCACTTCCGAGCATGCGGCACTCAGGTCGAGCGTGGGGAGCGTCCCTTCGCCGACGCCGAGGCACGGCTCCAATCACTCCTATCCTCTGACCCTTTGCCGGAAACTCGTGCCGTCATCGACCTCCTTGTAGCCCCTGTCCTCTCTTACGTGAAGGGGGCTGATAGCCTACCGTATGAGAGTGAGTACGTGGGGGCTGTCCTCGCCGCCGAACTGGCTTACCCCCACGGGCAGAAAATCATAGAGCTATGGGATCTTGCTATCGTCATGTGGGAGTGCGGCGCATTGTGGGCGGCTGGAATTGCATGTCTTTGCTATACTCACAATGGAAGGGCCAACTGCGACCGGGCTCGGGATGACTTGGCTGACACCACCTGGACTTGATTGTGCCGCCGTTAACTGCCTCCGCCTGTGGACGCATTCGACTGTGTGCTCATTGCTTGTGCCAAAGGGCCGCAAATATGGTCTGCAGGACGAAGTTATGGACACCAGGGAAACCACCAACATAAGCGCTTGGTACATAACATCTAACATGCTCTTTGTCGTTGGCTAGTTAGATTGTGGAACATAGGCCTCAATAAATGAATCACTCAATACATGGAATCCAGCCGGTGGGCAGCTTCAACGCGAGCATCAGTATTGCACTTGCACCGGAAAAGAAGCCCCTGAGGACTCCATAGACGAGGCGTTCGTAGTTATCAGTTTTTCAAGCAGATTGGGTGAGATGTGTGTGGTATTGAGCGTAAAAGAATGCCCTACTACAGTATAGTGGCAACCGGGGTACACGAAGGCTGCGCCGCAAGTACCCAACACATGGGAAGCTCAAGCGACAAACTGGAAAGGTGACGCATCGTCGATTTCTTCAACGCGCTCTACCTCTGCGTAACTGCCTTTAAGAGCATTGACTCTATAGTAGAAAATGCCGTCACTCAAGGCAAACATGCTGGGCAGACTCTTCGGAACCAAAACAAACCCCTCGTGCGGCTCGGAACTATATCCAATGGTGTAATGGAGCATGCAACGGGAACATCGATCGAACCGAGTATGCTGCTTACATCCTTCGTCCAGGTACGCAGCAACGTCAGGTTCCATCATAACGACCAGATATTGACCGTCATAGGAGCGGATCTGTGTCTTCCCATCATGTTTGGAAAGCTGAAAACACATGCCACCACTGTACGGGTTGCCACCGAAATATAGCTTGCTTCCGAATTCCCCAGCATCACCTGTCCAGATACTGTCGCCGTTGATGGAATATAACGAGAACCATTTATCGGGGTGGTAGAGATCAACTCCGTCAGCGGAAATGGGATTGCTTGTGTCAATGACAGGATTGGGAATTGATGGGGGAATGGGAGGTTCGGCATCGCCGTAGTCTCCCACTGGGTCGATTTGGACTTTGACGGCGGTATCATTAACGTCATTCACCCACTGCCCGTCCTGAGTTAGGTACTGTGACCCATTGCGGATGTAAAATACATCCCCTTCATAGTCGGGATGATCGGCGAGAACGCCGACACATGTGCGATTATGAATTATCGTCTCTCCATCATCGGAAAGGTAAAATAGAGAACCACGGGCATGGTAATCTCTGCGTATCTCAAAGTTGTTGTCGTGATGGTGAATAGCAAGATATTGGGCAGTGACGATAAATCTGAATGGCCTGTCAAACCCTTCATCCTCCATGTTGGGTACTTCGATGCTCGCAAGGAACTGTCCAAGATCAGCTTAGCTGTTTAACTATACGAGGCGGCCAAAGCAAAAAGAATAGTGGCGTGGCCATAAGTTAAGACGGAGTCCAAGGGAGGAAACCCTACCCGTACTATCGAGGCTCTCGGCCTAACGCTAGATGGCCCCTGGTAAACGTGGCAGGCAGTCTGTAGTGAAAACACGGGGATGCAGAGAGAATTGTTGAGTGATTCCAAGGCTACAGTCGCCTTGTTTGTTGAGTTTGCATTTAACCTTCTAGGAAGTCTTGGGGGCCAGGGCTTTTGATGGGAGGCGCTATACATAACACGTCAGATTCTACATTGGAAATGGAAAGCCATCTCGCGCAGCCTAAAATTCAATGTATATGTCATACATAAAATATTTTCCATTTGAGGTAATCAAGACACAACTACAACGTAAGATATTAGAGACAAACTTGAGCCATGGAGAAGCCCAAACAACGCAAATATTACAAAAAGAAAAACGATTTCTGATGGGGCTATTTTGTTCAGACGAAAAGCAGAGAAGAGAAAGATTAAGTGGAGAAGAAAGGACATGACCATGAATCAAACTCAACGTGTGCGACGGTAGATCAACCCAGAGAAGACGTTCAGATAGCCCTCCTTAGTGAGCATAGTGAAGTCAACAACAACACGACCTGACCCGCCGTTCGACTGGGTCAACTGAGGAGCAAGATTCTGCTCGTGTTCACCCTGATCATTAGAAAGACCTGGTGGGGGCGTAGACGGCGCATTCTGACCAACAGAGCCCTCAGCACCGACAGCAAGATCGGCAAGGTGCTGGAGAGAACGTTGCTCGTTGGGACCCATCACAGGCTGCTGGGACTTGACGAGACCGCCAATCTCAGCTTCCTGTAGTTGGCTCTCCTGGGACTTGATACGGCGCCACTCAAGGAAGATGCGGATCTTGGCATCCCATTCCGGGGTGGCGAAGATATTGGCGAACTCGGACGCCTCTTCTGCACGCTTGGAGCGGCGGTCGAGGATCTCTTCGACTTTTTCGAGAGTGGCCCAGCATTCGCTTGCGTGTTCTTGGAGAACAGTCGCCTCAAGAAGAGTCATTGAGGCGAGGGCTAGACTGTGCAGATCGAAGGGTGACGGGAGGCGCGATTGCATGGTTGACTTGTGCATCTCGTTGATTACCTCCTGCGCGCAGAAGATGATCTCGTACGGACTATACACGAAGACGTGGCGCTTGATGAGCAAACGAACGGTCCAGTAAAGTTGTGCTTGGAGGCTTTCGTAAAGTGGGCGGGTGGTAGAGTTCTCCGGTAGCTCGTGGATCTGGAATATGTCTTCCATCTCCGCTAGACGCTCTAGGGACGAGACTAGGTTCGCGCCGATGATACGACCCAGGCCGGAGTTAGTCTGGCAGACATTGTGATCGACATTAGCCAGAGTGACCATCTCCGAGAGGAATGTCGAGTAAGCTAGCGCGAAAGGAGTCAGTAAACGGCACAATTATAAAACAAGGAAGATCAACATACAGGCAATTCCGGTTGTGATTTGACCAACAACCCTTTCATCTTCACGGCCGCCAATCTCATGACCGCCCAGAACGGTGGCATCTGCCACACTGATAGCGTACCACCGGGCCAAGATGACCAAAGACACCCAGTTGCGCCGGGTGAGATTGGCATCCGAGTCGACCTCAGGATCCACAGATCGCTTGTTCTTCAGCTGGCCTTGGCTCTTGGCCAAGTCATACCCGAGCTTGTTAGCCGCTTGGACCAGGCTGCCCTTGGGGACACCATCTTTCAGAACGAAATTATCCGGTCCACGAGTGTCACAGTCGATAATCATCAGCAAAAGAGTCTGGAGCCAGATAAGGTTGACAGGGGTCGAGTGGACAATCAAGGGCTGGCGGGTGTGGAACATGAGGAGATCCTGAGCATTATCAAACCCATTGATCTTCTCGAAATGGCCCGCCACGCGAGACATGTCAGTTCGGGTAACGCTGTACAACGCATGGCAGAAAATTTCTTGTGTCTCGCGATTGCATTGGTGCAAAAGCTCCAATGTTCGCTCCTTGGTGTGGGGAAGAATCGGTAGAAGGGTGTGGATCTTCTGATAATAACTACAATCCGATGTCAGCTGGTTTTCAATTACGAGGGTTACATATTGCACGTACGCATCAAGAGCTCCTTCATCCAGAGTCACTGGTGTCATGTCATCATCACCTTCATGCTTTGGCAAATCCGTCATCTCAAGACCGCTTGGGAGATCATTTTCATGGCCCGTCGGGTTCCAGAACAGATTGCCAGGTTTCGGTGCGCTGCCGTTGGCAACGGCTGGGTTGTACGGGTCTGCCGCTGTCTCGGAGGCGTCGAAAGCATTCTGCGATACACGGGCGTTGAAAGAAGGTTGTGCAAACGAGGAACTGGGGAGGCCTTCGAAAACCGAGTAAGTCCTCTTGCGATTGCCCGAGGTCGATTCCACCGGCGATGCGAAATCCTGGTACCCTCTCGGTAGCGACACCTCGTTCATGGACTGGTATGGCACGTCAGGCTGGACGATCCCTGGTTGCATCTGGTTCTCGAGAGTATGAAGTCGCTCGGCGAGTTCTTTGATATAACTGCGTCTCTGTCAGCAACGGTGATTCTTGTAGTGGCGCACTTGTTCTTCTTTTCGATTTTCTTACCCTTTACTGGGGCCGCGTTTCATCGGGACGCGACTGAACTGGCACACAACGCCGAGGCGTCTACAGTTGGAGCATGTTTCAAGGCCGGTTTCCGAGCTTGCATCGCATCGAACCTGTAGAAGAAAACGCGTCTTAGTATGAATGTTCACAATCGCATTCGAGGGGAGGTTGTTATCGTACTTTCTTTCGCCGGCACTCGTCGCAAGCCCTTGAGATCTTCGATCGTTTGCGCGCACTTTGTTCGCCATAGCTCAGGTCGTGATTCGGGTCGACGCCAACCTGTTGACTCGGAGGGAACTGGAGCATGTGTTGGTGCTGGTGTTGATCCTCCGAAGAGGTTCGACCCATGTCGGTAGCATTGGAGGAACCCAAGACCATAGACTGGCCATGATGAACCCCATTGTTTGTTTCGCCAAGGCCTGGACCAGAGGCATCGCGGGAAAGTTCCGCGGACAGCAGTTCGTCGGTGGTCATTTGGCGGTTGCCATAATACGAGGGCACGCCCTGCGCCATCTGCGCACCGTTGGGAGACGGGTAAGAGGGCGCCGGAGGCATGTCAGACTGCTCGCGAGAGTTCATTGCGCGAAATAAAACTGGAAATCGCCAGGTAAATGATGGGTTGTGGGTAAAGCGGGCCTCCGGGGGATGGAGGGAAGATGGTGTAGGACGCGAAGTGCCAGAGGTGAAGTTTTGACTAAAATTTCGCGGGGGGGGATTTTCAAGGGGGCTAGCGCCGAGGGCGCCGCATTAAGCAACAACATTTGTACGGAGGATTCATTAGAATTAGATATTATTTTGAAGCTATATACAGTTGTTTACTTCCCCGAGTCTTTTTTGGATGATCGCACGGAGGACGGCCTTTCGTTTCTGCGTGTCGAACGGATTAACACTATTTCCCCTTCGGCTTCGGATGAACTACCAACGAACACTTGCACTTATACTTTCAACATTCAAGTTAGGGTACCTTGATATACTTAGTGCTCATGCCATCTTTAAGCATGTTGGCTCAGTTTAGACTGATACGACTGGTTTGTGTCAATTCCCATCGGAGATTATCCATGCACAGGGTGTATACTATCGATGTTGGGATACATAGGCATGTTGCCTATATTTGTACCGGCGCTCAGTATCCAACGTCCTTGTCACTACTCCAGCGAGTATCAATCATGCTTTCCAAGCTGGCAAATGACAAGTGACATCGGATATTCAGTGAAAGCTTTATACTATATGCTGATCTGGTTTTTACCCTTCCCGGGATCACCTGACCTAGCGTCGCATGATGTCCACGGGTTCTCCCATAGTGCTACTGATCGTTTGAGAACCCAGTAGTCGTATTCTTTGATCTACCCATTCCCTCCCCCTTTGCCGTACGATCCCTATTTCCCCTGTGTTGTTATATCTACCGCTCTGTGTAATTGAGAGTATTCCACGCCAACACCGTTAGTAGATCACCATACAACATAGTATAACTCGAACCTCAGATCTAACGTTCATGACGATATGGCTTCCAATTATATCATATAACTATACTTAGGTACTTACAAGCCGTTTTAATCAAATGAATCAAGCAAGCACTTCAAGGCATCCGCAATACTATAAAGGATATAAAAATGAGAGATAGCATATGACTCTTTTATACTCCATACCGAACTCCACAAAATAATCTGCAATATACGATAATCGAGTTGATAATAAGATTGTACGTAAAGAATCCCAACCCTCCCGAATCCACCAGATTGCGATTGGTAGGCAAAGAAGGTGCAGATCAGGGCCCCAAACTCTCTCTGCAGGCCGCCCGAAGCAGGAACACTGACGCCATCGGCCCCACTTTGGCTCGATGGCATGCATGACGGTATTGTACTTGTATGTATTGATAACATGGTATTAGTAACTTTGAATGCACACCTGGGCGACGTGGACTCCTTCCACTGGATGCTTTTTTCTTTTGTTTTTTTTTTATTCTTTCTTTAATTTTCCTTTTCCAGTTGATTGGAAGTCGCTTTATCATGTAATACTAACCTATAGGCCATTTGGAAAGTCTTGCAGGGATTATGGAATGTTCTTTTGCCGATGTACCTCTGTAGATCAGGCGCTACCTTGGTAGAGCACCCCTGAAACATTCTCATAATAGATTCAGCCCCAGCAACCAGGGTGCCGTAGCACAAAGGCACACAATACTCCTAAATATATACAGAGTGTAGTATGAGTGTCAAGGTCGGGATGTGCGACCCCAGATTTGAGATCCATATTTTGCTAGTGGGGTGAGTTTGTTATGGCTAGACTTTGCCAATCTTTATATAACATAATAATAATGGGATTTTCCATGCAGTGGCCACGAGTTCGGTATTGGCCACCATATATTGTTCCACGTAGTATACATACGGTTGGGGCTGCCAGTTTGGGCGTTTTTTTTGGAAAAAAAAAAGTCAAAGTTAAAAAAAAAAAAGAGAAAAAGGGGGAAAAGAAAGAAAAGAAAAACTAGCCGATAAAAAGAAGCAAAACTAAATAAAATTCTCACGATGTGCGTTGGGAAACCCTAAGCAACAATGGTTCCTGTGAGTGGAGTCCAAAAAAAAGGTGGAAGAATTCCACCTGGGCAGCCCTGGAGAGCTTGTTAGTCAAAGAACCCTTGAAAGCCTTGGAAACATACAATATTTTAGTAATAGTACAGTTATGTTACTTTACTTACTTTCCTTACTTTATTTACGATTAAACCAATTGCTATATGTATGCATGTAAAATCATTACCCAATCCAGTAAATAAAAGCAGCCGTAAAAAGCAGTAAAAGTACGATACAACCTGTCCCTATACCTGTCAGTACGGTCACCTATAAAGACCAGTGGCGCAACGAAAATCCTCGTCCCATACCCCGTTATTAACGGCTGCTGCCCGCCCTCCTCCCTCTCCTCTTTTCTTTTCCTCATTGCGTCCAACGTCCTCTTTTATCGAACGCTTTTTATCTTGGCCGCCACTACCGGTACTTGGTGTCCTGTCTAACGGCCGGCGCCAAACGGTGCGTAGGCTTGGTCCCCCTCTCCCCTCTCTCTCTCTTACTCTCCGATCCCTGACCACACACCCCCTCTACCTCGCGCCTGAGATACCCTTTGGATTTTCAATTTATTTCTGCTTTCTGTTCCAATCGAAGACAGTGCAGTGGCTCTCAACGGCATTCTACACTGTTAGTCCGGCGTTCTGTGAACTCCTCCGCGCATTGGGACCTCGACTATACGATTATACCCTTTTGTTCATTTTGTTCTACTCGGCCCGAACTCTTTAAAGGAGCCCCTGCCAATCGCCTTGACGGCTTGATATCTCGGTCTCTTCAACGGATCTCTTTTATTTCAATACTTCAATTTTCTCCAATATCCCTCGCGAATCATCGCATGTGTACCTCCCAGTAACACCGCAGCGATGCTCATCGATGGTGAAAAGTATGCTTGTGAGGCTTGCGTCCGGGGTCACCGAGTCAGCAGCTGTCATCACAGTGGTACGCCAAGCTGACGCTCTCGCAATAACGAATATCTTATGCTAATTCCCCTTAGACCGCCAATTGACCCATATCAACAAAAAAGGCCGCCCAGTCTCTCAATGTACTCACTGCCGCGGCCTACGCAAGTCTCGGACAACCCACACCCAGTGTGATTGCGGTGAAAAGAAGAAGAAGGAAGACTGTCATACTGGCGTTTCCCATGGTCGCTGTGGTTGCTGTCATGGCCAGCGCTGCATTTGCGCACTCAAAAAGGAACACCTAGATACTGTGCCTGAAACCGGTCTTCCCTTCTCTCCGCCCCCGCTTACGATTGAGACCCCACGGAAACCTCCTCTTACGTCTACCAAATCTGAATCGACGCTCACGATTTTCCGCGACGGTCATCATAAACCCGCCCACAAGCATAATGACATGGCCCACAAATGTGGATTGCCTTACACGATCCCGCGATCGCACACCATCCACCACCCAACCGACTTACCCCGTCGGTCGATGGATCATTTGCCGCTCGGCCAGTCGACCTTTATCAAGGAACCTCTTACCCTGTCCGAATTTCCTACATCACAACAAACGTCGCAAAATGGTTCTCCCAACAGTGCGCATGTTTCGGGCGCCGAAGACGATGCGAAACCTGCTCCTCTCGATCACTCGTACCTCGACAATTTCGTTACGCCAGCACCTCCCGCTCCATCATTAGACCGATCCCATGATGCGCTGTCAAACCCGATCTCTGCCCCTGCAGACATGGACAAATTCCCTCTGGAACAGATTGTCACTAGTGTTCCTCCACTTGACGTCTCCTCTTTCGCCTCCTTCCCGACCACGAGCTCCAACTCTCCGATCGCCTGCATGGCATTCCAAGAACCTTACCAAGAATGTTATTTCACCTCTCCAGACTCCGATATGCCCTTGGGGTCTGCTGGCATCGGTGCTCCCTCGGTCGACTGGTCAAGTTTCCCTCTATACTCCGACGTGCCTACCGCAACCAGCACGCAAGCTCCTTCATATGCTAGCTTTGATTACACCGGATATCCCTCGGGTCTTCCAGCGCCTTCATCATCCGGAGACATCTCCGAGGCTGACGAGTTTGGACCGCTTCCTGGTTTGGGTCATGCTAGCAATGACATGCACGATCTGCACAGCGTAAGCGAAACGTCTGACATGGACCATCTCCGCGTCAGCTCTGCATCCTCATTAGTCGGTCTACCTCAGACGCGTCTCCTGTCATCCAATGACCTGGACTCGATCAACATCGACGATTTCCTCAAATCAACCAATGAGTCCACCGCTGCACTCGAGCACCAGCTGCAAGCCAGCATGAGCATAGAGGCGAAACCGGTCCCTACTCAGGATATCTACACTATGTCGCAGATACCAGTGTACAAGCCCATGACGTCGACCCCGATTCCCAGCGCTCCCTCGCCGCCCCCGGACTCCGTTCCTATCTGGGCTAGCGGTCTCTTCGATGCTGATACCACCCCGCCCATGGATGACAACTTCTTCCAACAATCCTGGGGCCAGTAAGAAACAGTGCTGCTCGTTATTTATCCTCGCTTATATTCTCTTCCTCCCTATACTTCTTTTTGTCCTGAGGCTTGCTCTCTTGCGGCAATCTACCACCACCTCCACACCGTCTTCATGACCATGATGAGAGATTGATGATGAATGCCTTATTTGTCTTGTTCCATTAGCCAGTCTAGATTCCTTCCTTGATAGCCATTCAATCTAGAGGGGTTTGTGATTTGGACACTTGCATGTGCCTATACATTCTTTTGCTTTTTGCTTCCGTATATGCGCTATCTTTCGGTTTGGATTCTCCCTGATGTATAGAATCTTTTTCCATTTCTTTTTTTCTGTTTTTTTTTTACATGTACAATGACTCGGGCGGTATTTCTCCATCCACTTCCGGACAACGATACCCAAATGCACAGTGCCGATCGCTACGGGCCCCGAGATTTGCCTTTGGATGTCCATCATGCACCCTGTTTTATTATACAGGCACAGATCACTAGCTGATATACCCTCACGGTATCATTAACCACCAATTACCTATCAACTAGGTAAAGTGGTTTAATACCAAATACACTACCATGTACTCCGTGTATTCCATCAAGAACACTAGTAACAATCGGGGTCGAATGCAAAGAAGATCCCGGTCAGGCGGGATATAGCGGTGAGAGCTCCCCACAGCACCTCAGCTGCCTCATCGGCAGACTCGCGGATTCTTCGGCATTGCACCCAAGGGCAGACGCAATGAGAACCAAGTTCATCTTCGTTACTATCGAAGCCAAAGATACAGCCTTTTCGGCTTGCCCCATTAATCTATCCAACTCCCGCCCAGGGATTTTACCAGTGGAGAGTCTCCCAGTGGCTTACAGTAGTGACGTGAAGATCGACTCACCGATTTATCAAAGGGCATATCAAGCTCAAGTGGATCGGACAGTGGATCGGACGATAGTCTGCGAAATCCGCGTTTCTCTGAATATGAATACTGCATTCCTAAATGGCCATATGAAACCTCGATGGAACCAAGAACAGCGCACCCCCCCTCTTCGAATCCCCCAGACAAGTCTCCAGATGACATTGACATTGAAGAGGATGGCTTCATTGGCATTGCAGAAACAAACCCAGATGATTCCCATTTTGAATTCGGGCCCGAAAGAGGCTAAAATACTTTAGAAGTCTCTTCCACCTGATCTTCCGATTCTTGAAAAGAACTATTCTGACACAGATAGCCGCATACGATGGAAACTTGGATAGATATGCCTGACCCATGCACCCTTGAAGGTTTAGAAGCGCCACTGGATTTTATTTCATCCTTCGCGGAATTCATCACAATACAATGTTCGCTAGCTGGTGGGCCGATCAACTTTGAAGCCACACCAAACAGGGTCCTCCTCCCAGGTCGCTACTTGAGTTCATCCAACCAAGCTAACTATTGCACCACTCGACCTGCCATTAGTTAACACCCGCCGAGTCATGATTAATGACATCGCCGGCTTTAAGGACGACTCACAGTATCTCTCCCCTGGATGATATGGTGGCCATTGAAACCGTACAATAACAATGCTACATGACTTGTACGCTGAGTCCAAAGAAGAAGCATTGAAGGGAGCCTATGAGACGATATATTGTGGTGCTAACCCTAGAATGGCAAACTAACTCGAAAACGAACCTTGGAAATTCACAGCCTCAGTTCACATACAATACCAACAAAAACGAAATTTACATATATAGTATACAGATGTATCACACTACTCCACCCCAAAATAGAACCAAACAGCTCCATGCTCCATGCTCCATATCAGCTATGTACCGTACATACATATGTCCCCTACCCGTCTAGCTAGGGATCCCAACGCAACCACGCATATACATGCATAATAATATACAATTGCACACACCACACAACAAGGAATCCCCCTGTATGAACGCTAAACCATAGCTAAGCATTAGCCAAGACAACACAAGTCAGTGCTCGGGGCACGAGGTAGGTGCGGTATTCATCCGAGAATGCAGTCTGCGGTGTGACTACTGTATGCTGCACCTTGCTGTACGAGCGTAAGGTGCATACATATGTAGATATGTATGTATGACCTTGCATACGTACCACCTTTCACCTTCCATTTTAGTGCTCAGATCTTGCCGCTTTTGATCTCAGAGTAAAATTGAGCACGGCCCTGAGTACGCTGACTTCCAAGGTTGATCACGGACCATTATATAATCTGCGTGTCATCCCCTAATCACCCTGATCAAGCGTGGGAAATGAAGCTATTGCTATAGTGTTCGGTTCTGAAATAAAGCAGGCAATTAAAGAGAGCCCCATTCGCCTCAGAGGGTTGGAAGAAGGGAAACTGATGACTAAATGTGTTTCGATGGAAGGGCGCCATCGTTAACCTATCGCTTGGTCTGGTTCGAGGCTTAGAAATACCAAAACAGCTATAGTTATACCTAGAATGCAAATCATATAACACAATTTGACATATTAAACACCTCACTCTTTGACTTTCCCCTTTGTAACGTAAAGATTTACCCCATATGGAGCAACTCCTTGTCCATTCGGCATGCCAACGAGTCTCCTTATCTGTCCCTTTCCTTCCTCGTCATATTCATAAACAGTGACATTGCTCCCTTGCCAGTACACTGTCTGGCCTTTTCCACAAATCATTGCCACGCGATTCTTAGGCACATCGCTGAAATCTATGGCGGAATCGAGGGCTTTTTCTTCGAAAGCCTAAGGACATATTAGTCTATGTAAGATATCAAATATATAGGGCTAACCATTTATCATACTCCCTGATAATTTACGTTTGAATGATCAAATTATTGCTCTTATACGACGAAACAATGTTGAGTCACAGAAAAAGCTTTCCCAAGGCGCTCTGTGCGAGGCGAATGAAGAGCAGATCGTGCTAGTTACGATAAGTTCAGTATGAGCTGCGAGCCAGGAGAGAAATTGTAGCGTTAAAATGTTCACCGTGGTTTTTACAAATGATTGTATCACTCGGCTCGTATTGATTGCCCGGCTCGGTAAGTTAGTTAATGTGTTGGGTACTGAAGAATTATCTTTACGCGAGATTCAAATATACAAACCAATTCTCCTTATAAAACAATTGAGCGGAATTTTGTTTGATATACGATTTTTCAGTTCACCGACATTATTGTGCTGACTGCCTTGAAAGAAGCGGCCACCACTAACTATGATACCATATATTGACACTTAAATAGATAGTAAGGGCGACCTTCTGACAACATGCTATAATACTAAAATGAATTCTTTAGAGTCGTAGATAGAAGCACCTGATAGCTGTGACTCCCTGTACACTTTCCTTATGTCACTGTACGTGTCAGATTGAGGTATAATATGTATACGGAACACTAGTTATTGTGCTCAATTATGTATCTACTGAGACAATGCCCTTGTTGGGATCGCATCATTGCCTGACTATACGATGTACAAGGTAACAAGGATTCGAGTTGGGTCGTAACTCACCGTTTGAACTAAGCATTTACCAAAAATCAATTACCATCCTTGCATACTCTTTAATTAATTAAATTTACATTATACCTACATATTAGGCTGCGTTATCAAGCCATTAATTTGTTACCTTGTTGCCTGTGGTTCTCTCCTTTTAGGGCTGTGGTGGGTCCGCAGATGGACAATCTACCGTTATCCTAGTAACCGCCCTCTTTCCTAGAACGTCCTATGGACGTATATAGTAAGTAATAATGTATAATTTGATGCGGAATCTCAATACATTATATACTGGAATATACCTGAGCAGAGGTTGGTTTTGAAGTAGCCTACAATGGTTAGCGTGGTTTCGGGTATAGATGCCCCCAAGTCAAGGCTGGCAGGCCAAAATCTTGTAATGTCGGGGTTCTTTGTTTGCTACTGAGACTTCAAGTGTTAGAGGTTATGGACTAGGGATTGAAAACTGATTTACATTACCGTAATTCTGATTATAGGGCATATGGCGATTCAAAATGACTCACTAAATTCAGATGCGCAATACGTCTCATACGACATGCCATCAAGAACAATTTTCTAGATGACCCAATAAGCGAGAGCAGTCTCGGCCCAAGTTAGAAAGGGTCAGTGTGTAAAAGATCAACTATGTTCAGATATCTACTATACAAATAAAGCCGTGTTGTTGAAACACTCGGCTTTGCTAGATAGCCTATTAGCCGAGGTGCGGACTAGAGTCCGCTGACCCCCCATCTTATAAGAAGAGGCCTCACGTACGAGAAAGCTGGATCCTCTCTAAATCATACCACCTTTGCTTGGAAGCACTTTACACTTTAGCCATCGGGATGAGGATTGATACAGCTGAAGGTAAGAGGAGGTACTTGTACCCAAGCGAGGCTTCACGCCACGCCGCAACGATTTTAGGGTTTCCATCCAAGTTATCCATCGCTGCAGCATACTACGAGAGCGCATGCTTCGAGATCGCTAGTCTAGCCTCTGCGATCTCCGCATTCGAGCCTGTCCGTCTGTTCACGCGCCCGGAAGATATCGCCAAAGCACAAGCTCAGCTTGAACAGAGCGCGACTAAATACCCCAGCAACAAGTCCAACATAACCATTATCCCCCTGCCGAACCAATCATCTCTGGGTTCGGGATACAGGGCCTGTCTATGTCAATTCGTTTGACGGGAGCGATCGCCTGACTCGGTTTGCGATCAACTTTCGGTTTAGTGAATGGGGACGTAAAGATGCCATTGGTCTTGATGACCGCGCCTGCGACGGGCTCGACTGGCCAGTGATGCAGCCAACACAGCTTGAAGAGAATGCAACTTTCGCCCAGCGCGTTATTGCATTGGATCAGTCACCATCTCCAGTAATTCTCGTCGAATCAAAAGTCTGCCTTGAAGGCGGCGCGTTAGTCGTCGATGGTGACGGGACACTGCTAGCCACGGAAAGTAGCATTCTCAACGATAACCGCAACCCCGGACTGTCACGATCTGAGATCGAGGAGGAATTGCACCGCTTGCTAGGAGTCGAAAAGATTATCTGGTTCCCTGGCCGCAAAGGTCTCGACGTGACAGACGTCCACGCTGATGCCGAGGTCGTCTTCATTCGACCAGGGGTTGTGGTTCTCTCTCGGCCGCATCCTAGTGCCCCGAGAGCATGGATTGAGATCTTTGAGGAGATACAAGCTACTTTGCAAAATACATTGGATGCAAGGGGACGTCATTTCGAAATACATACTGTCGACGAACCTGATCCAAAGGTCTTGGGCGATTTGACGTATGACGAACCGGCGACGAATTATGTTAATTGTTATTTCGTCAACGGGGGCTTGATCCTTCCGCAATTTGGGGATGTCCAGCGAGACCAAGAAGCTCTTGCTCTTTTCCAGGTCTTATGTCCAGACCGCGTGGTGCAGCCGGTGCATGTGACTGGGTTACCGCTGGCTGGGGGCGTTATCCACTGTTCGACGCAGCCAGTCCTTGCAACTGGAGAGTGTTGAGGGAAGCGTTTTCTTCCGAATCTTTCTTCAGAGTCAGCAGGGGCGGGATTGTAGGTACTCATCTCAATCTAGGATGAAGAATTGAATTTTCATTCGGTATTTGTACCGCCCTGTACCCCTTAGCTAGCTGGTGTGTAACTGAAGTATTTAGGTGTGGGGGCATATTGCCAATCATGGTCGCTAGGGTAAGGATCTATAGGGGTGAAAATCATAGTCATTGCCATACGAGTTAGCAGTCATCGTTCTCGTTTCCTAGTATAATCTTGATATTTCGCTCACAAGCCAGGTAATTGTACCCAGCCTATTCGGTGGAGGTAGCCTTTAGCTCTAGCTTGTTGGTTCACACAAGGACTATACCAGCTTATCACCTCCAAGAGAAACACAATCTGCATACAGGAACCGGGGTTGATCTCGCAGTGTAGATTTCGACGGAACAGCTCGTGAGCAAAGCCCAAGAGCAACGAGCACCTTGCCATAGAATCCGATGCGTTCAAGCTATTTGGTTCTCTCAGAAGTCTCAGGTGATGGATAATAATCCAGATAGCACCGTATATTAACGGTGATATGGTGGAGCAGAAGTCACCACCACTGAGCCACATTTCAGTATTTGCACTTTCAATACGTTCCGAATCCAATGGAAACAAATGCTCCTGGGCCGGCACTGCAAGGAGAGGAATGCCGGCCTGGCTCTGGATATATGAATGTTCGCTTTGTCCGGGATGACCAATCAGCGCCTGTAGATCTGTCTCATTGGTGTCCTGTGGCATAGTGGTTGAACCCTGCTGTTTTGCGGTGTTTGCGGCCCATAGAAACGAAGAAACCGCGTGAATCGAATCGATCAGATTGTCCGAGTCTGTCTTTTTGGATCGAGAAAATGGTACATGACGCCAAATGGGAGCAGCAAAGCACGACACAACTTGATTCCGAATTGACAAGTGGGCCTGAACATAGTATATGTTATTAATGTATTGTTCGTAGCAGATAAACCGTCTCTACGAGATCCTGAATTTATAGAGTTCTTACCTCCAATAGCCTTGTAGAGCGAAAGATAAGGTGTATAGCACCAGCTTGGCAATTTTCCGGCCCTCGCAAAAGGAAAAGTTCAATGAGTCCACGTAAATGCGTGACCCAGCTTCCGACCGAAGTTGGTTGAATCATCTCGTAGTACATCAGCATGAAGGAAAGAAATATGGTCTCCTCAGTGGGAATTTCGTTCTTATCCCTGAGCCGTTGCAAATGTTGGGAGATGTAGGCTTGCTGGCCTCGGAGTGCATAGGCATAGTATTGACCAGCCTTCCCAAGCAGGGAGGGTTTATTTGTTTTCTGTGCATGAAAAGCGAGTGTTGTGGCTATGATAGACAGTCCTAGGCTTGTCGACGGGGATATCCGTGAGAAAAGGTGCCTAGTCCATGAATCCTGATTCACCGTCCCAGAAGTAGATAGGGAAAAAGATTCGATGAAATCCGAAACAAGAACGTGCTCAAATAGAGGCCTCTGGGGTGGAGCAGCTGGTATTGAAGTAATTTCGTGGGACGGGGGCCCAAATCTTGGTGTTTGTTTCGTATGCCATCCTTTATGGGACGTGTTAACTATGAATAGACCATCATAGACTCCAGGACAGGGCTTCTTGATTCGTTTGCATTGAGTGCAGGCTGGGGAGATCTCATCACACTGTCTTCAATTAGTTTTCAATGCCTTAAATTGGTAGGAAGAGAGTTTGAACCTTGATCTTGCGTTTTAAACACTGGTTACATCCCCTACTTCGACTCACAGATCGAACCATGGGGATACTATAAATTTGTGCAATATTGAGCCCAAGAACCTTAAGAGCTCTGATGCGTCAGCTATTTTCTTTTGTCAATCTGGTGAGATGTTCCCGAGGTCCCAAACCTTCCAAGGTTAGAAAGTCGAGCTTATGTCATCATCACAGGGCACTTTCGTCCCAGGCCCCGTGAGCCCAAATCCGTCGGACGCCACTCGCAAACGCTCGTTGGTGCCTATATAACATCTTATTGGTCTATTAATCAGCCCACAAGCTTAGCCAATGGGCATATATAGTAGTTTATTTACCGTTTTGCCACCTCGGAAAGCTAGCCTGAAAAGGCAAGGCGAGTTGTTAAAACCTCGGATAATTGTGAGACACGCGTTTGATACGATGAGGTAAAGCGTTACGATACGGTTATTGGCGATTGGTGAGCCCAGCGCAAACCTAGATGATCAGACTTGGCAGTTTCCGATATGTTACTACAAAATATAGCATTTTAGATGTTCTACGCTTGATTGAATTACATAAGAAACAAAATAAATCGAGGCAGGATACCCATTCTTCCATTATTGATCTGCAAACAAGCTTCCATTCAAGTATTTGAGCCCCGTGTCTGCTGCTACAGTAACGACTCTCTTACCAGGGCCGAGCTGTTTAGCCAGTTTGATCGCGGCCACGACATTGAGGCCAGTTGATGTCCCAGCCAACAATCCTTCTTCCTTGGCGAGGCGCCGGCACATGCTCCGACCTTCTTCCTCGGAGATTGCAAGTGCTTCGTCGTACAGCTGACGATCAAGGTGTGGCGGAATGTATCCGATGCCAATACCTTCCACGCTGTGAGGACCAGGGCGATTCTCAGTGATCGTAGGCGACGACGCTGGTTCAACAACAGCGATATGGGTCCCTGTCCACTTTGATTTCAGAACCCGTGCCACACCCATAACCATACCGGCAGTGCCAACAGCGCCACAGAATGCATCAATTCCCTGGGGAAATTCCTCGACTGGCTCGTGGCCAATAGTCTCGTATCCAATCAGAGCATCTTTGTTGATGAACTGGTTGGTGAAGTAATAATTATCAGCTTTGGCAACCTGTTCCGCGCGTTGTATCATAGAAGGGATGAGAGTCGGGGTAATAGTCCCAGTCGGACTGCGAATCAGGTCGAGTAACGCACCAAAGGCGCTCATAGTTCGCAGCTTCTCAATCGCAAAAGCATTGGATGAGACGACATGGAATTGATAGCCTTTTACCGCGCATAGAAAAGCTAGTGAGGAGCCTGTGCTTCCGCCTGTGGCCTCCACGACCGTCATGCCTGGTCTCAGATCTCCCCGACATTCAGCCTCTTCGATCATTGACTTCGCTATGCGATCTTTGTATGAACCAGTTGGGTTGGCAGATTCAATTTTCAGGAAAATGTCAGCGCAATGATCGGGCACGACATTACGAAGGCGTACCACTGGGGTGTTCCCGATCAACATCAAGGAGGTAGAAACTGGAGGACGAGCAGGCATGGCGTGCTGGTTAGGAACGCACTTCCAAGTCGTACGAGCGGAATCGGTGACAATAACAGAGGGGTGATCTTGGGGAATAGCGACCCATTTAATAGCTCAATGTGAAATCAGCCGGGCATCGACTTCGGGGAAAGTGAGGGGAAATTCAAAGACCGCTTCTGGGAGAGCATATCGTGTGGGATTTTGAGTTCGCGACGAAGTGAGAGGACAGCAAATTGCTGCTGTGGGCCCAGGATGTAGAACAGTTCATATCCACTCATGTTGTTTGATGCTTTCTACACTGATTCTGCCATCCTCGAAAGTAATGGCGCCATAAGGACCCTCAGTAAATAGCATGGGATCTCTCCAAGAAAATATACTCTTTAATGTCAGAGATAACCCCATTAAAGAAACCGTTTTCGAAATCTACTGCAAGTCCAATTACCTTGCGTTTCATCAATGTTCTTATACGGCGTATGCCTGATTCGACTTCAAGGAATTACCACTGACGTGCAGAATGGATTCTTTCTTACCCAGCCCTGGCTATCTGTGACCATAACTAATATTCTCATTAGTTTCCGAAACCTTTAATACATACGTAACGATACAGAACTTCGCATACTTATACCGGCCCTAAACAACCTCTCGGCCTTAGAACCTTCTCCCAATTTCTGGTATCCTTTTAACATACGAGTTCCCAGGTAGCCCCGGAAAATCAACTCCCAGGTGGGCTGGGTATCTAAATTGAGATTTACATGGACCCGATTGGTCCCCCGGATGCAGTTGTTGCACAAATTTTTATCAGACCTTGCAATAGATACAATACTGCGTACAAGAAGAATAGTCGGAGAACTACTTTCGTCGAATTTTAATTGAGAGAAATGATATTGTCTTCGATATCTGGGAACTGACCATGCCAGAAGTGCAAGAAGGCTTGACGATGCAACATGGCCAATGGTGCTAGGTCGAGTGCCCTGCTCAGTTGCATATCCACTGCCAAATGCAAGGAAGTATTGTATCTTTTCTACACCTTCGATCTCATAGGGATTGAGATAGTCGTCTGTCATATTGTCCGGGCCTTTCATGAGAACCAAGTTGACTGACTTCCATTAATATCTTTGGCCATTGCGGCAATCATATAGAGAGAGATATCTCATGCAGATTGTTCGGGTATCAGCGGCTCGCCCGCAAAACTAGCCCGAACAGTGAAGTGGGGAGGCTTACCTGCCAGTATCTACCAATGGATGAAGATGGATTGAACGGATGAAACGCCACCTGCAGCTTTTTGTTTCTCCACTAGCTGCGTGTCTTGGCAAACTAACTTCACGCGACATTTCCCGACTCAAACTGTCTCGCCTTCCAGTTAATTGAAGTCCAACGGCTGAATGACGAAATCTGGCTTGGTGGAGGCGACTTCTCCTCCGCTATCCGCGCAGTCATATTTCACTCAATCTAGATTTTGATCAATGATCTTAAGCTGAAGGTGAAGCTTCGGACGGTAGCAGAACAGCATGCCGCGGTCAAGTCTGATGCCGTGCTTAGGGCCTCCGTTTTGTTAGACTTTGCAGATACTCTATTCCAGCACGATCTTCAGAGTAGACTCAACGACGACTCGTGTATGCAGCTTGTTTTCCCCATTCTCATTATGTTGCAACTATCGATCTAGAACTCAGTTCGCTGGCCAACACCACTCAGAGCAGCAAGCCAAGGCACCCTAGTACTAGTATAAAACTCCGCATCAACACCATCATCTAACTTCTCCGACTCAGTCAACGTTCCCGCCTGCACGAGCTTGAACCCCTTCAACTGCTCAGCCGTGGCTTCTTTCCACAGTGTACTTCCACAGTCTGGGCAGAAGAATACCGTGAGGACCATGCCGTACTCATGATCCTTCGAAAACGACTTGGGGCTGCCCCCCGTGAGCTCGAAGTTGATTTCCGGTACAGCGTAGTTGACTGTGTTGCTCCCGCCGGATATCTTGCGACAAGAGATGCAATGGCATGTGGCCTGAGTTGAAAATCAACGCGGAACTAAAGGAGATGATAAAAAAGCTGACTTACTCTGAGTGCTGGTGTGCCAGTGTAGGCGTAGGTGCATGCGTTGCAGAGGCAGCTTCCGGTGGTGGTGCTACTCATGATGAATGCACCTTCAGTGGAATTACAAGGAAATGTTGATAGTCTAGTCTAGAGGGGTTGGTATGGGGAGTTATATTGCTTTTTGATCCATGGGTGTTCCTTATGTAAAGCACCATCTTGACTCCACTGGGACTTCCCTTCTGGGTTAGCTTTCCGAGCTCGCCCTGATAACCAATATGACTAGCCATATTTGAACCTTGGAAGAATGGATGGATCTGCCTGGCGGTGCCTTGCACACGGCAGGAGAAGGGTACGCGACGATTGCCTGCTGCCGAGCACGCCGCATGGTCGAGTATTTAGCTTGTGAGAGTGTTTATGTTCATATTCGTTGTGTGACTTGTTTCTGTCTACCTTCAATTCTCACTGCTTCTTTACTTCTCTTATGTCACTGTACGTATCAGATTAAGGTATAATATATATACAGAACACTAGTTGTTGTGCCCTATTATATATCTACTAAGACAATTCTTATTGCCTTTGGTTCTCTCCTTGTAGGGCTGTGGTGGGTCTGCGGATATATATATCTTGCCCAGCATTGGAGTTTACCTTTATGATAATGTTGAAAAATAGACTTGTATTTTCAATAAGGGGCAGGCAAAATTCAGTTCTTCTGTACATTATAAAGAAAACCAGGGAGAATCCATATCCTGCTGAAATAATGTATCACTGTGCCGAGGAGGGCTCATCCGGGGATTATGGGTGTGGGGCCCCTCGCTCAAGATTTAGGGATTGCTACAAAATGTCAGATATAATGAGACTTGATATGAATCTGATCTTTAATTCATATATCTTATCACTACATCGGTTCAAACGGAGCCTATCACTTTGGTCAGCCTGAGGCTTTTGATGCTTAACTAATCCCAAGACTACCTAGTGAAGAGGGGAACGCTCAAGGCTGTATGCTCTCTGGCATACGGGTCGATTCAGCACTCGTAATTAGGCTTCATGCTCAATCTTGCATACAAAAAGGGTCCTGGAGTACTGTCCAAGAAGTGAATTCCGAGAGGTATAGGAGTGTGTCTTCTCAATCTGTATCTATCTGCTACTTGTAACCTCAAAATCACAATGCTCGCTTACATAACTTATGAACAACATAAAACAACACAAGGCAAACAGGAGCACTGGTAGTAGTAGGGAGCCTATCTCCCTACTATATACCACCCCCCCTTAGAGATATCGACTGTCCTTAGTCGATCAATCGTTACCACTTCTAACAACCTTCGCTAATCTCCGCCAATCTCTATCAACTATAGAGATCCCTATCAGTCTCTCTGTCACAATCCCTATCACTAACTACCTCTTTCTGGTACTCTAGGTATACCTTCGGAATCGGCTCCCCTTCCTTTAAAAGGTAAAAGAACGATCGGCTCCTGTATACGGATCTCTCGGCGGCAATAATCCTTGTAAAGCCCTCTATAAACTGTCTCGAAGCACGAAGTCGCTATTTAGCAACCTACCTATACGCAGCCGCTCTATCTTCTCCGAACAGGATATTAAGCTCAGTAATAATAGACTATTTAGACCATTTGATCCTCCCTAACAGTATATCAGAGAGATCCCCGAGACTAGTAAGGTAGAATACTTCTAGAAATAAGGGGAGATCCCTAACTATACGCTTCTAGCTTGACTCCCCTAACGGCTTTCGGGGAGACAGCCGTATATCCTAGTGAGTATCGGAAATCTCGCTTTATATCCCGGCTTTAGCCGTCTCTATTCGCTTGTAATCTTCGCAGACAATACTAAACTATAGCATTATCGTACGCCTTAGGCGAGTAGTAGGCCCTATCGAGCTATATAGAATCACCGGTAGTATTAATTAGATATTACTAGTCTTATAGATTACCCCTTTAAAGGAGGTTCTAAATTGCTCTTTTTCTTCTTTCCCCTATATCTAGGGGTAGACTATAATTATATAGCCCGAAGTCTAAGCTTCTAGGTGGCTAGAAATCTTCGACTACTATTCTTTAAGGTATAAGTATATCTTATAAAGCACGATTATATAGTTCTCGCTATCCTTATCGGTAAAGGAAATAGAGCCTTATACTATATTTCTACTACGCCTAGTTACTAGGAAATCACTAATATTTAAATCAATATATATAAACCCTATAGCTTTCTCTAGGTATACGCTCTTAGTATAGTAAGGGAAGGCTATTAGCCTCTATATATAATCTAGGCGAATTGCGACGTACGCTATATAGTAACAAATATCTTGCCGAACTAACTGCTAGGTAAGAGACTGGAATATATTGCGACTCTACCCTAGTCTAGGCTTCGATATAGTAGGTATATAGTAATAGTCGTATATATCGAATTCTAGGTATATTAGCTATATTAGTGATATTACTAGTTAGCCTAGAATCTCGGAGAGTACTAGAGCTTCTTCTAGCCCTAAAATATTATCCTCTAGCTATCCGAAAAGCTTTAGGAGAGTTATATTCCCTATCCTATCAAACTCCTCTTTCTACTATTAATAAGTACTACTTAGGGTCCTATAAATCCGGGTATAGATATCTATAAGATTGAATCTATACTCGGTATATCTTATAATATACAGAGCCGGCGAGCTGATCTTAAACCGGAAAGAGCTACGCTTTACCCTATTAGGGAAGTTCTATGGTGTGAACTACTTAGACTTATCTTATAAGAACTTCTCCTAGCTACTAATCTATCTTATTATATATACTAGGCGCTAAAGTAGATCTGTATACTTAAACTGTTTTATATATAGTCCTAGGTATCTGCTTAATACCTTTATATATACAAAGCATATCTTTTCGGCCGAAAAGATGCCTAAAGCACGTATTACCTTTCTTAAAGTCGCTAGTTTTATTTAGTCTATAGGGCTCGGTGAGCTACTAAACTGGCATAGTAGTGCTATAGGCAGTCTATAGACACAACTCCGCTAAGGCCGGTCTTATGGATTCTTTAGCGTCGGGGACTAGCAGTATTAATAATATATAGCTCCTTCTTAGTACTATCTCTGATACTTCCTTCGCCGGGATCCTATTAGTGGCGGTATAGGGGGTAGCTCATCTAAGCTTAAGTCCTCTTTAGGAGACTCGGAACTAGACTTGTCTTCCTAGCTATTCTAGGTGCTGCCTTCCCTCTTACTAGGATAGCTTCGATCGAGGCTAGGACAGTAGTATTATTAGGACTTAGACTAGATATAGAGCTAGAATCGGCTATTATTGATAGGGTAGCTAGCTTTTTCGAGGTACTTCGAGGAAAAAGTGCGGTTATTTAGGGTCTTAGAGTCGACTTTAAGAGTAGCCGTCCTTATAGCTTTTAAACTGCTATCCTATCTTAAATCTAGGCTTATAATAAGTTCTTTTCGGCTAAAAAGAATCTATCTACTAGGACAATAAAGTACTATCCTTTTAGAGAGTAGTCCTTTTAGTAAGTAGGTATCTCCTTTTAGAGATATAAAGTATAAAAGAGTCTTTCTTTTATCCTAAAATATAGCTTTTCGGCCGAAAAAAAAGCAAGTCTTTTAGGATAACAAAGTACTATTCTATTAGAGATTTTATTTACTAACTTAACACCTTCTTTTCTAAGCCTCTCTTTTATTTATTTAGCTTAAGTATCTCTTTTATTCGCTAAGTATCTTTTTTACCTCGCTTCCGGCGTACTCTATTATAAGACCTATAGAGTCCCCTACTCTTCTCTGGTCTTTTTTACCCCTCTATACCTACCCGCGGGTTTCTTTGTCTTTTATCCGCCTAACTACGCCTCTGACTAACTTACTTCTTTTATCTCAGAGTCTACAGTATATCTAATCAGTAGGCTATTTCCTATCCTACCGATAGGTAGCTCCCCTATCCCTAGCTCTCTTTCGTAGTATCCTAGATCATAGTCTACCTAACCTATATCTATACTAACATTATTAACTAGATCCGTACTAGATCCTAGTATAGCTTTGGACCTCGCTTTGCCTTTTGTTATATTTAGGACTTAGACGAATTAAATAAGTGCTAGTATTACTATTAGACTAGAAGTGTATATAAGTAAGTAAGACAATCCTCCCTACTTCCCTCTCTTTTATACTTAAGATACTGACTCGCGTCTTCTTTTATTAGGTCCCTATAGGTATCGAGGGACATTTTTATAAGCTCCTTACCTTAGTTATCTAGTTAAACCTAATATAGGGATCTTACGATCTTACTAACTTACTCTCTAATATCTTTATTCCGACTTAGTTACTCCCTTCCCTTCTTCTCGCTAAGCTTAGAGATAAACTTAGAAGAATCTACTCTTTCTTCTAATATCTTATACAAAATCATATCTACAAATATAGTATCTACTTTAGCTACCTAGTATAGACTTTAGATACTTAGCTTTTCTTCTTAGTCGCTTACTTACTAACCCCTTCTCTTTAGGCTAGCGCTCTTATTGTACTCGCTATAGGAACTAGCTACTGTACTATTAACCTCTTCCGGCAGAGATTAAACTAGATAGTAGTCTAGAAGCCTTTACGACCTTCTTATTTTCGAAGTATAAGTCTATAAGTACTAAAGATAGGGTTTATAACTAATATAGGGCTATTATAAGCTTCCGGCGGAGGGTATTCGAAATTGTTAGGGAGGGTATCCGAGGTACTACCTATAACGCTAAGTATACGGACCGTCTTAACTAGTTTCCTATATAGATCTTGCCGGTAGAAATATAGAGCCTTAGCCTCTACTCGATTCGGGCTACTCGTCACTAGCTAAAGGTATCCAATATATCTCTAGGCTAAACTATCCTTATTATAGTGCTCTTTGCCTAAAGTCTTTCTTAGCTTTTTCTTAATATAGTCCCCTACCCTACTCGAGAAATTTTTGTCGTCCTCGGCAAAACTTAGTATATAGGTAAGGCGAATTGTATACAATCCTTAGCCTATATAATCAAAATTAGGCTTAAACCCTATAAACTGTTATATATCAAGATCAAAAACGCCTATTAAAAATATATATTAATATCGAAATCAACTTTTAATACTAAAATCAAATATATTCACTATTAAATATCAAAGCCTAATCGGCCCTAATAAATAAGCCGCAAAATAGGCATAGTATTAGTTAAAAAAGTATAGTATCAGTCAAAAAAAGTCAAAAAAAAAAAAAAAGTATATAAAAAGCACAAAATATCAATTAGCGAAGGCATAAAAAACTTATTAGGCCTAGGTTTCTTTAATACTCCTAATATCTCTACTATCACTAGTATCAATGCTTCTATTATCCTCGGAGTCCTAGTCGAAGGGTATATCATTTAGTAGAAAAGACTCTTAGCATATAGCTATATCCTAATATAGCTAGAACCTCTTTAGGCGATCTCTATTTACTACGCTATACTGAAGGCTAGTACCTAAAGAGAACTTATAGAAAATAGCAGTTCTATCTAGCTCTTTAAGAGTATAAGCTCTATTATCGAGGGCTAATTGGATCCTATAAGGACCAGACTACTGATATTGTAGCTTCTACTCGGAGGTACGGTCATCCTATCTCTAGGTATCATACAGTAGGACTAGGCTCCCTTCTTCTAGAGGGTTAGTTTGAAGGCACTTTCTTCTATTATAGTAGGACTTATTATTATCTCTTATATAAAAGAATCTATAAATCGCTTCTTAGATATCCTTGTCTCGCTATAAAATCTGCCTAGTACAAAGCCTAATTAAGTCTTTCTTTGTGGTAATAGTCTCCTAAGGTAGGGTACTCTATATTAGAACCTCTATTTCTATAGGCAAAATTGTATCTTAGCCGAAGAGGAATTAGTATAGGGTTATACTTATTATTGTATTAATAGTCATCCTATCTACTAGTAAGATTGTATAGAAGCACTCCTTCTATAAAGGTAGGGTAGTCGCTAGGGTATACTTTGCTCTCCTATACTATAAAGACGATAGCAGATTAGGATCTAGGGTAGGCTTTATAGCAAAAATAGTAGTAGCAGTAGTATTCTCGGCTAAATAACTAAAGGTTATTTTCGATAAAATATCCTTAAATATTGTTGGAGAATCACGTGATCAATCACATGCATGTCACATGCATGTCACGTGACTCCGCTCCCAGGACTTCCAGATAGCCAGTCGAGGGAGCTTCTCTCTCTCTTCTTCTCTCCTCTCCAGAGTCCATAATCCAACATTCATTCCTGCACAACCTTCTTATTCGCTGACAGGTTATGAGGCCCTTTGCTCGAGGACTCCGAGCACTCAGATAAAACAACTTTTCTTGACAAATCAGATTTTTCACTGCATTTGTGGGACCTGCATCGGCCCGTCCCGCAGCAGCCCCACTTCATCCAGATCGGATCAACTGATTCGAATTTCATCAACAATCAACAAGTTCCATCAGCGTGACTTTTGAAGAACATCGCTAACAGTCATTCTCATTCTCCAGTGTTCTCACATCGTCATCGTACGACAGTTGAAAACTCTGCCTACGACCGAAATCGGACCGCACAAACAAACAAACAGTACCCGAGACTCGACGTGATTCGACTCTCGACACACACAGCCAGCCATTATAGCTGATTTCGACGATAGAAATAATGCCGGCGAGGGCTCATCACGATCTCTCCCCACTTCTCGTCACCAGAACCCACAAGACCCCGCTCGAACGGAGCAGCAGCGGTCTACTCAGATAAGAAGACCACGCATATAGGCAACAAACCTTCCAGAGGAGAAGGAAATCAAGTTAAACAAAGGCATCAAGTTACTTCTTAATAGGAGCAATCTTGCTCGATAGAAAAGACAAATCGAGAACGGACTCAGTATAGTCCGTATTAACAAGGTCGCCGACTACAAATTGCCGCGACCAAATAAAGAAGATCCAAACTACGACATCTAGGAGTACTAGTCAAAGATCGCCTACGGTTAGATTGAGAGTCTACTTGATCAGGAGATTATTACAATTCTTAAAGATAGTGTTGAAGCCTTCCCACGTCGTGCTGATGACATAATACGCGAAGTAGAGACTCTTGTCCGCGGAGCTGAGATTACGGACAATATCAGACGTAAAGTCATCAAATTCCACAAGATAAAACGCTCAGACTTCAGCAGTGCTAATGCGTACATTACGGCATACCAGACCCAGTACAACCAGCTTAGTCTACACAAAGTTGAACCCTATACTTTTGGAGCCATATTCGTTATGCTCTATGATCTTGAAGAAGAGCTTGACTCAGTCAAATTTACATATCAGGCAATAAAGGATACTATTCCTAACAGTATCACAAAAGATGTTTTCAACAGCTTATACAAGAAACTTATTGTTGAAGCACGAGATATGCCTACTTCGTCTTCGTCTACAACGACAAATGACTCAGCTAACGTAGCTCGCAAACGTAATAACAATCAACGCGGAGGCAGAGGTCGTAGACGTAGCGGTCGAGGCCGCGGAGGAGGATCACATAGTTCTCAATCTCACAGTTCTCAGTCAAATGAGAAGTCAGATCAAAAGGATCAACCTCGTTACAAGAATAGTCCACCCAAAGGCAAGTCGATTGACGAATAGGCTGAACAGCAAAGAAAGAAGCAGCCTCAGTACGTCAATAGGAGCGAATGTTCCCACTGCGGGCTTGATAGACATCCCGCAAAGACATACTACCATCTTATAGACGATATCGTTTTCGAAGGATAGAAGCCTCACAACAATGTTTAGAGCTATACACTAGCAAAGTGGTCACCTTTCAAAGACAATAAGGATAACAAAGACAAAGGCAAAGCCGGTATCGCTCGTGCAAACGCTGCTCGCTCTACAGACAATATATAGATACTTAACAGTGATACTTCAAAGACCATCACTAGTCATCGTAAAGATTTTTATAAGTATTCTAAGTACAAGCCTAGAGAGGAACCATATAGCTACACAAACGCTAATAGTAAAGTCCAATTTGCAATCATATATAGAAAAGCCCTAATTCAGATCAATACTTCGACAGGCAAAGTAAGAACAATTCTTATCACTACCTATCATAACACTACAACCAAAGACAGACTGCTCTCAACAAATACTCTTAAGGCAGATCATAGCATTTTCCACAATCCAATCACGTCAATGCTTATACGTAAGAATCGTAACGAAGTTAGCCTAGTCAAGAAGGTCAGCGGACTTCCGTAGATCGATAGACCGCTCTATCATAGTATAAAGAGCGAAGCCGAGGATAAAGTTCATATTCACTCACAAAAGACATATTTTTACGAGCCTAATTCAGGTTCAGACACAGATTCAGATAGTAAGAAAGAGATTGACAGAGTCAATAAATCAGTCTCAACCTACAAAATTCACAGACATCTAGGCCATATCGGTAAGCCGTAGATCAAGGCTTCTCTAGCTAACGCAATCCTTCTAGATAAAAAGGATCAAGTTGAGCTTTATGATTTTGACTGTAAAGCTTATCAACTTAGTAAAGCAAAGAAAAGGATTTCTAGAGACAAACAACAACGTGTTAGGAAGGTTAGTATAAAATTTCATACTAATACACAAACAATAAACCCCTCTAGTCCTCGTAGTGAGAAATATTGGGTACCAATTGTCGATAACTGTACTCGGTACACCGAGGGACCCTATTTTCGCAGCAAAGATAAGATTGCCGATTATATAATCAGATTTTGTAAATATTAGAAGCTTATTCGTGGTCGATACCCTGCTATCTAGCGGATTAACGGTAGAACTGAATTCTACAAATTCAAGATATAGGCAGAGAGTGAAGGTATGGTTTTTGAGCCTACAGCTACCTATACTCCAGAAGCAAACGGTATTGCAGAGCGTATAGGAGGTTATATTAACTAAACTCAACGCATAATAAACATAGATACTAAGCTTCCAGATATACTTTAGCCCTTCCGTATCGACACCGCAATTTACATTTACAACAGATTGGTCAACCTGAAGACAGGAAAGACTCCAATTATTCCTTAGCAAGAAGAGCTTAATCTAGAAGAGACAAAGGTCAATTTAAGACATCTTCGTACGTAGGGATCTATTGTATTTACCTACATTCCAAAGGAGACCCATATCCAGTCAGAGAAGTCAAAAGCTCGCGCGTTCCGAGATCACCTAGTTGAATACGAAGGAGATAACGGCTATATTTTCAAAGTATAGAATCTAGTTATAAAAGAGATTGTTCGCTCTCGGGACGTCACTTTTCCTAACAAGCTTAATAAGAACGGAGATAACGATCAGAAGGGGGGTATCATACCGGCTAGAAAGCCAGCACCAAAGGACCCTAATTCAGATAATAACAATGCCGGAGCTCTTTATAAAGATAGAGGGCCAATACAGAGATCGGAGAAAGGCAAGTTGCCTTTTCAAAGGCCAAGAGAGGTACCTCAGATTGTTATTGCTAGTAAGCGACCAGAGCCGGTAGTCATAACAAGGCCTACAATTCAACAGAGACAGGCGTTAGTTAGACTAGATATACCGGGAAGAGCATAGACTATACCTCCTACACCAAAAGTATCTAGGATCCAGGAGATCGAGGACAAATCTCCAATTCGACAACCTATCTTTTGCTAGCCATTGTAACAGCAGTAGGCTAAGCGACGTCCTATTCTCCAACCGCAAGCTCATAAATCAATTAAGCAGTATATAAATCAGATCAGCACTAAAGTATCAGTTCTTCCTCCGGTTCCTCTACAACCAAGAAAATAGGCACTAAAGCCTACAGTACTAGAGCCAATTCCTAAATTACTAGTCATTTACCAATCAGTTAAACAAGATAATATTGTTTCTCAGGAGACACAGTTACAACAACGTATACCGTTCTCACAGAGGGTTGTTTCACCATAGGCACCTTTACCGATTCAACAATTACAAACAGAGAAACAATAAGAGAGTTTACTAGCTCGAGAGGAAGAGAAGCAGGTACAGCGAGCCACTCACAATATAGAAGATCCTACACTAGTAGTTTCTAGTTCTCCATACCATTTACTAGGAGCTTTTAGAGAAGAGACTCCATAGGCAGTTCTTTCAGAATCACAGGAGGAGACTTTACATATCTCACCTACAGTCAATATTAAACAGAACTTACTACCAATTGAGCCTAATCGTCTTATGATTGATCATAATAAGATCATAAACGTACCCGAACCGACAATAATTCGAGAACCCTCCGTCATCACAATCAGCACTAATGATTCTGTCACCAAGATAGGATCAGTTCCACCAGAACAGTTCGTTCCCCGCCATTCGAGCCGCACACAACACTCACCAGAGCGCTACGGTTTTCCTACAAATCCTCCGAGTCCACCGAAATCGAAACCGAAATCGAAGCTGATTCGCATAAGACCTAACATTCCGCAAGGTAATAAAAGTGCTAGCGAGGGACAAGGACAGGTACAGGATAACACAGAGAGAGGGAGACTTACTATATCAAAAGTCATTGCAAAACAGAAGACACCTTTCATTTTTGAGGGGAAACCTCTACACGTTAAAGACGTCGAGATCCCACAATCATACAAACAAGCCAAGAAGTCAAGATTTGCAGATTATTAGCAAGCAGCAATAGAAAGCCAGATTAGTGATCATTATACAAAAAGCACTTTCGATATTATACGCAAACCGCCAGGCGCTGTTCCTTTACCGAGTCAATAGGTATTCGACCTCAAGGTAACAGTAAACAACGAAGTTATTGAGTTCAAAGCTCGTTAGGTAGTCTATAGAAACCACCAACAAAGGAAAGAAGACTCGCTTTTCTACGCACCGATTATACAAAACATACTTGTCAAGATCGTATTTACAGTCATTGCTCAAAGAGGCTACAAGTAGAGACAATTTGACGCAATTGCTGCATACTTAAATACTTCTAGGAAGGATCATAAAGTTGTCTACGTCATCCAGCCAGTCGGTTTTGAATACAGTAAACCTAACGTTGGTATCAAAGGATAGGTATATCAGTTAAACCAGGCTTTGTTCGGTTTACGAGACTCAGCTGCATTATAGAATAAAGAGCTAGACAACAGGTTGAACAAGATCGCTTTCTACGCTCTAGATAATAATCCGTATATCTACGTCAAGAAACACAGCAATTCGACATAGTTCTTACTTATACATATCGATGATTTTATCGCTGCCGCTCCTACGGATAGTAAAGTTGATCAGATCTTCCAACAAGTAAAGGAGCAATTCCAGATCAAAGATATAGGAGAGCCGTCACGCTTTCTCGGTAGCGCTATTACCCGAGATTACGAGAAAAGGACGATCAAAATATCACAAAGAGCATACAGTCTTGAAGCTCTTCGACTTACAGAAATACAGTCGTACTCTCCACTGCCTATACCGTTGTCACCGGTAAGGAAATAGGATACAGAGAATAAAGACGCAGAGATCCTACTTCGTAAGGATAAACATACGCAGTACAGATCGCTTATTGGCAGGCTCAATTGGCTTACAGTCGAAACACGTCCTAATCTCAAGTTTACTGTTATAAAGCTTCAACATCGTACGGCTTCGCCGACGACAAACGATATAGAAACAGCTCGTACAGTTTACAAATACCTAAAGGCGACTACCGAGCTATATATTACACTCGGCAAAGTCAATAACACGACATTCTTCGCTTATGCTGACGCTTCGCATAGCGATTGGTATGATTCCAAGTCCACTAAAGGAGCAATTTGGTTCTTTGGCGGCGCGCCAATACAGTGGCATTCCAGGAAACAGAGCATTATAATACTGTCGTCTACAGCTACCGAGTAGTATACTTTAGACAAACCAGCTCGAGACGCACAATAGTTCTTAAAGATTGCAAGTGCACTTGATTTGCCGAGTGCAGGAGATCCTATTGTCATTCTTACAGACAACATCAATACCCAGCTACTTATAGCAAAGAAATCGTGCAAGAACAGTACTCGGTGGCTTAACATTAAGTGGTTCTTCGTCAAGGACGCGATCTTTCGGAACAAGATCGACCTTAGGAGAGTTGACACGAAGAACAATGTTGCTGATAGATTCACCAAGCCGCTTGACAAGGAGGCGTACGAGAAGTTCATCCAGATACTAGGTCTTAATTGATCTGCATACGAATTTACGAGTGAAAAGGAGGTTTTACAAAGTGCAGGAAATGTAAAAAAAAAAAAAAAGAAAAAGAAAAAGGAGAGGTTATTTAAAGATAGAGAAGTAGGGGGTTACTTCATGTCAATTTAGTTAGTCAGTCCTGAAGGGGGGTGTTAGAGAATCACGTGATCAATCACATGCATGTCACATGCATGTCACGTGACTCCGCTCCCAGGACTTCCAGATAGCCAGTCGAGGGAGCTTCTCTCTCTCTTCTTCTCTCCTCTCCAGAGTCCATAATCCAACATTCATTCCTGCACAACCTTCTTATTCGCTGACAAATATTCTTATACTTCGCTCGATTGTACTGTTTGACCTAGGGTTATATAGGGAAATTGCGACTTTTTTAATCCCTTTCGATTTAAGTATCTTCTAGATCTCGCCCTAGAACTCTAGGCCTTTATCTATTACAATCCTAGCTAGAAATCTATAATAATAGATTATATCCGACTAGATCTAGTCTGTAAGTATCCTACCGGTAGGCTTCGCTTTTAAAGGCTTCGCTTCTAGCTATCCGCTTAGTCCTTCTCTTACTTAAGCTATACTATAGTACCTATTCTTATTAGATAGCGGGGAGGTATTAATAAAAATAATATCCTAAATATATTGTATTTGATTCGGTACTATTAGCTCCTCTAGCCTACTAGGTTTACGGAACTGGTAGGATAGGTAGTACCAAATATATTTAGCGATCTAGGTATATATTCTATCCTACTAGTATTATAACTTTAGAAGCAAGTATATTACTTCTCTCCCTTTATAGCCTAATTTATCGTAACTAGCGATAATCACTCTCTTCCTATTATCTAGAGAGTCTAGAACCTGTCTTAATAATATATTGTTTCCCTTCCTATAATAGAATAGATACTCTCTTTATACGATAAAGTTCGTAGTATACCTCTTGAATTGATTGTAGTAGTGGATTAGTATCCCTAATAGACAGCGGAATATTATATACTATTTAGCGATCTCTTCTAATTCGGTAGAGTACTTAGGGCCTAAGACGCGCGGAGTCTCTATATTACCTTAATCCTGATCCTACTCGATACTCGGTATTACCTCTAGGTTATTAGTAGTAGATACCCCTATTAGGTTTAATATCACTATTAATACGCTAATTTCTATAGAAATAAAATTATCTATATCTTCCTCTCGCTCTTCTTCTTCTAGTTCCTCTATAGTAGGGGGATATCTCGATAGGCCGTTAGCGGCTCTATAGAACTACCTAGGGATATACTTTATATTAAAGTCGAATAATCTAATCTACGCGATCCAGCTAGTAACTAAGGCTTTAGGCAAATCTATTATAGATCGATTTAACTACGATACTAAGGTTTTAGTATCAATCTCTAGGGTAAAATAGACTCTATAAACCTAGTATCGAAACTTTTTTAGTACTTTTAGTACTCCTCAGCACTTACGCTTACTAGTATTATACTGCTACTCTGTTTCTAACTAGGTCCTAGATTTATATCTTACCGGCTTCCGAACTTTATCTTATACCTATATCAATACTGCTCCCTATCCCTTTAACAACATATCCACTACAATTACAATCTCTAATAGCGTAAAGTTATAGTCGATTGGTAGTATATAGAGAAAGGTTAATAAAACACTTTTTAGCTAGGTAAAGACTTCTTAGTAGTTATTATACTACTCGAAGTATACTCCCGATTTTAAAAGGCGGTATATAGGGGAGGCTATTTAGGCGAAGCCCTAGATTATAACCCGGAAGTATACTATAAGTCCTATAAATAAGTGTACTTTAAAGACTAATATTAGAGTAGGCTACTCGATAATCTTTACTACCTTTACTTCGTCTAGTCGACGCCTATCTCTATTATAAATCTAGCCTACTACGGCTATACCCTATATCACGAACTGAGATTTCTCCGCGGAAATACTTATTCCGGTAAGCTCTAGAAGATATAACATCTTATCTAGGTTCTTTAGATGCTCTAGAATATATCGGTAGACTCTAGGAAAGGCGATCTTATTATTATATATAGTCTTTAGTCCTTTGATTCTAAAGTTATCTAAGAACGCCTTCGCTCTCTCTCTATACTTATCGGCTAGAATAAACTATACAATTCGCTAATATTAGGCTATAGAATTTGTACCTCCTTATAGGATAGTAGTTATCTGAAGTAGGCCTAGGGGTATTATAATTACTATTATATCTTAATAGTCCTTAGCTAGAGAGATCTAATTATAGCTAGAGAATAAATCTACTATTAAGTAAACCTTTATTCCCGAAAAGTCTTCTATAAATTTATCTATATTTAAAGGTAGGTTTGTATTCTAGACTGTTACCGAGTTTAGTTTTATCGTAGCAATAACTAAATGATATTGGCCTAGTGCCTTTTTCTTTACTAGGAACTAAGGATTCCGATATAGTCTATAGCTAGGTTCTATTAAGCCCTTCTACTAACAATCTTTAAGTATTCCAATAATTGTAGGAGTTAGTACCCATAGTACCTAAAATCCCGGATATTGCTAGGCTTAATACTTAATAGTCCGGATCTTTTATAGACTATATACCTTATTATAAATATAGCCGATATACTCCTAAGACTACGCTAGTACTCCCTCTCTCTTTAGTAGTAGCTCCTTTAGTAGCTCCTTCTCTTTAGGCTATAGGTCCTTACCTAGGATTAACGTCTCTTCTCGCTCTAGGGTTAGCCTTATACTATAGAGAAAACTCGCAATCTAAGGGCGTAGATAGCTATCGAATCTTATACTTCTGTTAGAGAATAGACTCGAGTAATATTCTAGTAGGTACCTTTCCTACTAGTTAGGCTGTCCTTTAGGGGCAGAACTATCAGAAAGCAGTACGCTTACTAGCTTTACTTTATTAGCTTTTCACTTATAAAGGGTATTTACTCCTATACCAGTCGAAATCTAGTATTTCGGCCGAATAAACTTACTACCTAGCTCCTAGCTAGACGGTAGAAAATCTAGCTCTCGAGTTATCGTCCTATAATACAAATCTAGTGATATTACTCCGTCCTATCCTCTCTCCTCTATATCGCCGAATTCCTCCCAGCAATACTTCTAGTTGTCAACTTCTACTAGGTTCTATTCTAGAGGGATCTTATACTTATCTAAATCCACTGTACTCCCTAGTATTATATTCACTAAGTTAGTATAGACTAGGGACTTCTCTCTGTCTATAAACTCTGTAATATAAGGTAAAACATTTAAAAGTATTAAGTTAATATTAACTATAGCTCTTTCCTTTCTTTCCTATTCTTCTATATAATTATATATAGTAGGCGGCTTACTAGGAATTAAGCCCCTACTAGTTAGTTTAAAGGTATTTAGTCGACGAAATCGTCGGTTTTAAGCTACCTGAAAGTATCATTAGGCTAAAGCACTATAGCTTATAGAGTCTTCTTCTCATTAGGTTTATATACTAAGAAGTAGACTCTTCTTAATCTCTCCGGGTTATATACTATATATGTGACAATCCAGACTGGACTGTACTTTCTGCCGCGACTGGCCGCCTTAGTTCTCCGTCACGTGACCTCGCCTTGCCTCGTAGATGTTTGCATGGTTTGCATGAGGAGACAGGACAGGACCTACAAAGGTCCTGCCAGGCAGGTTTCCTCTCTTCTTCTCCCTTTCCCCCTCTATACTTAGTATTCTCATTTAATACACTCTTTTACTTTAAAGAACTGGCTGGTAATATAATACTAAGTACCATTCTCAATTTCCACGAAGCAGTACAACTATACGGACCATCATTGCGATTAGTCCCGGTCCCGCTTTACCCCACTTCCCGTTCCTTGGCACCGTATAAGCTAAGACTCGAACCGAACCGAAGTAAGTCTAACCAATCACGATAGTTGAGACTCGACGAAACCCGACGAACCGTGGCAAACAGCCGGTTGCTGCTATACCTGATAATAAAGAAATTCCCGAATATAAGACAGATATTCAGGAACCGAAGACCCCGATAAGATCAGTTAAGACTAATAAATACGAACACGAATATGATGAGAATAAGGATAAAGATAACACTAAAGAAGGATTGTCCTTTCTGCGTAAACGACTGTTAAACACTCTGTCGAAGGAGAGATTCTAGGAACTTGCTTACTAGTATAAGCGACTAGAGCAGAAGTGCTAAAAGCTTAAGGACGAAGTTATAGTCCTTCTAGCTAAGAGAGTTGATTTCGATCCTATGATTAAGAACCTTAAGATCGAGCGTAATAAAGTAATCGCTTACTATAACTTAGCAATCAGAGATCGAGGAGATCTTATATTCTGACTCCTAAACCGAAGTAATAGCTCTAGCGTACCGATTATAGAGGCTATTACTAATAGGAAGACTACAAAGATACTAGATACTCCAATACTCAGTAATAGCAAGGAGGTCTAATTTGAGACTTAGGAAACAGTTATACGCCAGAAGCTAGAGGCTAATATAGACTATTACCCGTTGCCTATATACCGTAAGCTTTACGTACAGAGTCGCTACAAAAGTAAGACCTAGTTATATATTGCGCCGCGGATAAGCTCCGATTCTAGCAATCTATATATAGACGCCGAGGATATGATTATCTACCTAAAGACCGTTTTCGCCAATCCGAACTAATACGCTGAAGTATATACCGCGTACCACAAGTTGATAATAAAGCCGAAGGATAGCTTTACCGATTTCCTTACCGAGTTTATACAGCTTACTAAAGAAGCTGTTATAATCGAAGAAAACTGTAAGCGTGATTTGTACTCAAAGCTCCTATACCTATTGCAGAGTCAGGTAATATAGGCTGTTAACTAGGACACTGTGACCTTTAAATCTTTCACTAAGACCTACTAAAGTATATCTTATAAGATCAATCTTTAGCAAGAAGTAAAGATTACCTCCTATACACAATCTACTATTACTACTAGCAATAGCACAGGTATAGGAGTAGGAATAAGCGTAAAGCCGATATTAACATCGATATATACTCCCTGTATAAAACGCGAAGAAAGTGTCAACCTCGGAAGACTCTTAAATACCGAACAAAATACCTTAATAAAGGAAGGTCGATACTTTAACTATAAGAAGTAAGGATATATAACCCGCGACTACCCGAAGAAGAAGCTAGCTGGCACTATTACTATAGCTCGCCCTTCTCCCCGTATCATTGAACTTAATAATAAAGATAATAACTAGGGAAAAGCTAATACCTAGGCTAAGTCTCCTACCTAGGTAGATAGAAGGTATTATTGTACTTACTAGATTTATATAAGTTAATTAGCGGTCCTAGAGATAGTTTAGTTTTCAATACTAGACTAATACACAATAGACGCTCTTTCTCTATTTTAATACTTAGTGATACTAAAGCAGATAGATACATATTCTTAAATCGAAGATTAAGTATACTCCTTAGTAAACGATTTAGATTAAAAGCAGAAAGTATAGGACAAGAGTATCCTATTCGAGGATTTAACGGAAAGCTTAGTAAGCCGATCATATATATCACTTTTCTTACGATATACGTAGATAGTAGAGTACAGTAGTAGGTCCTAATATTGATCGCTAACCTTAGGAAATATAATATAATTCTTAGAAGGAAATAGTTTACAGATCATAATATCCTTCTAGACTATCGTTGATACCGAATAATCTAGCTAGATAAAAAGACGCTCTTTAACAATATATTAAGTAAGATAGCAGTACCAATACCTACTACTATCCTCTAGAAACCGAAGCTAAATCCTAATTATTAAGTTAATACTGATCGACGAGACCGTCTTTTTAGTCGAAAAGAATTAAAGATAAAGGACAGTTATAAGTATACACATAAGTACTAGTACAGATACTAGTAAGTCGAGGAACAAAGAAAGATAAGCCGGAACCTAAACGATAAAAGCAAAACAATGATTTCAAAGACTCAATATCTAAAGAAGACACTACCGACAATTAACATCAGTACTATTAGTAGTATAAGGTTCAACCGATTGTATCAGCGTAGAAAGGTTGACAAAGAGACCGAAACCTTTTCTACCTCGCTTTACGAGATTAACCATATCATTGACATCAAGAGCTCTCAAATCCAGGACATAGAGATCGAAGAGATCAAGAAGACACTACCAAGAGAGTATTATAAGCTTGCAGAAGTTTTCTCGAAGAAGAAGTCAGACAAATTGCCACCTTACAGACCCGGAGTCGACTATAAAATTGTACTTAAAGCTAAAGCCCAACTAGGATACTGTCCTCTCTATAAGCTATTATTAGAAGAGCTAAAAGCAGCAAAGAAATATATTCTTAAAAACCTACAGAAGGGTTTTATTGTTCCAAGTTCCTCTCTATATACCTTGCTAATCTTAATAGCTAAGAAGCTAGGTAGAGGACTATATTTTTATATCGATTTCAGAAGATTAAATACAATCACGAAGAAAGACTACTACCCTCTACCACTAATTGACAAAGTAATCTAACAAACAAGTAAAGCGAAGATCTATACGAAGCTTAATATCCAGCAAGGATTCTACCGGATTCGACTAACACTAGAAGCTAAAGATCTCACTACATTCCGTATACGATATAGATCTTTTAAGTACAAAGTAATACCATTTAGACTGACAAATAGCCTAGCTACATTCCAGAGATTTATAAATAATATACTCCGAGAGTATTTGGATAAATATACAGTCGCTTTCGTAGATAATATCTTGATCTACAGCGAGAATATCGAAGATCATAAACAACAAGTCAAGGGAGTGCTCCGTCGTCTATAGGAAGTAGGACTACAAGTTACTTTACCAAAATCTAAATTCTCAGTCAAGAAGACTAAGTTCTTAGGTTTTATTATAAGCACTAATAGCATTGCTATAGATCCAATAAAGATTAAAGTAATCCAGTCATAGTTAGCACCGACTACAGTAAAAGAAGTATAGTTATTCCTTAGATTCTATAACTTCTACCGACAATTCATTAAAGTATACAGTATAATCTCGAAGCCATTACATCGGTTGACAAGACAGGACGTTCCCTTTAAGTAATCAATATAGTATAAAGAAGCTTTCCTACGCCTAAAGCAGAATCTAGTTAATATACCGATTCTCCGACATTATAATCCAGTACAGAGGACTAGAGTTAAGACGGACGTATCAGATAGAGTTCTTAGAGCAGTACTTACTCAGTACTACAAACAAGATGATTTCTAGCATCCGGTAGCGTTCTACTCGAAGTCAATACAGCTAACAGAATTGAATTACAAAGTCCGAGACAAAGAACTCCTAGCAATCATCCGTACATTATAGGAATAGAGACCCGAGCTTAAAGGACTATCACAAAAGGATCGCTTTAAGATCCTTACTGATTATCAGTCATTAGAATACTTTATAACAACTCGGCAGATAAATCAGCGATAAGTAAGATAGAGTAAATTCCTATCGCAATTCCACTTTATAATTAAGTACCGGCCTAGAAAAAAGGAATATTATTACGGACACCTTATCACAGAAGGAGACTCCTTACATAGACAAAAGTCGTAGGCTCACAATATTGCCAACAGCTTACCTAGATAAAGGAGTACTACCAGCTCACTTAGCTCCTTTAACGCTAGAAGAGACTACTAATAAGACAGTTAAGATTGTTAAAAGGGTCCGTAAGTCTAATCATCAAAGTCTAGAGCTAGATAGGTTCCGACAGATAGCTCAGACAGGAGAGAGTTCTCGATAGACAATACAGGACGGATTGCTCCTTTATAAAGGACAACTCGAGGTACCGGATAACAGAGATTTGCGTACTCGTCTGCTTGATAAGATACACCGACAGCCCTTAACAGCGTATCCAGGAATCGAGAAAATAAAGAAGCTAGTCACGACAAAATACCATTAGCATAGATAGGTAACTGATATAAAGCGATATATCGACAATTGCTTAATCTATAAACGTACAAAGACTTAGAGAGATCGCACGCCTAGACTATTACGACCTCTGCCGATTCCAGAGCGTCCTTAGCAGTATCTTTCAATAGATTTCCGCTCGTTCCCGAGAGATCGTTATAGATACAATATAGTATTTATACTTATTAATCGTCTAAGCAAGCAACCAATCTCTATTCCATATCAGAAGGAAACAAAGGCTAAGCAGATAGCCCGGTTATTCATTAATCATATTATACGTATCTTAGGGATCCCAGAGACGATCGTATCGGATCGCGGAGGACAGTTTATCTTAGAATTCTAGACTAAGTTCTATAGAATCCTAGGGATCAAACAGAAACTTTCGACTGCGCATCATCCGCAAACAGACAGATAGAGTGAGATCACGAACCAATATATAGCCTAAAGACTACGTCTATACGTCGAACAGAACCAAAATAACTAGTCTAAGTTATTACCAATAGTTAACTTTATAGCCTCAATCCTTCCCTAAAACACGACAAAGAAGTCTCCGTTCTTCGTAGAGCGGGGCTACGAGCCAGTAATAACATTCGACTAAAAGGATCAGAGAACATCAATACCGAATAAACAAAAGACGATCTAGATACTCTCGGATCTACAAGAGATCTGGACTCAGACGAAGGAACAAATTACGAAGTCACAGGAATTACAGATTCAGCAGGCGAATAGGCATCGTCGTAAGAAGGATTTCGGAGTCGGTGACTTAGTGTTTATTACGACAAGGGACTAGCTTTAAGATCGACCAAGCAGGAAGCTTTCATACCTAGCTAGCGGGCTATACAGGATTATCAAGAAAGTAGGTAATTCCTACAAATTGGATCTTCCTAAGGCTATTCGGGTATACCCTATCTTCTACCTAAGCAAATTACGGAGAGCAGCGACGACAGAGCCCCTAACTAGACAGCATATAGACCCTTCTCCGCCAATACAGGTTAGGGAGGCAGATGAATGGGAAGTCGAAAAAGTCCTAGATATCAGGACGCATTACCGGAAGCTACAGTACAGAGTACAATAGGTTGGACATAACCTCGATTTACAATAGTATCCTGCTGGTAATATGAAGCATACGCCGAAGAAATTACAGGAATTCCATACACAATATCCTACGAAGCCTAGTCCCCCAATACGCTTACAGGAATGGTTGGATACTGACGAAGAAGATCGAGTCCTCGAGGATCATATTGATAACGACAAGCCCGCATTCAGGGACTGAATGTAGTTTTAGTCGGGGGTTATATAACAATCCAGACTGGACTATACTTTCTGCCGCGACTGGCCGCCTTAGTTCTCCGTCACGTGACCTCGCCTCGCCTCGTAGATATTTGCATGGTTTGCATAAGGAGACAGGACAGGACCCACAAAGGTCCTGCCAGGCAGGTTTCCTCTCTTCTTCTCCCTTTCCCCCTCTGTACTTAGTATTCTCGTTTAATGCACTCTTTTACTTTGAAGAACTGGCTGGTAACAATATACTCTACTCTACTATCCGGTTTCTATATCAACTATATCATTAAGGCTTCTATAAAAGGCCTTCCTAAGATCAATCTATAGTAACGGATTACAAAGGCATTGATATAGATAACAATATCCCTAATAGCAATAGGTATATTCTAGATATATCCTAAGCAACGAACTTTTACTCTATTTACTAGTACTATATATAGCTAAGGGTCCTTCTTAATAGGCAATCCTAGACAACTAGCGAGGTCTAGCCCGATTATATTAAGTACCGATCTAGTATCTAGTATAGCCTCTAGTATATACTCTTTTACAACTATATCGGTTTATAGAAGGCTAAGGGAATATATATTATAGGGAGGTCCGAGTCCTATAGCCACTAGCTTAGAGCGCCGTTCGTCTTAAAAAACCTAGGACTTTATCCTATAAGTAGGTATTCCTAGCCTAGTAATACCACAGTAAGAGACTATTTCTAGAGAATAGGCCTTAGTAGTCGGTAGCTCCTATAGCTTCTTCGGCTCTGTAAATAAGATATAGCGGAATCTCGAGGATAGCTTTACTATTTCTTCTAGGGAAATCTCTACCTTCGTACTTAAGAAGCGGCCCTTGATATCCTCTTCTAGCTCTATATCTAAAGAGATCAACTAAGTATATAGAGCTTACCTTCTTACCGCTAGGGTCTTTCCTTTATCTTAGGTGCTAATAGCTTCACTTTCCCTAGCAATAGGAGGGCTATCTATTATTACTTCTTTATTAAGGATTTCTTCGACCCTAGCTTGTTAGGATAATAGCTCGAACCTATCTACTTCGTAGGAGCGAGTTATTACTACCTTGTTTTCTTAGCGATGTTTTCTTACAGTATCTTAGGACGCCTAGGTATTTAAGGCATATACCCTAGCATTGATCTTATCAATCCGCGAGATTTTGTTATTATTATCAATCTCTTCGTTTAGCTTAGGTATAATACCTAGGCGAGTTACTAGGTAGTTTAACTGGACTATAGAGCCCGGCGCCTAATACTGATTGCTCTCCTCTGTAAATAGCTATAGTTAGCTTACTTAGGCCTAGCTTCGGCCACGCTAGTTCGCTAACTAGATTAGTAGGAACTCTTTAAAAGGTCTCCCTCTGTATCTCGCAAGTCTTAGTCCTTCTTCTTCTTAGGGCCCTATATATAGGGTTAGACCATTGTAATACACCTTTCCCGAGGCGAGGTCCTCCTTAAGGTCCCTATATACCTAAGGATTTATAAAATAGCCTTCTCCTCTATAGTAGTAATAGTCCCGGTTGACTTAAGGATACGCTTATAGATATAGCTAGGACTAAGAAGGATTACTTATATATAGTCTCGGTATAGGTCTCCTAGGGGTAAGCGTTACGAAGATACTCCTAGGGGTAAGCCTATACCTACTACTAGTAGGTAGCTTAGATAACCGCTTTTATAGCTTTATTATAAAGTCTCTAGTTAGTAAGGGCCTTATTGATTGCCTTTGTGACCTAGCTAAGTCGAATAGGCCCTATAGCTAAGGGCTCCTTAAAGCTAATTCTCTCCTTTCTAATCACTTTCTCTCTAAGCCAGCTAGGTAGCCTAGAAAGTAGTCATTCATAGTACTACCACTCCAAAATCATCCCTTTCTTAAGCAGCATATAAGCGATTATTGTAAACTACGAGATATACTGTCTTAGCTCTATATCGGTTTTGTAGGGCTAATATACTAAATCTATTAGCAAGGACCGTAAGAATCTCTAATACTCGCTGTCTTGCTCCTTAAAGTCCTCGTAGATCTTATATTTGAACTACTCCTAGTTTAGGGCGAGATATACCTAGTTAGCCTTTGCCTATTAGCAAATATTCTTTTTGTAGTAATCCGGGAATAACTCGTAGAGTGATACTGAGTCCACGATTCTATATCTCTTACAAAGTTTCTTAAAGTTCTTAAGGGCCTTAGTCGTATCTTTTCTGTTAAAGAATAGGGTACCTAGGGTACCTAGATCTAGTATTAGCGCCTGGTAGAGAGCACTAGGTACCTACAGAACTACCTAGGGACGCTATATAGTCAGAGGAAGTATAGGTTGCTTAGTGCCTCGCTTAGTATCTAGCTCGTACCGGGTAGGCCTATAGTCTAGCCTAATTGTAGGAGAGTAGGCCGGATAGATTGCTTATAGGGCCTCGATTGTCGGCGGAGGAGGGACCTAAGGGGGTTCGAGATAGGGCTCTCTCGGTATCGAGAACTTAGACTCGGAGTACTGATACTCTAGCTCTCGGTATCCTTTAAAGGGAGATAGGGCTCTTCCTATAGAAGGACCGGGGGTTCCTAGGTCTACTTAGAGGAGGGCTCGGAGACGCGGGTCCTAGCTAGGCAGAGGAGTCTCGTCGGATATCTTTGTGATGCTTTTCTTCTTAGAATCAATAGAATCAGTGGAATTAATAGGATTAACAGAATTAGTAGGATTAGTAGAATCAATAGGATTAACAGAATTAGTAGAATCAACGAAATCAAACCGAGTCTTACTACTATACTTAGTAGTAACTTCCGAAAACGATAGAGATAGGCGACGAGCTTCTTTTTCGAACAATAAAGATCCTTCTGCGGATCCTTCTTTCTCACCCTATACTTCCTTAGTTAGTTATATATCTCTTCTTTGCTAAAACCTTACTATCGTTAATAATAAATGCTCTCTTAGTATACTTCTCTAGAGGAATCCGATTCCCGGCTAGATCTTTTCTACCGAAATCGCTAATTCTCTATATCTCATATACGCTAGGGCGTATAGCTCGGCTAGATCCGTCAGTTAGTCAGCTAGTAAGCCTCTTGCTAGCTAAGTATACTCGTTACAAAAGAAAGCTATTATTCCTCTCCCGTACTTACCGGGGTCTGTACCAATCATAGGCTGTTCCTAAAACAATAACTTTATTCGACGTACTTAGGGGCTGCTGATACTCGTTCTCTCTTTGTCCGGTCTTCGGAGCGTCTCTCGGGGTCAAATCGTATCCGCACTTCTGTCTCGTCCGTGAACACCTCTCCTCTCTCAAATCTCACAATTCCCTTACAGCGTAGGTTGAGAATCAGCCTAATACGTTGCGTGTTTAGCCACCCTAAGCACTCCCTACGTCGGTCACTATATAAAGAGGGGAACGCTCAAGGCTGTATGCTCTCTGGCATACGGGTCGATTCAGCACTCGTAATTAGGCTTTATACTCAATCTTGCATACAAAAAGGGTCCTGGAGTACTGTCTAAGAAGTGAATTCCGAGAGGTATAGGAGTGTGTCTTCTCAATCTGTATCTATCTGCTACTTGTAACCTCAAAATCACAATGCTCGCTTACATAACTTATGAACAACATAAAACAACACAAGGCAAATAGGAGCACTGGTGGTAGTGGGGAGCCTATCTCCCCACTACACTAGGTAACTCAAACCTTCCACCTGGGCAAGGAAGGTGAAGCTCACCAGGCAACCTTGGAAGTGATCAACCTCAACCTCATCCTCACCGTGGATATTTACGCACACATTCGCACAAGCATAATGTCCTGGAAAAACGACACACCTCTTCCAACCGACATACCAACAGATCCAAAATTCCAATCCTGGCACCAGTTCAACCCAAACTCCCAGCAATGGAATCCAGTGAGCGCGAATGAAAACACAGAGCCACCACACGCCAATGATGACACATCATCCAACCTCGTACTGTTGACATGGAACATCGACGCATTAACCGAGAAGACCCAAGAACGCGTCACAGAACTTCTCACCTTCATCACCGAACTGGATACCAACGTGGACATTATATTTCTCCAAGAAGTATCCCAGCGCGCGTTGCGACTGATTCTAAGCCACGAGCGTATTCGCGAATCATGGTTCTCAAGCGAGCATGAGGATTCATCATGCAGACACTCATTCACGACAATGACCTTGGTATCCAAGACGCGGTTTGATTCACGACCCAGCCCTGAGGTCAGCAGGTTTGCTCTAGGACCTGTTTGGCGGGTTGATTTTCCTAGTCACTTCCGTAGAGATGTGCTCTTTTGTGATCTCTTCGTTCCTTCGTCTACAGACGCTTCTACGACACGAGTACGGTGTGCAAATGTTCATCTGGATTCCTTGCCTATCAGACCTTCACATCGACCCCGACAACTCTCTATTGTCTCTTCTTTTCTGCGGAGTGCAGGCTGTGGTCTGGTTGCTGGTGATTTTAATCCCGTTCTGGATGAAGATGCTGCACTTATCGAGACTAATGGTCTTACGGATGTCTGGATGGCGCTTCGTCCTGAGGAACCGGGGTACACGTGGGGAACGGATGGGAAGCAGCGATTTCCGCCGAATCGGATGGATAAGGTCGCGATGCTTGGTCTCGAGGCGCGTGGGATTGAAATTCTCGAGGCTCGGCGACTGGGGGAGTTGGAGGGACAACAGGATACTCGAAGTGACGTGAATGTACCCGACTCCGAGCAGACCGAGCCAGCCGCACTCTGGAGCGATCACCATGGTTTGCTTTGCTCTTTTGGACTTGGAGAGTGAATAATGGTATTCGCTGAACCCAATATTTGCATTATCACTGGATGGATTGGGCACTTCATGTCACGTCTTTTTCTATTACTATCCGGCTGTCCCCCCTCATATCATTAGTCTACCTTTAGCCAAACATGAAAGCCAGAACAGGAGCAGAAGGATTAATTAAGATACGAGAACTTGCTCAAAATCAATGGTGTAGAATTTATTCTCTATAAAGGCAAACCAAGGTATGCAGTACCTAGATCAAACAAAACGAAAGATGTAAATGTGCCCAAAGGAAATGTATACCACTATTCAAAATGCAATGCATGAATGATTGCCTGTGAAGAGTACCTAAAAATGAGAATCGAAAATAGAAAGCCCAATAGAGTCAGTAGTCTATGAGGTATCAAGGGCGAACCAATTTCAGATCCATATCCAAATTCAAATATTCAAACCATTTCGTCGTAGAGGCCACACATATATGGGTTCCAATGACCCATCTCGTATAGACGTGAAAAAAAAGCCACAACCAAAAATGATATATGGTAGCAGCCAATTGCTTGAAGAGCAGGTGGCGATGGATGGGCGGTTCACATTTACATGGCTTTTTGTACTTTTGTACCATGTTCAACGGTACTTGTCCATAAATTCGGAGTGGAACTTGACAATGCGCTCAACCCAGTCGGTGCCAGGGGCAAGGAAGGTTGTGCGGAAGTGGAAAGTGTTCTCCTTCTGACCGAAGCCCGAGCCGGGGACGACGCAGACACCGGTAGCGTCTAGCAAGGCCAAGCAGTAGAACTCATCGGCAGGGCGGCCCTCGGCGGTGGCGGCTTCGACGGCCTTTGCGGGGAGGTTGATAGTGGGGAAGAGGTACATGGCACCCTGTTGGGATTATTAGTAAATGTGTAACAATTTGAACAAGTCTATAACACGTACCTGGGGCTCCTGAAGCTCAACACCCTCCATACGTTGGAAGGCGTTGAACAAGGAAAGGGCACGCTTGTGCAGACCCTCCGAGATACCGGCGTACTCCTTGTTGTAGAGCTCGAAGCTAGGATCGCCCTCGATGGGAGGGTTGACCATGCACTCGAGCAGACACTGTGCGACGACCGGCGGGCACAGGCCAATGCTGACGAGCTTGTAAATCTGCTCCTGGACCAGGGGGTCGAAGCCAGCAAGCTCGAAGTAGCCACCGCGGTGGCCGCACTCACCAACCATACCCTTGGAGATACTGTGCAACGAGACCAGCTCGATGTCATCGTATTTGCCGGGCTGCTCCTTCTGGAGCTGGCGCAGGCGCTTCTTGAAGGAGACAAACTCGCCCTTGAAAACGTTGGTTTGGTACACCTCATCAGCGATGACCACCAAGCTCTCCTCGGCGGCGACATCAAGGACCTTCTTGATATCGTCGGGGCTCAGAGAGGCACCGGTTGGGTTACCCGGGTTGATCACGACAATGGCGCGCACATCGGTGCCGGCGGCCTTGGCGTCCTCAATGGACTTGAGGATCGCATCGACGTTAGTACCCCACGCCTTCTCCTCCTCGAGGAGGTAAGGAACGCAGCGGGCATTCAGCAGCGTCAAGCTTGCGGTGTAAAGAGGGTACTGAGGGATGGGGACGAGGACGCCGGTACTGGGATCATTGCAGAGGACGTTCAGGATGGTGCTCACACCCGACGAGGCACCGCCGGTCAGGAACAGGTCGTTAGGGTTGGCAGAAAAGCCATCACGCTTCTCAATGAACTTGGCAACGCTGTCCCGGATACCCGGTGCACCCTGGCTGTGACTGTAGGCACCAACGCTCTGCACATTGGCCAAAAGGGCCTGGGCCCGGTCGATCACATCCTGCTTATATCCCAATGAGTTCTTGAGGACCTCGGGGTTTTCCAACAACAAGGGGTTCTCGACGAGACTGAGGACCTGGCGGAAGAAGGTGATGGGCTTTTGATCGAGCTGTTGGGGGTTACCGATGTTGGCGAAGATGACGCTTTCAAAGGGCAGGGACTTGTCGCCATCAATCAACCGCTGACGGTAGGTCTCGGCCTTGACGGCCAATTCACCGCGGACGGCGTACTTGGCATCCCTAACATGCTGGTTGATGTTGTCGACGTTTAGACATTTGCGGGTCTGGACAGCCGACAGGGTGCGCTTGGTGGTATATGAGACGGCGGTTTGAGTCATGATGGGCTCTGTATTTACCCGAGGGAGATTAGTGAGGTTCAGAATGAGAAGACTAGTATCTCCGAAACTGGGAGGAGAATGAAGTATATAAAGGCCGGGGAGTTGTTATAACCAAAAATGAGGTGATATGGAAATAATAACACCGTCTAATAATGAGTAGAATTCCCACCGGAACATTTGGCCCCCCCCAAAACTATGTAAGCCGGGGTGATACCCGTTGGTAGCCCACGTACCTGATCGAGCGGAGAGACACCCCGCAGCGCCACGTGCGGCCGGGCGATGTAGGAGGCCATTTGACCGGCTAGTCAGCGCCCTAAGCGGAGAAGCCCGCACGCTGGATGCGAGCTTATATTGCCAGGACATTTTTGGCGAATGATCAATCAGGAATCAGATTAATTTCAAAAAGTCCTTTTTGGCGCGCGAACCCCTGTCGTGATTGTCTGCGATCGGGAGAAGAAGGGGAAAAAAAAGTTGGCCTTGGTCATTGGGCGGTGAAACCTGTGAACCTGTGAGTCAGCATTTTCCCCACAACCCGTCCACCCGTCCACTGAAGCCGAGACGGCAGCCGATTACCCGCGATAAGCATGAGATAATCAAGGAGATTGGAGATGTGACTACAAGATTTGATGGGAACTACAGCGTGTACAGACCTTGGAGGATCTACGTTCATGCATGAGAATAAAATCGGCGACGATCATTTTCCGAGGGAAAGAAATTAGACGGTTGCCCGATGTCGTCCCATTTTCCGGAGCCGCCCGATGCGGGGATTGAAGAATATGGAGACTTTTAGTCAACGACTGATCGTTCATGCATGTGTGGCATGTTATAGAATATACGGGGTTCTGGGGTTAAGAACACGGGGAAAATAAGATTGTCCCTTTAGGCTAAATATTTGATCATAAGTTGTATTTTTTTTTATGAGGCCGAGAACGACCCTTGTCATGCATGGGTGGCATGCTTTAGATTGTACGAGGGCAGTTCTGGGGTTTAGAGCACGGGGTAAGTTAGGCAAGAATCGTGTGAATGGGTGGCATGTTATAGAATCTACAGGGCCAATTCTGGGGTTGAGAGGTTAAGATTGTCCATTCAGGCATACATAGTTGATCATAGGTTGTGGTTGTAAGGCCCAAAATGCCTCCAAGGTCGTAGATATACCACTCTAGCTTCGCTCACTCCCCCGAAGACGCACAGCTTGGCCGTACTTCTGGATCTTGGTAATCAGAGAGTCACCATGCTTCACAACATCGGCATACTGCTTGTTCTTGTCATCTGGCCGATTCGTCTCGATGATACCATTGACACGATCGATGGTGCACGCAATGCGGTTGTTTGAAATGAACTTGGCAAGGTCCCTGTGGTTATGGTCAGCAAATGGGGCAATATTCAAAGAGATCCAGACAGCACATACCGGTCCAAGTAGTCTACTGTCACACCAAAGTCGTTGGCCATGCCACTCAGCCCCACCACGCGGTAACTCTGCAGAAGCTGCTGGTAGGCGCGCAGTCGCATCTCACGAACAAACCAAGCCCGATGCTCGTGCAGATACCGGTCTTGTGTCAGGAACTGGTCTTCAACGGCGGCGAGTGCCACAAAGAATGAGCGGTAGTTGCCGTTGTAGAGACTGGAAACCAGGTTTGCGAGCGGTGCGAAATCGACGGGCACCTCGGCCTCTACTGCCGCGCCGGAGCCGGTTGAGAAAGAGGAGATGTTGACAGCGGTCTTGGCACCGGCGGGTGTGGGTAGTGACGTCTTTGCATCCTTCATCTCCTCATCCCGGTCACCGGGGCCCGAGGAGATTTCCCCACTCAGAGCAGCCAGCTGGTCTTCCCCAGAGCCAAGGATAGCCTTGATCTCCGGTGCATCCACTACCTTCGCTTTGAAGTCCACACGCTTGAGTGACAAAGATCCCGCAAGCACCGAGTAAATCACCAGCGAAGAATAGCTGCAAAGTTCGTAGCTTGTGAAGGTAGATAGACTGTCGAGAAGGAGAGGAGCGGCAAGGCTGTAAGAGCGAATAGTGAGCAAATGCAATCCCTTGTATGCCTTGAGACGGTTTCTACGGTCCCAGTCTCCACCACTCTCTACCAAGGTCTCTGCTCGTTCAATAGTCTTGTTCACAAACAGAAGGTCACCGAAGAAGAGTCCGATTCGGAGCATAGCCATCACCAGATCAATCTTGGTGCCCAGGAATCCGGTCTTTTCGAGGAGGGCTTCGTGGGATTCGACGGCTTTGTCCTATTAGGAAATACTGGTGTCAGCTAGAAACTTGAGAAAACATAGACGAGTGATTCTCACCTTATCTCCCACGCGAGCCCAGAACTCAGCTCGCTTCCCGCGCGCAGCTTGTACCTCGGTCTCCCCAGCAGCCTCTTCTGCCTCATCTTCCTCCTTCTGGAAGGTCTCCAGTTCTTTCTTGTTATCCTCCAGTAGAGACTGGTAGAGCTTCTCATCCCAAGGGAAATCAAAATTCAACGGTGTTTTGCGAGATGCAAGAAGATTGGAAGTGATGAGAGGCGTTGTTGAGTTCCCTCCATTTTGTGGGTGCTGTGATACGCCTTCGCCGGAGTTGTTCAAGATGCCTTCGGTGGGATGGGCTAGATGCCGGTAGAAAGGAGCCATCTTGTCCTCCAAGATAATCTCTTGGAGCTTCTTCAATGAGCTCTGTTGGACGGCTGGCGCGCATGCTGGGTTGGAGAGATTGAAGACATGTTGGGCGATGGAGAGGTTGGGGAACTTGATGTACTGCGGATCAGACCCCATGGTGACGATGGGGAACTGGTGATGCTGACAGGACTGGTACGATTAATAAAACGATGCAATAGAGCTGGGAGAAGATGGAAGCTGGTGATGTCTGCGGATGAGATCAAGCCAGGTGCATCACCGTAGGCCGAGCTCAGCTGGCGGAATGTTTCTCCGTGCCGAGCCTTCTTTGGCCTTCTCCCTTCGAAACTCAAGATAAATCTAACTAGTTATCTGGTAGTTAACTACGAGATGCCGGTCGCATCTAGTTTCAAAATATATTTGTTTCTTTGTTTCTTTGTAGAAACGAAATATTTCTTCCTCTTTATCTCGCTCTTAAAAGATATATACATATTTACAATATATCTGGCTTGTCTACTCTGGGTTATATATATAGTGCTCACATTGGATCTAGGTCCACGCTAAAGATAACCTTGGAATTCTACAACATAGCAATTCCATGTGTTGACTCGAGAAAACACTTTTATAAATCAATTGCAATTGCAATGGCATGTAGGTTGTATGTCACAGTTAAGATTCAAGCCCGAGGATTGACCTGAGTACGGAGTAGTGATATTCCGTCATACAACATAGGGCTGAATCATTAACTTGATGGCCTTTGTACAAGATAAAGACCTGAAACCCGTTGCCTAGCATATTTTGGTTATGTGTCAAACTCGCCCGTGTCCTGTCCGAGTCCGGCTACTCTTGATCCTTCCAAAATCCCTTTGCAAACTATTCCATAAACAGGCAGGTGCTGCCAGCCGCCTCTAAGACCAATAGGGAAATACCGAAGCACGTGCGTATCTCATAGGGATGCGCTCCCTGTATCAAACCACCTACACCTTTCCAAGACACCTTGGAATCGATTTTTATGATTGGATTTGGTCGGGAAGCCGTGTGTTCATTTGTTGATACCGAATATCAACTCATCTTCCATGGAACTTTCGGAGGGACCGAGTGTCAGAGTGCAACCTACCCCGTCCTATCTAGATAGACACACACCATTGGTTAGATGCAGGCCCGTGATATTTCTGGTGTATATCATTGGCCTACAAATGTATTAGGCGGACATCCTCAAAGCTAAATGCTTAGGATAATCAAGCTTGGGGCCGGGGTCCCACTAAGTTCCGATACTTGGCCAAACATAGGTTACCACTCTATGATAGGTACCTTTCCCCCATGCGACTTAGAGTGATGCTATTCCCGAGATTTCTTTTTTTCTTTTTTTCTTCTTTTCTTTTTTTTTTCTTAATTGTCAAGTGTCTCACCCCCCATGGGTCTTATTTCTCATATATCTTTCCTCTCTGCTTCATTTCTCTTTTTCCTTCTCTGTTTGCAGATACACCTCTAGTTGATCAACGCGACTCTGGTTATTGTGCTCGCGTGACACAGTAACCCTCGTTGGTCTCGTGCCAGTTTTACTATCCTTTTGACCTCGAGGAGGCTCAATCTTACCGCGTGATTAAACACAGTCGAATTCCTTCTTGCTATTCCCAAACACGATCGAAATGGCCGAACCTCAGTCCTACTCCAAGGAGATGTCCGAGAAGGGCGTCGGTCCCCTCGAGGAGAATCCTGTCGAGCTATCGCCTCTCGAAAAGACGCCCAAGGGTCGCTGGGAACGTAGTTGGCCCACTATTGCCTGTGGTGCTGGTCTCTTTTCTGATGGCTACTTGAACCAGGTACGTTGTGTTTCGTCCTCGTGTGCGCAGCCCCGCAGCTACAATGCTCCACATAGATGTGTAGCTTGGCGAATGTGTATTTCATCTTTACTGACAACCTCGGGTCTAGGTCATTGGTCCTGTCGGTACCATGCTGACACAAATCTACGGAGATGCATACACCAACTCGACAGCCCAACAGAATGTCTCTTCGATTGTTTTTGCCGGCACTGTGGTCGGTATGTTGATATTCGGATACACTAGTGATCACTGGTCACGCAAGTGGTCCTTGATGATCTCCACTATTATCCTGTTTGTCTTTGCAGCTCTCGGTGCTGGATCTTACGGAGCTGGCGGCAGCTTGGGCGGTATGCTTGCTGCTTTGACGGCTTACCGTTTCTTCTTGGGAATTGGTATTGGAGGAGAATACCCCGCTGGATCAGTTGGCGCCGCAGAGAATACCGGAGAGCTCAAGAAGGGTCATCGTAATCGCTGGTTTATCATGTTCACCAACTTCCAGATCGATTTCGGTTTCGTGGTTGCTGCTTTAGTGTCCATGATTCTGGTCTTGATCTTCACCGAGAAGCACCTGCACGCTTGCTGGCGTGTAGCTCTGGGCCTGGGAGTAATCCCCCCTATGAGTCTAATGTACCTCCGACTGAAGATGGATGAGCCTGAGGAGTTCAACCGGGAGCGCATGCACAAGTTCCCGATCTTGCTGATTATCAAGTAAGTACGATATTCCCTAATGCGTGGACTTGTTGACTAACGAATTTAGATTCTATTGGAAGCGCTTGGTAACAAACCCTGCCTACATGTTGCTTTTATAGGCCGAACCGACTTAACTGACTGGGTGTGATTTATAGGCTGTTGTTTCCATCATCTGGTTCCTTTACGACTTCTCTGCCTACAGCTTCGGTATCTATTCTTCAGCCTGGCTCAAGATCATCCTAGGTGACACAGCTCCCTTGTGGAAGAGCTTTGGCTGGACCACCGTGGTCAATTCTTTCTACATTCCAGGTTCTGCCCTTGGAGCCTTCATGAGTGACTGGATTGGCCCTCGTTACACCCTTGCCATTGGTGTTGGACTCCAGGGCATCATCGGGTTCATCATGGCTGGATGCTACAAGTACCTTGCGACCCCAGAGAATGTGGCAGCCTTTGTTGTCGTATTCGGGTAAGTTGACTGAATTCTTAGACTAGCAATTGCCAATGCTAATATTTTGACAGAATCTTCTCTGCTCTCGGTGAAATGGGACCGGGCGATAACATCGGTCTCTGCGCCGCCAAGACCAGCGCCACTGCTATCCGTGGTCAATACTACTCGTATGCTGCCGCTTTCGGGAAGGTCGGTGCTTTCGTGGGCACCTACGTGATTCCAGTCGTCCAAAAGAACGCACCCAACCCGACCCGCGCAGGCCAGGACCCATTCTTCGTCTCCAGCTCACTGTGTATCTTGGCTGCATTCATGGCTATTTTCATGATGCCGGAGATTAATCAGGTATGAACTGCTGCAGATAGAGTACCTTGTTTATGTGCTCACCTTGTCTTAGGACACCATTACCTTGGAGGACGCCAGATTCCGCGACTACCTCGAGGCTAACGGCTACGATACCACACAGATGGGCACCAATAACCACCAGAGCGACACTCGCGACCAAGAGTAATTTGATCACAGCCCTATTGCGCCAGACACATACTTGCTCACCCTTTGGGCTGTTGTGTTCCTACCAACCTTACTTAATTTCACGGACTTCATCCATACGCGGCAATGCACATTCAGTAACACAAACGAGAAGATACCATTCATGAGACAGCGACTACCCGGCCCTTGCGACTTGAAATATCCCATCCCCTGCCCCTGCCCCTGCGACATGACCCATGAATGTATGAAAGGGTTGCGGGCATATTCTATTTAATCCGCTGGTTATGAATTTGGCGGGATGGAAGCTGAACTCCTGACTTGTGTTGATAGTCAATTTAATTCAAGTGGGAACTTCGATGTCGTCCACATACATAATCAGACAAATACACCTTGGAAATGGTCCACTACTCAGTCCTCGAGCTTACGAACGTCCAGACTCTAACCCTGTAAAACAAACTGTAGCCATCTTGAGACTGCCTTTTTGGTATTCTCGTGTCTTTGCATATACCTGTGAACATACTTAGGGATATCGCTGAATGCTGTCTGGTCTGGTCTGCACTATATCGCACTAAGGAGGCCTGCTGGGAGGATTATAAATACGGTCTTCGGCAGAGCATGTGAAGAGGAATCCATTTGTTTGGCTTAGGACGGGACCTGGCGACCCATAAGTATATCTAGGTAGGGCTAACAGGAGTGCTTGATTCAATCTTGATGCTATTCATTGGGGATATTGTCGACGGTGTGTTCGGATGAAATTGGAACCAGATAAACTTTGTATATAAGCTCCGAAAGAATAATCTTGCGCAATACCGAGCATAACAAAAGGGTATAAAACGAGATGATATAGAAGACGCGGGAAGTATGTGATGACGCAGACTCACGTGAAAAACAGAGGAAAGTGACAAGCCGAGTGGATAAAACAGTCGCGGAGATGTAAATCAAGCGTTTCAAGGGATTTCAAGCGATTCCACCAAAATAAGGCCTCAAATACCACAAATGCTGTAATAATTGTAAATACCATTACATTATAACCTCCGGATCTCTCCCCACACGCACGAGATCAGCCGAGGTCGGTCTTCCGGCTCCATACGCCGGTCAATTACCGACTCCCTTTTCCCTTGTGAACCATCACATTTGACTCTTGACATTTTCCACTCCTAGGTGTCTGAAGTTACATTTTCTTCATCTCCATTGACAACAGCCAAAAAAATGGTCGCTAACACCCTCATCTACCACCCTGCGCTGGCGCACTGGCTGCGCTTCGTCGCGACAACCGGTACGTGACATATCCCCAGAGTCCAAAAAGCAACATCCCGGTACCGCTATCCATACACACACACACACACACACACACACACACACACACACACAAAAACTCCTATTGCACATGGCGACCACAACAAACCCCCCAAAGCAAACCCCCTATGTGTCGGGAACTCGGCCGAGAAGCCCAGCGGAGCTCTACCCGAACACTCAAGCTAACCATCCAACCAACCTATAGTCGGCCGCGATAAGCTCCTCCGCACAATCCAATATTTCTCCCGATTCTACGCGTGGTACCTATACCGGACGAACAAGCCGCAGTCGGCGATCGACCCATACAATGCCGTGAAGAAGCAGTTCGGCACGACCCGCAAGATTATGCGTATCGGCAAATTCCTCGAGCATCTCAAGGCCGCCGCCGTCGCCTTCGATAACAAGAGTCCCGTCGACCCCGTCCTGCGCTACCTGGCTATCGGTCGCCAGCTCGGTTATGCCGGATACCTGACTCTCGACGCTATCACAGTCATCGATGTTATCGGAATTCGGAAACTGTCTTCCGCTAAGCGGCTGCAGGAGTCCGCTTACCGCTCCTGGGCTGCGGGTCTGATTTTCAGCACTGTGGCTGGTGTTTACACTCTTGTTCGTCTTCAGGAGAAGGAGAAGACTATTGACCGTAAGGAGGGTGAGGGTGTTGTGGAGGCTAAGAAGATTGAGAAGTATGGGTTCCCTGCTTATTACCCGAATGAGAAATGGATGGTATGCTGATATTTTTATTAGGGAGCGCTCTGCTGCTCGGATACAGCTCCTCTCTGATGTTTGTGATCTGGCTGCGCCTTTGTCTGCTGTTGGTATCCTTAACCTCGACGATGGCCTTGTCGGTATCACGGGTACCGTCAGCAGTTTGATCGGTGTTTGGTCCCAGTGGCGCAAGACCGCCGGCCCTGTCTAAGCGGTGTATATTTGGTCCCCGATGAAGTGGGAGGTTGATGTCCCTCTACTTGAGTGATTTTGGGGTCCTGGGTCCAGCTGCTGGCCCGGGAATGGGGAGGAAAGAGAGGAGGTATTCTTATTGCGCACTCTATATCCTGATAGCTGTTTCTCGCCTGTGAACAGTCTTCTATCTTTTTTTTTTTACCATTCTAGGGAAATGTCCTCGCGTCGTTTCTTTTGTTTACGTACATAACAATCGCACTTGGTTTCGGATAGATTTGTATTCATTCTCGTCGTTGTCATCATATCATTGCTACCTATGGACATATCGATATCCAAGTCCTGCCCTGGCTCATCCTCGCGCCATCTCTACACCACAAACAGTCCCAACTCCGGTACCTTTCACCCCAAACGCTCGAGGGATGCTTTAAACGGGGCAGGTCTAGGATTGTTAGTATAAGCTCACAGAAAAGTACTGCAGAATCAACATACAGCACCGCAAGCGCCACAGCTCTTGCCAGCGCCGTCAGCGGCGGCACCACACTTGGGGCAGGCAGCGTGTCCGTTCATTGTTGATGATAGATGTAGATCTGATAAAGCGTTAGCAACCACCAAGGTCCTCATGAGATACAAAACAAGACACAACCCTTGCATACCTTTAAGTAATTTAAGAAAAGATTATTCGGAGATGTGGGAGAAATGAAGTAAACCTCGTTGGGCGAGAAAAATTGCTGACTTTTCTACCCCGCCTGACTGGTGCCCCGCTCAGGGCCATTTTACTACAGCACATGATTTGATAGTGTTACACGCTTATATACATAGGTTAACGCGGCAAAAGGAAATCGTTACTGAACTCGAAGAATGGCTGAATTTCGCATTAGTGTGTTTATTAACAAAAACATGCAGCAATAGTTAGGGTTATGTAGCGCGCATATCAAAACTTGAGATCTGCGCGATAAAGAAAAATGCTGAAAGCAAATAAAATGTAGAAATGAATGTAGGGAGAAACTGGAGAAATAGATTCGTAGAAGCAGTATCGATCTCGAACTCCATGTCATCGATATGAGCTTCCGACAGAATAGAACAAGACTATATCGGTAGGTGATATGTCGGGAGGCGATTTGAAGAGAAGTGATGGGATGGATAGCGAGAAGCGAGCATTAATTAAGGATGGATCGGTTCGTCCAGTGGTAATTTCCGCACCGTTCTGTGAAACCTTGGAACGATCAGAGTAGACGGTAATGCAATGGGGGAAAGAGGCAGAGCCTGCCAGGCAGTGGTGGTAGGGGTTTATTTGATCAACCTGCCTATCGTTTCCCTCTTCTTTCGGCCGTTCCAGCTCAGTACCTACGGCGTCTTACTGCTGAGAATTGTACCACCCGACACCCGCCTTAATATGATCTGATATCTACAACTCTCAGCATCTCAGAGTAGAGATCAATGTCCAGCCATGCTCTGCTGGGATTTGGTTCCTTACCACGCTCATAACGTCGATTCGTTGTATAAATGTCCATATCAAGAATTTCAGCTAGTGGGATAAGGGGGTTTCCTTTATAGCTTACTCTAAATCTCCGGTAGGCGAGCTTTTATAAAGTTGGGCGGCACTATTTATTAGTTACAGGGCCCTCTGACGTACTTCGCCCGAATCATTTCTCTAGAAGTCAATATATTAGAATAAAGGTACCTAGTAGTCATTCGAGTTAAGCTGGTCTTTCCGAGCGAGTCGTGCTATAAAACAGTACGGTTCTTGTTACACTGAAAGCAAAGGGGAAGATAAGGATGATGTATTATGTCCCAGGTTACCGGGACCTATACCTAGCGGTCTTTCCGAGCGAGTCGTGCTATAAAGCAGCACGGTTCTCTGATACATGCCCTAACGTTTGGCACGCGAACATCATCCATATATCCTAGTGGCGCCGTATCCATTTGAAAACATGGATTGTAGCCTTCACAGATATCAGATCCTTCAGAACAATATGCTCTTGGAAGAAGCCAGTTTTCCCCTTGGCACCGGCCGCTCATTGCCTGCGAGGCCCTGCGGTTTTGTTGGTCATACCAGCTTCGCCGTTTCCCCATGGCCAAGTCCGGTATTTCATTGGGGGGTGTTGTGAATTTAAATCAAACGCATTAGACTTGTCGTGCAACGTCATGAGTTGCTGAATTCTTTGCGTTTCTTCCGAAATCTTCAAGCTGTTGACCGAGATAGATCAGGGGCATGGGTTCTTGTCTGGGTGCCCCGAGTTGGGCATCCCGTAGGCGGCACTTTTTCCAGCTAGTCTAACTGATGCCGACAAGTTCAGCCCAACCGACTATGTCACACCCAAGTTTGCAAACACCAGTCTGCAGTAGAGCATGGGTACGTCGGCGATGGCAGGACCATCGCCAACCTCCCGCTCTAAAATCTGGGCACCGCCATCAAGGATTACCTGGGCCAGTGGGTCCAAGCATGAGACCATTTGGAGGAGAAATAGAGCTTTTTGTTTGCCTGCTTGACTTGATCGGGCTTTGAGGCCACAGAATTCTCTGTCCGGAGCAAGTAGCTCAATACCAATGCATTTGTATGGCTTTTTTGTGCTTGAGCCAGCTGTTGTACACTAAGGGGCAAAGCCATCGGACGATGGGAATTCCCCAGTGGCTAGGTCCCGGGCCCGTTTCGGTCAGCGTATAGTAACACGCTGTTCAACTACCTGCACATGGAGCCACCGCTTGAGGGTATGTTTTCCTGACTCTGAGTCTCTCCGCGGCTGTTTTATTTCATGTGAGAAGCCTGGTCTTTGGTGTCTTTGGGATTTTCGGATTTGTGGGATGAGCATGATGGCTCCATGTTTCATCGGTGGCTGTATAATGGATCGAAGGGGAAAGGGGAAGTCCTTCTCGGGACTGGTTCCGTCCCTTGATGTCAAAAAGAGGTGGAAGGAAGAAAGTATAACAAGGATGTAAGGTGAGAAAGTGATAGAATGATAGATGAAATAGGAGGGATAAAGATCAACAGGTAAAGGTGGTAGAAGAATGTTCTGAGAGAAGTGTGAGGGATGAGTCGTTCACCTTTTATTCACCCTGGGCTCAGCTTCTGTCACCTGAGACGACGAATCCACCCTATACGCGCTGCGCTGGGACAGGGCCAAGATGTCTCACCCGGTCGATGGACAACGCAACGGGAAGAGACCAGGCCCATCTACTGGGGGCAAGATTGACATGGAAACGGTCGCGACCTGGATAGTGTTCCATTTCTCAATCCACAATTCATGGGATAACCTGAAACAAGAGGTCCGCCTCGCTGTCATACGTTCGGCTGACTGACGAAGGAGTTTTCTATTGCCTATGCACCATGACCCCACACCAACGAAGCACACGCTTCCAAGCAGACTTCGACCAGCACGGTGACATTCGCACAGGCCGTCTCATTTCTGGATCACCGAGTGTTCAGATCTTGACAATGCGCTGTATATTGTATAACTCCGTGGCTTACCTTGGTTCCCCGTCTACAAAGGGTTTTACGTCCTCTGCGGAAGCTGGAATACCGCATCCTACCTAACCGGTAGGAAGTACCGTCTGAGCGTCACGGAGTTTTACCTAGGTGCAGTTCTCGCCCGCCAGAGGCAGTGCAGGCAAGCCTTGAGGATTCCCTGATCCAATTGACTCTACGCGCTTTCGATACCACGACCTACCCCAAGGTCGACCGCACAAACGGTCCTGTCGATCTCATTCACGTTGCTACAATCAGTCGCGGTCAAAACAAGATCCCCTGTCGTTTCATTATGAACACCTGTGCGACCACTGATATTAATTACACGATCAAATAGATGCCCAGGTGGTATAAATGAAGAGAACATACATATTTCACACCTTTTTCATAGCCCATGTTCTATATTTAACTGGTTATTCTTACCCACAACGCCAACAAGGGAGGAAATATCTCAAAAAAGGACATTTGGATACTTTTCCGAGAAGACCTCAAGAAAGAGCCCAAGGAAGATATCTCAAAAGGCCTCAAGAAAGACCCCAAGAAAGAGTTCCAAAAAGACGTGACAAGACTACATAAGCAAGGTTGTACCGTTCTTTCCTCATCAGACCTGTTTCCAATTCTTATTCTTTTCCCTCTCTCCATCCCTTTCAATTCAAAACAGCTCATACTCCGTTATGGCCTCCATGTCACCTTGCCAGCCTCTCATCTAGGGAGGTCGTGCTCATCAAGCTAGTCAGATGTCTTTGTTTACATCCTCGACACTGCCATGAAACCAAAATCATCATCATCACCAGCCGCACATCCTCTCCTTTTGCAGGCAGCACACGAGAATATGCTGGCTTATATCCGACCTTTACGCCTTCAACTTTGTATTAAAAGAGCTCGGTAACACACCCGAGCAATCCATCCTCCCTGCAGACAGATCCCGCAAACACCGGTGGCGTTGAAGAGATTGTCCATCAGATGACCAGTATTGATACTGGCTTGCTACGCCCTCTTCTGTCCAAGGGTGGGAAGACACCAGTCATCATGCCATCTCCCCGTGACGGCTTTCATGATTCAGTTGAGAACCTCGTCTCCCTTATTTTTCACCAGCGAATCGCAATGAGCAAGAAGGACTTCGCAGAAACTGTTCAAAGCAGGATGGATATCAGTGTGCTATTTCGAAGGGCTGGAGCTCCAATGACAAATTTCCCTCTGGCGAACTTAGCAGCTTTTTACAGGCTGTTCACATTATCCCGTTTGCCCTTGGCAGTTTCACGAGTGACGATGAAAGACGGCGTACCTCTATCGTGTGGGCGAATACTTTTCGTTACTTCCAAGCCCTCAGCACCACCTTCAATATATCACCTGCAGATGTGAACCGTGAAAATAACATGATGATGATGATGAGCATCGCAGTTCATCGAGAGTTTGGCCTCTTTCACTTTGTTCTTGAGGCCATTCCGACCCGTAATCGGTATCCTCTCAAACACTTTCCACGCTTCGGACATATAACATTGCTCACGGATGGATCAAAGCCATGAGACGGATTTTCCACAAACTTGTTCCGGAGACTGGGACAGAGGGCGGATGGTGGGATTTGGGGGAACTTTACGTGCATATTACCAGCGCGGTGAGTACAAGGAACGAGCACCAAGGTTTACAGCAACGATCCACTTTCACTGGGAGATGGCACTTCTTGCAGACTACGTCGTCAGCGTATTCGGGCTTCCTGTTCCTAGTAACAGGATCTGTATCCTCTGGGATGAATCTGCCTGGGAAGCCGCTGTCACAAAGGCTGATCCCATCTGGGAGCAGCGATCTGAGAGCATTACGAGTGCCCTTGATGACTGCTTCATTCTCCCCCCCCCCCCCCCCCCCAATGATGATCAAGGCCCGTTGTTCTTCCAACCAAACTGATACCCAATAGCCGCTTTCGTCGAGGCTAACAAGCCTGAAGATGAGACCCTGGCTATTATTGATGCCATAAAGCAATTCATGGAGACACGGAAAGAGTTCCATGAGCAGCGCGCTTGCCAAGACGAGCGTGGCCGTGGCCGTGGCCGAGAGTGGCTGAAAACTATTGGCAGACGAGCCCTCCAGTCACTTGCGCCTCGTAAGAGCCTGCGAGCAAAACCCCATGGATCAGACAGAGATCACAGGGTAATCTAAGAAAGTGGCGCTGCTTTTCGTGTCGTGTGCCTTGCCTGCCGTTCATTTTTTTGCTTCTTGCTCCTCTAGTTTGTCTCTTTTGCTTTTTTTTTTTTTTTTTTCAAATGTCACCAAATTCACCACTCAGCCCTATGCCAATATCCTGGCCCATGACTACACCAACACAGACGATGTACAGGCACCGATTACAATTGACAAGCAAAGGAAAAAAGAAAACATCCTTAATTTCAGAACTGAGAATAGCCAATAACAATAAATAATATCTCATTGAATCCATTTCCAGTACTCAATACCAGCAGATCTGAGGTTACCGGAAGATGTTTCACAAAAACTTTTAGTCTTAGCGACTCGATCCATCAGGAGTAGACCCCATAAAGCCCACAGCCCAACCCAACCCAACCCGCAAATGGGCTGGGTTTAGAGCCCTATCTTCGGGCCCACCGGTGGGCTATGGGCCCGGAGTGAAAGCCTAGATAAGGGCCTAATTGGGCCCAATAGGCACGAACCAATACAAACATATAAAGTTGAACAGTTTTGTTTAATTCTATGTTTAGTACCGTTTCTCACTATCATACCTAATGTGATATTTTATCAATTTAAATGATTTAGAATCAGTTACTAGTTATATTTCTATATTACGTTTAAACCCGCGAAAAACGCGTTGATTTTGATAATTTAAAAATCATGGAGGTTTACCTAGAAACAGTTATTATTATGATTTGATTTAAACTTTATACGATCAGTGGAAGGTCGTAATATACATAGCAATTATAGAGGCCGATTTGTTAGCGCCGAGATGGGCTTTAATAGGGGCCCAATCGGCCTCCATCGATAGGCCCAGGGTTCCCATTTGTGGGCATTGCGGAGGTCTAATCAAGAGCCTATCGAGGGGATTCTCTACTCTGAGATGCCGAGAGTTGTACCATAGCCATTCCGATAAGTCAATACTAATGTCGTACAACGAAAAGAACGCCATGAGACGAATGATCAGTCATACATTGCTCCTCTCGAAAGACGGCCCGCCAAAAATGACACTATCTGGAGGACCATCCCTATATGCTAGGTGTCAGACCGGAATCTGACCCACGTCCTCCCGTGGTCAATTCCTCCTGCAGACTGTTCTGTGGTGTGAGAAAAGGGGACCTTCTCTTAGACTACAGGAGGTCGTGAAATCCCTCAGAAAGCAGATGAAAACTGAAGATGTAACTGATGGATTAATTGATGGGGGCGTGGTTATTAAAACTAAGACTACAATTACATAGGACATGACCCGGTCATCCCGTGCGTCTCGCGCGTGTCCCGCGTCTCGCGCGGTCAGGTCAGCTGTCACTGCTCATTCCTTGTACTCATCGTACTCGTAGTATGCACGTAAAGTTCCCCCAAATCCCACCATCCGCCCTCCGTCCCAGTCCCCGGGACAAGTTTGGTGGAAACTCCGTCCCATGGCTTTGATCCGTCCGTGAGCAATGCTATCTGTCATCTGGTAGACAATCTCTTCAACACCACCAGTGCTTGCGGGGTCGGCCTCGCGGAAGGTAGGGTTGTCTGGATGTGTGTTTCGGAGATCACGAATGTCGGCTGGGCCGGTGTAGGGCTGGGAGGCGAGCCGCTCCCATCGGCGTTTAAAGTCTGTGGGAGGGGCTTTGGTTCGTCCTGTCCAAGAGAAATCCCACTCATCGTCCTGCGCGTGGGCAAGGAATACAACATTGGAATTCACATTGTATTCTTGCTTGTTGTGATCGGCAAATTTCTTCGACTTCTCGTCTGGATCCGTAAGCGTGGGGAAGTCCCATCTCAGTTGGTGGTTAGAAAAGATCCCCTCCAGTAGGTCACATCCTGGGTCTGGGTTGAACGATGGGCCCTCCAGATCAGATGGTGGGTCCATAGCCATGTGCTCCCTTCCGGGAGTAGGACACGGTTTCAATGGCGAGTTGAATAAAGCCGAAGGGTCCTCTGAGGGAGATCGAGTTGGTGTTCGAGAGCTGATGAGACACGTGAAGGATAAGGGAAAGGATACAATGTAGGGTACACAATGATTGATAAGGGAACACGGAAAAAGAAAAAGAAAAAAGAAAAAGATGTAAGGTAGTTGAGAGAAAGAGGGTAAGAGGGTAAGAAGAGATAAAAGGGTTAGGGAAAGGAGAAAGGAAGAAGCTAGAGAAGGAAGGGGTGGACTTTTATATAGGAAAACAAAGATCAATCAATCCAAGTTCAATTAACCTATTGTAGTCTAACTAGTTGCGTATGACTACGCAGGCGCTTCTTCCAACCGAAGCAAGAACTCGAAGCCAAACGCCGAGCGGGATCACTCCCAGAGTATATACAGATGCTGATTGTAAAGAGTGCGGAATCAGCCCATTCCTGTAATAACCCATAAATCCAAACCCATCCGAACCCATACGTAAGAAATTGTCACATAACGATTGTTGTGGAGTGCACCCTCCACCTTCCATCTCTCACTTCTCTCTCTCTCTCTGTAAACCTCCCCTGCCTCAGTTGCAATTGATGGTAATGTTGTCGTGGCCAGTTGTTGATTGGCATGTTGGTCGACTGTGGCTGAGTTTCTCGTCTCACAGCATCATTTATCGTGATTGGCTAATACCCATCGTCTTCCACACCTAGATCCATTGCCGCGAGGCCTGTCCGTTCGTTGTTCACTCCAAAGCCGAGTTACGCGATGCTCACATAATTCCCAGATCGAATGACAGAAAGCATTATACGTCAGGGTCTGCCTTTCATCGGGCTCTTCAGGCTGCGGGGTTTGGATTTCCTCGCACAATTCAGCGTGCAGCCAGGGTTGGATTCTAAGTGAATGCGATGGCTGAGACCTCTCACGGGGATCGAGGAGTGGGCTTGCTGGGCTGACCAGGCTCTCCACAAGCGTTGGCGAAACCGGAGCCGTAACTGCGGCCGATGCTCTGACAGACTCCCGATGTTCCGTGCTTCGCTGTAGCCTCGTCAGCAGCTGCCATGGTGGTATGGTTGAAATCAACTTGGCTAACATAAGAAGCATTCACTTTCACAAGTGGTCCGTATAACGGTCTCCGAAAAGACGCCGATGCAATTCTCCATACGCCTTCGCAAGTGCTCCCTACCCTTGCTGTCGAAGTTGAGGAGGTGCCTGTGGAGGAGGTATTGTGGGAGCTGGAAAAATTGTTTCGCGTTGTTCTAACTTTGGTATCCCTTGTCGGTCATTGCGGTATAGCTCAAGGATACCGCCGACAGTAGAATTCCCTTGCCTCGTTCACTTGATGACGATAACCGCCTTAATCACCCCGTCACCACCGATAAGTAACTTGTTCATATCGGTGAGTAGGTCACCATGTCTTTCACTCCACCCGACTTCGACAGCAAGGGTAGGGAGCACTTGCGAAGATGGGGCTCATTCCCGCATAAGCCCTCTCCGTCATCGCCAGCAAATCTCATCTTCCAGCGCAATGCAGCCCATAACGAACCAGTCAAAGAGGTATTCGCAGGTTCTCTTAGTAAAGATAATAAGATCCACATGGTCACCTCGCTCAGGAGCTACAATCCCTGACGTTCGGCCTGATGAGCATATGGCCTTGTCTGCCGAGTCGTATACAAGGAACTCGAAGTTGCTACCATCACAGAGTATAGCAAGTACAGGCACCCAGTGCCCCTCCTTCAAGTTGGCGTAGTCACACGCTGCACACTCGGCAAGAACCTGGGCAATGCCACTATAACATCCCAGCTCGCAGCAGGACCAGCCCTCGGGGTGAAGAAAATGAGCTGGGCTTGTGGCCCAGACACCAGAGTGACATGCCGTAGTAATGAGGGTGACACGTATGCCGAGCTCAAGCACACCTTTGAGTCTCACCCTGCTCAGACCCCTCTGTGTATCCCCGTTGTTCAAAAGCAAATGAAAGTTTGGGAGTCCGTGGCAGAAGATAAGAAGGAGAATGGGGGGGTGACATTTTCTTGACCAGCTCAGAAGCTCTTCTCGCCTCTATCCGAAATTGGTCAATCATTGTCGCCGGGCTAACCACAATCACAGGCGAGAGTTCATCACTGTCCAGAAGCTCTTGGCTCAGACATATCTTTCGTTCCTCATATGGGCTCCCATGTAGGAACGAGCCGTACTCCTTGACGAGCTCGGCGGGTTCCACAGCGGCCAGCCAGGTTTGCTGCATCCCGGGTCCTTTGAACAAATAGTTGAAAGCGTAGAAATCCGAAATGAACCAACCATCGTCTTTCGGGTTGGCGGTGGAGAGGGTAGGGTGTGTGGCCCCGAGGATGATAGTGTTCTCATGGACCACGGGCACCGTTGAGGATATGAACATCGAAGGCAGCTTATCGGGTTGGCGGGCATGGCCACCCTGGACAAGAGGCTGGTAAGGGAATGATGATGATGATGATGATATGGAGGACATGATGACGGAGTATATGAGTGAGCTCTTTGACAGACAGAACCAGTCAGTAGTGGCGTGTTTCCAGCTGACGAGCAAAGATGGTGGACTCCAGTCCATGAGACTGGGGCTTGACGCTCAGAGTCGGGATGATGGTCGAGCTAGGGACAACGGGGGTCCAAGTCGAGGAAGTGACAGAGGCGGAAGGAATGGTGACCGCCTCGATGAGGTAGGCGCACTGACTGGTGGGATGGATTATACCCATTGAAGAAGATGAGCTGTGATGGAAGAGAGTTTGTCAGAGGGGACGAGACCGTAAACTTTACGGAGCACAACCACCATTTGTACTACACTTGTAGCTAAGTAAATCGCAACGGCTTATAGATATTAAGAACTAAATTCTGTGCTTCGTCTACATTCTCTCCCACTCTCCTCCATCTGGGATGAATGCTGAGTAGACGAAGGGACATAATCGGCGTCAGATCGGGAAACAGGTTGTGGCTCCAGGAGAGCTCTTGCCCCAATCCATTGTTCCTCCACAAACCTACCAAAACTACCCATTTCAACATTGTCACCTCGTCATCGGGTAAATCGAAGGTATTCGTATTGGGAAGGGGATCATTGAACTGAACGTTGTAATCATTCGACGAAACGTCAACTTCTGGAATCAGGTATTCCATGATTGATTGCCGACATCTTCAGATGTCGGCCGTCCTCGGCCGATTGTAGGTACATGTGTGTGGAGAACAAACGCAAGAACATGAAGCAACGTAAAAAATCATAAATTTTCAAGCCCCAAGGTCAAGAGCGACGAAACGCTTGCACGGGCATAAAGGAAAGGATATTTCATGAGAACCGTAGTCGTAGTCGTAGCCTTTCCAGGTTTTCTTACCCGGTGTGGACCCGATGCGTTTAGTTGATTTGCACGTATAGATTGCCACAGCGTCGAGACCCTTCTTGGTCTTCGGGAGGCCAGTCACAAAGTCAATTGTGAGTGTAGACCTTTTATAGACGTACACATATCCCTGTGCCTATGTTTCTTGTCCACTATCCAAAGATAGTGTCGGAGTTTCACACCGGCAAGCAGGTAGTACCCGGAGAAGATTAGGACAAGCGGCAAGCCGTGCATCCATAGGACGACGGCGCCTCCCATCGGCCACCGTTCTGGCACAATATCACCGTCTGTATTGAAGTCAGCCGGCAAGCGGGTGTTGCGTTGTTTGCCGGGGTACATGATGTGCGCAATGACGAGGAAGACTAGGCGGTCAGAAAGTCTCGAAGGGTAAAGTTAGGGATCTGGCGGGGCAAAAAGGGTTTCATTTTCATCAAGATCATCTTCGACTGTCGGAGGTGGTACTAAGGCGAAAGCGAAAGGGTGACGGAGGTCGACCCTGTTGTTGATCTTCGTTGTCTTCGAAGCTTGTATTTCCAAAGTGCTCAGTGGAAGCAGTATGGTAGTCGGATTCATTGAGAAAATCGACTGGAATGTGACGATCAGAAGATGGTTGAGATGAACCTTGTCCTTGAGATAGAAGATCAAGATTATATGCAGGATTTGGAAGCGCCTCTGGAGAAGGATTCTCATTGAAAATGACATTGTGAGAACGATGATGATGATGATGATGATGATGATGAATTCATTAACCCGATGTAGCTCGCTATTACATACATGCTGCTATGCGGGAGTAGCGTCCCCAGAGCCTGCTCTTTGACGACAAATAATGGTGCATCCCCAGTATACAACCACCCTGAATGCAGGACGGACTCGGTTTCCCGAGGTCCCGCAACCTGAATTGTAAGGCCACAAACCGGCCGGCATTATGCAAACAAGACAAAAGAAATTGTAGAGAAAGTCAATTCATCCGTAGATGATTCCCGCATTCCCCGCGGCGCAGAGTGTCCCCTTCTCTCTGCAATGCACCTTTCACTCCTTCAATTCTTCACCTCTCCTCTCCACCTGGCTCCCCGAGTCACCGAGTCCCTACATCACCAGGACCGCCAGGCCTGTATCTTGCAATGCGTCACTCCGGCAGGTCGTACACGAACAGATTCGGATCGCGACGCCATACTTCGTCGTCTTCGCCGGCAACGTACGTTGTTCTCTATATGCGTTGATGTGAGGTGGCCTCGGCAGACCTGGTGCCCGGCCACTGGGTTGTACGTCCTGTTTCTCCAGCACTCGCAGTGTCTTGATTTGGTTTTGTCGGATTTATATCCTCGTCCCCTTCCCCCTTCTCCTTCCCCGTAGCGACCGAGTCCACTGACTGAAACTGTCCTAGGAGCCCTATCGCGATCATAAACTTCGCTACGATTGGCGCCGCCTTCGCTTCCCTCAGCATCTCCTCCTCTCCGAGCATCGTCGAGACACCCGCTTCGAACAATTCCTCTACTATCTCCGCCCGCAACTCCTCTAGGAGTGGGCATTCGAGCAGGACGTATCACACACTCTGGTTCCCTAGGTCGCATTTACATCGCGGTGAGTCTGTCTTCTTGATTTTGCATAGGTATTCGGCTAGTCCGATAATACCTATACGCAATTGAATTAAAACTGATATCGTCGCTTTCCTCAGTCCCTTCTAGTAGAGCAAATTTGATTTGTTCGGAACGTCGATTAGCCTCCGAGTCCTCCGCGTAGTCCTCCTTATTCCTCCCTTTGTCCACTCCTTCTCCTACGCGATCGACGATTCCTGTTTGATACTCTTGCTCGCTACTGCGGTAAGCCGGATAAATCGGTTGTAATTGGTATTAGTCTGTTAGATATTTGCTTTCTGGGTAGCCGCTGTTTTTGTAAGTATATCGGCGATCTCGTTACCTAGAATGCCTTCGTAAGCCGGAATCTAGCGTAGTTCAACCTAGATTCCCTCGTTATCGCTCTATTCTAGTAAGCGGAGGCACCCTTCTAGGTATACCTAGCTAGATAGTATTCTTAGATTTCTGATAGCTCTGAGAGCAGCCTAGTTATCTGTAAAGATAGTTACTCCTCTCTCTGCTAGGCGGTCCCGCTAGCTGTTGTTATCGTTCGTGGATTTTTCTTTAATAATTTCTAGTGCCATCTCAATAGCCCGTAGCTCAGCTGCGTATACGGTAGCGTCGTCGTCAGTCCCTATATTGCACAGTCGTAAGTCGTCTTAGGCGTTCGGGTGTACCGGGTAGACTACGGCTCCGATTCCCCCTTAGTAGCCGCTACCATCGGTATAGAGCCGTACGCTTAGTCGACTAATAGCCTTTTTATATATACTTCTTGCTTGTTCTCTGTCTTCAATATAGACCTTTGACGGCTTATTCTATAGTGCCTGGATGTATACCTTTCTGCTCTCCCAGTCCCCTACTAGAGATCCCGGGAGTAGTATTAGGTATCTACCCTTTTTCTAGGACTAAGCCTCTATCGGTGTCTATCCCCCTTTTTGTTTTTAAATGTGGTTTCTCTCTTAGAGCATCGTTTTCGGTACCGTATATCTTAGTCCTATACAAATACGTATAGCAGCTAACCGGACTAGCCGGTCGAGCTGCTATTATATAGGTAGTAAATAAAGTTTAATATCTAGTGCCTCTCTCGTAGTCGTCTTAAAGGCCCCGCTTATTAGGTAGGCAGCCCTTAATTGGACGCTTATAAACTGTCTAATATAGGGATTTATTCCCCTAGCTATTGTTATAAGCGGGGAATGCTAGGCCGCCACTCCAAAGAGTATCTACAGAATCAATACTGCCTAGTAGATCAAGCGTATCGCGGAGAGAGACGCCCCCTAGGTAGAGCCAATTAGGCCTCTTAACGCCTACAAACTGACCCCTACCTTAGTAAGTATCTACTCTCGGTGGTGCCGGAACGTTAGCCCTAGGTCTAGCCAGACCCCGAGATACCACTCGGCCGTCGTGGTAGCCTATACTGTAGTACTCAGTAGTACTAACGGCGTATACCTCTCCCCTCCCTGGCCTAGGCCTAGGCCTAGATCCCCCCCGGGATCCTAGTTGACAAAGTGGATTAATACGTATTTCTTGGGGTCGAATACCGATACATACCTAGCGGCCTAGGCGTCGGTATGCTGGTAAGCCCTTTACAGTTTAGAGATATTTTCTTGCTCGCTTTTCCCGGTTACAATAAATGCTACGTCATCAACCCAGGCGCTTGTTTTTACCCCTTCGTATCCGCCTACTAGGTCTACATTATAGATTAGGTATAGGATCGGAGAGAGAGGTAAGCCCTACGGGATACCAGTCAGTATTAGGATACTCTCCGATACCCTTTCTAGCATCCGTATATAGATACTCCTTTTTATAAGAAAGGCCCCGATCTAGAGCGCTAGCTAGCCTAGCCGTCTTTTGTGTAGATTGTAGATCAACCTCTCATAAGAGACGTTATCGTACGCTCCAGAGACGTTAAGCATTAGTATACTTGCTATCTTGCTGTATCCCTACGCTCTCCATACCCAGCCGATAATCCCCTAGATAGCATAGTCTACTGAGATACCCTTCCTCTTACTAAGATATATATTCGGGAGCAGTCCTTTAGTCTTAACCGCGTAACTGATTCTCCGGGTAATCACTGCCTCGAGGAACTTGCTAAGTATATTAAGAAGGGCAACCGGCCAGTAGGACTTTACAAGCTAGTAATCTCTCTTCCCAGCCTTTCGTAAGACTACTGTGATCGATTTCTGGAAGTAGGAGGGGTTGGTTCCGATCCGTACGTAGGTATTATATATTCGTGAGATAGTATCGAGAACTACCGGGATTTCAATCAACTTGTACTATAGTGAGTTCGGCAAGCCGTCTTTACCTAGCGCTTTGTTTAGTAGTAATGATTTGACTGCGTATACAATTTCCTGGTATATGATCGCTGGGAAGTGGATTGGGTCACGATTGATCGCTATCTGATCATGATTGATCACCATCATATTATGATTGATCGTCGTCTGATTAATATCTGAGAGGTTTACTAGTAGTGGTACTAGGAAGAAGGCCTACTAGAACGCAGCTACCTTTTCCTCGACTGTCTCTGCTAGTCCTTCCGATCCTAGTATCTTGATTGACGGGGTGATCCCTTTATCGTACGCCCCCTACCTATTTCTCGCCTATTTATCTATCCTCTATATACCGGCTGGGCCCTCCTTAATAACCTCCTATATCTTACGGCGGTAGTAAAGGCGGAGGGCGGCTTTGATTAGTCGTGACTTCCGGTTTCTCGCTGTATTATATAGCTCTTTGTCGTAGGGGTCCCCTATTCTCTTATACTATCGCCGAAGACATCGAACTTCCTTAACTGCCTCCTAGCACTCCGGTGTAAAACTAGGGTTCGCCTACTGGGATAGGATCGCCTAAGGCGTAGAGATATCTACCGCTCCGGTAATGATTTCTATAAATACCTAGCACTCCGTTTCTATATCGTCGGCTGTTATAAGGTCGGAATTAGCGTTAGGACTGGCGTTGGGGCTGGTAAGTTGGTTAACGTATTGTTCGACGAATTCCGTTAGTCTCTTATTGTCCATAGCCTTCTAGTTCCTTCTCTTAGGTAGTTCGTACGGCGGTATCACGATGTTAACCGTCGTTACTACCGGGTAGTAATCCGATCTATAATCGGTCCCGATCCGGTATTCAATCACTCTCTCTATTAGCGAATTACTAACGAAAGTGAGATTAATAATAGATACCTGCTCGTTCCTCCGTCACGTCGCCGTCCCCCTCTCTGTTGTTATCCCTATATTATGTTTCGCGAGAATGTCTAGTAGCTGCTCTACCGCGGTATCAGTCCTAGTCCCTTCCCCTCCCTATATTAGGTGGTGTAGGTTTATATCGCCAACTAGGATATGTTTAGCATATAGTCTCCGGGTAATCTCCTCGTCGAGTGTTTTGATAGTCTTGCTGTCGTTGTTATTGTATATATTGTATATAAAGAGGTCGGTCCAATTAGCTAGGTGGCTATAGGTCCTCTATATCTTCAAGAGCTAGTATCCTTTCGATACTATTTTGCACGACTAGGACCTAGGATCGATCTGTTTTAAGACGAACAGATAGACCCTGACTCGTTCCTCCTCGAATCCCCTCGGAAATATAAGTTGGTAAGTCGCCTTATTCGGGTAGTAAGTTGTCGGTTCCGCCTAGGAGCTTGTCTAGGGTTCTTAGATTGCAATTATGTCTGCTTTTTGGACTGTTTTATCTGTTAGAAACGAGGCTATAACCGGATAGGTATTGTGTATATTGTATTGAATCACTTGGAAGCGATTTATTAGGACGAGATCGTGTTATTGGTATCTGTTTCGGTAGTGTTACTATACTCCGACGCATCATAGAATTCTTCTTCCTCCTCCCCCTTGATGACCCTTGGCTTAACCGCTTGGTATCGGCGTACTATCTTGGTAACGACGCTGGTCGGTTGCTCCTATTCCTGGTCTTCCTCTATAACGTCTGCTAGCGCCACGATTCTCCTCTTCTTATGCAGCTGCAGTTGTCTCTCCGGATCTGTTATAAACTAGGCTAGTGCCTAGTTCTGGGAGCGTAGTGAGCGAGCTGACTGGCTTGCCACAATAGCTGATTCAGCAAGGTCTTCCGGTATAGTAGGCAGATCGTTATCTTCCGATGTCCTCGATCTAGTCCGCATAGCGGGACTAGCAGCTGGCCCCTTTCGTCGAGTCTGTTTCGCCGGCTTCTCCGTGCCAACTTCTGTATATAGCCTCCTTATCTCACTTGATGCAGGAATCGGGATTCGGTTTGGGTTTGGTTTTATGACAGTTCGTCTCGGTACTGTTGTTACAGCTCGTTGTTACGGTGCGTGGATTGAGGTATCTAGTCCTTGTTGGGATTGGGAGGTAGTAGTGCTGCTCTTTGTAGCCTCCCTTTGCCGGAAGTGGAGTGGGATACGATGGTAAAGAGGACTATTGGCTAGTGCTAGTCTTGCCTCTTCCTTCGCCGCCGTTCTCACTTCGCAAGCGTCACTTGTCGGCCTATGGCCTGCGCCGCAGTTGGCACATTTGATTTCTACGGCGGTGTCACCGTGCTTTGAGGAGCACTCCCAGGTCGGGTGCTCCTTCGCACAGTGGCCGCACTGATACTCGTTCAGACACTGCGAGTGTACGTGTCCTGGTTTCTGACACTTTAGGCATAGTTTCGAGCGGCCCTCTCGACAAAAGCGGGTTGTCTGGTGCACTTGGTGCTGCCAGAGCGTACCCTGCATGATCGCCTGGTTTGCCACGACTGGATCGGTGAACTCGATGACGATAGAGCCTTCACGTCGCTTACCCGGCTTGATTAGCCAGCCAAGGTGAAGAATCTCTACCTCAACCTCCTGGGAACCACCCCAAGAATGACTGTTCTGCCGGATAAGCATTGTGAGAACGATCAATTTTCTTTGTACATCTAGGTACCTAGGTATAGAAGATGGGTATTAGCCAATGACAACACATGATGCTGTGAAACAAGAACACAGCTAGAGTCGACAAACAGGCCAATCAACTGGCCAGGGCAGCGTCGCTATCCATTAAAAATGAGCTGTGGGAGGGTGCAGAGAGAGAGAGAGAGAGAGTGAAGTGAAAGTGAAGTGAGAGTAAAGTGAAGTGAGAGCGAAGTGAGAGGCAAGTGAGAGATGGAAGTGAGAGATGGAACGTGGAGGGTACACTCCATAACAATCATTATACGATATTTCTTATGCATGGGTTCTACGGATTACAGGAATGGGCTGATTCCGCGCTCTTTACAATCAGCATCTGTATACTCCGGGAGAAGTCCCACTCGGCGTTTGGCTTCAAATTCTTTGGATGAAGCGCCTGCATAGCCATACGCAACTAGTTGGACTGCAATGGGTTAATTGAACTTAGATTGATTGATCTTTGTTTTCTAAGGTTCCTATATATAAAAGCCCTCCCCCCCTCCTTTCTCCGTCTTCTTCCTTTCTTCTTTCTCCAACCCTCTTACCCTCTTCTTACCCTCTTTTCCTTTTTCTTTATTTCCTCATCTAATCATTATATACCCTATATTTAATTCAACTTTGATTGATTGAGGGCGGAGCGACCTCTTCGTGGATATCTATGTGGAAATTGCGGGACCCTGTAGCCCGTCGGCGGCTGACTCAGCCTTATGCTGAGTCAGCGTTGCCTAGATAGCTCCGGGCAACCGGCATGATAATACATCATCATTATCTTCCCCTAAGCTTTCAGTCTGACAGACCCAGATGGCTCACCAAAGGACTTCCATGGGAATTTCTCTATTCGGTTGTTGAAGGTCTTATGAAGAAAAGAGCGTCCCCTCCCTAATTGAAGCGTCCCATTATTTCTACGTCCTTCGGGAAGTTGACCTAGAGAGCCTTACCTAGGCCTCTGTGTTCAATTTCAGCATCTCTGCGGCTACTCAAGTGTGACAATGTTACCAATCTTCACCCAACGAGCTCTGGGTTAGCTCTGCTTTCCGATTCACATATCCCCATCATACTTATGGGTCTGCATGTGGAGACCTGCCGCACTACAGATTGGTTTTGCCAACTTGGATGTGACCTCATTCAATCGACCTAACGTCTCCGACGTTAACTACACTGGGTCGACTCCTCCAGGACCCCGCAAGAAATGGGCAGCCGGTGCCAAGGGGAAAAATGGCTTCTTCTAAGAGTATATTGTTCTGAAGGATCTGATATCTGTGAAGGCTACAATCCATGTTTTCAAATGGATACGGCGCGACTAGGATATAGGGACTGGCCAAACGTTAGGGTATATATCAAAGAACCGTACCGTTTTGTGGTACGATTCGCTCTGAAAGACCGACTTAACTCGAATGACTACGTATCTTTGTTCCGAGATATTGACTTCTAGAGGAATAATCTGGGCTAAGTACATTAGAGGGCCCTTTAACTAATGAATAGTGCCGCCTAATCTTATAAAAGCTCGCCTACCGGAGATTTAGAGTAAGCTATGAAGGAAACCCCCTCACCACACCAGCTGCAATTCTTGATGTGGATATTTATGCACCGGAACGACATTATGAGCGAGATAAGGGACCAAGTTCTAGCGGACTATAGCTGGACAGTGGTCTCCTTCGAGGATAAGTTATCCTAGAGAGTCCAAATCACCTAGGGCGGATCTCATTTGTGGCTCGAGATCCATATGTTATGTGTGTGCAGCACATATACATATCTACACTAATCTTGGGGGCCATGGGAGATGGTGGGAGGTGTCGTGTGAATAGGTTATTATTATTATTATACTAATCTAGTATTTATACCAGGTGCCCTCGGAGCTCCGAAATTACCTCAATCCATCTTCCACATCGCTTTCAACTGGTTAACAGCATCTCCATACATCCTCTCACGCACTTGGTTCCCCCTCCAAAAAGACGGCTTTTTATCAAACCCATGGACAACATCCTCAACCACAAACCCGCCTACACTCGTCATCTTCCCTTCTTCAACAAACCCCCGAAGCCTTTCCCGGAACGTATTCCCCTCAACAAGCAACTGATCCCACCCACAAGTATAAATCGCCACAGCAGGCGGATAGCTCGCATGCAACAGAGACGCAGGCGCCAAACCAGGCGAAAGATAAGGATGCGACATATCCGTCCGACCGGTACCCTGCCGTTTCGGCAGGCTCGCAGGGAGAAGATACGAATCGTCAAATAACTTGTACATGGAAGGCGAGATCATAGATTTTTCCGCGGCGATAGGATTCGTAGCATCCCGCTCTTTCCGCGTTCGTGTCCAGTCAGTACTGGGATAGAAAACTACCAAGCCAGCCAACGCGATCTCGCCGCGTATCGAGGCCCAGCGCTTTTTCTGTAGTTCCTCGTGTAGCCGGAGCGGCACTGCTAGGGCGAGGTTCCCGCCTGCGCTGGATCCACTGAGTGCGAAGCGGGTCTTGTCAAGATTGTACTTTTGCGCTTCTTGCCATAGCCATAGGATAGCATCGACGCCGTCCTCCAGCGCGACGGGGAAGGGTTGCTCCGGGGCTAGGCGGTAATTAACGCTTACGACTACCGCATCCGGATAGGCTTTTAGCACGGTACCGGCCCAGCGGGCATCATCGCGAGCGTGGCCGATTGAGAAGCCGCCGCCGTGGAAGTTTATGAGGACGGGACGGGGCGGGGATGGGCTGGTTTGCTTGCGAGGACAGAGGGGGTTTGAGGGTGCAGTGAAGAAGTTGAGTTGGATTAATCCTGGAGATTTACTGACTGTTGAGGGAATGGCGATGTCGACGCTTGGCCTTGGGGGCAGTGGCCAGGAGAGGTATCGGTCTAGTATGGAGAGTAGGCTTGAGAGCATGCGGTATCGGTGGGCCTTGTTGCTGAGGGCGCAGCGGGACGGAGGGGGTGGAGTGGATGCCATATTTTACTGTGGTGGGCCCTTATTTTCTTTTGTATAATGGCCGAAAATTGGTTGATATGTAATGCTTAAGTGGACGCATGAGATGAGTTGCTAGTCACTGGACCTGAATGTAGGTACCCGCTGATCCCTGTCAGATGTCACCTAATCGGCAGAGGGGGACTGTGTAAGGCATGATTTGAATGTTGTCAAAGGGGAACTGTCGCAGTAAATTGCTAATATCGTGATTGATGTATGACGTCTACCTAGGTAGACAGATTGCCCATGTGGACATGTGGAGCAAAGCATAAAGCATAACTTAATTTATCTACACCTCCATACTATATAGGTAGTCAGCTTGAATGCTATGAATATCAGACATCTATAAATCGGAGTAAATTCCAAATGATTCCAATAGTCCCCAGTTAACTAATAAGTTAATAACATGTATGTCGCTAGTCCCAAAACTGACATTGATGGGGCTGTCTCCACTCCCGAGCCGCATCTAGTAGGTCGGACTCCGAACTTCGAGATAAATACAGGGAATGTCTGCTCTTTTTAAAGGTTCCCCAATTCGAATTTCTATCACATCAAAAAGACATACAGATCATTTAACCCATTTTCCACATCTCCACAATGTCTTCCCCTCTCCCAATCGTCATCTGTGCCCTAGACTCCGGGATCGGCAAGCCAGTGTCCAAGCTCCTCCTCCCCGAATTTGAAGGTTAGTAGAGCATATTATTCTTTATTTGGAAAGAACCCGAGTTATCTTAGAATAGGCTTGCTGATACCCAATAGTAACCCATTTCATCCAAAGCCTCTCAGCAGCACAATCCGAAATTCCCCACCTCCTCGCAGGCCGGGATCCTCAATCCCCCCACGTCAACGACGTCGGCACGAAAGACTACAGTCGGCCTGTGCGTGCCATAATCCTCGGTCGTGGATTTGACTTGGAGGATATTGAGGCATTGCGTGAGAATGTCGCTAGTATCTCGCAAGATCCAGTTTTGTGGATTGCTGGTGATCCAAGTCGCAAGCCTCCTCCTGGTGCTGTTCCGCCGCCTAACTACCACCAACTTGTTGCGGGAGTTGCACGGAAATTGCTCGGTGGGTGGGTTGAGGCTGGAGCCACTAGCAATGAGGTTATTTTGTACTAGAGTGTTTGACTCCTTTTTATATCCTAACATGTTCACTAACGCTTTGTGCGTAATATCCATACATAGTATTGTGAAGGATGACCGCCAAAGTGCTAGCTACTTCGCAACTGCCCACAGAATGAAGTCGAACATGATACAGACCCTTCATATACATGCCCCATCAAAATCACCGTAGAAGCTACCAACGCAGAACGGGAGGGAGGCAGGGCAAGCATACGATGTATGTCTCCCTATGGTATACCATGTCATTGTATCAACGCTCTTACTGCTAATCCCGGACATATCCGCTGTACCCCTTCGAGGTAAGCTAGAAACTTCTACAAGGAAAGTACTAAGGATCCTTTGGACATAATGGCTAACTTGTTACATTGTTATAGACTGAGGAAGAAATTTATCAGGCGTTCAAATGAAGACTGGTAGGTCACTATATGAACCTGCTCATCTAATATTACCACCGGATCACTAACGGCTTCGTCGTGTTCTAATAGTTCGGAGTATTCATTGCAATTGTGAGTTACCAAGTGTCGCTGATCTTGAGCAACCCCTAATTTCTAACATTGCTATCCATCTGCGATAGCCTGGTACACAGGCATAACGCCATATTCGCAAAGAGTACACCTTCCGAGAGAAGCGATGATGGCTTTCAGCAACAGGTTGATGTAGGATCTATCAAAGCTCAATGAGTGGAGAATCCCCATGAACCCGGGGGATCCAACTACTAGCTGCACATTTCATTTTTCAAGGTGATGCGGAAAAGAGCTTGAGTCATTGTGGATGAGCAACGACTTAAATGTTCATGGGAATATTACATCAATTAGTGAGAAGGAAAAACTTACAGTAATATACAATCGACGATACTTGTGGAGCCATCGGTTCTATTTTGATCAGCACCCAACCTGTTGTATTCCTCCACTTGACACCTTGGCATTTCCCGCGCCGTTGGAGACAATCGGTCCAAGTGGTCTATCCGACAACTCGGTCGACAGCCTTCGTGGTCTAGTTTGGTCATGACGTCGGTCTCATATCCTTTCATATGACATTCTTGGTAACAAGATTGACATCCGAAGGTCTCCAGTTCGATCCTGGACGAGGGCATCTTTTTTTTGCGCTTGGATGTTTCGCTGAACGTTAATACTGTAATAACTACAATAGCGACAATAAATAACTACTTGGTTGTAGCATTTGATAACACATTGCCAAGCCTGCAGTGTGCCTTGCCTATGTACCTTCCTAATGCACCATTGCCGACAGATTCAACTTCGGAAAAACGCACTAGGACGTGGCATCTCAAGGCAGACCAAATTGCAATTCAAAAACTCAACTACATCATTATAGATGAAAATCGCCGGGTCATGTCACGGTCTAATCCTCTGTGCCTTTTTACTGGCAGCTCATTAAAGTATACCCCGCATCCGCAGCTCGAGCTAGGATGAGACCACGCGACAATTTCCCCGGATAAAAGCCAAGTCGCCAAGAAGTGCGCGTCGTATAAAGGCTGGAGCAGTACGGCCCAATGTGACAAGTCATGGGACTGGGACTGGGGATGCGATTAGGTACTATGATTTCTTAGGCTCTCCTATTGTAGCTGAACTTACTTTTGTACTCTGTGAAATGGGCTAATAATATCAACAATGACGTGCAGCCGGCTAGAGTCAGTTTCGGGGAAAATAGGAGACAGGTCGATGTTCGTGCCCCTTCAAAGTGGTCCAGGCCATTTTCAAACAACCGGCGCTGGTTGGGCAGATATTTTAGATAAGTAGACTCGAATGAAAGACAAGAATCATATCACAACGGGTAAATTAGGAAGCTAAGTTTCAGAAATGATTGGCTGTGATTGATATCAAGGACCGAGAATCTACTAGTTACATGCTAGTAACGTTGGTGAATATTAGTCCGGATAATGGACATGAAGAAAATGCGACGGGTGTGGACGAAAAAGGGCAAAGCGAAGTTGCCGGAATGCGTGAATAGATTCATTGAAAATCACGGCTATGTCTATACATTGTGGAGGAGACAGGGGGAAACCCCCTTTCTCCACCAGCCCTTACTCCTTCAGGGTGCGAACAAAAAAAAGCCTCAAATTCGTGACATACTTCCAACTGGTATTCGTGTCACAAGGAAAAAATAAAAATAATGATCAGCAGGGATGAAAAAAGAGAGGACACTACGTAATATGAAACAAATCGCGCAAAAATAACTAATGGTTTCACGAAGAATGGCACCGGGTGGAATATGACCAAAGAAACAGAAAATTGAAGAAGAAAAAGAAAAGAAAAAGCTCACGATCCCGAGGCCCGTAGCCGGTTCGGGATCCGCCGCCAACGGGGAGAAGGATCTGGGGTTGACTGTACAAGCCACACCAGAACATCTGAACATCCCGAGTGGCGACGGTGACGGCGACCGATAGAAACTCATACCATCATGGCAGATCACAGACCGCTCATGTGCGATATTATTTAGGAGTCATTCTTCCAAGTCCGTGGTCTAGGCCATACCTTTCGGCGTTGGGACGTAATATGCATGGGGTTTTGTTAGGGCTTGGATTTGGAGTATGGAGACCCAGGTTCTATTCGGAGCCTGGCGTTGTTCTTATTGCACAACCACAACGAGCGATTATCGCCGCCCAGCAAAAGCCAGTAAAAAAAGGGCCTTGGACCCAGCGGCAATATCTTCTGCCCACCCCATCCTACGAGGTGGAAATGTATGGATTCTGATTGGTTGCCCCCGCCGCGATCGATGGATGCATGTGCATCATCCTCGGCTGGTTAAACGCCGTTATTTGCTCCTGAATTCTGCTCCTAGACATTTCCTTCCGATATTGCAGCCGAGCCTGTCGTCATTCGGGTTGAAAGGGAGATATATCATATTCTTTCGTCTTTCCCACGGGCAACACATTCCGATATCTGCTCGGGTTGATGCAAGCCGAAAACAGAAGAGATATGAAAGTGCAGAAGGGGCAAGTTGATCGACAAGATTATGTCAGCTCCCCGCGATCTTTACTGGGCGATGACACTTTTAGAAGTATACTAGTGAAGTCATTGCGCGTCATCCCTCTCGTCCGTAGATGAATTCTAGATTTCAGAGAGAAATAAAACTCACATTTTCATTATGATAGTCTAATTTGGAGATGATTGACGAACTTATAAAAAGTTAACCTAGGTAGAGTGTTTGCCGCATCCGTCAGAGAAAGCATAAAAGAACACATAAACTGGACTTATCAACTTCTCCTTGTAAACCACACTCAAAAATATCTCAATGAGTTATTTTTGATTCTTGAACTCATCACCTTCCCGGTCATAGATCCCCCTAGTTCCGAATCCAGCTCGTGCTCATTTGAACCATTCGGGTCAAGTCGGACTGCGCCTCCAGGCATTTGCAACCCACAGTGCTTCATCCCATCACCAACCGCGTGTCCGCTTCAGCTCGGCGTTCAGCCCCGACATTACCCGTGGAACTGTGGAGAAACACTACCGAGAGTGCACGAGAACCTCCTTCATACCAAGACTGATTGTGACTATGGCCTCCTCTGGAAAAGATTATATACCCCTCGGCCGCTCCAGTTCTCCTGGTCCTCTGGCTTCAGATTTCTCTCAACAACAAATCGCGAAACAACGCAACAATAACTATCACTCTACTTCACTCAGAACAATGGTTGCCACATCTGTTAATCGCACTGCGCTGCACCCCGGTGGTGTCCAGTATGTTGCCTTTCTACCTCACTGTCCTTACCTTCTCGTCGCTAACTGTCTTTACTTAGGCCTAGCAAGGGTCACACCGAGCTTGAGGAGGAGCTTCACGAGACTGCCCACATTGACTACGACCGAGTCTCCATTGTAAGACCTCGCCGCCCTTGCACTTGACATTTGATCATGTCTATGTCACTGTCTATCTTTGTCTCATTGACTAACATGGCTTACAGATTGCCAACCCCTCTGTTCCTGCTCTTTACGAAGATGCTCTTGTCTACGAGACTGGTACTGCTGTCACATCCAGCGGTGCTTTGAGCGCATACTCTGGTGCTAAGACTGGCCGTTCCCCCTCCGACAAGCGTATCGTCCAAGAAGCTTCCTCAGAAGGTGATATCTGGTGGGGTCCCGTAAATAAGCCCATGACACTTGACGTGAGTTACCTTTTTTTTTCTTCTTTGTGTTGGGAGCATACACCCTTGCAGATGGGCCCGATGAGAGATCCACTTGGGATCCCTTGCATATGCATCGGAAGGTCAAGCTTTTCGGCATGACTTCGTGCAACCCATTGGAATGCCGTCTCTACCGAAATATACCTCATTCCCTCTCATCTTGAGAATATTTCCCTTTGCCCGTTTCTTTGCCCTTTTTTTGGTCCCCAATTTGCCCCTCGGCATCCCCTCGGCATTCAGCTGCGGCTCCACGATCCCCGCCTTTGGCCCGAGGCACATGCATGACGTCAATAAGGCTGGTGACTAACATTTTCCCCCCACAGGTCTGGCGTATCAACCGTGAGCGTGCTGTCGACTACCTCAACACCCGCAACCGCATCTATGTCGTCGATGGTTACGCCGGCTGGGATGAACGCTACCGCATCAGCGTTCGCGTTGTCTGCGCCCGTGCTTACCACGCTCTCTTCATGCGCAACATGCTGATCCGCCCCAAGCGTGAGGAACTCGATCACTTCCACCCCGACTATGTCATCTACAACGCTGGTTCTTTCCCTGCCAACCGCTTCACTGAGGGTATGACCTCCGCCACCTCCGTGGCTATCAACTTCGCCGACAAGGAGATGGTTATCCTGGGTACCGAGTACGCTGGTGAGATGAAGAAGGGTGTCTTCACCGTTCTCTACTACGAGATGCCCGTCAAGCACAACGTCCTGACTCTTCACTCCTCTGCCAACGAGGGTGAGAACGGTGATGTTACCGTCTTCTTCGGTCTGTCCGGTACTGGCAAGACCACCTTGTCCGCTGACCCCAAGCGCAAGTTGATTGGTGACGACGAGCACTGCTGGACCGACACCGGTGTCTTCAACATTGAGGGTGGCTGCTACGCCAAGTGCATTGGTCTCTCCGCCGAGAAGGAGCCCGATATTTTCAACGCCATCCGCTTCGGCTCCGTCCTTGAGAACACCGTTTTCGACCCCGTCTCCCGCGTTGTTGACTACGACGATGCCACCCTGACCGAGAACACCCGTTGCGCCTACCCCATTGAGTACATCGAGAACGCCAAGATTCCCTGCGTGTCCGACAACCACCCCACCAACATCATCCTGCTCACCTGTGATGCCCGCGGTGTCTTGCCCCCTATCTCCAAGCTCACCCCCGAGCAGACCATGTTCCACTTCATCTCCGGTTACACCTCCAAGATGGCTGGTACCGAGGACGGTGTCACTGAGCCCCAGGCTACCTTCTCATCTTGCTTCGCTCAGCCCTTCCTGGCTCTTCACCCCATGCGCTACGCCCACATGTTGGCCGAGAAGATCAAGCAGCACAAGGTCAACGCCTGGCTCCTGAACACCGGCTGGGTTGGCGCCGGTGCCACCACTGGCGGCAAGCGTTGCCCTCTCAAGTACACCCGTGCCATCCTGGACTCCATCCACAGTGGTGAGCTCGCCAAGGCTGAGTACGAGACCTACGCTACCTTCAACCTGCCCGTCCCCACCTCTTGCCCCGGTGTCCCCAGCGAGCTCCTCAACCCCGAGAAGAGCTGGACCGCCTCCACTTCCTTCAAGGATGAGGTCACCAAGCTTGCTGTCCTCTTCAACGAGAACTTCAAGAAGTACTCTGACGAGGCTACTCCCGATGTCCTCGCCGCTGCTCCCCAGGTTTAGAGGGTTTCGAGCGATGGTTAAAAATTTCTTTTTCTCCTTGTTTCTTGTTCTCCCAAACAGGATGAATAAGTCATTTGCATGGCGTGCTGCTTTTTTTTTGGTGATGATTTTCGGATCCTCTCGCCGACGTCTGTCGCTTGTATCGGGACAAGCGATGGATATGCTTTGATCTCCCCCCGATTTGGGTTCTTCTTTTTATCTTTTGCCATCTATTTTGACTGGCAGAATGGAGTTATGTAGTGATATTAACGACACAATTTTCTTTACATGATAGTCAATGCAATCATACGTTTCAAGAATGATTTGAATTCCTTTTTGTAATCTGAAGAAATACATTTATGCAGTATGACAATTATAGTACATGTAACTCCAACTAAAATGCCAACAGAGTTTCAACCGACAATTAGTATGCACTTTGCTTGGATGGACAATGCTGCTTCTATTAGAAAGACCCCACCAAAATACCCCTCGCTTCTGGCCTTCGGATAACATGATATGGGAGTCGGCTGTTGAATAGCCTGTTTCTCTGAATCATCCTCCCGTGAAGTGAGAAGGTAGAATATCAATGCTCGGGACCATCTACCAAAGTCCTTTCCTGACGCTGGTACCTCACTCCTCGCAAGATAACGATTTCAGGGCGACGATGACACCGACTGTGAAAGCGCTCCTGACCATCAACCAAAAGTCGATGTGCAAACGAGGGAACATTCGCGTGTAGCTCAAGGCTGGCTTTCTGTAGCGAGGAGGGCGCACGATCCTCAGTCATCCCGGTTGTATTATAAGATAAGGGTAGGACGACCACGTACGGTATGTCCCAGAAAATCAATTCCCATGCGTCAGGGCCCATATCGTCGTTCTTTTCCTCATTTTCGATGTCCAGATTTTGGAAGATCATACAACGAAGATTGGGACAGTTTAGTTTGGGGAGAGAGCATTCTCCCCTTTTTCCGGAAGTGAATATAAGGAGACTTACATTCCATGTTAGGGAACAAGTCTTTTTTAGGTTGCGTGAGAGGCTTTTATAGCTCGGTGCATCATATAATGTCTGACACTATTCCTGTGTCTCCATTGCGATATATCTCCTCGGTACCGAATATTGGAGCCAGGTTGATAAACGTGTTGGGGAAACCGGCTTTTAGGTAGTCCAGAAGGTCAATATATGTGCCGTCCTGGTATCGACCCACGAGATTTCGCCTGCAGCTGGCTGCGAGGTTGGGAGTTCTTCCATGTCCGAACTGCGAGTGGATGAGACCGAGATATTGAGGGTATGACCGTTGGAGTGCCGGTGGTAGCCCTGGGCCGACGGTGGGATACGGCTGGGGGATGTTAGCTCGGCTGCATCGAAATGGCCTCTACAGGGAGAAGGCTTACCTTGAGAGTGTACCACCAAGACTGAAAATATCCTTTGAGGCTGTATATATTCGGTTTAATTTTGTAACGTCAACTTTGCCGGGTATGCCAGGTGTGTTGTCGAAGGAAGAGAGCCCGGGCTGCATGGATTTCACCGGTTGAGAAACTTCAAGGCAAAAAAAGGTAAGAAATACTAAATAAAACATCAAACTATAATTATATTCGGCTCACGGACTCCTCTCACCAACCTTGGAAATGGAGAAAATTTCATGAATATATGTACGAAGACAGGAAATGATCAACGACTTCTAGGAGGGTTCTGTGGTATATATGTTACCACATCAACAAAGCCGCCTTTGTGGATGGGAAATAATCAAAGTATGACTCATTATCTGGTGTTCTTTGTTGTAGTTTGCTTGTATATATTCTGTATAGTGCATGTGTCTTTATTCTAGTGCGTGAAGGCATATAAATACAGCCATATATCTCTATAGTGCAAGTCTCACTTGAGCCTCATCTCATTCAACCCTTACATCATCCTATCAAGGACATTCGCCGAAGCAGCCTTGAGTTTACGGCAGGAGGAGTCTGAAAGTGGAAGTTCTGATTCTGCCGATATCTTGAACAAGGCCAAGTGATCGTGCGTGTCTTCTTGCGCGATGGGTTCCGGTTCTTTTCTGGGGGTCGATAAATCAGTGTAATAGTCCCGCTTCCCCTTCCTCCTCGCCGTCCACCTCAGTGCTATGGTCGTTAGGGTTGTACCCCATAGTTGGAAGACTGTGGCCTGTGATGACTCCTATCGACTCGTGTTCCTGCCCGGTTCGGGGTTCTAGTGGTCTTTGGCGTATGCTTGCTGCCAGCATTCAGGTGCCGCAAACAAATGTGATTTTGTTGCCGCTGCTTATGAGTTCAAATGTATCTACAGAGTCGGACAATATGCCGGCAAAGCAAGCCCATGTGAGGGAGGTGGCTTCTCAAGCCTTTCTCCTACTACCCCTCGGCCCAAACCACACCAAGTCCAATGCTATCCACAATATCAAATATGTGGGCGAGATTCATCGCTGGTCCAACTTTCTCCGTTTCGTCGAAACATATGTCCAAGGCCAGAGATAGAGTAACAAGGTCATCAAGTACACCTATTTATTAGGTGACCCCGAGGCTGAATCAAACCTTATTGGTGATGAGACAGTTTGCAAGGTGTTTTCAATCATTCGGTGGGATTTATAGTGGGGAAAATCTTGAAGGCGCAGTCAATCGGGCTAGAGTTTGCGGATTTTAAGTGCCTTGGAAACCCGTATGCGAACACGCCTGATAGCATTATATTGACCACGAATGGTAAGCTCAATGTTATTGGGGAGCTAAAGGCTCCCTGGGTGGAAGAGCACAAGATGAGCGAGGAGAAGAAAACTATGCTTCGCCATTTGCTTGCCCAGCCGATTAAGTAGACACTGGAAACGTTATGTTTGACCTATCTGGGGCGCCCTCCAAATTCTGCCCCACAATGATGACATAGAAAGAAAATTCGAAGAATTCGAAGTGGTCGGCGGAGAGAACTAAGCGAAGCTGAGAGTGGTGGTGGATGGAGAACCCTTGAGAATGTTAAATAGCCAAAGATGCCCGGAATGGTGGAAATGAAAACGAATTGGTTAAACATGCCAAGAGGTTAGAAGTCAAGGCTGAAGTAGAGGTAGCTTGAACTTGTGGATAGAACAAACACTCACTCCCGCTCCTACAACCCATCCCCGGCTCCTCAATGCGATATACCCCCTATCTAGGAAATCCATACATAAGAAACGTTCCCGAACTCCCATGCCGGTAGGGCCCGTGGGTCTGAATCGAGGCTTGAGGCCGGTGGAGTTCCCGACTTGCCGAGAACGCTTTCCGCGGAGGGAAATGGGAGTGGTGATGCGCTTTGAGTTTGGTTGACACATTCCGCGTGGGAATTTTTCAGGGTCGAGCTAAGCACGGAGTGGATTCCGCAGATGATATTTTGGAGCGCATTCGGCACTTACACTTTCACGATTAGTTGGCTTGGTGCAGTAATAGGGTGGGCTGATGTTGTATACTAGAAGTTGACGGGTTTATTAGACGGCTCCGAGATAAATGTGAGTTATTTCTTTTGTCGGAGAGTGATGCAGAGAGCCGAATGTGTTCTTGGGCGTCCAAGAGGTCCGTGGACATGTGTATGAGCTGTTTAGTTGGGCATTTTGTCTTGTACTTTGAAGTCCCGGTCTTGGATTACACCGGGGCCTCGGACTCTAACAGAGAGTATAGTGACTCGAACATGGACAGGTCGCACACTATTACCAAAAGGTGATATCCGATGCTGGATCTTGGTTGGGCATTCACTGTTCATAGCTTCCAAGGTTAGTCTCGCATCGCTTTGGTAACCTTCCCGCCCCGCCAATTCAAACATCAGCCCATCAAAACAAATTCCCGTCTATTCCCCGTGCCATGTTCAGGACAAATAATCAAGGGTCACCATCCCCGGACAAACAAATGAGGATATTTTCCGGAGAACACTCCTCCGTTGCCTTTTACCGACATGCCCGGTCCTCTCGAAACGATGTTCGAAGTTAACGACTTATATCCGTAATCGTCACAAATGACCAATACCATGGAGCAGACGCAGCATTAGATACAGGGTGAGAATCCACTTTAGAAGCTTACCTGACATATTTATTGCCGGTCATCGGCGGAAAGGAGTCAGAAGCAAGCCCAAACCGGAGGAATCTATGCAGCCTCGGCGTGTCAACTCAAGAATAGTAGCGCGAGCCGCAGCTCCACACCAGGAAAGGGGGATCAATTAGAATCTCAATGGATGAGATTGGTCGGTGGCCAGGGGTTAGTGTGAGGGCGGGCCCACCACAGCGTCAGCGGAATGATGCTCGGCCGATTGGACTGCCGTCCGAGCAAGTTCGGGTCGTTGGCCCGAGGGAAGCGGCAGAGAATTACTGAGGTGGAATAGCCGATTAGCTTTGTTCGCCCCACTGATATGCTAGTCCAGGCTATTGGATTCTAGGCACTGGGACAAAGCTCAACAATTAGATCATAGTCCGATATACGGCTAATCCGTGCGTTTGTAGTGAATACCCAACGTAGAATTGATCTCGTTGGGAGAGTGTGTTGGGAATAGATTGAGGCCTGTGTTCTTGAGCAGGGTATGTATTCATGTAACATCTGCAGCCGTAAATGCAGGTAGTAATTGATATCCGAGATTTGGCCGGCGAGGGTGTATATGCGGTGTCGGGTATATCAGTACCTACGGAGGGAGGACCGGGATCCCGATAAGTTATCGTGGGGAATCCCAAAGGGGTTTAGTGTGGGTGGGGTTTCCGAATTTAGCTCGTGACGCTAATATATTTACCATGTGGATCTTGTAAGAGAGTCAAGGGAATCAAGGGAATGGCAATCTGCAGTCTATTCTGCATTAGATAGTATCAAAAACAGTGAGATACCCAGATACTCTTCTGACCTGGTTAGGTGCCTGTTGCAAAAAAAGCAAGGTCGTGGAATGCAGGATTGTCAAGCTATCCCCCCGCATTTTGACAAGCTCCGTAGCGTGCAGACTTGTTGACGTTCGTGTATTGATAATCCGTGCGTTAATAATCGAAATGATATAGATATCATTGGCCCAACACTTGGACCTTGTGTGGAGAAGCCTGGTTCTGGCGACTTTCGCTCTGTGAGGGAAGTGCCAGGCATGATCCCCGTCTCCATATTGTCGCCTCCATATACCCTCGGCGGGGAACCCGCGGGTAGCCATCGGTTGAGAGTCGGTTGAAGGGGGATAATCTCCGGTTCGGAATAAGTTCACGGTTGTGTAGAATTACTTGAGATTCATTATATTAGACAAGCTCAGGCCCCGATTGTGTCCGATTTGACTCTGTATCGTCGTACCAGAGTACTTGACTCAACACGACATCACACCCCGCACCTTCCTCTGTCCTGTGACTTGTCTTGTGTCTCCCCTCATATTCTCTCTCCCTTCTGCTTTCTATTCTCTGTTCTTCTTTAACTGCACTATTGGCATCAGTTAACACCTGCCTGAATCTGACATATCAAACTACGTCATCGGTAAGTACCATGGTCCAAGTAACCCGTGGACAGTCCCCGTGGCTTCTAAATCCACCAAAGAGATCCTGCTAACTTTCTGAACAGGTTTTCTTACTGTTAGTGCATCATCCGCGTTTTCTTGACCTTCCACGCCTATACATCGTGCATTATATTGACCCACATCTAGGATCTTAATACTTTCACTATGGCATCCACTATCAAGGACGGTGCCAGCACTACTGCTGTCTCTGCCCAAACCGCAACCAAGACCGCCATTGAGAATCCTCCCGACTTCCTGCACCACCCGTACACCCGCCACGCCCTGCCCTTCATCAACGGCGGACTGGCCGGTATGACCGCAACCGCCGTGATCCAACCCGTCGACATGGTCAAGGTGCGTCTGCAGCTCGCCGGCGAAGGAGCTCGCACCGGTCCTCGCCCATCCGCCCTCGGCATCACTCGCGATATTATCGCCTCCGGTAAAATCCTCGATCTCTACACCGGTCTGTCCGCCGGCATCCTCCGCCAAGCTGTCTACACAACCGCACGTCTGGGATTCTTCGAGACATTCATCAAGAAGCTCAATGTCCGCGCCGAAGTCGCAGGCCGAAAGGTTACCTTCGCCGAGCGTGCTGCGGCAGGACTGACTGCCGGTGGAATCGCAGCGATGATTGGAAACCCGGCCGACTTGGCCCTGGTGCGCATGCAGTCCGACGGCCTGAAGGCCCCCGAGGCTCGTGCGAACTACCGTTCCGTCTTTGATGCTCTCGGTCGTATCACCCGCACCGAGGGACTCGCTGCCTTGTGGGCTGGTGCTACGCCTACCGTTGTCCGTGCCATGGCCCTCAACATGGGTCAATTGACTTTCTTCTCTGAGGCCAAACAGCAGCTTAAGCAACATACTTCTCTCTCCGCTCAGAATCAGACTTTTGCTGCTTCTGGCATTGCTGGCTTCTTTGCTAGTTTCTTGTCTCTGCCTTTCGATTTCATCAAGACCCGTCTTCAGAAGCAACAGAAAGATCCCAAGACTGGACTGCTTCCTTACAAGGGCTTGATGGATTGTGCGCGCAAGGTTGCTAAGGAAGAGGGCTGGTTGCGTTTCTACCGTGGCTTCGGTACTTACTACGTCCGGATCGCTCCTCATGCGTTAGTGGCCCCCACTATTTTACCCCAACTTTTGATTTTTCCCCACTGACACGCATCTGCAGGATGGTCACCCTCATCGTGGCTGATTATCTCAACCTCCTCACCAAGTAAACTTGCTTTATTTTGCAAGCCTGAGTTTTCGGGTTTCATTCTTTTACATCGCTCAATTACACGACATCGCATCGACCTATTGCTTGCGCGATTTAATATTGTCTCACGCCACGAAGTCTATCAATAGACACGTTCTGCTAATTTTAACATGAGAAGTGCAGCGTTCGGAGGAAGACAGCCAATCCAACTCCGAGACAATTTATGCTCCGTCAGGTCTGTGTGCATCGCACAAACCCACCCCTCCCTACAATGACAAATTACCCATGGTAGATTTGGTTCCTGGACATTCGGAAAACATGACCGGCGAAGGGCCCATTCCCGTTTGCAATTTCTTTTGCATTCCCGGAGAAGAGAAAAGGAAAGCGTGTCGGAGAGACGGTACACGGCCGACAAGTCTTTTCCGCGGAGAGGCATCACAACAGAATACGATGCATTGTCTTTGCCAGGTCTTTGTCAATTCGTTGCTCATTTCCTTCGTTTTGTTCTGTTTTCTTTTTCTTTCGTCGTGTTTTCGACAAGCGAATACCCCCTTGTCTTGCTGTTGTTCGCCTATGTCATACTCTACGTCATGGTCTTAGACCACGATGTCTGCTTCAGGCAGATATGCGAGTTAGGTAGGATCAGCGGATAGATAGCTTACTTGCCTATTTCATTCTTTTCTCTTTTTCAATACTAAAATAGCTACTATCTCTCTGGTTCATGCAGGGTTGCATTCTTCAAGAGCTATAAGTATGTTTCTAGTACAGAGACAATATATGACTCATCTCAATATTTGATTACGGGCAACCCCTGTCTCTGTTGGATAACGCATTTGAGACAGATTGCATAGATATCACGAGCTGTCCACGGGTATGGAGGTCTATCTGCCCTGGGTTTGTAGGCTTGAGTTGAGAACATCTGAAGTTGAATATGAAGATCGAGTTTATGGCGATGAAGTCATGACTTTTTTTTACATATAGGATAAATAGTAGACGAAAATATAAGTCTTCCGATTATTTATGTGAATGTATTCCATTCTAACGAAGCAGAAAGCAGGCCCTGCAGAATAGAAAACAAGGAGAGACATGCCATCGTGAGTGTGAAACAATTCACCATTAAAATTGACTTCGTAAAAATAGGAGGCCCAAAGTGCATCACCAGCGATATGCTCGCCAGATGGCCGGGGAATCACAAAGCGGGCGACATGAAAAAAATAATAACCGGGCAGTCGACGGTCAAGACGTGCACTTCCAGACCCACCACAAGAACAAGACGCCCATCGCAAGAACGAAAAGAAAAAAAAGATATCACATTTCATCTCATTCCCTTGGAGTTCATAATAGTTCTGATTAAATCTTATCATCGCCAACACGCTTCGACTCGATAGCGCCAGGCGGCAGGACATCTTCAAGCGTCTCGCCTGTGCCTTCAATCTCCTCCTCCGCAGGAACAGAGTCCTTGATCTTGAAGAAGACGACAGGAACGGCGATGAGGATCGAGCCGCACAGCAGACCGAAGTTCGAGGCGTATTCGTTCATGTAGGGTAGCTTTCTTTCATCCAACGACCACATCACGGCTGCGCCGGCGGATTGAAGACCCTTGTAGAAACCTGCCAAGTTGGCGAGCTTGCGACCGGAGTTACCGAGGGCACCCATGATCCTAGAAGAAATAATGTCAGTCACGCGGTATAGCAGGGAACAAAACGAAGAAGATCTTACCAGTAGACAATACCCTGCCAGGCAGCATCATACATGCCGTAGAAGAAGTAGAGGAACATGGGACCAACGTAGCCCTTGGTAGTCCAATCCCAGCCCTTGAAATCCGTGGTCTTGGGATCCACATCCTCACGGGTGTACCTCACCTGCCAGGCGTAGCCACCACCCCAAATAACAACCGTGAGGATGAACAGTCCAGTCAAGGCCGCCTTAGCACGGATAGAGCGACGAACACGCTCCGTATCAAGCAGAGGACCCATGATAACAGCAGCCACGATCTGCGCAAACCAGTACAGGAACCCGTTCAGCGCCTTGGTGCGGGTGTTGAAGTAAGCGCCGTTAATGGCGTTCTGCTGGTATGTGTAGAACCAGTTGGAGGACCAGAACATGGGGAAGAGGAGGACGATCCATGGTTCCGAGCGAACTGTATCCCACAATCCGACGATCTCGGACTTCCACGAGGGGTGCTTCATGAGGATGACGCGGGAACCGTCGGGTCGCACGACTTTGTCTGCGTCGCAGAGACACAGGGCAAGAACTGCGCCTGCGAACATGAGTACGATAAAGGCGATGTAGGTGCCATCACCGACGGTCTTGTTCTCCGTGACATGAATGTTTTGGCCCAGAGGGATCTTTGAATCTCCATGTTAGTTGTTGTTTGGATGATGTAGAGCCAATTGGGAGCGCAAGGCCAGGTAAGGGGGGTTGCTGGGGGCTTTGTCTTACCAAACTACCGATACAGGCGCCGACGTTAAAAATACCCCAGAACCAGGCGAAGTAGCGACCCTTCTGCTGCTCGATCGGGTAGGACATCATGATGGTACCCTGTGCGGCCCAGAGTAGACCGGCGCAGACACCGAGGAAGGCGCCGGCGAAGATGTTGAAACCGGGGACATATGCATGTTCGGAGACGAGGAGACTAATGGAGTAAATGCAGTAACCGACTCCGCCGAAGGAGAGGGAAAGACGGACGCCGATGCGGTTGACGACTGTTCCGGCGAAGAAACCCACCACGGCGAAGGTACTGTTCAACGCGATGTTCTGGTTGATTGTTAGAGCGTGACCCACAATATCCAATGCGACCAAATCGGAGTGTTCGGAGTATTAGATTGGTGAAGAATGGGGAGGGCACGAGATAGGTAGATAAGCAAAACGAAAGTGCCCGAGGGTGCTCGGCTCATACCATTCTATCGGCCAGGTTGGGGTCGGACTTTCCACCACCGCCCATTCCACTTAGGGCGTTGAACATGCCTGGACAGAGGAAACAGACGAAGGCGACCATGCCTAGCTGGATGCGCGGCGAGGCATACCAGCTCGTTGAGAACTTGCCGATCTTACTAGATCTATACATCCATCCTGCGGGTCGGGGCGTTGGGTCAGGTTCGGAGAAATATTCGATGGTAGTCTTCCGTTCATCCATTATGAATGGAGGCGGAAGCCGTAAAAAGAATAGAAGAATAGACGATTAAAATGTGTAGAGAATATTAAGAGGTGTGTTGGGGGAAGAGGGTAAGATCAAAAAAGGAGGCATGAGGTCTTTATTAAACCCAAAAATTTCCACAGATAGCCTTCTGGTTTGTACGATGCACCCCTGCCCCAACTTTTGAAGAGAGATATAGGCCAAGCGAGGGCTAAGTCCAGATTACAATCAAGAGATAGATCCAAATAGTGTTGCAGGGTAGCATTGGTTCGGTCACGGACTGGAGCTAGCTTTATGTGGCGGGCCTTGAGAAAGAGAACCATACGGAGTAGATATTGTTGGTAGATCCAATTGGCCAGGGGGGCTGACTTGCGGGGGTCTAGTTGATTGGGGGCCAGACCGCTTTGATAGCGGTGTTACACCCTGATGGCACTGTTTCTTTGGACGGGTAGGCCGGGTCGCGTGAGAAACTGGGGAAGGGGGATGTCGTATTTGGACAAGGTTACAAGGTTACTGTGGGAATTTCTGGGGTTAGGCTAATAAAGTTGGAGATCTGGCATTTAGAGTCACATCCATCTCATCCCGAAAAGAAAAAAGAAAAAAGGAAAAAAGAGAGAAAAGAGCAAAAGGAGAGAAAGGAGAACCCGTGAACGAGGGACACTAAGGACACTAGTCTGGAAACAGCCATGATCTTACCTTATCTGACATTGATTGGTCGGTTCGTCCCGGTCCCACGAGCCAATCCGTTGGCTGAACTGCGGGGAGAGTCCATAATAGGACTAGCGTGTTCCATTCTTTTGGAACTTTCAAGCACGCGCTTGACATCTGCATGAAGTCACCATGTTTAGATCTATAAGATACCTGGAAATCTTACAATCAGAGGCTCTATTCTATGTAGCACAGATATAGTCAGCTTAAAATCTGGGAAAAATTGCAAAAATCCTGATATGGAGTTTGAAACGTTTCATTGTCTCGGCTTAGTGGAAAGGCACAAGGGAAATTCATTTAAAAACGCTTGAAATGGACGGTATCATACATATTAATCACTCTCTTGGCTTTCAACCTCCTCACTCTCGACTTTGAGCTCAATATCACTATCACTGTCGGTGGCTTCACTGTCTGCACTGTCCTCAGTGTCAGTGTTACTGGTATCCTTATTCTGCCCTTTCTCGCTCTGCATATCCACTTGTTGGACATCCTTCTGAGAATCCACAGGTTCATTTTGCCTTTGCTCGCTCTGCACATCTTCGTTTTCATCCTGCACATCCCCATTCTCCTCCTCACTGTGTCTTTCTTCGTTCTGGGCTTCTTCATCCGGCTCTTCCTCGTCCACTTCTTCATTCCGATCTTCATTTTCCGGTTCCTCGACTTCCATCTCTTTGTTTTGTTCTTCTTCGTTCTGCCCTTGTTCAATGTCGACTTCGTTGGTCTCCACTTCTTCGTTTTGCTCTTCTTCATTCTGCCCTTGTTCAATGTCAACTTCGTCAGTCTCCACTTCTTCGTTGTCTGGGTCTTCGATATCTTCTTCATTGTCCGGCTCTTCGATCTCTTCTTCATTGTCCGGCTCTTCAATCTCCACATCTTCATTCCCTGCTTTTTCGTTGGTCAGTCCATCGATCTCGACCTCTTCATTCTCCCCTTCTTCATTCTCACTTTCTGCATTGTCCGGTTCCTCCATTTCCACCTCTTCATTTCGTGTTTGTTCGTAGTCCGGTTCCGCAATGTCAACCTCTTGGTCCTGTTGTTGTTCAATCTCCACCTCTTCATTCTCTTCATTCTCCTCTTCTCCGTTCTTACCTTGTTGGTTGTCCGGTTCCTCCATTTCCACTTCTTCATTTTGTTCTTCATCAATCTCCACCTCTTCACTCTCCCCTTCTTCGTTCTGCTCTTCCTCGTCTTCATCTTCTTCGTCCTCCCCTTCTTGGCTCTCCCCTTCCACATTCTCCGCATCCTCAACCTCGGCATCTTGGCTCTCCACATCGTCACTGGACTCATCGTCAGATTGAGCAGCCGGAGCAGCCTGACTGAGCGGCTCCATTTTGATGTGCTGTGATGGAGGAGGGGCATCAACATCCATAGCATCATCATCGCTTTCCACATCACTACCCAAGGTAATGCCGGTACTGCGATCCTTCTGCTTTCTGCCATCCCCTTCAAGGTGGTCATCTTCCTCCTCGCGCTCCTGGAGTTCTTGGGCACGGCGAACACGTCGTAGTAGAACAGGATCTGGCCGCAAATCCTCCGCAGTTAACGGAATAGAACAAACAGGACATTTGACCACATGGACGCGGCGCTGTCCCCGACGAGATGCCGGGGGCGCAATAGTAGTCGGGCTGCGTTTGATCATATCCATAATCGCCTCCCGCTCGAAACTGTGCGGACATTTGGTGCTCGTCACGGGATCCTGGTAAGGTGTGAGAGTCAGTGGGCATTTGAGGGAGATGCGCTCGCGCTCGATGGCAATGTCATCGTCGGAGCCGGCGGGTGAAGCACGACGGTTCTGATTGCGTGTACGTGCCGGTGCCCCTGATTGCGTATTTGCGTCTTCCATGTGTTCGAACCATGTAGATGAGTGGGGTAATGGCGGGACGTCGTCACCGGGGAATTTGGAGTCGTGGACCATGCGGTAGAAGCCGATGTAGGAGTTATTGCTGGCATATCTAGATCGTAGTTGTCAGTTTCTGTGCGTTCGAGTATAATAGCCACAAAAATGGCCAGGGGTACATCGCATACCTCTCTGTCAAAGAAAGCTCATCCCATTTCTGAACGCCCTCCGTCAACTTATCGACCAGCTTGCGACTAGGCGGGTTCTGTGCATTGCGCTCGCGCATCTCTCTCTCCTGCTCATCTTCATAATCGCCATCGGTGGGATCCTCGGTCCCATCGGCGTCTTCATCAGCATTGGCTCTCTGCCTTGCCCGCTGTTGGCGGGTCTGTCTCACTCCCAAAGCAGCGGCGACAGTCTCGCCCTCTTCTCTTTCAATTTGACCCATCGCATCTGTCAACCCTTGGAGCTTTATTTCTGAATCGACAATCAATCGGGTCTTCTCCTCCATCTGCGCAGTAATAGCATTGACTCGAGTCTCTGCCTCAGCAAGCCGTTGGTACTCTTCATTGCTCTCGTCGTCGTCGACATCCTCGTCGCCTTGGCGCCGGCGCGCTTCCTTCAGTTTCTCGTATCGAATCCTGGCATCGCTAAGGCGCTCATTTACTTCGCCACCTGAGTGGGTGAGTTTCTCGGTGGCATGTTGGAGGTGGGTGCGGAGGGTGCGGAGGTGTTGTGATGCGAGGAGGGCGGCGATTTGGCGCTGACTTTCTGCAGTGAGAGGGGCCTCGGGAGTCTCGTATTCTGGTAGAGGTGTTGCCTCTGAGACTGAGGTCTGGGTTGCGTTTCGTCTGCGTGATTGTGCTGATTGTGGATGGGCTGAGGGCCGTCGGCTTGGTGTTGCCGACATCGTTGTGGGAGAAGTATTATTGTAGTGGGTGAATTGGTGAGATCCGGATTATGGGGGTTTTATGCTTTGATTCAAGTACAGGGTTCCCAAGCCGTTGACAAAGAAAGTCCAAGTAACAAAGCGCATCTCGAAATCCCGACGCGAGACGCGATTACGCTAGTCCCGTTTAGGTTACATATATCAGCGATAAGCCTTATCACTGCGGAGTGGGCCTGGACATTGGAAGTATGTCGACTTCCAATGTCAAAGACACTCTCATGTTTATTCTTCTGCATTATTTACTCACAGGTCTGGTTCTGTTAATCCCAGGGGAAACCCGTTACCTATTGGATGAATATGTGGGTACATATTGCTCTCATCGCTCATCACTTCAAGCTCTCCTATCCTAGATCTAGATAATATATTTTCCTTTCTCCCATAAAAATACTCCATCTCCAAATTGGAAGCGCGAAAAGCAAGACAGCCAAAGAACACTTCTAGTTAGTAGTTAGGGGTATTTATCCTCACTATAAAAAAACAAATCTTGGAAATCGATGGCCAGAAGCTGCCGCTGTTCTCGATGCCCATAAAACTATCATACACGACCTTTACCGTTAGCATTTCTTCAACTATGTAGAGTCGCCCGTAAATCAAACCTTTTAGGGGAATACAAGTGACCACGTTGATTTGAAACACCTTGTTCGTGTCGCATATTCATTTACTCCGAGCTGAATATAAGGCTGAAATTGTAGCATTTCATCTATCACTAATTACGTCGCACAAACCCCCTGCATGAGCCCATACTAAGAAACCACCCTCGCAATATCCAAGCTACATTGATGCGCTCTATTTTGTTAGTCGAGTATCATAAAATATCTCGGTATGTACCTCGATCTTCCCCAACAAACTACATTGTGACGCTTACATAGAATGACGAAGTCAGAACGGGACGCCTTAATCATACGCAGCTATCTACCAGCGACAAGGGTTCCCTGTTTTTTAAATCTGCATAATCATGCATTTTCTCTGAAACCCGTCCCAATCAGACGAATGTTGGAACGACCTTCGGGCCCCAATCCAATGCTCATGTCAAAGTTGCGGGTGGCTTTGCGTTCGTATACGGATCTGATTCGAGCACTGATCTCCATTCGCACAAGGCTATAACATGGCAACCTGATGCAGCGCTTTGCCCTCTAGCGGTGTAGACACTGATCTCCATTCGCACAAGGCTATAACATGGCAACCTGATGTAGCGCTATGCCCTCTAGCGGTGTACATGCCGCTGCCAAGATGGCTGCTCACCCGCAGCTCTCGACTCGATCATACTCCACAATCAACCCTAAATGCCCGCAAGATGGACAACACATACAATCTACGGAAAAGCTTAGACCCTGAGTCTTGATATTAGCCTTTTGGGCTTGTTGTTCCTGATGTTGCTGAGGCGCAGGCGATTCTTAAGAGAGTTGCTGAGGCTGTGGAGGATTTTACGGGGTCTGTGCCTAATTCAATGGGGATTGGAGTTTGCGGGATTGCATCTTGAGGTTAAGAGGGCGCTTGTTACGGCGCAGGGATTGATTGGGTTTGAGATGTTTTTGATGGTTACAGATCCTGATGGGAATGGGGTGGAGATTCAGCAGCAGGATGAATAGAGGGGTTCAGAGGGATCTGGGAATGGTACATTAGTAAACTGAGAAGGCTGACTAGAGTTTGTATTGAAAGGGGTGAATATGCCGGTGGTTGAGGGTTGTAATCATCAATTGTGATTCATTTTATATAAATTTTGTTGGAAAGTCTAGTTATTTTGATGTGTGGGGAGAGAATTCGTTGGAATTTAAAATACAAGTGCTGAGCGATGAAGAGTTTACCAATGGAATATCCAAGTCTTCATGATAGCCTATACCTTGTAGAAGCAGTATGCGTGATAGAAGCCTGGCGAGGTCATCTGTTAGCAGCTGAGAAAAGCAATGCACATATGGGAGTTACTCACTGACGGCTTCCTTCTCTTCCTCTGTCATGTTCAATGCACCAGTCGTGCGGTCTCTTACGCCCATCCGCTCACTGAGCGGACCCAGCTCGGGGTGATTCTTCTCATCTTCCCAAATCTCCAAAAATGGCTTGCGATACTGTAGTTCCAGGTTGTAATCCTCGGTCAGGCTGAGTAAAAAGTTAGTTATGTATGGCAGAACGTGATAATGGCCGACACTCACGCTCGGAAAGCTTCCCAAGGAACAACGTATTCAGGGACCTCCTCCACTGCCTCCTTCATGAAGTAACTGTACTTCCACCCGAAAGGCGGACGGAAGATTCCATCCTCGGGGGTTGTGCCAGGGAACTGAACGCGGTAGATATCGTTGCCCCACTGGGCCCGCTCATCCTCCTCGACTTCACCATCCTCGGGGCCTTCCGGTTCAGCAGGTTTGGCAGCCTCTCGCTCCTTGCGCTCCTTATGGAAAGTAGACACGCGGCTGGTAATGACGTCTGAGTTGGGGCAGACGCCAAGGAAACGACCGCCTTTCTTCAAGCAACCGGCGACGTTGCTGAGCATTTGGCGCGTCTTCTCCTCGGTTTCAAACGCATAGTGAATGGCAAACATAGATGTGACAATGTCAAAGCCACCACCACCGTAGCGGGAGGCCATGACAGATCCACCGGGGCCGGCATTAGCATCAATGCCTACCCGCTGGACGATGTCGATATCGCCTAGCCACTCGCCAAAGCAGTCTTTCGGGTAAAACTCGGCATGGAAAATCGGCTGGGGTGGTCGACGGCCTCGCTGACCACGGCCTGTGCGCATTTGATCGTACCGGCCTCGCGCCTGCTCAATCGAGACATTGGCAGGGTCAAGACCGACATAGAGGTCAACCGGCTGAGGCGCCAGCTGCCACTTGCCTAGATCACCGCCCTTACCACAGCCGAGATCTAGCACGAGAAGCTTTTGATCAACAGGGGGCGGCGGTCCTTGGCTGTCGTCCGCCCAGTCCTTGCTATCCTCGAATCGCGCGACAAATGACTCGTCGGGAGAGAACTTCTGAATCAGAGTACTCTTCACCCAGTTGTTGAAGCTTCGCAGCCCCTTGATCTTGCTCTCTGTCTTCCGCCACTCACGGCCTCTCTCGGGGACCGCGTTGTAATGTTGTCGAACCACGTCTGTGACACCACGCTGCTGGGAGTTACGCATAGCCTCATCCTGCTCCGCACGTTCACGTTCCTCCTGTTTGCGTCGTAGTGTTTCACGGTCTAAGAGCCCCTGTCGCGCTCCGCCACCTGGTCTCTTGCGTTGACGCGGTGCATCGGGGGAGGGAGAGCGGCGTGACTGTAGTGGCGATCGAGAGCGTCGGTCTTCGCGTGGTGGAGCGCCGCCAGGGCTGCGGGAGCGGTTGCGTCGTGGAAATACTGATGGCGGAGTTCGGCCTCGCTTCCGGAGGGCTTGGTGTCTCTCCTGGAGTCTTCTGCGCTTGGATGCGGCGTTCGATAAATGGCTCGCTCCGTCTGCCGCACTGTCTCCTTCGATGCTCCTGTGTCTTCCGGTGTCTGTTGGAGGGTGTGTGGTATTCGTGCGGGCAGGCGAGCGGGGGGTGGATTGCCCATGAGCTCCATCATGAGCTCCATCTCCATTGGGGTGATCCATGGCGACGTGGGTAGAGTTGTGAAATGTTCAAAGAAATGATTCGGGAGAACAATGGCCGCGGAGATCTGGCGAGGAAAGAAAGGTGTATCTGGAAATTAGAGTAATTAATCTTGGTAGAAACATAGAATTTTAGGCTTATTCCATAGAAATATTACTCTCCGGAGATGTGAAAGTCAGAGTTATATCAGAGTAATGGCCAGCTGGGGATCCGAAGAAAGTCCAATGAGCTCCGGATCTCGACCAATCAGAGCGTCTCAAGGCAACCCTAATTCCCATTCATCTGTCTATCTACGTACAGTCTTTCAAATGGATTCTTAAGATTACGGCGATTAGACATGAATATGAGACAAATCTATTCTCATCATTGCGAAGTGTCATGTCTCACAATGACCATATATCGAAGCTATCTGAAAAAAAAAGCCGCTGAAAGATGCACTTTGACCCTCGTCATAAAACCGCGCTCCCAATTAATGTAATATTGAATAGAAAAGAAGATCAGAATGAAAGATCACTGAGGCAAGACAGCTTTCCGTTTTGGCGACTTGGTCGTCAAAACCTGTCTTACCCGTCGGATTTTCGCCCACCACTCGCGGTCTGCTTTCTTTTTCGCGTCCGGGTTTTCCTCTTCGCCTCCAGTCTCCGTTGGTGTGCTTACGTCGGTCCGCAATGTATCGGTGGAGGCCATGGTGCGAACTCTGCGGCGGTGTTTGACTTTAACGGCCTCCATGACGACCTGCCACCCCGCGCGTAGTTCCGTCAACTTCTCGTTGGGCCGTCCAGTGTTGCTTTGGGCTACCTTTTCAATCCAGGGACAATACTCCATGTGCTCATCGGCCACATCGAGGGAAGTGTAGACGGTCACGTCTCCATTTTCTTTGGGTTTGTACATCCATAACCCCAGGCGACGGAAACACGCACCACACCCGACTAACCCCGCAGCTCCATCGGAGGCAGTATCCCAGCCGAGCAATGCTAGCGCCAGGGCAGTTCGATTGACAACTTTGGATGCTTCTGTTGGGTTTTGGTTATCGGTGTTTGGAGGCTGAGTCTCTCCGCTGGTGGATACAGCAGCTTTCTCGGCCTCTTGGAACCATTCGTCTGGAAGTCCTTTGATAAGGACATCAAGGTCAAGCCCTTCTGGAGTCTGAACGATATCCTCAGCTGGTAATTTATCCCCCATTTTCGAGATGTTTGTATATCGCTTGTGAAGTCCCGATAGGGCAGCATCACAATTGGTTAAAGGGAGATGTTGGATAGTCGCTAATTCAATGTTAGTCATGGGGCAAAATGTCCATAGTATCCTCTTATCCAGACTCACAATCACAGCTCTTGTTTCGCCAGGGACAGTTTTCGCCATGAGCACTGCTTAGCATTTTCGCATACTCATCCACCAGCCTCGCGCCTGCAGATAAATAGGTTAGCATATAACCTTGTTCAGCCGGCCTAGCAATCTGTTGGATTACTCACGGACTTCCTTGCGCTCCTCCACCTTCTCAATGTTGAAACCATCAAGCTCATCGATTTCATCAGGAAGCTTCACAACGACTGCGCCACCGCAATCACTCACGCAGGTGACACGCATAACATCCGTACATATCCAACCACGTTTCGCCCATTGTACTTCGTTGATCGGAGAGGGCTTTGAAGTCCACCGGTCGACACGGCGGAAGGTCTCTAACCGCTCGAGAAAACGTTCGCGGTCCCAAGGGACAAAGGTTGGGCGCTTATTCGAATTTGCTGACGCTATTCGGTGCGCCGGCCGCGATATCTTGTGGATTGAGTTGCGTACTGCTGTGAGATCCGAACGGTCGGCACTGGCCAAACGTACTTTCTTGATCGATAAGTTGGCGGAGAGACGGTCTTGCACCGTCGTTGGTGTCGCAGGGGCTAGTTTGGGGGCGCTGTCGGGCGTAAGAGGTTTCGATATTGATTCGAGAACACGATGAAACTTGCGCTTCTTTGATTCCAAAGCGTAGGACATATTGGCGCTGCGTTGGGAAGCAAGTCAAGTGAGGCGGATCAATACAACGCGGAGAGTTAGAGCTGCGGCGATCATCACGCCCGAAGGTGTCTCCGCCTCAGGCATCAACATCGATATTGGATCCATACATGGATACTCACGGCCAGTTCTAAATAGAACGATATAGATGTCAGCATTCTCTCAATTATCAATTTAATTCTATTGTCAACTGTTGTGTACTGTTGACAGGGCTATTCCACTCCGACAAATGCTCCACTGCTGATTGGCCGAGACATTCCGCGACATCGTACAATCGAACTTCAGCAACGTTCTTCTTTCACTCATCCGCCTTAACCATGGCTTCGTTGGGGAGCTCTCTGTCGCTATGGCGGGGTGTTGCGCCTCGTCTGGCAAAGGACTTTTTCACATCCCAATGCCTCCCAAGTCAGGGCTACGCAGCCAAATCAATCCGCCAATTCGGTGCCCTTCAGTTCCGTCAACCCACCAAAATTCAATCGAACCTTCTGAATAATAAGAAATTCTTCTCCTCCAGTCTCAACCGTTCAAATGCCGCACCGGCCGTTGCAGAGGCGGTCGAAGGGGGTTCCGCAAAAGCCAAATCGAGCTTCCCCAAAATTAGCGACAAAGCCGTTGCATACTGGCTTCTAGGCAGCGCGGCCAGTGTTTTTGGAATTGTGGTCTTCGGTGGTTTGACACGTTTGACAGAATCAGGGTATGTGGACTGGGCTGCTGGGTCTTCACGAAAAGTGAGCTTCGAACGCTGACCGGATACATTTTGGCACAGATTGAGTATCACCGAATGGCGACCTGTTACCGGCTCCCTCCCTCCAATGAACGCGGAACACTGGGAGGATGAATTTTCAAAGTACCGCGCCTCTCCCGAATTTCAATTGCTTAACCCGAACATGACTCTATCCGAGTTCAAGTCGATCTACTATATGGAATGGATTCACCGGCTTTGGGGCCGGTTCGTCGGAATCTCGTTTGTGCTGCCTGCGGTCTACTTCGTCGCTCGAAAGAAGGTCTCCAAGCCAATGGCGTTGCGTCTCTTCGGAATTGCTGGTCTTATTGGTTTCCAGGGTTTCCTGGGCTGGTGGATGGTCAAGTCTGGCCTGAAGGATGATCTCTTTGCTCCGGGCAGTCACCCGCGAGTGAGCCAATACCGCCTGACTGCTCACTTGGGTGCTGCTTTCGTTTGCTACGTTGCCATGTTGTGGAACGGTCTTGCTATTTTGCGGTCTAACCGGTTGATGGCCGACCCAGTTGCTGGACTCAACCAGCTGAATGCGCTGCGCGACCCGAAGCTGGCCTTCTTCCGCCGCTCAGTCGCTGGTATTGCTCTTTTGGTCTTCACAACTGTAATTTCTGGTGGTCTCGTTGCTGGCCTTGATGCTGGACTTATCTACAACGAATTCCCATGGATGGGTAAAGGACTAGCACCTCCCAAGGAGGAGTTGTTCGATGCCCGATACTCCCGCCACGAGGACCGCTCCGACCTTTGGTGGCGCAACATGCTTGAGAATCCTTCCCTTGTTCAGCTTGACCACCGCGCCCTCGCAGTGACCACCTTCACCGTCATTTGCGGCTTGATGGCTTACACCCGCGGCTCGCCCACCATGAAGCGCTTCCTGCCCGCACCTGCTAGAAAGGGTGTCCACGGCGTGTTCGCCTTCGCTTGTTGCCAAGTCGGACTCGGTATTACTACTCTTCTCTACCTCGTTCCCACCCCGCTTGCTTCCGCCCACCAGGCTGGTAGCTTGTTCCTCCTGACCTGGGTTATGATCTTGGGCAGCCGAGTCTGGCATCCGTCGCGTACAGCCAAGCTGTTGCAGATGGCTGCGAAGGCTCGCTCCCAGCAGCTTTCTAGCACTGCTGCCTCTGCCGTGAAGAGAGTATAATTACCCTGCTTCTCGAGTGTATAAATATGTCGGCCAGGGTTGATTGTGTCAATCAATCGCCTTGGTAATTGATACCATCTCCATTCATCTGTTGACTCGAGCGATTCTCGAGTCTTATTGTATAACTAGCATACCTACTCATGTATTGTAAAAACAAATTTTGAACTAAAATGAAGTTATTGGTTGATCTCCCTAAGCCCAAAATTGATATCCCCAAAGTGTGCCAAGCCGCTTGTTTTTTTCTTTGTTTCTTTTTTTTCGTCTTCTTTCTCGCCCTTCACACTTCTTTTTCCTCATCTTGTCTCCACACTTGTCTTCCACCGTTTTCTTACATTCAGTCGCCAGATCTCAGGGATACTTTCTTACTCTCGCCTGCCTCGTCAAACTCACACCAACTTACTCCGCCATCTTTGTAGAAGGTCTCGCGGCACGCGCAGGATTGCGGCGTGTTATGATGTATCCAACAGGCAGGCCGTCCTCACCAATAGGGATATCAGTCTCATCCCGAAGCCACTCCTCATCCCCAGCAATCGACAAGGTCATATCAGAATCAGTAGACAAAGAATCAGCCTGCTGCTGCAGGACTCGGCGAGGTGCATGAACCATTCTCTGTCCACCTGCAATACCTCTCACAACGCCGGTAGTATTAGTAGTTCCCGTTGGGTTACCAAAAGATCCAAGATCCAGCAGGGTTTGCGCAGCCCTAACATCGGCAATGGACTCTGCGGATCGACGGTCCTGAGCCCCATCCACAGGTGGCAATGACACTGGCATATCGCCGCCGCCCTCGGGGACATGAGTAGCTCCAAAGGAAGCGTGAGTTCGGTCTCCGTTTCGGTCGGTCAGACACTTGCGGCAGATTTGCCAGCCGCAGTTCTGGCAGCGAGACATGCCGTTCTTGTTGCGCTTGTTGCATACGTCGCACTTTGCGGTATGGGCTGCCACTTCTGAGAAGTGAACGCCGACTCGCCGTCTCTGGACTCGATGGTTTGCGGTTGCATCGCGGTTAATTCTTTGGCGATTGACTTGCTTGTTCGGTGGTACCCGATTTGTTGGGATTCGTCGAGGCGCGTTGGCGGGGATCTTCATGGTTGATGCCACCGGGGTGCTTGGGGATAGTCGCTCGCGGATTGTTGTCTGTGCGGAGCTAAGAGTCGATTGTGTAGAGGTTGGGGATGTCTGAATTGGCTGGGGTTCCTTTAGGCGTACAGGGAGTCGAGGGGTGGGAGTCATCTCTAGAGGATGGGCTTGTAAGCTGCACTTTTGGCCTGAGACGGAGGTTTTTATTCTCTCTTTCTTACCCCTCTCCACGTTCACATTGCCTTGAAAAGCCCCGGCAGAGACCTGTTGTTGGGAAGTCAGCTATGTAAGATACTCTCTTTCTCGTATATCTAGCATTCTATACGCACGTCTTGGTAAGTAAACCCGGGATCCCGAAAAGCCTGCTAGATATTAGAATGATATCTCAAGGGAGAGACGGATGGATACAAACATTCTGGCTCGGGTCAGGCGGGACAAGCCATCCATTAGCTGGATATGGTGGGTACGGGTTAGGAATGGCATTGATTTTCTGCGGCGAAGACGAAGAACTTTTGTCTGTTCCATCGTACATATTGTTAGAAAGATGCGAGCTCGGCTGGTTGCGCCTGTTGGCTTCGACGGACTCGTCGAGCTCCCGAAAAGATGGAAGACTCAAGTCTGGGATGCGAGGGAGAGGCATGGTATGATGACCCATGATTGTAAAAGAGCTGTGCTCGATGGTACTTGATGATATTTGAAGGAAGTATTGCTTTGACCAAAAATAGAGAAAGGAAGAGGATGGGGATGTAGGAAATGGAAATGGATGGTGTAGATAAAAGGCTTGGGGTTGATGAAGGTTCTCAGATGCAAGTTGTACTGGGCATTGTTATATACAGTCTCATGGGATCGGATGACGCCTGGTCGTTTTGAGGAGAGGGCCACTTAAGGGCAAGCAAACAGATTGGAACCCTCGAAGACACAGCACAGGTATACTTGATGATATTGAGCACCGGGTCAACATCTGGTTAATCTAATTAGGGTTAACTATTTGTGAGTCCATAGCCTGCCTTCTAGCGGCGAGATATCTGATATCTGCTTTACCCTATATCAATAACCGATTTTGAATCAAATACAATACAACGAACGATATTGTTTGAAAATTGGCGGTATCGCCTCGATATTTCTGAGAACCTATTTTATTTGCTGCATTCATCATGAAACGGAGAATTGCATGCAAACCCCAACGCATAACACATCAATAGCATCAACCTCCTCCGCTCGGGCAATCATGTCGTTTCATTCATTTGTGGGCTGTATATTCATCGTCAGCGATATCGGCTCGTGGAAATTTGCTGATATTAATAACATACGGATTCCTTCCTCGGGGCTGGGCTCAATGCCGACGACTTCGGCAGCAGGCTTGGGCTCGACAGCGGTCTTGTCATCCTTCATCATGGGGAAGGTCATCACTTCCTTGATGCTGTAGTTGTCGGTAAGGAACATGACCAGGCGGTCAATGCCCATACCCCAGCCACCAGTCGGGGGCAGACCGTACTCGAGGGATTGACAGAAAGTCTCATCAACCATCTGGGCCTCGTCATCACCTTGGCTCTTCTGGTTGGCCTGCTCCTCAAAGCGCATACGCTGGTCGAAGGGGTCGTTCAACTCAGTGTAAGCATTTGCGATCTCCTTGGTGCTATATTGAGTTAGCCAAAATTCTTTGAAAGCTGATTGGCCAATTCGGGGCAGACCAAATTCAGACCAATTTGAAATTTGGAAATTTGGAAAGAAGAGCAGAGTCTTAACTCTAACTCTAGTGAGCACTTACCAAACAAAGGCCTCAAAACGCTCGCAAAGACCAACATGCTCGCGGTGTTTCTTAGCCAGTGGCGACATCATTTGGGGGTGACCAGTGATCAAAGTGGGGTTGACGCAAGTGTTCTCGATGAACTCGCCAACCAGCTTGTCAAGCATGCGAGCATTAGTCTGAGGAGCCGCGCAATCCACGTTCATCTTCTTCAGAATGCGCTTGAGGAATTCGTTCGTCTCCTGAGTGTGCAGCTGGTCACCAGAAGGGAACTTCTCGCCGCAGGCCTCCTCGAGAGCAGGCATCATCTCCACTCGCCGCCATGGAGCCTTCCAGTTCACGTTGTAGGTTTCGCCAGACTGAGTGTGGAAGACTGTCTCATAACCACCAGTCACGTGCTTAACCAGACTCGAAACAAGGTCCTCGGTCAGGTCCATCAGGTCGTACACATCCGCATAAGCCTGGTAAAACTCGCAAGATGTGAACTCGGGATTGTGAGTAAGGTCAATTCCCTCATTGCGGAAGTTTTTACCGATTTCATATATACTCCGTTTTATTAGCATGGGTCGATAGAGGATGAAAAATTGACATACCGTTCCATTCCGCCTACAATCAGCATCTTTAGGTAGAGCTCAGGAGCGACTCGCATAAAGAGGTCCATGTTGTGTTCGTTATGGTGGGTAGTGAAGGGTTTAGCGGTAGCACCACCCGCAATAGCGTTCATCATAGGAGTCTCAACCTCAGTGAAGTCACGGCTATCGAAGTACTGGCGGAGGTAGGAGACAATCTTGGCCCGAGTCCGGAAAATTTCACGTGATCGGTCATTCATGATAAGATCCAGGTAGCGCTGGCGGAAACGCAGCTCTTTATCCTGGAAGCCATAGTGTTCGGAAGGAATGGCATGCAAGCAAGGCGTCAGGAGAATGACCTCAGTAGCGAAGATAGAAAGTTCACCGTCGTCACGGTTCTTAGGGCTAGTTCGGCCCGGGAAACCGACGATACCCACGATATCACCTCTGCGAAGTAGCTCGTGCTGTTCTTCAAAGGGTTTTCCAGTCGCGAATTGTGCTTGGCACATCACCTGGACCTTAACACCCTCCGCGCGGATATCGTAGAAGTTCAGCTTGTTGCCGGAGGTACGCTTAGTGTAGATACGGCCACCAATGCGAACGGTGACATCGGGCCTCTGTTCGCCCTTCTGGAGGCCCTCATAGTCCTTAAGGAACTTTCGGAGGTCAGTGTCGACTTTGAATTTGTGCGGATAGGGGTCGGGCTGCTTGGTTTCGCGCAGCTTGTTGATTTTCTTGCACCGAATCTCGAAGTATTGCTGGAATTACACATTAATTAGCTCCACAGAAATTGGGAATTAACCTAGTCGCAGGAGTACTAACATTGGGAGTCAAGTTGGCTTCGTCCTCCTCGGCCGATGATTTCTTCTCAGCCTTGGGCTTGGGGGGAGCAGCGGCCTCCTTCTCCTTCTTCTTGGCGTCCTTCTCACGCTGCTTCTGACGTCTCTTCAATTCAGTCTTGGAGACTTTCTCGCCGGTGACATCGTCGAGAAGAAGGTTAGCAATGGAGGCTGTAGCCTCTTGAACAGGGTTGGAGTCCGCCATGATGTGTGGTTACAGAGCACAAAAAAGTGGGATGGTGGGATGGTGGGATAACGGACGGAATTTTTGGGCGGGATCGGCATGGAACATGATTGGACGGATTGCGGGGATCTTTCCAACTTTCATGACTCATTCTTAAATTGACTCGACTCGTTCATAAAGGCACTGAGATAAACTACAATATACATATTAACTATACATGTAAATGACGATTTTATTATAAAATAATATGTCCAACTCCCCGGACTCTACCTCATTGTCGAGTATAGTTCGCGGATACGCAATTGGAATTTAGGGTTTAGGGCACGGGTATATATACTTGTAGTGACTGTTATATTTAACAAGACAAAGCGTTTGACGGTCATCCACTGTCAGAAAGTAGTTTATAGTTATTTGTTAGGACATTAGTTCTGTAATTAGATTAGTGTAGCTTACTTAGTATCCAGGTGTACATACCTACCTCCCTGCATTACCATGGAGTAAAGTGCCCTAGTACGACTAGTAGATAACCCTGGCTAGTCCAGAGTTGTCCTTGTTGAATTTAAACGAACAGAGGGACAGAGTAAAATGCATGGCATTGATGAACTAAGATGGCTACTATGACCGGAACTTTTATAGAGCTAGTAGTTGCATCCACCGATGCTTACATACCAATCTGGTGCCCAGATGTTGCAGATGTTGCAGACTCAGTGGCCTATGGATGCCTTTTACGGAATAGTTGGGTGACAATTATTACAACATCCTATGAGGGATAGCTCAGGAATCGGCATTGACTTCTAAGGATGACTGCAGCTCATATCTCCTCGTAATTGTGGGGAAATATCTTGAAGAACCTTGGGCTAGTCTCGACATGAGCAAGTCTGGAGAGAATATGGAGGTTTCGAGAGAGGATATACTTGTGCATTTTTGGTCTGCGCTTGTCGTGATTCATGTTCTATTCCTCATATATTCCTTGCCTGACTACTGTAGATGCTTCTTCTTGTCAGATTTGGTGACAATGATCTATGTAGATTCAAATTGTAGAAGCCGGAGCGAGGAGAAGGGCGATATGCACCTTGTAGCCACAGCGTAGTGTCGACTATCTTCCATCTCTACTTTTACCTGTCGAATAGGCGAGAAGCTCTTGCATCCTTCCTTTTTTTTTCTCACTTATCATTCTCGAGCTATTCCAATCATTTTGCTTGCTTTTTCTTTTACCACTCTTCTCTCCCTGTCATTCTCATGCGCGTACCCCCTTTCTTCATCACCTTCCTTCGTTCACCCACCCCCTCGACCTCGATCTCGCCTGTCTCCTCCTAACTGCCGACACCAGTCTATGTCTGTCTGCAACCTTTGTCTCTTGGCTCTTTCTTTCGCCCCTCGTACACCTCATCACCTGCAGCGGTTTTCACTCTTTCGGCCAACTCGGTCTTGAGAATCACGCTTGTCTCTGATTTTTGTCTACCTTCATATCCTGTGCCTTTGGTATCTGTGCCTCTTGGTATGTCTCACTTTACCTTCTGCTACTGCCAGTGACCTTAGCCACCACTCCTTGTCTCATGTCTTCCCGGTTTTACGGCTAACGATAATTCCGCAAGACTTGATCCTTCATCATGTCAGGCCTGTATGACCGAGTTCCGAAGTCGGAACCCAGCCCAGCAACTTGTGAGTCCAGTCTCTCTTGACAAAGACAGTCTTCTCGCTAACAAGTCACCTCATTCCTATAGCTGGCTTGGCTGTTCCAATGCCCGTGTCTCATGGCCTACTTGACATCACTCCAGCCCAACCAATTCCTGTGGCCACTCTTGATAACCTCACGATGGACATGAAGAATTTGGTTAAAAAGATTCAAGACCTCAGTCACTTGGGAATCGAAGACAGCAAAATTATGCTTCCAAAGATATGTGTTGTCGGTGACCAGAGCACCGGAAAAAGCTCCCTTATCGAGGGTATTTCCGAGATCAAGGTGCCCAGATCCGAAGGAACTTGCACCCGATGCCCCCTCGAGATCAATCTCTCCGAAAGCGACGATACCTGGAAATGTGTGATTCACTTGTCACGCCGCTACATCTTCGATCCGTCGAAGCGGATGAAGATGCCGAAGAAGTCAGAGCCACTGGGACCATGGATTGCCCTTGGTGGCCAAGATGATGAACACTTTATCACCTTGGACAATAAACAGGATGTCAAAAGGGCTATCATGTGCGCCCAGTTAGCAATTCTGAACCCTAGCACGAATTCGCAGGATTTTCTTCCTGGATCGGCCGACATGGAACAGCCACCTCAGGTTAAATTTTCTCCGAATGCTGTCCGCTTGGACATCTCCGGTTCTGGTCTTCCAAATCTGTCCTTCTACGATCTGCCTGGAGTGATTAGCCAGACGGAACAGGATAATGAACGTTACCTGGTGAATCTGGTCGAGAACCTGGTCAAGGATTATGTTTCTCAGGAGCATTGCATTGTTCTTCTCACACTGCCCATGACAGGCGATGCAACCAATTCCAGTGCTGCTCGTATTGTTAGGGACATCAAGGGCGCAAAGGAACGTACCCTTGGAGTCCTGACCAAGCCTGATCGCCACCCCCCTGACGAAGCATTTGATCAATGGCATGAGATCCTGGATGGCAGCAAGTTCAAGCTTGGTCACGGGTATTACGTCATTCTAAACAATCCTGATCCAATTGTCAGCCATGCCCAGGCTAGGAAGGAGGAGGAGATATTCTTCAGTTCTTCACTGTGGACACGGGATCTCGCCGCATTCCATGACCGATTTGGCACCACACAACTTCAAACCGCATTGTCTGACCTTTTGATGCGTCAGATCTTAGGATCATTGCCGTCGATAATTGCCCAGATTGATGAAAAGTCAAAAGCTATTGATGAAGAACTTCAAACATTGCCCAATCCTCCTACTGAAGATGTGCAGCGGATCCTTTGGGCCAAAACCTCGGATCTTGAACGGAAAATTCATGAACTGTTCGATGGAACACCCGGAATCGAGAATGGTTCTTCGCAGCGAAAGCCGCTGCAAGAGCAGTGGAACAAGATCATCACGGATCTCCAAACTGCACTGGCAAAGACACGGCCCATCTTGGACGTTGCTGCGCAAAAGGACAACGAAGACTTAGCAGAAATTGTGGATTCCGATTGTGAAATGAAAATCGTGGGCGTCAACATGTCAACTCCAAAGAAACGAAAGTCGCCTGCGAGTGCTCCTTCCATATCAGAACCGTCAACTCCGAGAAGAACTTTGTACAGCACCTCCCACTTCGAAGGATCGAAATCTACCCGAATCAGTCTACAGCAGCTCACAGAACTCAAAATCCGCTCCAACACGGTTGGTGTGCCGAACCAGCTTGATCCACGAGCGATTGAAAATCTGAACAAAAGGAGCGTGGAGCACTGGGGAAAGCTCATGGAGATTTTCCTAAAGGCCACCCATAGCCTTGTGCACGGCATGTTGATTGAAGCTCTTGAGGAAGAATTCGCCCAATATCATCAGACTGGTCTGTATCAGGAACTCAACAGAATATTGAAGGAATTCATGAGCAAGCTCCGCCATGCTCATCTTCAAATCGCGAAGGATTATTGCAAGTCCGAGCGTGAGATACCGTTCACAATGGCCCAAGGTCAACATCAAGTTCTCATGCAACAGGCTTCGAACACTCTCAAAGCTCGTCGACTCAATGCTCGTGCCAGTTGCTGGCTTAAAATCCGTGGCCATGATATGAGTGACGAAAGAATTGCCGAAAAGATCAAGAAGATTCAACCAGAGCAACTTGGTCCTGATAGATACTCTCAAGAACTTGAGATGATGGCCGTAAGTATTCTTGGGGAGATTTCTGAAATTTACTAATTGCAATAATAGAGCTCGCTGGCCTACTACGATATCGCATCTTCTCGTTTCCTAGACGTCCTATGCCAGTCCACTCACATGAAGTTGTTCCGGGCTTGTCGTGCAAGTCTCGTCAATACTCTTCGTGACGACCTGGAGATTTTCGGTGATAACGGTGAGAATGCACATTATATGTGTCCAGTATGAGGTTGAGAAATGTTGCTAAAAGGGTACTTAGGTCGTGCCCGATGTCTTGACCTCATGACGGAGGATCCCGAACGCCAACATCGCCGTGCTCAGTTACTGAAAGAGCGTGAAAAGTTCAGCAAAGCTCAAGAATGGTTGGACTCTGTCCGAGATTCGGATATCGAAATGGAGGATTCCGATCAAACTGCTTTTGCAGACATCAAAGAGGATTGGTGATTTCCAAAATTGTCGTCTCCTGTTGTCTTCACGATTTTACTACTTACAATGGTGTTGATTGACCCAAACGTGGGCTTGAGGTGGTTTTTCTCGAGGAATGCCTGTGAACTCTAACAATGTTTCGAATATGATGGAGGAATGGAGATGTGAACCAAGTTGAAAAAATTTAAAAACAAATGAATAGCACAGCAAAACACAAAAAGAATGAAATTGTTCAGATTAACATCAATTGACAACGATCTAAAGGTATTTTGAACTTCTTCGTCTGTGTGTTCCGGATCCTGCTGGCTCGAGGGAATCGAGTAGTATGGTAGTACTGCTTTTAAAGAGAAGCTTATGCCCAAGAATTTATCTGGGAGCGGTACCATCTTTGTATATAAATTGCTTTAGCTTACGCTATAAGCTTCTGCTAGTACCTGCGGATAGAACGAAGCGAACCGAGGCGAGCATTCCATTCCTATCTAAATTTGTCTATCCAATCATAATCTGGCGAAATATCGTCCTTCACCATGTACTCAGCAAGAATTCTATCGCTACCGAGGTTCCTTCGAGCGGTGGGAGACTACGTCAAGAAAGTCGAAACATTTATGGAACGTTGGATATCACATCACGGCTATACTACCGAGAGTCTAGAAGTGTATTCAATGCCCTATTTTTCATACTATCTCATGATCATGCCCCCATCTATGTCTGTATCCCACCCTCCATTCCATCCCCCCCCCCAAAAGAGCTGGCTGCCATCAGCGGTAGGCACCAGAAGATGCCGGGAGTGTCTGTGTTGGGAACCGTCCTAGCCGGTCCGCATAATCGTCCTAGTGGACTCTACCTCGAACCCCCTCCTCGACAATGGGGACCACACTTCGGCGAAAGCTCCAGATCGCACTATACCAGTGGTGCACGTGGTCCTCTGTGTCGACTGACTTGTGCTTTGACAAGGAGAAGTCGGCGAACCTCTCTGGGCTACCACCGAGCTCAAAAGGGATGGGCTACCGACTTAAAAGCCACTGTCGATATCCGGCGCGATGGGAACGCTGATACCAAGAAATGAAGGGCTAGCAAGCAGCCGGAAAAAAGGAGCATAAGCACAAAAGACCATACCGAGCAGCCATTGTGGATTCCGTGCTCATCGATGTGATTCTGATAAAGAAGGCGGAAGGACTGGCAGGAAGTTAGCACAAGATGGTCTAAATGAAAGCCGAGGGAGTCCACAGTACCCGTTCACAAGTCTTTGGCAGGAATGATCATGCTTCCTTTTCGGAAGCACTTGAGAGAGAATAAGGATCCCATTTCTGAAAGAGCTCCCTGCAGCCCTGGTTGGGCGTTGGAGGTCTTCGTCACTCCGGAATACTTTCACGGCTAACTACGCACTTGTCCCGGTCTTGTCTTTCCCCTTGACTTTCTTAAGTGAGCTTGTCCGTCGGATTTGATAGCAGTTCGCACAAGTTATGCGATCTCGCGTCAGGGTGCTATCCTGGAAGCGATCGAGCAACTTTTGACCCAGCGTAGTCCAATTTGTTGCGTAGAGAGTGTTGCAATCTTCGCACCTGATCTCCAAATCTTCCAAGAGGCTAACGGTGATGCCGAAACAGCCAGTATCTCAGCCCTGAACCCGACACAGACTGCATATCCATTCTTTTAACAACGGGTGCCGGTAGCCTGTAAATCCCCACTCTTTGTGGGAAAGTGGATTGTTATTCTGCTTCCGGAAGCGGCGATGGACAGTGCCAACAGACGCTCCTGTCCCTTCGCCTTCTCCAGAACTCGTCCGACTTCCTCTCTTCCCAACACGACAAGCATATCGAGGCGGTCTTCCATGAAGACCCAGGTAGGTTGGACCCTCCGCATACTGAACATGTACAGTTTGCGTAATTGTTCTTCTTAGCTTCCTTGTAGATATCTCTTTTGTTTTGCATGGCACAAACTGAGCACCAATCGGCCCCAGTCTTTTGCCCGCTCACATCGTAGGCGCAGTGCTAGTGCCCTTTGGTCTCTATTGTCCCACAGTTTGCACACTTCTTTTATCTCTTCATTGATCGATCAACTTTGTGCTTCAACCAGTCGCTACGGCATGACAAATAGACCACACGGTCCTTGTCCTTCCAGTGCCAACACCATACAACAGATTCGGTCGCTGCACAATGGTCACATGGCCCGGCGGTGGGCCTTGAGCGGATACCGTTGAAGAAAGCGGCCGGGCGATCAAAAGGGTGCCGAGATTGATACGCATAACAAACCAAGCAATAGTACAACGGCTTCTCTTCGTGCGTCCGGGTGGAGATACCATGCATTCGCCCCTCCAGACTTTGTGGTAGTGTCGACCAGAAGTCCGTATATTGCTTTGCTTTAGTGGTATTGCATGGTTGAGGGGGGAAGACACTCAAAGGTATTTTGCACTGCTCAAGGGCCTCGAGATACATCTCCTGGGTGTAGCCAATGGTTGCTCTGAGTTTGAGATCCTTACATGGCGTGTAGATATCCAGTAAGAGTATCATCGCCTGCTCAAGCAGGCGAACCATCCAGTTTATGTCCATTCTTGCAAGGTCATCGAAGATCTCCAACCTTGCTGGGAAAACACAAACCTGCCTGTAAGATGGCACAAGGTTATTGACATTAGCATAGCAGTGCAAGGCCATGACTTTCTTGCCATTAGGCTTCCAACGACCTTCGACTAACTTCACAGTGCCGGTACTCTGCTGATCCATAGCAGCCCTACTCTAATCCATAGTATCTGTTGAGTTGGTTGATTCTCCACTAGATAGTTGCGGCAACTCGCCAATTCTTTTCAAGAAGGCGATCGGATATACGAAAGACGCGCAATAAAGTTTTCGGTATCGATGAGTTGCGTCCTATGTGGGTCGTTTCTCTCCAGGATGTCACGCTGTAGAGTTTCACTGGCAACCCGGTTCTCCTGTAGTATACGGTCCTTCTCGTTAAGGGCGTCTTGCATGGCGCGGCGTAGACTGTCAGCTCGGGTTTTTGCAAGGCGTCGTCGATTTGCCTAAAACGGGCGACCTTTCGTGCCAAGTCGACGATTCGGACGACGAAACCTTCTATCAGGGTGTCGTACTAGAGCAAAATATCCGACCATCCTGTAGAGAAAAACGGCATTGTATAGATGTCCGGAATAAAGATAGAGCGAGTTATCGACAATTGGTAACGCAAGAATATGTTCCGGTGTAAGTTCAGCAGACCCTAGTATCACTCTTGTGGATTCTAGGATGACATATTCAAATAAGTCAAGGACGTCTTCGGGTAAGTATTTCCCAAGAGACTGGTCCTCGGGAAGCACTGGGCACGGAAGGCATTTTGCTCGTTGCCATTGGCTTCATCACCCTCGTCATCTTCTGTTTCCTCAAGGTCCGATTCAGCAGGGTCATTTGAGTAGAAATTAATGCACTCGGGAGAAGCAAGCGCATTGTCGCGAGAAGGGTCGTCGATTCCTGGGATCGACTCTGTGTTGTGATCCTCAGGGCTATGTTCAGAGTTATTCTCAGAATCAGTTGCAGAGCCGTTGCGTTCCTTCGTTCTTCGACTGGTATCATCGCTCATTTGAGTAGGCGAACTATCCTTTTTGCGTCCGCAAATTGAAGATCGATCTCCTCCAACTGCTTCGGAAAGATTCCAAACTGCCGGTAGCATGGCACAAACCCATACACCCTGTCGTCGGGCTGAGGTGGTATTGTCAACGCATCCCTTCAGGGTGAGTTGTTGGAAGCGTTGGTAAATGTATGCGCGGAGCAAGGGAGCAATAGACGGGTTGGGTTGTAAGTCTGTGGTGACCCTTTGGGGGAGTAGTTGATAGGTTCATTGGCGGCATATATGGTCGATCTCCGTACGGTATTCGGCCGGTTGATGGTTAAGTGGTCGATTCTGATGAATGAAGTGGTCTGTGTCAGAGTGGGAAGTGGTTTTGCCAGAAGGGTCCGGGGGGTTTCCATGGTTAATGAGAATAAATCTGCAATCCAGTGTGAATCGAAAGGATAGCAGAGTGGTGGATGAAACAGTGTAGTTGAGGGTAAGGGTATTGATGAAAGATTGACAGTTGATTGGTCCAGGTGGGGGGTGGTTGGACGGGTAGTGGCAGAGGGAAGCAGAGAGAGTGACTGACAAACGAAGTGTCGAGAATATCTCGGCAGCTCGTGCGAATGCAACACGGGTTCTGAGGTGCTGGATATTCAGTTCAACAAGCTTCAACAAGCAAGGTACTCCTAACACAAGCAGATAGATCTAGGACTAGATAGCAGGATCTGGAAATATCTGGGTGTGTTGAAGAGAGAAGAAGCTATTTAAAGGTCTACAACTAAATAATGTGTTTGCTAAATGAAGTCCCAGTTTCCTGAAGGGATTTCAATATTGAAGAGAGAGCAGAGATACATAAGAAACAGCTATGGCTAATGCTCTTATCCATAACCTACAGAATTGCTAATATCCTTGTAAGGTGTATTCACAAGGGTTCTTCTCTCAGACACTTCTCAGATCTTTCTTAGACCCTTCTCAGAGTACTCTCAGATTATTCTCAGATTGTCTTCAGATTGTCTTCAGATTGTCCTCAGATTCCTCTCGGATCCTTCTTAGGCCCTTCTTTGTGTCTATACATATCCTCTTTCTCCCTTTACGTTACATATTACATGGGCAAAATAACCACCAAAAGCAAGTGTACTACATAGAAATTTTTAAAGCCGATATTTCGTTCAAAATACCGGGACACAAAAGCGCAGCATGATGGGTGTGCCTACAAAGACATAGGTATAAGAGGCTGAAATGATGTCTGAGACCAAGTCTTTACTTAAAGCACCTAATTCGATATTAGTTATGTAGAAAAGTTGATGGACATAAAGAAACACCGTGACCAGTTTCACAACCGTTTTACTATGACTTACATTGCTTTCTCAATACTCTGGATCAATTCTGTCTCCGAGATTTTGTTTTAGCTACTGTCAATGAATGAAAGAGGGACATGTAGCTGATGTCTTAGCCACATTCCATATAAGTACATCCTTCAAGTCTGGTATATTTTCTCTCTACATTCATCCACATACTTTCTCAAGACTCCTCGCCATCCAAACAGCTTCTTATTGCATTTTATCACAGCAGTTGTGCCATTTACCCGCCTTCAAGTACGTGTGACGCATTTTACTTTGAAAGGAGCTCTTGTTCCATGAAGGGTCACCGTATTGATGCAATTTCTTTTGATTATGATTACTGATTATTTATAGGGCGTCCGGGTGGTATAATGGCATCGAGCCAGCTCCATGCTCCTTGGGACGACGGCGGTTATACGTCCGGCGATCATGAGACCCAGCATGATGATTCCGACTCATTCGACTCCGAGGATTATGATGGGAACGACCCTGATTACAGCGACTCTGAGCACAACAACTCCGAAGAGAGCTCTGAATACGACTTCTGTAACAATAACTTCGAAGATGACTCGGAGTATGACCTTGGCTACAATAACTCTGAGAACGGGTCTGAATACAGCTATGAGAATGACGACGAAGAGTTGATCCCGCGCATGCAGGACATCCCTGACCATGGTATATCCAGTGATGTTGAAGACCTTGTTTTCGAGGAGGAGGAGGAGGGTATTCACGATGAATTGGAGGCCGAAGAGTACAACGACGGCAGCGATACGAATGCTTTGCAGCCGCAAATGCATAATCCATTTCGCCCAGCATATTCCTTTTCCAATCTTCAGCAGGAGCCTAAAAGCATCCGCGTCGACAGGTTCGGCAGAAGATTTGAAAGTGCGGTGAGATTTCTGGTCAGGAAGGCACAGGAAACCGACTGGTCACAGAGAAATACACAAGAAGCCTGGGTCCATATCGGGTTCAAACATCCGGTGGGAAAATCATCACCAGACATGATTATGGAAATCTTTCGAAATGTCATCCCTGAATCCACAATGGCAATTCTTGGGCACACCCATGTCACATATGAGCATATCATGACCCTACCAACTGTGGATTTCTCGTCAAATCTTCCCGGGGTGTATTTGATCGCCTTCGCTCCATCAATCCATCAACAACATCAAGTGCATTATGGGCATTTTGGCAACTTCACAACCCCCATTGGTCAGCAGCGCCAAGTTCCCGATACCTGCTACGCGGGATCAAGCACAGTGGATATCTCTATGCGCTGTCATGAACATATGCAACACTTCCATGACATCGATGCCGCCGAGTTGCACCGGCGCCAATCTCAACCTAACAGAAAAAGCACCATGTATCTCTACAAGGTTGCTGGGACATTCGGGCTTGTACCGACTTACCTGGAGATCGCACGTTTTCCGGAGCACTTGGAGGAAATTGGTATTTCAGGTGCGGATGCGAACTGGCTAATTCGCTTGCTTGAACAGGCCATGATACTTCTACTGGATATTTACGCACCCAGTGAGCACAAAGGAGCGAGACAACTTTTCGGTTACACCAAAGAGATGTACCTCGAGGCACTCGCAGAGTGTGAGATACCTGAAAGCACATTCCATCCTCTCAACCATGCAATGCCACTAAAGCAGAGGAGTGGGTGGACTGTTGGTCCGCGGGTGTGCCGAAATTGCGGAAACCACACAAGCGCAGCAAATGTATGGTACTATGACCACGCCGACTGCGAACTTGCTCTGTTTTATATTTGCTCCACTTGCTATTGGTACCACCGGCGGCATGGTGTCACTCGGCCATCTACCTTGTTCAACAGTTTCCGTGCCAGACCCTCCTCCGGACCATGCTCAAACTGCAATGCGACTGAGACCTCCCTATGGAGTTGGCATCCAAACGACAGAACCAGTGTTGTCTGTGGGGCTTGCCTTACTCACTGGAACAGGTACGGAGTGGATCGGCCCCCCAAAAAAGAAGAAAAGCACTGTACAGAGTGCGGGGCTACTGACCCTATCGGTCATTGGCACTGCGTTTATGACGCCAACAGAGAGAAGACCGGAGCCAGTTTGTGCTCTGCCTGTGCGATGCAGCAACAAAGAGACTACAACAAGGAGGCAAAGGCCAATAATTATGCCGGCTGCATATGTTCGATTTGCCATGGAACCAATCTACCTGCTTGGAAGACTGCCCGAACATGCTTGTCATGTTGGGAAAATAACAGATCCGTCTTAGCTTTGAAAAGGGAGCGAGATAGGAGTGACTGTTGGCACTGCCATTGTCCCTTCCAGAAGCAGAAGTTCAAGGCAACCTCCAACAAGGCTTGGAGGAGTGAACGATACTGGCACGCAGTTCTCGAAGAATGGATTTGCAAAAGGTGTTCTGTGCATGTCAAAGACCACGGATCTTTTGGGTTTACAGCCAGTGATCTCGAGAAGTTTGAAATCAGGTGTGAGGACTGCCACACGCTCTACGCATGGAGGTGGTGTACGCTTGGTCAGACATCGCTTGATCGCATCCAGGATAGTAATATCACATGGGATCGGATCATGTGTGGAAATTGTTACCAGGAGCGAAATAACAACTACTTCGTGAATCAGCAGATCAATGTAATTCACACCTGAGCGTGAATCATAAGCCCAAAACACTTTCTCAGTTTCCTAGCAATTCATGATTCTTCGCGAGGTTTGTCTGCAATATCTATGGGTGGCTGGAGAAACGAAGGCGGTAGAGCGTGCATCGTGTCATGTTATTGACAGTGGGAAGGGGGAACCTCGCACCTAAATGCCTATCGCTTTGCCTCGTCCTTTTCCGTATTAGTCGGAACGTAACCAGGTGTCGTCGCTTGTATTATTAGGTGCTATCTTATGTTCATCAACTCCCGCGATGACGCGTCGGGGAGCCACCCTACCACTGCTTAGGGGCAACACCACCTTGGAGTCAGCGCTAGAGCAAGAGGAGGATGTTCTCCTTGACTTGGATTATCCAGAACAGCGCGTTGATTTCTTTGTGTTGCTATACAGCAATCGTAATGATATTGAGCATATTGCATCGTATCATTCTGGTTTAGACCCTTCAGATACTTACCGGGCTGGCGATGTAAACGAATGGGCTCATGGAAGCTTCAATGTTTGCATTCCGCTCTATGCCAACAAACAAGGCCAAGACCTAGGAAAACGGGCTCTTATTAGGTTTCCCTTACCCCACAAAATAGGGGAATTCAAAAACCCCGGCAATATGGATGAAAACTTCGCTGTGAAGCTGCAACTTTTATTGGATACATACGCATTGTCCAGAAATACCCATTCCTCAACTGTGGGGGTTTGGGCTTGTTGGAGGCCAAAGTGTACGGAATCTCAATGGGGATTGGCTATGATTATGAATTCTAACATATTTTTCCATAGTTTACGAAACCGGAGAATATCTCTCTGGGAACTAGACTTCTGTGGACTCTGAAAAGATCTATCATGTGGCTTTTAGGGCTCTCTTTACCCTGTTCCTATATACCCCACTAACGTCTGGCCCTACTCGAAACCGGGTACTTGGTGATGGACTACATTGGCAACTCAGAAGTTCAAATGCTTTCAGAGACATGGGATGAAGACCGTCATGAGCAAGTCAAAAGAACAAACCTGTTTCGCGGGCTTTCACGCATGATGCTTTCTTTGAGTCAGATACCACTCCCCCGAATAGGATCATGGACCCTAAACTCGAATGGAGCTTTACGACTTTCCAATCGACCTCTCACCCTTCGACTCCACCAATTAGAAAATGGGGGAATTCCGACCAATATCAGTCGAAGCCTGACCTACTCGGCAGCGGACTCATACTATCTGGATCTTTTGTCTTGTCATGATAGTCGAATACGGTATCAGCCAAACTCTATAAGCAATGACGATGATGGCCGAGCCCAGATAGCAAGATTGACGATAACGAAGCGCTCCTACCTCATTTTTCTAACAAAGAGGTTCGTGAAGGGCCCTTCCTTTACAGGCTCACCGATCTCCATCCTAGCAACATATTCGTTGACAGCAATTGGAATGTCAAGTTTGTGATTGACCTCGAATGGGCATGCTCACTACCAGCGGAGACTTTGCATCCTCCATACTGGTTGACCGGTTGTTCAGTTGATGAACTAACAGGGGAGCACCTTGAAACCTTTAGTGAGGCCTACGAAGAGTTTGTTGGTGTCTTTGAGGAAGAAAAACAATTTTCCCCTATCAACAATGACCATTCTTATAGGACAAATCTTATGAGAAATGGTTGGCAAATCGGAAATTTTTGGTATTTCCACGCTTTGGACAGCCCGAAGGGTCTGTTCAATCTCTTCTCTCAACATATATGTCCTCTTTTTGGCCCTTCCAGCCAGTCAAAGGATGATTTTGCACGGGTTGTGTCAAACTTCTGGGCTCCCGATGTTGGAAAAGTGTTAGCTGCGAAGCTTCGAGATAAGGAGGAGTATGAAAGGTCGCGTTGCCAAAGGTTTGAGGATGCTGTTAGTGACGAAGATCGGGATTCGGAGCATTCATAGGAGTTTGGATGTTTATAACTTGACAACGATCATGTATCATAACTCGATAATTCGCTGAGGGTGAAGTGTAGTCTACAAGAATGAATATTGTTTACTCTTACCCTTGACCCAAGCCCTAACTGCCGTCGGGCAAGTTGTAGAGGAACACACCGCCAATGAAACGTCATTGCAGTTATCAGATCCCATTACTCCACAATTGCTGAGATAGTCTGATATTGTTAGAAGCAGCTCTCGGTAAAGGGTAGATATCTTTTAATATTTATCAAGACAAATCTATTTAGAAATCACATCAATTCCATAAACCAAAGCATTGAAAACGTGTGAGACCGAAAGGAGTAAAATGTTGTCAGGTGCCCCACCGAAAGCGTCGTCTTGGCGTTCTTTTGGGAGCTTCGGGGTCTCTCTGGCCTTTTGAGTTCTTGTGATTCTAGTCTTCACATCTTTTTTGCATACCGTCATGCTTAACATACCAATGCGTGAAAATCACAATACTCAGGCTTCCACCAAGGCCGTGATCTTGGTGAGTAACGGAATCATCACGATAAACAATAACTGACACTTTGTCCACAGGTCGGAGGCCCCTCAAGAGGCACTCGGTTCCGCCCATTGTCCCTCGATGTGCCCAAGGTATGCATCTGCATCTCATTTGATCGTCTATATGGATATGCGCTGGACACAAATTGACACTGCGATTCCCATAGCCCCTATTCGAAGTCGCCGGCCACCCCATCATCCACCACTGCCTGAAGGCGGTGGCCAAGGTCCCCGATGTTCGCGAAGTGATGTTGGTCGGATACTATGATGAGAGCGTATTCCGGGATTTCATCAAGGACGCCTCGAAGGAATACCCCCAGCTCCGCATCCTCTACCTGCGGGAGTACACAGCGCTGGGCACCGCAGGTGGGCTGTACCACTTCCGTGATGCGATCCTCAAGGGCAAGCCCGAGCGTCTGCTCGTGCTGAACGCCGACGTCTGCTGCTCATTCCCGCTGGGCGAGATGATGCGACTATTCGAAGAGAAGGACGCCGAGGCTGTGATCCTCGGTACACGGGTTTCGAACGATACCGCAACGAACTTCGGATGCATCGTGTCCGATTCGCACACCAAGCGCGTGCTGCACTACGTCGAGAAGCCCGAGTCGCACATCTCCAACCTGATTAACTGCGGTGTCTACCTCTTCGCTACAGAGTGTATCTTCCCCGCCATTCGCAGCGCCATCAAGCGCCGCACCACCCGCCCCCGCCTCCTCTCGTACCCCTCCTCCGATAACCTGGAATCCTCCTTCGTCGCCACCGGAGACGACGAGGACGCCGAGAAGAGCGAGGTCCTCCGTCTGGAGCAGGATATTCTCTCCGATCTGGCTGACAGCAACCGCTTCTTCGTTCACGAAACCAAAGACTTCTGGCGCCAGATCAAGTCCGCCGGTTCTGCCGTGCCCGCCAACGCCTTGTACCTCCAAAAGGCATTCCAGGCCGAGTCGCCTGAACTCACGGCCCCTTCTGCCACCATCGTGCCTCCAGTCTACATCCACCCCACTGCCTCGGTCGACCCCACCGCCAAGCTCGGTCCTAACGTCTCGATCGGCCCACGTGTCGTCGTCGGCGCCGGTGCGCGTATCAAGGACTCGATTGTCCTTGAGGACTCCGAGATCCGCCACGACGCTTGCGTCATGCACTCCATCATCGGTTGGAGCAGCCGTGTCGGTGCCTGGGCTCGCGTGGAGGGTACACCTATCCCCGTGGGCAGCCACTCCACCAGCATTATCAAGCAGGGTGTCAAGGTGCAGAGCATCACCATTCTTGGCAAGGAGTGTGGTGTTGGCGATGAGGTCCGCGTGCAGAACTGCGTGTGTCTTCCTTACAAGGAGCTCAAGCGGGTATGGTGTTATTTCTTATTTCTTTTCTATATGCGGTTGACTAACGTTCCCTATAGGACGTGTCCAATGAGGTCATTATGTAAACTGAGCTTTGGTCATATTTGGTCAAAAAGTACCGCCCTGATCTTCTCGTTGATACGGCTTCATGGCCGGGTTTGTCTCATCTCTCATCTTATCTTCTGGTTGGATGGTTATTTGCTTCGTGAGCGCAGCCGATCTAAGGATCTTTTTGTTTTAATCTATCTAGAACGAACCCAAAATGAAAGAGTCGTTGGATTTCTCGTATTCTCGCATTGCTATCTGGTATATCTGCGCGGTTTTATTTCCCTATAAATATCACATATCCCAGTAATTGATCCCCCGAAAACGCCGTCGTGCAGAATTTCGTGTCAACCCAAAACACCTGAATATAAACCTTGAGATGCAACCCCAGCTGAATATTGTAAAATCCCGCTGTTATCACCAAAACAAAGAAAAAGCAAAACAAAAATAAACCTCCAAGTACAAAACGACCACTCAGCGATACATAGCAGGGTCATACCCAGTATTCTGCGCAGGCCTCTGATGACCACCCTCCTCAAAAGCACTAAACCGCACCCGGGGCGCACCACGGTGACTCATCCCGGGCGCGGTATCATAATAATTCTGTGCCTCCCCAGCATGCGCATGCTGCACATTATGCTCATAAACCGATTCCTGCGCATGCATCTGACCCGGACCATGGGCACCCGACATCGCAGGCACATTATCATAATCATGCAAGGCAGGGGTCGACTCGCTATGACGATCATCCATCTTGACATCGAAAGCGCCCGAGTCATCGAGCCCCGGGTGTGAGCCCATGGGGTCGTAAGCGCCGAGACGGGTCTGACGCCGACGCACGATCACGTCCAGCCACACTGCAGCGATGTAGCTGACCACACCGATGATGGTGAATGTGAAGAGGGCTTTGTAGCTTCGGCAGACGGCGATGCCGGTCGAGTTGCCCCAGTAGGTTGTTGTGCATGTGGTTGTTATTGTGCTTGATAGGCTCCAGCTTAGGAGGCCCAGGGATAGGGTCCAGAGGATTGTTAGGAGGATGTTGAGGGATATAGAGAGTTTTGTTGATAGACCGCAGCTGCAGTGGATTACTGAGGTTAGGATTATGTTGAGGAGGGAGAGGCCTGATGAGACGAAGAGCTGTGGGGGTTTTTTGTTAGTATTTATTTATGTAGGAGGAAGGGATTTTATTTGAATGGTTACTTACCACCAGGAATGAATATGGTAGTTTGTAGCCATCGGCGTGGAGGTGGTAGGTAAACACTGCCAAGATCACACCTGCGACGAGTGAGGAGAGGGAGATCAGGAAGCGGATGAGATGAAAGGGCACGGGCGGGTAGGCCGAGGGTTTGACTGAAGGTGATCGCATGGTGAAAGGTGTGAAGATGGGAAGAAAGAGAAATCAAGAGAAGCCTGGAAGAGCCCCTACCTCCAGGTCAACATCTTCATGATCGGCGCTCCACTTTGACACGTTTGGGCGTGCGTCATGGCGCTATTTTTATATTTTCGTCTTTGTATCTTCGTGGGAGGAATTGTCTCAGATATAAGAATTTAGATTAAATTGTGGGGATACGATATTGTAAAGATAATGTACGAGATCAAGATCAACTCCAATGTCCTAGCTATATTGTACTTGAATAGTTAATATCCTCATAAACCACCATTTTTCCCAGTCAATAATTTAGAACCATCCCGCTTCAACGTAACACCCAATACCAAATATCTAGCACAAGGTCCAAGTGCCCTCGTATCATTTGGCAAATTGGACCCCAGACGACTAAATGCCGTCCCACATCTGCCGATCGGCTCCATCGAGCTCCACATGTCGTTGACAGGGGCAACTGGAAGTCATCCTACGGAGTACACCAACCCTAGATCATTGATCAAAATTCATCATTGACTAGAATAATAGTTACTGGGGAATATCTAACTCTAGAAGCTGTGTAAGAAGGTGTGTATACGGCAGGTTTTCAACCCATATAATTTGTTTACTCAACCCTACCTCCTAGGGACCTACATCCATGAATGATTCCTCGGCTTAGGTATAGATTGTTAGTTTATTAACAAGAATAGTCGGCCGCTTATACGGCCTTGTTATATCTTTTGGATACTCTTTTGGATGCTCTTTCTAGATACACTTTTTAGGTATATACTAAGGCGGTAAAAAAGCCATATTCTACGCAAAAGACTTTTCTATATACGTATGTATAACCTTTTGATTTTCTGCCTAGCAAAAACCAATGGTAGAGACGAGTCAAGTGTTGTTTCTTGACTTTGCCAACTCGTCACCTTCACCCTCTATCTCAAAAGGTATCAAGCTTACACTCCCAACCCCCCGGAGGTTGTCAAGCTCATCAACACTCACCCGCTCTCTAGCATAATGCCATCGCCATCCTCCACGTGGTTCGGAAGGGCATCGACCCCGGCACTATAATCACCCTGGACCAGCCTATCCCCTCAAAGTGGAAAATTGTAAAGAAGTTGAATGAGTATGATTACCAGCTTGACGAAGAGCAGTATCGCTTCGGGGTCCGCCTATCCTTTGCCTGCACCAAAATTCTCTGTTGCGATCCTAAAGACGATAAAAAGCTTGCCTTCATGCGGATATATCTCTAGGTCCCCTTCCGCGGTACTGAAATGGATGATACGCAAACGAGAGCCAGCCAGGCCATAAAACACACCCCGGAAGAGTTAATCGCCTATCAAGACCTTACTCAGAAATCACGCAAGACCCCAAAGCTCTTGGGACACAAAACCACCGTGTAGGATAAGTCAGGTCTAGTACCCGGTGGGTTCGCAGTCTGGCTGGTGTGGGAGATAGTACCAGGGCTGCGCCTTGGCAACAAGCATAGGCCCGATCCATTTTGGGCTCTTAGTGATAGTGAAAGAGACAGGATCCGCGCGTCCTTTGTAAAGAATCACAAGTCGCTGTAATATAATATATCTCTGCCTCTCGGAACTAACGACGGAACTCTAGTGAGATAAGGGAGCTTGGGTATCTCCCTGATAACTGTGCCCTTAGTAGCCTAGTCTAGCACAAGGACTCGAATACCCTGTACGCCTAATCACGCCGGTCTTCAATCTAAATACACAGGCTGATGCTAATGATCTATAGTTACTTCATCGGATTTCGCGATCGTAATGTTGGCCAAGCCAAAGGCCCGATTGTGGCTGCTAAATGGATGGCATATTACGGACTTGCCAAACCAGACTCGAATGAATGGCTTAAGCAAGGATGGAATCAGGACACCTCGGCGTGGAAATGGTAGTTCGCGAAGGTCTGAGGAAGATGAATCCTTGAGAAAATTGTTATTCTGACTCCTCTATAGCTGTTTCAAGAGATGGCGTAGGTGGTGATTTGATTGGCTAGGTGGTTGTTACTTTTGTTGATGTGATAAGTTTCTCAATTGTATTGAGCGTTTTAACGTCTTCTTGCCGTTTCAAAAGTATTGCTGTCTGGCCATGTAAGCCGCCGACTATGTATAATATGACTCTATAACTATCCTTTTCACTAATTCTAAAGATATTTGTGGACATAGCCCATGGATATATATAGGAATCACAGTGTTCCAAATCTCCCAAAGAATTAGAACTATCCATTCCCTTCGCAATTGTTAACATCTCAGGGCCTTCTAAGAGCTATAGTGACCAACCAATCAGAACTGCCGCGCCGCGTTATCGACTCTCTGCCTTCGGGGAACTTCGTTATAAAAACAACCTACACCTACACCACCTCCCAATCTGCATTTCCCTTTTACAGCTCAATCTCGTGCAACAGGAGCAAACAATTTCAACGGTGTCACACAACACCCGGGGCTTTTCCCGCCCATATTCCTCACAAAACAGCTCCAAAAGCTTGAGAGTCGTCCATCCCCCACCATGTCGACCTACGAAAGTACGAATCTCCATCACTCAAATAAAACCAGAATCCCCCAAGCTAACATTATTCCAGTCGAACACAATACCACCGACCCCTCAACGGCCGCCACCGCGCGCCGCCGCCGCCCCGACCTCTCCACCTTCTTCTCAACCCTGTCCCAGATCACTCCAGCTCCCGACCACAGACCCCATGCAGTCCCCGTCCCAGGAGATGTGAGCGCAGCATTCTTCTCTCTCGCAGAGGCGTTGGATATGATGCGCCGCGAAGCCGATTCTGCGCCGCGCCCCGACGCGCAGGAGGGCACCGATAGCGCCGACTCAGATACCGGTCGCGATCTGTTGACCACGATGATCCATTCGTTGCTCGCGCAGGCAGATACACCGCCGCGCGAGGTGGAGGGTGTTGATGAAGAATTCTGCGATAGTAAGAAACACTCCCCTAGCTCGCTGTGTTCATCAACCTCCCCCGCACTCAGTGGGGCATTCCAATGTTCATTTGTCGTTTATATAACTAACCACGCCTAAACCTCTCTAGTGCTCGAACGCGTCCCAAAAGCATCCCTCAAACCTGATGATACCTGTCCTATTTGCAACAACCCCTTCGTGGAAGATCCCTACCCGCTCATCGTCCAGCTGCCCTGCCACCCGACACACCGTTTCGATATGGAGTGTGTGCGGCCCTGGCTGCGGCTGCGCGGGACGTGTCCGCTTGACCGTGTGGACTTTGCGAAGCAGTTGAGAGATAAGGCGGAGGCGAAGAAGAAGCTTGTTGAGGAAGATGAGGAGGAGGAATGGGATGGCATGTATGGCTGAAGAGATCTGACCTGAGACTATGCAGACCCTTACATTTTAAGCTGTCTACTGTGGAGATTACAAGGCAGTGTTTCCTATCTTAGCATGAGTGAATGACTGTTGCATCTATCGATCATGTACATTTCAACCAAATGGATATTGAACTTGAAAGTATGGTGGTACTTGAACAAGAGAATACAAGCTATCAAACGTATAAATAGTGTAAAAAGATGCGGGGAACATGTAAAGGAGGATAACAATGGTGCTTTTCAGTGTGTAATCTAGGCATTTTGGATTCCGAACTGCGTTGGCACCTACACATTTCCAGTCAGTATCTCGAGACTGTTCAGACTGCACACCTCGATGATATCCACGAGTCCTTTGTCCCCTGGCTTTCATACATGTAATCTAATTATTCAACCTGCTTCAAAGACCTTTGTCCTCTCTTTGATCAATTTTTAGGGCAGTTTCATTCATGTCTTTGTCTAACAAAGGGCATACAAGTTCATTGTTAATCTGAAATCCCCTCGTTCAGGATCTTCCCGCTGCTCACATATAAATACCAAGTCCCAAGCCCTCATGTCCAAATAATTTCTCATTCCACATCACATCCTCTCTACGACTCATATCATCTTTCTCTATACTTCACCCGAGTCAAAAACAGCGAGATCACCGGAGTATCACACACATCATCAGGGTATTTTCTCCTCCCATTCCTCCCTGTGCAACTTTATCTACTCGCTTACTCCCCAGGTTACCATCACCACATTTCACCTCTATATATCTCAACCACATTTGGCAAACCAAATACTTACATACCTGTAAGTATCCCAGCCCATCCATCCACCCACCAAAATGTCTACCACCATGGAGACCCTGGCCCTCGTTTTCTGTTTAATTTTACTGGGAATAACCATCATGATAATCATGATTCTTGTCAAGGAGTGGACAGAGTACCAAGCTATGCAGTTTTGGCCGAAACTGCGTAGTACTCGCACTCTCGATCTGGAATCGGGCCTCAATTTACTTGAGGAAGTCAAGGAACTGACATGGCGCGTCGAGCAGATGGAAACTGACATTGGTAGCAAGATCCACCTGGCTGGATACTTGGCTCAATACCATGATCAACCCCCATCTCCTTAACCGCAATCTCTTGTCCAGTATACCTTCCGATAACAGACGCAAGACACAAAGTCCGATTTCAATCTGGATGCCTCCTATGCGTAGGGATAGTGCATGAGATTTTCGGTCCGAGTGTGTTGTCCCAGTTCCCAGCCCCATACTCCCATGTCTTTCGAGGCGGCTCACCTTGATGGAACTGGAGTGGGTGGGGGGTTATTGTAGTATTATTATATGTCCGGCTACCACTGAGGTGCAGTCGGCGGGTTAATCATCTTTTGGTGATTATGCTAGAAGAGTTTGAATGTGCCTATGGTGGATATGTTTGTATTTCAACTGATATCTACCATAGGTGCTGTTATTGTTTATGTTAGTTTTGGAGGCGTCTATGTAGACGCCGTGGAAAGGGCGGAGAGAAGGACTACCTAGATATACCTACATAGGTACATAGGTGACTTCAACTCAATATCTGTAGTGCTGGTAAAAGGTCGGATAAAGACGACTGCTGAAATAACCTGCTAGATATCAATTAAAATGTACGACTACCTTGCTGGTAGAAAGTAATTTGCTAAACTTGGAAATGTATATCACCCTAGTCCACTTGTGATTGAACAATTTTGTAGACAGTAAGATCCTTAATCTTTTCCCTGTAGGCCAGGAAGATCTGCAGGCACAAAGATCGGATGTTCAGCACCAGCCCGCATGGATAGTTCTGACAACCACCATGCCCAGGGTTAGATATCTCTATAAATCATGGATCCTACAGAAGAAAAAAATTATAATCGTTCAAAAGTATCATTCAGAGATTTTTCCGTCTACTCTATGTACAGTATTCGGTACAGAATTCATCACACATAACATCAATGTTTCATAAAATTTCCTCAGCCCGAGCCTTGGACCGGATGGCCAACTTGCCGGCCTGGTTGATCATCGCTTCGTAGCCACTCCGCTCCAGCACGCCGCCGTCCTTGTTGACAACCTCACGAGCCTCGAGTTCTTCAACAAGGCGCTGGTTCTCACGGTTACCCTCCAGCAAGAACTTAAGGCACATCACAGCATGCTCCTTGATGTATGGGTTGTGGGCATCGAAAGCGGTGCAGCAAAGAATCGCCTCAACACCGCCGTAACGACGGATTTGCTCTTGGACATCGGGACATTTCCAGACAAGCGAGGAGAGCACAAGCACGACCAGCTTCTTGAGATTGCGCCATTCGAACTCGGAGGGATCCTCGGTGATCGGAGGGGACTCGGGTCGAGAGTCGACGCTGCCGGCGCCAGTGTCGACGGGGTCTGGATCGCTGGGATCGTAAGGACGTTCGACGGCAACGGGGGCCGGGGGACTAGCGCTCGAGGCTTCATTTGTGGTGTCGTTTCGGGGAGGAGGGGGAGGGGGCACGGAACCAAAGGACAATTGGCTCAGCTGGCCCTTGGGGATGCTTGCTTCCAACTCCTTGATCAGTGTCACCAGGTCGTAGACAATCTCCCATTTGACCAGTAGGTTCTTCCAGTCGTTGTTCTCGGTCAGCACGGCGAAGAACTCCAAGAACTGGTAGACACCTTCGTATACCCGTTCCATGTCCCATAGATTGAGCGGGAAATCCTCTGAAAGAGCCCGGTCGGCGCGGATCTGACCTTGGAGGTAGATAAGAGCACAAGTCTCGGGGATGATGTTGCCACGGAAGATGGTGAAAATGTATCGGACGGTGAGGATATCAACCCGGTTCAGAGAACTTGGGTTACGGGGAATGTTGGGCTGAGCCGAGCCCGTCACGGAAGCAGGAGAGTACTTGGCTCGGAAGATATGGGTGAGGATCTTGATCACAACAGCCTGTGCCGGAGAGATGATGTCCTTGGGCTGACCGAAGTCCGAGTAGGCATGAGACATAAGGCCGTTCTTAAGCACTGCCTCCATGATCTGGACCATCATCTTGAAGTAAAGCTCATCATCGGGAAGATCCCATGCCGCAATGAAGATCAGTAGTTCGCGCAGTAGATTACGTCCTGTCTCTTGCGTGAGCAGGATGTGACAACGGAGCGCTTGCATGTTCCTGGATCCATTCCGTTCGCCACCCTTGAGACCAAAGCTGTCCACAATACCGGCCTGGACAATCATAGGCAAAGCTTCAATTTCTGCCGGTCCAAGAACCAGAGGGATATCTGTGAGAAGACCCCGCTGTTGATCACCAGGACGGCCGCGGTATTCATCGTCTTCCTCTTCTTCGTCATCGGCTTCTCCATCGACGCCATCGTCATCCACGTCATCCTCGCCATCTCCGTCAACACTTCCGTCAGCCATGTGGTCTAGGCTGTGTGAATCGTCATCTCCCACTGTGTGGGCATCCCCGTGGTCATAGTCGTGCTCTTCGTCGCCATCGATATGTGATGGCTCCTGGAGCCGAGCCATGAGTTCGTCCTTGGCCTCTTGCAGAGTCTCAGCAGCAGATTGGGCCGACCGGGGCATACTGGTATCTTCATCTGTAACAGGTCCATCCACAGCACCGAAATCGTTGATCTCCGGGAGATCGGCCCAGCAAAGACGAGGGAAACCAGCCGTGAGACTGCGATCAATAGTCAGGATGGTCTTCTTCTTGGTGACTTCGTGTTCTTCTTCTTCTTCTTCCTCATCATGTTCCCTGTGATCGTCATGCTCTTGTTCTTCGTGGTCTTCAGGCTCCTCGTGCTCTTCTTCGGGAAGCGCAGCCGGGAGCTCACGAGCCCGGTCCTGGAGATCAGACCAACCGTCAACCTTAGCCCCAAGTATCGCAGTCAAAGCAGCCCTGATATCTTTCACCTGGTCTGGGTCTCTACCCATTTCCTGGATAGCGCTGAGGTCTCGGCCCAAAATCCTCTCCATGTGATCCTTAATGTTGGCCAGAAGCAGCATAGCAGCCTCTTCCTTGATAGTTGCCGGCTCCCGCGGGAATTTGGCGATAGTCTCCAATAGCAAGTCCTCCGCAGTTTGGTCGTAAAGCGCACGAATCGGAGGGTTGATGACGCGCTCTCCAACCTGCACAATGGGTGCCACTCCTTCTCGCGAGCTGGCATCGTCCAAAGGCTCCTTTGGTTTTATGATGTTCGTATCAGCGGTCGAATGGTAACCAAACAGATCCAACCAAAGCACCATCTTGCGATGCTCGTTGTGCATAATGAAGTTATGAAGGTACTGGAGGCACGTAATCAGAAGGCGCTTGTAGAGGTTGACGACTTTCTGCCATCGTTCCTCGTTCCGCGCATTTTGCTCGCCATCAAAGCCTCGAGCGGTGACCCGCACACAGGTGTCGATGAGAGCTAAAATTCTTTGGTCAAAGCCTGTTTCCGCCGCAAGGTTCTGTGCCTTCTTGGTTGTGGCGAGGAGGTTGCGAGCGATTGTACACAGATCATTCAAGCGCTCAATGTCTTTGACCAGCGAGAAATAATTGTATGCGATCAGATTGGCAGATGAATGTTCGTAGCTTGCTGCGGGGCTTTTCCACGCGAAAGATTGGGACTCGAGGACGGGGATTGCTTTGGTGAGGACGTTCGTGAGACCTTGCCAGATATCCGGCGACATGCCGAGATTGTGACTAGCGAGGCGCAACATATTAGTATACAAAGCATGCAAAGGCTCAAAGGCTCAATTATATTATTATCTTACCGAACATCGCTCTCCTGGTGTGTCTTGTACAGGATCTGCTTCCCAGCGGCAAGCATGTGCTCCAAGCGCTTGTCATCGATCATGCCCCGAACTTCGTAGTGGCTTAGGGTCCCTGCAAGGATTACCTTGAGCATAAGCTCAGCTGGCGTGCATAGTGGCTTTGGATCTGCCATCTTTGCAAAGAAAATCCCTATGAAGCGTATCCCTTAGGGTAAACAGCGGGGAGATCGGAAGTGGGATGAGAGAGAATCAAAGATTCGGAGGTGTGGAGAGACAAATTTTCCGCCCGCAGTGTTATCGTTATCGCTCAGGGCTATGCCTCAAAAGAGCAAGTCACAACACACGTCGAATCAATTATTACCCACTTTCTAAGCAATAGTCACATCATTCACATCAGCCGAGGCCTCTTATGAGGGGCTTATGGCCCTGTAGCCATAAGAGATCTACAACGTACAGAGAGGATCGTCCCAGCACATACAATCGGGATCCAATTCACCTTCAATTAGCGTTATATTGTAATACACAGCACAGCGTCTTTCAAGTAGATATATTTTAGACATTCCTTTGAAGCAAACTTTCAAACTCAACATAGATGTTGTTTACAAAGAACTTAAATACTGGATATTTCCCTAGATCGACGAACGGATAATCCCATCACGTCCCGAAGATTATACCAGAAGCCCATATCGTAGATGTTGTCGACATCTCTCATAGTGTGGAGTCGCTTCCATCGAGGGTCAGGAGGCACATCTGATTCCGGGCGATGAGCAATGCAATTAGAGTCGTTGGCCAATAAACATCCTTCAGTTGGAGGATCCTCATCAGTAACAAGGATTTGATCAGTATGCACAGGCCACAGTTGATCATATAGATCCATGGGAAGAGGGCGGTCGAAGATGAGACTTCGTTTTGTCTTGAATACGAAGCCGTCCTCCACATCATCTTTCCAATCGGACCATTTAGCGCTCTCATTGGTTGTCACCCCAGCCCAGATGAGATATGTATGATACGCCAGGAATGATATTGCTAGCGGGGCAGTCATAAGCATCAGTAGAAATACTGTCCCAATCTTAGGATAAGCAGAGACCACAATGCCCCATGTGTTGATCCAGACTGTCCAGCCTTGCATAGCCTCCTGTATCTCCGGCGGAACCGCTTGCTTCAACATCTCTGAGAGTATGGAATGACCAAGGTAGCAGCCGTAAATCAACATGACAGAAAGGGAGACCAAGAGCGAGATGAAGTACATGCAGTTGTTGGCCCCGACACAGTTCATCAGCCAGACACAGTGGTGGTCGTGTCGAGAAACGCAGGCCTGACAGAAGCTGCAATGCTTGCTGCGAGCTGGCTTGAGAAACTTGCAAGTGCTACATTCATGCCCTGGATGAAAAAGGACTCGGTCGTACGGATAGCGTCTCATCTCTTCCTCATGGTTCTCCGCTGTGATAAATGACTTGGTCACAACACACTTGTAGAGCAGAAAATATGGCAAACTGATAGCGGCAGGTACCCAGAGGCGATGAATGCTCGAAAGCTGAGGCCATGCGGCCGGGACAAAGATGCCTTCTCCAATGACCAGCAAGGAGGTAAAGAAGATCTAGCATGCATGGTCAGTATCTGGATAAGTATTAATAAATTTCCAGACTCACCAGAACAAGCGGGTGATTCTCTTTCAGTACATAGCTGCCAGAACGATTCCAGCCTCGTACTACCCTCCCGCCGAACAACCGATTATCGACGACGGCAACTCCATTCGGAAAGTACACCCACAGTGCCCGATGTAGCCAGGCGACCGGAGTTTTCCTTTGGAAGTCAGCGCAGAGCTTCGAAGTCTTGTAAGTTGGCAAATTGCTTACCGGAAAGCTGGCAGCCTGCCAAATAGCGCAATAAAGGTGAACGCCGAGATCGCCAGAATCACCAGACCAACAGTTCTGAGAGCCCCCATCCTGAAGCTCAAGTGCTCTCGCTAAGTTCAAAGGAGATACTGTTATCTCTGCATCCCCCAGCAATATTATTCACGGTTCCCGCATTCCTTGACTTGTAATCAGTCAACACGTCTCGTCGCAAGTCGTCAGTTTTATGTATGACACGTGACCGCGTTTTCAGTCTCGGCGTCAACCAATTATTTCATCTATGACCCCGGTTGATTGGGACTACCGGAATCTCATATGATCGAATTCAAGAATTGACAGTTGACTCAGCGATACAACGCCTGTCTTGCACCATAGCCCGCTGTTGAATGGGAAAAAGCCCTTTGCGACACGTCAACACCTGATAACGCGTCGCAGACAAAGCCGGCCTACTTCAGGGCGTGAAAGCCCAAAGAAAAGGGTTTGAACTTGGGTTCTGAAGAGTTGAAATGGCGAATTCCACAAATGACTCGTCACGGGCTGAGACTACGACAATGAATCTGTTCCAAGGTGCACGATTCTGGCTATCTCTAAATGTTCCACAAAGGCAGAGGTTCAAAGAATTAATCAAGGTATTTCAGGAACATTTATCTTGTTTCAGAATCGCAGAGGTTAATGAATATCTAGCAATATGGTGGCATCGTTGTGCTGATGGAGAAAGACGCTGATGTGAAGCTAGTGGACCACACGAGGAAAGACCTGCCTAGTGACACGTACGGAATACTGAACTCTTCACTGGCTCAAGATCAGTGCACTAATTTAATAATAGTTTCTCATATCAATATGTCGAGCGTTCTATCAACAAAGGACGACTCGAAGATCTAGAAGCCCACCGGGCTGGGCCATCTGCACCTCGTCCAATGGGTGCATCCAATATTCCCACGAAAAGCACAAGAGCGTTCTTTACCTTGAAAGAGGATCAAATCTTGTTTGACTGGGTCGAACACTTTGGACAGGAGCCGGGGGCGCCTGTACAAGGTAATATAATTTATCAGGATTTAAGTGAACTGGTATGCTCTCCGGTTTCTGTCAAGGCCACAGAACATACACATAGTAATCTGATACTAACTGGCAAAACACAGTATCCCAGTCACCCATGGCAGTCTTGGCGTAGTAGATACACGAAGCATCTGCGTGGCAAGGGCCGTCCAGGGGGCGGCACCCCATCATCATATGACGACCTTTTACAGTCTGCACCATTCCAAGGAAAACGCCCAAAGACCTTACCTGCCCGAACTTCATCAAAGGATTCCACGGCGGAATCAGGCTCAAAGGTTCCCAAGCTGGCACCACCTGCCCCGGTCCAAGCAGGTACACCAAGCAGCCCAAAACGAAAACGAGATCCGGTCCCTGAACCGCCGAGTCAACGGCGGAGGGATGTTTCACCTATGAAAAGAAGAGCAATCGAAGCTTCTGCAACTGCGGGCCCTTCATCACGCCCTCCCCGTCCTGATAACCGGGGACCCCAACCAGAGTCATCACGCGTGGCAGCCACACCACCCTTTACCGCACGACCAGAAAGAGAGTCTCCCAGTGTATCGTCAGGTACAGGACCGCTTCAAGGTCTTGGTATTCCAGATCTCTTCCCAGCCCCGAACGCTTCCATACAAACGCCTCGCCGCGTCACTCGGGAGACTTCACAACGACCAGCAAATGTAACAGAACCGCCAGCGCCGCCGGCCCCACCGCGACCATTGGGAGACAATGCCTTCGCGCAGTCTGGCCGATTCAAAAAACAAGTACCGAATCCCAGACCACGAGTCACAGATATCTTCGAAGACCCAGTGGACCCCATATTCCTAGAACTCCCATTCTTGCCATCAAGCCCAGCATCGGAGGTGGCTGACGATGACACCTCAGATGTGCCCGACGTCGATACCTGGATTGATCAACGCCTGGCTCTAGGCGCCAAAGAATCCCACGTGTTCGATGCTCTGCGATGTACAAGCATGGTCCCAGAGATGGCAGATAAAGTTCTGAAATATCTCACTGCTGGGGAAGGTATTCCCGATGATATGCCTGGAGTCTGGACAGCCGAGGACGATAGCTGTTTACAGGCGAAGGAATATTCGCGTGTGCAGCGAGCGTTGACGAAACACGGCGCACAAGCGTACAAGGATAGATGGGAATATTTCAGCATGGCCCGGCAGACAGGACTCATTGAATGATACCCATGGGATGTGGAATTCGAGAAAGTGCACCGCTACAATGGATAAGTTGCAATCGTGAAGTTAAATGAACATTAGCGTCTACCTAGAAACGAAATATTCTCCGAAGACGCCGGTATTGACCTGACCAGAACGCAAAGAGGAAATTGGAAGTCAAAACTAAACATCAATGTAAGGGCAGCAGTGCCATGTTCAAAACGCGTTGGTGGTATCAGCCAAGGAGCATTTTAGTGATGCCCACTTGCTATAGCACATCCGAGATTGAAGAAATGGCCTAGAAATATCACGCTTGTGTACCATTTTGGAGTTGGTGATATATCGAGCTGTAGGTGAAGAGGATCAATTATCCTTAAAGACACTATGAGGGATGTTAGGAATGTATTTCGAGCTTTCATTGGGTGGGCATAACTCACAGGTGCGATTCGTAAAACTTGAGCATCTAGTTTGGTCGTCAGTAACCTTGTCGCTGTTTTTCGGCACAGTGGAGGAGGATATACTTTCAGAGGACACTTTTCATAGCAGGCCTGCACAGACACCTTCGCCTTGTGTCCGTTGTTGAACTCGAGCCAGGCCATAAGACCCGCATCGCCCTCCCGGACAATTGTGTCCACCTCTTTCACATCCTTATCCCAGTTCTTCCCCTTTGGAAGCCATTGAACACCATTTTCTTCTGACGAGAGTGAAGCTTGCTTGGACGTTTCCTTCGGTGCTGACTTTCGGCGCTGTCTCTTGGCTTCGGTCGCCGCGGGGGTCGGTACAGTCTTAGCAACCTTCGAATCACCCATAGATTTGCGCTTGCGACCTGGCTTTCCCGCCGCGGGCTTCTCTTCGGCCTTCTTCTTCGGGCGACCACCGATCTTCTTGTAGTAAGCTGTGACAATGTCGCGGGCTCCTTCCCTAGGATATTTGTCAATAAATGCGCGTGGCAGATGTCGAAGCTCAACCGGTGCGTAGACCTACAAGAGACCCTCCTCCTCTTCCCATGTATGGTCTTCGAGCTTGGGGTAGCCTTTCCATTTCACTAAGAGTTTGAGTGTTCCCTATGATTGATTAGCTTCTCGGCACAATTAGGCCGAGTGTTGCGAACAAACATCATCAAGCCAGTCATGTTGAACGATATCCTCGACAACGTAACTACATTCAGTTAGAAACATGTATCCATCAGTCGGCCGGGATGCGCAGCTCACAGTCCCTCTTCCTCATCGTCCTCGTCTTCGTCTCCTTCGTCTTCCGGCGACTCCTGGTCGTCTTTGCCATTTGACTCTGGCGCATTTCTGAAAGGGATATCGCCGGTCTCCTCGTCGGACAGATCTTCGACGGGAGCTGGGTAGTAAACAGGTCAGCCGAGATGCTCAACATTGCGCGCGCGACATGTCAACATCGGGGGAAAACACTCACGAGGCATGGGGTTGAAGGGAGAGATCAGATTAGAGAGTTTAGAAAACAGATTGGCGACTGGAGGATTAAAACCTCAATTGCAGTTGTAAAGTCAGACGAAAGCCTGTCGCATCCAGAGCAATTGGAGTACGGAGTAGTCAAGAAGCAGAAACGCGTTGAAGGCGGACAAGATACGCTATACCGCTTTGGGCAGTCAGAATTTCATTTGTCAAAAGTGCATTTCGGGAAGCTCCCCCTCAAGGCTCAACTTGCAAGTTCACTGCTTTTGTCTTTTGTCACTTCTTCTTGATCACCTCTTGGTCTCGTTGTTGGTGCCCTCTTTTTAAAACTCTTTATATTTTGCCCAGGTGGCAGCCCACCGTTAACATGGCAATGCGTAAGGCCGCACCCCCATACCCCTCATTCTTGAAATGTGCTTTGGCTAACTATGTGAATTTTGATCTTTAACAGAGCTTGATATGTCCCAGGGTGATTACTCTTCGAATAACTTGATACAAATCGGATTGGGTAGCTGACATTAAGGGGTAGCTTCGGTCTTGAAGGACGAGCAGGGACGGCCGTTTATTGTCGTTCGCGAGTACGTTCACCGCTATACGTTATCCTCCGTTTCAAAATACCATTGAGAGTTGGGGGGATTGAGATATGAGGCTGACGGGTCTTTTTCATAAAACAGTCAGGGAAAGAAGAAGAGACAACATGGCACTGAGGCTGTTAAGTCACACATTGTTGCCGCCAAAACGGTGGCCAGCATTGTCAAGTCTTCTCTGGTATGGCACCCGGCAAGCAATGAACGGAAAGACATCTGACTCTTGTTTTTAGGGTCCCCGTGGTCTTGATAAGATTCTGATCTCCGCCGACGGCGATATCACCGTCACCAATGATGGCGCAACTATTCTCGGACAGGTTCGACCCCGAAGTCCTTTTCCCCCGGAGATATCCAATTCAAGTTCGAGAGACTGATACAGTGGCTATGGTTAGATGGAGATCACAAACAATGTCGCGAAGCTGTTGGTCGAACTTTCGCAGTCTCAGGATGAGGAGATCGGTGATGGCACGACCGGTGTCGTAGTGCTGGCAGCGGCCATGCTTGAACAAGCCTCAGACCTCATTGACAAAGGCATCCACCCCATCCGGATAGCCGACGGATACGATCAGGCCTGCGAAATCGCCGTTGCCGAGCTCGACAGAATCAGTGACGAAATTACATTCAGCCAAGACGATACCACCAACCTCCTCAAAGTGGCCAAGACCAGTCTGGGCAGCAAGATGTATGGATTTCTAGCTGTATATTAGTCCTGATTCATGCTGACAGTTTTCATAGTGTCTCCAAGTCCCACGACCAATTCGCCAAGATCGCTGTTGATGCCGTGCTCTCGGTTGCTGACTTTGAGCGCAAGGACGTCGACTTCGAGCTGATCAAGGTCGACGGCAAGGTCGGTGGTTCTCTCGAGGACTCTCTGCTTGTCCGCGGTGTTATTGTGGACAAGGACTTCTCTCACCCCCAGATGCCCGATGAAGTTCGGGATGCTAAGTTGGCCATCTTGACCTGTCCATTTGAGCCTCCCAAGCCTAAGACCAAGCACAAGCTTGATATCACATCTGTTGAGGAATTCAAAAAGCTGCAGGACTACGAGAAGGAGAAGTTCACAGAGATGATTCAGCAGTTGAAGGAATCGGGTGCCAACCTGGTCATTTGCCAGTGGGGTTTCGATGATGAGGCCAACCACCTTTTGCTTCAGAATAACTTGCCTGCCGTTCGTTGGGTTGGTGGGCCTGAGATTGAGTTGATCGCCATTGCCACAAACGGCCGTATTGTGCCCCGCTTCGAGGATCTGACCTCTGACAAGCTCGGCACCGCTGGGGTTGTCCGCGAGATGAGCTTCGGAACTACGAGAGAGAAGATGCTGGTGATCGAGGATTGTGCCAACACCCGCGCAGTCACTATCTTCGTTCGTGGAAGTAACAAGATGGTGAGTCAATCTTCGCACCATACGTAGAGAGATGTGCTGGTAACTAACTTCAGCTACAGATCATTGATGAGGCCAAACGTTCACTACACGATGCTCTGTGTGTCGTCCGCAATTTGGTGCGCGATAACCGTGTGGTCTACGGTGGTGGTGCTGCTGAGATTGCTTGCTCCATCGCCGTCGAGGACGCCGCTGTGAAGAGCCCCGGCATTGAGCAATATGCCATGCGCGCCTTCGCTGATGCGCTGGACGCCGTGCCCTTGGCTCTTTCCGAGAACTCTGGTTTGAGTCCCATTGAGACCCTTGCCTCTATCAAGTCGCGTCAGGTCAAGGAGAAGAACACCCGTCTCGGTGTTGACTGCATGATGACTGGCACTAACGGTACGCCCCTAAAAATCCCATTCCATATTTCGTTCTGTTCATCGGCTAACTCGTGCTCTGTAGATATGCGTGAGCACTTCGCTATTGACCCCCTGATTGGCAAGCGCCAGCAACTGCTGCTTGCTACCCAGCTGTGCCGCATGGTTCTTAAGGTACTACTCACATTCACTCTTTCTGTCACGCTCGATGCTAACCCTCAACCAGATCAACAACGTCATTATCTCCGGCGATGATCAGTCTGAGTTCTAGATCACTAGATCCTAGTCCTATTCTACGATGGTAAAAGAAAAAAAAACTGATGATTCTGGTTTGCTATGTAAAAACATGGTCCCTTACATAGAACCCTTTTAGTTTCAATAAAAACGAAAGGATTGATAATGTCTCTATCTGGTTACTTCTTCTGGTCTCGCTCTTGGTAGATAGACAATAGCCCGGAACGGCATCTCATTCTCAACGACCAACATGAGTGCTATGCACATCCACAGGTGAACCTAACCAAAAACCTATTGGTACGACATATTCGTCTTACCGATGAATCCCAAACTCCCATAGTTCCCGATTCGGTCTTGTTCCTTCTGACCCAGGACCACACGATATGAACCGGAAGTCTTTGCCGAAACCATGGCAAACAAATAAACACCGGTACGGCATGTAAAATCACTATAGGCCTAAAACCAACGTTCCCACACCATCAGACAATTCGTTTTCGTGGGAGATCCGTGCCTCCATTCGGGATCGTGTGTCACGAGGGTCACCCGATATGCCGAGGAACAACTAACACACCCAAAAGAAGACAGATGCACTCCCACCTCTACATCAACTGACAAATGTGGCTTTTCGGAGCCTGGCTTCCGTTTACCCTCGGTGTGCATTTATGGGGTGTCTTTTTTTTCTGTCATAGTTCTTTCCCAATAAGGTCTTCGAGACTAATAGACGAACGGACCCGGTAGCTGGTGACCTGTTCCATAATGGGGAGATACATTGCCATGTTACCCGAGTGCGAGAATAGAATCTTAATGTTTGAGAAAGTGATTAGGCAGCCAATGTATACTTTTCTTAGGGGACACCTGAAGCCTTGCATGCGACTTTAGGTCATGATGTTCTATCAAACGGACGATGCGTTGGCATTCTGTATATTTCTATTCTCCTAATGGCATTCCTCGGGGTTGGTGCCAGTGTGAGAGGTAACTCCGATTTGTTTTCTTTCCTTTCCTGAAGAAACCCTTGCAGAGCGAAGATCAGATCGTCTCTGCATGCACAATATAGAGAACCCCCACTCTACGAAATAATCTGTACGACAAGCAGATGCAGACACCAACACAAAAGAGTAGTGATCTACGTTATTTATACATGCCATGACGTCTTGTTACAGGTTATACAAATCCAGAACAAGCTCATTGTCCCGAATGTACTGCGCTCTGCTATATCGTCGTGACCCTAGGGAACTACATCGAGCAACAAAGTGTCGGCCTATGGGACGGACTGGAATTATGAATTGAACATGAAATAGATAATGATAATACGTTGGGCGATTCTCAGAGCTTTCTTCGGCGGGACGCCCGAATCGTAATTTGACGGTGACGGCCGCGTACTCAGTCTCAGTCTCGGTGGGATGGATATATTCATAGCTGTACAAAGACGTACCCTGGCCTTCACAGAAAGGGTGTCATCATTTCCAGGCTCTTCCATCGCGTAGAGAGAAATACAATATTGCTTTCTTTTTCCCGTCTCCTTCTTGAGCCGGCATGGTAGAGCTTTCAGCTTCGTGCAGGGATTCAGGCGTTGATGCTGGGGTTTCACAGTGCATGGGAAGTACGACCCCAGTTCCCCGCGACTCGTGAACCACAGGATTTAGAATTCTGTTATTCAATACAGCTCGATTGAGGGCGAGACAGGTCTAGACCAGTTCTATTTTCTCTTTTTTTCTTTTCACGTGTAAACTGTGGGAATGTTGGGACATTGGAGGCGACTACATACCTTAACCAGAAGTGTTGACCCATGAGATAGATGTCCACTTATATGTGTGAGCTTGCATTGCCGATCAGTCAAAATGGCGGATCACTTCGGCCTAGGCGATAAAAGAGTCAGCATATACTGAAGTGATCGCTTAGCCAGACCCCATCTGTATACCTGGACACAATAAAGGCATCACCTATCCGTCGTATTTTGAAACACCAGGTGTGCCAGGAAGCCATCGATCTCAAAATACTGCATTGCCGTACAATTCCAAAGCAAACGAGGCAATCGTAAGTGCCGTGCCGGGATAAAGACCTTATAATGTTGCCATATCAGTACCCCAGCTGCATCGAGAATGCCTATACATAGCACACACCATTGCAAGACGCATTACATCCCGCAGCAGATCAATTTAAAGTCCCCCATGACCTGCGGCGGGTCGTGTTGCAGGGCGTCTTCATTGGAATATGGGGAAACGGGCGGCAGGAGACGGACGTCAGCTCCAGCATAACCGTAGGTGAGTAGGCCGGGGCACGACGTACCCTGCCTGAGCAGAGTAGGTACTCGTGTACATGGATTGGTTCGATCTTCCATCTCGGACCGAATGCAAACCCATCGCTGCGGTGTGACGACCGCTGACAGGTACGAATGTTAGCCCCGATCTGGCGTCCATTTTCGTGGTCGGGGCGAGATTGCAATTTGTGGGACATGCGGGTTTGGATTGGTTGTGCTGGTCATTTTTCTTTCATTTTTTTTTTTTTGTCGTCCGGTAGATCGTCGGTGGAGAGGTCTTAGATCAAGGGTATGCTGCTTGCTGCTGGTCGGTCAGCGTGGGTTCTCTCAGTGTTCCGTGCCCTGCGTTCTCAATAGGACCGGGCTACGTTGCACAGTCCTGTAAGAGATGCAATGTCTTGTGTTTTATTTATGGCGGTAGTCGACATAGCCGCGCTATGCTTGAAGAAAACTTCTACCGGAGATATTATTTTCGCGGCTCAGATGACCTGGTGCTGGCCCGTCTCCATGTGGAACAGGATGCGAGAAGGAGCATGGTCCGGTCAAAATTAAACATGGGCATTGCTGACCCTAAGGGGCCTCGGACCATGAGTTATTGTCGAGACAGCCTCATCGGTGCTAGAATCTGAATCACCTAGGTTGTCCACATGGGACATGGATTGACGTGGCTTCATTACGTTCGTAATAGCCCAATATTAAGATCTCGGACAATTTTTTAGTCTTCTCGTGACAGCCGTTTTATGTAAATTGGGCATCTTCCTCGGCTGCTAGTCGGCAACTGTCACTTCTGGTCATTTAGTTGTTCTACCGCTTCTTCGGGGAACCGTTGGTCCCGTCACACGACGCAACCTGTTAAGCATCGACACATCACCAACCCAGTGATCGTTATATTTGAGATTTGAGGTTCATGCCAATTTGTCTGCCTTGGGCAGCTCTAGTCCCACTGATCTATAGTTGTTTGCGGCCTACTCTGCACTCATGGAAAATCGGTAAGAGCATGTATTGTTCAAGAAGTGACAATACTTTCAGAATTCGGTATTCTGTTCTTAGTCTTTCTGTTTTTTTATTGTATTCTATTTGCGTCAGGTCGAAAATAGTAAATGGTTCGCCAGTGAGCATGTTATGTTGGATGGCCGAAAGCGGCCTCTCAGGGGTCCGGGGTGTCCCCTCAATGTTGCTTCCCCGGATTTTGACCCCCGCGAAAGGTTGGGAGCATTTTTTTTATTTTTATGTTTTTACATTTGAGAATTTGTAGTGGTATTATGGAGTCCACATGTTTACTCAATAAAATATAACTCTTGCAAAAACAAGAGCAGGGAGGATTGTCTACATGCATGCTATGTAATTGTAAATATATATCACAGCATCTAGAGCCTTTAGCTCGCAACCAACCTTCCAGCCTCAACAAAATATGTTTGATTAGATGTACGTGACAGTCTTCGTGCTTAGTCCATATCTAAATATTATACGACCAACAACAGCCATGGCTGACGGGGAAGCAGGTGACAATCCCGGATAAAATAGCCTGCTTGCAGGAAGCTCCAGATCAGAGCCTAACAATCTGACAGGTGATCAGGTGCACAGAACAAACGAAACATCAAAAATGGACTCCCAAGTCTTTGAAGCCAATACCCGGTCAGTGTCCACAATCAGCAGTGACAGAGTGCCAACACAAATGATCAAAGAGACTAATCGATCACCTGTCGCATGGCGCGCTGTCAAAGAAGCTTCTGTGATAACCATATAGAAGAGGCTTCGGTATCAAACAGGGATTCAATTCCTGGTGGGCTAGGCTACGTGTCGATGAAACCCTCCATCTCAACAAAAATAAGCAATCAAAGACAGCCATCTCGGCCCGTGGCCCGCCACAATCACACGCCAAGAGACTCCGAACTGGCGGTGATGAGAGAGACATTTGGACACAGCCGCTACTGCCGTCCTGGGCGAGGAATAAAAGCAAAGAGAGCTGTCAGGAGATTAGCCGCCCTAAATAGCCACCGGATTCACATGGCCCGATGCAGTCAGCTTGCAGTGTGGGGTTGTCATTGGCTAGGCGGCCTAGGATCAGCATGTATATTATCCAGTTGTTTGCGCAATGAGAAATAGCACAAGAAAAAGGTACTGTCTCTTGTCCTTCTATAGGTGGATCGGTCTAGGCTTTTAGTCAGGTGGTTTTGTAAATTGGACTATTTCTGGACACTCTTGTCTTTGATTACTTCGTTTCTCCCACCATCGCAACAAGCAAAACCCAGCTTAGGATCTCTTTGGGGAAATGAATGGCTTGGAATCCGTATTTGGGATTGGGCCTTGAACAAACATACGCCGTACAAAAGGAATTAATTGAAGATCTCGAATCAGGGGCTTGGGAGTCCATAATATGAAAGTAACCCTGGCCACGACAGGGGCTGCTACTCACTAACTCAAATACCGGCAAGCCAAGAAAGAAAGAGACCGTAATCAGCATTCAATATGGATTTCTTTCTTGATTTCCTTCGCAGTACTCCGTATTCCCAGAAACAATATGCAATGACGAGGTGGCGGATGAAGCATAAAGCCCAAATACTCCATGCTATATCGAGTAGAGTATGTATAGACCCTTGCACAAGGTTCAATATCAAGGAAGTGGGTCCATAACGTTAGAAAAATGAGAGCAAACATGCCAGGGCTACCGAATACCTGGGAACTTGATCTGCAGAAAGCACAGGGTGGATAGATTATTGGGCCACAACTCCAAACAAGGGAGTTAATCGACGACCCTGACTAGGGTTCGCGGAGACAAGATAATGGGCTAGACCTTTCGATGGTATGCATGTATGTGTTTTTCTTTTGCTAGTTTGTGACGGTTGGACTAGCAACAAGAATTACACACATGACCACCTGAGCCCGAGATATTGTAATAGTTGGATGAGACTGCGATATTGAAGAACGAGGGATGTTAAAACAAAACAAAGACACAACACGTAAGACCAGAATGATCTTCGTCTAGGATAGGGATATATTGGGTGTCACCTGTTTCAGTAAAACATGATGTTTAGAAGCGGACTATCTGCAGAGAACTGTACGAAAAAGGCCAGAGACATTCGGAAGAAAATGATCGTCGCGGATATGCAAGTCCTGCTTCCGGCTGGATCGCAGAATCCAGGAACCCACATCCCATCTTCGTCTCAGCTAGTTTCACGGGGCCTACCAGCCTCGCGGATACAGCAAGCTTTCGATCTGGAAGATTCCCCGGATATCCCTTGTTGAAGGTCACATGCATTATCCACAGGTAAGTCGATCTTTGCAAAATATGGAACCGGACAAAAGGACACGACCGCATCATTACGTACTTGGAGTGCTTCGTACCTGGTTGAAGGATATCTCTATTGCATGTTGTTGTGCCTCATTTAGTATGAATGCTTCTAGATTGGGTTCATCGATCAATTGTCCACCTGACTCTGTGAATCTAGAAAACTATGTCCGGCTTCGACTCCCGTAGTCCGCAAGTATCCCTTGCTCGTACCAGTCAACTCTTAAACCTCGAGATTGATTGACTTCTTGGATACCAGGTCTCAAACGATACCTGATACATGGTCCCCCTTTTAGATTAATTAATTATGGATTACGGAGTAGATATGTATTAGACACGAAGATTTCAGCCGAGCACAGACATTTATGCCGGGGAAGCGGGCTACAAATAAAGTGGGAACATGGGGGAATGTGATTTGCTACCTGGTTGATGTGATACAAAGAGAACCCCTGGGGGACTCCTGGAGGTCGCGACATATCGTATCTACTACTCTGTATTATCGCTCAATTTTGCGATCTATATCAACATCTAAAACAAAGAAATACGAGGTTGACATGGTGCGTAATCCGTAATCTCCCTGAGCTCAGGCTGTGGGAATGAATATGATTAAATTATTGAAGATGCTCGTCACCCTCGTACACCGTTATATGCCACATGTTTGGCCGTCCAAGGTAGTGACAGTAACCGACGTGGCGCCCCGTCACATTGGAGTGACGACTCTGACCGTTGGTTTGTTGACGCGAAGCGCGTTGATCCAGGAACGGTGACACATTTAAGCTTGTCTGTCGATTCCAAATTAAAGGGTTTCCAGGTTCTTTTTATTCAATTAATCGCTGTCGAATCCCCGATAGAGCTTATTGTTACTTCCAGCCACATCGCATAGTATGTGCACCCCGCATAGATAGAAGCATTGGTGATATTATTGATCGACGCGGCGGATAGTGTTGCATCCCATGCATGAGTTGCGGTATATTACATGGAGTACATGATACGATGGGAGATGAACGAATATGCTGTATGACAGTGATACTCGCCTGAGGGGATCTGGATGCCCCTGAGGCGCGGAGTCCGTGTGGATTGGATTTAGAAAGCCGGTTAGTTATCTGTTTTCGTGTTACTAAGTCACATCATTGGCCCCGGGGGTCGGACAGTTTAACTGTCATCTCAAGCCGTTGTGCGGATCAATGAGCTATGGCATTTGGGCGCTATAATGGTTCTGGAATAAATAAACTATAATGAGATAAGAGAATTGGGACCCATTCCGTGTCACATGGACTCAGGTGATTGGCAAGGCACCAACATAGCCCAACCTTGGAAGTCGAGGGAATCATATGGTAAGAGGCGTCCACTCGGGAAAGTCACAAGCCCCTGAGGTGGCGCGCTGTCCAGGAACCCCCACATCATGTGACGTGACCTGCGCGTGACTTTGCCACTTTATGAGCTGTCTCTTCGGTCTATTGCTCATATTAGACAGAATAAGGTCATTATACCCGGAAACACGGGCTGTATTGCATGGGATCGTGGGTACTGATGCCCTAATTCCTTAATTTGCCCTATCGGCACCATATAGCGCTATTACAATCTGAAGCGCGCTCCCCATAATGACCTGCGCCTACATCAGCTGCCATCTGCCACAGCCTTGGGCTCAGTCTGACTCCGCTTTGGCGCCTCGGTCTGCCCGTGACCACATTTTGGGGCAACGATGGTATTGTACAGCTCATAGAATAATGACCCACCCGGGTATTGGTTTCCCATCGCCTGGCGGTAATCCTTTCGGCCGCCTAGTAGGGACCTCGGTACCCCAGCATCCCGGTTTTTGTCACCCATGTTCTGGACGAAGTGGGGCGTGACTTTCCATTTCCCCAGTCCCGAGCTATTGGCAGCCGCACCCTTAACGCCGTCATTTACGCAACATGTCTGGTTTAATGAGGTATCTTATGTGTAGTTTCATATTACCACCTGGTACCACCCGAATACTAGGTAGTGAGACAGGAGCTGAACGTGTAGACGAGTAGACGAGTCAAGAGAGATGAGTTTTTCTGTTACGCTTCGTTGTTTCTCTCATCAGATTGCTTATCGAAATTACTTCCATATGTCATTGACATTGTTGTGTAAGCTTTGCAGATAGGAGGTCAGCAGCTATGAAAAACTTAGGCTGCACAAGCAGCCAGACAATGCTTTGCATCCTGTAGATGATTGTGTAGTGTCATACACCCGCAGGGATATGTCTGTTACCAACGAACTGTTTTGAATGAATCAGACGACTTCGGTATTTTTTTTTTTTGGTGGCCAAAGAAGATACACAATGGTTGATTGGTGAATATCCTTTTGACTGAGACCTTCTACGAGGGAAATGAGATATCAAATAACTCTCATACACCAGCTCTTCCGATGCACCGATCTGTAGACTTGTTTTTCTCATCCGGACCCCCGCAAATCCGAGGGCTCTGGTTACACTTTTAGTCTCAGATGATGACAGCTTACGAGCTTCCACATCATCTATTGTCAAGGAATAACAGGCTTGGATATGTGTCAGTCAGATCCCAAGTTACGTACGTAGGTAGTAGCTATTTTCTATCATAGCCAGAGATTCCATAGTGCAATATCACATGATAGATGAAACGTGCGCCTGGTGTGACTTTGCCCTGGCAGGGGTCGTGTCCTGGAAGATCGGCCTTCCAGGCGTCCGGTTAGAGGTTTGGAATGATCGAGTAGGGAAAAACACAGTTCTTTTCCGCCAGTCCGGGCCTGAGAGCAAGGGTTGCTGTAAGCGTTCAACCCCCATGATGACGGGAAAAAGGACACCGGCTTTTTACGTATTGCGGCCTTGCTCATGTCGACCGTCATCTGTCAATCCCGTCTCTCAGGAAAATCAAGGAAAACCAATGAACAATACAATGACAGTTGGCAGACTCGTGACTATGTAGCCTAGCTTTGTGACACTCTCGACTGTCGTGTTCTATTTGAATAGACAAAGATAGAAAATCTGGCCAGGATGTGCCCATTCGGAAGACAAGAAAAGAGAAAGGGCGGTAAGGCTGGCGCGCTCTCTTGAAATGAAGCTGTGGCTGACTTGCTTTTTTTTTCACCCACATGATCGAGGCCTGAAGTGATTTACCAGAATATCTCTCAGAATCCCTACCGGTAAAAGCTGTGTAAAGAGAGTTTACCTGTTTTGAAACAAAGCAATGCATCTAAAACAGAACACGATCTACTATGGAAGAAGTACGTTGGTTCCCCGGCATGCAGCCCGGGCTTGGAACCATCCCTTTCTCCCGGGTAATAGCTGCTTGCGGGGGAAAAGAGCTGGGGAAAACCACAGATTTCAGCCGGAATCGATGAAATTAAACCGCCATAAAAAAGTCAAATGAATGAGGCGCTTATATGGAAGTGTATAATGTCCGGAATTATTGGTGTTTCGATCGCTATAACCTTGAGCTCATGACAATTAATACTTCCGGGGCATGATAAGCTCGAGAATAAGCGAGAAGGTCTATATCGGTGAATACAACGTGGCTTGAGATCTAGGACCGATTCCTAGCCCTTTGGACGCGGTGTACCCCATAGTCTGAGTATAGAGCGTCCGTGACGAAAATAGCTTAAACGCGACATCAATTTGGCAAGTCAGCCGGACCTTCAGCTTTGCCAGAACCAATAACTGATAGTTTGACAGTTCATCAGTCAGTAGACCTCTCTTTCTTAGGAGTAAAGAGTAGATTGCCAGTGGCGAGATGTAGTGCCTAAATGTCAAATGTCCAAACGACTATTGAGATACATTAGGTGGCGTGGAGAGCCCTGTGGTCTGGACTTCCGGCAAGTCACTGTAACTACCGCGTTGGAAGGTTGTCGTTCGTCAGTACATTTTGGCATTTTCTTTGTATTATTGTATTATTTTATTTTATTATTTATTTCTTTTTTTACCCCGACAGGTCACAAGCAGTTAAAGGCTTTGATTATTTCTCATTCTTTGATATGGATGTGTAAGCTTTTTGAAATGTAAGCAATCGCCCTAGCCCTGGAGAGCCCTGGAGAAGATCTACTTCAAACCAATATTGAAGCTCTGGAGGGAACCTTGGTTTCCAAGCTGGGAAGGTTCAACTGATATTTAGGTAATCAGTAATCAATCGAAACGGAAACTGGTACTAACAATACCAATGTATTTTATGGGGGCACTTCGGGACTTCCTGAGGTCGGGAAGGTAAAGGAAAGTCAAAAGTACTGGGGGGATACAGAGGAAACCATGGTACGGAGGATTTGAATACATGGATATGGTATTGATGTAATTCAGGGCCCCGTGATGCGATTGAATTTTCCCCCTTCACCGACCCTTATCCTCGGTCTGGAGTTATTTCGGAATTTTATATTTAATTTTTCAATTATTTTTCCCCTTGTATTGTCATGTCTTTACCAATAATTCCAATGATTCTTATTCTTTTTACGGAATAATTCAATTTTCGATTTTCGATTTTCAATTTCTTTTTTTTTTTGCATTTTCATTTAATAATTTATTACCGTCCCCCTCTCCTTCCACTCCACTCCACCATAGTGCCGCCCCCCGTCATTCTTATTATCGTTCCGACTCCCTTTCTCTTCCTTCTTCCTTCTCCAGATTTTTTCGAACCCTTCACCTCACTCTCAACCTACAATCTCTCTCACTCGTCAATCTTGAAGGATCATCTCAATCCGATCTTTCAATACCCGCTCCGTTTCTCCGACTCTTCGCCCCGGAATCTCCGCACTGTGGCGCTCTGACGGAAAATTGACGGATATTCGACACCTGATTCTTCACTTCACTTCAAAATCCAAATCCTTCCCCAACCCGCATCTTTCGCGTGAGCATTCGATTGCATTCTAGGCGCCAAACCCGATTGATCGACTCTCTGCAGCACACCGCAGGGCCCAGACTCAAATTTCAAGGTCCATTCTAGAACCCGGTTGATTCTTACGAACTTTCACTACCGCATCTCAAGCGCCGTACGACCACTATCGGGGGAGACGGCGACCCCGGAACATCAATCAACGATTCTCAATAATTACAATCGCTTCACTGCTAGTTGTGGCGTCGCGAGAATGCCTTTAACGACACCGGTTCTCTCAGTGGACGCGGACAATATCCATAAGGTGGATACCGCCAACGCTCAAAGTCTTCATGGAATGTGGATGGGTAAGTAACAATTCTGCTGGTTCAGGGATATCTTGTTTTGCTGACCTCCTGCACAGTCTTTTCAAAATGTGCCGACTACATGGACCAAGGCCGTCGACTCGAAAACCTCAGTTGGCGGTTGTGGACTCGCGAAACCTTCTGTGTCGAACCTGAAAAGGCCAACCGCACTTCCGCCCTCCCATTGCTACGATCCGAAGCTGGGGATTTGCCCGAACTCTCCGCAAGTGTCGAGTCCGCTGCTTCTGATCAAGCCGAGCGGATCGAAGCTCACATCAAGCGTCCCAAGTTTTCCGACTACCGACCGGCCGTCGTTCGCGAGGACTCACTAGCCAGCCTCGGCCGTGGCAAGGAGAAGCACATCACCTCGTTGGATTTGGAGCGGATGGTCCTCAACATTAAGGAAAAGAAGCAACTAGAGCCTCGGCCTCACCCCGTTGAGCCTGCTGCCCCCGTTGTCGACATTACTCCTCGCCCATCCACCCCAACTCCTACTCCTCCCGCCGTCTCTACCGCTCGTCATGTCCCTCATTTCTCCGTCCGACCGACCCCATACCCCCATGAGTCGACTGAGTCTTGTTCGACAACTGCCCCCGAGGGCAATGAGAGCGATACTGCACAGGTCAACGCGTCCGACACTAGCGTCTCATCTTCCGGCATTCTTCCTAGTCGACCTGAATTGATAAAATCTACCAGCATTGTTCGTGGATTCTCACCATCACACATCTCATCTTCCTTCAGATCGCAACCAAGACTGTCTATTGACCCTAGTCCCTCCCGCTCTGCTACGCAATTGAGGCCATCACCATTGAAGAAAAAGGGAGGCATGTTTACACTGGGCGGGTCCTCTGGGGATGACGATGAAAGCTCATTCGAAGAGCGCATGGTTCCCCAGGCGGCACAGGAGAACGCGACCGGTGGCGGGCTGAAACCGAAAAACAACAACCCGGACTCTACGAAAAAGACCGCTTCTTTCAGCAATCAGGTCTCGTCCCACATCATTCCTAACACGAAGGATACCAGTCGATCCGACGAGGACGCCATCGAGACCGACGATGAAGTCTCGGAGAGTGCGATCGAGGATGATGAAGATTCTGATTGGGAGGATTCCATTACTGAGGGTGGCGAGTCCAGTGTTGACGAACAAGGAGGAATGTTCCAACGGGTTGATTCCCGGCCCAACCTGGTCTCGCGCCGCTCGATGCTCACTATGATGATGCACCAGCCGGCCCGCATGCAAGGAAACGCGTTCCGGTCCAGTCCCGCACTTCAACGATCGCGGTTGACCTCACCCAGCGGTCCATCTATTCCACAGTCCCCTCCTGACAGGGAAGAGGAAAGCTTGGTCATGCGTGGCCCGGATGTTCCCCGATCGAAGCCTATTGTCATGAATACCAACGGTTCGCAGTCTATGGCACACTCTCCGCGAACCACCCGTCGGAACATGCTTGCTACTGAATTGACGGAATCTCTCCGCCGACATCTCCTCTGGGAGCGCCAGCAGAAGAGCGCGACTGCGAATGCTTTCCTCAAACGTCGCCACACCGCACATGACATGAAGAACCTCCAGGAGTACCCTGGTCCCAAGGGCCCACACAAGGGAGTTGGTCCGAATCAGGCTAGTGCTGAAGCAGACCCCAATGCTGCTAGCTCTGACTTGGGCAAGAATGGCTCCTGGACCAACTACACCACTGACTACGGTCCCTGGGAATACCATGTGAAGGGATGGTAGTTCATTCGCCTGCGATCCGCTTCACCTACGCGCTTTTTGAATTTCCACAGACTTGCTTTGTAACACAGCACAGCTTTTCTTTCTTGACACGTACGATCACGATCATGCATTGCATATATGGCGCACATCTGGGATTATTTTTCTTTCTGCTTCGTTTTCCTCAAATCTCATCGGCTCCGGGGGGCCAATATGTTATTACGGCATTCACTGGGCGTTTGTCCTGCATGGAGGTTAACACCGATTTCGAGGGCTATTTTCTTACGACCTTAATATCCATGTACAGCTCATATCCCTCGTGCTTTTTTTGGGCCATCAACGGTTGATGACACATGGGTTTTGTTTTTGTTTTTTTTTTACGTCTTGTTTTTCAAGATATTTCCGGATGGGTTTTTCATACCCGGACAGTTCACCAAAAAAAAGGGGTTTATTTTATCATCTATCTCAGCGCTGCGTCTCTTACTGCATGTCCATGGTTGACTGCGGAAAACGCCTAGCATTTGTTTCACTACTCCCGATTATCATCGGAGAGATAGTCATGTTCTTTTTCTTTCTCTGCGATACCTGATACCACACATTTATGCCTTGCAATTCATCCGGCACCGATCTCCGCGATCGGGCCACCACTTGTACGCTACCTGATGACAGCTAAAAAGAAACAAAAAATCAAATGAACGAATTCAGAGAAAACCTGTCCTCATGCATATCGTATTTCCTGGACTGCAGGTTCAGATATCAGAAGAGGATGCTTGCATAGACCTGAATTGGCGGTCTGGGCCTATGTTGCAGTGTAGCAGATAGCTATAGCTCTGCTGACGAGCACGGAGGATACCAGAGGCCCGCAAAGCCATCCCTGCGATACCGGCGCCAGATTAATCATGTGGAAATTCAGCGTTGACTTTGTGGCGCTGACACGTATGAGAGATGAGTCTTATGGCATAAGATTGATAGATGTCTGCATGTACTTCCATGCGAGTGGTCATGATCCATTTTGATTACATGGCCTGCCTATACAGGTTAATTGGTACTTGACTACATCCATGCTTCTTAATAGCCTTATACCAGGTACATCTACAAGCCGCATGTTGTATATTCCCCATAACCAAGAAACCATGGGCTTATCTATAACCACACCCAAGGTATCAAAAGAAACGACAGAGTTGCACTCTATTTTGAACAATCATTGAATCATCGAATCTCCTAATGCAGTACCACCTGCCTAGACAGGTATGGGGAAGAGTTTAGCTATGAGTTCACGAATGGACGTTTCAGTGACAATCTCCGCAGATCCGCCAAAAATATTAAAGGTCAGGTGGGATGCAAAAAAATGCAAAAAAATGGATACAGGGGTGTTCAATCAAAAAGCCGCGCACTTAATATCCCGGAGCCCGTTCGGAATCTTGGAAGGATGTGCAAAAGTACCTATCTCTCCCGGGAAGCGAACAGTTCGCGTAGTTCTAGAACATAGTATTTTCTAATTTTAAGTTGAAACATATGTATGTGTAATATCATGATATTATACTTTTCAAGGTTGTGATATTCCTATTTGATATATTTGATATTAACGACCCAATTTTAAAACCCCATATAGCCAGTCCCCCGGAGTCCTTGAAGAGAGTTTACATGGGCTCTTCCAAAACCGACCCGATCGACCGGTGAGATCCTCCTGGGCGCCATCTTCTTTATTCGGCTTCGCACTGGTCGCTGGCACATGCGACGAGAAGCTATGTCATCTTTACATTAGTTTATGCCAAAGCTCCCGGGGAATTCGGGAGGGGTGATGGGCTTGTAAATCGACTCGACGAGATAAGTGCTCAGTTCGCGGTGGCTTTCCCGCCCTGCATGGGTTGCAGGGCCAGCTCATCGGAGATCTCGGGGGTGTGTGGGATGATATGGTGTCAGGGTGATTGGACTGGGGTCGCGCTGCATGGATGACAGGGTGAGTTCTAGGCCTGGTACTTTTGGAGATGTAACTTCCTTGGTCTCGGTTGGATCTTGGGGCCCATTTTGAGCTTGAGGTTGTGTTATGGTACTTCGTAGGATGTACAGACTATACATATTTACTCCTAAGGGATGTTGTAGGAAGGGAATCACGTTCCGGTGGAGGGCCTCATTATGACACTATGGGTAATTGTAATTGTAATTGTTATTTACATGGATCTGGCATGGGTTATGCGTGTTTTCATCATGACTTTGCCTTTGCTTACATTTTTGCCATGTCTTAAGAGTAGGTTGCCTGAAGGATGAGGATTGACGTGCAGATCTTTAACAAAGGCTGCCTGCACTGAAGGATTTGTATCACGTTGATGTCATTATCGCCATATGTTGTACTTGCATTTTCATATGCCTCGGTTGGAGTTATGCTTATTTCCATCAATGTGTCAGAGTCGTGTGCAATCCCAATAGAAGGATGCTTGCGGAGTATACATCGTCGCTTTTACTATGGTTTGTCGGGTGTCCACAGTAGTCATGTGGCAGCTGCACATGACCGGCGCACATGATCCGGGGGTGGAGCCCCTGGATTTTGATGCCCAAGATCTCTTTCTTTATTGTATTCTCCTATCTTCCTTCGACTCTTATCTCGCGTCAAATTTCATCTTTGAATAATACCGGTAGACACGCGATCGAACTAATATAATTTGAGATGGTCCTCCCCGGGTCCGCAGTGTCTTAGAGAATGACGTATGCACAACCTTTTCTCCAACTTTGAACGGGTGTGGGGATGAAGACTTTTTCCTCCTGAAACACCCGACACCATCTCCATCCTGGCAAAACCTCCAGTCTCTCCGGTCATACCCGACCCGTGGGGCTCCAATGAAAACCATTCAATGCTCGAGAAACAAAGATCCAAGATCCAACGAAGCCAATGACATGGATATAACAGACCTCATGTCAAATTGAGTACATGTATTCACCGGAGAAAAGCAATCTTGGCACAACATGAGCCAGATCGTATACTTTTATATCACAAGCGTCTTTCCTTTCCGACCCAGTGACAGTGAAACGGTGAATGTGAGACAAGAGCCTCTTCGAGCCATCCTCAAATTTCTACAATATACAACATACGGAGAATATGGAGTACATTGTGTGCATATTCCATCTCTAGAATCCACCTGCCCATTAGGGCTAACTCTCCTCTCCCCCGGCCAGAAGAGCCTTCTTGATCTCAGCTTCATACAGGCCAGAAAAAGTGGATATTGCAGTGGATCACCCACAACCAGCGACGGGGATGATTCGCTGTCTCCCTTTTCTCGCGTCTCACCGGTACTGAAATGTTTTTAACTAACGCTATACGGAGCACGGAGGACACTTGTAACAGCTCCGGCTCCGCATTTCCCCTTTGGGACTTCGTACAACTTGTTATGTTCTAGGTAGGTACTCCGTACCGCGTACTGCTTACTAACCCCCACGGACCATTCCACGATCAGGGCTGTTAGGCAGAGGCGTTGTGAGGCAAAAGTGGATAGCCTTTGTGCCGCACAATTGACGCCTAACTGGTTCGTCGGGTTCGGGTTGGTGTGCGCCCGACGTGAAATCGGCATGCCGATGCAGCCAGCATACAGCATGCAGCTCCTCAACAAAAGCTACTATATACGAGCATCTGAGGATATCGCCCCCTTGAGCTGGAAATCCAGTGTGTTTTCGGTGTCCGAAGATTGACGCGCTTTGCATGCGGCTTTGGTCGCTTTGTTTAGGATCTTTGATGATTGAGGCGAATACTCGGCGCACAAGAATCTTCGTTGATTTCTTCTTGATCGTCCTCCACTACGAATTGATCGGCCAACCATGACCCATACCATCCCTGTCTAGGCCTCTCGAGCTCTAGAACAGAGCCGATCTTCACTCCGGCGCAGAGATATTTTAGACCCAGGCCACTTAACTAACTGACCTCATGATTCGGAGTACGTACTCCTTCCATTTAGGGCCAATCTCAGTCATTTCAGTAACAGTCTTTCACGACGACAAGTATCTACTCTCCCAAATCACTTCAGAAAGTTGCCAGTATGCACCACATCCCGTGTTCCGTGGGTATCCCGAATGAAGTACTAGTTATATTACCGACTATTATTAATATTCGGCGAAGTCCCGAAGGAGGCGTTCGGGATTGGCCCCCGTTTTCCTTCCAAAAAAGGAAACGCCCAGTGACACTGAACCTGCAAACACCAACCCAATTACGACTCCTGTGATTGGCCAAATCATAATTCTAGGCCTTGCGGTGGATGGAGGTCACGTGTATCAGCTTTCCCAGGAGCTCTGTCCTCCGAAACCCCGCAAGATGCCAATATCCTCAATTGCCGTCATATTAGATTCAAATGACCTTAGTTGTAGTAAAAGTTAAGTACATATACCATCGGATAAATGGATATCTATACAAATGCCGACATATGCTCCAACCCGAAAAACTGCAAGCTATGCCCATGGTCAAATGCGCCAATACCCACGGAAGACCGTGCGAGATTCTGGAAGGCTTCTGGAAGCATGATCCGGTTGGCCGGTGAGTTCCAGGTCCGATTTGCGCTTTTCCTCTTTCGGTGTTTTACTTACTGTATTGTATTTGGCCCTTACATTACCACATACAGCGGAAAGCTCAGTACCGCGGAGCGGAGCTCCCATACCAATGTCTTTCTTACAATACCATTGCCCGAGGCTCAATTTAGTACATCCCTTACCCTTGTACCCTGGTGCGGAGTTTCTTCGGTTGTATAGTTGTTCTATGACATTTTGACAGGTTCTTTTAGAACAGCCCTAATTTTGAAACTATACCGCAGCTGATAGATCGTAAATAACCTAAACGCAGCAAATGTTATATCCAAAACGCATGTATATCTTGTAACTCCCCGAGGACTTGGGCTAAGTGCCGATGTCCGACTAGCGGCAGCCACAGACAGGGTTCATACACGGAGTACAACATTAGAGGACGAACTGTATGTGCAAGTGACCTCCGGATAGCCTCGTCAAACCGTTTCCTTCAATCATGTTATACGCCACTGTGGGATTTGAGAGTTTGCTCGATATTGAGGTGCGAGTTCTCTCTGTATCTATCTATACAACATAGTTAGTATGTACTTGTGCTTTGTCACACCATTCAATTTCCAGTCTTGAGAATCTACTTCCTTGTTGCTTTTCTCTTACCTGATTACTCCGTACTTTACCCCCAATTCCTTTAAATGTCGGGGTAAACACGTAAATCCCACCCGGTATGTGTCATGAAAGAGCGGTAGAGTTTGAAATATGACTACAGACTCAAGCCATCTCCACTCCTCCCACCCCCAACAAAAAGCAAGATAGCCGTTATGGTTAGTGGATCGATATTGCATCCAGGTTAAACGCATTACCCCCGCGAAGGCGCACCCATCACGCAGGGATGGTGTTCTAGAAACTGCAAAGCGAACCCCCTCATTTTCTTCCACGCAACGCGGACCGACCGCCGCCCGTGACTGGTGGCGGTTAAGTATATTATTGCAAGCTTGTTGCGCCCGTCGGGTCGTATTCCTCTCTCGGTGAAGGTTTACTTTTTCTCTTATATTAGCATGGCCTCACTGGCCGGGGTTAGACCCTTGTTTGTTAAAGGGGATATCCCCCGGCATGAATGTGGGAGATAAGGCGCATGCCGCGCTCCGTGTAGTATATGCTCTGTTGGCAGACTGGAATTCGGGACCATGTTTCCCTCCTGGTTTCTTTTTCTGATGGCTTTTTGTTTTATGCTTTTCCCATGAAATGGTGATGGGCAGGTGCGATTATTGCCACTTATTGCTGGTGCTTGGTTGGGATTTCTGCTTCCTGTTGTGGCTTCCAGCAGATTATGTGCTTTTAAGACATGAACGCCACAGCATTGCGTTGGGATTGGGATGTGCAATGACAAATGCTATACTTTGAGATGATATTAAATGTGAGCTCTAGAGGACCCTGCAGTGATTATCATTATTAATCTTGTTGAGTCTGAATCTGTACCTTGTACTCTGTACCACATACGATGTAGGCATAGGCACTAAGGAGGGGAGATCTACAAAGCACTCCATATTAGAATCCCCACGAACATTCTAGTTGATCTTCCGACTAGAAACCTGCAATCCACTTCAAAATCGATTCATTGTGACTAACAGTGCTCTATAGTAGTGTATGACTGGAAATGAGTCAAAGAAAGGCGAATGAGATCATCGGTTCCGCCTGAAGTCTTGGCACTCGACTGCCAGCAAAACCGTAAACAACTATAACTTCCTGTATAGCTTCATATCTTCAGACCTTAAGATATACCACCTATTTGTGGCCTATTTGGACATTTTATGTGTCACGTGGTTGTATTTCTTCACGAGTTTTCTGCCTTTTTTATTTTTGCTTAGCGCCGTGACTTGAAAGATCGCTCCTCCAGTTCAGACGGTCGCACATCTCGGCTTACTTACTGTGCAGATCTGGTCCTGTCGATCTCTTCCAGGTCACCCGATCTCTGCGTTGGCAGCGCGCGTCACCTCCAGGTCGCCCAGAACCCAGCCATTCCATTCTGGATCATCTTTTGCAACAGGGCTCGAGGCTCAGTTTCAGCATGGAGAATAGGTCATTTGACAATGCGGGTCCAGCACCCCAAGCCCAAGGTGAGTCAAGCATAATTCTATTATTGGCTCGTAAAAGCCCATCTAGCCGGAAGCTTTTCTCCCAATCATTTCCGTGAGATCTACTTGGGAAGATTATCTGGGTCGACCCTCCACCACAGACAGGCTTTCGTATTTTCAAGCCCCTGTTGCATGTCCATGCACCACATGTTGCATCCGCCACAAAGCCTATCAATCCCCATGTTATCTTTTAGGACTTTGTTGGCGTGCAGGGTTGGCCCCGGTCTGCCAATATGGCTGGATCGGAGTTGGCCGCCCACAACCTTTTTCGATCACACGCTCATCATGCTTTTGTTGAACAGGTACAGACCTGCCGTCCTCTTTGACAACTGATGAGTTGTCAGCGGTCCGGTCGCATGGTGTTGCATCCACCGATGAAGCGAGTGCTCGCCAGTCATCGACTCGGCGGCAGAAATGTCGCTTTTTCAAAACCAAAAAGGGTAAGTCTGCGTTCTGGGTTTCTGTCTGTAAGGGATCTTTGCCTGTTTTGTTACTACTTTAATCGACGCGTCATTGAATACGGACGGGGTGCCACAAACAGGCCCCTTCGGGAATGCTTGTACACAGCATCTGCCATGGCCACCTGAAGGGTCAATGATACCGAGGTTATGACCAGTATTGCATGATCGACCCGTGTCCTAATCCTTTTCGCATGTATTCTCGGTGATGGTCATATGCTAACATTGCTCAAGGATGCCGACTTGGAGCAGCATGTCCGTACCTACATGATGCCTCGGCCATTGAGGGTAAGCAGCCTTCATCTGAGCAGCAGACACCATTCCAATCCCCGGCAAATGGAAGCCGGAGTCCGGCGCAAGCCATTGTCACTGGGACCGAGAGATTGGATATTGTTGAGAACCAATCGAAGCAACGCCCTGCCGCTGCTCCTGTCCAGCCCCAAAGACCAGTTTCCAAATTGGAGCAGTCAGACCCAAGAGAATTTCAGATTAACCAATTGAGGCGGCGTTACCGTCCACAGGAAGTCAATGATGCTCAGGGTACTACTTTGACCTTTGGCTTGGTACCTTCTGATCCGGACTTCCCCTTTGAGCTTGAACGACTACAGTGTATCATGCAAGTCCCAAGCTCATACCCAAAAGGGCGTCCCACGCTTGCAGTGACCAATTCTGAAATGGAAGCTCCTTATCAAGCGAATATCGCCAGAGGCTTCGATGATATTGTCGATTTTACGTACCGCACCAATGGCCGAGGAGCGCTGTTGGGCTGGTTGAACAGTTTAGACAAAAAGCTTGAATCATTGCTAACCACCCTGGAGCGTGGGCCAACGCTGAAGTTCTTTGCTAACCTTGGTGATGGATCCACAACCAAAGAACCCACCAAGGCCCCGGAGAAGACGTTAAGCCAGCCGAGCTCGTCTCAAGATCATGTTGAAACCCCAAGTGCTGCTTCTAAGCCAGCACCACAAGCACGAACTGTAGCACCTAGGCACACAGCCGAAGCAAAAGCTGCAGCTGAGAAGAGACGAGCAACCGAGACAAAACAGCTCGAGGCACGCCTTGGAAGACTGCCGATGTACCAAAAACTGCAAGATGGTAGGACTTATGTTATTCCAATCCAGCCAACCAAAAAGGATCGCCTACCGCGCACACTTCAAGCACTCAAGACTGTGAAATTGATTGTGCCACAGCTCTACCCGCTCGAGCAAAGCTCGATCAAGTTGCAGGGAGTCGAAGGCCCCGAAGTGAAAGCCACAGAAGTGGGATTCACTCAATGGGTAGAACAGACTTCGCAGTTGAGTCTGGTATCTCAGGTCAACTACCTGGCGAGCAATATCCATAAATTCGCTGAAACCCCCTTACCAAAGGAGGAGGAGCCCACTGAAGCCGTACCGACCACTGTTGAAGAGGAAGGGGATGAGGTTGTGGAGGAGCCTCCAAAAGCACCTGCCGCATCCTCAACTCAAGATAATGAAGACAGGCCACATCTTGTTGTCATTCCACGCCCACCCGAATGGTCGGTCCCCAATCCCACCAGTGGCGCCGAGGGGACATCAGGCGAGTCTAGTTACGAGGAAGACGACTATTCAGATGAAGAGGAAGACGAGGAAGGCGGTGCACCCGTCCCCGCATCGGTGGACAACAACGCGCCCGGACGAGGCGTCGCACTTTCCTTCCCCTTCTTAGAGCTCTACGGAATTGAGCTGCTGGAACTCATGAACCTCAATATTACAGTCAAATGTGAGAGGTGTAAGGTGGCGGTCGATATCAAGAACGTACCACAAATTACCGATGAGAAGGGCCACATGCCGAAAATGGAGTCGTGCCGGAAATGCGCTAATAATATGAGTGTCGGTGAGTATACACTTAGTCTCGTTCTTCTTTTCGTGATGGGTTACTGACTCGTGTGTAGCATTCCGGAGACAGTTGATGCATTCTCATGCCAATCGTGCTGGTTACCTTGAATTGGGCGGCTGTACGATTGGGGATATGCTTCTTAGGTTGGTTCACTCGTCCATATCAGTAAAGTGCCATTTATTGACTCATCTTGTTATAGCGACTTTATCCCAACATGCTCCGAGTGCTCGACTCCCCATCCGGCACCGGGTATACCTGCAGTTCGCGGCGAGAGTGCTATGGGTATATGTCGCCAGTGCCATCGCAAAATGGGTATGTTCTAATACACAGTGTCTGTTGCTTGGCTACTAACATATCCCAAAATTCAGTTTTCAAGATCCCTGAGGTCAAATTCCTTCTAGTGGGAAGTGCCGCAAGTAAGTTCTGATATATCAAACTCGACGCAGACACTTGTACTCATCACTATATCATCTAGTCACTTCTCGTGGAGGCCTCCCTGCCAAAAGAAAGGTTCGCTCAATCCACAGCCCATTATCATGATAAAATCTAACCATTATCCCAGCCCCAGGAAGTCCTCGGTATTGTCGCCGGACAAGAACTTCCGCGACGCGGTCGTTGCCAGCACTATGCCAAGAGTCAACGCTGGTTCAGGTATGTGATCCGCTATCGATGAGTTGGTAGCACTCGACAAACAGGTTATACTGACCCTTTACAGATTCAGCTGCTGCTCAAAGGTCTTCCCTTGCGACAAGTATGATTACCTACTGGATATCTCCCCATGCCTCTTCACATGCTTATTGCTTTATCTAGATGCCATGACGCGGAAACTGACCACCCGAACGAACACGCAAATCGTATGATATGTGGCTACTGCTCCCGCGAGCAAATCTATAGACCCGAGAACTGCGGTATCTGCAAAGCGGTCCTGATTGGAAAAGCAGGTAGTGGGTTCTGGGAGGGTGGAAAAGGAACGAGAAATCGGGCTCTGATGAGTCGGAAAGGTATGTCATTCGCCTCAAACTTCCTCCGAGTGCACTCGTCTAATGAGGATGTAGATCCGAGGAAATTTAAGCGGATTGGAGGCAATCCTCCCACTTCGAGTTCATCGAAGCGGAAGTAAATAAATAACTGAGACTAAACCTATTGTATATTTTATTATGGCACTGAGAGTGCTGTGATAGGTATAATCAGTTTATCATCTCACAGAACCTTCTTTCAATCCAAGTAGCGCAAACCCAAACATAACATCATCAATATCTCATTCTCGCCATAAAAGAAAGTGAGCTACTCGTCGATTACCCGCACAACCAGACTCAACATCTACAAACACCCACAAAATGCCCACATACATGATATTAAATGAGCTAGAAGCTGCCACCCGCGTTGCTATATGGGTGGTATTATCTATAAGCAGCTATGCTGCTTTCCGTATGTCTTCGTCCAAATACACGCTTTTTTTCCATCGCTGATAGAAACCCTAAGGCCTTACGACAGTGTGGTTTTCAGAAGAACCGGCCCACGCAGCGGCAATGAACAACTTGCAACAGACGAAGAGGAAATGGCTGGATGATAAGAAACGCTTGCTCGCTGAATCAAAGGCCATATTCGATCGGGAAGCATACTTGACAGAGCAAATTCAACATGCAGAGAACCGAATGGCCAAAAACGGTGCCGATGATGCTAGTCTAGATTTGATAGGTGTATTGGAGCATGGGTTAGATGTACATTGGTATAAGATTCGACAGAATTGGCGTGAGCTTTCGGACTTGTTGGATCGATACATCGATTGAGGTTGGACTTGGAGGTCAACGGAGGATTAGGGGATGGTAGGCGTTGTTTCTTTTGGGTTGTTAGGAATGGGGTTCAGGAAAGTGGTGAGATTAGTGAACTGGTTCGGATTGCTCGGTTTAGGTATTTGTTCTTCTAATATTCCAAAATTGCTTCATTTAAATCTAGTTGTTTATCCCCATTATCTATCGACTTGGGTTACAAAACTCGGCGGACGGTGAGATGGTCCAAAAATTGATATTGAGGGAAAGTCCCTAATTCGCTAAATGCATGCAAATTCTCCAACTGCAAGGGCTCATCAAGAAAATGGAAAATGCCCGACTATCCAAATATTTTAGTTCTTAAACCAAGTTACCGCGGAGTTCCTGCTCTCGCTCGATAGCCTCGAATAATGACTTGAAATTCCCGGCTCCAAAGCCTTCGAAGTTGTGTCGCTGGATAATCTCAATGAAGACAGTAGGACGATCCATCATGTGCTATTTGTCTGGTTAGCATAAAGTTATGAATACTGGAGTCAAATAGTTTCCACATACCTTAGTGAAAAGCTGCAGCAGGTAGCCACCCTCATCGAAATCAATCAAAATATCCAAGCTGCGGATGGTCTCAAAGCTTTCCTGCAGTACCAAGCCAGACTGCTTCAAGCGGGCCTGCATATCCGTGTAATATGTCTCCGGAACCTTGATGAACTCGACACCACGTGCCTTCAGATTGGTGATATCACGGATAATATCGTCAGTGTGAAGGGCGATATGCTGTACACCGGCACCGTTGTAGAAGTCCACGTATTCCTCGATCTGGGATTGCTTCTTGCCCTTTGCTGGCTCGTTGATGGGCATCTTGACAATCTCGTTGGGTGAGGCCATGACAACACTACTCAAAGCTGAGAACTCACTATAATTGTGATGTTAGTGATGGTGTTTGACGATCAGCTGAAATATGTGAGAACACTTACGTGGAGATCTCATTGTCGTCAACGGACCAGAAACGGTGGAAGCCAAGAGCCTTCTCGTAGCTAAACGATGGTATCAGTAAATGAGGCCCAATTAAACAATCTGGGACCAAACTTACTATTCACAGATCTTATCCATCTCATCCCAGTCCTGATTACCAACACAGTGATCGATATGCTTGAGATGAACACCGGGCAAGAACTGCACAATGGGATCATCATTACCATTCTCGGCACGATAGCCAGGAATAAAGACACCACGGTATTCACTGCGCTCAATAAGGGTGTGGGTGGTCTGGCCATAAGTCTGGATGGTAGCTGTCTTGAGATGACCACTCTTATCTTCAAGGACCTTAGGGTTAGAGACAGCCTTGGCACCATTCTTCACAGCAGCAAAGAAGACATCATCGACATTGTCAACCTCAAAGGCAACATCCTTGACTGCATCACCGTGCTTCTCGAGGTGGTCATGGATCTCCCGTAGCTCGGCTTGCTCTTCGGGATTGAAACGGTCGATTTGGTCAAGGGACCGTAGAGGGGAGGTCAGGATGAAGGTGATATCGCCGTTGCGGATGACATGGGAGCAGATGTTGCGGTTGCCAGTTTCGAGGCCCTTGTACGCAACACGCTTAAAGCCCATGCGAGTGATATAGTAGCTTGCAGCTTGCTTGGCGTTGCCGACGTACCAGTGGACATGGTCGTAACCGCGATAGCTGGCCACCGAAGATGCCTCGCCGGCAACTGAGGGGCCGGTAACTGAGGGAGGAGGACTATTAGAAATAGCTGAAGGAGCCATATTGCTGAATCTTTATGTTTGTATGATGATATTGGTGAAATGTAGAAAGATGGTAGTACAATATGAGCGGCGGCTGAGTTATTTGAAGTTCAGCCTAGGTACACTCCCGTTTCTTTTAAATGAATGATCGCCTAGTAACCGCACTTTGTCCCGGTGGATATCTATCCCAAACCACCGTCTGACATTCGGCCGCCTCGTCATTGCTCCCGGCCGGGCGGCTATTTCAGGACCCTGAAATACCCGGAGATAGCCAGACCCGCAGAAATCCTGAAGATCCTCGTAATATCCGAAGACGTTTCAACGATTGTCAATTGCTTGAGACATTTGGTTTCATTCTTCAACTATTCTGCAGTAATCTATTCTAAATTGAATCTCACAGTATCTCCTCAACCCTTCACCTCAACACCAAATCCCAAGATGACTTCGATCACAACTGCTCGTCCATCATTGACATCTAATGATTCGGCTGTACTACAAGCTCTATTTGATGCCGAATCCTCACCATCGTCGGGAGTCACCATTAATTCATCGCTTCCCTCATGGCCAGCATCCCTGAACATCTCTGAAACAGACGTGGCGTCGCTCAAGCAGCGCGAAACGGACATCGTCCGCAAGCTGCAATCGAACAAATCACCAAGTATAGAGATAGTCCAGTCAGCACTGAACGAGTTCGACACACTCCTCACCGAAAACCCAACATATCCCTCTGCATACACGAACCGCGCACAAACACTGCGCCTGTTGGTCGATCTGATCTACGGCACAGAAGCAGGTGGTGATCAGAGCACTGACACGGAGATCGCCGATGCTGCACTCTTTGCCCCCGAAACTTCCCAGCTATGCTCCCGAATATTCTCCGACTTAGGCCAAGCCATAAGCTTAGCCACACCCGCTTCACCGGCTGATGCAGTCTCAACAACCCAGGGACGGTTATTGGCTGACGCGCACACGCATCGGGGATACTTACTCCTGAAAGCGGCACGTGTGAAGAAGACTGGTTCTGGTATTGACGAGGCGGGACCGGAGCGTCTGCGTGGGCTTTCAGCTGATCAGCTTGAGGAGATGGCTAGTCGGGATTTCTTCTTTGGGGGTCGGTATGGGAATAAGGTTGCGCAACAGCTTTCCGTGCAGACGAATCCCTATGCCAAGATGTGTGGGGCTATTGTAAAGGAGGCGATGAGGAAGGAGCTTGACGGGTGAAGATCGTCTAGAATGGAGAATTACTTTAAATCCACATTTGGAGTAGCGAAACAATGAAACCCCACTTTGAGGGATTTGATTGAATTCTGGTATCTTCCAGGGTTGTTATGCTACAGAACTAGTTAACTAGTTAACTATTTGAAAATGTGCACATGTGTCCTTATTGCAGTGTGGCCCAAATGAGCCTAGGCCTTTTTGTTAGGGTTCACAAAGTGCCGCTTCAGAGGCTTCCAGCTGTGCTCGTTATATTCGGGCTGCACCTTCTGGCAAGTCTTCAGACCCCACTCCGAAACGCCGACCATATGAGCACTAAATCATTTGTCAGTAAATATAACCAGTCTTGGAACTGATAGTTGAAATCGAACTAACCTTTCAAACATGAAAGCCATACTTCCATCACCAACCTTCTGAGGCTTCAGCTCAGCATTACTAGCCCCTTCGAAAGCACCCGAGTCGGGACCATGTGCACTCATGGCGTTGTGCAAACTAGCACCAGCAGGCTTGAAACCACCACCGACCTTCGCATCATAGTCACCAGAAATCAGACCCATAAACTCCGACATGGTGTTACGGTGGTACCACGGTGGGCGGAAAGTACCCTCCGCGACGAGCCAGCGAGGAGGGAAGATAACAAAGTCGGCCACGGCGGTACCAACGTGATCCGATGGAGCCGTCAGCACAGTGAATATAGAAGGGTCGGGGTGGTCGAATGAGATCGAACCGATAACATTGAATCGGCCGAGATCGTATTTGAAGGGGTAGTAGTTGCCATGCCAGGCGACAATATCGAAGGGGGTGTGGTTCTGTCGCGCGGCGAAGAGGGTGTTGTTGAATTTGCTATAAAGCTTGTACTCGCTTTCTTCTTCGTCGTCGAAAGCGGCAACGGGAGCTTGGAAATCGCGTGCATTTGCCAGGCAGTTGGATCCAATAGGGCCCAGCTCCGGGAGCTGGTAGTGACCCTGGTATATTTCACAGATGTATCCTCGCACAGGTCCGTCTGGGAGGGCCACTCGGTATCTGATGGAAGTGATTAGGAATTGATACGATATAACATCGATGGATAGGTAAGACACCTACCTGATACCGCGTGGGATGACGCAGATCTCATTTGGTCGCAGAATAACTCGACCGAGCTCCGTCTGGATGTCTAGCACACCGTGCTGAGGTACAATAAGGAAGTCTCCGTCCGCGGAGTAGAAAGCTTCCTTGCCCATATCCTTGCCCGCGGCATACATCAAAATGCCCAATCCTTGCTTCTGAGTGGGGTCTCCAGATCCTGCAATCAGGTGGAGTCCATGCACCCAATCGACCTTCTCATCTAGATCGAAGGGGTTCCATCGCAGCTGGTTGGGGATGTGGTGAAGCTTGTGAGTCTCAGTTGTCATTCTCGTATGATACGAGTCGGCATCCTCCGCGGCGAAGTTTTCATGAGCTGCTGCGGGTATGATCCGATAGACCCATGTTTGCTTATTCTCATGGCGAGGTGCAGTGAATGCTGTACCCGAGAGCTTCTCGGTGTAGAGCCCGTATGGAGCTTTCTGTGGGGAATTTTGACCGACTGGCAGAGCTCCTTCGACGGCTTCCGTCCTATTTATTCATTAATTTCTGTTCATTTGTGTCGGAAGCTATGTGTATACATACTCGTGATACGAGTCGAAGCCCGTCTGGTACTTATAAGGATCAGGGTGGTTGAACTTCGTGACAGGCATATTGGCAGTGAGGTGATGTGGTTTGGATAATGCCGACCTTTATCTTCATCAAATACCCAGATCACCATGACCCTCGGATCTCTCTCAAAGAAGCAAATAATGTTCGTGTCACATCATTCCGCGGGTATCTGATAATTCCCGCGATTATCCTTCATTCCGCATCGGCTGAATGCGGGGGGGGGGGGAGCGGGCAAATTCCGCACCAGTTCGTCATAGCTGGGTAGTTAAAGCCCGTAAAGTTTGTTTTTCTCTTTCTCCAAACCCTTCAACCATTAATTCATCATGACTTCCTGGCTTCAGATCCCCAAGAACTCGCCGTTCTCGCTCGCCAACATCCCGTTCGGCATCATCTCAACACAGTCTGTATCAAAGGCAGCTGCCATTGCAATCGGTGATCATGCATTGAACTTGAGCGCATTCGCTTCATCTGGAGGCTTCTCACAGCTGCCCGCTATTGAGAAACACCTGGGTGTTTTCAGCCAGCCAACACTGAATGATTTCGCTGCACTTGGTCGCCCTGTGCACCGACAAGTGCGCGAGTATCTACAAGACGTCTTCCGCGCGGACACAAAGTTCCCACAGGTCCTTAAAGACAATGCCTCCCTCCAAAAGTCAGCTTTACTGCCCTTGTCCCAGGTTACCAACCATGTTCCCATGCAAATTGGCGATTACACCGATTTCTACGCTGGTTTGAATCACGCCTACAACATTGGTGTTCTCTTCCGTGGCCCGGACAATGCGCTCCAGCCTAACTATAAGCACCTGCCTGTTGCCTATCACGGCCGTGCCTCCTCAGTCGTGACTTCAGGCACTCCCCTCCACCGCCCCCAGGGTCAGATCCTAGCGAATCCCACCGCGGACCCCAAGGTGCCTACTTTCTCCCCTTGCAAGAAGCTCGATATCGAGCTTGAGCTTGCCTGCTTCATCAGCAAGCCCAATGATCTCGGCAAGCCTGTCCCAATTGATGAGGCCGAAGACCACATTTTCGGTCTGGTTCTCATGAACGACTGGTCCGCCCGTGATATTCAGGCTTGGGAATACATCCCTCTGGGTCCCTTCAATGCGAAGAACTTCGGTACCACCATCACCCCCTGGGTAGTTCTGATTGATGCCCTCGAGCCTTTCCGTGCCGCTGGTTTGGAGCCTGCTAACCGCGAGTCTCTTCTCCCCTACCTGCGCGAGAAGCGCGCCGAGAGTGCCTACGAGATCCCCCTCGATGTCGAGGTCACCAACCCCGGTGGTCAGCCCACTATTATCTCTAACAGCAACGCTCGCAACCTGCTCTACTCTTTCCCTCAGATGGTTGCTCACCACACTATCACGGGCTGCAACTTGCGCACCGGTGACTTGCTGGGATCGGGTACTATCTCTGGTACAGAGGCGAAGACTCAGGGTAGTTTCTTGGAACAGACCAACGGCAAGATTCCTCTTAAGCTGGCGGATGGCTCTAAGCGTATGTTCCTTGAGGATGGTGACACTGTTACTCTGCGCGGTATGGCTGGCACAGAAGGCAACTATGTCGGCTTCGGCGATTGTGTTGGCACTATCCTGCCTACCGTTTCGCTGCAGTAGATGTCTTAAAATCCAACTAAATGATCAATGTGTTATGTGACTTTTCCAGTTTTGTTTGATTTTACAATATAGAGCTTGCAATAAAATAACTCGACCAGTTCTATTCAGCCAGAACAACTAGGATAAACAATTGCCTGCTATACAACGCCATGTTTACTAGCACGGCGATGGAATATTCCAGAAATCTTGATTGAGAGTCAAATTCACTACTTACAGCCTTTTTAGCTACCCCTTAATACGAAACTCCTCGGGGGTATCATCCTGCGACCTCCAATGTCCCTTCTTGACCGCCTCCTCCATCTCCAAGTTCTTCACAATCTCATTCGTAACGGGGAACTGATTCAAGTCAACACCAAACCGCAGAGCTCCCCAAGCAGCAGGAATCAAACACAAATCCGCAATAGTAATGGAATCTCCAACACTAAACTTCCCAGCAGATTCCTTAACAACAGCCTCATAAGCCCTAAACCCATCCTCCATCAAATCCTTCGACCATTCAGCACGATCAACACCCAGCGGTCCAACCCGCTTCAAAATTCTGAGGTTCGTAACAGGCTGTATATCGCAAGAGATAATATCCGCCAGCGTGCGGACTACAGCGCGGATCTCTGGCTCCGAGATCGGAGGGAGCAGTGCGGGCCCTTGCTCTGGGAATGCTTCTGCAAGATACTCAAGTGCGGCGAGAGACTGTGTGATTGTCACGGCTGGTTTGGAGTCGCGCTGGATTACTAGGGCTGGCACTGTTCCTGAAGGGTTGATGGCCAGATGTGCTGGGGAGGATTGCTCGCCCTTTAGGAGATTCACGTAGACGGATTTGAAAGGGATTTGCTTTAGATGTAGGGCTATCCGGAGTCTGGCGGAGCAGGAGGAGCGGAAATAGGTGTGGAGAGTCACTGTTTCGGTCATTTTGACTGAAGGATTATTTATAGTGGTATTCGATGGATGGGATATTGGAGTTGCGATGATATGAAAACGGGCCTACACAAGGCAGAGCGTTTGTGCTTATAAACCAAGCTACACAGGTTCAACTACGTTATAAGTTACTTTTCCCCAGACACGGATCCTGTGTGCCGGTTTACCTTGGCCAGGTGGACTCCCTTGTACATGTAGAGTATGGCGGAATGATTTCCGTATTGGAGCCGAGTTCAAGCGCTGTACGCACATTTCGGCTATAACTCTCGGGGGATATGATTTGTATTATTAATTATTCTGATTATTTGTTTAGAACGTGGGCTATTCTACTTATATAGTGTATATCGTACTACGAGATTGTATTAGAGCTTTTGGGCCTTCCAGCTCTGATACTTTTTGTGATATATATATATGCGATTTTTTCTTCTATTGGTTCTTAACTGTTCAGCAAGGGGCAATATCAATTAAATTCAGGCTAAACTAGAACATAATTTCATTCATAAAATATGTTGAAATATACATGCATTGGCACTATGTTGATTAGTTAAAAGTCCGATCCTAAAATGAACTGAGAAGCTTATGCGGGGCCGACGGATATCGCCGGGTAATAATCCTTGCTCGACACCTTTTTGTCTCCCTGGAATTATCCATAGCATCACCAAATATCCACAGAATCCACAGAATCCACTTCAAGGAAAGATCCTGGCTAATCCGCCCAGGCACGGTTGACGATGGATGGTGTGAGATCCTCCCGTCCGGACAAGCCGTATCAACGCACTTACAAGGCATGCATCCCTTGTCGGCAACGGAAGGCCAAATGCGACCTAGGAACCGGTCCAGATGGTCTTCCGATCGGCCCACCATGTGCGCGCTGCCGAAGGGAGCTAAGGGACTGTGTGTTCCCTGAGAAACGTGCGTGGGAAAGGTCCCGCAAACGAGGTACGCTAGAATTGACTGCTTACCATATCTGGATCGGCGGGTACCTAACTGGTCAATTTCTAGCCCGGTCACCAGGGAGCTATGAAACGGATGTCTCACCCCGACAGACCAGTCACCTTACGACGTCGTCGCCTGATACTTCTGCCCTCGGACAAGGACAGATCCAGAACACGCATCATGCAGGCGAAGTAGCCAACTCGACACCCGAGACCAAGTTTCAGCGAGAGCCCAATTTTCAGTCGGGATGGTCATATCATCGGGATCAAGCGGGCTCTCATCGAGGCTCCCTCGATCACCCTTCCGTAGGGCCTTCAAGGACTAACCAGTCCCCTTCTCAGACATATGAAAATAACAGACACCCATCGAATTCCACCCTCGCCAGCTCTATGATGCGTACTGTCGTGTCAAGTGGCAATGATGCACTTAATATTCTCTTCGAAGCTGCAACTGCTCAAGAAGAAAATAGTCCCGATACTAGCTCTGAATCACTAGCTGGGCCTCCATCGGCAGGTCCGAGTACTCAAGATCGAACACCCGGAAACCACGATTTCGCGTTTGAGTCGGTGGCGCGGGTAATACGTCCCGTCAAGCTATCCGACGCCACCCAAGACACTCTCAATGTCTGGGAGGCTTGTCGGTTTGTCAAGATGGGCTGGTTCAGTGCTAGAGAGGCTGTGACTTTTATTGATCTGTGTGTTCCCTCGCATGTTCCATGCATCCTACCAAATAAAAGCTAACCGGAAGTAGGTTTTATAAGAATATGTCCTGTTTATCGCCGATCTTAACTGATTTCTATGCCAACCATCGATATCACTACTGGCTGATTACTCGGGAGCCAGTTCTATGCTCTACCATTCTCATGATCTCTTCCCGCTATCACGTCCTTCCTGGAGCAGGGGGAGAGTCGAGGAATTTCTTTATCCACCACCGACTATGGTCACATTGCCAGAAGTTGACGATGCGGCTGATATTTGGGCAAGAAAAATCAACAAAATCCAAGGTGCGGAGTCTTGGTACTGTGGAGGCACTTCTGTTGATGTCAGAATGGCATCCTCGCGCTTTGCATTTTCCGCCCGAGACGGATGGCTGGGACGATGATTTGATCCCATCAGCCCCCAGGAACCATGAGAATAACGAATCAAGCTCAGCACCTGGTAGTCGCGGGGTAGAAGATATAATTGAACCAGCACGCCGATCTGACCAAATGTCCTGGATGTTGCTTGGGTGTGCACTCTCTCTTGCACACGAGCTAGGGATATTCGAGATAGAAGGGACCAGCTCACCAGCCGACGAACCGGAATGGAGAGACCAGATGGCAATTCGTTGGCAGCGCGTACAGCGTCTGCTATATGTCTATATCAATCAATTGGCTTGGCGGATTGGATGCATGTCACCAATTCCTCAATCATTAAACCATGCTATCCTAGGCGGACGGAAGCCGCAGGGACTAAGTCCACCGGGCAGCACGTGGCTGACGTTCATGGATTCATGGATTGAGCTTACAAAACTAGCTAAGTCTGTCACTGATATGTTCTTTCCCTCTGCCGCGTTTGCACGCCAGCAACTGCATAGCGGCCGATATGTTGGTCTCCTTGAGCATTTCCGACCTCTTCTCAATCAATGGAAAGACAAGTATCTACAGCCCCAAGTACTTGATCAAGCATTCTACAACGATCTATTCATTGAATACCACTTCGTCCGTGTCTACACCCATTCAGTGGGAATGCAAGCAGTAGTGGAGCGTGCTGTCGCAGAGAACGACACCAACAATTTCGATGGAGTGCGACCTATGACTATCGACCCAACCGACTACGAATACATCCAAGAGGTGATCGAGGGATGTGGCCAGATCTTGCAGAAAGTCACCCATCTAGCCGAAGCAGGGGCGCTACGGTTCTCGCCAGTCCGAATCGTCCTCCGCATAACCAGTGCCTCGATTTTCTTGATGAAAGCGCTCAGTCTGGGTACACGGCAAGCCAAGCTCCAGGAATCAATTGAAATACTAGAGAAGAGTATCAAAGCACTCAAGTCAAATGCCTTGGATGATGTGCACCTGAGCACGCGGTACGCTGCACTGTTAGAAATGCATGTCTCGCGCTTGCGGCGCAATCTACTTGCGTCGTCGAAAAGTAGCCATGACCCTACGCGAAGATCATCCATGGGACCCCCTCCTTGGCCGGGGCCGGACACCGGTGACCGGTCAAATTCCATGAGGACCCCAGTAGTGCAGGACCCATCACCAGATCTGGGATACATCCCGTCCTTGAACGATATTGGGGCAGATAACTGGCTTTCGCTGCCCTTTGATCCATCGATGGCTCCGTTTGATATGAGCCATGGATGTCAATTTCCGATGTATGAAGGTGGAACCTTAGACTTTATTTGGAATCTGCCATCGTGATAGAATCAACCCTGCACATGGAATATTCAATTACGTAGCTTTGTACATAGCCCTATATGGTCGCAATGTTGATAGAAGATATGGATGATACCCCAATTCAGACAATGTTACTCCGCCTTATCTTTCCCCGCACCAAACAACAACCAACATCAGAATCCCAACAAGCCCAATTACCTAGATACTAGGCAAAATGACAAAACCAGCCTCGTTCAAACCAACCCTAATCATCCACGGCGGCGCTGGCAACATCAAACGCTCCAAACTCCCCCCAGACCTCTACGCCGCCCACCACGCCTCCCTCCAATGCTATCTCCGCTCAACACACGCCCTCCTCAAAAATGGCAGCACAGCACTAGATGCAGCCGTCCACGCCGTCTCCCTCCTCGAAGACGACCCCCTCTTCAACTGCGGCCGCGGCAGCGTCTTCACAACAGCTGGCACAATTGAAATGGAAGCTTCCGTAATGGTGACATCTGTCCATCCCGACGCAACACAACCAGGTGCAATCAAGCGCGCTGCAGGCGTGATGGGCCTCCGTAATGTGCGTCACCCGATCCGTCTCGCGCGGGAGTCGCTCCTCAGATCGGGTGTCGCCACTGATGGATCTCCTGTAGATGATGGAGGGAGTATGCACTCCCAGCTTGTTGCTCCGTATGTTGAGACTCTTGCTCGGGATTGGGGATTGGAGTTTTGTTCCGATGAGTGGTTCTTCACGCAGAAGAGGTGGGATGAGCATATGAGGGGCTTGAGGGGCGAGGAGGAGCCTGTCTTTTTGAGTCAGGGGACTGTGGGGTGTGTATGCCTTGATCAATGGGGGAATCTGGCTGCTGCTACTAGTACCGGTGGTTTGACGAATAAATTGCCTGGGAGAATTGGTGATACGCCTACCTTGGGGGCTGGCTTCTGGGCTGAGGCTTGGGATGAGATTTTGTCAGGTGGTGGTGAGGCAGTGCCGGAAGATTCCTCGGTGGGCGGCTTGCTACGCGAGGCGAGGAATTGGCTGGGGGATTGTATGCCGTCGTTCTTGCGAGATCAGACCCTGCCTATTTACTCGTCCCTTTCGGGTGATGATTCCTCCCGACAGCTGGACTTGGGATCCGAGAAAGCTTGTCGTTCTTATCAACCTTCTGCTCAATACTCTCATCGGCGGGCCATCGCAGTCTCTGGGACTGGGAATGGAGACTCGTTCCTTCGGGTTGCGGCAGCTCGCACGGTTGCTGCAATGCTGCGCTTGTCTTCGCCCGGTGTCTTCCCTCATGGCCTTGCAGACGCAGTGACGGCTGTTTCTGGGCCTGGTGGTGAACTTCAACGTTCAGCTGGCTCCAGGTGGAAAAAGACCGGCGAGGGCGAAGGAGGTATTATCGGTATAGAGGCAGAGCTTTCCCCTGTGAATACGGCCTCGGATGTCAAATTATATCGGGGCAAGGTTGTGTTTGACTTCAATTGTGGTGGTATGTGGCGCGCTTGGGTAGAGGAGGATGCTGCTGGCAACGAAGTTGAGAGGATTATGGTCTTCCGAGAACAATACCAATAGAATATGAAGCAACTTTTAATTTGTTACAGAACTATAGTATACGGGAAGATTGGCAGTTGAATATTTCGTCTTGTATTAGTTGTGAACAACTCGTGACATCAAATGGTGGCACAATGAGACAACAAATTCTGTCGGTGTAGTGGAACGCTATTGTGGCTGCGACTTGGACAGAAAGACGTCAGCAACCCGGTGGAAAGATTCCTTAGGTGTCCAGGGCGGCATAGCATTCGACCTCAGGTCCCTCTCCGGGAAGTATTTAACCAATGAGAAAAACATCATGTCAAGGTCACTTGGTCCTTCCCCCTTCCACATGCACGGGAATGAAAACACAAATACGAAGACCGCATGAACGTCCGAAGCAGCAAGGAGACTGAGTTGTGTGCCGAGATAATCGGCCTGCTCCCGCTCGCTCCGAGTCGGGACGACGCCGCCTTCGAAAGCGCCGCTACCATCCGGATTCGTGCTCTTCAGAAGCATAAAGCCGCCATCGCCGCGGTCAGCCGCTCCCTCATAGGCGCAGCAACCAACTCCCATAACGGCAAGAGGCTTGCCGAACCTGTGACGCTCGAGACCAGCAACATATTCCTCTTCAGACTCCCCTCGTCGATAATCGTCAACACCAACGATGTCGAAGATGTCCCAGTCTACCAGTTCCCAGGTGCTGGCGGAATATGTCAGCAGTCCACTAAATTTGGCGCGAATGGCGTTGGCAAAAGACCGCAGGACTTCGTTTAGTTCCACAGATTTATCGCGAAAGACCTGGGGAACGTCTCTCGTCATATGGCCGCCAGGAAACTGAGCGCCGAGCCACAGTGCACGCTCATGGAAAGATTCGCCAGGAAAGATCCCTTTGCTGAAGATCGTGTACTCGCAGCCAGCAACAAAAACGATATCGACGCCTTCGTTTCGCAGTTGTTCGGCTATTCCGCGGCGTCCTCAAAATAGGCGCGTGTCCCCTCGACACCTTCGTTCATCTTCCACAGGTTAAGGAGTACGAGGCGCAAGCACTCATCTGCAGCGACAGCCTCGAAACGATCCTATCCAACCTCCCCTTCCACATCACTACGAACATAGTCTCGGTGTGTGCCATGTATATGGCTGTATGTCAATCCCTTAGATCTTCATTAGCTTTGTTTGTCACGAGTCTCATTCCCAATGCTAAAATCAAACAGACTATTCACTGCCTCAAACATGGCAAATCCTTTGCGGCGTGGACGTTTATTTCTAGGGCTTCACTCATGGCTGCGGACAAGAAGCCAAAATCCGGTCCCTCCTTTCAGGCTCGTGCTAATGTTGTTCTTCAGCGACGGCCAAACCAGTGGAGTAGCCATATGGTACATCCAGGGCCGAGTAGATTCATCATACATGCAAACAGAGCCATCGAGTACTCTATATTAGCCTCCATATATAGAGGGATTCCGTCGGGGAAATCTTCAAGCTCGGCGCCTTGTCCGGAATGCATCTCAGCTGCGAGAGCCACGCTCAAGGAGACCGAAGTGTGCATCGCCATGCTCACAGACGCGGCGTTGTGGTCTCCCAGCCTCGACTTCTGGGTCAACGAAGTCATCTTGTTAGCGCCATTCATGCCCTTTTTAATTCTGTAGTGCAATGTCCTTGAGACATCCAACTCGTCCGACTTGGATCAGCTACAACAATTGGGTGTCAGCCTGCAATCGATGGCATAATCCCCTCGCTATTCCGCCTGCAGTAATCAACTACGAATTTTAAAGGCCCTATATGACGTTGCCGTGAAGTACGTCGAGGCCAAAGCGAAAGGACAATCAGGGGAGATTATCAGTGATACCCTTACTGACCTGAACATGGACACGTACCTGAACGGCAACACCGTTTGGTTTGGTGCTGATTCAGACTCTCCTGATTTATTCACGACACCGGATAATTGGTCGCTCGATGGGGCTCAAACGCCTGCGGCGGCTTCTTCTGCTGGAACAACGGAGGACCGAGGTCAACAAGTCATGAACCAAGCGTCAAGCTTTCAGCCAAGAGCGACTATGTTGGCGATGCAACAGCAGATACCTGATGATTTCACCATGGAGCTGGATACTCCAGGGGTCCAGCTGGGAAGTTGGTTCCATCAGAGTCATCAAATGATGAGGCTCCTGGATGATTCTTGAATACTTCCAGTGTTTATCATTCGGGAAAGTCAAGATCTGCTAGACGTCAGTATATACCCATGGATCCATGGATGTCGACATGGATTATGTAAACAAAACACTAAATAACTAACTAACTAGTTAGTTAGTTAACTTAGTTAACCTTACATAACTTATGCAAGCATAACTAGATAGACGCGTTCGGAGTGCAGTGCGTCACCTAAGGCGGTGAACGCAACTCCATTCAACATTGAAGCCCAGCGAAACCAGATGGGTCACGGCTAGCACCTCATGTGTTCTGGTAAGGCAATTGAGCCTCCCGAGATGAAGATGATCGAAGAAACAAATACTAGAAGAACGAGGGCAAGCCATCCAAAAGTTCGCTCTGGCTGCCAAGCGTGCAAGTAAGTAAGCTAACAAGTGGGCTAGTTACTAGTTAACCGGTAACTAATATATCACTTTCCAGAATTCGGCGAAAAAAATGTGATGAAACGCACCCCTCGTGTCTAAGATGCACAAATACGGGCCGGGTATGCGAATACGTGGAGATTCCGGACCGGCGTAAACGCGCAGTGCGAGACATACAGGTCATCAGCCCGGCCCCAAACGCGGCCCCCTGCTCGGACCCCCATTCAGCCGCCGGTTATTTCGTTGCACGACGGTTACTCGATCCAAGTCAAGTGGGTCTTTCACGCGTCGAACGATGGTACTTTGATTTATTCAAGACACATACTTCTACAAAATGCACCGGATATATGGTCGATGACTTCTGGCAACGACTCGTTCACCAGGTCGCCTCGGAGGAACCTGCTGTGCGACATGCAGCCATTGCTTTAAGTTCTATGCATTGGCAATTTATGCAAGAAACCGACTCTTTCAAATCGAAATCCCTGGTTAAGGCTAAGCCTAGGGCAAATAAAAACCCGTCTTTCACGCTAGCGCAGTGCACCAAGGCCCTTGTTTCTCTGCGGCAGAGACTAACGAAGGGAGATACATATACGACAAGCAGCGCGCATAGAGAGGCCGTTCTTGTTTTGTGTGTTATGCTAGTATCGCTGTCTCTCTTCCAGGGCGATATTAAGGCCGTGACCTCGCACCTACGGTCCGGTCATAATGTGCTTATGGAATGGCAAAAGGTCAATTTTGACGGTAATCCCTCAGGACCGGTCTTAATGCGCACATTTTCAGAGCTACAGCTACACCGGCTTACATTCTCTCAAGCACTGAATGATGTAGACGCAGAAGCGGACGACCTACCGCTCTGGCAGGCGATTACCATATGCCGACCTGTATATGGGAGTTCGGGAGTGTCTGAAATTGATTTTGTGATTGTCATTGGGGCAGCTATCATGGCGAATTATCCACAGGGACTCGAACTCCGCCTAGGATCTAGTCCACGGGGACTGAACGCCGCCCTTGCCGATCTACTCTATCAGAATAGTGTGGAAAAGACGGTCGAGGAGAGATTAATGTACTGGAAGAGCGAATTCAATGCTTTCATCTCGACTCATAGGGATACCTTATCGCCACAAGATCGCGGCCCGCTTATACTGATCGAGCTATGGACTATGTGCTGTGATACCCTACTTGATGCTCTTAGGAGCCCGCTGGATGAGATGGCTCACGATTCCTCTTTGCCCCTCTTCCAGCGCATGAACGAGTTGGCGGCACTTTACTTGGGCTTGGCGGAGCAAGCTTCCATGTTCACCACTAAACCCATGCTCCTACAAATGCTATATTTCGTTGCCTGTAAATGCCGCGACTGGCATACGCGCCGGGAGACAGTACGTATATTGCGTGATTTCCCGCGACGAGAAGGTCTCTGGACGTCAGATCATTACATCGCTGTGGTGGAATACGTTATCAAACAGGAGTCTGCTGGTTTCACGCCCAGTGACGTGATTCCGCGCGCAGCTCGTATTGATCTGATGCATCTCAATCCTGTGGATCAGAGCCAGTTCAATTTATCGTATCATCGGCCTTGCACTCCCGAGGAGGTTGCCAATGGTGCCGATGTCCACGGAAAATGGACAACCGTGGTATTATCAGCTTAATGGCACCAACGAGTCAAAACGGAAACCAAAACGCCAACCACGAAATTAGCAAAAAGCTGGCATCTGGAACTTTGGCGGTTTTTTGTTTGCCAAAGAAGTGGTTATGAACAACAAGGGGGAGTTGCGATATGATGCTATCTCGTCAGCTGGTCTCCTGAGGTCAGGTCACAACGGGTTTGGTGGGGTCAGGCTGTTCAGGTAACGCCGTGAATGGGATCGGCTACTTCGTTCTCGGTGAGCAAAAGCCGGAAGGGTTGAGCACTAAAATGGAAAGTGAAAGCCCCGACATTGTTGCAGAGGGTCGAGGAGTGTATAGTATTCCCAACGATCACTAATGAATACACATCCGCGTAAATCAACTGTCGAGCACAGTATCTACTACGACACTCCGATAGCTCGCCTGGAACAACGTTAACACAAAACCACCCAAAAGACCAGAAATATATACTGCAAAGACCACGCAAAAGCCAAAGCACACATCTGATTCAGATCTACCACCCCTCCAACGGCGTAAGTAAGGCAAGTACGCCATCTTTAGGTGCAATAGTAGCCCCCTCCCGAATCTCTAACTCGGCATCAGGAAACTTGAACTCCATGTGAAACCGACCGACAGTAGCAGCAAGCAAGCAAGCAAGCTCCGCCTTCGCAAAGCCTTGCCCAATGCACCCACGTGGACCATGCAGGAAAGTCAAAAAGGCATAATTATTAATCGCACCGCCGGTGTTAGCCTTACCGGGACCCATGAAGCGGTCCGGGTTGAACTCGTTCGCGTCTGGTCCCCACAGCTCTTCCAACCGGTTGATGATTTGCGGGGACATCGTGAACGTGGTACCCTTGGGAACATGTGTGCCGGCAATACTCGTGTCACGAACCGCGTTGCGTGAGGTTGTCGGCACAGAGGGGTGGAAACGGAGGACCTCGCTGCACACTGCATGTAGGTATGACAGATTATCAATAGCGGCTGCGGAGATTGGGGTGGGATCGTCCGCGGAGGGAAGATTAGTACGGATCTCATCCCGCAGACGCGTTTGGACGTTGGGGTTCTTGCAGAGTGCGTAAACGGCCCACTGTAGTGCTGAGGCGGTTGTCTCGTGACCTGCTCCTAGGAAGGTCATGGATTGGTCGACGAGGTTCTCTTCGTCGAAGGTGCCGCTGGTGAGTGCAACGGAGATAATGTCAATGCCGGTTTCGGAATTGGGGTCTTCCATCTTGGCCTTCTTCTGCCGGATCATCTGTCGTGCGACGCTGCGGATGACCTCGCCACTCTCCTTGACATCTTTGTTGCGTTTCGTCGGTAATGAGTGGACCCATGCTGGGTTTCCGAATAGCAGACTTACGACGAAAAGGATTTTCATGATGAGGGGTGGCGATGACGTGACTTTGCGGTAGGATTGGTTGAGAGTGTTATTAGGATCACGGAGAGAGTCGAAGTCGTGGTCCATACCGGCGACGCCGATGATGTCCAGGGTTGCTCGACTAGCCCAGTTACTGATCTGGACTGTATTGTCGTTGTTACCACTGGCCTTTCTGCTCTGTAAGTCTTTCTCGATCATCTTGACCATTTCTATACTCTTGTCCCAAAAGACTGGATAGAGGTTCTTGATGTGGCGATAGGCAAAGGCGGGCAGGAGATTCTTGCGTTGCGTCTGGTGGAGATATTGTAAGTTTGAATTTATGTAGAGTGACATTTGAAGAGTCAAATTTACCTTGTGCTCTTCACCTTCAGCAAGGTGGATTCCATCACCTGTAATGGGCCGCAAAGCTTGCCGAACCAATTCGGGTTTTTCAAAGTCGTAAACTTTCGTAACAAGCACCTCGCCCAGTGCTTTCGGGCTTGTCACAGCCACTCTTTCGAGGTTTGCGACCATATAGTACCGGATGAGACCTTGGTCGGGCCTGTTCTTCACCCACTCCCGTAGCTTTGGATAGGGAGTCTCAAGCAGGAAACCCGTCGAATTGCCCCTGAGCCAGTGTCGTCCCTAGATATTATTAGGCACATTTATCGGACCCATAGTAATGGTGACTAGCCTACCGCAGGTGAATAAATGTGTTTCAAGGGAGTGAAATAATCGGGATACAACACAAGCTGATAAACAATCCTTGACACAGTAATGATTCCGAAAAGAACAGCGGCTGTCACAATCCTGGAATTGAAAATAGCATACTCCGGCTTGAGGTATATTCCGGCGGCGAGGCCAACATAGAGAATGGTGAAGCTGTCGCTGATCTGTCCCATTGCTAGGGTTTTCTGGAGGATCCGGGAAAAATCAATATTGTGGTCTGACAGCCCAAATCTCACATAGAGCAGATAATATCAAAGTAGAGCTTCCTGTTATCAAAGGCTTTCTTGATTTCGATTAGTTCCCCAGTAGTAGTGAAGAGCCCTCAATACATCTGTATCCTATACGGAGTACTTCGTTCGGTCTCAGAGACAGAAATGCACACTGGAAAGGATGTTGATAACCTTTGCAGATGTGAGATGAGTTTGATTCGGAAAAAAAGCCGCAAGGGATGATACAGGACTTTGCGGAGGTTCCAAGGTTGCAAACAGATAAAACTCAAACACAATAACAACATTTTAACCGCTGCAAGGTTCTAAGCTAATAGGAGAATTTCAGAGGATTGTTTTTCATGGTCTCTTAGTATGGAGTAAGGGATTCAAACTTAGCCCCTTGCAATCAATACCGGATTAAGCGATACTGGATCCGCGAACGGACCCCATCTTCCATGACATGGCGAATTATACATCGACATATAATACCCCGGAAAATTGTGATGCCTATATGTATAAATTTACATTATTTGGGTGTCAGCTTACATTAGACCCCGAAGGAAGCACTGGGCTCCTGCAGGGCCCCGGGGTCATTAGATCGGCCCGATGCCCCCGGGGCCGATCCATGGTTGCGAGCGAGTTCCCCCAGCAATTCCACGGTTCCTCCCTACCGAAGTCCCACACCTAGGGTCCACGGGTATCCATTATCATTTATGCTTGAGAACAGAATGGACTCTCTACACTTACGCCACGAATTGTTAAACCAAGGTTTAAATGTCGTGGATTTATTTGGTTTGATTTAGCCATTGTGTTGGCATGAATTAGAAACACACAGATTACGGTAAAGATAGCATGGTTGAGAATAGAAATAGTAGCTACTATCTTGTATGCATTGTTGATAATTGGTCTCACTAGTTGTAGATACCCTCTGGCTCCTACAGCTTGGATAGTTGTGCATCCACTGCTCGCGCTGCCGTAAGCAGTTTCACGATGTCAATATCACCACCGTCTGCTGCGGCGTGGAGAGCTGTACGGCCGAAATATTCGGACGGCGGAGCGTTGACGTCGGCTCCGTTATTGAGAAGGAGTTGTAACAAAATAGACGGGCCCTGGAGGAACAGATTGCCCATTCAGATCGGGTACCCTTAATGTATGCCACTGAGACCCGACATAAATGAATTAATGATTAGGGTGGAAGCTGATTTCACTTATGACTGTCCAAATACGAAGAAATATATCATTTATTGGAAGCTCTAACTCGCATACCGAGTCGGACTCCCGAGGTCTCCAACTTCATCCGCTTGTGTTCGAACGGCGTTTGTGCCTCTTCTAAGGATAATATCAATGAAACATCTACGATTTTATCCTAAGCCACAGGGTAACTTAGAGTAGCAAGAACAAACGAGAGACATTAAATCGTTGTCCATCATTCCGCTATATCCGCTGTACATCGGGCCCACAACCGGTATCCCACCGGCATTCCACCGGCATCCCACTGCTCCTCCACCCTTTACTAACCTTATAGTGGACCTCAATGACTAGTTAAATATGAACATGATGACGAAATATGAACAATTTGACATCATCAGTCTCAAAATTACAAATTGGCTATACTGGGCACAAGTATAAGTCTGCAGCAATACGTCCTCGATAATGAACACAGTTAGAACACATCCTATCTTACAATTTGTTCGAATAACATCTTTCTTGGCACAACATGTCCCCTACCATTCTTGTCGTCGGCGCCACAGGCAACACCGGCCAGGCTGTTGTTGAAACCCTTCCAAAATTGCTTCAAAGCAATGCTTTGTCTGGGCACCGGGTTATTGCTCTTACTCGTTCTATGAAAAGTCCAGTGGCACAAAAGCTTGCCAAACTGCCTGGAATCAAAGTGATAGAGCAAAACTGGGTTGAAATCACCCCTGAATGGTTGCGCGAACATCAAGTAACCAGAGCATTCATCGCATCGCATAATGAACCAAATCAGTTCGCCGAAGAATCTACCTTTTACCTTGCTGCATTGAACGCCGGTGTTGAATACGTCGTGCGAATTTCGACCACTGCTGCAAACGTCCGCCCGGATTATCCCGCTTACTATCCACGTACACACTGGGCGATCGAGTCTCTTCTTAGTGCGCCTGAATTCGCCAACCTGCAGTGGACTTCACTCCAGCTTAATATCTTTTCGGGCCTTTACCTTTCAACCGCCGCGGAACTGATCAAGCAGTACCGCAAAACTGGAAAGCAGGGGACCCTCAAATTGATGGCGTCGAAGGATGCGCCTGTCGGTGCTATCGACCCTTATGAGGTTGGAGTCTTTGCAGCTCATCTCCTATCTCAAGAAGAGGTTGCCGTGCACAACAAGGCCAAATATGTTCTCAATGGACCAGAAGACATTACTGGGAGGCAGATAGTGGATATGGTCGAGCAGTACATTGGTACGCAGGTTGAACATGTTAGCTACCAAGACATGTCATTCATTGACCAACTTTATGAGCACAAATTTGCCCCAACTGGCCAATCGAAGAACGTGATACTTTCCTGCAAACACGCATTGGAGACAGGCTGGGAAGGGAAATGCTCAACTTCAACCACGAGCAAGGAGGTATTGGAGCTTGCTGCACCTAAGGTTACACCTGCTGAGACGTTGAAGAGCCTTTTGGAGGAGTAATGGAGCAAGTCAATGGTACATAGGTGATTCGAAGGTGTCAAATCACCTGATTCCTCTTTCATCCTACAATTCTATCAAACTCCCCAACCGTATGCTTCCAAACCTTCTGCGCCATCCCCTGCTCGCGAAGTCCAGCCAACAATTTCACAACCTTAGGACCAGAATGCTCTCCACTCCAGTGAATACTGTAAACCCCACTCCCAACCTGCCCATCCGTCCCACTGGCAACCTCAACCCCCTCCGACAAAGGCACACCAGAGGAAGCTTCAGCCGCGGCACCGGAACGAGCACGGGGAGGATACTTTGCACTTGTCGCGAAGAATAGATGTCTCTCCCCGGACTCCCGGATGGGGATATATATCAAAGGGCCGATAATCATAAGCACGATAGTTAAAAACCAGGTCAGAAGAGTATTCGAGTCGCGCCCAAGTCCCGTCTTGACAGCACCGGGGTAATCGTTAATAAACGTCACTTCTGGCGCCTTCTCAGCCAGTATTTCCAGAGCCATATCGGTCATGGACACAAGATGCCCACGTATCTTTAGCATGGACATCGTCTTTCCTTGGAAGTCATTCACATCGATAGGACCTTCATGTCCACCGGCTAGGACACTGACAACACGCCGTAGACTCGTTGCTTGTTTGAGATTTGGGAGGAGGTTGGTGATGAATCGTGTTCGCGCGTAGTATCCAGTTGCAGACATGATATGGAGGCCTTCGGATGTATCTGTTTTTATATTATGAGAAACCATATTCTTTCTTGTGGGGGATATGAGAATATCCTACCTTCTCCGGACCGAATAGTTCCACAGCTAAGGAAGAGGATGTTGATACTCTTTTCTTTACTTTGAATCTCGCGACAGACTACGTCGACGTTCCGAATTAGACTGACATCCGCTTTGATGAAAGTGAATTCTCCCTCCGGGTTCAACTGTCGGCATTCGGCTGTGATGCGGGCTGCGGCTTCTTGTGAGCGGCCGACGAAGTACGCGCGAGGTGATCGGGCTGAGCGGGCGAACTCTTTTAGGGCTGCTTCGCCGATGCCGTTTGTTGCGCCTACAAAGACGGCCACGAGGCCTGATGGGAGTGTGTTCGCGATTTGGGCATTTGAGGACTGGACGTCTGGGAGAGAGACCATTTTGGATGTTGGAGATTGAAGTGTCGCAGATTATGGAGGTTATTTAAGGTTACCGTGCTAGGTATTTGTATTGCAGGGATATTGCAGGGATATTGTACTGTGTTCCGTTCGGTGTATCTATCGGCCGTCTCGGACATACGACGGACGAAGGCGGGCCGGAGGAATGAACCAGGAAATTTAACCTTCGATTTAGTTGAAACGTGAAGAAACGAGATATTAAGAGATTTATTATGAATATACATTATTCGGCCGAAACATTCGGACAAATATCCTATAATTCCCCAGATCATAGTCTCACTCGAGAAACTCATATATTATTTTCGATCTTCCCGTATTCAGGCAAAGCCCACTTTACCATCCATTCCGACTCGAGAATTTGTTTGGTAGTAGGACGATCCTCCGATCTGAATGAGAGCATTGGCCGGAGCATGTCGAAGATAGCATCTCTCTCCTTTGCATCAAACGACGGGATCCCTTTATCTCGCCTGGGCTTTTCCACACTATCGTTAAACCGATCGTCCCAAGATCGGAAATCATTATAGGCACAGTTTATTGGCTTACCATCCTCAGTAAATTTATTCTGTCGCGCCTCCCACTTCTTCCACCATTCAGGTAGCAAAACACCAAGAGTATCGACATGCTCACAGGTCATATCGTCCTCCGTCGCAAGACATCCTTCAAATAATGGCCGTTGAGCGATGATAGACCATATAGTACAGGCGAGAGTCCAAATGTCCGATGAAAAAGATAAGGGCTTATTTGGTTCAAACCGTACCTCGGGGGGTCGGAGGACGAGAGGGATGCGAGACTCATATCTCAATTCGTTTGGGGGTGAAAAGCTTCACCAAAGTCTGTAAGCAAGATCTTGGCTTCTGCAAGTGTAATTTTCTCACTTGCTTCCCCTAACCATATAGGCGTGATGGCGTGGGATGGGACACCAGGAGGAAGCAGATTGCTATCTAGATTGCTATCTAGACGAACAATTGGCTCTAGCTCCATATTTCTCATATAATTTGTCGACTGAGAACAGGTCAAAATTGGGCGGACCTTTTAGAAGGATATTGCCTAGGTGAATGTCTCCATGGACAATTCCTTTGGCATGCACATAATCCACAGCGAGAACGAGTTGCGCAGCTAATGACCTAGCTACGTCAAGCTGGAATAAGCGGATCCACGAACCATCTTTCGCCCCGGAGAGGCTAACCCTCGCCGTCGCTGTAACATAATAGGCATGAGTGCCGTTTGGACCGTGAATGGTGAACCTATCTAAAACCGAATGGCTCATTATCTTCCTAGGATATGCACTGGAGAATAATGAGGACGAGTGAGAGTGGATGTAATATCCACTTCCTTCGGGTCCGAGTTTGCTATGCAAACCTTCAGGGTAACATATTTATTGGATTGTTCATCGCAGGTCAGCCACGTAGTTGAATAAGACCCATGTCCTAGCTTATGAACAACTCGATATCGACTGTGAAAGTGATCTCCGATTTCTATGGGGTGATAACCCCTGGTCGGTAGTTTTCAAATCTTTCGACTTCCTCAAGAGGCTCATAGAGGAAATGGGTGTTAGCATCATCATCATCTGTATCCATTGAGGTGAATATGGTGAGGGTGAACGCGCGGCGCGGTTGGTTGTGATGAAGCAGTGGTATGCGCATCTTACGAAGGACAGGAGCATGAACTCGGGAACATAATCCATGTGGGCGCAACGACCGAATGGCCAATGAGAACAATTTACTCATTGCCGTGTCATGTGAAGAAGTTGAGCGAAAAGAAGTTAGATAAAAGAAATGAGTGTTGATGAAATATTCTTTTAGACGGAGAAGATATTGTTAAGATGGTTGATTCCTTGGGGGAAAGAAGGAGAGAGAGGAAGAGGAGCTAGCTACTTGAAGTGCCAAACAGGGTTAAGGTCATGGTCTACAGCCGCAGCCCCCCGGCGAGCCGGCCATGAGTTTATCACGTAGCTACCAAGAGTCAATTATGCAGCATATATGAAATCCACTACACTTTACAATACTGTAGGCCATTGACCACAATATTGAAAAGGGGTGGCACACTGAGGCCAATGTGTCTGCACGTTATAGCAACGCCAGGTTTCGGTATTTTCTTGTATTTTCCAGACGAATGGCGTCCCCGACTCTAATTACAGGTTGACAACTGGTCCCGAATCCAGCCACGCACTACATTCAAATCCTCTCGATTACGAGCGCCAAACACCATTGAGGCAACGGACTCGGTCTCTGTGACTTCCGCTGAAAGAGTGACAATGACCTGTCCAGACTCAATCTCCGCTGATAACGCATCATAGATTTCTGAAGCGGGCCCATAAAATGATATGGTGTCCATCTGAGCAAATGGAAATCCAGCGGACAAAAAGTGCTTGGAAAAAAGGACAATGCCAATTCCCGCAGCGATACGAACATTCAGATCCACCACCAGAGGCCGGTCATTATGGTCAAAGATAACGTCGATACCAACCCAGCCCACATATGAGGACTGTTGCAATGTGCGTGCCACAGCGGCAATCGTGTCTCTGAGACCTCTCTCTAGGTCCTCTTGCGCCTGGTAATCGATGATCCCGCCTACCCACACACCACTCTTGGTAATAGCTAGTTAGATAGTTGTTGGGAGCTTGCTCTCTCTTCTCTCCCAATACAACAGGTCTCTCTCTTCTCTGCTTCTTTGGTCCCTACACTGTGGAGGACAATATCGTCCTCTTCGAAACAGCTAGGGTGGAGCTCAATGGTGCAGCTCATAGAGGAATACTACATCTGCAATCAGTTTCTTCACATTAACTAAATGTCGATTATGTAAAGCGTGACTCGTTTTCTGGTCGTTCCATAAAGAAAGACCGTCCCATTATAAATAGCCCAGGCTGTATATCTAGATTATTCGTGTAGAATATTCTGCACTCGAATAAAGATTTATAACAAAGATATCTTAAATTTTTACATTTCCAAAGGTGAATACCACGAATCAGTTATCCAACCGAATCAGTTATCCACCCGTGGACTCAATTCATCTGAAAGGTAATCCCTATTTGAGCAGCGCGATTTCCCTGATGGCACCATGCTAAGGTTAGGAAGGGTCACTCTTGGCAGTCAATTTTCAGTACGATGCCATTTCTTATAGTATTTCCTTAGTAAAAATCACAGGCCACGAACCATCCTAGCCGTATGATGCTTCTATAATCGGTCCTATATTTCCTTGATTACCTGATCTGTTAGAAGACAGAAGATGTAAGAGGCGGGTGGGACGGGTGGGTTATGCAATTGGGCGGTGAGGTTGTAGGGGCGCAACTATGAGTGCAAGAGAGAAAAGCAGAAGAATGGAAAATGAGAGAAAGAAAGGGAGGCAGAGCTGCGAAGATGGGAGATGGGCCTTTTTATATTGGAGGGCGCGTATTGGGGCGCTAAACCGAAAAGAGCAAAACTAACCAGAAAAGGAAAACGTTTCAGGCCGCTGTTGATCCCGCGCTCCTCGAGAAGCTCGGGATGCAGCTGGATATTCGATATTCGCCAACACAAAATATCGATGATCTCAACTTAGCGATCGAATTTTCTCTGCTTGTGACTAAGATGACTGCTCATGACCATCCCGACTATATAACGCGCCTAGATCTTCTGGCGGGACTACTCGAATCCTCGATATTCGATTCCAATCTACGGGATTTTGCCTAATCTGAATAGTACGATTCAACTCATCCGTGCTGGAGTCATCTCCACAAACCATAAGGACGATAACATTGTACCAGCTTTTGGGGCTGGGCGTCGTCTGATTGTGGGATTGCTGCCGATCCGGGGGTGGGAGATAAGGCCGTTCTGAGACAGCTCCGACTATAAAGATTTCACCTTTTCAATGTTTAGGAATGGGCATATTAGCCACTCTCGATGTATTCTGTTTTGTAGGGAAGCGCCGAGGAGCCATGAGAAGGTTAGTGCCCATGGAAGCCAAGTCTTGGCATTGACCTTGGAAATGAGCTTGTCCTTTCCAAGTTAGACATCATGTGATGTCAAAAATAGGCAATAACACCTCAGGTCTGTTTGTTTACTCTCGTTCGACCTCGGGGAGTATACCACAAAACATAAAAGAGAAGATAACGCCATAAGGCCACGTGGGAAATTGTAATCAACCCGTGTAGCGCCCGGAGTTGTATCAGCGCTTAGATACATGGACCGGACCCTCTCCTGGCGCGTGCGGATGGCCAGTGAGCAGTCAGAATGGATAGTGTCCCCATCTTATTATCTGTCTCAGGGCTTTTAGTGGGCCAGTGATAGTGGGAGGAATTGGTACTCCAAGAATAGGTATTCAATAGCCTGGGTATTGATGAAGGTAGCCTAGGATATTCTCAATTTAGAACCTCAAAACATCAAAAGAACAGACAAAAGAAATCAAAGAAACCAAAGAAACCAAAAAAAGACCCCCGTCAGCCCTAAAAAGTGAACCCGCTGTAACTTCCCGCGTCCCCACCCCTGCCGAACTCCTCTTCCCCTCGTTTCACTTCTTCTCCTTTCTCAACTTCCATTTGTGTCACTCATTTTTCACTCCCTTCTAAGCTGTTGAGGTTGCCACACTCTTTCATCCCTATTTCCACCTATTGGTAATTGCGCATTCTTTCTCCACATCGTGCCCCTGTCTTGGCGAGATCGGCGGTCTTCAATGAAAGTCCGTCTATTGTCGCTTTGAATACCCCAATGCGCGCCCAGAATACCAGCGCTTCATTGTGATCATATACACGTGGCTTACAGCCCTCGATATCTGACACCGCGATCAGCCTCCCTCCTTGCCTTCCGCAGGTATGCGCCATTCGCGCGGTTAATATACCACCATTCCCCTCGTTGCGCCTGACGTTTGCCTCTCTTCATTCTTTACACCTGTTTCCAACCACGATCACGACTTTTGCCCGGCTGGCCCGAGGAAGTCGACCTTTTCGTCCGTGATCGCGCCACTCTTTCCAATCATCTGTAATCGCTCCCTGGCAGGACCAGGTCAATTGACACAATGCTGTGTGGTGGAGATCGTGAGAAGGGGGATGTCGCGATGGAGGAGAAATGGGACTACGTGGTAGGTCTACACAGTCACAGCGTTGTATATGTTGTATACATGGCTCAGTATACTGACAATTATGCCCTTAGAACTTGGACGACTTTAAATCCGAGTCTTGCTTGACGCCCTTCTCATATTTCTTCCTATGGGTGTTCCTATTTATCTCGATTGCAGTCTACGGTGTGGATACATTTACTGCAGTTAACTTGCTGGCTTTCTCTCGATGGTCCGGCAGAGTTGAACCCGCCATTCCCTTCAATATTTCCCGCTGGATCTTCGCCGCCTGCATTATTGCTTCGTTCATTCTCTTGGCCTACCGATGGATACATGCTGTTCGCGCCATCCGCTCGGGTAGTATTACTCGCAGCTTTCTGGACCCGCTGGCCGTGCGTATTCAGAGTATTCGATTCGGCAGGCGGGGTCGTGGATACAGGAGATTCCTTGTCTTCGCTGAGTTAACCAAAGACAGGAAAGCAGCAGAATATGTTGCTCTTTATGCATACTTCTCTTTCCAGTGTAAATATACCACTATTGCCTCACTAGTCTTCGAAAATCGCTAACGGAGTTTTTAGTCTGGATGAACACGGTCTTCGCAGATGGCCCGCGTCAAGTTCTCAATGCCATCACTCTTTATTCGGTCATGCAAATGGACCTCATTCCTGGGGGAAAGAATGCAGCCCACGACGATGGAAGTTCCTCGGCTGCTCAATTCTTCAACAACGTTAAGATTTTGGCCGAGGACAACACCCTTCAAGCTGTGGTCTTGTTTGGTATGCTTTTCACCCTGGTCATTTGGGTCCTATCGGTTCTCAAGTTGATCTCGGCGATCGTACTCTATTTGATCTTCCTGTTCCACCATATCCCAGCGGAAGACGGAACTCTCTCGAGGTACTGCCGTCGGAAAGTCGGTCAACGCCTAAAGCGCATCGTGCACCGCAAGAACAACAAGGCCCTGGCAAAGGGACTCAAATTACAGAACCGAGCACCCACTCAGCCATCGCTGGCCACGGATTCGAACCCAACTCTGCCGTCTTTCGCCGAAGACAAGGTCCCCGCAATACCTTCTTTGTCGCGAAGTACCACCCAAACTACTTTGCCGCCTTACTCGCGATCGACTTCGACAGCGCCGACACACAACCCGACACTTCCGAATCTAGACTTCGATGCCAAACCAACACTGGCCCGAACCGGAACTTCATCTTCAGCTATGTCCGAGTCCGCTTCACTGACCGGCAATGCGGCTGGAATGGGATACACTCCTCTTGATGGGCAGAAGCCGACGCTTCCGACGCTTCCACCGGTCCCTCCCCTACCGGCTAACGTTCCATCACGGAAGGCCACTCCTCACTCTCAAGCGACTCCTGCGCCATATGGCAACGATGGTCGTAATAACCCCGGCCCTGGATATCGCAATCTGACTGATAGCTCTGATTCTCGACCATATCAGAATCACACCCCAGCGCCCGATTATTCTTCAGCTGACATGGACGGATCTGACGATCACGATTATTACAACCGTAATATGGACTCATCCGATGATCACGATCATTACAACCGTGGCAATGCGCCAGCTCACTACGACCCATACGGTCCTCCGAGGGGTACGTATGGCGGAGAGGACGAATACGGAGCAAGATACGCGTCCCCCGGTGGCCATAGAGGCCCGCCTCGCACACAGCAAGATTACTATCCACCGGATCCATATGCTACAAGATCCTACACGCCGGCCGGCACTGGTGCGACGCCTGCTCCTTACCGAACAAACACCCCGGCCAGCACTGGTGACACTCCTGCTCCCTATCGGACCAACACCCCGGCAAGCTACCAACCCACACCTCTTCCACAAGCAGCCGCATACGGACAGCCACCACAAAGGACGTATACTCCAACGAGTGCAGCAACTCCCGCTCCTCAAAACGGTGGCTATGCAGCTTTCAACCCGTCAATGGCTCATCACGCACCCCAGCCTCGCACCCAGGGGCCTCCTGGACCGTCCAGCTATACTCGGGCCAATACTGCTTCGCCCTCGGCCATGCATCGCGCTCCACCAGGACACACATTCAATCGCGCAAACACGCACCAATATTGATAAGGCCACCCTCGTAGCCTTCAAATGAAGGCTATGACGTCTTATTGTGATGAAAACCAGGAGCTGGCTCTCCTGTGGTTGATGACCGGTCCACTCTCATACTGATCACGACCAACAAACCTCTCGAGGTCTTGTACATACCCCTATTCGCCTCCCTTTGATATCCTTCTTCGAATTCTTATTCCCGATGACACGAATTGATCACCTTTTATTCCCCCATTTACTACAATATACAGATAGCAAGTAGCTCGAAAGTAATCTTGATATCCCATCAATTACACGATTCCATGAGTCAAAACAATGTAAAGTAAAAATGCGATGAGTATTATACAGCTATGGATAATAAGTTACACTCAACTCCGTGGACACCTTCCCCTATCCACAACACACACCCAATCACCAAATCTTTTTAGCAATCATCTCATACCGCTGTACATGATCAACATTAAACTCCCCATCCTTACTCTTATCCTTCTCCTCCTTCTCCTTCAACTTCCTCAGCCCATCCGGATCATCCGCATAAATCAACCTCCTCTTCTCATCCCCAACCTCAACAACACCCCACCCACCAACACGCTGACTCCCTTCAACATAGTAATCCCGAGTACGAGGCGCCCCACTCTCAGTACCAGACTGGTTATTCGAGGACTGTTTCCGCTCGCTCTCCCGACTCTTCATCTTGCTGTATCGGGAACGCGCGAATGCAAGTAGAGCCATTCCCAGCAGGAGTTTCAAGATGAGTAGCACGATGAATCCAGTCAGTAGCAAGATGCCGGTGAAAATATGGACAGATTGTGCTGGTGACGGGATCGCGTTTTCGAGGAGGGTGCGGAAGAGCGCGCTGACGTGGGCGGCGGAGGCCGGGAGGAGGGTTGCGAGTGTCAAGGGTGGGGCGGAGGGGACTGGGGACGGGGCGTAGTTGTTGTGGATTGAGGTTAGGGATGTTGCTCCCATTGCTGTTGAGGATGGGTGTTGGGGGAGGAGGGCTGCTAGGAACATTTGGTATGTTTGCACTGAGACTCGGAAGAAGAGACAGGAGAGGGGGATGACTGGGAGGCCAATGCGACGGGTTAGGTTTTGTTCGCCGAAGGCGTTGGTGTAGTAGTCCTTTGCTAGGACGTCGAGGAATCGGCCGTAGATTGCTGGGCGGTTGTTGTTGAATTTGTTGATATAGGCGTGTTTCAGCCAGTCTACTAGCATCTCCGAGCCTAGTACGACTAGGAATGGACCTAGGACTTGGGCTAGAGTTGGAATGAAAGAGTTGACGCTGTTGAAGGACGATAGGATTGAGGATGGGAAGAGGGTGAATGCTTGGGGGAGGATGGATGATGCTGTGCGTGGAGGCGTGGATAGTGGCGTGCTGTTGGTGATTGTGGAGGACTGGCCTGGGAAACTAGATGCCAGTCCGAGGTTGCCGACAAAATTGAATGCGCCTGTTTCCACGATATTACGCGAAGCGATGATTGTAAGCATCAGCCATAGCTGGAATCGTTCCACGACATCCGCGCAGGTAAGCTGGAAGAGGTTCTCTTTCTCGAACTTGCGGAAGACGGTGGACTTGATCTCCACAAACTGGTTTGATAAAAGTAGCGTAATCAGTGCATTGGAGTATGAGTTCACTGCCACGTTCAGTGTCATGACCTGGTAGAACAGAGACAACGCATGGGATACTGTGTAAACCAGTGCCACCAGGAACAACCAGAATGGACGAATGATCTTGCTTCGGCCGTCCGGACGACGCTCAAGAGCCTCCCGCGAGAATAGACACTCAAGGACATCTTGGCCGATGGCAGCCAAGAGCCTGTCGCTGACCTCCAACACATTGTAGATAACGTATAACTTGATAGCAGCCTGTCCACGAATCCAGTGGTACATTCGACTTGCGTCGAAGTACATCAAAACACAGCAGGTGGCTATCATCAGCAGGCCTGTCAGGATATCCGCTTTATCGTCTGGAAGTAGCGCCGACGGCATCGACTTTTTCCGTCGATGATGGTATTTGCGGGATTCTGAGGACCGATGTTTCCTTCTTGGCGCTATGTCTGGGCCTGAAGAGGAGCCCGGAGGCAGATGAGGAGTGGCGTCAGATTCGCTCTCGCGTCTTCCACGCTCATCCTCCTTGGCATTATGATTCCTCCTGCGCCATACTCGACCAATCCCATTCAGCACAAATTTCCAAATGAACCGGATCTCGGCTCCCAGGTTCATCACCCATGACTCGACCAAGATATAGACGGCCTTGATAAACCGCAGTGGCATTATGGTGAAAGAGTAAAGCCAGGCATCAAGGCAGGCAAGACTGCCGAAGCAAAGTACCTGCTCGAGCATCGGTGCAAGCATAATAAAATTCATAAGCCTCTCGATCTTAACTGCTGATGACTCATAGGGGAAGTCGTTGGCTGCGTCACGGTGTATGTACAGTGGTGATGGTCGACCAGAAGCAAGCTCGAGCTGAAGATAGGTTGGCAGAGAAACTGGCGGCAAAGGGATAGACGACGGCAAGGGTGAGGGCACAGGCGATTCTATAATCTGAGGTGATGCGATAAGGTGATTCTTCAACTCGCGGTCCAGCGCGGGTCGGTCCTGTTTCGAGCGCGATGCCCATGTCTGGGTTAGACGGTCATTACCTGGGGTCAGAGGCAATTGACGCCGCGTGGAGCCAGGGGTGGAAACTGTTCGTGCGGGTTGCGGCCTATTGCGGAGGGAGGGATTTTGAGTATTTCGTGGGAAGGCAGGACTCGCCGGCACAGAAGCATCTCCCAGCAACACTTCCTTAGTGGGCCGCAACTTTGGCAAAACATCTGAGGAGGAAGGCTTTTCGTTCAGTGACTGAAGCACAAACTCCGGTATCTCCGGTGGCGCGAGAGGAGCACTCCCATGGATGTTACCCGAGGCTACTCGCCTTCCAGTGTCCGTTTCTGATCCCACAGGACGGTAAGGTATTGACTCCGGTGAGGAGGTGAGCGCCTGGATCTTCTCGGGAGACAACTTCATGATCTTATCTTTATCTTCCGGTAGTCGGTGAGACGGATCATTAGACAACTCAGCCAAAACAGCCTTGACCTTGGGGCCATCGTACACATCCACTACCGACAACTGGCCAACATTATCTCCGTTGTTCGGTGAGTGCTCGACTAGGATACCGAGTCCCTGCTCGGGTTCCAAGTCTGCCATTTTATGTCCTCCGTTGATAAGGTGGCGCTCCGAGGTCATATCGTGTCTCTGTTGCCCATCTCTGTCGTCGTCTCCATTGGTTGAGTGTTCGTCAGCCTCGCCGTTAAACTGTGCCACAGGAGTATCTACTCGAGTGCTCGTCCCCTCGATAGAATTGAACAAAGATTGTTTCTCAACCTTCAGGTTCCCATTGGTTCCGTTTTCGATACCATGTTCGGCTATCTTCCGTTGTGACGGAGCTTCACTGGGATCTGCGGCAGGACTCATTCTGACCCAGCAACCCGCGACAAGCCAACGTATTTCTTTAAAATATCCGCAATCTTGCAGTATCGCCGGTCATATCATCGAAAAGTGTAGGTTCCAACTTGTATCATTTGAATTTGGCTCGCGACAGGTGATCAAGCTATGTTCGAAGGCGAAGGGACGGGGAAAAGGATAACAAGGCAACGCTGGTGTAGTTCGTTCTATTAACAATGGCATCCGTCCAGCTGGTACATCCTGAAAAAAACAAGGCACAGTCTAGGCTGTTCAGACACTTGTTGATGTTGGGGCTGTCTGGGGGAAGATAAGGACGGCAGATTATCTGGCAGGTCGGTGAATCGGAGGTTAGCGTCATTGATGCCTTAGGTGCAAAGGCAAAGTCACGTGTATCCGAAATAGGAAATATATTACCTATGGAAGTGACGACTCCCAACTCAACTACAACATAGACAGAAATGTCTCTATTTTCACTACCCTAGGAGCTCCTCCTATACATAACTGGAAATCTTGAATATACATCAGATTTAAACGCACTGTCACAGGCTTGTCGCCTATTCCACACGATATTCAACCCTCAGTGTCATGTCACGCACTATATATATCGGAGCCTGGACTATCTGAGCATAACGCTCAGATATAGTGGTCTTTTTGGCCTAGTTTGTGACTAGCCAGTCCAGTGGCAGGTTATAACACTCAGCTCTACTCAATATTTACGAATCGTTGTGAACCCAATATTCTGCGCCATGTGGAGACCGGCAATTCAAGCACTCTGCGCCAATTAGTATCTGCGGGTTACAAATTGTTTGATTTTCTGGAAACACCGGAATCTTGGTGGAAGGAATGTTTCTATGGTTACAACAAACTCGAATCGAGGTCTCCCATGATGATCGCAGCAGGAAATGGTCATGTGGAGATTCTTCAACTGTTTATTTACAATCTGCCTTCGATTATCACAAGGTCTGTTCCTCGATTCTCGCATCTTCTGGGCCACACAGCTAAGCGTGGGCAGTTGGATGTAGTCAAGTTTCTAATAGCTCAGGACACCCAACTGGACCATATTGACGATATGGGGAGAAATAACTCGGTATTCCAATCTGCGGTTTTACGGGAGGCCATTTGCCGGTGGTTAAGTATCTAGTTGAGCATATTAATTGCAAAGATCTAACGCAAGATTTGGCACTTGATCTCCTTCATTCTGCCACAAATGCAGGTCATTTTGTCACCCCCAGCTGGGGTGAGGCTCTCCGACGAGCTAGCATACATTTGCGAGCAAGAGCAATATGTCAAACAAAACACTCAAACAGATGTACCCTTTCGGCTTCGATGGAAACGGCATGATCAGAGCAACACGCACACCCGAAGACCTGGCACCCGTGATACGAGCCCATGGCCTTCCCCTGATAGCCGTAGCTAGAGACACGGTAGCCTTAACTGGCCGTCGACACACCCTACTCGGGACCGTACTGCTGGACAAAAAAGACAAAAGCATCAAAGCTGCCCGAAGCGCTTTCACTATCGGCACTATCGTGGCCCCAAAATTGTTCGTGGAAATGCCGATCACCATTGATCGCCAATTGTTTACGCATACCGGAAAATACCTGGAGACGCAAAAAGATGAGGCGACGCTCGCTGAAACCAGTTTCTCGAAGGAGTTTAAGCCAGCGTGCAACGCGCGCAACACTATGTCCAGTTTGCACAATACGCTGGCTATCCTTATGGGAGACCCTATCATAGTTATCCGGCTGATTGACCTGCCAGATTATCGGCTAGCATATGGCCCAATAGAGGGGTCTACCACAATAACCGAACACTTCATAACCAAATTCGCGATACAGCCTTACTCGAACATGCTAGCGCTTGGCTACACCAACGCTGATGACGTGGAGGCCCCCGTCACAGTCAACCAGTCTGTACAGACGGAAGACCCAACACCGAAGAGGAAGATAACACGCCGCAACAAACTGCCTGAAGGCAACCGCCACGAACACGCCGCCACCCAGCCAGCGCAAACAGAACTCCAGATCGACCCATTATTGTTAAGTACCTGGCTAACTGCGGTGCTGACTTCATCTGTCCACCTTCGGGCTATGCCTCCGAACAAGAGAGAAGTGAGGTGGAAGTGAGAGATGATAAGCCCACGTGAAGGATCTAGTGGTCTTGGAAGTGGGGGTGTCTGAATCTGAGACGAAGCTTCGCGCCGACGCGAAGATGTGGGTAGACCCATCAGGAGGTCAAGCCAATATCGCTATCACTATCAAGATCAAGCGAGGTCGACCACTCTTGAAAATCGATAAGTGGGAATGGGATGCGGATATAGGAAGACCACGGGTCAACCACCATATTGAAATCACAGGAGCTCGCGGGACAGCTTCGGTTTTGGGAGAACCTCTATTAATTCCTTTTCATCAAATTTAGCGGAGGGCAGCTCAATACGGGAGAGGGACATCGTTCTCAATGGAAGTGCGAGGTGGAAGGTGGAGGGTGTGCCTCCTTCCACGAATAGATACACATATGAAGGGAAAGAGAAATTCGATCAAATCTACAAAATTGAATTCGACCGTCTTCAACGCGCATTGAGCCGTCTCCAGTCTAAATCGATCGATCGCAATTCCCACGAGCTATCCGAATACTTTGTTATTGCCATTTATCCCTTCTCCTTTAAGCAAGACCTGTTACTCTGCGAGGCGAACTCAGTTCATCTTTCTTACTACGCAGTTCAACAAACCCTGATTCTCAGAATGAGGACCACCGAACATTCGCAAGTTATCTACGACAGACAACCTCACAGACGAAGAAAGGAAACTGGCGCGGCGAATCAAAACGCTACGAGACTGGTGTGACTCCGAATACGAAAAACAGCCGAAGAAGGGCCAGCTGGAAGTCACCAACATATGGAGCAAAGCTGACGGCGACGGCGATGAAATTGAGCAGACCAAGGGACAGCGAGGTGGCGCAAGCCACTGGAAGCTCATGTCACTACCCCGAGAGGACGAGTTGTTCGATAGCGCCGGAGAGGTACAATAGAAACCAAAATATGTTCGCCTGACCGATGATGCAGCGATCGTGTCGTTGTGCATTCACGACAAAGTATACCGAGCAACGTATTACCTAGGGGTTTCGACTCCAAGGGAGAAGTGAGGACAGTTCGCGTGCCCATCGGCCCCACGATTATCATTACACAGAACGGTCTCTGGTCGCTCCCGGTGTGGAACGACTGGTACATCTTCACCGGCGGTAGCAACAGCTCAGGGTGGCTGGATAAGCACAGCAGCACCACAAACCGCTTCTAGGGAGGATATGTGTTAACAGGAAAGAGCCCGGTGTATAACAAGGATATGGAAATGTGGATGTCGACGTTGGCAATGGAAATTGGAAGCGGCCAGATTGGGGCTGGGGCCCCATTCGGCGTTGCGATGGCCCTAAACGACCTGGGGTAGTTTTCTGAAAATGCAACAAAGTTACGCAGCGACACCATAATGTGGGTGGACCCCGTTAAGGGCCATGCAAATATGGCCATCACTATCAAGGTCGACCGTACAAATCCCAGGATCACACTCGATACCTACGAATGGAACTCACGTACTCAATGTGCCCATGTCACACAATCATGTGTGATCAAAGAGAATACCAAAATTACAGTCTCTCAGTGCCCGATTACCATCCCCTTCGATTACATGTCCGATCCCCTGAAATTCCCAAAGAGACCGACATTCGGCTTGAACAGCAGAACAACCTCATGGATATGGCAAGTTGTGTGTGGGTCGCCCAGGAGTAACTTTGGTGGTCTCGAGAGAAAACCCCCAAGTTTCACAGATATGCTAATCGAGATCATATTCATCAATAACTATGTCTTTTCTCGCCTTTCGATTTGAAGCTAAACTGGTACCGGGTACATCATTCGGCAATCAATTAATCAAAGTTCAATTAACCTGTTGCAGTCTATCTAGTTGCGTATGACAAAAATGTTAGTCGGTTCTAAGCAAGTGAAATCAACTAATTGTGAAGTCACCAAAATTGCACATCAATCATGCCTATCATGTTGGTATTCCAGAACTATAATGCATATATGCTATCATCAGATGTACGTCAAGTGACAAGGCAGAAAAACATCTGCCTAAATCCCAAAGCCTCTAGATCTACCAGTAGCCAGGGAAAAGCCAGTCCAGCTTCTCCTTAGCCTCAGGCTTCCAGTTAGCCTGAGGGGTGCTAATGCCGAACTTAATACCGCCAGCCAGGTGCTTAGCCTGGACAAGCTCGGCGTGCTCCTCGCTAGCAAGGGCATCAAGGACCGCCGTAATGAAACGGCGAGCGTTGTCAGCGTTGGACTTCATGTTGCCCATGACCATCTCGACGGTGACGTCAGCGGTGGACTCGTGCCAGCAGTCATAGTCCGTGGACATGCAGATCATCTGGTAGGCGATCTCGGCCTCGCGGGCCAGCTTGCCCTCAGGGAGGGCGGACATGTTAATGACGCTGCCACCCCATGAGCGGTACATCTTGCTCTCGGCGCGAGTGGAGAACTGGGGGCCCTCTAGAGAATGGAAGAGAGATGATTAGCGACGTTTGGTCGTGAAAATGGGTTACAGCTTCACATACCCATGCAGATCAGAGTACCACGGTCGTGCAGGACGACACCATCACCCTCAAGGCTGTGTCCGCACTCGCGCACCACCTTGGCGATACCCTCATCGAAGGGGTCACCGAATGGGACGTGGGCGACAATACCGCCCTCGAAGAAAGTCCACGGGCGCACGCCCTTGGTGCGGTCAATGACCTGGTCGGGGATGACAAAGTCGCGGGGCTTGATTTCCTCCTGCAGACTGCCGACAGCGGAGAAAGCAATAATGCTGCGGACACCGATGGAACGCAGGGCGGCGATATTGGCACGAGCGGGAACCTCATGAGGAGCGATCTGGTGGTGCAAGCCGTGGCGGCTCAAGAAGGCGATGGCGACAACCTTGTTGTTGTGCTTACACTCGTGGTGCAGAATAGTGATGGGCGAGGAAGGAACGCCCCAGGGGGTTGTGATATTCAGCGAGGCCACCTGGGTGAATCCGGGCAACTCGCGCAGACCGGTACCACCGATGACAGCGATTGGGACAGGACCTGTCAGATTCACTATCGTCAGCTTTCTATCGAAGTGGGGGTATGAGGGGTAGTAATGTGAGAGAGGCAGAAGTATACGTACCGTCGTATGTGGTAGGGAGAGAAGCCATTCTGCGGGCGAGTTGTTTTGCGGACTCAATTCGACGAAATGGTTTCGATATAGAAGAGAATGAACGTAAGCCTAAGATCCAGCGCATCTTGCGCCATCTTCAAATCTCTGAGGCTGCGGCCAACCTGCGCTTCTCCGATTGGTTGTCGATCGACCCACGTGCATCTGGTTCCTGAGGCCGCCACCTGCCTTTTTGGGCGATCCATAAAACTTTAATCTACATCTACATCTACCTCTACCTCTACATATCTATCAGGATGATAATTAATCATCAATCAGCAACATCTTGAAAAATACTATTTTGTGCAATTGGATACATTTGACATAATAAATACAATCTGGGGTGGCACAGAGTCTGGGACTCGAGGCGATACATTCGAACCAATCTAAGCCGGCAACCACTCATAGTGATGAGGCCCCTTGTGAACTGGTCCTGGATCCTCACCTGGAATACCAGGCTTATTATAGTTGTGGGCACCGAAGTAATCCATCTGCGCCTCCATGAACTGGGTCGGCAGTCCCAATCCACCCTCATACTTGAGATACTCCAGAGTAGCCGAGAGAGCCGGAATATACTGATCAAACATCGTCCCCTCCATGACAACCTGTTTGAGACTGTGGAAGTTCTGGCGCAACTCATGAGCGACCGCATCCACAAACTTGGTGTTCGTCAACTCATTGTGGGCTGCGAGCGGCGGCTGTAGTAGATCCGCGATGTGCTCGGACTTAATGATACATCCCGCTCGCCAAATCTGGAGACAGTCGCCCAAGTTGACATTCCAGCCTTCGTCAATTGAAGCTCGGGAAATCAGCTCCAAGCCCTGACAGAAAGATGCCAGGAACGAGCAGTACACAGCTTGTCGTAGGTTCTCAATGATCACTGCATGGTCCCGGGTTCCCTCGATCGGTTTCGGCATGGGCATCTCCAGCTTCTTCGCAGCACGCGCTCTCTCTGTTCGGTTTCCACTTGAAATTCGCATGTAATGGGCGGCAGCTAACGTCGGGCAAGAGACATGTCGGGCGGCAGACTCCATGAGACACCAGAGTGGAGTTCCTTCAGTGTTATCGTCGTCCTGAACCACCTTGTCAAGGACATCGTCAAGCACATATCCATCATCCCGACTAGCTCCCTCGCCTTTGAGGTCACCTTTAGGTGTTCTCTTTGTATGTAACATATCGGCACCGATGTTAATCAGGTAGTTACCCCGCAGCTCGCCAGACTCATTCCATTTAGCGAAGACATCTCCGATTTTACCATGCTCCATGGCCAGTCCCTCATGCATGTATTGCCATGTCTCAGCAAGAACAGAAAGCATACCACCCTCGATACCATTATGGACCATCTTGATGTAGTGTCCCGATCCACCGGGGCCCATACGCTTCACGCACGGAACCCCAGATTTCGGATCATGCGCCGCATACGACTCCAAGAATGGCATAACACGCTCGATGGCTTTGGCATCTCCGCCAGGTGAGAGGCTGGGTCCCCGTCGCGCAGACTGATACCCACCCGAAACGCCCATCCCGATCCAGGCAACACCGATCTCGGCACACTCTTTCTGGCGCCGCTCAGTGTGCCGGTAGTTCTCGTTTCCGCCGTCGAGGATGATATCGCCCTCTTTGAGATCGGGTTTCAGCATGCGGAGTACTTCGTCTGCGGGCTCGCCGTGTGTGATGGAAAACATGAATAGTTTCCGGTCGGACTTGCCCTCTAGGCTTTTGGAGAATTTGTTGATGTCGTAGAATCCTTCGACTCGGCCTGTTATGCTCTTGTCGTCTCCTGCGTAGCGCACCACTTCATCGACGTTCTTCTTTACTACATCCCAGACCGAGACTTGGAGACCGAGCTCTGCGAAGCGGAGGGTCATCATAGAGCCCATGTTTCCGGCGCCGACGACACCGATGCTTTTAACTGGGGGTGGCATTGTGAATTGGTCTTAGTTCTGCAAGCCTAGCTCATTCAAAGGTGACGGTTCAATGTTGATGTGCAAAATATGCGAGAGATATTTGCATGAAGATGTCTGGGATGACTTTCGCTCTTCTTCAACGAGAAGCTTGTGGCGATCGGATCAGTGATCCAGGGAATTGTCAATATGCAATCAGACACGCCACGAACGAGTCAACAGAGTGCGCCTCCTCTTGTATAGATAGCATGTTCAGGCAGAAGAGGCAAATGAGGCAAATGAGGCAAAATGGATTGATGTATAATCTATGAAAGACTTGAATTGTGGCCAGCTCGATACGGGCTTATATGATACACCAGTGACGACACAAGCCCTAACCAAAAGCAGAATCCAACATTACATCACGATGGACACAGAATGAAGAAGCAATGGGCGAAACAAAAGCAAATGAGGCAAATATATACCAAATGGTACCAAGCATGGCAATCTTTCATAGAAGCTCTCCCCCCATCGTCCAGTGGGCTGTGCCTGTTTGCTGATACGAACAGCCCCCAACAAGATCACGATACACCACACCATCTTTGCTTAATATTTCAGAAGAAGAAACAAAAAAATGTCCATACCCCACTCAAGCCTCCAAAAGATCCCCCTCTCATACGCTTCCTGCTCAATCGGCTGCAGCCCAAACGACACACTCCCGCGCCGCCTTCAAGCAATCACCGAAGCGGGCTTCAGCGCAATCGAGCTCTCTTTCCCGGACATCTTAGCCTATGGCGCACAAATCACTGGTAATCCAATCGCGCCAGACAACTATCCCGTGATTATTTCCGTGGCGGAGGATATCCGTAAACTATGCGAAGAAAATAGGTTGAAAATCATGATGCTGCAGCCATTCTCAAACTTCGAAGGCTGGGTCAAAGGCTCTGTGGAACGCGAAGAGGCATATGCTAGAGCGACGGGCTGGATGGAGATCATGAATGTTGTGGGTACGGATATGTTACAGGTATGACGGTGATTTATATATCTTGAGCACCACGAAATCAGGAGAGCACCAAGCTAATAATGTACCTAGGTCGGCTCAACAGACACGCCGGAACCTTTAATCAAGAAAGACCGCGACGTGATCATCTCCGACTTACGGGCATTATCTGACATCCTCGCAAAACGCAACTACCGCCTCGCCTACGAGAACTGGTGCTGGTCGACCCACGCACCCGGGTGGAAGGAAGTCTGGGAGATAGTGAAAGCTGTAGATCGCCCGAATTGCGGGTTGTGTTTGGACACATTCCAGACTGCAGGTAATGAATGGGGTGATCCAACTACCGAGTCTGGTCTGATCGAATCAGTCTCGCAGTCTGAACTACAGAAGCGGTTTGAGGCGAGTATGGATGAACTTGCGAGATCTATTCCCAGTGATAAAATCTATCTGCTGCAGATCTCGGATGCGTATAAGGTGTCGCCACCGTTGGAGGACAAGACAATTGGTGGGCTGAAGGCGAGGGGCCGCTGGAGTCATGACTATAGGCCTATGCCGTATGACGGTGGGTATTTGCCCATTGAAGATGTTGCGAGGGCTGTGCTAAAAACGGGGTTCCGGGGTTGGTTCTCGATGGAGATCTTTGATAGTGGCCCGCAGGGAACTGGGAAGAAGTATGAGATGGGGACTTTTGCGGCGAAGGCTATGGATAGTATGCAGAAGTTTTTGAAGAATTGTGCGACGGATTGAGGGGAACAAATTGCCTATGAAATGTTTATAATGATATATTGTTTTTGAAGTTATAGTTGGTACATTTGACATATTGTCTGGTTAGACTTGAAATACACATTTTGAGGATTCTTGGAAATTCGTAGACACAATTTAAGAAAACGCCGGGGTGGGATGCAAGATTGACGCCAATGAGATCATAAAGCACGCAAGATCAACTTAAAGGTCATGGATAGGGGACCGTTATCCATTAATTGGCGTTGCTGGGGTACGCAACGGTGTATGTGGGAACGTACTCCTCCTTGATGGAGCGCAAGCTGACGAAACGGGACATCAGGTTGGCACTGCCAGCCTTGTCGTTGGTACCGCTAGCACGGGCACCACCGAAGGGCTGCTGGCCGACAACAGCACCAGTGCTCTTGCAGTTGATGTAGAAGTTACCAGCGGCGTTGCGGAGAGCCTCATCGGCGACCTGGACAGCCGCACGATCCTGGGCAAAGATAGAGCCGGTCAGAGCGTAGGTGCTGGTGCTATCGATCTTGTCACAAATCTTGGTGAAGTCAGCGTCGGTGGCGTCGTTGTAGGCGTGGATGACCAGAACGGGACCGAAAAGCTCGCGGGAAAGCAGAGGGTGGTCGGGGTTGGTGGTGCGGTAGACGGTAGGCTGGATGTACCATCCAGCGGAAGAATCGTAAGTTCCACCGACGAGCAGCTCAAGCTCGGGGTCATTCTTAGCCTCCTCGATGACACCGGACAGCTTGTTGAACGAGGCCTCGTGGATGACGGGACCGCAGAAGTTGGTGAACTCAGATGGCTCGCCAACGTTAATCTTCTGCACCTCGGCGACGACCTGCTGGGCGAAGTCCTCGGCGATCGAAGAGGCAATGTAGGCACGGGAGGTGGCACTGCACTTCTGGCCCTGGAACTCGAAAGCACCGCGCACGGTCTGGACCGCGGCGTTGCGGACATCTGCGGACTTGTGCACCAAGTGGAAGTTCTTGCCACCGGTCTCACCAACAATACGGGGGTAGCTGCGGTATTTACCGTCGGCCACACCCTGTGAGATCTTACCGTAAAGCATACGGAAGACATCAGTGCTTCCGGTGAAGTGAAGAGCGGCAAAGTCGCGGCTTTCGAGGACGGTGTTGGTCACCTCTGCGGCGTCACCAGGAACGAACTGGATGACGTCCTTAGGAAGACCGGCCTCAAGCAGGATCTGGTGCACGAGCCAGTTGGAGGCAATGGCGGAAGGCGAGGGCTTCCAGATCACGACGTTACCCATCAGAGCGGGTGCACCAGCCAAGTTACCGCCGATTGCGGTGAAGTTGAAGGGGCTGATGGCGTAAACGAAGCCCTCAAGAGGGCGGTACTCAAGACGGTTCCACACACCGGTAGCGTTGTGAGCAGGCTGCTGGGCGTAAAGCTCCTCCGCGTACTTCACGCCGAATCGGAAGAAGTCACAGAGCTCAGCGGCGGAATCAATCTCGGCTTGCCACGCGTTCTTGCCTTGTCCGTGCATAGTCAAGGCCATAATATCGTATCGGTACTTGGTCGCAATAAGATCAGCGGCCTTGAGGAAGATGCTAGCACGCTCGGAGAAAGGAGTATCGGCCCAGGACTTGCGAGCGGCGAGAGCCGAATCAATGGCGGACTGAACATCGGCCTTTGAGGCGTTGGCATAAGTTGCCACAGGAGCATGGGTTGCGGGGTTAGACTGGGTGAAGGTTTCATATCCCTTGAGCTGTGTGATTGAGTGTTAGAAATCGTTGGTTCAGTACATATGATGTTTCTTCTTAATGCTTACCTCCTCGCCCGCAACAACCAAAGGCACGTTCAAAGGAGCCTTCTGCGTGTACTTGGCCAAAGCCTCTTCGAGGCCCTTGCGATCCGAAGTTCCAGGAATATAGTGTTTCTTAAGGTCCAAAATTAGCCTGAATGATCAAACAATCTCAATTCCAATACCGAACTTACGTTAGGTTCATTGTTAATCTGGGGCACCTTGAAAGTGGCGTAAGTGCCCATGGAGCGTGTGCTGGAGCTCGGAATGCGGCATGCGACGCGCGAAATGGGCGCGCGAGTGCGCAGAATAGAGGACATCATTATGATAGTTTGAAACGAAGACAATGAATCAACTCTTCCAGATATTGAAAAGGGAAGATTTGGAGAAGAAGTAGACGCGGGGAAGAATGGTGAAAATGGCCGGCTACTACCGGTCAGGGAAGCTCATAGCTGCTGTACAACGCCTGGGACTGGCTAAAGGCGACAGCCAATCAGCAGTGGCCGGTTCTTGTCCCGGGTGGATCCCACCGGGCCGGCGTCTATCAGCGCGACTTCGAAGGAAATCAAGTTCACCGGGCCTTTTGTCCTGGAAATTCAAGTTCTTCTTAGTCAAGAGATGATAGAGATAATAAACAATTGAAATTCCCCGCAAAGATAGGTAACCTTGATAGTGGGTGACCTAAGTTGTTTTAGAAAAAGAAAAATATAGAATCAAACCCACTGATCGGCGCTAAATTTATAACTATGTTGTACAATGTAACTACAAAGTCCACAGAAAAACAATATCTATAATTCCCTTGATTGATATATGATATTCTAATATCTATCTCCCCATTCACATGGTATCATATGCACAGTAAAAACACCATCTAGATAAAAGCGTTCCAAAAATAACAGCAGATCAAACAGACTATGCAATCCACCACCACACTCGCTCGAGCCAGTTGCGTGGCTGTGGTACAATCTCCTCTTCTTCAAGTCGGTCGATCTCGTCTTTGCCACTGAAAATGTCAAGTTCTGACACCTTGACTATCCATGGCGTCTTGTAATAGAATTTGTGGCCGAAGTACAGCACGAAAAAGATCACGAAGACAATGTAGGAAACAAGAAAGTCCGACGCGGTGAACGAGCCTGGGAAGAATATCGTATAACCGTTGGTAATAGCCAGTAGTGATACAAATATCATAACGTAGTAAGCGCCGTACGGCTGGAAAGGAGTAATGAAGGGCCGCGAGCTGAGCAGCCCGTGGAAATCCAAAGCACCGCGGAAACGCTAAAAGACATATCATTAGTTAAGGTTACGTATGAAAGAAACAGAAAAAGGGACAATTGAACGTACCAAGTATGCCACTGCCACGATGACCCAAGCGAGGAAACCTCCGATTGTAGTGATGTTGGTAAACCAGTAAAACACGGTTGCACCGGAGTTAGACAGGTTCAAGAAGGAGAGTAGACCAACTGCCCAAGTGGCCAGTACGGCATTGTACGGAACACCATTTTTGTTGCAGCGAAGGAAAAATGCAGGAGCCTGACCCTCACCGGCGAGCGAGTAAAGTGTGCGGGATCCAGCGAAGAGCCAAGAATTACCCGAGGAGCAGGCAGAGGTAAGGATGGCAGCATTGATAACGTGGTTCAACCCAGTAATACCAGCATTTTGGATACCAACAACGAATGGACTGGCGCCAGCACCAGAACCACCGCTCGCAACACCCTGCAGGAGGTTCTTGTCATTGTATGCGACCGTCACACCAATGACCAAGCTACCCAGGACATAGAATGCGAACAGACGGTAGATAAACCGCTTTGACGCCTTGGGGATGTTGCGACGTGGCGACTCAGCCTCACCGGCAGCAGCAGTGATCAGCTCTGGAGAGAAGATGAAGGAGAATCCGCTTTTTATCATAGCGGTCCAGAATGCCAGGAAGCGGCCTGTGCTGATGTTCGGAACCAAGTAGGGTTCCACGAATGCGCCGGGCGTTTTCCAGTATCGGAAGCCGAGACGGTCATGGTTAGGACCTCCGCCGAAGAACAGTACGATGCCCAAAATGATTAGACCGAGGATCGCAATGATCTTGAGTGATGCGAACCAGAATTCAGCTTCGCCGTACCAAGAGACCGCAATGACGTTTAGAAGGAGGACGACTAGAGTGATTGCGTTAGAGGATATCATAATACTGGACTGTTGGCACACTGTGTACTCACGGACGAGAATGATTGCGATCCATACGCCCACGTTGACTGGTGAATCCCAATACTCAATGATAAGGCCACATGCAGTGACTTCTGATGCTAGCAACATTGAAAATGAATACCTACATAGTGGCATTTATTAGTTTAACGAACACAGACCTTGACAGAAGAGATAATTACCAGTAATTGTATCCTGGTGGGCATTTGGATTAGCATTCGGGTTATTGAATCTTTAACAGTGGTTTGGACATACCAATAGCAAATCCAAGACTGGGGTCCGTAAACCGGGTGATCAAATAAGGCGTAGAAACACCCTGGATGGGGAGGTAGGTTGTCATTTCACCAAGCATGTTCATGACAAAGTACACAATACTTGACATGACAATATAACCCATGAGCAAAGGAGCTATTCACATATTAGCTCCATGTCAAGTTGACTTTTCCGGCATGATTCTTACCAGGACCAACCGTCGACAGGGAAGCACCACTGCCAACAAAAAGACCGGTACCGATACAACCACCCAGAGCCAAGAATTGAACATGGCGCGAGCTCAAACCACGCTTAGTGTTTGAGTTGTGAGCGCCTGTTATCTCTCCCTGTATGGCTTTTGGGTCATCATACGGGGACACGGGACGAACCCCGGCCTCGAGACTCTTAGATGAGTCGTCTTTCATGATGCGCGAAGGCAGTGAAGTAGGGATGTTTACCAATCTAGCACGCAAGTCGGGGGAGAGAGAAAGAACGGCGAGGCAAGCGGCAATTCTGGGTAATGTAGAAACCTATGAAGCAAGTTGAAATATCCGGAGAAAGACATGATGTTTATTATACGATAAAGCTACTCCGTAGGCTTCAAATTGTTATCTTTTCGGGATCCCCCTGCCGACGAGATAAAAATATACGCCTTGATAGTGCTCGAATGGGAGAAAATCTTCTCCAGAAAGATAGTAAAAACCTAAGGGGAAACGAGTCTCCTCCGCCAATCAGTGATTAAGAGCCCATGGATCTCATCAAACAATGTGAAATAGTATGCCCAATGTCCCAAAGAGATCGCGCCATCGCGGGAGCAATGATTGAATTTCTGGAGATGATTGGCGCCCACATTGCCGTTTAGTTCTAGCTTGGTCTCGCTAGCTCCTGCCTTATCGTGTTTTTGTTTTTGTAGCATATCTTTGGATTCTCATGTCAGATTGCTCTTATCTTACCCTTGACAAATTGCCTCTCGATAAATATTCCTCAAAGCTTCCAAGGTTCTAGCGCTCTATTGCTTAGCTTAAACCTTCTTTATAGTAATCACGGGGTGGTTTGTGATTGGCGCGCAGGTTAAATTGACTTTAAACATTTGCCTCCCACGGGAATCACGTGGTGTGTGGATGGGGGAAGAATCCGGGGTAAAATAGGCGGACCTGCCCAGGTGTGCCTCTAAATAAAATCAGACATAAAACTTAGAACGTTGCATCCACTTGAAAACACATTGGAACAGCGTACTGGAACATTCTTGGGAAGCCACTAAACCGAAAGTAACCGGAAGGGAGAGAGTCATCGAGTCACGAGTCACGCGCGCAGACCGGCCCGGTCAGATGGGGCTTATCGCTTATCATTGGCCCCGTCCAATATCAAACCGGCCCGTGATCGTTCGGCAGGGTTAAATCTGCGAACCTACTGTTCGCTGCAGATTGCAAGGGTAAAGAGGCAAATATCAAAGCGTCCTTCGATCTCACTTGGACACAAATGATCTCCCTACCCGATCGAACCATAATAGTTCCTTGTGGAACTGCAATTTTAATCCTCAATGCTGGTATAGTTCAGAGAAAACTTGATAATAGTAAGGTCAATCCATGGATATGTAGTACATAAAAACTGCCAGGCCCTCCCGGCCCGTTAAGATGGGTTTGCTGACCGTACCGGTGCCTGGCGGTTGCCACCGGCTCTTTACCTCTTACCCAATGAGTTCCACCGACATAATCGCCATATCTAAAAGGTCGCCTTCAACCGTGGCTCTTCTCTTTCTTCGACCATTTACTCTTAAGCCTTCCACCTTTGACTTACTACAGAGCTACTCCCTCTTCCATACTCTATCATTAATCATCTCAAATATTACATCCTAACTGTCAGCCATGAAGGCTGCACCTTCCGTGCGTGTGCCCCTCAAGGCCGCCGCCCAGACCACCAGACTGGTGAGCAACACCAGCAACTCCCGATCTTCAGTCGCCTCAGTTTCAGCCTCCAACGTATGGCAACCACAAACAAAAGCCCCGCCTCCGCTACCACGCAAGGCACTGACAGCACCCCTGGCTAAGCTGCCGTTGTCATCTGTTCTGCGCTCGTTGCTGGTTCTGTCTGTTTCCTCCTCATCTCTACTTCTCAAGCCATGCATCTACACCCTGTCTTTGCTGGCTCACCCCCGCAATGCATTCTGGGATGTCTCCAAAAACCCAATGCTGAACATGCTTGTCAAGCACACCATTTATAAACAATTCAACGCTGGCGAGAACAAGCTCGAAGTCCAAAATTCGATCAACCAAATCAAAGCTCTCGGATGCCGTGGTGTACTCCTAGGATATGCCCGTGAGGTCCTCGTCGACGAGAACTCGGATGCCACGTACGACGCCAAGGCCGCTCTGGCTGAGATTCAGATTTGGATGGAAGGCACCCTCCAGACAGTCGACATGGCTCAACCGGGCGACTTTGTCGCTTTGAAATTCACTGGAATGGGCACCGACGCCCTTCGCCTGTTGCAGTCGCAGACTATGCCCACTGAGACCATGGACAGCTCTATCCTGAAGGTCTGCGATCTCGCCATCTCCCGTGGCGTCCGCCTGCTGGTCGACGCCGAAGAGCAGGCCGTCCAGCCTGGTATTGAGGCCTGGATCATGAAGTACCAGAAATACTGCAACTCGCAGACTCCCGGCCGTGCCATCTTCTACGGAACTTACCAAGCCTACCTGCGCTCTACCCCTGCCACTCTTGCCGGCCACCTTGAGACTGCTCGTGCTGAGGGATACACACTTGGTGTCAAGCTCGTCCGCGGCGCTTACATGAAGACTGAGCCCCGCCACATCGTCTGGGCTGAGAAGGAGGAGACTGACGAGTGTTATGACCAAGTCGTCGAGGCCCTCCTCACTCGCAAATACAACTCTATGCTCAAGGCTCCCTCAAAGGATACCCCTACCGAACTCCCGCCCGTGAATGTCATCATTGCTACTCACAACCGTGAGTCTGTTCGCAAGGCCCACGCTCTGCGCATGCAACAGGCTACCCGCGGCGAGGACTACGGTGTCGATCTTAGCTATGCCCAGCTCCAGGGTATGGCTGATGAGGTTAGCTGTGAATTGCTCCAAGGATTCGAGAGTGCCGAGGACAGTGTTGGCGCTACCCCCATCGATGCTCCCAACGTCTTCAAGCTGTTGACCTGGGGTTCCGTTCAGGAATGCATGGGCTTCTTGCTTCGTCGCGCCGTCGAGAACACTGAGGCTGTTGGCCGTACCAAGGACTCTCAGATCGCTATGATCGCTGAGTTGAAGCGTCGCATTGGCAATGTTTTCAGCCGCAGCAAGTGAGGTTTGAGTCCTGATTTTCCTTTTCGGAGGCTACATATATCGTTTTGTCTTTCCTTAGCAGCCCACGGGCTGTTTTGCTGCATTTTTGTTTGCGTCTAGCTGGGTGCATTTTTCACGGCGTTGCTACTGCTTTATAAGAACCGTAGAAGTTCATTCTGATGATGATCAATGAAATCAATTTTTGAAAATGAAGTGCTTCTATCCTTAGAATATATTTTAGTCAAGATAGCAATCAAAGTAAGAAATCAGACCAGAGAGATAATCTGATAAATGTCCGGCAAGATTTGAGGTCGAATCATTTGGAATTGAGTCCCCACCGGGTTGCCCCTCCCGAGGTCACTTTGTATGTGTCGGAGGGACCATCCGATAGTCTGCCTCGTTATATTATATTCTGCTCATCACCTCAGAGCCATCTTATTTATTGCTTTTCAACAAAAGAAACTTGACAAGACTCCTTCAGGCATTTCACAAACCTCAATCAAACACCCAAAATGCATATCCTCTCTGAACCAAACGTCTCCAAAATCTTCCGCAGTCTAACACAAGATCAATGCCACGACTTCATCACAACACTCGGCAATGCCTTGATCAACATAACCAAAGAATCAAAGCCCTCAACCCTGGAATCCAGCAAAAAAATACACCAACCCCTCCGCACAGTCTTCACCACAAGCAATGACAACACCTGCATCTTCATGCCGGTATCGGACACCGACTCTACCGGCATAAAAGTGGTAACAGCAAGTCCATCCGGAATCCAAGGCGTAATCAACATCTTCAACCCCGAAGGCCGACTGCAAGGCCTGCTAGCCGCAGCAGAAGTAACAGCCTTCCGCACCGCACTGGCAACAATGACCCTCTTCGTGCGCTGCACGACCCTCCGCAAGGACAACGTGCTTGTTCTCGGAAGCGGACGACAGGCGGAGTGGCATGCGCGTCTTGCGCTACTACTATATCCCGAACAGGTGCGACGGGTGACGTTTGTGAATCGCGGTGCGAAGAGACTCGCCGAGATGGAGAGGGATGTTGTTTCTGAGTTGCGGGGCACTTATCCCGGCGTTGTTTTTGACACGCTTGCTAAGGAAGGTGTTGAGGATTATGAGCAGAGGCTTGGGGAGGAACTTGCTGCTGCCGATGTTATCTTTAGTTGTACGCCTGCTACGGTGCCGAATTTCGGGTATGCGGCGTTGCAGAAGAATCACAAGCAGAGGTTTATCTCGCTTATTGGTTCGTATAAGCCGAATATGCATGAGATTGATACTGAGACGTTGCGTTCGGGCGGTGGGAAGGTTTATGTTGATTCGAAGACGGCTTGTCTTGAGGAGGCTGGGGAGTTGATTACTGCTGGTCTTGGTGAGGAGCAGTTGATTGAGATGGGGGATCTTTTGGGGGCTGAGGGTATTGTGGAGGGAGCGGTTGATGTTCCTGCTGGTTGTAATGTTGTGTATAAATGTGTTGGCATAGGACTTATGGATCTTGTTGTTGGGAAGAAGGTGCTTGATGTTGGGGCTGAGATGGAGCTTGGGACTCATGTTGATGGGTTCTAGATATTTTTGGTATTTCTTCCAGTGGAATGACAAACAGTATAATTGATCAGAATATGAGGATTATGATTGAAAATCATTAACCTAACACTACGCACACTTTATGTGTATATATATATGTCCATCAAATAATGTTAAACAAGCGCGGACTTGGGCGGGTTAGTCTGCTGGCGATTCTTGAAGCTGGAGGTAATAGATTAGCCGTATATATAAAATACACCATAGATATGAAAAAAGTACGGAGTACAAGAAAAAAGAAGAAAAAAAGTACATTGTACAAAGGTACGAAAGATCAGCACCAAGCTCCAATGCCGATGCGCGGAGCAAAATGAGTCCGGGATGCGGGGATATCTGCCTTTATCGATTAGCCTTCCCGTTTTCTCACATGGCCATTTTCCAACCTGGAACATTCCGGTCTGACATCCCCCTTTATATTTCCAATCCTCTTTATCAATTCCCCTTTCTCTGGACAATGCCCTGATCCAAACTGTTACGGTAATGGACGACTCGACTCCGACGCCCGCCCAGCAAAAACGTCCTCGCGTGGCCGAAGAAAACCGCAAGCGGGCTGTTCGAGCGTATGCTATCGCCCTAGTATATCAATTAAATCGAATTCTCTAACATAATCGGTTTCGCGCAGGTGCGATGGTTGTCGCCGGGTGAAAGAGAAATGCGAAGGAGGTGTGCCCTGTCGGAGATGTCTGCGATATCGCCGCCAATGCAATTTTACTCACATTGACCCCAATGAAAAGACCCGGTCAACGTCTGTCTCGTAGGTCTACCGCATAACCCATAACCTATTATCATCTAGACCGCTAATGGCGCAACCCCTGATACTAGACTTTTGGACCGAGCAGCCGCCCAGAGTCGACATGACATCGCCGAGGCAGAACGGGTGCGCCTGATGGAACGCCTCCTGTCGCATTATATACCCAATATCACTTTTGATATTCAGTCTCTGCGCCAGGCTGCAGAGGATCTGAAGACCAAACATCGCGATTCTGAGTCCGATGCGATTTCCACCCGGGAAGACCCCAATGAGCTGGAGGATCTTGCCATTGATGAGGAGGATTTTACAATCAAGGCGATGGCCGATAACACAACCGGTATGTTGATCCCCGGAGTACGTATATGGAGATTTCTTGATTGACAGTATTTCTCAGAATATTCTGGGGAATTCTCATACTTGAATTTCACAATGAAGATCCGGAAGAAAATCGATGAGTGGATGAAGACTGCAGCACCCGAGGTAGGTTCCCGTGAATTGTCGGTGAGCGAAACCACTCATGCTAAACCCAACCCCGCAGGCAACTTCTGAAGTTGAGCCCTTCGAAGAACGATGGCGAAGTACACAACTCCAGTCCGCGTCACCTCAGGTGTCTTCTTCAATTACATGTCTACCGCCGCGCTATGTCGCCGATTTTCTTGTCCAGATCTTCTTCAAATACGCACAAACGAATAATTTCTATATTGAGGAAGACTGGTTAATTGAGAAATTGGGCATCTGCTACACTGACCCTGAAAGCTTATCATTTGACGATGCAGGTGCGGTATGCTGTATTCTTATGGTTCTGGCGGTGGGCACTCAATTCGCACATATGGAGTCATCCACACCCGTGAATTGTTTGCCCTCGGGTTCTACAGAAAATCAGGATCATCACTTTTCGGAGGATGAGGTCGGACTCACATTCTACCAATTTGCCTCGAGGCTTTTACCAGACATCATCGCCACCGCTTCGGTTCGAAGTGTGCAAGCTTGTCTACTTATTGGTACATACTTGCTTCCGTTGGATACTTCGGGGTTATGCTACACATACTTTGGCCTAGCACTGAAATTGGCTATTCAAAATGGAATGCATCGGAGGTATCACGGCGAAGGCCTGTCCCCGCGCATGATTGAAGTGCGAAATCGGGTTTTCTGGACAGCTTTTACTATCGAAAAACGTGTAAGCATTCTACACGGCAGACCTTCGTCGTTATCAGACCGCGACGTTGATGCTCCACTGCCGGTCGATTTCCCCGGATTGATGCCCATCCATCAACCCTCAAACCATACAAATATGGTAACACTCATAACATTGACTTTGAAGCTTGGCGAGGTGTCAAATGAAATTACCTCATTGCGAAAATACCGCAAAGAACAACAACAGGACTGTCTAGAACGATTGTTGAATTTCCGGAAACATCTCGTTGATTGGTGGTCGACTCTACCGGAAGAGATTACCTGTCGCGATCTGAATCCCGCAGGGCCACTTTTCAGGGCTAATGTCCATCTCAAGCTAGACTACTGTCTGACTCGAGTCTTCATTGGACGACCTTTTCTTTTCAGTAATATCAAAGGCATCTACCAGACCCCCTCTCAAGGCCCGCCGTACAAGGGCTCCGCCGCTCTATCTGGTTTGTCAAAGAACCGTGCGACTCTTGTTACAGATTGCGTGGAAGCAGCTTTGGAAATCATTGATTTGTGCCGCTTGCTCCGTGACGAGACCGGTCTCGCGCGAGCCTCGTTTACCGAATTCAGTTCATGCCGTGCAGCTTTGCTGGTCATTTTGGCCCAGGGCCTGACCAAACGAACCGAAAGACTTGGTGCTGCCCTCGAACAGGGAATTTCCCTAATCAAGATTATGTCTATGGGTGTTGGCTCAGCCCGTTCAGCTGTTAGTGTCATCGAAGCGCTCGAACGTGCCATTCGCCGTCTCGAAGCATGGAGCGAGACCCAACCGGATATGAGCAGCGGAGGTGCCGTCGAATCCGCCTATGACCGGTTCAAAAACTGGGAAATGCTTTGGAAAGCAGGACCCATCTCGCCGTCCACGCTCGCGTGGCAACAGCAGGAAAATTATGCTTCAAGTGAGCAAAATGTCCCGCAAAGCGTACCTTCTCAAGCGCCTACCATGGCAGGTCCTCCTACTCTTCTTCATGGCATGGCCCTAACACCTCCTTCTGCGGCCATGATTGGCGTGGGCGGTGCTGTCACAACACCCGCTGGGCCTAATCAGAGCATTCCAGAAGGCGAAGAAGTCCCACTCCCCGACACTTTCTCCATTTCTCAGCAGTCCCTCTCACAAATGCCACACTTTGGCTTTGATCATTTTGTTTCCAATTTCCCACAAGAATTGGGCGAGTTCACTGCTATTCCTTGTTTTGAGCCAGATGCACAGGGTCAATCTAATGGTTTGCCTGGTGCTGAAATGAAGGCCCCCAGTGGCAGATCTGACCCTCCTCACTGGCTGAACTTCATGAGGGATCCATGATCAATTTTTTTATATCGTGCTTTGGGTCTTAAGCAGCGACTCATTTATACAACATGTTTGGGTTGGGTCTTATGATTTTGATTTTCGTTTTCCTGGTATACCATCTTGCGACTGTTTATGTTTCACTGCTATTTATTGCGCCTGGGTGGTGGAACTCTCGGAAATTGTACACAGCTTATTCCCAATACATCAACTTATATATTGCAAGCAATCTTTTTTTTGTCTGAGTCGGGTGACTTTAAACCGTCTCACATATGGAGATCGTAATATCTGCTCATTTGCTTGTAACGAACCTCAAACATTGATTGATAGATATACATAATGCCCATAACCTTAATCGAACGTAACCTTCTTTCCAGAGAAAGCAGCTGTCGTCTGCTCCTTGGCCTTCCGCTTCGCCTCCCAAGAGGGATGCAATGGACCCTCATCCTTAGGCGGACCACCTTTAGGTTTGCCATCAGAAGGCTGCCCAGAGTGAGGCCCAGCAGGACCATCTCTCTGAGGCCGCGCAGGCCCACTGCCGAAACCACCACGTCTGCCTCCTCTCCCTCCTCTCCCACCTCGCGAACCGTCAGTTGCACCGCGCTTCGTATCCCAACCATTATCTCTACCACCATACTTCGCAGCCAGCTGCTCCTGCTTGACATGGTTTGCAGTAGCTCCATACTTCTTCTCCCACAAAGCCCGACGCGCCTGTTGACCCATTCGGTTCTTACGAACAGGCTTCTTACCAGAATCTTCCTCGTCAGTAGCTTCTTCCGAGCCAGACCAGTAACCACCGTTCATTAGAGATGGCAGGAACGTCGTGGTTTTCAATGCTTCAGTAGAACCCTTGGTTCCCTTTGCTTTCTTAGGTGGCGGGGAGTCCGCAGAGAAGGATGGTGATGGAGAGCGGGAGACAGAATCAGAAATATCGCCTGGAGCGAGATCTTCCTCGTCGCCGGACTCCGAGTCAGCTTCGGAATCTGAGCCCGGTCCAAGTCGCGAGTTGAATTGTGAGAGATCTTCGTCTCCGGATTCTTCTGAGCCGGAGATGTCCATATCGTTCGCGGAGCGGGAGACCTGCTCGCCGCGCCGGGGTTTTGTCGTCGCTGTCTCCGATTCAGATTCCGATCCGCTGGTTTCCTTCCGTGCCTTCTTTGCTGGCGCATCCTTCTTGTTGGTCTCTTTTGTCGCCTTGCTAGTCGGCGCCTCGTCGATTCGAAGTAGTTTCCGAATGCCCGCCATAATCCCGGGCATTTCCTTCTGCACTGGAGTGGATTTGAATAGTCGTGCTAGGATATTGGCTTCGGCTGTACTCTTCGGTCCATCCTGGGAGACTTTCTTGACGGCCTGGAACTCTCCGAACGTCCGTGTGTCTGCGATCCGCTTTGTTCTGATAAGTTGTTTGAAGAGGTATCGCTCAGCTGTGAGATGGTAATCGAGACCCTGTGAGCAAAAATTAGCAATCGAATTTTTGGGCGTAGACCCTCTGCAAAGCCGTCTGCATGTCTACAGTGACAATAACCGCGTACCTTCAAAGTCTCAATTTCTTCCTTTAGTCGCGCCAACGCCTTATCGTCCTTTTGCTGCTTCGCTGTCTTCTCTCGCCGACTGAGCTTTTGTCGCTCAAAGCCGCGCGATGTCTTGAGACCACGCATGATCATCAATACGCCGTTCTCGAACATTTGCGTCAACCGGGTGCCGTGGATGGACATTTTGCGGGTGTCGCTGGACCGCGCGGGACCGCTGACTTCTTCGAGCTTGCGTTTGGGCATTTTTTCGGTGGTGTGAGTGTATGGAGATATGCCGTATTCAGATAATCGAGTCAAAGAGTTCATGGCTTGTTGAACAAAAAAACTGTGGGCAGTTTCGAGGCTCGTGTTGATCGTCGGATGTTGGTGTAGCTTAATTTTTTTTTCTTGGGCGGATCCGATGCCAAGACAGACGCTTGCAATGGCCATCGCGAATCAACCGGTTTGATATCTAGTTCAGACTATATTTTTCTAGGTACATTCCAATTAGGAAAAAATAGTCGTTTAGTACGAGTCATGGTAGGTTAGCTTTATGATTGAACTCGTGTAAATTAACTGTTACATGCACTACATTGCTGGATATATTGCTTGGACAAAAAAAGACCATCGATTAGCACTGACGGATATGTACATACAAACATGGCAAAGAAAATGATACGCATACAGACCCTCTCTATTTCTTTTCTTCCTCCTTCTCCTCCGGCTTGGGGGTCGGAAGCTTGAACTATAGTTGAACAGGTCAGGAGATTGTCTTTTAGTAATGAAGAGAATATGACTTACGGATTCGGGAGTGCGGTCTTGACCCGCACCCACGGGCTCCCAGGCAGTAGAGCCGCTCTCGAAGTTGCGGAAGGCCTGGGTGAGCTCAAGGGGCTCAATAACGATGCGCTTCTTCTCCTCGTCATAGCGGAGCTCAGTATAACCGGTCAAGGGGAAGTCCTTGCGCAGTGGGTGGCCGTCGAAGCCGTAATCGGTCATGATGCGGCGCAGATCAGGGTGTCCGGAGAAGAACACACCGAACATGTCGTACACCTCACGCTCGTACCACAGGGCACCCTCGAAGAGACCAGTCACACTGGGCACGGGGGTGGCCTCATCCGCGTAGGTCTTGACACGGATACGGGAATTGTGGCGAACGCTGAGCAGGTTGTAGACGACTTCGAAGCGCTGGTCGCGGGTGGGGAAGTCGACACCCGTGATATCGGAGATCTGGGTGAACTCGGCGGCAGTGTGGTTCTTGAGGAAGCTCATCACAGGAACAACACCGGCGGGAGCGGTGTAAACGGTGAGCTCATCCTTCCAGACTGTGAACTGCTGGACATATTTGGGCAGGCAGGACATAACGTACTGCCCATAGGCGTGAAGGCTATCGGCCATGGGCTGGTACTTGTCGGTAGGGTTGACCACGGGGGCACGTAGGGGTCCCGAGGCTGGCAAAACACGGTTCGGTTAGCTCAATTGTATCCTATCTTTCGGCTAGTCCATTGCACATACGCGGGCGCTGCGCCTGGCGCATGTTCTCAGGTTCCGGGCCCGGTGCTGTCGAGGCCTTGGGGGCACACTGAAGGGAGGCGGAGGAAAAGGTGCGGGCGGCCATGGACCTTGTGGCGGATGCCACAGAGCGTCCAGAACCCAGGCGCATCAAAGAGCGTGCGAAGGCCATTGTGTAGAGGGAGCAATGGCAGATGCAACGGGAGGAGGGGACGGAGGCACGTAAGTCGGATTGTGAAGGTTTAGAGTGGTCGAGCACTTTTGGTCACGTGTTGGGCACGCGCTAAACTAAATCGGGCAATGCCAGCAAAATGAAGCCGCGCTTCACAATTTCCTTCCTTCTTCTCCCCGTTCACCCTCTTCTATCAATCATCTCCACCCTTTCTTTTGCCCTCTCTTATTCTCGCTCCTCCCCCAATATCTAATCGCCGTTCGTCTTTCTACACTTTACAGGGCAGCGTACTTCTTTTATTTTCACAGTTTCTCGTCCGATTTAATCGGTGTCGGCGTTTGAGATCTCGTGTCCCTCTCCGGTTGTCACCGTACTCCCCGCAACCATGTCCAGTCTTTCATTGATCGATTCCGTCATCGACGACGATGACGAGTTCTGGTACGTCTTCACGCTCATCTAGCCCGCGCGATCTGTGTACTGATCACCCCACAGCCCCCTGTGCATTGAAGAGTTCGATCTGTCCGATAAGAATTTTAAACCGTGTCCTTGTGGATATCAGGTAAGTTCTGATCATGATCCTTGACGCGACTCTGGCACTACTCGCTTTGTTGTGACAGGGACAGATCACTCGTCTTTTGTCTCCCTGTCCAGACCTAACATAATGATCTTTTTTTTAGATTTGCCAATTCTGCTACAATAACATCAAAACGCAGAATGAAGAAGGACGATGCCCCAACTGTCGGCGCGGATATGATGAAAGTACCATCCAGTACAAGATTCCTGACGTCGAGGAGTGAGTCAACCCATACTCTGGGATATCTTCGACATCCCAACTAACCTACTGTGTTTAGGTTCAAAGCAGATTTGGCACTGAAACACCGCAAGGCGGCTGCTGCGAAAAAGAAGGAAGCCGAAAAGCGTGAAATCGAGGCTTCCAGTCGGAAGAACTTGGCCGGTGTCCGTGTTGTCCAAAAGAACTTGGTCTACGTTATCGGCCTCAACCCTACGATCCGGGACGAAAATCAACTCCTTCAAACGCTCCGTGGACGGGAATATTTTGGTCAATATGGCGAGATTGAGAAGATCGTGGTCAGCAAGGCTAAGCCCGGCGGCAACCCTAACCAGGGAATTGGTGTTTACGTGACTTTCTCGCGCAAAGCCGATGCTGCAATGTGCATCAACGCCGTGGACGGCTCTGGAAATGGCGATCGTGTGCTTAGGGCGCAATACGGAACAACTAAATATTGCTCCTCTTTCCTTCGCAATGAGCAGTGCAATAATCGGAATTGCACTTTCTTGCACGAGACTGGGGAGGACAGCGACAGTTACAGCCGCCAGGACCTCTCATCTATGAACACGATTTCCACCCAACGCCCAAATCTCCCACCTACCCCCTCTCACGTGAGGTCCGCTCAACCCATCGCCCATCCTATGCGCCGGCAACCGAGCAAGGATGACTCGATCAGTAGTCGCACCGGCATACCAGATGGCCCGGCTCTGCCATCAACCGCCAGCTGGGCTAACAAAGATGTTGCTATTCACCGAACCAGGAGGACTAGTCTCACTGGCAGCCAAGCCTCCATTAATAGCCCACGACCCGCTAGTGTCAATGTGGCGACCCCAGTTGAAGAACCGAAGCGAGCAGAGAAGCCATCTCCGATTTCCCAAGAAGCCCCACAATCAATCTCCCAGGTTGATTCTCAATCTCCCGCCCCACAACCACGTCCTCGCCGTGCGCCTCAACCTCCGAAGCTGCCATCGCCATTTGACAGTTTGCTCAAGGATATCAACTCTCCGGATTTCAAGTTTTCCTTCAGCACGGCCGAATTGAGTGCCGAAGAGGTCAAGTTAATCAAGGATTACCCATCTTTCATCGATCCATATGGCGGCGTCAAGCGCAGAGCAATGCGCGAGAAAGTCGAACAGGAGCGTCTGAGCCGCGAGCACGAGTTGCTCCAATCTGTTGCAGCTGAGGAGGATAGCCGTGAAGCTGGTAGCCTTCAGCTAGGTGGTGAGCCAGAGGAAGTTAATCCCCCGCGCAATCGCCAGACCCGGGAGTCTCACGGTGCTATCCAGCCGCCCTCGCAGCAAGACACTGCGGACAACTCAACTGTTGGATCTCCTGTCTCTGCAACGAGCCATCAATTCCAGGGCTTGAACCTCGCTGGACGAAGCTTAACTCCCTTGCAGCAACAGCAGTTGATGCTTCTGAAGTCCGCCGGCAATCAACAAGCTGGTCTGGCTGACCCTCTCAGCTCTGCCGCTCTGGACCAAGCCGCCCAAATCCGCCAAGGCCTTGTGCAGAATCAGATGGCACAGTTCAATGCGCTGCAGGCAGCACAGAGCCGACAGTCTTCCCGATTCTCCTTTGCGAATGAGGTCGGATCTAAGAATATGCCTAACGCGCGCATGTTGGGCCAAATGCAATCTTCATCTCCCAACCCTCTTTCTGCTCCAAGCCCTCAACACGGTCTTGCAGCAAGCGGTTTCTATGCCAGTGGTGTACAGGGTCCCCCGCCGGGATTGAAGACGGCCGGTACCCCTCCGATTAGTGGTGGTGGAATGTTCGCACAAGGACATGGTTTCACCTCTGGGCTTGGTGGTAATGGAGGAAAGCAAGATCCGACTCCCGAGCTAATGCGCGAACTACTGCGTGGACGAACTGGTACGAATGTTGGTGGTTTACAGGGCCAAGAGGCAGCTAAGCGTGAGTTCATGTTCCCTTTTCTTCAACAGCACAATACCCCGCCCCCCATGACTCCTGTCAATGGCCTTCTCAGCTCCTTCTATGGGCCCCAAGCGGGCGTAATGCCTGATTCCGGTGGCCCACAGAAGCAGAAGAAGAAGGGGAAGAAGCACAGACACGCTAACACTTCCTCCGGTGGAGGTGGTGTAGTAGATCTTGCGGACCCGAGCATTTTGCAGGCGAGAATGCATCAAGTCGGTGCGAATGCTACTGCTGGGCAGGCGTTGTACGGGAGTCAGGGTCAAGGTGGGTACAACCCCTCGATGGTGTATGGTGGTGGCATCAGTCGGTGGTGAATCCCCATGGTTTCCCTTTAACCTTTTGTTCCCGTGATTTGATTTCCTGCATTTTCCTTGCTTCTTCGCTATGAACTTCCCTTGATGGGCCTGATTTATCCTGATGACATGATATCAATTCCCTTTCCTTTTTCCCCCTCGACATGGAGGTCTTGCATTTGTTGATTTCTGTTTTATTCGCGGTCAGACTGGCAGCTCTGATTTATGCGATGGCTGGACGTTCACCTGGCGTACGAGGGTCTTTCCCCTGCCTCTTTCAATTGCTATCTATTTCTTGCATGTTTTCTCTGGCTCTTTCCAGGTGTCGTCGCATTTCATGGACATACGGGCGTGTGTTCCGGGCTTCCTTTGTATTCGGCGGCTGTGTATTCCCTTTCTACTGTTTTCTTTTTTTTTCTCTTTTTTTTTGTGCATCCGGACTTCCATTATATGATCTGCTGTGTCTTGAAGACCACGGATGTTTATTATGGATTAATGTACGTTAAGATCTCCCTACCCTGATACCACAAGCCGAAAAGGGTCTTATTCGAAATCAGTTTCCTCACAGCCGCCGCTTACATAGACGCCCTGTCCTACACTGTTCCTGGTCCGGGAGATGCCCATCATGTAATTATCTCGTGGTCTTTTTTGTATTTTCGCTTAGTCGTGCTGCTGCTGCCTAGTCCTCACCATCGTCTGAAGCGATTACGATCTGATCTTTACCTCGCCCTCATCTGACCACTCACATCGCCACATTTTGCTTTCTTGGACATTCGCTGACTCAATGCTCTAGTAAATGAGGACTTTCCTCCTCTTGGAGATCAATCCAAGGATCGACGACCTGTTGACAGCTTTGGGTTTTTGAAGTCTCAGTTACCTGGCGAGTCAGCCGCTCGTGCTGGAACCCCGACTCTGCCACCTGGATTGCCTTTACCCCATGCTCATCCCTCGTCTTCTGTCTTCCAGGAACACAGCTCCTCTAAACCTTCGTCTCCTGCCCCGATTCTCCCACCTGGATTGACGCCCACCATTTCGCGGCTGAACAGCCCATCGCAGAGCCGTATTGACAGCCCTTCTCGTCTTTTAAGTCCTGAGCTCACCGTAGGTGGACATTTGACATCAAGCCGCGTGAAGGATGCTTCTCAGATCTCCTTTGGATCGCCCGTGCAAAAGTCCGCGAGCAAGGCTCGTACCCAGCGCAAGAGCGAGTTCAACATTGGAGCTGATTTCAAGGATTCCCCTGCAAAGGCAACACACCAGTCGCAGCCGAGTTCTGCCACTACCAAAGGCAGCCCACTCGATTTTGGCTCCCCGCTACCCCTATCCGTCAAGACTGAGCAGGTTCCACCTCCTGGCTCTGTCTCGGTAATCGGGTCGCGACCTGACACACCCCAAACCATCGCATCCCGCCTTTCCGACTCCCCTGCTACTCGCCAGCCTCGTATTCTGCGCGTGGTAGAAACCCCCAAGCCAGAAACTCCTTCCATTGTCACCGCACCCTCTGTGTCCGCTTCTGTCGCTGGAGGTACCAAGTCCCGCTCTAGAAGACAGAGTATCTCGTCAACCAGCATCCCTGACACTCCTGCTGATATGGGATGGGAAGTTGATTACTATCCTTCCACCTCTGCTTCTCGTGCCAATTCCCCTCCTGCTTCTACTCGTATCGGCTCCGCCCCCGTTCGCTCCATGACCAAGAGCCAGGTCAAGAAGGAGCGGAAGCAGAAGGCGAAGGAGGCCGAGGCTAAGAAGGTCGAAATTGCGGCTGTGAATGAGGAGCCTGTCCAAGCGCCTATTATGGGGCGAAAGCGCAAGACCAAGAAGGCCCCCACAGCCACTGTGAGCACAGCCGACGTACCCGCTGCTAGTGCCCCTGAAAAGGCGAGCCCTGTGAAACCAGCGAGCGTTTCTCCAGTCAAGGCCGAACCCAAAGTGGATACTACCGCAAAGAAAGTGAAAGCCAAGGAGATCAAGCCTGCGAGGGAGCCTACTCCTCCCCCTGTCGAAGAGCCACCTGTTCAGAAAGAAATCCCCGTAGAGCCATGGCGTTCAAACAATACAGTTGGTCAGTTGGTCAAGGACTCCGAGGCCCTTGGAAGGGCAATCAAGGATCTTTTCGTGGAACGAACTAAGCCTCTTCACGAGTTGCTCGCTGAGATGCACAAGTCCGGCGAACTTGATCTCAACAAAAGTTCCCTCTTCAACCCTCCCAACCTCAGCCAGCGCACCGACATGAAGTGCACTGCGGAGGACTACGATTATCTCCAATGCCCCAACGAGTTGACCGAGGAGGATCGGAAAACTCTGCTTCGTGGAGAGCCCGTTCGAATTGGCGATGATTTCCTCAAGACTCGATGCCTCATCACGCCCCGCGGTTGTGTCCTGCGCCACCTTGAGCCAGAAGAGGAGGAGCGGTACCTTGAGCTGGAGAAGAACATGGCCGGTATCACCGATCCTTTCATGACTGGAGACGACGCAAGCAATCCCAGTGGAGGTCTGGAAGCACTTTTCGCGAACCCAGAAAAGTTCAACATCTGTTGGGTTGACGACATGCCCACTCGCCTGGGTGCCACGTCCCCATCCTCTTCTCTTGAGGCGGCGGAATCCGTGATCCCACCTAACGTCCTCTCGGCCATGGAGGCAGACAGCACCCGCAACCATGACTGGGCCGTCGCCAACTCGGCAGAATTTCTCAACACCACCCCTGCTGCTGTTCGCTCCTTCGCTGCAGTTACCGCGCAGCACATGCTGGGCAACCCGGGCATGGTCGGTACCAACCCAACCCTCGACGACGTTGCCGGCTTGACCAACGAGGAGCTGAAGGATCTCTCTGGTCGTTCTCAGAAGGACCTCGAGCTTACCCGGAAAGAAATGGATTCGCTAGACAAGAAGTTCGCAGCTTTGCTTCGACGCAACAAGAAGCTTCAGCAGCAGGCATTGAACTTTGCTGCTGGGTCGGAGCTGTAATCAGCCATTGACTCTATCTTAGATCGGAGTTGTCGGTCCTTTTCGCAATCGCGTATTCCTGGGCGGACTTGGAATTTTTATGCGTCTACATATGGATTTGCATGATACCCCGGATGGTGGTATTTCACGGCGTTCTAGTCCATTCTGTATCATTATCTATGTTAGCCTGAATGAATCATTGTAAACATTATGTTTGTCTACGTAGTCCTAGTAATCTGATTTCGAACACTTTCATTAGACATGCACCTTCTAGGCCTATCCTCAATACTACACTTGAGACGCAATGAGCAAAGAAATTTTTAATTTAAGAGACCCCTCGCCAAGTGAACATCGAAACATCCCCGAAATTCACTGTTCCAAGGCGTCAGTGGCGCGTTCACTGCATTGGAGCTATTACAAGCAATATATCTAAATTTCGATTGTCATCGGCTAAATGGTTCAAAGCACCAATATCTACAGATTAAGGGGGGATATGCCAACATCTCAATTACTGACTCCGCCGGGGCTAGATGTCCTAATTTCCACATTCCTCTACCCCGTACATTTCAATCACGTCCAGACATTTTTTAATGAGGGCTCATTCCTCCGAAGGGATTCCGAAGGGATCCGACAGTAGCTCATTCTTGGTATCACACGATTCCTATTTGGCTATTCAGGGCGAATGAACCATTTACCTCGTGTCCAAGGTGGCTCTTGAAACATGTGGCTAATTGGTGTCATTTAAGGTCTCTTCCGACTCGGAAACAATGGGATTGAGGCTGATCCTTGAATTTGCTGTTATCCGATCACTTTCTTCCCAGGGGATATTATTTCTCGAGTCTCTCGGCGTACCCAGGTGTATAAAGCGGGCATTACTCAGTATACTATTTCCCGTCTTGTTGGTCTTTCCTTATTTCCTTACCCTCGTTTCTATATCATTGGTCCCCTTGGGTGCTATATTCATTCGTATACTTGCTCACGTTCAAACCAACATACACAACGATGTTTCAATTACTTCCTATCATAGCCACCGTGCTTACCCTAGCCTCAACCGTCGTCTCAACTGGCCTACTAGTTCCACTATATGCCTGGCCCGGCATAGACGCATGGAATACAATCTACGACTCAATCGCAGCTCACCCCTCAATCCCCTTCTACCTGATCATCAACCCATCCACTGGTCCCGGCGACACAGAATACCCAGAAGAAGCCTTCATAACCGCCATCGCGAAGCTAAACAGCTATTCCAACGCCAACGTATTGGGCTACACCCATACAAAACAAGGCACGCGATCCAGCACCGAAGTCGAAAAGGACATCGCTACCTACGCGAAATGGGCCACCTACACAGGGAAGAATATCCGTCTCTCCGGCATCTTCTTCGACGAGGCAGCCAACGGCGAAGATCCGAGCAAGCTCGCCTATTTCGAGAATCTGTCGAGGAAATCTAAAAGCAGCGGCTTAGGCACCGTCATCTTCAACCCTGGCGGCAAGCTCGTGGCTGATGTTGGACAGTGGTTTGCGGCGGCGGACTTCATTGTCGAGTATGAGAATACTTATGCTAATTGGGTTGCTCTGGCTCCTGATCAGCCTTTCTCCACGCCTGGTCATTATGAAAAGAGTGCTGTTATCTTGAATCAGACGCCTGGGGATGCTGATGTTGATGAGGTTGTTCGGTTGGCGAAGGATATGGGGCTCGGTGCTATTTATCTGGCTTCGGATGATAATTATATGAGTCTCTCTACTGTGCCTAAGGTTGCTGTTGCTTTTGCGCAAAGTCGGAGTGCTAGGCATAGGCATAGGGGGCATGGACAACATTAGGGTTTGTATATTTTTTATATTTTGTTCTTGTATGAAAAATCTATGCGAGATTCCATAAACAAATGTAGCCGGAATATTCAATAAGCATCATGACAAAAACTTCCTTTCTCTGAACATCCCTGGAATCTATATGGATATAGCTCTCGTATTTAACACCCCCAGGGTCGCATATATATTTTGTAGAGACAAACCCTCTCAATCCAAACCATTAATCCCATCCTTATACGGCCGCAAATCATACTCATCAGGATAAGTCTCCAATATGCGCTTAAGCTCCGCCATCTGCTCCCTCTGCTCCTCAGTAATCTCCTCATAAACATCCGTAAAAGCTTCCCTAAGCGACGGCTTCTTCTCCTGCTCCGCCTCACTGAACTCCTTCAACACCGCCTTCCGCATCTCATCCCGCGTCTCCTTCTCCTGCTCCTCACTCCAAATCCCCTGGTTCTCAAGCCACTTCCGCAGCCGAATAATAGGGTTATCACGACGTTTCCAATCCTCAACCTCGACGCGCGCGCGGTACGCAAAGCTGTCGTCACTGGTACTGTGGTGCGAGACACGGTAGCTCATGGCTTCGATCAGCACAGGCCGACCACCGTCACTTAGTGCAAGTCGACGCGCCTCTCTCATTGCTTCGTTTACGGCGAAGACGTCGTTGCCGTCTACGCGGATCGTGTCAATGCCGTATCCCACGCCGCGACTGGCGATTCCATCGCCTCGGTACTGCTCTAGCGTTGGGGTTGAGATTGCGTAGCCGTTGTTTCGGCATATAAAGACGACCGGGCAGGACCTTGTCGCGGCGATGTTTAGTGCGGCGTGGAAATCGCCTTCGCTGGCGGCTCCTTCGCCGAAATAGCAGGCTACGATGCGTGGGTCCCGGTTTGGATTTTGGAGGTCTTGGAGTTTCAGGGCGTAGGCTGCTCCGGCAGCTTGAGGGATTTGTGTGGCTAATGGTGATGAGATTGTGTGCTGTTGGGTGTGTGAGATTAGGAAAAGGATATTGTTGGAGCAAGGAGGTATGGGTACTGACCGTGCGAGGGTAGTTTTGTCCGTAGTGGACTGGCATATTTCGACCACGGCCTGTATCGTTGCAATTGGCAAAAAGCTGGCTCATGAAGTTCTTTAGTGTGAATCCACGTTGCTGGAATACACCGGCTTCGCGGTATTGTGCAAAGACCACATCATCTGGCGTTAATGCTGCGGCGGATCCAACTGTGATGCCTTCTTCGCCAGCGGAAACCTACGGGTAGCCCGTCAGATAAGCCATGTCTTCATTCTAACTCTTGGTAAATTGGACATACCATGTAGAAACTCAGGCGACCTTGTCGTTGTGCCTCGAACATAACCACGTCCATAACGCTTACTGCATGCCAAAAGTCAGCTACCTGACCTCGGAATATCACATCAAGGGGGCTAACTAACCAGAAAGCATATTTTTGTACCATGTCAAGACCTCCTCATTTGTAACATCGGGTGCTGGTCTCGTTTTATCAACCTGATAACCGTCCGAGTCCATCACTCGGTAGGTAGGGATAGCGGGCAGATCCGAGGCTTTCAGGAAGGCCATTTCCGAGGTGAATTTACTGTTCACAGCCCCGGGGAATCGAACGCTAACATCAAAATCCTGTCAGTGTTTGCCAGAAGAAAAAAAAAAACAATTGTCCTTGAAGCGATCACCTGTCTGACCCCGGCAGCTGGGAGATGGAGCTACTCCACCTCCGTGCGGGGACGATGCGAGCTGTTGTTATGGGCTGGCTGCGAAGGCCATTTCGAGTCAGGAGCTTTAGAGACATTTTGATGTCTCTTGTTATTAACATTGTAGTCTTAATTTGTTTCAATGGGAGAGAAGGTGAGAGATTGGGTCTTTGAGTGTTAAATCTGGGGTGCGGAGAGCGGTTGGCGTCGGCATTTTAAGGTCACCGCGGCCAACCGAGTATCCGATGCGGGGAAGAGAATACACACATTTGAACATTTGAACATTTGAACATCTCAATTGATTGTGATGGTATGCTTTGCATTATCTGGATTCTCTGTATTGTTATTCCATTCTTAGAACGACGCTTCAAATATCACACCTCTCAAAAAGCCCCCAAGCGTTGGAGTTCAAATCCATCGCGAATTACATCCTGCATTGAGACAGGGATGGCGAGAGTGCCAATAAGCTCCTCTTCCACCCATTCATATTCGAAGAACTCGTTGTAACGGAGTGCGACAATGTCGGCAGATTCATCATAAATCACAAAGTTGAGTTTGATGATGACTTCCTCTTCAGATCCCCACCTCAATACCTCCACCTCCTCGATAATGTGGTCGCCCTGGAGTCCAAGACCGGTCTTGTCGAGAACTATGCGCTCCACCGCATCGCGGATGGTCACATCAGTGTTGAGAACTGGGCCTGTTGGAATATTCCACCATCGATATGTGGCGTCGCTGGTGGCTCGCTTCAGAAGTAGGACGGCGGGATCACCGTTCCCTTTGTACCGGAAGACTGCTACGCCGATACGCCACTGTATGTTCGATTCTAGGTCCGCAACTCTGCCGTCGATGCCTGGGGATGCCATGGCTAGATAGATGAGTTTGATTTGAGAAGATGGAGATGTGGTTGAAGCTACACAAACGGCAATATATAAACGCTTGTTTGCTATTTTGTTTGCTATGTTGGCTTCTAAAATGGTCTCATTATCTCATTTTCTAAGACTTCTATGAGTACGAAGTCAACCAGGACAGCCCGGGTATATAAAACAGCCACCAATAAGGGGGGAAGGGTGGAAAATACCTAAAAAAGAATATCTGAGACTACCGTGAGGAATATTAACAATTCTACTAACAATTCTACTAACAATTCTCTCCATGAAAGACTACTGAAAAGACCTGGAAAATGAATCCTGAGGTCATTGGATATGATGACATTGGTGCCTGCACCTTGGGCTCCACTATTCGATGGAGACGATGACATAGTTGGAATGAGCTTTCTTAATATCTTCAGGTTGTGATTTTGATTTCTATCCTCAATCCACTGTACATTCAATCAAATAATCATGCATGAAATTGATCAAATCCGCGAGGTATTAAATACCGACATCAGAACTCCCATCCCGCAGGCACTCGTAACCCGGATCACATCCCTGCCACCATTTATCCCTATACAAGGTGTCACCAACTTTCGCGACGTGAGCCACGATGGCAACGGGTTACGCCCGGGATTCGTTTATCGATCCGGAAACTTGTCCGACATCTGGGGGCCCGGGAAATCAGTCATCGCAACTCAATTGGGAATCACCACTATCTTCGACCTCCGGAATGAAGGCGAGCGACAAAAGGCCCCGGCACCTTCTATCACAGGAGTGAAGACGATATGGCTACCATACGGGGCTCGACCGGCGACTTTGAATCTCAGCGATTTTGCGGGTCCGGACAGGGGCGCTACAGGGTTCGTGAAGATGTACTTCGGGATCCTTGAGGCGGCTGCGCCATGTTTCAAGGAGATATTCAAGCATATCAGAGATAAACCGAACGATCCGTTCATTGTTCATTGCTCGGGTATGTTCTACGTGTATCACCTTACTCTAATCGGGTGGAAATCCCTCATTCACACAATAGATCGACGCTAACCATGAGTTCCCATCCACAGCCGGGAAAGATCGCACAGGTGTCTTCGCCGCTCTCGTCCTCCTCCTTATAAATAGACCCCATGACGATATTATCAACGATTACATCCTCACTCGAGTTGGACTGGAAAGCGCCCGGGAGAACCTCATGCAGGCATTTGCGATAAATTTGGGAGGTGGTGCAGTCGACATCAGCCAGTTGACTCCGGAGGCACTGGGTATGCTCGAACTGTGTGGTGTTCGAGCCACTTCCATGGCAGCATTTCTGGTATCATTTGAGCGTACCTATAAAAATGGCGCTGAGGGCTATCTCATTGATGGACTTGAATTTACACAGAGTGATGTATCAGCGATGCGCAGGAACCTGACAGTGGATCCACTGCAGACATCTGTACGAATATAAATAAGCATGTATAGAGTACATATGTATAATAGGAAAATAGACAGCACTTCAAGTTTGAGATTTTTGCTAATGAACACTCGATGAATGATCCCCATAGAATGTCGTCAGAGTTCTGTTTCTGTCGGCCATTGTTCAATAACATACCCAAGTACATAGATACATATAATCGGCGAATATACGATTGAGTTCAGAGATCAACATATTATATACCCTTGGACCCCACGCTAAGAAATTAAGCCTTGAGCTTCAACTTTCTGTATACAACATAATTACTTCGTAGCTCCAATACTACAGTCCCTACATAGGTATATCCTGTTGGTCTAGCACCGGAATTCCCTTCATCTCACCGGGTATCGCAATTCGTACTTTGGTGCTGCTACCGTTACTTTTTCCCCGCGAGGGGTACTGCAGGCTTACATCCCTGTATGACACCATTCTATTTCAGCTCCGAATAACACCGTGGTTGATATAGTATTTTTCATTGTAGATCATCTACTTTATTCTCCGACCTTTTGCCGCCGGTGTTAGATCTAGAGAGATAAATAGGGCTTACATAGTGCCGAAACCCCTCAATCTCGCATCTCGGCAAAGTGGGATTTTGACGTTATGTATCTTTGGAATCACCTTGTACTAGCAGTGATTCCATCAATTTTGTCAACAACTCTGGGGCAGAATGTTTTGGATTTGAGTGGTGATAAATGGACTGTTAGTAGCAAGGCGCTGAATGTTAGCGTCCCTGGCCGTGTCCCCTCACAGGCGCATTTGGATCTTCTGGCTGCAAATGTTATTGGTGAGTCCTCTTTGATCGAAAATATTGACCGATCTAACAAAAGGAAAATAGATGAACCGTTAGTTGAACCTCGTTTCTCCTGCAATGGCTCTATACTAACTCGAATCACACCGAAGCTACAATGGGTTGAATGACTTCGACTTGCGTTGGATCATAGACAGCAATTGGACTTATACAAGTAAACCAATCAAGGGCCTGTCCGTGCCCTTCGCTGTGTCAACTGGGATTCTTACTGATCCTTCTTAGATCAAGCAACTCCAAGTCCTCCTGGCTCGTGTTTAATGGGCTTGACACTTATACAACAATCGAGTTCTGCGGTCATACAATAGGAACCACAGATAATCAGTTCCGGCAGTATACCTTTGACATTTCGAATGTCCTAAAACATTGCAAGGGCTCTCCGACCGTGTCTCTCGATTTTGGAAGTGCCACTAAGATCCAAAATGCAATTGCCGCTGATCCAAACTCCCCCAGTAAGTATTCAACAACGGGATAAAATATCATGTCTGACTATATCTCCAGAATGGCCTACCGGGGTTCAGGGAACCTTCGAATTCCCTAACCGCTGGTTTACTCGCAAGGAACAGTCTGACTTTGGCTGGGATTGGGGCCCAGCGTTCTCGCCTGCTGGTCCATGGCAGAATATCTACCTGGTGCAGTCTGAGAAAGAGGAGGATTTATACGTTCTAAACACAGGATTTGACATCTATCGAAAAGGCCAGATCAATCACCTTGCCCCCGATCAGAGTCAGCCCTGGGTTGTAAATGCAAGTATTGACTACCTCGGCTCCTCGCCTACTCATCCATCGATGTCTATCGAAATCAAGGACATCCAGTCGGGCAAAGTACTGAAGTCCGGATCGCTCGATAACGTTGTTGTATCTGGACAAACCATTAGCGGTACTACTATAGTTGATGCAGTAAGTATTCATTAACAGGATAAGAGATTCTTTCTGACAATGTTTCCAGGCAGCACCAAATCTCTGGTGGCCCACAGGAATGGGGAAGCAAAGCATGTACAACGTTACAGCCACTATTCAGAACAAAGACCAGAGCCTCGCCAGCGTAACCAAACGCACTGGCTTCCGTACTATTTTCCTGAACCGATCTAATATCACCGATGGCCAGTTGGCGCAGGGTACCGCACCCGGCGCGAATTGGCATTTCGAGGTCAATGGTCATGAGTTCTACGCCAAGGGCTCGAACTTCATTCCACCGGATGCTTTCTGGCCACGAGTCACCGAGGCCAAGATGAAACGACTCTTTGATGCCGTTGCCGCTGGAAATCAGAATATGCTCCGAGTCTGGGCCTCAGGCGCTTACCTTCCGGACTTCATATACGACCTCGCCGACGAACGCGGAGTGTTACTGTGGAGCGAGTTCCAATTTGGTGATGCTCTGTATCCCACGGACCAATCGTTCCTTGACAATGTTGCTGCCGAGGTCGTCTACAATACGAGACGGGTCAATCACCATCCATCCCTAGCTTTGTGGGCTGGTGGAAATGAGCTTGAAAACTTGGAGCTACCAACTGCTAAGAAAGCGGATCCTGCATCCTACCCCCATGTGCTTGGCGATTACGAGCATCTGTTCATCTCTCTGATTCTCCCGTTGGTTTACGAGAACTCGCGATCAATTTCATACATGCCCAGTAGCACCAACAACGGTTTCCTGGAAGTTGACCTGTCCGCCCCAGTTCCTATGATAGAACGTTATGACAATGGCTCAGCAGAAGGCTATTATTATGGTAACACAGACTACTATAATTATGATGCTAGTGTGGCGTTCAACTCCTCCGGCTACCCCGTCGGCCGCTTCGCCAACGAATTCGGCTACCACAGCATGCCGAGTCTGCAAACATGGCAGCAAGCCGTGGACGAGAAAGACCTCTACTTCAACAGTAGCACTATCATGCTCAGAAATCACCACTACCCAGCAAACAGCCCAGGCACCCACAACTACAGTAACTCATCTAAGGGCATGGCCGAAATGACCATAGCAGTAGAGACATACTACCCGATCCCGAACAAGCAAGACTCCATCGCCAACTTCAGTTCCTGGTGTCACGCAACCCAGCTGTTCCAAGCAGACATGTACAAATCCGAAATCCAGTTCTATCGTCGCGGAAGCGGAATGCCAGAGCGCCAGCTCGGATCCCTGTACTGGCAACTCGAAGATATCTGGCAGGCTCCCACATGGGCTGGAATCGAGTATGACGGCCGCTGGAAGGTTCTCCACTATGTTGCCCGCGATGTCTTCCAGCCCGTTATCGTCTCGCCATTTTGGAACTATACGACGGGCGATTTGTCTATCTATGTGACATCGGATCTCTGGGAGACTGTCGTGGGAACGGTGAATCTTACCTGGACGGACTTGTCTGGCAAGCCAGTCCACGGGAACGCAGGTACTCCCTTGACAAAACATTTTTCCGTTGGAGCACTCAATACTACCAATATCTACGAAACCAAGGTGGCAAAGCTATCTCTGCCTGATACGAAGAATGCCGTTCTGGTCATTGATCTCACTGCTCAGGGTCGTCTCCCGAATGCCGAAAGTAGGACTTTAACTACGTTCACACACCGGAACCAGTTTACGCCCGTTTTTCCTAAGGAGCTGGCACTGAAAAACCCGAAACTCAAGCTGTCTCATGATGCAAAGACTGGTGCGTTCACCGTCGAAGCTCAGAGTGCTGTCTCTCTGTACACATGGCTTGACTATCCTGCTGGTGTGGTGGGATACTTCGAGGATAACTCGTTCTCTTTACTTCCCGGTGAGAAGCGGACCTTGAAGTTCATTGTGCAGAAGGATGAGACTGGGGGTAAATGGGTGGATGGTGTTACCGTGCGCAGTCTGTGGGATCAGACTACGAAGAATTGACGAGTGTACACAATGCATGTAGTTTCCTCTATTAGCTTTGTTTCGTGGTGCTTCTTTGTATCTAGCAAAGCATTTACTTCGCTCCTCGATAGAAACCTCCCGTCTTAACATTACTGATCCGCTGATTCTTAGGCCTACTACTCTTATGCGGAAATCAGGAATTGTGCACAGACTAACAGTGCTGTTGAATATGGCTGACTACTCTTATTACCTGATACTGACTGGTTCTTCATATCAATATTTGCATTTCGTATACAACGCGTGCATTATATCTGTCTATCCGACTTATACTCCGAACCCGGTATCCCCATCTACTTACTATTGTAAATAGCGGTGGCATTGGTGAGGAACGTATCAAACGCCCCGTCACCGGCAATTGGGATAATAGACTTAGGAAGGTCCTCACCCTCTGTATTGCGGTCATCAACAGTCTTAGCCTTTGTCTTCTCGACCCACTCCTTGGCAGAGCTGAACTCAGCATCTGCCGTACTCTGATCCTTTCTATCGAGCGCCTCGAGCATGGAAATCAAGCACTGACAGGCGTTTGCCCACTGCCTAGCAACAGTCGCCCAGGGCGCCACATCCGTAGCGAAGGCCTTGGTAGCCATTTTGGGGAGAACATCAGGGATAGTGACAATGAGTGCGAGGCGATCTTTCAACGCCTTAGTTCCGTCGCTGGTGCCGGCTTTGCGAGCGGCCCAGAAAGCCGCAATGTCCTTGGTAAGACTAGGCGCATTGACTTCGGGACTTTGGTACGGCCAGTTCTGGTTGAGGTCGGCGAATGCAATGAGTGCATTGTGGACGGTTTTGTCACTACCCGACAGCTCCCATAGGCTTGCATCCATGGACTTGGTAGCGTCGTACGACGGCCCGTTCCACGTATAATCGCCGTAGTTGGCTAGCGCGGCCATAGAGGCATATGGCTGGTTCATCGGGTTTGAGGTGAAGCCAAGAAGATGCTTGTATAGCTCGGCAGCACGCTTGGTAAGCGGGTTGAGGAATAGGCGATCACGGTTGCCGTCGTTGACTGGGAAGTTGTCCCATAGGAACAGGTTTTCGGTGACGTAGCTCGCGTCGGCTGTCACAACGCTTTCAACTGTAATATCGTCGCTGAAGACTCCTTCGCCAGTCCACTGAACGCGAATCTTCTTGTTTAGCTTGGTGCCGAATTCTGTCTTGTGCGGGGATGCTGCGCTGCCGGCGTAATTGGTTGGAACGGTCTCGAGGTTTTCAAGGTCGTTCGGCTCGATGTATTCAGTCTGAAGACGGTTTAGGTAGAAGGCCTGGGCATCGGCAATCCATTCATCGTTTTCTGTCTCGGGCCACTTCTTCTTGTCGTCATCGCAATGGAATTCGAGAGCGATATCATCGAGCGCAATGTAGAAGCTGCTGACACCAAAGTCGCGTAGCTGGTTAAACTTGGCGACAGTGGCGTCGAAGTCGTCGTCGGACGAATAGCATACGTCTAAGCCGGGCGAAAGAGCGTAAGTGAAGTCTACATGGTTGGTATTTGCAGTCTCAACAAGCTCCTTGAGCTGGGTAAGCTCGTCGCCACTATAAAGTGTGCGCCATTTGGCGCGGAGAAGTGGATCATCCTTGGGTGTGTATACATAGGTGTTCATCTTGTGCTTTCCATAGAAAGCAAACTGGTCAAGGCGTGCCTGATGAGACCAGGGAACACCGTAGAAACCCTCGATCGAGCCACGGATAGACATGAGCGGCCAGTCGCGCACTTTGACACCGGGAATATGATCACCGTCGAGGAGTTGACGGAGAGTCTGTGCCGCATAGAAAGTGCCACGCTCGTCGACACCATTGAGTACAATGCTTGGCTTTTGCTCATAATTACCACACGCAAGAACATAGCCGTCGGCGTCGAGGCCATTTGCAGAGTTTCCAGCAAGAGCCTTGGCAGCAGCGACAGCAACTCCAGCTTCTTCCTCCGTGCCAACGAAAATCTGCGTGCCTTTCCCGCTAGGCTTGGGGGCGAGAACAACATCACCACCGGCGGCAGCCACGACTTCCTTGACCGTGGAGATCGTGGCTGTGTCGTTGAAGTCGTCGGTCACGAGGGTTACATCACCCTTGAGCGATACCTTTCCGTCGGTTATTGTCATCTGTTGAGGAGTGGGCCATACCACGGGGCCTCCTTCGTCACGGCCGGCGAGGTCGTTAGCAATGGGTACAGCGTTGACTGGCCCAAGCGTGGCAAGGGCGACAACAAAAGCCCGAAGGCAGGTGATGTGGTGTAGATTGAACATTGTGTGAAGAAATAACATGTTCAATGGCGTGGTTTATATACCAAGGAAGGTGCCCAGGTGGGGTTACAGCCCCCCCGAGGTGTTTATTGATAACCTTCCAAGATTGGAAGGGACGGGTACCACGATCGGTTACAACATGGAGAGGAGAATGCAGTATGACCCCTAGCAGGGGGTACTATCGGGGTTCGATTTTAGTTGATTAATTTCTTAGGGTCGTATCCCACGATGTATCCTAAACAACAGTTTAGAATAGGATATTCCGAGTATCCCAGAAGACAAGATCTACAAGGGATAGTCCTCTCAGGTGGTAATGTTCGCAGAGGTAGTGTTCTCAGGTAGTAATTCTTTGCGATAACAGAGGAGCAGAAAGTGCAGGAAGCGCACACCGACGATCAGTCTAAACAGCCAGCGGCCATTTTGGAAAGCTGGCATGGTCTCGGCAATTCACCACCTCCCCCGCTCACAACTTGGCGCGTGTATTCGTAATATATAATATATTATAGCGAGGTAAGGTGGAGGCAGTTATAGAGAATTCAAGGGTGTCGCTGATCGTTGATTGGGTGAACATTAACTTAGCCTGTAGACGAGTACGACCTTGCAGATCGTCAGTTACCAATGCTCTCCTCAAGCCACATTTACGGGATAATCTAGATATCTCGGCGAAATACGCTTAAGCCCTTGAAGCCCCCAAAGCTTCTCTGGGCTGTAACGTTACACCACTTAGATTGCGGGGTAGATGAGGAGATAAACATTTGAAGAATTGAAATAAATTCGTCAGATATCAGGTGCAACAATGATCTTACCATATACTTCAAGCGAGCAAGGGTAGCATGTGGTCTATCTTAATAGCACTGTCTATGTATATAGTAAGTATGAACCTCAAAATACGAATAAACTACCCAATATGAGCCAGTTTGGCACTTATATACAAAGATTCAGACCTATCAATGACACGAATAGCCAATCACCCTGCCTCTGCTCTTGACATAGTACTTCAATGATATGACCCATTTGTCCCAAAATGATAGGGACCTTGTAATTACATGCTTATTTCCGTTCCTAGTGTCGTAGCTAGAATTGAGGGAAATAATTAGCCGCGGAGAAATAACCGTGTAGCCGCTAGAAAGGGTTTTCGGTTAAACCATGTATACTTGAACTTCCTGTCCTTACATTCCCATATTCCGGAGCGAACGGTAATTGAGGCCTATATTTTCCTTGGTAAGCCATTTTTACTGCGATATACCCTTGGTCTGATTGATAGTGCCCAAATTATAACCAAGTACACCGTTCCAACTCGGTAACTGTCAGTTTTAGAAACCTGATAATTATGCGAGACCGTGTGATTCCGAGTTGAAGGATGTGTTTGTAGTCCTTTTATTTGTTCAATAGGAGGATCTCGTGGTTGAGGTTATATATAAATGCATGTAGATGTAACGCAGTTGTTATTAATCAGAGCTACTGCCTCTTCTAGCTATAAGCTGGATTTCTTCCATCAACATAATCCAGAGCTATCCAACTGCATATCGAGACCAACCTTCTCTGAAAGAGGGTCTAGAAGAACGCCCCCATAAGGCTACCAGCCCCTAGACCCGAGGAAAAGCTTCGCCCGCAGTCTAGATCCAAATAGGCAAGTGATAAATGGAGAGAAAACTATCCCCACCCGTGGACACCACTATGGAGTATGTAAAAGCAATGGATTGACTAGCCCATTTCATCCCCAGACGATCATATAGACTCGGCAAAAGGTCGGGCCGAACAACTGCCGATACAGCTCTGCACGTGCCAACGGCACTGCCAAAATGGCTGAATGGATATTTACTACCTCGAATTCAACGTATGTACATGGAGCTTAATGAAAACTGGGTTATGCTAGTGGTCCTAGTGCAGTGGATCGTCTGCTTGTTTTTATACTTTGAACGCACTATAATGTAATGTGCATATCAAATTTGCCGGTTGACTCTATTTTCATTTCTAGATCCCGAGATATTCACACGTGGAGAAAATAACCAAGAATAACATTACATTCGTCAGTCCATATATATGTATGTTATCATTGTAAGGCGCCAAAAGAGAAAAAAACCTAAATAGTATATAAATGCACCCCAAAACCGTTATGCAAAGGGCTTGATAGAAAAAAAAAAGTACGTAACTCGTGTTTACCACTTGTTGTCGAAAGCCTTGCCATCAACGTAGTTAACCATCTCCTTCACTGGGGGAAGATGATCACGACCAGCGCCAAACGACATGCCCTGACGCAAGACGTTGCGGTAGTTCTTGCCCGGAGACACCTTACCGAGGACATATTCTTGGCGAGTCTCGACACGAGTGGGGACAGGGATAGAGCGACCGACCACAGCCTCCATGCCCTGCCAAGCAAACGTAATGGCTTCCTTAGCGCCGCCAGGGATACCAGCCTCATCGAGCATCATAATGCGAGTATTGGGGTAGTTTTCCTGGATAAAGGCGGCGATGTTGGGGTTGTAGGCGCCACCCCCACACATGAAAATCTCGGCGATCTCGAGGTCCTTGGGGGCGTACCGACGGTAATGGTCCACGATGGCCTGGGCGGTAACACGGGTAATGGTGGCGACGACATCGTCAGGCTTGAGGCCCTTGGCCTCGGCTTTGACGATAAATTCGTGGGCGATAGTGTCACGGAAAACTTCACGGCCCGTTGTCTTGGGAGGTTCCAGCGCGAAGTAGGGATGTGTCAGGAAATCGTCCACAAGTTCCTGGTCGACGGTACCGCGGGCGCCCATCTCGCCATCCTGGTCGTACTCGCGCTTGCCGTTGGTGTAGTGGCGCACAACGGCATCGATGAACACATTTCCTGGACCAGTGTCGAAATCATAGCAGGCGTCAACTCCGCCGTGGCTGTCCGGGAGGACAAAGCAGACATTTGCGATACCACCGATATTCTGGCATGCACGCAGCTTTGTTGGGTGGTGCAGCACTAGCGCGTCGAAAAAGGCAATGAGGGGTGCTCCCTGACGTCCAGCTGCCTGATCACTTACCCGGAAGTCGGTGACCGATGTAATGCCCGTGCGCGAGGCTAGGAATGTGCCCTCAGCCATAGTCAAAGCGCTGCGGGTCTCGCCGGCCTCTGGCATGGAAAGTAGCCAGATGGTTTGGCCGTGTGATCCGAGGACATCGATCGATTTGATGTCCACATCGTAATCCTTACAGAACTGGTGCACGGCTGAGGCGAAGGTCTCGCCCAGGATCACATTTACTTCAGACAACTCTGAAGGGGAGGTCTTATTATGGAGAATCATGTTCATCACCCTCTGTTTGATGACCGGCTCAAGTGGAATCTCTCCATACTGCGGTCATTGGTCAGCATGCCGTACCATGTGGAGCATCCATTTTCCGTATGGACTTGCCTTAAGTAGTTCAAAGTGCATGGGCGATTCGGGGGTCTCCTGGCGAAATCGACAAAGAGCACAGTCGATGCCATCCTATATTGTATAACTGATGAGTTGGGTGTTTCTCAAGTGAACAGACGGCCACCCACCATGGACGTTCCGCTATTCAACCCCAAAACGGTAATGTCTAAACCATGACCAGTGCCATTAATGGAGTTGGATGCCATGTTTGATTCCAAAATTGCAAAATAAGACGTAGAAATATCAGAAACAACTCGGGGGGAAATAACGAAACATCTTGAGGACCAGGTCCCCTATTTAACCAGACCCGGTCCTCTTCTTAGCCGGTACCCATAACGAGCCAACCGATGGATGGTGGAGACCGAAAAATCCGCTCCAGCATTCTCCATTCTGATAGATCTAATATTAGTTGACGACCCTGGCAAGGCAGAAGGGATGATCGGCAAAACGCCTATTAGGGAATTATAAATGATAAATGGCTACACGCTTGAAAATATCATGAGCTTGGACCCCCCCGCATGAACAGTTCTATGCCCCCAGCATTACCAATCTTGGTCTTCAGAGTCTTCAGCGAATGCCGGGGGCGGGTCCAAGGACAACAATTACTTGAAATAGCTTCTTTTTCGCTTTTTCGTGATCTGGGGAAGTGGCCAATCATTTTGCTCATCTATCATGGGCTATACGACAATATGGAAGCGACTTTCGCCGCGTCAACTGAATGTTGCCATTCAAATCTTCTCCCTGATCTCCATCTTCTTCGAGGGATATGATCAGGGTGTGATGGGTGGCGTCAACAGCGCTCCGAGATATGTGACAGAGGTTGGCATTGGTAAACCAGATGGGACAGTGACCGACACCACCCACCAGGGTGGTATTGTCAGCATCTATTACCTGGGTGCGATTTTCGGTTGCTTCGCTGGCGGGTGGCTCGCAGATCGAGTTGGTCGGATCAACGGCCTACTCGCTGGATCATTATTTGCGCTAATAGGTGGCGCCCTGCAGGCGGGCGCGCAGAATTCAAATTTCATGCTTTGTGCTAGGGTGATTACAGGAATCGGGACCGGGGGTAAGAGTCCACCCTGGTCATGCCTCAGCTTGACGCGTACAAGGAGCTACGATTCTAATTTTTGTTTTTTTCTTCTCGCAGCTTTGACTGGCATCACCCCGGTATTGGTGTCCGAGACCTCTTCCGCAAACCATCGGGGTGGCTTTTTGGGTTATGTCTTCATTGCCAATTGTGAGTCGGCAATTCACCATATCCACTGTGGGGCCCTTTCTGACATGGATTACTTTCAAGATCTAGGAATCTCCGTCGCCTATTGGATTTCCTTCGGCCTCGCTTTCGTCGATAACGGTTACTCGGACGTACGATGGCGCTTCCTACTCGCCTTCCAATGTTTCCCGGCACTCCTCCTAGTTGCCTTTATCAAAATGTTGCCGGATAGCCCCCGCTATCTGGCCTCGGTGGGGCGGAATGAGGAAGCGCGAGACCTTTTGAATCGTATTCGCAAAGACCGAGCCTCCCAGGAAGATATCGACCGAGAATACCTTGAGATTATAGTCACGGCGGAGGGAAGCAAGCGCAGCTCCCCGATTGAGTTTGTGAAGATATTATTTGGAAAGGGTGGAAAGCCGGGGCTGAATCTGGGCCGACGAGCTTGGTTGTGTGTTTGGCTTCAAATTATGGCGTCCTGGACAGGTATTACGGTGAGTTACGCAACTAGTCCCATGAACAGCCATCGGGGTGCTAATGTTGATTATAGGCTGTCACTGCCTATTCTCCGACATTGCTTGCCCAGGCAGGGTATAGTGATATCAAGCAAAACGGTCTGGCTGGAGGAATCAACACAATTGGAATTATTGGTACCATTATCAGTGCTCAAATCATTGACCGATTGGGCCGACGGGTGTGTTTAATGGGCGGAGCGGCTGTTTTGTTCGCAGTCAACCTTATTGTGGGTTTTTTCTTCTACAAATCGAAACGCTTTTGTCGAGGCGCTTTCTCCTAACAATTTCCTAGGCTGGAGCTGTTTATGAAGGCTCGCTGCATAACCCTGAAAACGCATCTCAATATGCGCCCGGTGCTGTGACTATGCTCTTTTTATTCAACCTGGGGTAAGTCCACATGGAATTGCGATTATTCTTATATACTAAAGTGATGTCTAGTTATGCTGCCACTTGGGGTACGGTCGCTTTCTTGATCCCTACGGAGATCTTCCCCAGTGATCTAAGAGCTCAAGGAAATGGATTCGGAATCACAGGGTGGGCTATTGGAGTGGGTATGACCACTTTGGTCAACCCTATCATGTTTGATGTTATGACGGTAAGTGGCCTCGACTTTCCTACTTCAATGGAGATACTAATAACCTTTTAGAGCCGTACATACTTTTTGTTTGCTGGCCTTAACCTCATCTGGATCCCGATCGTCTACCTATGTATGTGTTTGCTGTCTTATTGATCCCCGTCCAGTTCTAGGATCTAATATGTTCTTCTCCACAGTCTATCCCGAAACCCGCAACCGCTCTCTTGAGTCGATTGATGCTCTGTTCTCAACCCCCAGTCCATTCTACTGGAAGATGGAACAGGCCTATAAGCTCCACGGCGATGTCCTTGCCGAACACGGAGTCAACAGCCGTGCGGCTCTCGGTGATGGCAAGAGCGAGCTGACACCCTCCCCTGTCTAAAGCTTCACCGACCATTTACGTCATACTGTATAGAGCGCTTTGATCGTGTTATACCCCCGAAGCAACACATGTATAGGATCATGTACCGAAAGTTGTTACCTGCACTTAATGTATTATAAAGATTGTAATAACACGTTTTTTTCACTTCTTTCTCACTTGTTTCTCACTTGTTTCTCACTTATTTCTCACTTATTTCTCACTTGTTTCTCGCTTGTTTCTAGTAATAGGCCCTGTGGGTTATGTAGTACGCAACCCTTTAATATAAAACTACACCTTGGCCAAGAATATAGACATAATAAATCGTCTTTTCTATGTGAAAATAGTAACCTCCAACGTTGTACATAATATATTGTACATCTTCCAGACCCAATGATCGTCCAAATCTCCACTACTTTCGATCCCCGGGCCCGGCGTCAAATTCTGGAATGATACGCTGCTGAGTCATCTTGTGTGGCTTGTAACTCTAATGCCGACTTTTATCCTCACTCATTTTCTAGCAAATTCAATTGCGCATCGATGTCGGAGAGATTTGCTTGAGTTTGGTCAATTTTCATTTGCGTTTTTCCCCAATGTTGCACAGCCTTACCCCACGATTTCCCACAAGCGACCCGTGTCTCTCGCGGAACCCCGTTTTTTGGCCGTTCGGGGCCCAATTGTTCTCCCGCTTCCTTGCTGAGACCACTTTCTAAGATTGGAATGAACTAATGAATTGAATGTCGCAAAAACCCCGAAAACTCCAACGCGTCTCCAAAGCCTGTAAGATCCCCACGTTCATCTGTATACTCCACTTGCGCTTGGCGGCAATTATTCCCCCGGATTGTACGATGGGGCTCAATACTCATATTGCATTCACAGGCGACTTCTGCAACAGACGCAGCATCAAGTGCGGCAGAAGTGAAGACCCGCTAGGCAGATGTCAGAATTGTGCGGATTTTGACGTCCCGTGCACCTTTGATCGCCCCGCAAAGCGCCGGGGCGTCAAGGCTGGCACCAGGGCTTCGATGCGCGACACTCCGTTGGTAGGAACCCCTGCCCCTGATAATGTTCTCCCTGTCCCGCCTGCCCCGCAGGCGACAGGAAGGATGTCAAATTCCTCTGCGTCAAGGAGCTCGTATTACACCGAGTCCGCCCACCGTCCGTCATTCACGGGGGATCCATGGTCTACCTTTAATGCTGGTGGGGTGGCAACGGAGGGGTATGATGATGACGGCGCGTTGCGAAACTCATGGAACGCGTTCGCCATCGCCAGTGATCGTCAAATCCGCAATCTTGTGCAAGTATACTTCGAGATTGTCTATCCAATGTACGAATTCACCTGATCTTTGCTCCTTCTCCTTTTTCATCGCTGATACATTTCCAGATTCCCGCTTTTCCACAAACAATCTTTCATTGAGAGAGTTCATAACCAAGAGCACCTCCGAAATCCGGGGTTGTTCGCCTCAACAATGGCAGTTTGCGCATTGGTTTCTGGACGCGCGCGAGATGGTGCGCTGTTCACTAATAGATGGCATCGCGATGAACTTGCCGAGCCTCCATCCGAGGCATTCTATGCCGCCGCCAAGGACTCGATTCCCCGAGACCTTGCAGCGGCAAGAGGCATTAACTATATGCGTGCTTGCGCTATTCTCGCAATTGCGAGCATTCAAAATGGCCAGATCAAGAATATGCAGAAGTACTCCGGCATGTACCACACTCTCACCAGCTTGGAGGGCCTCCATGATGAAAAGCTTTGGCCAAAGAACCTGAGTGTTATCGAAACTGAGGAGCGACGGAGACTAGTATGTATTCCTTCATCTTATAGTTACTCTTCCCACTAACTCTAAGTCTGAAGTTCTGGTCTATCTATACGCTAGATATTTATTCCACCATTGTATGGGGAGGCGTGATTCGATACCGCGAAGCGCATTCTCTGGTACGATATCCGAGCGAAGTTGACGATGAGTTCATCACACCACACGGCTACGGGCTGCCGCCCGTGTCTCCAGAGTCAGGTGTCAGTCCGGACGATGTCACCGTCGTATCACGGCAACCCGTAGCATGGCTTCGGGGCTGGAACTTTACGACAGATCTGTATCGAATTTTAGAATACGTCGTCGATGGCAATCGACGTCGTTTCTCGTCCGCCAACGGGACCTCACAGGTATGGTCGCTGTTCACCCCGGCATCCATGTCAGAACCAGCAGTCATGGAGAGGGTACTATCCATGTACGCCGCGCTGCCGTCTCAATTTAAAGAAACCCCACCAACTACGGGCGATATGGCCAAGGATCTGTTCGGGTTCCAGTCTGCCAACATCCAGGCAACACTGCAGCTCCTCCGGATGGTGCTCTTGTCAGCGGAAGAGCTCGGCGTAGATCGAAAATGTGATGTGGCTGGAGAACTTCTCAGTGTTTTCAGCAAAGTCCCCGTAGAGTATTTGAATGCCATCAGCTCTCCTTTGGTAAGCCAATCGTCATTATTTCCCTAGTCCTCATTTCCTAACCTCTCGCAGCTCCATCATCTCGGCGGAATCGGCTATATCCTCGGCTCCGTAATGGAAGGAAGTTTATCAGAAGCATCCTACCAACGCGTCCGCACGTTACTGTAAGTCCTTTTTTTTTAACATATCCCCAACCAACCATCTAAACCACTAACCTCCTACAGACTCGAAATGGCCGACCTCCTTGGCCGCCTCGAGACAGGTCTCCAGCGCGCCGCCGGCGCCAGCCAACGACTCCGGTCGCAGGTAGACAGAATCGACGGCTACATGCGTACCTCCCGGCTACTCAATCTCGCGGCGCAAAACCCGCGCCCTCAACATAACACAATCCCCATGGACACTAAACGCGAAATCCCTATCCCACCCACAACATACATTCCTCCCAGTGGCCCAGTCCCGACAGTCGGTCCACCGCCAGGAATGGGCGAGCAGATCATGCAGTTCCAGTTGCCGCCGGAGTTGTTGTCGGATTGGCCGTGGCCGTTGGATGGGGCTCATACGGAGGGTTTTCTTCCGTTGGCGTTTGAATGATTCATTGGTTAGGATGTGGGGTCCGTGGGAGTTAGAGGGTGTGTGTTTAATTATTTCATAGAGTAGATCGAAAGGATTGTATCTAGTCATCTGTTTATATTTTATATCTCTGGCGGTAATCGAGTTGAACTCGCGGTTGTGTCCATTACACCGCCCTTCGTCTGTCCTATCTATGCGTGCTGTGTTTGTGCATTCCCCCCTTTCACATATTCATTTTCAAAGTTCAATTATCAATCTTAGATCGGGACCCTTGAATGCTTCTATGCCCTTTCCAGCTACCACCCCTAACGGGGCCTCACTTTCATTTCATTGTAAAGAACAAGGAAAGTCCTGCCCGCCATGGACCTTAACCTTACTTTACCTTGTGGGAAATATACACACCGGGCCGGCGTCTAGTGCTCAAGCCCCGCTGGCTTGCTCAAAATGCGGGGGTTTACCTTTTGGCTTCAGCTGTATTTCGGCCATCTTAAAGTTAAGTCACGATATGTACACTGTGCCCCGCAGTCCAGGGAATGAATCCCAGGGCGTCGGAGAATTTTCTCCATTGGAAGCTGGCAGGACATTTTGAATTACTTTTTAGGCTACTGGTCTAAAGGTTTTGGATGATATTCCCCCCGGCAACTTCCGGTATCAAAGTTTTGAGAGTTTACCCCACAAATTGGAGAGTCCTTGAGGCATTAACATGTCTTATCAAAAGTCTTGGTTTGTCAGATTTGAGCAGGGACCCCTAACCAATAGTCAACCAGTGGACAGTCCCCCGTTAATCCCTGATAAGCTTATCACTTGGCAGATCTTCAAGGTTTGGCATCGCCTTCTCCTCCCCCTTTTGGGATGATCCCGAAGACTGAGGTGACCTTGCTCGATATCTCTCTTATCAGTAGCGTTCAAGGTCTCGTGTCTCCCACACCAATCTTCTTGGCAGTTTTGGTTAGAGGTTGCATGATCAACATGTATGCTGTCTATCAGCATCGTTCTTGGCTCCGTGCACTCTTGACCCCAATGTCAGTGCGCATATAAAGAGTCATGTTCCCCGTCTCTTGACTAGGAGTCATTATAGGCTTGAGTAGTATTTCACTATGGAGAAGAAAGTTTCTACAGACATTTCCGTCCTCGAGGATACTAGTGTCGGCGATGTTTCACCCTACCGACAGACACAGCGCGGTCTGTCATCCAGACATGTGCAATTAATGGCCATCGGAGGCTCAATTGGTACGGGACTTTTCGTCGGTATTGGATCCTACCTGCGGGATGCCGGTCCGCTGTCACTATTCCTCGGATATCTTATTTGGGGATGTCTCTTTATCCTACCTGTCAATCTATGTGTTGGAGAAATGGCTGCATACCTTCCTATTCGTGGGTCGATCTTTGAGCTCGCTGCCCGGTTTATTGACCCGGCATTTGGGTTTGCTATGTAAGGACTTCCACGCCCTATCTCGCTTTGCTTTACGCTCGAGACATTAACCCTTCTAGGGGCTGGGTATATTTCTATGGCGGTGTAATGCTAGTCTGTACAGAGTACTCTGCAGTCTCAACAATCATGCAATACTGGAACACAAGCGTCAATCCCGCCGTGTGGGTAGCTATGGCACTGGTCGTTTGCACAATGCTCAACCTTGTCTCTGTGAGATGGTACGGCGAGAGCGAGTTCGTCCTAGCGTCAACCAAAATTCTTCTCCTCATCGGACTCGTCCTCCTCACTTTCATCACGATGGTCGGAGGAAACCCCAAGCACGATGTCTATGGTTTCCGGAATTGGACCGAGGGCGTTATGTTCGAGTATTATACCGAGGGAACCACGGGCCGATTCTTGGGCTTCTTCTCCGTCATGGTCTACGCAGCCTTCTCCGTAGCTGGACCCGATCTCCCAGCCCTAGCCGCAGGAGAAATCCAGAACCCACGAGTGACCATCCCGCGAGTTGCGAAGATGACTTTCTGGCGTATTGTTGGTTTCTACGTTGTCGGAGTCCTGGCTGTAGGCATCATCTGCAGTCCTCGCGACCCACGTCTCATGTCCGCCATTACTGACGGTGCTGCTGGCTCCGCTGCTTCACCCTGGGTTATCGGAATCGAAAACCTCGGTATCAGCGGCCTACCGGATCTGATCAACTTCCTTATCTTGCTCTCGGGGTGGTCTTGTGGTAATGCCTATCTTTACAGCTCCAGCCGCACACTCTACTCCCTCGCTCGCGATGGCCAAGCGCCGAAGTTCCTTTTGAAATGTACTGAATCCGGCATCCCCATCTACTGTGTCATCACAGTATCTGTTTTGTCTTGCATTACCTTCCTCGTGGCTAGTACCTCTTCCGTCGAGGTCTTCTTCTGGTTCGTTGATTTGACTACCATCGCATTCGTACTCACCTACACGGGTATGGTCTGTGTCTTCATCGCCTGGTACCGCGCTATGAAAGCACAAGGAATCGACCGCAAATCCTTCGTCCCTTGGGCTGCGCCGTTCCAGCCATACGGGGCTATTCTTGCTATCGTTATTGGCTGCTTGACCGCTATCTTCAATGGCTTCTCGGTCTTCAAGCCGTTCAGTGTGCAAGGCTTTATCACCTCGTATTTTGGTCTCGCGTTCTGGGTTGTTATGTTTGTCTTCTGGAAGGTGTATCATCGGAGTTCCTTTGTGAAAGTTGCAGAGGCGGATTTGCACTCTGGGAAGGCGGAGATCGATGAAGAGTGCAAGATCTGGGAAGAAGGTGGCTGGGCGGAACGCCGGAAGGAGGAGCTGGCTAAGATGCACTGGGTCCGGCGAGTATGGGAGAAAATGTGGTGATTGTTTCTATGCTTATGCTGTGTTTGTATATATATACTTCCATCTTTTTCCTCATTGGATTATACTCCACTTGATATTTGCTATTTCCAAAACCTACAGTGGTAAATATAGTAACTATAGTAGTCGACCGGCATACTTGACGCTAGAGAAAACCCTAGTTTGAGCATAATTATAAAATCCTGACGTCTTTTCTATATATCTGTGTAATAGCTGTACCTCTCAGCGCTGATTGGTCTGTGCGGGCGATGCTTAAGGGCACGCACCGGTGGGGACCGGGACAGGAAAAGAAAAGTTGCCCGGTTCACCTGAGCTTCTCCAGACTTACAAACAACATCAATTCCACCATGTCCACCATGTCAACTCGCTCCGCCTGGCGGGCTTTGCACTACAGCGCCAAGCGTCGCGCTTTCCAACCCACCACTCCCTACCGTTGTTTCTCCTGTGCCAATCGCACCCAGGAGCAGAAGTCAGACAATGACCGCATGACACACTTCGGCTTCACCAATGTGCCCGAGTCAGAGAAAGAGACGCGAGGTAAGGACCAGGATCTCTCTCACCCTATCCAATTGACCAATTGACCAATTGACCAATTGACCAAACCCCAAACCTCATAACTAACCACCCAAAACCTCCTACAGTCGGCGCCGTCTTCAGCTCCGTAGCAGCCTCCTACGACCGCATGAACGACCTAATGTCCCTGGGCATCCACCGCCTCTGGAAAGACCACTTCGTGCGATCCCTAAACCCAGGCTCCTGTCTCCCCGCCATGACCGCCGACCAACGCGGCTGGAACATCCTGGACATCGCCGGCGGGACCGGCGACATCGCCTTCCGGATGCTGGACCACGCGACGAACGTCAACCACGACATGGAGACCCGCGTGACGATCAGCGATATCAACGCCGACATGTTGGCCGAGGGTCGCAAGCGCTCGCTCGATACCCCCTACTACAACACGTCGCGACTGGACTTTGTCGAAGCGAATGCTGAGCACATGCCCCATATCCCCGATGCCTCGGTGGACCTTTACACTGTTGTTTTTGGAATCCGGAACTTCACGGATAAGCAGGCTGCGCTGAATGAGGCGTATCGGGTGCTCAAGCCCGGTGGTGTCTTTGCTTGTATGGAGTTCAGTAAGGTTGATAACCCTGTTCTGGATGGGATTTATAAGCGCTGGAACTTTAGTGCTATTCCGCTTATTGGGCAGGTTGTTGCTGGGGATCGGGATAGTTATCAGTATCTTGTTGAAAGTATTGAGCGGTTCCCCAGTCAGGAGGAGTTTAGGGGGATGATTCAGAAGGCTGGGTTTATGATTCCTGGTCAGGGTTTTGAGAACCTTACCGGTGGTATTGCTGCTATCCATAAGGGTATTAAGCCGATTGTTAAGGCTTGATTGTGGAGAGTTGTTGTGTTGGGGGTGTGGGGAGAGGGTGTTTTGTACTATATAGACCTGGGACTTTGCATACTGATTGTATTACATTGTATTACCATGAGAAATATCATTGGCGTTGATTTGCATCATATGTGAACAGCCTTGGCTGTGAGGCTTGAGCTTCGATTGTAAGTGTGCATCTAGAAAAAGTATGTATGCAAAAGAAGAAACAAAGCTATGTGGGCGTAACATCGTCAACCGAATGCATGATAATGCGAACGATATGTAAAATCGAGTGAGTATATCCAAGAACGAAGAAGAAAACAGGGTCGCATTTCAGCCATGTCATCCATCCAATAGATCCTCTACCTCCATCACCCCTAAGAAACTGCCGCGGGAGACCTTATCCTTCACGACAGCAACGACAGAGACTGGGTCTGATCTATTTCGAGATTCAGAAACAGCACGCCGAATTTCAGCCAAGGGTGTTGAGTCTGCCACCAAGAGCCATTTACTTTGAGGTACAACGAATGGAGTACCAGGATTCTTGGCTATAACCTCAGACACACGCATGTCCATATCTCCACCAGGAGAAAGGAGCGCACGAATGTGCCGTGGAGGGATTATCTCAGACGGAGACAACAGCACCCATGACTTGGAATTAGGATTCTGGATGGCTGCGAGGAGGATATCAAGAAGTCGCACATCGCCGGGTGACTGGGACGAAGACGCAGAGGCAGTGGGGATTTGATCCAGCGCGACCAGCATATCTCGAGAAATGACGCGCTGTTCCGGTGGCGACTGTAAATTGAAAGGAGGAATCAACTGAGTATTCGTGATTTCCTCCCATGGAAGAGACACAGACGACACTGGAGAGTCGAATGCCCTCGTTGACATGCCGCTCGACGGCGTGGTCAGCGGCGTCTCTGCCGCTGCCGCCGCCGCTCCAATAGCACCGCCAGGATGGAACCCCCGAAATATCTCTGCAGGGCTCTTCCCTGTCGCAGTGTGCAACTTCCGGGCCGTAGCAATAGCCAGCGCATCACCCAGCGACAAAGCCACCGTCGTGGACGACGTGGGCGCGCTCACACCGAAAGAAGACTCTTCATCCTCATGAATTGGAGCCGGTAAAAGAATACCCATCCCCGAAGGGCCATGCAACGAGAGAAGCGGACATGAAGCAGGATGTGTATGCGATGTAAGCGCGATCACCGGGACAGTAGCGGGGAGATGCGGGAGCAGAGATAAGAGTTCCGGCGAGCGACCAGAGAAGGATATGAGAAGAACGGTATCATTCTGGTATAGACCAAGTTAGTATCTTCGTGTTCCAATAATCTTGTCAACAAGACCCGACGGGTGATCGGTCCAAAGTTTCAAAAGCAACGCCTCTACAGATGCAGGCGCAGGTGGGCTTACCGGCCGAACCAATCCCAGATCGCCATGCAAGGCTTCAGTCGGATGCAGGAACGCGCTATATACACCGAGACTATTCATCGTAGCCTCGATTTTGCGTCCGACCTTCCCGCTTTTCCCGACCCCGCAAACGACCAGTTTCCCTCCCTCGCGCACGCTCCGCGCAATCTGATCCACGGCCCGGGCGAGATCGTGTTGCGCCCGCGCGTCGGTCTGGTAGATGTGCTCGAGGTGAGCAAGGGCTGCTCGCTCGGTTGAGATCACATGGATTGCTGTCACCACTGATGAGACATCTTTTGCTTGGGGATCGGATGAATTAGGAGGGGTGAGAGGCCAGGGAGCGTCTGGGGTGGTTTCTTCGAACATTAACATGGCGAGTTCTCAATGTTTCAAAGCATGACTGGAAGTAAGATTGATTTTATGAGTAAAGTGGTCTCTGCGCCTCCGGTTAATTCGCGGAGGCCGAAGATCCAACCTTTGGAAGATCAGTCGATAACGGAAGATAACAAGCGGACCAGGGATCGGTGTTTGATGTGAGACCGGAGAATTATTTTCTTACATACATATGTAGGTGCCCTAACTAGGTCGATTTGAGGGGCTTGATTTACAACTGTAACCCTTTCTGTCAATTGTTTCTGCCAATTTATAAATTCATTCCGTCTAACCCCGTCCAATGGTGTCATCCTATGCTATAATGGTGAATGTGGAGGCGATCTACCTATTCAAGTATATCCGAGGCCGATGCATTATAAGAACACAATTCCATTGAATATCAATAAGAATAGTCCACCGCTTATGTAGCCTTGTCATGTCTTTTTCGATGTTCTTTTGCCTTTTACGTGTATATGAAGGTAAAAAAAAGCATACTTTGTGCAAGAGACTTTTCTATGTATAACATTTGATTTGAACAGATTTGAGCAATGGACGTCTAACCCAAGAGGTCTATTGAGTCCTGATATATACAGAAGGCAGGACAGGAAAGCAAGTAGGCCCGAAAATAGTGATATGTACATCCGGCTGGGGATAATTGCAAGATTCTCCCGCTGGTAATGGCTTTGAGCCAGGGCAAAGGCCAACAAGTTTAGAATTCAAAAGTACTCCACAGACTCCAACATAAAAAAAGACATCATCTGTCGCACAGGAAAGGACAGAAGAAAGGGGTATCGCATCAGGAGGTGGGCGTCGCTAGGGGTCATTAAGAGTATGCCTCAACAGGCAAGTAATAGAAGGTGGAATCATCCCTATCGACCCTCCTGTTTCTCTTTACCCTTCTCTGCTGTGCCATCATCCTCATATAGATGATGCTGCTCGATATAATGAATGACGGGAACTGGGATGAGGTAGCGCACACTCATCTCGCGTCGCAAGAAGAGTCGAATCTTGGTGCTGCTAACATCATTCTGAATGAGCTGCTGGATGACATGAATATTGTCCTTCCAGGGTTGCAAGCTGGCTAGGGCTTCATCAATATCGGTGCCACTGCGCTCCACAATGAAAGACTAAGAGGTCTGTTAGCGGTTTATTTCTCGAGCGCGGGGTGAACGATATTCGATGTCAGAAGGAACTTACGCCGTATTTGCCCAGAATATGGTCCAAATCCTTCTCACTCCATACACCTGGGGTGGACATAGTATGGATCAGATCCGCACCGGCTAGCAGAGCAATGCGAACGGGCTTCCGGGTTCCGTTTCCGGTGTCCACCCCGCCACGGACCACATTGATTTCATGATCGAAGTGATCTAGCACCACAGCAGTGGGCTGATAGGCCTTCTGAATTGGCTCCCACGTATCCACCATCAACCAGTCGGAGGTTTGATCGACTGCAAGTTGGCACATCGCAACCCTATAGATCAGTCCCGTTAGCCTTCGGACATAGCTAGACCGAATATAATGGATGTAGAATCGCTTACCGATGCTCCGCACTGGCGAGACCAGCCTTGCGATAGGCGTCCGACACCGGCGACAGATATCCTCCAATGAGTTCGAAGTCGGTGCCGAACCTGACGTGATCGTTGGCCATTTCGAACATTCGGAGGTGTAAATAAGTAATTGGTGAGAATGAACCACAAGCGACTAGCAAGAGAGGGGTCTTTTCGGGGTCGTTCATCGTGCGCTTGAGGCGATACTCCGGGAAGGTGTAGTCCTCCATCGGAGTGGGGGTGATATTGACGGGTGTCTGGTGGACATCATCACTCTGCCCGCCGACCATTTCGATTGCCATGGTGGAGAGATAGTAAAGAGAAGAATATACCCCTAGGCGATCTTAAATTCCGGGGAAGGCAAAAAGGGTATGGGGATCGGAAAAAGGCGGGGGAGAAGTGAAGAGATGAATTTCTTGTGAATTGCCAATGGCGGGGGGCGAACTGAAGGCGGGCAACGAGAATGGCAACGAGAATGGCAACGAGAATGCGCCGGAGAAGGCGAATGAAGGTTGAAGGGGAAAGGTGAAAGATAAAAAGATGTGATGTTTCCCTTTTTCCTTTCTTTTTTTTTTCTCTCTGAATATCAGGTTCCAACCCTGGAGTTCGGTGATTAATAAGATCGCAACCTCGGTGAGTCAATCGAGTGCTATTCGGCGTGTCTCCGTGATCCGGATTGAACCCCGTTAAGATTACATTTCTGAGGAGTCAAGGAATATAACTTAAGGAGTTAGTAGCTTAATAAAGTTCACTTAGCTCTCAAGGTCCTTTACATACATCCCTATTCTATGTAACTATGTAGTTCGTGGCATTTTCATTGAGTTCTAATATACACCAATGTGCTCTCTATACGGAGTACATGTATGAACGCCTTTGGCAACCAATTAATTGGACCACATATATCAAATACAAATATATACAATATGTATCAGAAAACATATTTGTATAAAGATATACAAAAGGATCCCTTGAGATATTTCTTGCCACCTGTCAGACAGGTCTCGGGCCCTCCCTGCCCAATATCCAGGCAAGATGTAAATGTGTGGGAGATAAAGAAAGCCATGAAGGGAATGAAGAGAATGAAGCTAATGAAATAAAATATGTGCAATGAATCATAGGAAGGATACTACATAGTGAGTATACTAGTTTTAAAAAAAACCCCATCTAATAATCATACCATGTAAGTATACCAGTTACTGCTTTAGGGTATATAAGTACCTGGTTAGATCATCGAATGTTGCACTTCCGCCGCCTGACGCTCCCCGAATCCCATCACCATCCTCCTTTTCAATTTCCCTCTTTTCCCCCCATCTTCTTAACCACCCCCCTATCTAAAAAAAATTCATCTGTGTGTGACTGGAATTGGTAATCATTCTTTTTCTTGAAATATCATAGCCCCACCGGCAACAATTACAGCTACCCGAAACATCGTTCTCGCCAGCCCATTCGGCTAGCCTTCGATAGGTGTGCGGATGGCGGGTTGAAAACGGTGACGACTACTCAATCGAGCTTCCTATATCCGATAACTTATGGCCAGGCAAAGGCCTTCCGCCAACCGCCAGGACCCTCTCGAGGATTATCCCGTCTCCCCCGCAGGCACTTCCACGGCCTCTTCTTCCCTGAGGTAGTTTCCCACCCGTTCTCTCCGCTTTCAAGTACACACTGGCCGCCTGGACGTTCAGACTCATCTTCTGTGGACGCTCACTGGCGAGAATCTGATCCCTGAGCCCTCGTACTCCCTATCAAACCCCCCCCCTTTGGGTTATTAAGTGGATGGCTCGCAATTCATCGCCATCATCGCTTCCACATTTCTAGATTCGTCATCTGTACCCAACTATCTACCTATCACTTTGACCATCCCGGTCTTCTTTCTCTGTCTTTCTCTTTCTTCAGGCCCAACTCTCGTCACACATAATTAAACAAAAAGACCACTTTCTCATGTCATCCAGAATAACTCGCTCCTCCGCGAGACTCGCCACAGACCCTCCACCTGCTGAGTCCGGTACACCGCTACCAACAGCCGGCTCAACCTCATCCCGGAAACGCAAGGCATCGTCCCGCCACGACCGACAAGCAGACGCCCCGATACAGCCAACACCGCCGTCGCCCCAAAGGATAACCAAGCGACCGCGGACTGCAGCATCCCAAACAGCTCCATCCACTGGTCCTGTTCCTGCTGCACCCCGTCGAGGCGCCCGCAGCCGTCCAGCCATGTCACAACCGGGGTGGGTGCTGATGTACAATCATGAATGGGAATAGGGGTTAACTTGATGTTCTTATCTAGACCGTCATCTCGACCGTCGGAGGAATCATCCAAATCGACGACGTCCCCACAACCATCGAGGCGAAAGTCCAGTCGGAACGGTGAGCTTCATGGATGGGAATCGGCCCTGTGATAGAAAATTGATGTCTTAATGCGATAGTTGCTGATTCCTTCTGTTTCTCTATAGATCGACCCGCCACAACACAGTCTCCACCACCCCGACGCTCAAAGAAGCGCTCCGCCAAGCCAAATCCCGATGTTGTGATGCGAGATGCAGAGGAGGAATTCGAGCAGGAGGAACACCAGGAAGAACACCAAGGATCCCAAACGGGCGAGAGCAACGATGGCACCAACCCCTCGGCGTTTGGCGATGATGATATGGATCCGTTCCACAGCAGCCTGTTCGGCGGCCGAGGCCCCATGGGACTCCAGAGCACTCTACGTGCGCTGACTGGCATGATGAGTGGCATGTCCTCACGTCTTCGAGATATCCTCTCCAACTTGAGAGCAAAGGATGATCCATCTCTCCAACTGATTGCCCTGCAAGAGCTTTCGGATCTCCTGCTTGTTTCGAACGAGGATAACCTCTCTGGTCAATTTTCACCTGACCCATACGTGAAGGAGTTGGTGGCTCTGATGCAGCCGAATCAGTTCGGCGAAGAGAATCCCGAGATTATGCTTCTTGCATGTCGCTCGCTCGCAAACCTAATGGAAGCTCTGCGGGGCTCTGTGGCGAATGTTGTATATGGTGGTGCTGTACCCATCCTTTGTCAAAAGCTGCTTGATATACAGTTCATCGATCTGGCTGAGCAGGCTTTGAGTACCTTGGCCAAGATTTCAGTCGACTTCCCAGCCTCAATTGTGCGGGAAGGTGGATTGACCGCTTGCCTCACATATCTGGATTTCTTCCCAACCAGCACTCAACGCACAGCAGTCAGTACGGCCGCCAACTGCTGTCGCAACCTTCCTCATGACTCCTTCCCGGTGGTGCGGGATGTAATGCCCACCCTACTCAACGTCTTGGCTAGCAATGATCCCAAGGTCGTAGAGCAAGGGTGCTTATGCGTATCACGGATTGTCGAGAGCTTCAAGCACCGACCTGAGAACTTGGAGGAGCTCATCGAGCCTGCAATGCTCAAAGCTATTCTTCGTCTCCTACTGCCGGGAACGACCAACCTGATCGGGTCTCATATCCACACTCAATTCCTTAGGGTATTGGCAATTGTATCGAAAACAAGCCCACGATTGTCAAACGAGCTTCTCAAGATGGATGTAGTGGATACGCTTTACCAAATTTTGACCGGCGTGTCACCACCACAGGATGTGGATAACACGGCTGTCAAGATGGATAGCGTGCTAGTTATGCAAGCATTGATTCATCGGCCCCGTGAACAAGTATTTGAAACTCTCAATGTTATCTGCGAGCTACTACCAGGTGTTCCAAGCCGCGATGCCTCAAAGACAGACAATCTGCTAAGCTCATACTTTGATAGTCATATGTCCATCGGACTGAGATCCCCCAAAACTAAAGAGACAGTGGAGGAGAGGCGGTCCTTGCTCGAAAACTGCAAGACCGAGCTCAAGCGTTTTGCAATGATTCTGTTCCCAACTTTGACAGATGCCTACTCGAGCACAGTCAATCTGCATGTCCGCCAGAAAGTCCTGATTGCACAGCTGAAAATGTTGCACATTCTCGAGCCTTCTTTGATTGAGGACGCCCTGCGCACAGTTCCTTATGCTTCATTCCTGGCTGCTATTCTGTCGCAGAAGGACCACCCTTCTCTCGTGTCTTTGGCTCTACGCTGCGCTGAATTACTGTTCCAGCGGCTCGAACATGTCTATCAGCATCAATTCCACCGCGAAGGAGTTATCTCCGCAATTATCAAACTCTCCGAAGGCTCTCTGTCAGGAGACCAGGAGAACATCGATTCATCCGATCCCACAAATATAAACACGACCACAGATCCATCGCGCGGCCCCAACCAAATCGCCGGGGAGACTGGGGGAGATGATGAGGATGAAGACGATGAAGCTGATGACTACGACGACGAGGATGGCGAGGATGATGACCATGATGACATGTCGGATTCCGAGGATGACTTCATGGCGGGCCCACGCAGTCTACAAAAGATGGACAATGCCCTCAACGACGTAGTTATCCGAGATGCTCAAGCTTTCCTCGAGGTATATGAAGCAAGCCATGGCGAAACCGTTCGAGCAGAGGCTCTGAGGATCTTGACAGCACTGAAATCTCTCGCCTTCGAAACTAAGTCACGCTATTCCCGTGGTGGTGAGGGTGGTCTTCTCTTATTTAAACAGCTCGCGTCATACTTTGATGGAGACGCCCTGGAGAGCATTACTAGCTCTGAATTGCTCAACTCCGGCATTATAGACGTTCTTCTGAGCGTTCTTGGCAATTTTCAAGCACCTTCTATTCGCGATGCGAGAGCCGACTTCCTGCGCGCGTTTATGGGTGTTTCAATCTCAGACAAGGCTCAAAGCCAGAGCACCGCCACAACACCTTTCAGCGTACTTATCCGCAAGTTGCAAGACTTGCTCAGCAGGACGGAACATTTCGAGGTCCTCACTGTCAGCCACAATTCGCTGGAGAATACCCGCAGCAATGCCGCCTACATGCTGAGCAAACAGCTCCGACTCAAGCTTGTTGCCGATGAAGGGTCTGAAGTTCCTCGTCCTTATCGCAACATCATGGTGTCAATCCATGCTATTGCTACCTTCAAGGCCTTGGATGACTTCCTCCATCCCCGAATCGCCGTGGCGGAAAAGCCTCGCTCCTCGCGGACCAGGGACTCGATTCTCTCCCAAATCGCCAATGCATCCCGACTCCGTGAACAGCTGGCTTCCGGGTCTGGCATGAACCTCCCAAGTCATGCAGGGGGCCCACATGACACTGTTGCCGATCCTACGGATGGCGTCAATGATCCCCCAACTGGTCACCCGCATCATCAGTCAAATCGGGTCCAAGAGGACGAAGACGAAGAGCAAGACGACGAGCCCCTTGAGTGCGCAGATGAAAGGCAATTGACCGACGAAGAAGAGGGCGGCGAGGAAGACGAGGACGAAGAACTCAACGCCATTGTTGATGATCTCGATGAGGATATGGAAAATGACAATATCTCCGACCCCTCCGCAGTCAACATGGAGGTGGCATCATCAGGTAAGGTCACAGCTCGCAAAGAGGATGGTACCCGGGTTGGCACTCCCTCGCAGACAGCTGCATCAAAACCTTCATCATCAACACCTGCTGCTTCTCTCCCCAACCGCATGCGCAATAGCTCTCTCGCCTCTGCCGGGCGCCCCTTCTCATCTTATGCCGCTGCGATGGCCTCGGTGCCCCAGGACTGGCACCTTGAGTTCTTCGTAGATGGCAAGCCCGTTACCAACGAGACAACTATCTACCGTGGTGTTCATCACGACCGTGAGGACTTGGATGAGACTAGTGCCAAGAACGTCTGGTCGGCAGTCCACACCATCACGTTTAAGCGCGTTCCTGGTCCTCCGCCGCCAGAGCCCTCGACCCTCACATCTACCACCCAGGCTTCTGAGGGTGATGCCCTTGAGATTCCAGCCTCCCTCGACAAAGACCCCACAACTTCATCCATCATTCGCCTGCTTCGTGTTCTGCACGAAATGAACGCAACGATTGATGATATCTTGACCGATAGCAAAGACTCTGCCGCCATCACGTCAGAGCCCTTGGCCCAATTCATAAACACGAAGCTCACTGCCAAGATCAACCGCCAACTCGAGGAGCCATTGATTGTGGCAAGCGATTGCCTTCCAAGTTGGAGCGAAGACCTAGCCAGGCTTTTCTCCTTCTTATTCCCATTCGAGACGAGGCATCTATTCCTGCAGTCTACTGCATTTGGCTACTCACGCGCGATGATGAGATGGCAAAATTCTCAAAGTGGCGAGGACAGCCGACGGGACCTGCGCCGCGATGATCGCCCATTCCTTGGGCGGTTGCAACGTCAAAAAGTGCGCATCTCTCGTTCTCGCATACTTGATTCGGCATTGAAGGTCATGGAGCTCTATGGGTCTTCTCCCAGCATTCTCGAGGTTGAATACTTTGAAGAAGTTGGTACTGGATTAGGGCCGACTCTTGAATTCTACTCTACTGTTTCCAGAGAGTTCTCGAAGAAGAAGCTTAAGATCTGGAGAGACACAGACGGGAGCTCTACTGCGGAATACGCATTTGGCAAGCGCGGCCTGTTCCCAGCGCCGATGAGTGATGAGCAAGCAGCCCAGGATATGGGCAAAAAGCAATTGAACATCTTCAAGGTGCTTGGAAAGTTCGTGGCCCGCTCGATGCTTGACTCCCGGATCATCGACATTTCGTTCAACCCAGCGTTCTTCCGTATCGCGGATACTCTGTCTTCGGTGGCACCATCTCTGGGCACTGTCAAGCTGGTGGATCATGACCTGGCGAAGTCCCTGATCATGCTCAAGGAATTTGTCAATGCCAAAAACGCCATTGAGGCAAACAAGTCACTTTCGCCAGCTAGCCAATCCGAGGCTGTGCAAAATATCACGGTCCACGGCGCCAGTGTGGATGACCTCGGGTTGGACTTCACCCTACCTGGATATCCTGCTATGGAGTTGATTCCTGGCGGCGCCGACGTGCCGTTGACAATCGAAAATGTTGACACTTACATCGAACGGGTGATCGACATGACCTTGGGCAGCGGTGTCCGGCGTCAGGTGGATGCCTTCCGGGCTGGGTTCTCACAGGTCTTCCCCTTCTCCTCCCTTCGTGCTTTCACTCCAAGTGAGCTTGTCATGCTTTTCGGACAAGCGGAGGAGGATTGGTCTATCGAGACCTTAATGGACTCCATCAAGGCCGATCACGGGTTCAACATGGACAGTCGGAGTGTGCGTAACCTACTGCAGACCATGAGCGAGCTGGACAACCAGCAACGCCGAGATTTCCTTCAGTTTGTCACTGGTAGCCCCAAGCTCCCCATTGGAGGTATGTTAATCCCATTTTTCACCGCATAACATCCCACTGACTAACACAATCAATTATAGGTTTCAAAAGTCTCACGCCGATCTTCACTGTCGTGTGTCGCCCAAGCGAACATCCATATACGCCAGACGACTATCTCCCCAGTGTGATGACCTGCGTCAACTACCTGAAGTTGCCGGACTATAGTGACCTGGACGTGCTGAAGAAGCGCCTCTCAGTCGCCATCAAGGAAGGCCAAGGAGCTTTCCATCTGTCCTAAACATGTGGACTGGTGTTCACACTGAAAACTTCCGCTACCTCTGCCATCCCTTCTCTTTTGCCGGCTTCCGTCTTTCTCAACTAGGACGAGAAACTATTCACGATGCGACGACGTGCGACCTGTTTCTGCTTTGTTCCTCCCCAATTCCCAAGTTTTCGGACGGGCTGTTTCGCTGTTCTTGTCTTTTCCTTCTTCATATGCCATCAGGGTCGAAAGGCGTCATGGCGGGGGTTCCTTATGATAGTGGTATTAGATAACAATGATCACTTTCTACTGGAATCTGGGTTTTCTGGTGTAGGTTTTCTCATCCTGAGGTATCATTTTGTACAAAAGTACTGTAGCACAGAGTTTATTCTTAATGCAACATGACGATTGCCCCATTAAAATAGGGTGACTTTCTCCCATCCCTCCGAGATCACCAAGGAACTACTCGTGGACTGTAACCTACATATTCATCCAGATTCCATTTCATTCAATAGAATAAAACCATCCCTATACTATGGCCGCTCCTCGAGAGATTACCATCGAATCCCTCAACGGCCATTGGGTCCTGGTAATTTATATACTCCCTCCCTTTGAAAATACTAGATCCTAACCATCTCTCCACAGAACAAAGACCTAACCAGCGAGGCAGACCCTATCCTAAAACTGGTTCGAAAGATCTCCCCAATTTCTCCACAAATACCAAGCTAATCATCATATACCTTCCATAGCAAAAAGTACCCTGGTTAATCCGCAAAGCATTCGGATTCGCAACAATATACATCAAAATCACCCAATACCAAACCCAAACCTCGGAAACAAACCAACCATCAACAAACATCGACTTCAACCAAACAGCCACCGCAGGCCTGGCCGCAACCAAAGAAGAGCGCGTCTTGGATTGGAAAATATCAGATCACGAAGACTACTTCTTCGGCAAGGTGCAAGCACAGAGTGAATTCGTGCACGGTGTTATTGATGCGGATGGAATTGTAAGGCCTGGATTTGAACTTCAGACGGAGAATGCCAATGCGGAGATAAAGAAATACTTGCGAGGGGAGATTGAGGTGGATGGGAGGAAATCGGAGGGTTTTATCGTCGAGGATTGGAGTGGGATGTCGGAAGAGGGTCCTGGGCTTTGGGTACATACTTTTGAGAGGAATCTTCAGTCTGGATGGACGGCTGAGCAGGTGAGTATTTCGATTTGTGGTTTATTGTTCATTTGCTGGCCTGTATTAGAAACTGATTGCTTGGTAGATTTGGGGGTTTGAGATGTACGGAGACTCGCGATACTTCTCTCGTCGAGGGGTGGTCATGACGACTAAGGGACAATATATGTGTGGGAAGATTGTGTTTGATTTTATAGATAGCCAATAAATAGCTTTTGAGAATGATGGGAAAATTGGGAAATCTATCATTCTAACTATCTATCAATCGTAAACTCTATGAATCTATACTCTATAACTCTATAACTCTATATAACGCAAGGGGATAACTAACTCTTCACACACACTCTAGTTCGCATAAATCTTCACCATAGACTATGAGAACCGTTAGCAAAATGCACATCAAGCAGACAGAACAAAGGGATAACTCACATCCGCAAATTTGGGCTCAATAAACAATGCCTTGGCCTCAGCAACCATTACCGCACCTTCACTGTCCTCTTGTAACAGATTAACATCAGAAACGACACCAGAGTCCACAGAAAGTGGCAAAGTCAAAGGAAGATAAGTCATGCGACCCTCAACCCAAGCCTTCCTACCCTCAACCTTAACCGTCTTCGTGCGCAGCACATACATCCGGTCGGGAAGAGCGGGTTTTCGGAAATCCACATTAAGATTAGCCGTCATACCCAGCCCGCTGGGAAGAACCGCAGAGGCACAGCGCGCAAACACCTCGTCAAAGAGAACAGTAAGCAGACCACCATGGACAAAGCCCGGGTGACCGCAGAGATCCTGACCGATGTGGAATACCGATACAACACTGCTAGCTCGGTCTGCATTCTCGGTTTGGACTTCGGTTTTGTCGGTCGATAGCCACATGTATGGTGCGAAGGCAAGCTTGCCTGGACCGGCTAAGCTGCCACCCACGAAGTGGTGCTGTCTGATAGGTGGTGGGATTGCAAGATGGGGACGGGTTTCCTTGTAGGTGCTGTGTGTTTCGCGGAGGGTTTGGACGAGAGGGATTTGGGAAACAAGGGTGTCGAGGGTTGTAGATCCATGGCGTGGTGATTGAGTCACGGGTGGAGATTGTGACTGGGTCTGAGAAAGGAATTGAGGTGTTTCTGTTTGGCTAGGGAGGGCTTGGTTATGAACCACTGCCGACCGTGTTGGACCTTGTTGGTGAAGACGCGCGATAGGTGCTGCGGGCGTGTATATTTTGAATGCTGAACGGTTTTGCGATCGGAAAAGCCGACGCGCTGTGAGTGATATGGTTGACATTTTGGAAGTATGTATGAAGCCGCTATTGATTCTAGTTCATGCACGTTAGAGGGGCTTGCTTGATCGCTGACCGGGTACTCCATACATATTGCAGATCTTGTTGAGTTTGTCGATCGTCTTCGTACTGTTGACAGTTTGGACTTGGTATAGGAAGTATACCACACTTCGACTTTTGCGATGACGAAGAGTGTAACCTGCCACTATCTGGATTCATCTTGTTTCTGCTTTTTTTTCTGCTGGACCCAACAGTGGGGCTCAAGACCTTGGAACAGCCGATGATCGGACCGGGATGCCAAGACATATAGTTCGGGATGCCGAGAACTATAAGATGCCGTAGATCTATATCAATATCACTTCATATGTCAACATTCTTCAACGGAGAACTGAAGAGCTGAAGAGCTGAAGATCTGTAGATCAGATGTCGTAGTATAACGCATTAGTATAGTAAGAGTGGTCCTAGACGGGGGTCCTTCCTCGTTGGGGGCGACCATGCAGCGCGCGTTCACTGTGGTGTTCTCATGGGAACAGGACTCAGTCTCGTCTTTTCCTCTTCTAGTTCTCTGTCATAACATCTTTGCCCTCCAGTTTGAGCATCATCTGTTCTCTCTTTTAGCTCCAAATCAAGTCATTTCTCATCGTATCTTTCAAGATGGCGGATGAAAACAACCTCTCTCCTTCTTCTGGCGATGACTCTGGGTCTGACACTGAGTGGTACTCTGCCTCTGAGACTGCCACCAGTCCTGGCCCTGGCGCACCCAATGCCTCCCAGACTGCCATCAACCCATTGGGTTATGGCCTGAACAACCCTTTCGGTCCTGGCTCGGGTAACACCCGCCAGACCGTGACCAACCCGTTCCGCTCTGGCTTGGCCAATACCAGCCAGACCGCTGTGAACCCTTTCGGCCCTGGCGCGGGCACCATCATCCCCCAGGCCATCACCAACCCGTTCCGCTCTGGTTTGGTCAATGCCAACCAGACTGCCAATCCTTTCGGTCGTGGCGTGGGTAACACCCCCCAGACCGTTGCCAACCCATTCCGGTCTGGCTTGGCCAACACTACCCAGACCGTTGCCAACCCTTTTGGTCCTGGCGCGCGTACCATCCCCCAGGCCAACAACAACCCTTTCGGTTCTGGAGTGAACAACACCACCCAGACCGCCGCCAACCCTTTCCGCCCTGGCTGGGCCAATCCCCCCCAGCCCAACAATCCTTTTGCTGCTGCCCGGATCAATGGCACCCAGGGCAACAACCCTTTCGTCTCTGGCTGGGGCATGCCGTCGTCCCAGAGCAGCAATACTTTCGGTGCTGGAGTGGGCAATGCAGCCCAGACCACCTACAACCCTTTCCGTGCCGCCGCCAACGTCGACGACCCGCTGACCCCCAATGGGAGATTGACCAATGGCCACGGCCACGGCCACGAATGGCGGGCTCCTCACCCAACTGACTTCAACCCCCTCTACCGCCCCCCCTCTGACGACACCGACGGGGAGGACGGGGAGGAAGATGAAGAGGATGAGGAGGAGGACGACGAAGATGAAGTCCTCTCCGACTTCTCCGATGAGGAAGATGAGGAAGAAGAGGAAGAAGAGGAGGAAGAGGAGGAAGAGGAGGAAGAGGAGGAAGAGGGGGGAATCATCTCGGCCTTGGAGGCCGCGTTGGACGCCATCTTGGCGGAGGGCAACGAGGAAGAGGAGGATGACGCTGACGACTCCAGCGACGGCGATGAGGACGCCTACCTGGACGACGCGTAGGCAAGTAAATGCTTTACTTGAATGCAAGGTATGTATTACATTATCTTTTCTCCTGGGCTTCAGTCAGCTTCACTTCATCCTATTCTCGCTTCGGACTCACATCGGCTTCATTGCTAACTCATTTGCTTGTCATTAGGTGCCGGTGAGGAGAGCGAAGCTGCTTCCTCATCGGCTTCCTCAGCCTTGCGGCCCCACCACGGCTGACCTTAAGCGTGGTGAGGCACAAATACTATGATGACGGGGGAGAAGGGGGTGGAGGGGAGGGAAGTGGGGGGGATGCTTCTTTGAGTCGGCCGCGGGCGGCCGACGATGTATGATTTGGACCCGCATGGGCCGCTTGCTGTTTGATTCCGGCGTGGAGGATGGCAATGCACTGGGTTCGCCCAGTGTAGTTGTCACGCACGCCAGGAGCAGCCGCTCATGGGTCCCGTTGTGTTGAGTATCTTTTCTCTTTGTGTTGAGTGTTTTTGTTTTTGAGTTGAGATGAGTGATGAATGTCATTTTCGTTTCAACTCCCCCAGTTCACATCCTTTACACCGGGGACGCACCTCAAGAGTGGAAGTGACTGACAGAAACCCTGCTGTATAAAGCATGAAGACCGAAGCAGAGTTGGAAGATCGTCGGACGTTTGTAAGTCGCAATACGACAAAATACGGTCCGACGCGCGGGCTTTGAGTCGAAACTTTTGGAAATGCCCATGCCTTTACGGAGTACATTAATTTATATACACCGAGAAGTAAACCCGACGACGTCCGAGCCATATTTTATCGAATATATGCCGGGTTGTGAAGAATCCAAATACATTGGATCTATTGGAAAAGGCTACCAATGCATTTGATACTGACAACAAGGCTTCTAGAACAAGGTCCCATCACCAGTGTTCAAGATAGGACTGCACTTCGTCTCCGGACGTTTAGCCGCTGCAAGCTCCCGACCCGCTTTCCAAGAGCCCGCCTCCAACACCTGAGGTAGAGACAACTGGACCCGATCCAAGCGCGCGAGGATCTTCGTATGCAGCATATCAAGGAGCGCAACAGTCATCGCACGCCATTCCACAATCTCGTCATCGCCCGCACCAAAGGAAGGTAGACTACCGCCGGACAGACTCAACCCTCGCTGCAGTGACTCGGCCTTCAATTCTAGAACTCCCATGTCGACAAGCATTCCTCCGTTGCGGTACTCCGGCAAACCAGTCCCCAGCTCGGTATTGGACCATGAGACCGACAGCAGACGAGAGAACGGCACCATCAATGAGTACGCTAGCCATTGTGTCAGCTTATGGAACGGTTGGATGTTGGAGTATGGCTTCGACTCCGATCCAGGCTGCTGGGAAAGTGCCCGCAAGGGCCATGCATCGCCGATGGGCTGTCCATTAATGTGAGTACGATCAGACGGCCAGATAGGGATCAGGAGACGCTGTAGCACGTTCCAGAGATCCTTGTAATCGAGCTTTCCGCTATCATTTGATTTGGCAATGAGATAGTCTGGATGTTTTGAGATCTGTTTAGTTACTTTGATCAAAGTTTCAAGACTAACTGGGCTTCATGGGCGGTATGAACTCACCAACAAGATTACCAGGACGGCCAGTGGGACCAAAGATATCTTTCAAATTCACCAAAGATTCGCCGAGTTTACGGAGGATATCTGTACGTGCAGCTACTCCGATCATGGGGTTGGCATCATCGACCTGGAGTCCACGGGATAGGATGTCTACATTGATATTTCGCAATGTATCCCCTAGCATGAGTCAGCTAACATTGAATATAACATTGAATGCATGAGCAAACGCTTACCATTGGCGGTGTGTTTCACCGACGAATCCTTGCCAGCAAAGTCGCCGTTTAGGAACATATGCAGGGCCGCCACCGCAATACCTTCGCTTCGATTGAGCGTCAGACCGCTTTGTGACTCATTGAATTTCCAAAAGTCTCCGGCGCCAGCATCCAACAGGACGGAGACGAAGAAAAGATCTATCAATCTGCGAGTCTTTTCGATGGTGTCACATTTCTCCTCATCCCATTGAGCTAGGAGAGTGGCTATGCGGGGAACCCCGCCGACTTCGAAATGCTGCCAGCGTCCATGGGGCGGAATTAGGTGATATTTGTCAGGGCCAAAGTCGCGCTATTATAGATAGTGAGCTTTTTTATGCTTGGAACTGCAAGTGTTCGCTCTGGGAATGTGCTAGCCCTACCTGGATCAGTTTAAGTACATAGTCGGTGGCATCTTCCATGCGTTCAGGGTGGTAGTTGAAATGATTTAGACGACCCTGTTCGGCTAGTTTGAGGACTTCATGAGCTCTTGTACGGACGGCTTCTAGGCCTAATAGTTCTTCAATTTGGGGATCCATGTTGATTCGAGAGAATGGGTGAGGTGAGGCTGGATGGCCTCGGGAGGTCAAGAAAAGGGCGTTTTATTGCTCGGAGCTAGGAAGGCGGGGGAAGATATGCACTTATGTAAATAGCTGCATATATGCCGAGTAAACTAGTTACCATTAGGCAAAGTGTCTTGAATGACATCGACTATCCTGCTCAGGTGTTGGGGTATTCTTTGTCACAGATATGTTATCTGTCTGATATCGGAGAAGTCCGATAACGTTGGGCTGTGCACTTTGGAAGGATTTAGGAGTCAAGAACATATGCAAAGTAGTTTTGGTATAGACTAATAGCGACACTAAGATTTTTTTTACAAACCCAATGCTTCAGGAAATTCAAAATTAGAAAGTCAGAGGGTCAAGGTGGCCCAGGAACGCGTCGTTGCCTTCACCACGAAGAAGAGCATCAATGTCAATGCGACCGGCCGTAAGATACTTCTCACTGACACCGATGTTCACTCGCTGGGCAAGGTGTTGCTTGAGCTCCGCACGAAGCCCGGCCATTTCGCTCTTGCTCGTTTCGCTGGCCTCCTTGTCACGTCTTTCGCGGCCACCACCACGACCACGGCCTCTACCCTTAGACTGATCGAACTCGTCACTGTCATACTCAACACCGAGATCATCGGCCGCAGCGCGGAGCCAGTTGTCCTCGGTGTTGACCTTCTCCTTGGCGATAGTGGAGTCGGTAATTCGCTTGGCGAGAGCCATGCGGGGGCGGAGGCGAGAAACCACTCGGCGATCAATGTCGAGAGACTCGAGAGGAACCTTCTTGCTAGGTCCGTCAGCGCCATCGGCCTTCTTCGCCTTCTTGGCATGGATCTTGCCAGCGAGACGGGCAACACCGACAACCTCGTCAGGAGCACAGATGAGGATACTCTTTCCGGACTCACCGGCACGCGCAGTACGACCGGACCGGTGGACGTAGGCGTCTGCTGTGCGAGGAACGTGGTAGTGGATGACGCAGTTAATGCCCTTGATATCCAAACCACGAGCGGCGACGTCGGTGGCGACAAGGATTGAGCTTGGGTTGGCAGTAGGAGATGAGAAACGTTCGATGGAACGGAGTCGGGCTTTCTGGGCCATGTTTGAGTGGAGTGCGAACACAGGAAGTTGGAGAGCTTGCAAAAGCTGAGTGATGCGGCGGACGGCGGAGATGGAGTTTGTGAATACAAGTGTGCGGTTCTTGGGATAGTAGAGAAGAACTGAGTAGAGATAGAGGTCCTGATCATTTGAATTAGCATTGGTATTCGAGTGGTTCAAAAATAAAGTGTCTTACCTTTTCCATAGCAGGGCACTCGACGATTCCTTCCTTGAGTCCGATAGCCATCTGTGACTCTGGGTTCACATCGATGAACTTGGGCTTCTCCTCACGGAAATTCAATTTCTTGAGAAGGTACTCCATAGACGCTTTGTTGTCCAACATATCATCACCCGACCAGCGGCTTTTGCCTGCTAGCTTTTGTTGAAGATCCTTGTGGAATGTGGCCGAGAAGACAAGAGTCTGCCTGTGGGATGGCGCCTCCTCTTCTTCTTCCTGGTCCGCGTCTGCAATATCTCCGGCTTGATGTTTGTCCAGTGCATTAAGGATATCTTCCACCTCCTTGAAATGTCCTTCACTCAGCAGTCTGTCCGCTTCGTCGACGACCAGGAACTGGATTTTCTGCATTTTGCGGATCAAACCCGTTCCTGTGCTTAGAATCTCCCACACTCGGCCGGGAGTTCCAACGACAATATCCGCCGTGGCAAGTTGTCTCTGCTGCTTCTGAATAGACATACCACCGGTAATAAGGGCGATGCGTGCGTTTGTATCCGGGGAATTGGCAATAAGCTCTCCGATATGCTTTCCAAGCTGATGCGCCAGCTCTCGAGTGGGAGATAGAATCAATGCAATCGGGGTTTTGTTATTTTCAGACTCGTCGGACTGTTCCCCCTGTTTTCCTCTCTTGTCCAAGTAATGTTCGATAATGGGAATACCGAATGCCAATGTTTTACCGGAACCTGTTGAGGCCTTTCCAACAACATCGTGCCCATCGAGAATGGCAGGAATACTGGCTTTCTGAATGGCCGATGGGGAGCTGAACTTCATTTTGGAAAGAGCCGTAAAGGTCTCGGGAGAAAGATTAAGCCCATCCCAAGCCGACACGTCCACACCGTCGTCCTCTTCGACGTCGTCGAGAGCCGCGAAAGAGAGCCCGGCCTTGATGTTCTTGTTCTGAGCAGGTTTGGATTCCTTAGGTTTTTGTTCCTTGGGTTTTTGCTCCTTGGACTTTTGCTCTTCTTTCTTGGCTTTATTTTGCTCCTTCTTCTTGTCCTTCTTCGACTTCTTATCTTCCTTCACTTCGGTTGCAGCGGGAGTCTTCTCGGTGGCAGGAGACTTCTTGGACGAGTCTTCGTCGCTAAAACCACCCCATTCCTCTCCATCATCTTCAGACGGGGGTTTGATAATAGATTGCGTTGGCTTGCCAGACTTGGCCTATCCATCCAACAATATGTATTAGCATTTAGTCAACATGATGGATCAAAGCAAGTCATACCTTGAAATGAACTCCTCCGTCGCTCTGTTTTATGATATCAACACCCTCAATCTCCTCCAGTCCGAAGAAACCTTCTGCATCCTCCATTCGATCTGGCATAGCAACTTCCTTCCAGTTGAGATCCTCAACTCCGACAGAGACATGGTTGTCGCTTGAAGCTGCGTCAGACTTGACGGCTTTCTTGCGCTTGTTTGCCTCAGCCACCTGGGCTTTGGGGTCGCGTGCTCGCTTTTGACCCATTATGAACTGAGTAATTCTTGAGTACTACAGTGTGTTCCGGTAGGCAAATAATCCAAGTACGCCGTCGAGGAAGATTCGCAAAGAAAAAAAGCGGCAGAAATTTTAGTCCGCCTTTGGAATCTTATCTTTTCGTTCCCCACGTTCGCCGCAAAATTAACCCACTTTGACATACTAGGACTGCCAATTGCGCTTGAGCAGCCTGTTTCAAAATGGGCAAATCATCCAAGGACAAGCGCGATGCTTATTACCGTCTTGCCAAGGAGCAAAATTGGCGCGCCCGTTCCGCCTTTAAACTTATCCAGATCGACGAGCGATTCGACCTATTCGAGCACGAGAACCCGGACAATGTGACGAGAGTCGTGGATTTGTGCGCTGCACCTGGAAGTTGGAGTCAAGTACTCAGCCGTGTCTTGATCAAGGGTGAAAGCTTTGGGCGGCGGGCATGGCTCGAGAAAAAGCGGAAAGAACAACAGGGATTGGAGGCCGCAGACACGACGACGACCGATGATGATAAAATGGACTGCGATGAGCCTTCTCCAAGCTCCGAATTAAAGCCCCGGAAGAATGTCAAGATCGTATCCATCGATCTGCAACCCATGGCACCGCTCGAAGGTATCACCACCCTTAAAGCTGATATCACACACCCTTCTACGATTCCTCTCCTCTTGCGTGCCCTGGACCCAGAAGCATACGAACAACCCTCCACTCCCTCCGACGCTCCATCATCAGTCACAGCAGCTATTAGGCAACCTCACCCCGTCGATCTTGTCATCTCCGACGGTGCCCCAGATGTAACAGGCCTGCATGACCTAGACATTTATATTCAATCACAACTCCTCTACGCAGCCCTAAACCTTGCTATGGGAGTTCTCAGACCTGGCGGCAAGTTCGTCGCCAAGATCTTCCGCGGCCGCGATGTCGACATTCTCTACGCGCAACTGCGGACTGTCTTTGAGCGCGTCAGCGTCGCGAAGCCGCGCAGTAGTCGCGCTAGTTCCTTGGAGGCATTTGTGGTGTGCGAAGGCTTTATTCCACCCGTTAGTGATAGCGGGGTGGTCGGTATGGCCGCATTGAAAAATCCACTTTTCGGCGGTGCCGCAGCTCCAGTGGCCGTGTCAGAAGATGGCAATGTGGGCTTGGAAGTCCGCGAGGAGATCGACCAGGACACACAGGCCCGAGATACCGTGGCGCAACCCGCCGCAATTAGCAGCCCTGCGCCTAATCACTCCACTGAAGTCCGCCACCTTCAAACCACAACATCACAAGACCAACCCCAATCCCAGCCCCAGAAACTGTCCAACAAGTTCGCTGTTGAGAACCGGTGGATTCCGGCGTTTATTGCTTGTGGTGATCTTTCTGCTTGGGATTCCGATGCGACATATACCCTACCTCCGGATTACGTTAATTTGGATCCTATTCAGCCACCCACTGCACCGCCGTATCGTCGGGCATTGGAGTTGAGGAAGGAAAAGGGCGGTGCATATGGAAAGACAAAGTATGGGCACAAATAGATGGGTCACGTTTGATTGTTACGTTGCATGAGTTTCAAGAAAAAGTTGTATGTATAGACGACCTAGACACGACATAGCATTTTGGAGGGTCACGCTAGGAAGGCATTGTCTTCGAAGCAGATACCCAAATACATTCCATTGAATTATATATATTTTTTACCACCAAGGGATCTAAACTTAGGAGAGATTTGACTGAGGATCGTGAAATTCTAAATGCATTTTTGAAGTCTCTTCAGGGCTAGTGCACTAGCCCAAATCAGGATCTAAATACAAGGGGGAATAAAAAGTAAAAACATGCCAATCGTACAATCATGCCATGCGAAAACCAAGCAAAAAAAGTCTAGATCTAGTAGACCTCCAAAACGTAGCGCTCCTCATCCTTCAGCTTCTCAATCTCCTTGCGTGTGTCAACCTTCTTGCCGTTGTTCTTGGCTTCGGTGACAATAGCCTCCTCCAGAACAGCGGTGACATCGGGCACGGGCCAAGTGGGACCGCACAGGTAGAAAGCACCCTCCTCACGAATGTAGGCCTGGATGATCTCGGGCAGGGTCTGGCGCATACGGTCCTGGATGTAAATCTTCTCAGGCTGATCACGAGAGAAAGCAGCGCCAAGGAGGGTGATAACACCAGCCTCCTGGTAAGCCTCCCATTCCTCGCCGTAGCAGTACTCCTCGCGCTGGTGACGGGAACCCATGTACAGCAAGACAGCGCCGATCTCCTTGCCCTGAGCCTTCTCGAGGGCGCGGTGCTGGACGAAGGCACGGAAGGGTGCGAGACCAGTACCAAGACCGGCCATGATAAGAGGCTGGGTGGACTTGGGGGGCAGCTTCATGACACTGGACTTGACGCTGACGGTGATGGGGGAACCGGCTTCCAGGCGGCTCAGGTAGCGGGTGGCCAGACCGAAACGGTCGCGGCCGTTGGGGTCGACCCAGTTCACGGCGACAATCATCAGCGCGACCGTGGTGGGGGTCACCTTCTGGCACGAGGCGATCGAGTACTCACGGCGCTTGAGGGGACCGATGATGCGGACGATCTCGTGGAAGTCGGGGTGAGCGGAGGGGTACTCGAGCAGGATGTCGGCGAAGGTGACGGTGTCAACCTCGGCGCGACGCTTGAACTCGGTGGCACCGTCGGGACCACCCAGGATCTGCAAGTTAGCCTTCTCCTTCTCGTCGGTGGCAAACTCGGCAAGGGCCTCGTAGAAGCGCTTGGGGGGGCGACCGAAGATGTCGACGTTCTGGACCAGAGCCTGGTAGACAGTGCGGTTCTCCAAAACGGCAGGGTCCTCGCGGCTGGGAACCTCGACAATGGCGTCGGCGTCCAAGCCGTAGAACTCGATGAACTTCTTGATGTCCTCAGGGTCGTTCTCGGCGTGGATACCGAGGGCCTCGCCAATGTCGTACTTCAGGCCAGTCTCACCAAGGTCGAACTCGATGTGGAAGATGTTACGATCATAGGTGGTAGGGGTGAGACGTCGGTTCTCCTTGACGTGGACAGTGAAAGTCTTGTGAGCAAGGTCAGGGCGAAGGGCATCTCTGGTGCCATAAGCCTCCTTGAACGCAAGGCCACGAGCGGCAGTCTCCCAGCCCTTGAGAAGAGTGGGGGGCTCGGACTCGTCCTTGTCGAATGAAACAAAGCTGTTCGCGACGATGTCCTTGGGGAGCTGAACGACCTCGCTGACGTCCTCGGGCTCCTTCCAGGTCTCGGGAACCTCGATCTGGCGGAGCAGCTTCTCGAGATCCTTGGTAACATTATCCAGGGCCTCAGCATTGCCGGTGATCGCGGACAGCTTCTTGGTTGCCAGAGCCTCCTGGGCAGGCAGAGCGACACGCACGAACGAAGCCTGGAGGACAAGAGCATCCAGAGACGAGTCCCCGATAGCAGATGAGTCGACGACGAAGACGGAGATGCCACGCTGGGCGACAGCCTGTTTGAAGGCAGCAGGAAGCTTCTTCTCCAAATCCTCATCCTTGATACCAGGGGCATTCACAATGACCTTGGCATTGTCCTTAACAGAGGCCAGAACATCAACATCGTTCAGCAGCGGGATGTTGCCAATGTAAGAGACCTCAGCAGCAGTGACTGCGTAAGGTGCGTCAACAATCTTAGCGCTCTTGCGGATGTCAACACGGATGGCACCACCCTGGACGAGGTTGTCGTGAGTCTGGCTGAGGGTTACGTTGCTGGCCGAGTCGGCACCAAGAGCCTGGCTCAAAGTCTGAGCGGCAGCCTCGGTAACGGAGGTGTCAACATCCCAGAAAGTGTACTCCTGCACGGAAGCAGGGTCCAGCAACTGCAGGGAAGCGTTGGTTTCACCGTCGACGGCGAGAATAGGCTGGTCGTACACGCGCTGGAATGCAGCAGCGGTGGAGATGAGATCCCAACGCTGGGAGCGGGGGTACTTGATCTCAACACAAGCCGGGTTGTGTTCACGGCCAGTGGCGAAAGTCAAAGAAGCAAGAACATCCTCATAGAGAGCAGAGTGGACACCCTCTTCCTGGACAGCCTGCTCAGAGGCGACCTGTCCAAGAACGGCGACAGTCTTGGTGGATTGGGGAAGAACGCGCAGGAACTCCTCCTCGATGAAGGGGCGGTAGACGCGGACATTCACGACACCGACACGGACACCATCCTTGGCGAGAGAGCGTGCGATCTGCGCAGTAAGAGTGGCCTCGACAGTGCCGAAGGCAATCAGGACAGAGGTGGGCTCAGAGTGACCGTGGTACTCGAAAGCACCGTAGTCGGTTCCGAGCTCGCCGTTCAGGGTCTTCAGCAGATCCAGAACCTTGCCTTGGGCATCCAGGTGACGGTTGCGGGACTCATCGAGAGACTTGCGGATGGTCTCATATGTGCGAGTCAGACCATCCTTGTCGAGAACATCAATGACGCGGGTGGTGTCACGACCAACACGAACGCCATCATAGATGTGGATCGAGGGGAGGATAGAAGAGAGCAACGTGGTGAAGAGAGCCATGTGCTGGGACTCATGGGCGGAACCACTGGAAACTAGACCAAGACCGAGGTCCTCAGCCAGAGAGAGGGCGGAGGCATAGTCGGAGACAAGGCCATCCTCACCGGCGTAGTCTACGGCGGCGACGTGTGCAGCCACGGGGCTAGCGACGGAGTAGAGCAGAGAGAGTTGCTCCAATGCGGCGCGCATGTAAGGGAGGGTTGCTGAAGAAGCAACAATACCCTGGGGGATGTGGCGCTTCTTCAGATCAAAGTCCTGAGAGAAGAGGTAGCCAAGGGCCATGTTGCCGGCACCCTGGCGGGTTTCCAGAGCCTTGACAGAGGGAGACTCGCCATTGGCATTAGTCTCACCCTTGGAGGTCCATTCCTTGAGAGCAGCATCAAGATCGAAAGTCTCCGGCGAGTAGGAGAAGATCTTATCACTCAGCAAGTATGTAACTTGCTGGATGAGCGTCTGGGCTGTGACATAGGTCGGGCCATTCAAGGCCGACAGGGTTGGAACTGATGAACCCATTACTTCTTCTTGATACCGGATATTAAACCGATATCTGTTAAAGATCAAAAACAAAGAAGAAGGTGGGGGGAAAGAGAATCTCCCCTCTCCATGACTTGGTTATAGAGAAAAACCCCAGGCAACTTGCCCAAAGCGGTTAGTGGCAATTGCGTGCTTGCTTATCGGGCGATAAGATTTTTCAAAAAGTGGCGGATCCGTCCGCTCTCGGAGCATTACTCAGCCGTGCCGTACACGTGACCTCCCGGTCGTCCCTGGCAGTTTATGCTTTTTACCGCCTTTACGGCTTGTCAAGATTGATCAGCAATCTACGGAGTACTTTGCGCTACAAACAAGTGTTGGCGCACAGTGCAGTTTTCCTTTGAGGTGATTTTGCTTGGTGAGGATAGCCAGACTGCCTACTTATGTATGTATATAGGTACTTCTGGTCTGACAGATGATCCTCTAATTGATATAGCGCATCCAGAACGCTCAAGTCAGAGCTGCTTAGTTTCGCAAATCCTTGGAGCTCACCTTTCCCCGTGATTTTCATAGTTTCGTGTACTGCCGTAGTTTCAATTGCTCGGCTGCTTATACGTCCTCTGTAAGACTTTAATAATCTGATCTATCTACCTGGGTATTTGGCTTCGGACGATACCTGTCCCACTAGAAGGTCTCACATATTTACCTACAAATTTGATAGTAATGACCTTTTTATAAAGCTGAGTGTTAGAATCTGCATTTGTAGCGACGAACTATAACGACAAGCGCACGTGATTTGCACGCTTGTGCACGCTGGTGAACGGCATGCATCTGCACAAGTCACCCGAGCCTCGGTCGCCCACTTTACCCCGGAATGCGGAGAACCCATTCCATCCCCTCATAGACTCTATAATCATCTTGATACATAAACACCCTTAGTGTCCAATGCATAGTGGCAAACAAGTTTCTTGATAATATATATCTTTATCGACTCTGCCATTATGGCGTACAACTCTCCAAATCCCATCCCATTCTCAGAGCCACCTTACCTTCGTGGCCTCCCTTCTCCCTACATCACACCTGCCCACCGCCGCTTCCAACAAGCATGTCGTAAATTTGCAACGGAGAATTTGATTCAACATGCATTGGAGTGGGAACGTGAAGGAACAGTCCCCGAGCATGTATTCCACACATTCTGCAAGCATAATATGCTGTTGCCCAACATGCCGGCCCCATTACCTGTGGATTGGCTGAAGCGCCTGGGAATCAACGATATTCTGGGAGTCAAAGTTGAAGACTGGGACTACATCTACACTGGAATTTACTGTGATGAGCTATGCTAGGAAAAATATCTCACTGTGCCTCTCAATTCCAGGATAATTGACCGATAGCTTGCAAATAGATTGCCCGTTCTGGTCTTAGTGGCCCCGGTGCATCTCTGACCGCCGGATTCGCTTTTGGAATTGCGCCAATCTACAAATTTGGTAGTGCTGAGTTACAAGAGCGGTTCTTACCCGACCTGCTTACAGGTAAAAAGAGAGGCTGTATTGCCATCACGGAGCCCGAGGCCGGTAGTGATGTCGCGAATATCACCACCACTGCCGTCAAGAGCGCTGATGGTCAGCACTACATTCTAAACGGATCCAAGAAATGGTAAGAGGCAACTCTGTAGAAATGATAAAGCTATGAGCTGATACCTATAACCAGGATCACGAATGGTATCTGGTCGGACTATACCACCATGGCCGTGCGAACGGGTGGACCAGGAGCCGCGGGTCTTTCCGTTTTGGTTGTGCCATTAAAGGGCCACCCCGGTGTTACAATGCGCCGACTCAAAGTCTCGGGACAGATCACAGGCGGGACCACATACATTGAGCTTGACGACGTCAAGGTTCCTGTGTCGAACATCATTGGCAAAGAAGGCGACGGCATGCGGATTATCATGACTAACTTCAACCACGAGCGACTTGTTATTGCCGTGGGAGTCACTCGCCAGGCTCGTGTGGCCCTTTCTGCCGCTTTCTCGTACTGTCTCAAGCGCGAGGCTTTCGGAAAGACGCTCATGGACCAACCCGTGGTCCGCCATCGGTTAGCTAAGGCAGGCGCTGAGCTTGAATCTATGTGGGCTTGGGTTGAGCAAATCTTGTACCAACTGGTTCATCTCAGCAAAGAGGAAGGCGATCGTCAACTTGGCGGCCTAACGGCATTGGCTAAAGCGAAGTCCGCTATGGTTCTAAACGAGTGTGCCCAAACAGCGGTGTTGTTGTTCGGAGGAAGTGGATTTACTAAAACTGGTCAGGGTGAATTGGTCGAAGGTATGTTCGCTGGATTCTCAGTCTGTGGTTGGAACAAGCTAACAACGCCTCTAGCTATTCTTCGCGATGTTCCTGGTGCCCGTATTCCGGGTGGCTCGGAAGACGTGCTCCTCGATCTGTCTGTGCGTCAATTGGTCAAGCTCTATCAGGCTGAAGAAAAGAAGCTCTCACAGAATGCCAAGATTTGATTTGGTTATAATCTAAACTTTGGATCTTTGGGTATCACTTATCCGGCTTTTCGGTCAATATACTCGAACTTCCATTCATATCAATACACAGTATAATATTGCCTTCTATTGGGGCTTTTGTTAATGCAACTGAACATAATCATACCAAACTTAAAAGGCTAAGTAGACTTAGGGCTTGGACTCTCCGCTAGTGGATTACCACATCTAGTAGCGCGTCCGAAGCAGAATCGAAATTGGCAGTCGTCTTGGTCCGTAGAAGTATGTGAAGTCGACAGGCATCATATATCATATGGTACTCTCTTGAGTCCGGGATCAACTATTGTTATGAAAGCTTGTACGGCATCATGGCCTTTGCATTTGAAAGATAGAATGTCTTTACTGATATTTGGAGCAATTCTGCCATAATCTAATAGCAACCAGCAATTAACCCTTTCTTTCCCGACAAGACGGGAATTGATCTCCAAGAACGCCGTGCAAGACTTCCATACCCGCGCACAATCCCTCGTGGATAATACCAACGTGGGCCGTCTTCGGTTAGAGCCTTGCGAGAAATGGGCGCAATTTTCTCGTCAACTTCGTGGACTTCATGATCTTCTCCTGTCTATTCTGTAGCTTTTCTCTGACGCGATCTTGTTATGGGCCCGATATCTTCCAGGGCCCAGTATGAGTTCTTTTGGGGGGCTTTCCTTGGAACCGCTTTCCTCTTGTTGATCAAATCTTTCAGTACGGGGTATACATGTGCCTGGAGTAAGTGTGTGCTTTGATCTGCACATGCCCCGTGCTCCAAGAGTAGCTCTATCATGATAGTATTGATCACATGTTGCCTTGTGCCTTTCTTTTGCTTATTCCACGGTAATGTCAAAAGGTTCCACATAATTTCGCCTCCGCTTTTTCCACGAGAACGAGTGCTCGCCCCTGGTTTCAAGAGATGTTCCAAGATGCCCGGATTCTCAAATCTGATACCTAGTGGTGTCTCTCCACGTCGGTTCTTTAGGTTAACCTCGGCACCAGACCGCAAGAGCAATGCTACAAACTCCTTTTGGACTTTCATATCTGCCAAGAATGCGCCAGGGGCGAAGGCAACATGAAGTGGAGTGTTTCCTTTCGAATCTTGTGCGTTTAAATCAGCACCATAACCGAGCAACAGACTGAACAATTTCTCCGGCGTTTTCCATGGGCTCTTGGGAATCCTGTGCAGGGCAGTAGACATGGTGTCATCAGACTGGAAATGAGGATCTTCCCCGTGAGCCAGCAGCAACTGGATCACAGTGACAAACTCATTCTCTCCTTTGAACTTTGACGAATCATTATATAGTGTCTTCCTACCCCACACGGATTGGGTGCCTTCTCGAGATAGTGTGCCAAATTCAAGAGCACATCCAAGAGGAGTAAGCCCGCATGTTACGCCCACGAGGTCTACATGGGCGCCATGCTGGAGGAGTAAACTCGTCATGTCGTAGTATCCCAGAGTTGCCGCATATTCCAGGGCAGAGATATCTGTTCCGAGATTGACTTGAGCTCCATTGCGCAGAAGGAGCTCCACCATATTCGCATGACCAGACCCGATGGCAAGGAGCAAAGGTGTGTTGATCGCGCTGTTCCGGGGGGCCACTGGAATGTTCACATCTAGGTTGTTGCGCGATATTAGGTGCTAGGTCCCCCGTTCAAATCCTCTCTGTAACAGCCATGGCAGCGCATAACTTGTAGTATGTATGTCTTGTTTGTAAAGGATATTAACCACGGTATCATAAAGCACACGATTACATCGCAGAAGTGAGAATCTATCTCGGTTCCATGGTAGGTATGATGCAACAAGACAGATTAACTCGAAGGGCAAGGAGTCAAGAGTCATCTTGAAATGAAGTTGGAGCTCTGTCCACACACAACAAGAGAAAAAGTCTCAGTAGATAAGTAAGTTGAGGAGGAAGATGTAATGATCATCAATTCAGTTAACCCATGTTTAGCCCTAAAGTTTCCGGAACCTACTGTGTATGACTTAATCGTATACACCTTACAGTTTATTAACAGTTTGGTGTTATCTGCGCAACGCTCTGTGATGTTTGACTCGTAATTTCTACTGGTTCAGTGGGCGTATTGGAGCATGGCATGGTGATGTCCAATGTTTGATCACCTGCCTCAGGTATTGACGTGACCATCAATCATACAAGTCTAGCCTTCACACTCAACCTTGGGATAGACAACTACATGTGTAGAGAAACCTTGTTTATCCCAGGAACATCCCAATTCAAAATGGCAATTATTCCTTTCTAGGGAGAATCCATGGATATAGTGCATTTCGGACAATTTCATGACTGATTGGGTATGCCGCGATTATCTCTCCCATCTGCTTTTGTTACTCCTCCCAGTTGAAATTAACTATAATCCGCCCAGCCACTTGCCCCTTTCGCAGCTTCTCAACTCCTTCAGGCAATCGATTGATAGGATAAACCTCGGAACCTTGCTGCAGCATGTTTCTCCCGTATTTCCGTTTATATGGCCTGAGCTGTGGATTAGGAAGCCGAAGAGCTACGTGCATTAGATCTCATTAGAAATTATATGCCAGTCTCCTGTTTCCTCTAATAAACGTGATACTACAATTTCATTGGTTTCCCTGGAATTACACTCAACTCGTGTATGTTTAAGTATAAAGGAAAATATTTCAATGTTTCAAGCCCAGTACATTGTACTTCAAGCACTCTTGCTATGATTATCGCCAAATGAATTTATAAACCAGAGATGCATGTCGACAATGAATTGACAATAACACTTTACACCTAGCAGCCTTGTTTTTATCATAAGTGAATAATATTTGTTGAATTAACAAGATGCAACCCCTAGGGCTGGATTGGAGAGGCGGAATACTTCCGTTGATAGCAGCCCCTTTTCGCTCTTTGGCATATCACATCTTGGATATATTGCTACTACTTTTAGATTGACATCTCGAAGACGAGTTTAGATAAGTAGCAGACCCTCGCACAGCAACTTTTGATGATAAGGGCTGAATATCATTTGGGAGTGTTGGAGGATTCAGAGGACTACTAAGGAGGGGAGAGAGAGGAATAAGAATTATTAATTCATTAGAAGTGAGAGATGCAGGGTTTATATACCCTGCAAAAGCATCCGAACTCAGGCTCAATCTGTCAAACAATCTATAAAGCAAACATGCATGTATGGGAGGTAGTCCAACACGGAGATATGTTCACAATTGGAAGGATCAATCCGGAGTGATCACTTGAAGTACATGACCTACTTGGTCTCCTGCGCTTGCGTGGACACCTTTTGGGGAGGAACATATAGGAATATAACTATACCATGGCGTACTAGGTTTAAAGGTGTAAATGGGCACTAACATTAGGAATACTTAGTAAAACCACGTTTATAGATCGAAAGAACAATTACCCTGAATTTACGATAAAGATAGAGGTCTCAGCGAGGACTCCTCGTTGGTACTTCTAACTTCCCATAATTTACGACTTCCTCGAGCCTTCGTCTGCTCGGCAATGAGATACCCCGGATCCTTGATCTGGTAGCAAATCTGAAAGTGAGTATCCACTATTCCAGTCAGAGAGGTCTATACTTTTTGCCGAAAGGTCGTGGGGCTGGGGCTTCCCTCTCATTAGGGGCGGATATTACCGAATTCGGAAGGTTCCGGCGCATTGTGGGTGTTCTCCATATTTCGATGTTCCACTCTTGCGGGGGAGATATTACCGTATTCGGAAAGTTGCGGCGTAATGTGCTGAACGTGTGGGGACTGATCATTGGATCCGCAAGTAAATCGCGAACTTGTTACTCATTCAGGTAAAAAAAAGCTATCAGGTGGATGTTCAGGACAAGTCTGCCGACATATCTCGGGTCGCAACCGGGCAAAATTTCCTCGACGGACAGACCCGAACTCCTGATCTCGCGCGGGGCCACTTGCTCCAGGCTATGCGAGATGTTTCTGTTGACATCAGTCCAGATGAAGATCCTCCCAGTTATAGAAAGGGTTCCATTTATAAACCCCTCGAGTCCTACGTGATTCCCTCCGAAAGTGTAGCATAAATCCACAGGTCCCTACACTTCGGTCTCCTGCCACCATCATCTTCCATGACAACCAACATGGCACCCTCGACTCATTTCAAGCTTAATACCGGCGCCCAGATCCCCTCCATAGGACTTGGTACGATACAATCGCTCGTTTCTGTGGGCCTTGGCGATTTGTGCTGACAAGAAATACAGGCACCTGGAGATCTGAACCTGGTCAGGTACGCAAAGCAGTTTCGTTCGCCCTCCAGAACGGATATAGTCACATTGATGCAACATTGTAAGATTTCCATGTGTCTCCTGTAGCGCATGGTCTCGGCTAATAAATGATAGGATATACGGTGGGTTGGAACAAAGAAAATCAAGCAAGTTCCTTTTTGGGGGAGTCTAATGGGATAACTAGGAAACGAGCACGAAGTCGGCCAGGGTATCAAGGATAGTAATGTTCCTCGTGAAAACATTTTCATCACCAGCAAGTTGTGGAACACCCACCAGTCCAATGTCGCGGAAGGTCTGCAAAAGACACTTGACGCCCTAGGCACAGACTACCTCGATCTCTACGTAAATTAACACTTTCCTGTTTTGTCGACAGCTCGGCTAACACAAGCATCAGCTCATCCACTGGCCAGTCCGACTTGTTCCTGTAAGTCACCACTATTTCCCTCCAAGACGACATATGCATAGCTAACCTTTACGCACAGAACGAGTCGAGCGCGCTTCTCCCAGTTAATCCCGATGGCACGCGATCCGTCGACCGATCCTGGGACCAGAGTGAGACCTGGCGCCAGATGGAGGAGGTATACAAGGCCGGCAAAGTCAAGGCGATCGGCGTGGCCAACTGGTCGATTCCCTACCTAGAGGAGCTCAAAAAGAAGTGGACCGTGGTCCCTGCTGTCAACCAAGTCGAATTACACCCTTTCCTTCCTCAGCACGCACTAAAGGATTGGTGCGACGAGCATGGAATCCTCCTCGAGGCGTATTCACCACTTGGGTCCGAAGGTAAGTGCTCCTTGACACGCTAGGTGGGGTTTCCCTGAGGTACCGCTAGCTAACTTGGTTGTTTTCAGGTGCTCCGCTCATGGCTGATCCCGCAATTCAGGAGATCGCTAAGAAGAATGGTATTTCACCGGCCACTGTACTCATCAGCTACCACGTCAACAGAGGCGTTGTTGTACTGCCCAAGTCTATTAACGAAAATCGAATCGTGGGAAACAGACAAATTGTCCCTCTCTCGCGCGAGGATATGGATGTGCTGAATGGCCTGGCTGCACAAGGAAAAGCGAAGCGTATCAATACGCCTCTGTTTGGATGGGATCTCGGCTTTGATGACTGGTACATTCAGTGAAGTCCCCAGATTTGGATCTGGAGTCGTACAATCCTTTATGGGGAACGCCAGTTTCAAAGACTGAAAAGAACATTTAGATATGTATAAATGAAATTTACTGATACTTAAACCCTGTCCAGCTTGAAATAGAATGTAATCTGATCGGATAATTGTCTCCCACAGTAAGTGATTGCAGAGTACATGCAGCGATCGAAGTGAAACTAAAGTGTGAAACTACATTACTGTTGGAATACCTCCTATGCATACACCGCATGTTGTTTGACAGACTGAGCCTTTGCTTAGATGTTTCTTTGTTTGTGGATGCTTTGTTTGACAGGGGATATAAACCCTGGATTTCTAGTTTCTAATGGATCACGATTCCTCATCTGCGTTTTCCCCTACGTAGTATCCACTACAGGAATTACTCATGCTGAAAATGGCGGAAACCTTTGCCTAGCTTCCCTCTCTCCTTTACAATTTCCCTGGGAGACCCAAGTCGCTAAGCTTCTTTGGCACCATTTGAAACGATGAAACTGCGGTCTATCCTTCGATTCCCCCCAAAACATCTCAGCGTGTGTCACCTGCACTTTCATATTTCTTATTTAGGAAATCTAGCAAGTTGATGAACAAAACTCGGTCTTTATAAGGAAAAATATATTTCTTCTCTGGAATCTAGACTTTGTAAGGAGATGGGGAAATGCCCTCCTTCAACGCTTTCAGTCGCAAAGCCAATAATTTGGAGGCATACCGGGTCATTGGAAGGAAACCAACCATGATCCACATGTTAGGCACTCCCGTCTCCCGGTATGCCGTCTTGTACTCGCCTTCCTCATCAATACCCCAAATAGGTCCGCATTGGCTAGCAATCTTCTCACCCAAAGTGGCTCGAATGGAGTCGATGGTGTTCGAAAATCCAGTGGCAAAGACGACTAGGTCAAACTCCTTCTCACGGCCGCCGTTCAAGATTACCTTATCTTCGGCGAACTTCTCAATGAAGCCAGGCTCTACCTTAATGTTGCCGTTGACAATTTCCTCGCAAGCACCGGCATCGAAGTAGAATCCACCGTTCCGGGTCTGACCTAGTGTGGAGTTGCCAGTATCGCGCTGGCCGCGCCATGTTCGCAGGCCGCGAGCGTTAAGAGCTTCGAGCAGGGGCCTGTCGAGATCCTCAAGGACCTTAGCGGTGCGCTTGGCGAGTTCCTCGCCAGGTCCAACGGGCGTAGAGAACATGAGACGATCCTGCGCTTCGATATCGGGGAGGTTGCCATTCTCGTCGGGCGCGTAACCTCCAAGCATGCGTGGAACAGAGTGAGTCAAAGACATGATATAAGTCGGTGACCGTTGGAGGAGGGTCACATCAATTCCAAGGCGGGCACACTCGTAAGCTGTGTCGAAGCCCGAGGACGAGGTACCCACGACGCAGACCTTCTTTCCGACAAAGTCGCGAGCGCTCTTGTGGGCGCTAGAATGACGAATCACGCCCTTGAAGTCACCCATGCCAGGCACGGCCGGGATAGAAGGGACGCCACAGAGCGACGTGGCTATGATGAGTTGCTTAGGGTGTAGCGTGCGAGTCTCCTTGCCCTCCTTGTTGATTACAACGGTCCACTGACCCTTGGCGTCCTGCTCGGCCTTCACGACCTCCGATTTGTTCCAGACATTGAGCTCCAGAGCGGAGGCATACCACTTCATGTATAGACCCTGCTTCTGAGCCGGGGTATATGTGGGCCAATGCTGAGGGTATTTGAAGTATGGCAAGGCATCGGGCCAGTGTGGGAAGTGCAGTGAAAGATATTCGTAACGTTTCTTCCAGATATCTCCAATTTCGTCGCTGCGTTCGATGATCAGGTGTTCCATACCAAGGACTCTCAGGCGCGCTGCCATAGCGAGACCACTAGTGGAAATAATTTAGCACTGTATCCTGGAGCCCACTTGCATGGATTCTTACTTTTGACCACCACCGATGATCAGCACCTCGGGGTCAACAGTGTTGATGGCCTCGGATCTCTGACTCTCCCAGCTAGTGATACCGGTCATGTGTCCATCTGGTGCGCCCTGCTCAGGGAACTTCTTGAGGCCCTCGGCAACAGTATGCATGGTGTAAATTCTCCAGCCATCTTGAGTGAGTACTGCATTGATAACGGCCGAAGCGTGAACAACCTCAGTCTCGAAGGATACAACAAATTGCAGCTGAGAGAAGTCGGGGCAAGGGCGAGACACTGTAGGTGCAGGCTCGATAAAGTTGAAATTTCTAGCCTTGGTTTGAGGCAAAAGGTCGGTAGCGGCTTTTAAGATGGCCTCTCTGAAGTTAAATGTGCGGAAGTCCCAGGTGAATGAGAGCTTGTCACGCCACACGCCTGTACACCCGAGGTCAGCTAAAATTGAGATTGTGGGTCGTGTTTACGAAGGATCTCACCATAATCGAGGAACAGCCCTGCGAAACCTTGCGCATCTCCCTCCGATGTGACTGTAGAGAGACGAGATACGATGTCTTCGGCCTCCTTTTGAGCATCACAATCGGTGGGGATATCGACGCCTAAAATGTCGGTAGTGGGGAGATCGTGATTGTACTTGAAGTCGTACATAAAGTTGTCCGCAACAGGCTTTGGGACCTGGTCGTGGTTGAACCCCACGCTCTCAGACTGGATGCTAGACTTAGAGACGGGTATGGCGCCAGCGGACTCTTGAATGAAAGGTGCCATTTTCTTTTATTATGGCAGAAGAGATGCTGAAAAAGGTACTTCGTAACAAATGTTCACAGTCTGATCTCGCGAAGATTCGAATGATTCAGAGCTGCTGATATACACTGTTCAACGAGCCATTGAATGATCTATATATCTACTTCATATCTACTATATGTCCACAAAATGAGAAGTTCGTCAACCAAAATCTCCAAATCGGGAAAGTGTCGCCGCATTTCAACCGTATATACTAGTCATATCACATGACTGAACAACCCCCGCACCCCGCACGATTGACACTCCCTACGTACTTGATTTCCTCTGCCACTTCTTGGCTTTCCCTTTCCGTTTTAGTGCTCAGGCCTTGCCGCTTTTTGCTCACTGAGTAGATCTGAGCACGCCCCTGAGCGCTTCACTGAGTCTGAGCCCAGGGGTGAGCGGCCTGAGTAAGCTGCATCAATAAAATGTCACACCCTAGTCCCATCACGTGCAAGCCTATACTCTTAGATGGCACCCATCGTCCCATCAAAAAAAAGGCTGGCATTTCAATGTGATTTTCGATCCTAGTAAAAATGACTGCAATTGGTTGCGCCATAATGGAGCTTGCTATTCAGCCACCCAATAAGCATTGCCATTATATGCTCGACGCTCCTAGGATTACTTTCTCTTCTCGGTCCTACAATTTCCTAACCAGGCTTTGAAGGACTACCGGAGCCAGGGATATTGGGCCAGTCTACTTGGAGAGCCCTAACATGTCCTAGCATAGATGCTAGCAGAGAGCATCGTCAAGGTTGGAGACAGAGAACCGCTTCTCTGCCAATAAGCGCATGGATCCAGACTTCGATAAGAAATCGTATTTTTTTGTGAGGCTCCAGATATATTGCTCCTATGAGCTGCCGGCACGCTCTGTAAGAGCCTACGGAAATGCTTCGGCCCACGGAGGCCGGCTTGATAATCGCAGCTATCGCTGAGGCTACTTCCTCATTCGCCATATCACTCATATTCCTAGGATCTCCGGCCGTTTACCACCCTCTATATATCTAAGACATTTAATCATATAAGGGCTTACGCGTAAGCTGGGAGAAACAGCTATTCTTTGACCCTAGAAGATGTTGTGCGAGGAAGTAAAGGAAAGGAGTCTCACGTTCTAGAGAACCCTATGGGTCATTTATGGCGCACATCCTCCACTCCTCATATATATCCGTGAGATATTTATAGCTCTTTGAAACAAACTATGTTCCTAGGAGCCTTCCGTGTCTTGTTGGCCGCGCGTAATTCTTTCTTAAGCAAAGCCGCAGATTGCATAGTGATTTGGCAGGCTTTTTAAAACCTAGATTATGGTAGAATTTAGCGGGCTCGGAGGGTTGATCTTATACGAAGCAACTCTTTGATTAAGAAGCTTGCTTTTGTAGTTGTATATAGTTGGTAGGCGTTTTTGGCTCCCAATCGCTACCCCGGCTGGATAGGGGGGTCGGGGTTCGAAGCCGAATATCAAGCATTGAAATCACTCTCTCCGGTGACAAAGGGACTAAACCGGCTACCCCGAAGCCATTTTTAATTTAACTAGCCGGCCGTATAACCGTTTTAAGACCGTAAAACAGCCGATATCGAGAGGTTATAAAAAATAAGATGAATGCGCCGGTATATAAATTGGTATGACCTTATTTCTCTTATAAATTTCGTCAAATTTAGGTATTAAATGGCTTCCGTGGCCGTCGAGTATTGAAAGCCGCTACCCCCTCCGTACGCGAAGAAGTAGTAGGAATAAAGAGCTTTTCGAGCCACCGAAGTCCAATTTCATCACAGGTCCATCCATTCGGACTAACTTCGAAACGCTAATCCTCCGGGAGGCCGTCGAACTAGGATTTAATAAAGACTTTGCCTTTAAAGTTCACGCACGGAGGAAGGGCCTGCCTACCCGGAAGTATTAGTATACTCGATTACCGTTACCCACTCACGATTTCTAGGTTATAAAAGTGCTCGCTAACCGTAGTATTCACTTCTCGTAATAACGTTCGCGGTTGCCGTTGTCGTGTTTTGGTCGCCCATGACTTGCATTAACGCCGCTTCAGCATGAGCCAAGCAGTCGATGGACTCTTGGAATCTTTGGGCGGTCCATTGGTGCGCTGCGCGGAGGTAGGGCTCACGCTAGCTGGGTAGGGTGAGCAATAATTCAAGGTATTTTTTTTTTGAGATAGTCACATTTTCTCGCGACACGAAATGGAAGGTTGCGGATATGGGCCGCCTAGCCAAGCTTCTATCTCCCACAACCGTCATTGTCCCGTCCTACACGGATATCTCCCGTACTGGATTCAACACAATTACGATTACCTACACAACGACTGCTTGCCTAGAGGCTACCGATACTCTGGCCGGTCCCCCATCCGACTCCGACACAACGATAGTATTAATTCCCGAAGGCTGGACAACCACAGTACTGTTTGCACGCGTTGCGCTCCCACTTCGACAACTATTACTCTCACCCGATAATTCTAGAGATCGGGGTATATAGAGGGTTGGTGCTTCCATGATGGGCTTAAGAGTAAGAGTTAAAAGGGATTGTGCGACCAACGGCCAAGAGGCAAAATGTGGGAATAACCTTATGGTTCAAAGCAACCTTTTAATTCTGATTGTGCTAAAAGCTAATAACAATTGGCAGGGCCAACACGACTCAGCAACGTCCTTCTTGCACGTAAATATATTAATCAAAAGAATAACAACCCACCAAGTCCCACGTCGTAGCTCCTATATTCCCGAGAAACTACGTCGCTGAGATTACAGCGTGAACGATTCCCTGTTCATGCCTGGTAGTGTGTTGTACGGCCTGTTCTGGTTTGGCATGTCGACGCCCACAATGCTCGAGTCCTTAATGTCAGGTGGGAGAAGAAACCCCGCTTTGACTAAGGCATGGTGTTGTTCAATCGATGAGTCGCCAGCCAGGAGGCAGTCCTCTTGGAAATTCTGGAAGACCACAGCTCTAGCAGCCGCATCTGATGGCCGTCCCAGGCACAAAGGAGCCCCTGACCATCCGTCAGTTGGTGCAAGTTTGGCGTCCGTGTGCCAGAGCAAAAAGGAATTTTGTGATCTTGTCTTTCGGTCCCATGTATAGCCCGTGCCGAGTACTGCTGCTCTATTAAAGAGCTTCGAGTCCAGGGTACCTGTGATAACCCGCCACCGCCCAACGTTTGTTTGATGGCAAACAACATACACATCTTGTCCATCTAGTGCCGCCGTGTAGTCAGCCCAGCCTGTGACTGGTGGATATCCTGGAGGACTAGTCACATCGGGGAGCGCACTATCTGAAATGAGGGAGAGGTCATGCTTGTAGCCGTGTGGGTATGGTTTGATTCGGCTTGGGTGGTCGTACGTGTGGGCGATGGCGCCAATCTAGTAGCGTTAGAAGTGTAGCATAAGTAGGTTAGGTTAAAGCTAAGTAGGTAAACGTACCTGTCTTCGAGACGATGCAAGCCACACTTGTTTTCCAACGGGGTCATTCGTAAGCACTTCGTTAGGCATAACGAAGGCGCCATCGTCCTCGCCGACCTTAGCTGGCAGATACCGCCTCAATCTCCGCTTTGCCTTATCGACTATTGTTTGAAAGACATTGAAGATGTTGGCGGGCAGCGAGACCCCCGGACATTGGACGAAACCATGGGTGACGGTTGTGATAGCCATGGAACCATTTCGTAGCTGGAGTTTTAGTCCGAGGCACCCTGCACGAGAATGGTGTTCTCCATTTGGGTCTGCACTGACGCCAAGACCGGACTGGATAGGTGTTGTCGTGAGACTATAGCGAGTGGTATGGAAAAACACTCGAAGACCAGCGAGCTCTAAAGGCCAGACCTCGCGATACGCGTCTTGCGTATGTTGTTCGCTTTCAAAAAGCACGATTAGGAAACCCGCAATGAGTACCTCGACACCAACAGCCTCCGGAAATAATTCTCGAAGTCTGTTAAGATCGGCGGGTGTCAAAAATCTTCTTGGGTTGATGTATCTTGTGAAGTGCGCGTTGAACTTGTCGGGAGATCGGGGGGTGAGAATGCCCCTGGGAATGTACTGTTGAAGATCTCCGGGCATGAAGTGGATTGGCCGCCCACCGGCATACACGCTATCTGATGGGCTGAGAGGCTTTTCGACCAGCCAGACAGTTTCACCGAAAGCTGAACTTGACGCCCATACCTTTTTTTTTGAAGATAGACTGGGGTGGTAGGTTCGGACAAGCTGCTCATTTTCATCGTCGACCTCTGTAACGGATTCGGCGCGAAATTTATCGGCTTGGAGGTGATCATTGTCGAGATAAACTGAGAAAAATGTGATTTGATTAGCGCTAAGAAACGTGACTTGAGAATCTAGAGATCGGACCAACATACCAGGTATGAGCCGAATCGAAAACGGATCATTCGCAGTTTCATACTCAACGATGTCCTGCTCGACGACTGGAATAGGAGGGTATTCGAACTCGTTTAGCTTGCGGCGTTTGTAACCTAGCTCCATATTGTTACTAGATGATAAGCAGTTACGAAAGTAGAAAGTGGAGACATTGAGAAGTGGAGAAAGCGTTTCTGCCAGTCAGGAGAGCTTGGGATGATTTCACCCGTCGTTCTGCCAAGGCGGCGAGGGCGAAATCGACCTTACAGTCTCAATATTACCTAAATTGGTCTTGAAGACCATCTAAACCATACAGCCTCTACAAGTTCATAGTGTATTCATTTCTTGTTTATTGATCTGTCAGCGTCCCTTTCAATATTTCATCTTATTATAACGCCAACTATGCGCCCGCCCGTAACCACCTTGCTATCTACGCCTAAGCCAGCGGATAAACTAGTACGGACTTACAGGAAATTAGGGAAACTGGCTGACCTTGTCAAAGAAGGCAAGAGCCTTGCCATCCACACTAATTACGCAAAGGCTACACACAAAAAACGCAACCCCATCACCGAGGCAAAGGACAAAACGCTTCCTATCGAGCTAAAGCAGTACAAAGCCTAGATCGACGGTGCTGTCATGCCGACCGTTGACTGGAAAAGCAGCCGCAAAACCCTTCGGCTCTCTAAGGATGAAGAATCTCATTTCAATTAGCAAGTTAGTGCTATCCGAAAAATCTATGACAACCCGCACATTACTCGCACGAACATCACTCGCACGAACGCATACTGGTTTATATCCCAATTTAGCTATATGCTCCCTCATATTAAGGCGGTCGTGATGGAAGTATGTCCGCGATCGAGAAGGCCTTAAGTACCGAGATAGAGTTCGTAGAATTAGAAACAGTCCGTAGTATAGTCCAGGTTACCACGGATATCCTGGAGAAGAGAGAGCGTCGAATGGGATTAGATGATACTCTCTTACACTAGATATCTCTTTCCGGTCTTCTAATACGATCTTGATTTATAGTTTCTCTTTAAATCCACTAAACAGCCTTTCTACGCAATTAAGAACCGATGTTATCACTAGCCGTCCATTTTTACTTTTCTTTCCACGCGCTAAATGACTATACCACAGAAGGAATTCTTTGATAGTTTTATGATCTAGAATCGCATAGCCTGGCCCTATTGCGTAACCCTTAATCCTATACTATTCAACGAACCTATAGTAGTTAGTAACTCATTCTCTAGGTATTCTTTATATACAAGTATATATCAACTCACTTTATCTAAAGATTAACAGCTCCGTAGTACATCCTCTTAGTCTTAGGTACTCTTTTATCTTTCTCTCGGATGGACTCCTTATCTGTATAAGCGCTAAAAACATAGCCGCTCTCTTATAGTTGCTTGTCGCGCTTTTCCTTAGCGATCTTATCTTATTGAGCAAAGTAATCTTTTCTACCTATAGTTAGCAATCTTAATCTTACACGCAATGCAAATGAAAAACGTGGAAACCTAAGAGGATAAGGTAGAAAATAGAGAAACCTATCTTAGAAGATTAAAGCAGGGAAATAAACCCAATTTATAGTTCAGTAATTTGATATCACTCTTAACCCAACCCTATTGTTCTCCGGCATCTCCTCGTGACAGATAGACTCTGTGCCTTCTAGTTTACGTCATCTTGCTTAAGTGCGCTATTTTTGAGAGCGGAATGAAATTGGAAGATCTCGCACCTCTAGAAATAGGAGTATGACGAAAATCGAGGGCTATCAAAAAAGTGGTCGCAAAGTAGATAGTATTATAGGGCAAGGTGCTTATTTGGGCATAGTCTGAGCGTAGACTAAGTGCTCAATAGATGCCTCTGAGCAGTCTCTGAGTAATCAGAGAGCGATCAGTGAGCATCCAATCAGACTCACTGAGCGCTCACTGAGCGCTCATTGGAGATCACTGGTTTATCACGTGACTGATCTGAGCCCGGACTGAAATCTACTCAGTGAACCTGACTCTGAGCGCCCTCATAAAAGCGGCGGCAGCTAAGATAGGAAAGCCCTACCAGGTAGAGGAAATCAAGTACGTATAGCTACCTAGGTAATTCTTGACTTGCTGTTTCTGGATATGCTCGGCGACGATATACGCTCGGGGCGAGGCTAGCCCGATATTGCCTCGCGGGTTCCGAATGAAAGGCACGTATTCGCATTGAACACCGGAACTCGGACGAAGCCGATCCTTGTCTAAGACCGGCGAAAAAGCAGTGGCAACAGAGAGCGTGTTAAACCTGCGGCAACCCCTCACGGAAGTCTAAGTACCCATAGGCAAAGTACGGTTACAGATTGCACCTACAGGGAATGTCGTCGCCTAAAATAAAGAATCATTTGGTAATTCTGGGACCCTCGTGCTCCCAAGTTCGTGTTTAGGGGAAAGGGCAGATAAAACATGTGGTCATGCTATCGTTTGAACCTATTATCAACCCCACTAATACACCGGCACAGAGCTAACCCACTGGTTCGCCGTAGCTATCTCATTTCTGCAAGTGAGAAGACAGCAGTCTGGGAAGACCAAGTGGTCTGGCGAGAGTAGATAGTTTACATGGGTTAAAATATGGTGTACACGATAAAACGCGATAGTTATTTGGAAGTCTACTTCAACTTTACAGATGATGTGCTAAGTCCGCGCTCCTGGTTCTAGGAGCGAACAGACTGACATGGTCCTGAAGTTATACAACGGTTGGCCTCCATTCCTCTAGATGACTTGTTAAAATATCGCCTATAACACAACACGCTGATTCTCGACATTTACGTTAAAACTAGTTTATCGTAGACCTTTGGTCAGCAGTCATAAAGTCCTCGTGGCGGCTACAAGGCCGATTTCGTAAATTGTAATACTATAAACTTGAACCATAGGCCATGAAATTGGAGATGAAGTCTTCTGAGCTTTTGTCTATTTTCTTTATATCTCGTACTATATGCAATCACTACATACATTATTCCATGATGGGTAGACCATTATCGTCGAAATATACGGGAACACCCTTGCGGAATGAGTACTGCAGAGCAGCGCAGATCTTGCCCGCCTCGAAGGCATCCTCAGGTTGACAAGTCAAGGGCTTGTTATCAAGCACTGCGTCGGCGAACTCAGCAAGGTCAGTCAGGAATGTCGTATCGAAGAGCGTGAACGCATCAGGCACCGATTGTGTGCGAATACCGAGATGGTCGCGAATCTCAACATTCGAGTTGGCGCTGATGATCGAATGACCTATGGTGCCACACAATCGAGTTATGTCCTCGAAGCCGCTGGTGAGGGTTCGACCAAGGTAAGTCTTAAGAATCTTGCCATTGGCAAATTCCACCAGGCCCCATGCATTGTCGGCGTCGCCATACTTAGCTAAGTCACTGTAGACAGCCACCTGGCCGAAGGCGATGACTCTATTGACTTGCTTGTTAGGGTTGGAGAGGCCTGACTTGACATCCAACAGGTATCGTCCGGCGTCGACCTAATGCCGTGTTAGTGAATAGGACAGTGAGTGTGAAATAATACTGGGACTCACGGTGTGGATGCCAAAATCAAGGAAGATGCCACCGGACTGCTCAGAAAATGACACAAAAAAGGCTGATAAGAATGGTCAGTCCATCGGCCTATCCGAAAGACAGCGATTAAGGGAAATTAGGACCATACCATTGGGGTCTGCTTGATCGATACCAGTCGTCTCAACAGCGTGGATTTTACCCAGGGTTCCATTGTCGATCAGGGCCTTAGCCTGGCGGTAGGACTTGTCATCTGGTGCGAGTCAGCCCCTAAACTCTGTAAAGCGCGCGTAGTGTTACTTACATCGGCGAGTGAAGGGAACGAGGAACTTGAGGTCAGGCCTAGAAGCAGACTTCTCGACCACTGCCTTGGTAGTAGCGATATCAACAGAGACAGGCTTCTCGCACATGACGTGCAAGCCTAGATCAAGGGCCTGCAGGATCAAAGGCGCGTGAGTAGCCGTCGCGGTGCAGATGAGGACGGCCTCAGCTTCGCTGGTCTTCAAGCAATCTTGAGGGTCGGAAAAATACTTGACAGACGGGGGCAGATTCTCTGCGGCCCATTTGTCAGTGCCTGGCTTCGTATCGCAGACGGCGACAAGTTCGATCCGAGGCTGTTGGAAGGCGAGGATGCGGGCTCGAAGGACTCCCAGGCGACCGAGGCCGAAGAGTGCAATCTTGACACGGAGGTCCGACATGGCTCGAGGTCTGTGGTGAGGTGAAGTGTTTCGACGCGGTGGTAGTCGTTGCGGTGTAGGAAATGTAATGAAGAGAGATAGTAAAGCGGTAGATTGCGACTTTGCAAAGTCTGAGATCAGGGTTATTTATTAACATATGCTCTCTGCTCTAGAGCAGATCTATACTATCAGTCGGCGTAACCACAGGCTTCCCCGCATGCCCGAATTCGCATATCGTGCAAGAACCGATGGTGAAACCAAGAATCGCCGCCTGTAGAGATCATCGCCGATAATTGACCAAGTGGTTTCTCGGTACAATGCACAACACGTCGCGTATCGAGTCCGAATTCCACACCAGCGGCGAAATCCGTGCAGAATTACTAGAATTACTAAAATAGTAAGTTGCCGGCGAGAATTGCCTGATAGGGTCAGCGGGTGTCGCGATATATCTCCACTAGACTGCGACATCGCCCAGGGGCGGGTGGGCACTGCCCACGGGCCGCCCCGCGCTTCCTTCAATTGCTCGAGTAATCCCCTTTGGCTTCGCGATATCTATATATTCATCACCTAGGCACATTTATTGGCAACATTCCACGGTGTCAGCCAATAGGAACACATTAGAGGCCCAGTGTGAGTTTTGGGGTGAGTTACCCAAAAAGGAGATTTTTACTGCCCAGGCTGACAATATATGTCGGATGAAGGGGTCAACGGTGGTTTGTATTAAGGGGTAAAAAACAGGTTTAAATACATGTGGGGCTCAAGCCCTAGTACTAGCTATGCGCTGACACACCCCCTCAGCTTGCAGTCTTCAATCTATGTGCTCACCTATACAGTGTCCTTGTTTACTGTTATGGCGCATCATTATTTGACACTGCGAGCTGGAGAACTGCGTACGTATAGCTAAAAACTGATCATCGGCCCCGAGGGCCATGTCGCGTATGCCTGTTGCGGAACTTCCTCCAAACCCTTGAACTCTGGAAGCACCTTCTTGATCTCAGCAAGGGTAGCTTCATCTAATTTCTCTCGAATGCGAGAGATAGTCGGCTGGTGTAGCTGGAAGCTTGGCGGTCGTATGGTTGGATTAAGATAGAAGCACCGCTGGAAAGAGTGTAGCTTACCGCATACACACCGGTACGCTTGTGCTTGTGCTTCGGGGTAGTCTTGCCACGTAGAAAATGCGCCTTTTGGTGTTTCGAGTGGGTGTCCTTGCTCAGTAGCTTGAAACTCTCGTTGTCCTTGGAAGATCCGGATTAACCGGGGTACTTCAATCTTGCGTGACTTGTTGAAAACCTCGTGATACCAGATATCACAAAAACCAGGAGCAATATGTTTAAGACAATGTAAAATATCGAAAATCACACTCTCTTGATGCTGAATCTCTGGAACGCCGGCTGCGTTACCCTCAATATATTGTTGGTGGACGTCGAGAAGCCATTTTTCTGCAGTATCGTGGGTAACCCTAAACTCAAAGAGGCTACGCCACTTACGCCGTAGCGTCTGGATATATGTTCGGTCTGATGCTTGGAATAGCTCGGAGAGGGTACGAAGTTGTTGGTACGGGGTAAGCTGGCCGAGAAGGTAGGATTTATACTTCGGGTCTATCGTAGTTGCGATTATCCCTAGAATCATCCGTCGTGCCTTGTTTTGTGACTCGTATTCCGACCGCTCTTGCTGGTAGATACTTCGAAGATCACGAAGACGAGTGACTTCTTGATTGGTAAGGTCGTTTATTGATTGTGCGTCTTGTCGTATTTCGGAGGGTATAGGCTTTGATGGTGGTGGAGGTCTCACTGGTTCAACCGGTAAATCTGGGTTGATCTGCTGCCAGATATCTGCCTCGAGGGCTATCACCTTGATCTGTGATAGCCACGGTTTCCACTGCTCGTAGGTTGTAAGCCTTCCTAAGGCGACCGCTAGCGTGTTCTCCATGGTCGGGAATCAGGATTAGGCCTAGTGAGGGCCTAATTGTGCTTGCGAACCGGGCTCATAACTGTCGGATGAAGGGGTCAACGGTGGTTTGTATTAAGGGGTAAAAAACAGGTTTAAATACATGTGGGGCTCAAGCCCTAGTACTAGCTATGCGCTGACAATATACGAGACCTGGCCCCTGGAAGAGTATGCAATCACCCCGGCGGTGATTGCTATGTGGGTTCTACCCCGGCTCTACCCCAGGTCACCCCCCGCATTAAAGGTTTCCAAGTCTCCACAGGGCAGACTTGCCAATTTTGGACTATAGAGGTATGTCTTGGCTTTATTTCTGAGATATAAAAAGAGACAGCCGGCCATGGCCAATACTATGTTGGCATCAGCTTACATCGCTAAATATTTACCTATCATACCCACATTATGTCCTCTTCATCGCTCAAAGATGGGCAAAAATCGCTCGAAAGGGACAAAGACTTCGTGCCCAACAGCTCCCAGATCGAAGTAGGAAAAGCCTCATTCCATGATTCTATCGAGCTTGATGCGATCGAGCATACCGACACGGGGTGGTACATCTGGCTCATCGCATTGACCGCCTCCATCGGTGGCATGCTATTCGGATACGACACCGGAATCATCTCAGCCGTCCTAGTCTACATCGAAGATAGTCTGGGTCATCTATTGTCAGCAAGTGAGAAGGAGTTGATTACGTCGCTCTGCTCTGCCGGAGCATTTGTTGGCTCCATCATTGCGGGTTTGACAGCCGATCGATATGGATGCAAAGGGCCAATGTACCTTGGGTGCGCTCTCTTCACGGTGGGAGCTGTCTTACAAGCCTCCGCATACTCTGTACCGCAGATGGCAGTTGGCAGGTTGATTGTTGGTTTTGGGGTTGAGTCTGCAGCAATGATTGTGCCAGCCTACATTGCTGAAATTGCACCGACCAAGCACCGAGGTCGAATGATCGGCTTGAACAATGTTAGCATCACCGGAGGCCAACTCATAAGTTACACCCTTGGTGCTGCTTTTGCCAGCGTCCCTAATGGATGGCGGTATATGGTTGGCCTGGGTGGTATTCCTAGTATACTGCTGGCTATCTTGCTCCCGCTGTGCCCAGAGTCGCCCCGTCAGTTGATTTACCACGACAAACGTGAGGAAGCTCGGACAGTTCTGCACCGCATCTTCAGATCCGCTACCCTTGAGCAAGTGCAGGACAAGATCAATCTTATTGAAGCCGGTGTTCGAGAATCTCAGGCTTCTATTGGCAACACAGCCTGGATGAGTGCAGATTTCTTCCCCATGGAAGTTCGCGCTGTCGGCACAATGTATATGACTTGCTGCTGCTGGGGCTCAAATCTCATTGTCTCCTCGACATTCCTGTCCATGATGAAGGGCATCACACCATCCGGCGCCTTTGGCTTTTATGCATGTCTAACCTTTATTGGCTGGGTGATGATCATATTCTTTTACCCTGAAATGTCGGGACTACAGCTTGAAGAGATTCGCGAGGTTTTCAAGCACGGCTTTGGCGTCAGGTATGCTTCGCGATTGCGAAAGCAGCGTGCGGAGGATAGTCGCGCCCGCCTTAGCTAAGCTTACTATTGATAGCAGTGACGGCCAGAAATTCTTGTCTATATAATCTTCTCATGATAGCTTTTGATATTATAAATATTGAGGAACCTTATTGCCACATTATTATCATGTTTCTTCACCGGACTGGCCATGTCCAAGATTATTATGCAAGAGTTGTGTTGATAACCTAAGTCGAGCTTACCCAATGTAGTTTAGCTTAACCTCGGGATGACGGATGACACCGCAGCCGGGGTCATACGGCGCCGTTATGGATTTCTCCAAGGTTCTTCCCGCGCTCCCCTCCTGATATCTTACGTGCCGGTGTCATCCGGCGCCGATATGGATTTCTCCAAGGTTCCTCCTGCGCTCCCCTCCTGATATCTTATGCTGTGCAAACACAACAGACATCTACTATAATTACAACTCCATATACACAGACATGGCGAATGTCGCATTAATCGGTGCTACGGGTATGGTGGTAAGTGCACATCCCGCAAACAAAGCTCCTCAATCTGCTCGTCTGGAAGCATCCCGAAGAACTTAGCTCTGAGCTAAGTCGCATAACCAACAGGGCTCCCATATCCTCACCAGCCTTATTTCCAACCCCGCCGTAACCCGTGTGGACACCATCTCCCGCCGCACCCCGCCAGCCACTAGCGACACGTCCCCAGCCAAACTCACCAACTTCGTCTCCGGCGATACCACCACGTGGGCAACCCAGCTCTCTTCCCTATCCCCGACCCCCAACATCTTCTTTTCCGCCTTTGGAACCACAAAAGCAGCCGCAGGCGGGTTTGACAATCAATACAAAATCGAGCATGGGCTGAACGTTGAGTTGGCCAAAGCCGCACGCGAAGCTGGCACCGAGGTCTACGTGCTGATCTCCTCTGCCGGTGCCAACAAGGATTCCAACTTTGGCTATACCCGCATGAAGGGTGAAATCGAGGAGGATATCAAGAAGCTTGGCTTTGAGCGCATGGTTATTCTACGTCCTGGGCTGATTGCCGGTACTCGCGAGGAAGCCCGGCCATTCGAGGCTGGGATTCGATTCATTGCGAATTGGGCTGGCAAGCTGCACTCCAGTCTGAAAGATGGGTGGGCTCAGGAGGCGGAATTTATTGGCAAAGCTGCTGTCAATGCTGGTCTCAAGGCTCTAGAAGGTGATGTTCCTGAGGGCAGTGAGAAAGTTTGGACCTTGTCTGGCGGAGATATTATCAAATACGGCAAGGAAGGCTCTTCTTGAGCGCCTTGGTGCGTCAGGATGAGCTATGTCTGTATGTAAATACAGACATTTCTAATTTTTATGTTTTGGGATTTATGGCGTTACGCGGCTATGGACATACTACTTGACAGCATTAATTGAAACTCAGAATGACATGTATTTTGGAAATGCTGAACTCCCTACATAACATTATCATTTATCGCCCGTGATAATATAAACAAAAGAACGCATTCAATCCCGATACGAAACATGAGTCCCATCCTCCTTCACATGAATACCACGACCCTTCTTCGGCGCCCCACGAGTGCTAGAAACCCCGCGATCCCGATTCCGATCAGGCCCGCCCTCATCCTGGCGCCTCCAAGCGCTGGCGTCCCTATTGGCCGGGCTCATATTTAGGGGGCTTTCCTTCTTGCCTTCTTGCCTGCTTTCCTCCTCAGTAGCCGCGAGCTCGCTCTCGGGTGCTGTATTCTTTGGGTCGAATGCAGAGGGGTGCTTGGCAACTTCGCCGTCCGTACCAGATTTGGCGGTCTCTGAGCGCTCCGGGTTCAAGGTTTCACGGTCGAGCGAACCCTGGCCATCTTCGATCTGGCGGAGGGGGGTTGTGCTGAAGGGCGTTCTTGTCGCTGTTGGGGTGGCGAGGTATTGGGTGGTGGCTTTTGAGAGCTGGCTTCGGTTGGCTCGGGTGGCTTGCTGGCCTGCTGAGATGATGGGTTTCCACATTATGTGAATATGTGAATGTGATGGTTTCAGGTGCGGATTGAAGTGGTTCGTATAGATATCTCGTTGAGGTTGGGCTTGAGTATTGAGATTGTAGGATGCAATGAATTGGAGAAAAAAGCAATTACATGGAAGAAATGCTCGTTTCAAGGTTGTTAATATTGGAGAGAATCCAGTCTGTCATTCTTCTGTGTTCCAAGTTCTCTAGACCTTAGTATCATATTGACGTCACTTGGTCAAAAACAATCAGGCTAACCTAATCTGGTAATGAGCTTGCCCTAAGAGGCCGGCTTCATACAAATAGAACCAAAGGGCGCTTGGGAGTTTTAGCTACTAATTTGCGTTGCTTTGATATATTATTTTACTCAAATATACATCGGCATTTGTAGAATATCTGCCACGTTCATATTATAGGAATACTATGTACCTAAAGACAAGGGCTTGGAAGGAAGGTGTCGGCGGTTTCTGAACAAACTAAATGAAAGTTGGGAAAAGAAACGAAAAGGTTCTTATCAAAATCTTCCATAGTTGTGCTGCATCTGTCTGATGTGGAAACTTCCTGGGGCTCTGTTGTCACGGCTTCTAGTACCCGTGAACAACCTTGGAAGGAGGGGCCAATTACTCAGTGATGAGAGCCAACATGCGAGTTGCGTTCGAAGGAGTGGTGACCAAGACTGCACGCAATATTGAGCCGGCCATGGGGGCTCTGCTCTTCGCTACAAGCGTACTTCTGGTCAACGGTCACACTATGCAGATCCAATCCATATTCTGACGGATGGCGGGCCACCAGCCCATCGGAAGATGCCGCCAAATGATGCATGGGAAGGTGATATGCCTCATTTCCGACGTCCCGGGATATGCGGAGGCGCCGCTGTAGAGGGGGTTCGAGCGTGCGCGGCGGGCGAACTAGCTCGAGAGAAACTTGCCCAAACCAGGATGTTCAAACAAAATCCATTGCTGATTCGTCAGTCTCGTAGTCTTGTACGCATACACCCACTTCGTTGTAAAGTTCTTCGGCATTTTGTCAATCGTGGCATCGTAGCATCATACAATATAGTCTTTCGTTGGTTGCAAAGATGAGGCGGCGAGAGCGAGGGTGATCACCCACCTGTGAATCTGCCCCTTGAAGATAGGGTAGAAAGGTGATGAAAATGAAGGGAGCCGGATGTTAGGCCTTGTTGGAGTTAGAGGATTTGTTCATTTAGTGAATATTGGTTGGTCAGTCAACGAACTCCGAGCGGATGAAAGCAAAAGCAAACTGCGGGCCCAAACTTTAAATATATGATATTGAGATATGAAGTGGTTGTAAATCTCCCTATATTAATATCGCGCCAACAGGTGTTAGGGCGGCCTAGGTGAAATGTAATATCTCAAGGTAACCCACATACAAATTCGAATGGACAACCCGAAGTTGCCCTTGGCCAATTAGCAGAAGTACAAGGTAGAGGGGCTTCTTGGGCGTTACATTCAACGTAGGTTGTTCTAAATGACGCCAGAAGAAAAATAAAGGAAAATAGACCACCTAGAACGTGATTTAGTAGTCTGTTCGTGATGTGTGCCGCAGGTGGAGCATCTGGACATGGGCCGGGGAAGGAATGTCCATGACAACTGGGAACACGCGAATCCGAGGGCCCACTCAGAGAGAGAGAGCGTACGATCCACCAATGAGAGGTAGGCGTAGACCGCACCCTACGCAAGTGCTGATGAAATGCACATGCCTCTTTGGTGCAGGATGGGTGGGGAAAGGTCTCGTTAGTTGCATACAACTCACATCCCAGCTGACGGTTGCCATTGGACGATTGGGCCGGCTGCAGGTGAGGGTAAGTCAATCAGCCGGCCAATCCCCGTACGATTAAGACAATGTAGGCAGTGGGCTTTTCGCTGTCCAGCACCGAAGGTAGCGTTACCCTTAACGATTTGTCGCCGGTCAAAGGCAGGCGTGTGTAAGGTGCGGGAACCTCCGTTCACTTTCAAATCACGGGATCAGAAGAGCCCGGCGCTGTGGAAACCTGTATGCGGGTCCTAGAATTCAATTCTAACGTTGAGGCACGGGCTTCCCAGGTTGATAGCACTCAAAATAGGCCTGTAGTAGCTCTAACCAGATCAAAAACGCTCTAGTATTTCACCCGGCAACTTCGCGTGTTGGGCAGAAACGACAATCATGCCTTTCCCACACAAACTCGGCCTGATCCTTGCGAGGATAAAGATTGGTACACTAAGAATGGGCGAGGGGATTTCGGTGGTAAGACGGAGCGACAGGCAAAAGAGCAGGGGGGCTTCTGAAGTTGATTCGAGAGTTTTTTGGGCCTGGATGCAACCAGCTCGCCGCAGCAAAGAATAGATCCACTAAGTGTGACGGTCATTTTGCGGCTGTGAGCCATCCTCAGGGATGCCAGTTGCCAACTCAACATCTTCCCATGGATCATCTTTCTGGGTCCAATGCTGGGCGTGATTGAGCGGCATTCCCCGACGATCGCTTGTCGTATTGGTGCATTGCCCAGAACAATCGGCCAAAACGGCAAGCACAGAATTGTGCAGGATTTCCCATTCCATATTGGCAATCAGTCATATTTCGTCATTGTCAATAACGTGAATGGCGTATGGGTCCTCGGTGGAGCTTGCATATAATCCCTAAACGGCGATCCACGGCCTTCGACCCGGCCCTCGCTACCAATAATTGATGCAGAAAGCCAGAAAAAACGTGCCACGTCAGAGTCTCCGAGCTTTGGTGCAGCTGCATGTGGTTCAGCAATATGTGGAATGTGTCACGGTTCGTGTCTGCGGCGAGCGCCGTACATCAATCCGATCCTATCATTTCCGCCAAAAGAAGCAAGTGGACGATGATGAACACACACATGAGCGGGGGCAAATGCAGCATCCCTCTTTGCAGGAGTGAGAGATCAGCTGAACGAAAATGGATCTATCTGGCCTGCATCCCTAATTTTTGGGGCGTGGTACAAGGAATTTGAATTGCGTGGTCCGTGTCCCTGAGCCCGAGTGCCAATGATAGAGCCTCAGAGTCTCCAACATTGCCACTTAAGTGAGGGCTATTGGCTGAAAGTCACTGACCGGAAAGGTGCGGCAGGGGTGGAAAAGCGGCCGAGCCTAAACTTTGATAGACTGGCGAGTAAGGCTCGGGAGGAATAACACAAGACGACAGGGGCTAATGGTTGCAACCACATGCTGAGACCCAATATGAATATCCATTATTGCCCAAATGCAGGAGACGCAAGAGCCATGAAGACGAGTGAAGGCAATAACTCGGGATGTGCATGCGTATGCAATCACACAGACAGCAATATCGGATAGATACTTCTGTGGATAAAACATGGCGTTCGGCCAGAATCCCGTGTCAGTGCTCATGATAGATGAGGCACTGAGCCAATCAATAGTTGCAGCTGTCGAAAAATCACATCAAGATAGAACAACCGATTGTGGTGGAGTCACAAGTGGCGTGCAGAGTCCCATCACATTCGCGAAGGCAGTAACTTTTCTCTTGCATAGAGACGGGGTTATCCCTGGGCATGAAAGCCTGATTATTGCATCAATACGACAGCTGGCAAGTACCAGGACCGACTCGGTCATGCAGGATCAGGCATGCAAAACGCAAGAGAATCACAGGAGTGCGAGTCCATGCGAACAGCATCCACATGAAAGCGGGGAGAGGCAGATGGCGACGGCATAATTGCAGTAGTCGAATCTGGAAACCAGAGGATTTGCAGCCATGAATTGAGGGATTTTCGACCCATCGTACATCATCACCATGAGGAGGGAATCGCCACGGCTGAGGGTTGCATGCATCCATGAAGCAACCGGTTGCTCATAGTGGCTCCATTCGAGATACCATGGCCATCATACCGTCTCCACTGCTTGGAGAACTGCTCACAGCCAACCGGATCAACCGTCAGGCAGGTGCGATGTGAAATCCACAGACTGGAACCACGGATGATAAGCCATCGGGCACTGACAAACGTCGATCAACAGTGGGACGAGGCAATATGGGAGAATAATTCCATGGCATAGAAACTTCATCCGAAACATAAATAAGCCCGTCAATGCCCCCATGATGTCGTGAAGTTCTCAATCATCGCTCCAGTTTCATAATTCGATTCTAAAATCTTCAAGCCAGGCCAATAGATCTTCTTCATAAAAAGGATTCATTCGAAATTTGTTTCAACTTTGTTGAGCTTTCCGGATCGTTTAAAAACTCAGACAAAGGCCTGCCTATCAAATCCGACAAGCGCGGGTGTACTGTCAGGTGCAACCAATAGAAATCCGGAATTCAAGCTGAAACACAGACGGAGAGCTGTGAGCAAGTGGGTTATGTCGTACTTGCAGATTTAGCAGAACTGACGGATCTGATAGGCATGTGCTTCTACAACCAAAAGAGATATGCGTGTGGAGACTGGAGCTGGACCAGCTTTGCTCACCGATGCAACTATGAATACCGCACCGGCGAGACATGCGGTATGAGACTCGTCAATATGACCGAGAATGAGAAGACCAACTGTCGTCTTTGTGAAAAGATCGAAACCAAATATCGCAGGCGTAGTGCCGAAGTCGACCGTTTGGACCGGTGGAAGCGAGAGGGTGCCACACTTGTGGCCTCAATGGATCGGTCTCACAAACTCATTATGGACTTGGACAAGGAGATCCGCTCCCTGCAGCGGGAGCGGGACGACCGAAGGAGCACACTCCTAAGATAGGATTGGCTTGGATTTGTAAAACCGGTGTTACTTTGGGTTTTTTGGGGTTTTTTTCTTTCTTTCTTTCTTTTTTGTTGGACAGGTGAACTGCAATTGTGTTGATTTGTTTCAGGTCATTGGTGGCCAATTGTCCTGTCGTTTTTTCGTTACCTGTCACTGTTTTGTTAGGGGGATTTGCAGCGAGTTTCATGTTTCACCATCTGTCCGTGACATTAAGTCCGAATCGAGTTTCTGCAAGGTGATGGGAGAACAATATCGCCTTTGAATAGATTGACGAGAAATTTGATTGGTTCAGACTCCATATTGCTTTCTGTCCATAGGCTGTTAAGCTCCCAAAAAAATGTTAATAGGGACTAGCCATGTCATAAGCGCCCTGATTTCCTGGGTGAGCGGTTCGCTGAGACATATTGAGTCTCACAGGACAAGGAGTGGCACCTGCTGCAACCAGACAAAAAGGCCATTGAGGCCTGACGAATATTAAATGGCCATTCAGAATCAAGATAATCCTTGAAATGAGAGCAAGTGGTGTCTGGTGTTAGAGCGAGAGCCCATAGTGTGGAACAAAATGCCCCTCATCACACCCCCGCACGTGATGATCCCCCTGCTTAGATAACCTAATAAGATGAACCTGTCACAAAGGAGATGGATCTTAAGTAGGGTCCTAGGGTAGAGGGTAAGGAAAGTCGAAGCTATTCTGCTGGCGCATTAGTGTTGAGAGCGCACTCAGGGCTAAGGTGGGTTAAGGTGGGTTCCACTTCCCTTCCCTTCCTCTATACCCCCCGGAGCCATGGGCAGCTCCAACATTGCAAATCCTCAACCCAGCTCTAAAACGATGAGTGTGAGAAACCTATGTAAAATAGTAACAGACTTGACAGGTGTTACCGACGTGGAAGAAAGAGAGAAAGAGAAAAAGGGAGACAGATTCAACCGAAGGCCACAGAACGGCGAGGCTGGGAACTATATATCATCACACTATAATCGGAGAATTTACTTGCGCTGGCCAGAACATGCATGCCCCTAAGCAACATCCATGTCTCTTCAACCTACGTGTACCTATCTGCTCCAACATCTTCAAGACAAACAGCGTCAGATTGGGATGCAGAACTGAAGGAGAGCACTGAGACTGGGCCGATGTGCATGCCACGTCACAAGAAGAACAACACCAGATGCAGCCATAAACAAAAGCACGCGCAACAGATAAAAGACCAATGGTTTGTTTGGATATGAGGTGATGCTAGAATATTGCAACCGGATGATTATGGTCAAAGTATTGGATTCGAGTATCTGAAACGGAAAAAGAACAAGAGAGGATTTAAATCTATTTTATGTCACCAGCCTCGGGCTCATCATCGACCTTGGCCAGCCCTTGTTCCCGGAGAAGGGAATCAATCTCATCTGCAGTCCATAGGTGGTGGTAGATCTTGCCATCCTTGGTCTTGCCCACTGTTGCGAACTCGACTGCGTGAGGTAGAAAGGTTAGTTTGATGAAACACAATGCAAAAGCGACACCCGAAGAAAAAACTCACTCTTCTCACTGCTCAGCTTTGTGGAGTCCATAGTCTTGCTCAGCACTTTGACAGCCATAGCACAAGCCTCCTTCAGATCGCAGTCCTCCTTGTAATCTTGCTTGAGGAGACTCTGCGCACTTGCGTTGTTTGCGCCAACGCTCGTCGCTTTCCAGCCTCCGTAATTTCCACTGGGGTTGCTCTGGTACAACTGGAATTGACGGAGGTGGTCGTATCCGGCGTAGATGAAGGAGACACCGAACGGACGGAGACCTCCGTGTTGGGTATATCCTTGCTTCAGATCACACAGCCGGCGGACAAGCTGTTCACATGGAATATCTTCGTTGTACGTGAGGAGGTAGCGTTGAGCGTTCTGGCGAGCATAGTTGATCAGAATGTTGGCATCGGCGTTCATACCCGCAACGGCGCAGATCATGTTACTGGAAAATATTAGCTACTTATCCAAATACCAAGCACAGGAAATATGATTATTTTATTCGAGACGGAAGGGGGATGAGCGTACTCGTTGATTGTGTAGAGCTTCTCAGCGGAGGTATCCTGCTCCAGCAGCTTACTGGTCACCTTCCTCTCAGCAGCGAGGACAATTCCATCCTTGGCTAAGATACCAAGGGCTGTGCCGGCGTGAGAAATAGCCTCAAGCGCATATTCAACCTGGTAGAGCCGACCCTCTGGGGAGAAGATGGTGGTCTTTCCAACAGCGTCATAGGTTAGCTGGAGCTGCACAAAAGGAATGACGGTGTGAACAAACCCTCGAATCGTATCTCCGAGACATCGTGTATGAATAAAATAAAGCAACAAAAACTCAGAAATGGGCTAAAAGTAAGGGTTGATTGTGCGAGAGAGGTGGTTCGGGATGGTGAAGGTCGGTGGTGAAGACGTAGAAGCTCCAGGCAACTCGCCCTGGCGCGTCCTCTGTCATCCGCCAAGCTCGGACCACTTCACCACACCAAAGCTTCCTTGCGACGATTTCACCACTTTGACCCGCAAAGGACGGACTATGAGGCCGACTTACCCATTATTTGCAATTCAATTGATTCATCTTGATTGTAATGCTCAGAACAACATACACCGCTCCTCCCCCTTTGCCTTCGGGGTGGACACAACATCGAGCCCCCACAGGTTAGTCTTGCGCTGGGTCCGAGTAAAAAGGTTTGGCCATTCTAACTCTTATCCCAGGTCATTTGTACTATTATAATTCGTCAACAAAACAATCGACATATACCCGCCCTCAAGAAACAGCCCCTCAGCCCATCCAGGCCGTCCCCAACACCCCAGAAGCAACATACAATCCGGAGACGCTACCTCCATTTTCTTCAACTCCCTATGGGCCGACAGGATTTGGCACTGGGCCAGGGCAATTTGGCCCACCGCAAAACTTTCGCGGCCGCGGAGGATTCCGCGGTGGGAGAGGTTATCATGATCGTGGACGGAGAGAACCTGAAGATCGACCAAAAGCAAAGCATCCTATTCCTGACTGCGCCCCGTGGCTACTAGTAAAGACCAAGCTCGGGAGGAGATTCGTGCACAATCCAGAAACAAACGAAAGTTTTTGGAAATTTCCAGAGCAAGTTTTGAAGGGCGTGGTCGAATTTGATCGCCTCGAGCGTGAGAAGCAGGAAAGAAAAGAACGGGGAGAGCCCGAGGTGCCAGCCAAAAAGGAATCGCCCACACCACAGGATGGTGGCATAGAGCCACAGCCGACACCGCAAGAAGCGGAACACGCAGACTATGACTCCGAATATGAAGAGGTCGAGGTTACAGACAGCGAGGGAGAAGAGGGCCAACCATCAAAGCGTGCACGAGCTGAAAGTGAGGGCGCCAAGGATCAGCCCCTAGAGTTCAACGAAGAAGACATGGCATACCAACTAGCAGCCATGGGTGAAGACTACGGACTGGACCCTGGGGAATATGGTGAGGTCGGGGAAGAAGATTGGGAAGAGGGTGCAGAGGGCCTGCCGCTGACAGAGGCCGATGCTGAGGCCCTCTTCCGCGACTTGCTGGATGACTTCCGAATCAACCCATTCACGACATGGGAAAACGTCATCGAAGAAGGCCGCATCATTGAAGATACCCGGTATACCGCACCCTCGAACATGAAGACACGACGAGAAATCTTTTCCAATTGGAGCCGGGACCGAATCCAATATGTGAAAGAGCAGAAAGCGAAGCAGGAGAAGACCGATCCACGTATTAGATATCTGGCATTTTTGCAAGAGCATGCCACCCCGAAGCTTTACTGGCCGGAGTTCAAGCGCAAGTACAGGAAAGAACCTGAAATGAAGGACTCTCAGCTTGGAGACAAAGACCGTGAGAAGTTCTACCGGGACCACATCTCGCGTCTCAAGCAACCCGAAAGCACTCGCAAGTCAGATCTGTCGGCGCTGCTCAAATCTGTTCCTTTGGACTTGTTGCATCGGTCGTCGAACTTGGAAGCTCTGCCTGCCATGGTCATCACCGATATTCGTTATATCGGACTCACGCCCGAGGTTCGAGACCCGTTGATTGAGGCATATATATCTACTCTTCCTCCGGCACCGGAGGTACAGATGACGGCAGAAGAGCTAGAAGAAGTCGACCGAAAACGTGTCGAACGGGAGAAACGCGAGAGGGCCCTTGCAGATCGGGAGAAGCGGGTGGAAGACGAGAAGCGGAGACAGCGAGGTGATCTTCTACGTGGCAAGCATCTCCTCCGAGAAGGCGAGGCCGAAATTGAACAAGCAATGCGTGTCAACAAGGATGGACTAATGAGCTACATGGATGTTGATCAGGGGGCAGGTGAGGAACAGAAGCCGAGTCAATAATAGTTGGTCACTGAATATTACATAGCACTTTTGTCGAAATAAGGACAGCCGAGCTCATATTGTACATCGAGAGGCAATTTGCTTATACCAATGCCATTCGGTTCCTGAGGGTATCACTGTAGATGAGGGAAACCTTTTCCCTGCACGTAGACGATTCGTCATTTCACCATCGATCCAATCATTTAAATCTCCAATCATCCCAATCCTCATCGTCATCGTCTTCACTCTCGCTCTCAACCTGCTCCGTTGCGGCAGATCCCATCGGCTCGTCCTGTGTTTGATCTTCGGCGCGGGCTTTGCGCAGCTCCTCGCGTTTTTGTTTGAGCCTTCGCACCCGCTCCTCCAACTGATCCATCTCGTCGAACTCTTCCTCCAAAAGGCGTGCGGCATCCTCTCGCTCCCCTTCCATCTCTGCCTCACGAGTGCGGATAGTCGATGCCTTCGCTCTCTCTTCCTGCGCAGCGATTTCTGCAGCTGTCATTGGTGCCGCAGATATCGTAGCCTCGGCTGTAACAGCGGCCGGTACATGTGGCTCATCAGACTGCTCGGCGACCTCGCGTTCAAATGCTGCCCATGCTTCTTCGTCAATAGTCGTGGACGGCTCTTGGGGCGGCTTCGTAGTTGGTTGTTCTGCGAGGTCTGCGGTCGGCTCAACAATCTCTTGCTCGTTGTCGAGTGGAAGATCCGGGCCGGCGACATCATCCTCAACTTGCTCCGAACCTTCATCCTCTGTGGTTTGCTCGGTGTTTGTTACGCCAGAGGTAGACTGAAATGTGTCTAGTTCTGCAGCGCGGATCTTCTTTCGCATCACTCCATCTCCACTGTCAACCTTGCGCTTTTTGGTGACCCGGTTTCCTGTCGTATTTGGTTGAGATGTGCCCTTGCGGGAAGCTAATTCACTGCGGAGTAGCGATCGAACGTCGGCCATGGTCTCTGAGGTTGTTGTTAGGTTGTAAGGAGTTCGTATGGCGAGAGAGATATGGTGGGTGAAATAAGTTGAGAATCAAACTGGCGGGAATAAAAGAGCCTGTGATGAAGAGTGGGGAACCTGGAGAAGCTCAATCTTAAGATTCACCGAAGGGCATTTCGCCGCGAACCTGTGGCTGGTGACAAATAGCACGTGATAATAATGCCCAGGTGGAATGACAAAGACGGGAGCCAAGCCAATTACTCATCTCTCTTCTCCTCACATCGCATCGCATCTCTTTTCTATCTTTTACCATCCTTCTTTTGGCGTTATTGCTTTCGCCACTTGATCTTCGAGAAAATACTGCTTCAATCTCAACTGAAAACGTCTAGCGCTGCTTTTTTTTCACTGCAAAGTGCGTGATTTGGGCTCAACTCACTTCACGCGACCCCGCTTAGCGCCAAGTGTCGATTTGACGCGCAGCAAGGGATTGCACAGTCCACCATAACACCCGCTTGAGCGCGTTCCTCGCCATCGCGTGCCAGCGCAAGAAATATTGCGCAAAGACTAGGTCGTTTTTTTTATTCGATCGAGCAAAACTGTGGGCTAGACAGTGACACTGTTGTGCCGTCTCCTTGTGTATTACATTAGCGCCTTGAGCCCGTAGAGACTTTTGTCAGCCTGGGGTAACACCTGAATTTCGAGCAAGTGAAGATACCTATTATCCTTCCACGCGCTGTAGTACGCGCCGAATCACCATTATCATGGCCGGTAAGCTTTCGTACACCATCACTACACATTGCTATCCATCACCTGAAAGTGGCAGGGCAACCCCAAGTCTGGGGTGTGGGACCAGCTACCAGAACACAGCTAACAGTGAAACCAGACGAACCCCGACGCTCAGGCCGAGCCACCAAAGGTCAACACAAGAACCTCGAACTGCCAGATGACCCCACGAAAAAGGGCAAAAGCAAAAGCCCGAAGGAAAAGAGCGCGAAGTTGTCCGCCGAGCCCACACCCGGTCCCAGTGAACCCGAGGGAGATGAAGAAGAGATCATCCGATGTATCTGCGGTGAATACGAAGAGGAAGAAGATGTGGAGCGCGATATGATCTGCTGTGATCAATGTTCAGCATGGCAACACAATGACTGCATGGGCCTCACATTCATGAAAGGCCAAGAACCAGATCAATACTATTGCGAACAGTGTCGACCGGGGAATCACACAAACCTCTTGGCAAAGATCAATGCCGGCGAGAAGCCCTGGGAGGAAGTTGCTGAGAAACGTCGCCGGGAGGCGGAGGAAAAGAAGTCCAAGCGGAAAAAGGGCAAGAAGGGAGGCCGCAAAGGAAGACCTAGTGAGAGCCGGACAGATGCTAGCACACCAGCTCGCACCGCACCATCCACTACACCAGGTCCCAGCGGTTCTCCTGCACCCGCTGTGTCTGCTGTGTCTGTCTCTGTTGAACCCGAGAAGAATGGCCATGCTGTTGATTCTCGGCGATCCAGCACCAACAAACGCAAACTTGAAGAGACAGTGGAGGGAGAAAACGTAAATACTTCTATCTCACTCAACTATAACATCCAAAATGCTAACTCGTTCATCTATCAGGGACCGCAAGTCAAACAGCAACGGGTATCCCCCCAGGCTACCCCAGCAGCTATCCCAGCGGCAACTGCACCCCAAATCAAAACAGACACTACTATTCCCGAGGCACCTGCTATCGGAGCTTTGGAGGGGCTGATGCCTGCTCGCAAGAGTGTGGCCACACACCTAATCAAGTTGTTTGTAGACCAGATTACTGCAGCCCTGAAAGCAGGCTCCTTTACCTTGCGTGAAAATCAGTCAGTGGAGGAGATGGCACAACAACTCGCTCTATCTATTGAGGATGCCATGTATGAGAGTATCTGCGGACGGACAGGCGAACCGAATGAATCGTATAAGGCACAATTACGGTCGATCATGTTCAATGTAAAGAAGAATGCTTCTCTGCGAGATCGTCTGCTCATAGGTAGTCTCTCCCCTAAGTTGTTGTCTCAGATGACAACTGGGGAGATGGCCAGCAAAGAACTACAGCAGAAAGACGCCGAGATCAAGCGCGAAGCAGACAGACATCACACCATTGTCCAGGAACAAGGTCCTCGCATTCGACGCACCCATAAAGGAGAAGAGTTGATCGAGGATGAACACCATGGCGCGAACGAGTCTGTTTTCTCCCGTGGACCCCGTCGCATTGCGGGAGATGACGGCAGCCCAGCCAACAAAAGCCCGACCAGCCCGGTGGGACCACATCAACCAAAGACAGAGACAGATGGATATGTTCGGGGTCTATCACCTGAGGGTGCTCACCATGACCATGTCTTCCCCGAAGTGGCTCCTACCATCTACGAGCCACTGCCTAGTGGCAGGGTCCAAGCGGATGCTGAGATCGATCAGCTCTTGCGCGACGATGAACCTTATTCACCTCCTTATTCACCCAAGGACTTTGACGACGACGGTACCATCTGGCGCGGCAAGGTAACGATGCCTCCAATTGGTGAATTCTCCTCGTCCGCGAAGCATGTGGGAGGCGCGGACTTGAGTGGCCGAATCCCATGGAGCCAACTAGCCCCCTCCACGTTGTTTGTTGATGGCCGTATCGATATCAGACGGGCAACTGATTACCTATGCGGCCTTCAGTTCAGCAAATCTACCGATGTGTCTGTGATAGCAATCAGCAGTCCTGATCAGCCCGTGGAACGAGCAGGCTTCGACAAGATGTTCGACTACTTCCATAGTCGTGGGCGCTATGGCGTGATTGGGAAACACCCGCTGTCCGCCGTCAAAGACACCTACATTGTCCCCATGGAGATTGGCACCACGGTAATGCCTGAGTTCATTGAGCTACTGGAAAATATCTCATTGGAGGCACCCATTACTCAACGCATGCTTCTTACTATTTTCGTCGTCAAGACTGGCGAGTCCAACCCCTCCTCTGTACAGCCGACTTCCCACCAGGCTAGCCAGGAGCCACCCGTCTCTGCCAGCCCCTCTGTTGCAGCAGCGACTCCCCAGCAGCCTCAGTTCAATGCTGGGATTGCGCCAACTCCCCCCTCTCACATTGGTGGGTTCAACCCGAACCCCGCCACGTATGGTCAGCAAGCCCCTGTACAGCAAGCCCAGGCCACCCCGCAACACCAGCCTGCTCTGACCGGTCTCCCCGCCGCGGTGCAAGTCCTTGGCCCGCAAGTTGATGCTCCTGCCATTCAACAACTTCTGAAGACTGCACCTAATGTGGACATGGCACAGCTGAGTGTCGTTCGCGACATTCTAGCTCGCCAACCTGCTGCCGCTGCCAATTACGATACTTTGATGCAAGCTCTATTCGAGACCCAAGCAAACGGTCATGTGCCCCAGTAGGGTGTGTAATAGAGCTATGCCCATGATAGCCATTCTTTTTTCGTGTACAGATTATCCCATTTTGTATTTCCTTTACAAGACTGCGCAATGCTAGTCTGGTGTTTGGGACTGAAGTCCCCAGGGCTGGGAAAAGGTTTTGTTTTAGGAAAGTGGAATACCCACCATCAAATGTTTTGCAATTTTCTGCCTCCTAGTTCTCTACTCGTAAAACTGAAACCCCTTCTACTAGCGGAAGATCCATATCAGTAATTGTTAGGTAACATCACCTAACTACAGTCGCCCTTCAGGCTTTTAGTGGATAGTCGTAGTTAGCAGAATATATCATGTTTATCTTCCCCTCTGCTTTTAGTGCTCACACATATCATATATATGAGTTATAACCTACCCCTAGACTAGCGAATTACAAACTAGGCCAAAAAGACCACTATATCTAGGCGTTATGCTCAGATAGTCCAGGCTCCGATATATATAGTGCGTGACATGACAGTATGATAATCAAACATTCATTCGGTTTATAAATAAATTCCGCAGCAGCAACGTTGCACAAGTGAAATCAATTAGCAACAACACAATTGCCTCCGTCGTCGTCATCGACGCCATCTCCACTTTCCTCCTCGTCGTACTCGACAACCATAACCTTATGTCCTTGGTACCATGCAGGGCCGACAAGGCGGGCCGAGTCTGGAGCTATGATATCGAATGGGAGCCCCTCGGTCAAAGAGGAATCGTCTGATTCCGAACCCAAGAGCTGACGCCATCGAAGGTCCTTCTCCCATTTGTGGAGAGAAACATTCCGTTGTAGAGTTGAAGTCGTTAGGGGCGAGGCCTCAATCGCGTCGGTTAACATCTTGTCGATCCATGTGATGATCTTCGCCTTATGGAGACGCCATTCAAACACCACAGACGAGAAATGCCGCCGTTCAGAATCTAGAAACCAGAACTGATATTTGTTGCTATCAATTGTTATCCCGAAAGCAATCGTATTGATTTTGGCGAATTTGGTCCGGCTTGCTTGGACAGCTGCGAGATACATTGCTATTTGGGAGTCGGCGGAGGAAAATTCGGGACTCCGCTTTGTCTCTATAGCAAGTAATGTTGAATGAATGCCAAATTGGGGATCATCGTAGCTGAGTAACAAGTCAGCACGGCCAGTAATATATGTATCACCGAGCACAAGATTAACGTCTGCCTCTGGATAGAGCTGTAGGCATTCTAGTGCCCTATTCTTACAAAGGTTGTGAAGCCGGTCAAGAATAAGTAGCTTAACAACGGCGCGTATGGAGGTTTCCGAGTCGCCGAGTTTATGGTAGTTGGATCTTTGAAGGCGTTGAATTACGCTGTCGACATCAGGCGAGAGGGTGGCCGGGGGAACATTGTCGATGTCCGGCCGGTCCCAAAGGTGTTCCTGTGGATCGTGTGTTACCTGCAGAACAGTGCATGCCTCTTGAAGGGAGTTCCATCTCCCAGCAGCATAATGGATGGTGGCAGGTTTCTTTGATTGTGCGAGTTGTTGCATTAAGGGTGACAACACTGTTAACTTTTGAATAGCACTAGACCGAACGATAGGATCATCGCTGTTTATATCTGCCAGCGTATCTGAAAAGCTGACGAGCGTTTCGAACATTTCAGGACCAAACGTAGGAACCATTTTTCGACGCTTTGTTGATCGGGGGAGCGTGGCTTGGGGGATTGCCTGACGTCGACTGCATGCTCGGCTTCGAAAGGATGCTTGGTAAACAGTGAGATCTCAACGATGACATCCGCAACTGAGTGATATATAGTAAACCCCTGTTATAACGAACGTGGATATAACGAATACCGGGGTTTAACGAAATAAAACCGGTGCTTAGAGAAGGAAGTGACTGAGGTTGGCACTTTCTTTCGGAGCGGAGCCATGGGACAACCAACTTCAGTAGAGAAAAACACATGTCCATGGTTCTTCTTCTTGCCAAAGCATAGAGGCCGAGACGGGGCTAGTAGGGCAGGTTTTAGATGCCATCGCGTCAACCTTTGCTAGGCAGAAAATTACAAGGTTATATATAGAAAAGTCTCTGCCTTCGTATATACCTGAGAGCATCCAAAAAGACCACCCAAAAGAGTATCCAAAAGACCATCCAAAGGACTTTCTAAAAGACCATCCAAAAGACATAACAAAGCCGCATAAGCGGCCGACTATTCTTGTACATATTATATATGGCAACTAGATTTTACCAATACCTAGATTTAATGGGGGTTTACTGTATTAGTCTTTCGTAGGGCTGGTTTGGCCGTGTCTCGCATGTGTATGAGTTTGTCGTAGCCAGATTGCAACCCTGATCTAGAAAAGTCTTGCGTTTGTAGTCACTGAATTCCATTTTATGGCTAGTTAAATGTAGTCTTTTTCTATTATGACACGAGTAGAAACAATCTAGATATTCCATCATATCAGGAGAAAAAGACAATGTATACTATACACGATCCTTGTACATATCTAAGGGGCTGTGAGATATCGCCAAGGAGAAGCATGAAAAATGAAATGGATATTGAGCACTTATCCTATGACCTCCCTAACCGTCGTCTGAGCATCATACACGAGATAATAAGTAAAAACGCCTGCGCTATGCAACGGGCCCAGAGCCCAAGTCTTCAAGAGCGAAGAGAAGTTAACGAAAATCACCATCTTCCACCTCCGCGGCGTCGATATCCACCGCCACCACCACCACCGCCGCCATACCGAGGACCACGACCAGCACCGGGGCGACCGCCAGAGGTGTAGGGGTTATCATCTTCTTCGTGGTGACGAACTGGCGGAGCCCGGCCCTTCAGCTCGATGCTCAGCTTCTTGCAGTTCTTGCGCATGTCTGAGTATCCCATGTGCATCTTTCCGAAGAAGTGATCGGCCAACCGGCGGTCGTTGTCAAGACGAGACAAGTAAGCACCGCAAACGTCGCAGACCTGCAGCTTCTGGTGGCCGGATGGACCAGAGGTATCTTGAAGGTTCTTAAGATCGCGCTCCAGACTTTCCTTCTGGTGTTTGGAGGTGCGGACTTTGTGCATTTCACTGAGTGCTAGTGCGACGGAGCCTGTCTCGCCGAGAATCGAGACTTCTTGGAGACCGGAGTTGATTGTGTTGGAAAGATCGGCAATTTGTTTGAGCTATATAAGAAGTTAGTGAAGCCCAATGGAGTCCCTCTCATTCGGGATGTGACATAGAAGTTAATGTACACATACCAAGTCATTTGTCTGCCGAATCTCATCCGGCGTCTTTTCCAATCGGCGCTGCGCAGTGTCGATTCGGCGGTCACAGTCGTCAATGTACTTCTGCATGTCGCGCAAGTAATCGAACTCAAACCCCCATTTCGCCTTCTCTGAGGAAGGTGCGTCGTCATATTCGGTCTTCAGGCCTTCGCTGTGAACCTTGGGGCAAGGTCCGAGGTCTTGCTTGGTGTTGGTGAACAGGTCGTGCGGGCAAGTGCCAACAATGTAGGAACGGCAAACTTTGGGGTCTGTGATTGAGAGCTGGGAATTGCGACCCTGTGCGCCAGTTCCACTGAGCTGACTAGCTATAGACAGAAGCAATGTTAGCTTAATTTAGAGACTTGTCGGGCTGGGCTAGAGCTTGGAGATTTTGAGAGTGACAAAATGAGCCACATACCTCCCATGAGCTGCTCAAGCAGCTTTCTCTGTTCTGCTGCCATACTGGTGGTGTGTCCAATAAGCTGGAAAGTAAAGGAAAGACGAAATTGTGTCAACGGGCTGATTGGCGGCAAACGACGAAGTCTTTCGCTTTTGATGCCTTTGGCGCCAAGGAAGGCGGTGAGGCTTCGCGGACAAGAGACCAGATGCACATCTCACGGATTTTGGAGTTTGGCATTGATCTTTCTTTTGATGCAGAGCTTTTTTATTGATTTGGTGATTACTTGGGTCTGACTTTCTGGGCCAACAGCCAACATAGGCCCGTCGCTTCGCCCGCACCCCCTACCAATTGACCGGTGACAACTGCATGGACGAAGACCGAGCTCGGGCAAGCATGAAGTCATGACGGTCCTTTCACTATTCTCATTTCCTTTCGTCGCACTTATTCTCTCATTATGGAGCTCCTCTGCCTTCGCATCATCCAACTATCACGAGCACCTCCTGCTACAACCTCTCCCGCAGTCCTCCTTATTAGCTTCTTTTAACTTCCGAAGCAATACATCACAACAATCATTCGAACAACAACATTTTAGATATTTGCCTCGGGCCCTTGGTCAAATCCTTCAACATGCTCATACAAAAGAATTACACCTCCGATTCACCACGGGAAGATGGGACGCTGAAAGCTGGGGCCCGCGGCCATGGAACGGCAGTAAAGAAGGAGGCACTGGTGTCGAGCTTTGGGCGTGGATTGATGCGCCAGGTGATGAAGAGTATGTTCCTCACTCGGAATATGTCATGAGAGGTACACAATGCTGACTTACCCAGGGCTTTTGCCAAATGGATCACTTTGACGCAGTCCCTCTCTGGTTTGTTCTGCGCCTCACTGAACTTCGTGGACTCCACCCGGACCACTCGACCTGTGGTTTCATTTGAACCAGCTGGGGATCACTTAGCTGCCGATCAACTGCACCTTTTGCATGGAACACTTCCCGGAGAGGTAGTCTGCACAGAGAATTTGACCCCTTTCTTGAAGCTGCTTCCTTGCAAAGGCAAGGCTGGAATCTCCTCACTATTTGACGGGCACAAATTGTTCGATGCTGCATGGCAGAGTATGTCAGTGGATATCCAGCCGGTTTGTTCTGCAGACGGAGAATGTGTGGTTCAGATCGAGCAAACAGTGGACATGGTCTTGGATATTGACCGGTCTAAGCGCTCTCGTTGTGCGTATTCTTTGCCAGTATACTGTGTCTTAACAAAATTGCTAACATAGATATAGCGAACCCAATTCCTCGACCTGTGCCTAATGAGCAGCTGGTTTGTGACACATCCAAGCCTTATAATTCAGGTGATACATGTTACCCGCTGGAGAAGACAAGCGACAAGGCGTGGAGTCTTACAGAAATTTTTGGGCGAACCCTAAATGGTCTTTGTCCTCTTACAGATCTCGATGGGTCTAGCGACCAGAGTGTCTGCCTTCGGGTGCCCCACGAACGGGGTGTCTTCATATCGGAGGAGGCCGATGAAATCAAGAAAGATGATGGATTTACGCGCTGTTTCAAATTGGCGCCATCGGTTCCCTTTGATATTTCGATTCCGCAACAGCCAGTGACCACTGAAGTCCCGTTAGAAGAGCCTGTTTTGCACGCAGAGCGAACTATCGTTGGGCACGGCCAGGAGCGCGGTGGAATGCGCATTATCTTTGGCAATCCATCCAATACCAGCGCAGTCGATTTCATCTACTTCGAGTCTCTTCCGTGGTTCTTGCGACCATATATACATACTTTGCACGCAACAATCACAGGACACGACGGAGTCCTGCGCGAGGTCCCAGCCTCTGAAATCGTCAAAGAGACGTACTATCGACCCGCCATTGATCGCGAGCGTGGAACACAATTAGAATTGGCGTTGTCTGTCCCCGCTGCATCAACTGTCACGTTGACTTATGATTTCGAGAAAGCCATTCTTCGGTACACCGAGTACCCACCAGATGCTAATCGAGGATTCAACGTTGCACCTGCAGTAATTCGTGTTTTGGATAAGGCCCACAATGCGCCAATCTACATCCGTTCCACAAGTCTACTGCTTCAACTCCCCACCCCGGATTTCAGCATGCCATACAATGTGATCATTCTCACTAGTACCGTGATTGCCCTTGCATTCGGAACTATCTTCAACATCCTGGTTCGACGAGTTGTCTCCCTAGATGAAGCTGCCGCTCTTGGAACGCAGACTTTGAAAGGCCGGATACTGGGGAAACTGGTGGCTATTCGTGATCGAGTCCGTGGCAAGGGTACCAAAGTCGAGTAGTTTACACTGAATATAATAATTACAATTGCAATGTTTATAATCTTCCAGGCCCCGTAAGAGACTTGTAATAAGTCCAGCTTCAGTTCTCTATTGCGCATTTCCACATACAACACGGGGACCTGTGTGACACTGAGGCCAAAAATGACCGCTACCACGAACTGTTTTACTTGGCTGGACCAGTTATCCCAAGAGGCCGACCAACGCTTGAACCCGACGCGAACGCTTGTCGGACATGCTCTTCCAAATGCAACACATTATCAATTCCCTTCCAAAAGATAGAGTCAATCCGCAAAAGGCCGAGGTGGAGGCAAGGCAGAACATCAGCCTTCAGGCGCATATCCCGGCGCACTTTGTGTAGACAACTGACCCATTTATCCGCCTCACTCCTATCAACGGAGCTAGCAGCCATATGCAGGATTTGGAAACAAATGGACGAGAATGCAGTGGCACTCCAGGCCGGCCATAGAGCCTCAAGGTCCTCCGGGCGCAGCCCGTGAATAAACTCCGCTGCTGCTGAAATGCAGGTTTCTGCTTGGATCCGGGCCTGCTCACGCGCCATTATATACTCGGTCTCATTCAAGTTTTCGACAGTTGGCTGCAGAAATGGTCTCAAAATTGCTCTGCAAATACTCAGATGAATATAATGGTAATTCATCTCAAGTGTTCTTTCTAGTCCGATTGGTCTGCCTTGATTTGACGATCTGAAATCGGCTGATGGTGCAGATGCCGGTCTGTGCCATGAGAAGAGACCTTCAAGCAGTGGACCAGTTAATGTGATAGTCTTCTCATAATCAGTAGATATGGTATTAATGGCACGAGGAGAACTAATATTGGTGAGATACGGACAACGACGAGATAATGACACGCGGATTGACTTACTATAATTGGGTTAGAACACGGTCAAGCAGAGCGTCCAGTTCCGCTCGCTTCATGATGTTCGTCCAGGCTGAAGGGTCAAGTCCACTGACAGTACGATCCTCTTGGCTTGGACTTGTCACTAGCCAATTGTCGTAGTGCAGTAAAGGTGGCCGACCAAGGCTCAATGCAAGCCACTTGTCTGTTGAATAGATGAAATAAGACAGACAACGTCGCTGGGCAATTTGCCATGGAGGTATTCGCCACGACTTTGGATCCAAATGTAGTCCAAGGGTATGAGCGCAAGCAATAAGAGTGGCGAGTTGGGACCATTTAAAGCCACTATCCAATACAATTGGGTTTGGATAAGGTCGAATGGCCAAAAGAAGCATTGTCTGTACAATACAAAGCTTCGGCGCATGTATCTCATGTGGAAGCGCTTTGTTGATAATATCGTACAGTGCTACAGCTGATGGCTTATCATATGCGAGATCAATGCATAATCTTTCGTCAAACTTTGTGAAAGGCTCCACTATTAGGTATACGCTCGCAAGGAGGTATGGCGGGCTGGTGCTGGGGTTTAGTTGGCCTGGGGGCCCAAGTATTGGGTAGTCCGGTGCAACGATCCTCTCGAATAGGTTAATTAGTCTCAGACCGATATCTCCCGGGACCAAAGATTCGAGTTCCTGCCTCAATTCAACGATTGAAACGTTCTCGCATCCATTTTCCTCCCTGCTGGCAGCAAATATTGAGGGCTTTGACAGTAGAAACTGCGTTGGGTCGGGCCCCGAGGATACGGATTGTATATTGAGATTTTTGAAATGAAAAGCCCCAGATGTGTCGTATTGATAACGACTAATCAGCAAAGGGTCCATATCGCCACTACTGCCGAGCAATTGTGGTGTCATTACACCTTGAGTGTCAAGGCAAATCGATGAGCCATTCTCCTGTACAAGGAATGGCAAAGAGGCGGCCTGTAATGACCCTCCATCCTCCGAACGACCAGTCTCTGGCAGCCCAGGAGATGGATACATAAAGCTCCCGGGAGTAAATCCAGTTGGCCATGTGCCATCTCCAAAGTCGCCCGATAATGATATTCCGGTTTCTTGGAAGAAATCATGAAACCCCTCTGGTGCAGTGGCAGTTGGATGATTTACCCTATCATTATCAATCGACATCAAGATATCGGAGTGGGCTGAGTCACCAACTGGTGAAACCTCATGCTGCTCTGAGCGTTTGCTTATGCCAGCTTGTTGGGGAAGGTGTGGGCTATCCACCTGGGGGAAAGGCTGCCGTGGCCTTGATGTTGGCTGTAGGAATGTGCATTCTTTCCCATAAAGCGTGCAAAGATAACAGGGAGGTGCTCGATCAATGCGACAAGCTGCCTTCCTAGCCCGACAGGAATCACAAGCGCGGTTTCGTTTACTCATGTACCTACGAGCTCTGCCTGACATTGTTGCATGGAGAAAATTTTCATGAGTTCATGTGTTAGTCGCCAAACCCCCGGGGTTCAAGAGGTAGATGTGCACAAGGATGGAGGACAAGCAATGGCCCCACATGCCACGTGATCATGTATATCTCATCAAGGTTCTCCGATAACTCTGCCTTCAGCACTACTGTGTATTATCTACGAAGTATATTAGTGTAATGCATTATACCTTGAGGCCATATAAAGTCTTCGTACAAGTAGGATTAATTCAGCTGGGGCTTGGGGTGAAAGAGAAGGAAGTACTCTTGATCTTCAATAACCCCAATAGCAGCTTAGTGCAATATTGGCATTCGGAAGCGAAGATTTTCTCTTAATTTACTGTTTACTCTTGAAACGACCATGTTGGTAATGGAGAGCCTGTTGGCTTCACGCCTAGGGTTTGAGGGACCTTTGAAGCTTCTGTACTTTGGTGGGTCTTATGACCAAACTGGCCAGTTGATAAACATAATGCGGCGTCCTATCCTTGACCTGGGAGCCAAACGACCACCTGATATAACCAAATTGTACCGTTCATTTGAGACACAGAATTACACATAAAACCACCCCTATAATAAACAAATCAGTTCCCAGCTCATGTCCACCTGGGCAGGCCGCGGCTGTGACTAATATAAATTAAAAATTTAGGGTTATCGTGCCGATAACCTTGTCCCCGCATCTCCCTGGCCGAACAAAGGTTTGTCGTAAAATTCCTTGTGCAGCCTTTTCTTGAATTCAAGACAAATAGCAGTGTGTGGATGAGAAAGTAGAGACGGACGAAATTAAGACTTTCTAGTGAACGTATACGTAGGATATTGGAAAAAGTCAGCGCGAAACAAAAAGAAAAGTTAGATCTACTGCGAAACAATATATCCTGACATCAAGGGAAATTCCAACCTTGAGCAAAATAAAAATTTCGCTTCTTCTATTTTTTGTACATACTCCCATTACTCTTCACTCTTGCCAAAGTGCACCTGCCGAAGGATTCGACTGGTATCTTCGATATATACAAAGCTCTGCGAGAGTCCCCTATCAGGGTGATTGAAGTGCCCGAATGCATGTGGTACGCCGGGGTATCTCTTCATTGTGACCTCGTTTCCAGCCCTTTGCATGAGTTGACCATAATACTCTCCTTCATCTCTCTCAAGATCAAACTCCGCTGTGATGATGTGCGCCTTCGCAAGATTTTTGAATGAAGGAGCAAGTACAGGTGTGCAGATCCATTCTTTTGTCAATATTTTTTCTTGGGTAGCTTGAAAAACCTTAGTATATGCGTGAAGGGCATTATAAGAAGGTATCAGAGAAAGGAAAGACTTACCGTCATCATCTCCGAGCCAATACTTCAGGAACCATTGCTCTCTACCGAGTGGTCCCCAAGGGGCATCATGGTATAGCAGGACACTTTCGTAGGGACAAGTGGTCTCGTTAAGCTCCCGGGCTTTTAGACAGTAGCGCATGTCTGTTGCTGGAACGATGATCAATTGAAGTTTTAGATCAATGCCTTCGTCGCGGGCAAAATGCGCCATTACTGCGGTCATTTGACCTCCAGCTGAAAGACCCCCAATAGAAACACTCGATGGATCAACATTGATACTAGAAGCATTGGCGATTGTCTTTCAAAATGTCTTGCGTTAACGAAGTAAGCCTTAAATGGCGTTGGATTTTGTACTTACCCATTTCACAGCATCCCATGAATCGTAGATGCTGGTAGGATAGGGAAACTCCGGAGCCAGTCGGTAGTCAACATCAATCACTTTAATTTGGGCTTTGTTGCACATGTGCCGGCACCAAGCAGCTTCAGAGTTGAGATTTCCAAGAACCCAACCGCCTAGAGTCGATGAACAAGGATTAGAAAGTCCATGTAGGAGAGCCGAGGTACAGCGCCATCAGTTGCGTACCTCCATGAAAGTTCAGATGAACCGGGAATGGACCTGGGCCTTCCGGTGTATAGACCCTGATCATGATCTTTCCAGCTGGTTGAGAGACTGGGATCTCTATGTCTTCAACTTGGAAAACGGATGGACCTTGATGGTAGTCAATACTTGTTCAAGACCCCAATTCAAGGATTTAAACTCATGAATCTCACATACCAGGGCATGTTGGGTAGGTGAAGCTGTATTTGGCGGGACTCTTGCGATATTCTTCAAGAGATAGCTCGTCAGCTCTCACCATGGAGCTGCCGTGCTTCTCCCATAGTTCTACCCATTCAGGATCCAATCCATTCAAGAGCTTGTCCGGTATAGACAAGCGCCCCTTCTTTTCTTCAACCACGACTGTTGTTTGTGTACAGGCCATTGTTATATGCGAAAGCAACGATTAGGTTAGCGATAAAGAGAAATCGAGAAGCTAAAAAGATGTTCAATGGTCAATCTTAAGCGAAGGAAGCAAATTAATCAAATAAAAATGTGGCAGTGTTGATAACTTTAGTCACCTACCCTTTGATACGCCCTGGATATACTTCAGCGCTCTGGTTGGCGGCATCGGCCACATTATCGGCGCCGATCTAAGCGATAGGCATCGGGGCGGGGGCCTTCCTATCTGCGGGTCATGCACCCCGGATTAGTCCCGATGTCGAACGGTCTTCCATTGACCGAGTTGGTTAAATTAAAACGCCGTTCCTCTGATTTGACATAGCATAGAGAAATTAATTCTTTTTTCTCGACATCGGTTGACACACCACTTCATATATTTACATCTTGTTTTGCCGGGATGGATTCTGTCTCAGTCGACAACCAGAGAGACTATTCAGAGGACCTGGATAAAGTTGACCAGTCTCCTACTGGTATCCATGCTGGGCTCCGCCGTATTCCTGACAAATTCCCACGTGTCGCACTACTAATCCTGGTCGTCGAGGTAAGTTACCCCACCCACCACGTGTTCATGCCCCCTTGTCCACTAACATCCACATTATAGCTTGGCGAACGGTTCACTTATTTTGGCCTCAGCGGTCCTATGCAAAATTATATCAAGTACGTTTGGAATTAGGTGGATATTTTGGATCCGATGTCTAACTTGCTTTTTTTTTCTCTAGTAACCCTTATGATCCTGGTTCCGGTCTCCCTGGCGCATTAGACAGAGGACAAGCAACCGCGTCGGCTCTTGGAAACTTCTTTAAATTTTGGGCTTATGCCTCTACCATTATCGGTGCAATTGTTGCAGGTAATACATCTTCCAGTGGGACTTTGCAGTATTTGTTGCTAATAGTCCACTAGATCAATATGTCGGCAAATTTAAAGCCATCACCATCTCTCTTGGAATCTACATGGTTGGGCTGACCGTCCTGGTTGCCACTGCGACACCAGCTGGTATTAAGAGTGATGATGGATTTGGAGGGCTTGTCGCTGCAATGGTCATCATTGGCCTGGGAACCGGTGGAATCAAGGCCAACGTGACTCCTATGTGCGCCGAGCAATATCAAAATGCAGAGCCAGTTTTGAAGACCCTTAAATCGGGAGAGCGTGTGGTTGTTGATCCTGAATTGACCGTGCAGCGACTTTTCATGTGGTTCTACTGGGTCGTCAATGTTGGCGCCCTCTCTCCCTTGATTACAGTCAATGTTGAGGCAAAGCACTCTTTCTGGCTTGCCTACTTGATCCCATTAATGTAAGTTGGAATACGAGACATGTATTTTATATCTGCTAATGTTATCTAGCGCAATCGCTCTCTCTGCTATCGTCTTCTTATCCGGACAAAAGCGATATGTTAAGACTGCTCCCCAGGGGTCTGCTATTATAGATGCATGCAAAGTCTTGAACATTGTCCGAAAGGAAAAACATTTTGAAGATGCAAAGCCATCAGCTCTGGAGGCTTCAGGCCGTTTGAGCAGGTATCCATTTGCATCTTCACCGCGTTACACGGATGAATACGTCACAGACGTCCGCCGAGGCTTCAGAAGCTGCAGAGTAAGTTGAAATCCAATACTCCCGTAGTCCCGTAGTGAGTTATACTTACAAATATAATAGATGTTCATATTCTTCCCATTCTATTTTGTATGCTGGGTTCAGATTTGGAACAATCTTATCTCACAAGCTGGACAAATGGCGTTGCATGGAACACCGAACGATCTCCTGCAAAACCTTGACCCCATCGCTTTGTGTATCTTTATCCCACTTCTTGACTGTGGGTACTGACATGATGAAACCAGAGAGAAAAGAACCTCTACTAATTAATCTATCTTTAGTGGGAGTTTATCCAGTCCTTCGCAAGTTCAAGATCAACTTCAGCCCAGTGCTTCGGATCTTCGCCGGTTTCCTCCTTGTCTCAATCTCCATGGTCTACTCCAGCGTGCTACAGCATTACATTTATATCTCCCCGCCAAAAAGTATACACGTGTGGATTCAAGCCCCTGCGTATATCTTTGTCGCATTCTCCGAAGCCTTTGTTATTGTTACTGGCTTGGAACTTGCCTTCACGCATGCCCCGAAAAAGTGAGTCAAATTTCCCCAGGATACCGTTCAACTGAAACTAACACAACTTACTTTAGCCTGCGATCCTTTATCTCCGCACTATTCTGGCTCATGATTGGCATTGCAGCAGCGATCTGCATTGGTCTAAGCCCAGTTTCGCAAGATCCGTATATTCTTTGGATGTATGCATCTCTCGCAATTGTGGGTTTCGTGGCGGGTTGTCTATTTTACCTTTGCTTTAGAAACAGTGACTCTCTTGATCTTGTTGATACTGGATTCGTTGAAGGGGTTCCAGTTGAAGCAAATGGGCAACATGTTACGCACGTTGCTGATCATGGCAAACACAGCGAAGTATAGAAGTCGTTCTTTCAATTAAATAGCCTATATAATCAATCTGCTTTCACATATTAGTCTTACAACCGTATATCTTATATCACATGTCCAAGTAGATGTTTATCCGAAGAGATAGCTCCTCTAAGTCTCAGCCTGTACAACTCTCCATTCATTGGCGGGTCCACTATGTAATTTGACGTCTCCCATTTTGTAGACATTTTTAACATGTTTTGTAGCTGGGCAAGATGCTAGAAGTGGAATGCCTATACATCATCCGTGCAGGAACTTGGTAATTTCAATAAGACTAACATTTTTTCCCTTTTTAATTTCAATTTCAAACATATCTCGAAAGATTGCCTGAAATAGGACACCGCAAGTGTGGCAAATATTTCAAAGCCGAAATCTGCGAGATATGTCCTCTTGGTATCCATTTTCCCCCACTGCCATGTGCTTTTATCAACCGACCTCAGATATACAACCTTACCGGAGCTGGAATCATGGGCACCAATCACAATCTATGCCGCGTGGATCCACATCTGAATGCCGCCAATCGGAGTATCCACATATCTATCGCCTCCGAGATAGGCGTTTGTTTACTCGTTAATCCCATCTCAATCGATATAAATTGAACGCTAGACACGAGATAAGCAATATCAAATTAAATGAGTCAATGCGGAACCCTCCCTGGAAATTCTAAATTTTTTCTTGCTTTTCGTTTAAATTGAAGGCGCCCCAGACCTAGACGGATTGAGCCCTAGTCGTTTAATTCAGTTTCGCAACCCTGATCTAGTCACAATGAAGAGTGAATCTGTGGTAATTATTGGGTGCGGGATCGAAAAAAAACCCCGCAGTTCACAAATATGAACTAACATTTTTCTTTTGCAGTGCTGGCATCATTGGATTGAATGTTGCCCTCGTCCTTGCTGAGCAAGGCTATGCCAGTCAAACAACCATCATAGCAGAGTACCTCCCTGGTGATACATCCATAAACTATACTTCACCATGGTAAGCCTACCCACCCTTGATAGTGCTTCTAAATATTCTTTTTGATGGTACTAACACGATGTAGGGCTGGTGCGAACTTCTCTGCTCTTTCTGCAAGCGATAAGAATGCCTTACGATGGGATCAAGTCGGGTACAAGCACCTCCTCAAACTTGTCGCGCAAGACGGGATAAAGGCATTTGTTCGGGAAACTCCTTCTACCGAGTACTGGGATGAAATGCCGTCGCGCACGAAGCTCGATTCCATGGCTAGCTATCTGAAGGATGTGAGTCGATTACCAAGAAGTCATCGTTTACCTGCTCCGATTTAGATTCCTGATATGGAAAAACAACAGTACAAAGAGATTCCCCAGAAAGACCTCCCAGACGGCGTTGCATGTGGTGTCAAATTCACCACAGTGACCCTCAATGCCCCGATGCATATTCGCTATCTTCTTCAAAGACTAAGACAGCAGTATGGAGTGCGGGTCATCCGAAAAAGGGTCTCAGGTGTCACCTCGGGCTTCCTCAGTAAGGACACGAAAGTGGTATTTAACTGCACCGGTAATGCTGCTCGTACCCTGCAGGGAGTCGAGGATCCAAAGTGCTACCCCACCAGAGGTCAAATTCTGCTCGCCAAGGCAACACACATCAGCCAAAATGTGATGAGACACGGTAAGGATTATGAGACATACATTATTCCACGACCATACTCGAAGGGTAATGTCATTCTCGGTGGATATATGCAGAAGGGAGTCGGGTGAGTCAAATGGATCCAAAAGCTTTCTGTTATTTTAGCAATGTGCCTCGAGGACTAATTGTTATAGCCTGCCTGATACACTTGGGGATGAAACTGAGTCTATATTGTCTCGGACTAAGGCAATCCTACCTGAGCTCGAGTCGCCCGACACAGAGATCCTCGCAGCATTTGCAGGCTTGCGACCATCACGAGAGGGAGGTGCCCGAGTTGACAGTGAAGTCGTGCAAGTTGATGATTCGGACCGAAAGGGCCTCGTTGTTCATAATTATGGTGCTGGAGGAACGGGATTCCAGGCTGGATATGGAATGGCAGTCGACGCAGTTGGATGCGCATTGGGTGAACTCGAGAAACTTCAGGTCATCAAATCATCTCTCTAGTAGTAATCCCCTGGCGTTGATAAAAGCGATTGATATAAGATCAGAAGTACATATTTATGTACTATATTTCAAGTAGAATATAAGGACCCGTGAAAATGACGCCTAAAATGACGTCTAGAATGACTGGCGCCAGAAACGGTCGTCTTTCTACCCGTAACTTTGGAGGGCGAGCCGGTGCTTTACCAGCTACCGTCCGGTACCTTTCCTAGGTCAACTGTATCGATATTACACACCTTTGGGGTCTTCGTAGGAACTGTAGGCTCTATCATTTTCGACGGGGTCGGCACACATAAATCCAAGCAGAATGTCCATATTCTTGCTTGCGACTTTGTTAGTCGAAAAATCAAGAAGGTCGGTCTTCTTGATGACTAGAACTTGCGGGGTGCAATGGGCTTCGATTACTCGGGCCTTCATTTGCCCGAAGATCGTAATAGCCATAACCTAGTTATATTATAGTTAATTAGTATATATTAGCTTTTATATACGGATATCTTGGATCTATACTTACTGGGATAGTGTCGTACTCCAAGCAATCCTCGCCTTCTAGTCGTGTAATCATAGTTGCGGTAAGGATCATTACCTCTGCCCGGGTCAGCGTTTCGCTGGGCTCTTGTTCAATCAAGATGTGGATCATAGTATGTGGGGGTATTCCTGTGGGATATAGCAATTTCTTCGGTACAAAGGTAGCGGCCGGCGAGCATCGTATCGATCCCCAAATAGCTGGGTAGAATCTCTCGGCGATAACCGATGGCACAATACTGCCACTGCGTAATATATATTAATATACTGATCTCATCTCGTATTATAATATAGCTCAATATCTTACCTCTTTACCCATTTTGACACTTCCCTAAGGTTAAGTAGGGATTCACGATCTCCCTGGAGGTCGAACTCTCGGCGGAACTGGAAGAACATCCGCTCTAGGCCCAAAAAGACATACCAGACCTGGGAATGAAGGCCTCGAAGCAAGGGATCATTTTTGGCATTCTCCCATTCATCAGTGATTTCCCTCAGGTCTGCCGTGACTTCAGGGTTGGTTTCGCAAACATCGGGAACCCATGCAGCACCCTGTGGTTTAAAGAAAATCGGACTAGAGGGATCGGAAGCTGAGGGATTAGAAGCTGGGATCTCAAGGTGTTTTCCATCCTCATCTAGCTTAAGAGGTCGACAATCGATGGCAAGAACTCCGTAGGAGGTATGGGGTATATTCGCGGAAGGGTAAAGTTCGACGTCCCTGTAAATCTTTTCGACATTGGCGATGACTTGGCTACGGGCTTCTTGGAGGTTGGCTCGGGCTTGGAGGTTGGCTGCAGCCCGTTCCCCACATTAAAACCCAACGTAGGGAATCTGGTAGGCATGATGAATTTAATGGGAGCTGGCAAAAGCAAAATGAGAGTCGGTTGAAGAATCAAGAGATGGTATGGTGGTCAAGAATCTTTGGGGTCAACAATGACCAGGCGAAGTGTAATATACGTCGTCTCCATGTGGCTCGTCCCACTAGACATTGCTAACAGTGTGGCTGCCCGAGGCCTACCACTCCCTATTTGCACGTACCTCTTTACTAGAGATAGTCTCTTTCTTCTATATAGTTAGGTCTAGCTCGTTTCTCTCCCCAATGTGCTTCGTTAATAGTGAGGTACATACTACAACCTGCCGAAAAGGGTAGCAAGAAAGAACTTCCACACCCTATAGTCATATGTATTAGGTTATGTGTGGGGGAGATTCAATAACAGGAAAATAGAATAAAGTAGAATCAATTTGTTAAGTTTAGTATAGTAAGTGGGAAACATCATTCTGTGTTGGAGGCTAGTTCGGCAGGTTGATTTTTTGATTGATCCATCGCTTCATCTCACCTGGAGGGGTAGACCATCTCATCCTCTACGGCAGATTGGATTTGGTCAGAACATATCAAGTCATACATTGTTCAAGAGCCAAAGAGGGAACTCACATGCCGAAAAAGTTCTTGAATGTACCCCATCCAGGATAAGTATCCGGATCACCAGCCTTACGGGTCATAAAACTATGATCTTCAGTGGCACAAGTTGGCTCTCCTTGGGCGTTCATGGGTTTAACATTGGTATCAACCAAGTTCTCACGCTGAATGAACTTATTTTGCCCACGCATCTTCTGATCTTGCAAAGCAAGGAAGTCGCCCATTGTTTGCCTGGGATTGGTAACCTGCGATATGAGAATCATGACTAGTGAACGTATGGTATGAAGATGTCCAAATAATGAACCACATACCACTTTGTGACCCAGTCCTTCCTCTTTGCCACCTAACCAGAGCCTATCGCCCCATCCTTCTCCCCCGCCCACATTGTTGGCGGGGGTGGGTTGGGCACTGGCGCCTCCGGCGACTGAACTCGGTTGGCGGTTGAAGCTAGGATCGACACCCATCTTGATATTAGTTAGTTTAACCTGGATAAGGAATTATTAGCAAAATACTCGATATTGGGAGCAAGAAGACGCCCCAAGTCATAAATTCATGAGAGAAGTAGATGGATGGTCGGCATTGTAATAAGAACTTTGTATACTCACGATTTATTTATTGGGGAAATTATGTTCGGTGGTTGCAGCTCTTCTGATTGTTTATACAAATAGTGAGTATTTCAGCTGAAGTCGAATTCGTTTACTTGAATTTATATATGGTCTTGACCTAATCCTCGCCACGACCCCGGATGAAGTCATGATGAGTATATATCACTCCCTGTGATTGGCTTACCATCGAAATACGAACGTGCAACAATAGCAGGTACAGCCTTGGCAGACTCATGTGTAGTGGTGTTTATATGTCCTATATTGGTTTGCGTAGGTCTCTCGCCACCTACAATAGCAATTGTGTTATCTGCTCGCAGGCACCTGATCGCTCCATCGACATTGTGCACAGGTATCTAATAAACGCCGTGAAATTGATGAAGGCTACTACAGACCGTATTGGTGATCCAGACAATGTGGAAACAAAGCTTGTTCCATTGGCTGATAAGGCAGCGCTAGCCCGCGTGGAGCCGGTTTTCACAGATGGTGAAACACAGATTCTGACAGGTGGTAAGCGACTCGGTGAGAAGGGATGCTTCTTCGAGTCGACGGTGTTGTGTAACCCAGACCCCTAGGCCAGGGTGTATAAGGTCGAGGTCTTCGGCCCAGTGACATATGTGCGCACCTTCAAACCCGAAGTAGAGTTCGTGGAGATACCAAATGATGCCGAGTATGGCCTGATGGTGGCTGCTTTTACCAAAGATACCTCCCGTGTGACGAGACTCAGTACCCGGCTGGAGTGGCACTGTGGGGATTGATTGTGTCTCTCTGTGGGACCAAGCGGTGCCTTTTGGTGGATCAAAGCAATCAGGCATTGGCCGTGAGTTGGGAAGTTATGGATTGAAGTCATACACCTAGCGCAAGACAATTTTGATGAAGTATGAAGCACCCATTGCTTTTCAGTCGTTTCAGCTAACATCTAGTGAGTCTCAACTGCTAGATCTGGTTCGGTCAAGTCTAAAACCACCGATGAGACCCTAATGCTGCCTCTCAGTTGTTATCTGATAATCACTATTAAATACCCCATAAAGCTCCTACAGGTTGATGACAACAGTAGAAAAGCAAAATTATTGGATAGAATGGTAGACTTAAGGAAACCTCCGTAGATAGGTGTTCTGTCTATCTTACAAGATTGAGCACCCTGAAGCCGTATGAACTGAGGTCTCTACTTCAAGGTGGAACAGCGAATTTTCGACCATTGCGTAAAAGCTTCTGTTGTTTGCCAGTGTGATATTTACCTCCCACTCTGGATCCTTGGTCATACGTCGAGGCATGATGACACAGCTATTGATGAATGCTGGCATGTCCATCTCAATCGTATCAATGTGACCTAAAATCGGCCCAAATTCCACACTGTGCGTCTCCATATGCCGCCAGCCGCTGACACTGATGATGAAAGGGGAAGGCGTGAACGCGGATGCATTAGGAACTCGCTTTGATTCGATTAGCTACCAAACGGCTTATTCATCGATGGACATCACTGCTGGCGGATAAGTAAAGCAACCTGTGCCACTTTCTGCAGATCAACATGGTTTATTTCGCATTCACAGGGTGGGCCGTTCGGTGGCAGCGGCACTTGTAGTGCGGTGACAAAGTTTCCCAGATATGAAGATAGCTGTAGCGAGTGAAGCCGTCCTCGCAGATTGACCACCATCACCAACTCCCCAGAGGGAACCGGAATACCTCTGGCTTCGTGAATACCAATCGCTAAAAATGTAGTCAAGACATCATTACTTGACAGGACCGGACTGGGTAAAAGGCTGTTACAGTGGGCTTTTAGGCGGCCGAGCCGAGCCGGACAGAATGAGAACTTGCGTGTAATGGGTGTCAGCGGACACGCATTATCTGGACTTTCAAAGACCTTATCTGACCCATTCTTGTTCGCCGTGTTGGCCATCATCGGCCTCGGATTGGGTATGTCCAAATTACCAACTGGCCGGGTATCCAGCAGCACTTGGCGTAGTTTCACCTCATCGCGGGCCAACTGTGAAAGCAATGAAAAGTGTTCGTCGGGTTTGGGCCCTCGACAGCACTCACCGAGTGCTTCCAATACAATCCCCGCTCCGGTTCCATCAAATATAGAATGGTGGTAGGTCATAGTCAACACGAGCCCATCACTCATAATATTGGCTTGAAATCGTAGCACAGGCTGCTTTTCTCGTCATCTCCGATCGGCCGCAAGGATACACAGGACTCAGCCCAAGAAATCGGAGGCTTATTTCCCTGATCTTCAGCTGGAATTGGGTTCCACGGAGGGATTTGGGCTGTCGATATAGAATGACCGTGGTGTGCCACACGAAGGAGAGAGTCTTCCTCTGATTCTCTCGCCAATGGCAACACCTGATACTTGCTCTCGTCGTCGACATGCGGCACAACGGTTCCAGCCAGCATAGGGAGAGCAGATAACAACCGATTGACGCCATCCTCAAGAGTTGCTAGGCTGCTTGCTGGATCTGCCAGACGAAAAGAAAGATGGTTCTTAATATAAACTCTCGTAGAAGTCTGATCGAGTGGTGTTAGGGGGAGAGGCTCCAGATATCTGTTACTATCCCCGGATGGAGACATTCTGGGGGGTTTTTTTGAGGTCTTTGATTCGTTTCACAGCACCTAGTCTTTAATAGTGACTCTCAGGCAAGTGGAAAGGTTGGGGGTCAATATCAGGAATGGTCGGAAAGCGGAGGTCGACGAAGGGCAGTCATCCTTATGGGAAAAGCAAATGTTTCATCAGTTAGGATGACTGGTCATATCCCGGGGTATCACTGATGGCGAAATGGCTTGCGCAACCAAAGGAAGCATCTGATATACCTAGGGCTTGCATAACTCCGGATGTGCTGTTCACAAGCTATGTTCATAATCATGCAGCAGTGAAGCAAAAATAATGCATGTTGTACGGCTTTAGGAAAGGATCAGCAAGTGAAATAAGCAATATAATAGAGTGTTTGTACCAAGGTAGCTGAAGCTATTCAAGGATCTATTGATGTATGACGCATAAGGGAAAGGAGTAACTACGTTTTTTATCTTGATTATATTCCATGAAATCACCGGGGAGGAGAGCCTGTCACCAGACACATCCATATTATACCAGACCTTTGACCACTACTTGCTTCTATCCTACATTCCGTTATGCCTTCTACTTTTGGTAAGAAATGTATTTCATTTCTAGTAGATCTGGTGGAACAATTCAGTCTCCAGCCATATAACTCCACACGAATTAAGTACTTCTCTTCCACCCTTGTAGATATAGAAACCCCTCATGATGAACTCACACTTGTAATGAAACCAGGAAAGGAAAGTCTGATAACACTACGGGGTACATTCTCCCAGATTATATTGACTGAACGCAGCTTGGATTGACATACTGTCCGGCGATGCAATATGATACAGTTTGTATGCAGAAACTAGTGATGCAGCTGACAAGCTGCATGAAAGTTCTAATACCGATTCCGTTGGTGATCAAGGTTCTTTTCATGCAGGAAATACATGGCGAGTCACAATGCCAAGTTGGCGTTAGCTTTGGAATCCAAATTCCATGAGATTTCATGAGAATTAACGGAGATTCTCAACAAAAAGCAGCTCGGATCTCTACCACTTTCATGCTCAATTTTCTTCGATGGATGGTGCAGACTCAAGGGTTACGCATAGTGAGTCCTTTTCCCAGAAAATGTAATTCTTACATTCATCGCAATGCATATTGCCCGGCTACAGGTGGATATTATAGCGCCACGAGGATAACCTTTTTACCTACCCAGCCATGCCAGCTCGGGCGAGAAGGGACGCTAATGCATACACGCCACCAGTACTCCGTAATAAATATGATATTATTTCAAAAGGAATACAATCAGTCAAGTACAGAAAAGGGTAACTATAAGCTGCTTACTAGTAGTCGGGTAATATTAATTACATTGGTATTACTGGCAAAAAAGCAAGTAACGGCATTGGCATTAGATATCTCCCCTAGTTATTGGTGTTCGAATATAACAAGCCGAGTTTTCTATCATAACATGCGATTAGGGTATCTATTACTTCGTAATTCGATGCATATTTACTTGTGTTGATGCAATAAGGCAACTCTGCCCTCCAGGTTCCAGTGAACTCCTCACTTTTTGCGAGGATGCTCTAGATCATACCGAACCACCCTAAACGTAGGCCAAATCTGCAACAAGCCAGCGCCAACCATCATGCACCCCGCAAAGATCTGAGCAGGCAAAAATTCTGCGGTATCAAGATTTACCAAAGCACCTGCAATGGGAGTTCCAGCAAGCGCGCCAAAGGACGATATCCCCCACATCATGCCCAAACGAGTCCCCAAAAAGCTCGAATCCTGACAAAAGATCGGATGTGCCACAATGGAAGTTGGCGCCGTAACCAAAACACCACTGAGGGCTCCCCAGTAGCATGCCCAGACAATAAACCCAGCCATACCGGTAGCCGCAATCCAAGTGAACATAGCAATCGCCGACGCAGTCACCGAAAATATTAGGATCCCAATGGGCTTGATATATGCGACAAGCAGATATGGAACGACACGACCAATGACCGATGTGCCGTTGACAATAGCAACCATATAAAAGCTAAAATCGGTAGTGGTATGCACCACCGTGCGGGCATAGGAGGCGATATAGAAAATCGGCACGTAGTATGCGAGCATGACACACGTGAGCGAGAGCGAGAACATCATAAACGACGGCTCGCGGAAGGCTCTCCAGTCGATAAGACTTCTTGCATGGGTCCTTTGGCCTGGTTGTCGACACAAGATTACACATGCTACAATAGCAAGAAACAGGCTGATGAAGCCGATGCAGCGCACTGCCCATGGGAACCCGATCCTGGGCTGCAGTTGGCGGAACATGACTGGGAATATGACGGCCCCCACGCTAGACCCAATTGATGCGCAGCCGATGGCGATTGGGCGTTTGGTAGTGAAACTCGTGGAGATGACCACGAGGGCTGGGATGTAGGAAATGCCGCCTCCCATTCCGACGCAAAATCCTTGTGCGAGTAATACCTGTTCTTGTCAGAAGATGTGTTCCTCCAGTGCTGTACTTTCGATATTTACCTGATAGTACGAAGTGGCGAGACTCGTCATCATCATTCCGAATACAGTCAAGAAACTTCCGGATATAATTAAAGGGCGCAAGTATCCAATATCCACTAACGGCCCCGTAGCAAGACCAACCATTGGGATTAGAGTGGCCTGGATACTGCCTACCCATGATATTGTGGATGGTGTCTCATTTGGTAGAAGCTCTGTCTGGTAATACTCTTGGAAAGCGCCGTAAGTCGTTAGCAGGCCCCTACAACAAATATTAGCTTGATATATGCATAATATAACATTAATGTAAACCAACCAAGAGTTTACAAAAACACAGAAACCCGCAAGAACATTTAACCATGCATCAAGGCCCCCGTTAACTCTTTTTTGGGGTTGTTCGTGTTCATGATCATTTCCGGGCGCCAAGTTGCCCGATGCGGGTGGGAAAGGTGGTTGGGCGCCATGTATCTTCTTCGTTGAACGCATTTTGATATATATTTGCCATGATGTATCAAAGAAGAACCGTTATGAGTTATAACAGTTATAAAGAAGAGAACCCTTTCCACCCCCAACACTCCACTGTGGGGAAAACTGGGGTTCCTATTAGTCACTTCGGTTTGACCGGCATTGAGTAGCCGAGCTCTACCGATTTGGTTGGCTGTTAGGGATGGATGATTTATGTGCAGCTACTCCAGATCGGACGGGGAACTCCGATAGTCCGAATGGCGAGCCTCAATAGTCTGAACTATATATACTTGGGAGCATCGTATATCAAGTCCTTCCGCTTCTGGAATAGATATCCTCTCGTTTCTCTCTGGGGCTCACTTGGAGATTTAACTTTCATCGATATATTGTAGTATAAGATGCTCGCTTTCAAATTTCAATCATACTGTAAATATTTATCCAGTATAGCCGTTTTGTTCTCGGAGAATTTCTTGGCTGCATGCTCCGATTGAGTGTGAGTTGACGCGAGACTGGACCAATCAAATCTATATGAGCAATTGACAGGTTTTTGTCGCCTTCGACCTTACGAATTCCATCACCGGTTTACACCGTGGCATTTTCTGGATGATTTCACACAACATTGTCCCCTCAATACGTTATGTGACTAGGTGCTGCTTTCCTAAGAATTTCTGTTGCTGATATCCCATATACCTACTCCGGGTCAGTGCCGCCTAGATATGGAGAGACGTTAGATATCCATTAGATCTATTGCTTAATCACGTCAGAGCACTCCGCCTCCACATCCATCTTCTACACCCCAGAATAGTCACATCATGTCGCAAGACTGCGGTCTTGTAGTCCCTTCCCAACTTGGACATTGCTAGAGCTCTCCCCTTGTTTGGGGATTCCCATCCCAGCTTAGCTGACTTATTAGGACAAATGGAGAATACTACTTTTGCCTAAAATGTATAGCGTAAACAAAGAACATTCCTATGTGCTACCTAATGTGGTCATTTAATAGGTAGTGAGATTGACTAAGGTTGGCCCCCATTAATAGGTAACTATAGAGGAGAATCTATAGAATCTAGAGGCATAACTATTATAGTTACTAGCTACTAGGGGAGGATGGAGAAGCAGAATACTTGTGTATTTAAGCTTGGGAAAGGAGGGTATTTATGTATTTAGTGTACCCCAATATCCATAGTAGTCCTCTACACAGGCTGACCGGTATACATCGTCAACAAGGACCGAAGCCATAAGCAGCCGACTATGTTTGTTCTAAAAACCATAAGAAGCAAAAATTTAACCAATGTCTTAATTCCAGAACGCATCGGTCGCTATGACCGGCAATATACTATATGTAATGCTGGCGGACTTTGCACCTGAGCCACCAATCAAGGCTTCAAAACAGGCGGGATATCAAATTGCAAGTGAGGGAAACAGTAGCCTGTTCATGTCATGAATGCAGAAAGAAAATCGTAAAAAACCAATGAAAACAATACCCCACCCAAAAAGTAAATTTCCAATGAGACATTTCATCACTCATCCTCAAACTGGTCTGCCCAAGTTCCAGTAATGGGCGAAAATGTAGAGTCCAATTTGTCCATTGCTGATTGTGGCTTGGAAGCCGCGGGAGCACTTTCGGTCTCATTTTTAGGCTCGACTTTAGTCTCCGTCTTAACCTTAGTCTCCGGCGTGTGAGCAGGTTTAGTCTCAGTCTTCTTCGTCTCAGTCTTCTTGGGTACCTCAGGCAAAGACGGGAATGCACTCTTATCATCCAGCCCCGGCGTAGCAGGGCTCTCTGTTGCAAATATACTGTCAGCTAGGCCCTTGCGTGGCCGATCCCCCTGTGGGGTACGCGGAGATCCACGGCCACGACCACCTCGACCACCGCGTCCACGACCGCGGTTACTACCAGAGTGATCCGCAGCCTCTTCCGGGCGGGCCTCTTCAAAGTCTCGTCGCACGGCACCAGACACGCCACCATGCATACCGCGTCGGAATTGGCTGCCTCCACCGCGGGGATCATAATCTTCCTCGCGTTTCTGCGAGTCCCACTCACGGCCCGTCTGAGCCTTGAGTTTCCGCTGTCTGTTTTTCTCACGTTCACTATCCATCACGCGGCGGTGCGCAAGTTCCTCGCGACGTTTCTTCGCCGCTTCTTGCTCGCGCTCCATGAACGACGCCTGGTCAGCTTCGGCGCGAGCGTGTGCAGCAGCCTTCTTTACGGCGTTCTCCTTGGCTGCAGCAATGCGTTTGGATAGTTCTTCTTCCGTGAGTTTAGGCTGGAAGAAAACAGTCAGCTTGCTAATTTGGTTCTCTTGGTAAGAGAAGGGGTACACACCTTTCTCAGGCCACCAGTGGCACTCCGATCACCACGAACAGCCGGCACACGCTGGACCTCGGCGCCATTCGCAGCCAGGTCTTCACCATTACCCTCTTCAACCGGCTCCGTTTGCTCTTTGGACTCTTTAGTCTCAACCGGTTTCTCGGGCTTCTCAGGCTTCGACTTCGAAGCACCAGCCTCGCGCGCATCCGTAGCAGGTGCATTAACAGGAGTCTTTTTGCGCGGAGAGCTTTCTGACCGCTTTTGCTCTGACTCCCGTCCACCGCGCCCTCCTTTACCCCGACCCCGTCGTCCCCGGCCTCGTTCACCGCCACGGCCCCGCTGCGGAGTCTCCCCACGTGGAATTGGCTGCTCGGGAGGTGGCTTCTCAGATACCTGTACTTCCTGTGACTCTGGCTCTGGCTCGGGGGTAATGACCTCTGTCTGCGCCTGTTGTTCTTCCGTGGAGATCGGGATAATCTCGTCGTCGAATAGGTCGTCGGCGCCGCGAGTTTGTGCGAACTGGTCCATCTCTGGGTCTGCCATTGCGATTGGGACCGGAGAAGTGCACTGGTAGGTCGGATGGGTCACGGGTAGGCTGTGAACTCCAACTCGAGAGTTCGCGGGATTCTCGCTGCTATATACGCGATCCGAGGGGTAGCTCCGACGGGGTGCCTCAAATGGTGATCCGTGCGCAGAATAGTGGGGGTAGGAATATATTGTCGGTTTTCAAAATTTGCAATGATTCATATAAAAGTCATGTATAAGGATGAAATGATTAGCGGAAATATAGAGGTCACACAACTCAACTGATCTGCAATCCAGCCGGGGCAGGCTGCTAGGCGGTCTACACTTGCTCCGGAGCACATTGTTTTGCCGATGAATTCCGTCTATTTTCTGCCGATATGACGTTCCAGGGCTTCCAAGGTTGTTTAGTTCCTCTTTGTACACGAGCGGATTGGGATTGATCAAATCTAACAATGGTTTGATGGAATTCATAGGTAGACGGAATGAGTCCTATACACAAAAAGTGGCAAGCAAGCCTAAACACACTGCCAAGCGTTCTCATCGGTGTACTTTCCAGGGCCCTTGAACACATTGCGCCGAGGCCAGCGGCAGTGCTTGCGCCTGTACTCGACCTTAGAGCCAGGTCCGTTGGAGAACTTCGCACCACGAACAGTCTCTGGTGCCTTGCCTTCCTCGACCCACTGCACCATTGCCATAAGAACATTGTCCTCGGGATTGGTCCCATCGTAAGTTTCGATTCCCTGGCCGATACCATAGGCACCATCACCCCCACCGCAATGGCCCATACCGCTAATTTGGAAGAAGCGGTAGAACTCATCCAACTTACTGGGCGGTAATTTCATGGTGTTTGACACGTGAGAGTAGTACATCTTGGAGTCTTCGGAGCTAATCAGCTGGTCTTGGAGGCCATGGTAGTGCAGGATTTTGCCGCCGGTCTTTTTGAATGGAGAGATATCGCCTTCCCACGTTTGTAGGTTGTACGGGTTTTGAGCGAGAGCTACAGCAGCATCTTTCAATGTGAAGTTGGCCCCGCTCCAGGACGGGTTGTTGTAGACGACGTAACGGTACCAGTCTTCGCTGTATGAGAACGGTCTGCCACTGTACATTATAGGCGCGGCGAGGACCTCGGAACCAGGCTGCATGCGGGGGTATAGCAGGGTGCCATTAATTCCATACAATGGCGATAGCACTTGCTGGGCGGTGTTCACTTGGGCGCTTGTGAGACAGCTTGTTTTATTTGAGGCACTGGGGTCACAAGTCAATGTTTCCAGGACAGGGTGGCAGAGATCGGGATCTTCGATGATTCCATCTTCGGCACCATCAATAGTATCACATTGGCGGATGATCTCTTCGTGGACAATCTCCCATTCATCTGCAGACAGATATGTGTCGGAAGTCGGCGAGCCAGTGATAGTATAGAAACGTGCGCTCCATGAAAACAGGTTGATTAGGTTTATGGCGGGGGCACCGGCAACCACCCCGTCAAAGTCGTTAGGGTATTTTTGAACAGACTTCCAACCTTGGCGGCCACCAGTCGAGCATCCGAGGTAGTAGCTCTTCTTGAAGCCCTCATCGTAGAATTGCTTGGTGAGCTCCTTGCCGATTACAACTCCAGTGTGAACGGAACGGTATGCATAATCTTTGATTACCTCAGGTTTGCGGTAGAATGGCTTTCCTGAGGTACCATTGTGTCCGTTGTTGGCTCCGACGGTGGCAAACCCTAGTTGTGCGGTGTATGCGAGATCATAGTATTGGATGCCTGCGTTGAGATTAGCTTGTCTCAAGATGCGAGGTTTGGAAACTACGCTTACACCCAGAGATACCACCATTTCCGGTGCTCAAAAAACGACCCTTATATTCACGAGGGAACCAAGCCTCTAGCGTGATCTCGCTGCTGTTCGAGGTTGACACGGCCATGGCGACTCGGCACAGATCTACTGAGACGGCCTGGTTCGATCTACCACAGCTAGGTGGATTGTCTACCAAGGATAGGTTTGTGCCTCCCTGGACAAACTCGGCAAAGTTGACTTTGACATTAGGAATGTCGATTTGATCACCAAAATTGATACATTTTGATTGAAAGGCATCTTGGCTAGCCAGGGCAAGCGAGCCCATAACCGCCAAGAAAGGCCATGCATAAAGACGAGTCATATTAGGGAGAGGCTGTGGAAAATGGTCAGGCCGCGATATCTGCAGACCAGCGGCCTTTAATAGCTAGCTATTTGCTCCGAGGTATGCTTCCTACTCTCATGGCGTCGGTATCATCGCGTATCATATACAGACGTTAAGACGGCAAATGCTAAGACTAGAAATTCCCGAAGGGCCGATCTTGCAGATCCATGACGAAAGGGCTCAAACGTCCGGACTCCGAAGTTTGGCCGAGTACCTAGTGAGTGGGGATTAGAGACAAGAGCGAATGAGCAAGTGCCATGATGCGGAGAGAATAGCAAAGAACACGGCTGACCGACCACCGAAAAGGCGAAGTAGACGGAAAAGCGGGGTGATTATAAGGAGAAGCCGACAATGGCAACTTGAAGTATTTCCTCCAGTCGGAAAATCCGGGGATCTCCACAAAATGCGGAGAACATCCCTATTTCGGTTCAAGGCTGTTGGAATCGGCACTTCTAAGTATTTGTATCTCATAGTGTACCTACATGCATGTAGATATTGATTCGAGGTAATGTAATGGAGACTAATCTTGAACGTGTTTCCATCTTGCCGTGCTCCTTTGATTTGGATCGTAAATATACATTTTAGACGTCCACGTTGTTGTAGAGGTTACTAGTTACTTCTGATCTGCGCTCTATCGTACATTGTAGATCCCAATCTCACACCGATATGATGTGAAGTATCTGTTGTATAATATTTACCTAGTCCACGGGCCCACCAAGCTCTAGACTATGTTTATCAGCATGTGTTGTGATGGAGACCTTAGGCCTTCATGTTGGTGCCTCAAGCATCAACCCGTAGATAGTCGGCAGATCATGCTTCTGTAGCAATCAACTCTCTCCCTCCCCACTTTCTAATGGCGGGCATCTCAGTTGGATCTGCTGATATGATATAGCTGTGGTGTTCTAATGTTGATTTGGGGGGTATAGGTTGCCTATATATATAAAGCCCAGCTAGGCACCTGGGTAGTCAACCATCACCAGTTTCAACGAGACTGGAGAGTGTTTATCATCCTCACTTATCACTATCACTTTGTTTCTGCATACAAGCCAAGTTTATAATTCATTATGGCTACTACAATGGAGGGGGAAAATAAGAGGAAGAATCATGATCATTCGAACTAGTCAATCTAGGGCATTTATGCTCTCCAAAATCTATCCAAACAAAGCTGAACTAATGGAGAGCATTTCATACCTACAACACCTGGGCATATATGTAGGTATATAGATCAACCAATAAGACACCCGCTCCAGCCGCTATAGTCCCGAGGTCGACCCCACATCTCCGTAATCCCTTCGGAGATTCCGCCGAGGCCCCGAGAACACCATTGGCAATCTCCCTGGAAAACATCAGTTCACTCTTCGACATTACAATATGTCTGCAGATGATACTGCCAGAGAGCCTGCATCTGAGCAGACGCCCCTCCTTCGGGATGTGCCCGATGCCAATGAGAATACCCCACTACCCGAGGAACCCAGTACCAAGGAGCTGATTTGGATCCTCGGAAGCATCTGGCTCGGTGTCTTCCTGGCTGCTCTCGGTATGGACTCGGACTCTTTCGCAAGAAACAAAGATCAAAGATGACTAACTTTAAATTTCATCATAGATACAACGATCGTCGCAACGCTCTCCGCACCCATCTCTTCGTCCTTCCACTCATTCTCACTGCTCTCGTGGCTAGCCACTTCTTATCTGATCTCCAATGCCGCCTGCCAGCCTCTCAGTGGCCGATTGACTGATATTTACTCTCGTCGCTGGGGGCTTGTGTTCTCCAATGTTTTCTTCGCCCTTGGCAACTTGATCTGCGGCCTGGCAAGAGCGCAATGGGTTATCATCCTTGGTCGCGTCGTGGCAGGTGTCGGAGGAGGTGGTCTTACTGCGATCTCGACCTTTGTCACTTCTGACCTGATCCCTCTCCGAAAGCGAGGCATCTGGCAGGGCATCGGAAACATCTGCTACGGTGCGGGCATGGGACTTGGAGGTGTGTTTGGCGGGTGGATCAACGACACTTTGGGATGGAGATGGGCGTTTTTGCTCCAGGTTCCCTTCCTGATCATCTCATGCATTCTAGTCGCAATTAAGGTTGACATTCCTGTGAAAGAGTCTGATACCGCACGCATCAAACGCGTGGACTTCCTCGGCGCTATCACTCTGGTTCTGACACTAGTCACATTATTGCTTGGCCTCAACACCGGCGGAAACCAGGTGCCCTGGACCCACCCTCTGGTGCTGACATCGCTGGTTTCCTCTGCAGTTTTCCTGGGTCTGTTCATCTACGTGGAAGCCATGGTTGCTTCGGAGCCTGTCATTCCCGTGCGCCTTCTACTAGACCGCACCGTGGCAGCTGCTTGTCTGACCAATTGGTTCAGTACCATGGCCGTCTTCGGTCTCCTCTTTTACCTACCGGTTTACTTCCAGGTTCAGGGACTTTCTGCGACTGCTGCCGGTGCACGATTAATCCCGCAGGCGATTGGCACCTCGATTGGCTCTTTGGGCTCGGGTCTCATCATGCGTGCCAGCGGCCGGTATGCATTCCTCAATTACGTTGCCATGGCTATTCAGGTGCTCTCCGCTGGCCTCATCTGCACTTTGAATCTCTACACACCCGTGGGACTACCGTTCCTCTATTTCTTCATGGGTGGGGCATCCTACGGTAGCATGCTAACCATCACCCTGGTGGCGCTCATCTCTTCTGTAGACCACCAGCACCATGCGGTTGTGACATCTGCTTCGTATGCCTTCCGCAGCACTGGAAGTACGATTGGTATCACGGTCGCTTCGGCAGTCTTCCAGAACACCCTACAGCTTGGGCTTTGGTCTCGACTCGGTGAGCGCGAGGATGCCAAGGAGCTTATTGGCCGGCTTCGAGATAGCCTAGACGAGATTTGGAAGATGCCCGCAGATCTTACACCCGGAGTGCTTGACGCATACATGGGCTCCTTGCGGGCGGTATTCGTGACATTGTTGGGTCTGGCCGTCCTGGGAGCATTGACGAGTCTCGCTATGAGACAGCACAAGCTGCATAACAATCTGGCCCGACGATAGAGTGAGCATTCATTTGGACATAGGAAAATGCTTGAGTATTCGTTATATAGATCAGTATATATATAAAGCACCTCGGGATTGATCTAGTTCAACTCCATTTTGTACCGTGGTGTCGATGTTCACATTTAAATACTGAACTCACATGAGCTGAACATGGCAGCAGCAGTAATCGACAGGAACAGACCAGTAGAAAAGCATAAAACAAGTATTTGGGGAAGTTGTCCGGAGCTGAAGTTGTACTAAGAGCATGTTGATCTTTAGGCATTGACCGCTTCTGCCCAACAACTGGCCAATCAATCTGAGCTCCTGCTGTACGGCCCCGTCTTTAACCGCCGAAGACCTTCAAAACTAGCATTTTGGCTCTTTGTCATTGGTTGATCTCCCCTTCAAACGGATCTCGGCCTTTTTTTCGCTGTGAAACGACATTGTTCATTCGGGAGCTAATTACGTCCGATGTGGCAAAGACGTGGCGACGCATCCAGACAACTCAACGACCTCACCGCTCGAGGAAACCAGTTGATCGCCGTTGCACAGAATAAAGCGACAGACTCGATTTCAATTCCTGGGTTGCATGATTGGGCTCTGATCAGACCACCAGTCCGATAACTTATCTCTACGTATACTACGGAAGTCCCCAATTGATCTTGTTTCATCGCCTCTCGACCTTGATTCTCTACTATTTGCGCTTACCTATACCTTTACCTCGAGTTTTCTTCGATCCGACCTCCCTTATCCTCATACAGTTCAGCTCGCATTATCGGTCACATTGGCATGGCAGTGGGATTTCGATATAACACCTCACCGACTACGAAAGGGAATAGCACCACAAAGGGGTCGTGGTCAAGTGATATGGAGGTGGATGGAGGCTGTAAGGAAACCGTGATTGGAAATAAAGCGGTGCAAAATGCGACATCATCCCAACCTCGGCGCCGCCGATTGCTCTTGTCGACGGATAGTGCTTTCGCCGACACCGTCCTCCCATCCCTCGTTCAGAACCCATACATCGAGCTGCGACTGATCACCGACGAACCCTCAGCTTTGCTAACGGGCACCAACAAAATCCCACACTATATGGATACTGTCGACAGCCAAACATTTGATAAGAAAACTGGCGCGCGGAAATGGCTCAAGGCGAAGACGGCGGAGCTATGCGAATGGGCGGACATGCTGTTAGTTGCACCTATCGATGCCGGAGCTCTGGGGGCGATGTTGGCCGGCTTGACGAATACCCTGACGTTAGCGCTTCTTCGCGGCTGGGTCTCGAAGAAACCTGTGATCCTCATTCCCGGAATGACGGTGTCGGAATGGGACCACCCGCTCAGCACTCGGCAACTCGATGAAATAAGTCGTTTTTGGCCTTGGATTCGCACTGTTAAACCTGTGCTCTGGAAGTCGAACGGGCCCGAAGACCTGACAATACTACCATGGGACGGGCTGAATGAGTTACACCAGACACTGGAGACAACATTAAAATTACCGCCATGGGAAGCTAGCCTGTCGACCAGAGCAATCGCCCCTGGCGCCACAGTCCCGGCTAAGACTGCATCGAAATCTACATCTAGAAGTGCCGCCGGCTCCACATCACAAACGAAAGATACGGGTAATGCCGATTTTTTACCTCTGGAAATCTGGCTGAATGTCTTTGAGGATCAACTGGGAGACTGGGAAACAGCGAAAGCCGTGGGCATTCCGACCCATCTCCCTGTCCCTCAAGAATGGCAGAGTCATTTACCCAAAATGTCCACTACGGCCACACTCGAATATACCATCTTACGAGGATCCTTCGCTGCGATCAAAAAACGCATCGATGCGCTGCCTCGCTGGAAACCGCTCTCCGACCTCGCTTGCCACCTCATTGTCAAATTCTCCCGCGCCGACATCCTTTCCTATCTCACCGAAAACCACCTGGACCTCCTCTGGACAACCTCTCGACTCACAAATATCCCATACCGAGCATCCGCAATCTACGGCAACCCGAACGTACTGACATGGTGGCGCGATGCGCCCGCTCTCCCAAATAAAGAGTACATGGCCGACGCCATGGACGGCGCCTCCCGAGCCGGGTTCATCGACGTACTAGATTGGTGGCTCCACTCAGGGCTCCCCCTACGATATAGCGAGCGTGCTCTCGAAGCCGCCAGCGCCGAAGGTCGAGTCCCCGTGCTCGAATGGTGGAGAGCCGCGTCCGCGAACGCCCCACTGTCCCACCCCTTACCTCTCAAAGTCGGTAAATCAGTTCTACTCGCAGCGCAGTCAGGTCGCACTGCATCTCTTGCTTGGTGGGATGCATCAGGGATCCCGTACAGCCACGCCGAGAACGTTGCCCGTATCGCGAGCACGCATGGCCATGTCCATGTCCTTGAATTCTGGTATAAACTCAAGGGCCCGAAGATGATCTTCGATAACCAAGTGCTGGTTGGCCCGACGAAGAACGGCCACGACCACGTTCTGCAGTGGTGGAAATCCTGCGGTATGCGGGTTGAATTCAAGACTTGTGACATTGAGGAAGCGCTTGAGGATGCTGATCCGAGCTCTGGCGCTGAGGGTCGTGTTCGGCGTTGGTGGGAGCGGAATGGGCTGAACCTTGGAGTTGGCACGAGTGAGTGGATGAGATCGAAGGTGCTGTGAGAATTCATTTTGCATCACTGCATGGCTGGTTTGCGATTTTCGTCTTTTGACGTCTTGGGAAGGGATTCGTCTTTCTCCTTTCTGTTCATGCGGTTGCGTTTTGTTCCTTTTTCATATCATGATTCCAGATGACGACTCACAATACCCATTTGAATATTCACATTGCTATCATTTTCATCGCGTGTTGGAGCTTCGATTTTGTTCAGAGGCTCTAATGGAATATATCTTGTCCACATGATTCAAATTGAATATATTTTGTTACATATCTTTAGGTTAGAGTGATCAAATAAAACTAATATCTCATCTCAACCACACTATATATTATTGAGGAAAACGTATATCAATCGAGCGCGAAAGGTTGCTTTACATAGTCCTGGGGCGGCCGCGGCTGGGTCCACGGGTGTTGGAATTGCTGAGTCAAGGCCTAGCCGATGTGGCTACAAGACAACACCCAGTAACAACATCCAGCAACCTCCAACCCAACCAATAACTTGGCAGCCAATTCTGCCGATGCTGGCACGCTGGGTCCTGCGACGCGCGCTGCGCGGTTCAAACGCAAGAGTAATATCAATCCGCACGCGGCAGCTATCGCCAAGTCCTTATAATAACATCCCGTCAAATGGCATCAATGGCATCGCAAGAAAGAGACCGAGCGTCGCTCGGAATGTACGATCAAATGTTCAATCACGAAGTCTAATCACAGGTGCTATTCCAAGCTTTGCTGTCCCACCTCTCATGTTCATCGGACTTCTCCTCGGTCTATGGACTTGGAAATGCTTCTGGATCATCGTCATGCAAAACAAGCTCCTCTACCTCTCCTGGTTGCCTCCATTCACAAGATCTGAGGTTATTTCAGATTATGAGGCTGAGTGCAGACCTGTGCGGTGGGAGGAGAAGCAGATTCGCAGTTTGGATGGGACTAAATTGGCTGTTTGTGAAGGTCATATTCCGGTTTCTCACAAGGACCACAAGTCTGTTTCAAATCCCGATGCTTTACAAAATAAAGATCATGGGAAACCGATCCCAAAACGAAAAAAGTCTGTTGTGATATGTTACTTTCAAGGCAATGGCGGATCAACCCCTATGCGATTGCCCATTCTCTCTCAGGTCTTGCGCGCAATTGCAGAAACGTCAAGATGCGCCGAAGTCTCTCAATATACTATCGCTGCTCTGTCATACCGCGGCTACTGGACATCATCTGGTCGCGCCACACAATCCGGAATTGAGATGGATGCCCAGGCATTCTTGAATTGGATTTCCGAAACATATGCGTCTCCGGAAACCGACCTTGAGATTGTGGTTTGGGGACACAGTCTTGGTGCTGCTGTTGCAAGCTCAGCAGTATCTACCTATATTGCCCGCCAACATGAAGGGCGAACCTCCTCAAATACATGCAGTATCAAGCTCCTGGCGCCCATTTCCAGGGTCATTTTGGAGGCGCCAACATCCAGCATCAAAGATATGCTCATCAGTCTCTATCCTCAAAAATGGCTTCCGTACAGGTATCTGTGGCCGTTCTCTTGGAATACTTGGGATATCAAGGCGAAGATGAAACAGATGGCTACATGGAGAGACCAACCTCTATCTCAAATCTCCAACCCTGGAGCTACGGCTTCAATACCTCGCTCGCTTCCACCGATATTTCTTCTATCTGCCGAGAAAGATGAAGTCATTCCGTCATACGTACCATACCAGCTAGAACAACATGCCAACTCTCTCGGTTTGGAAATCGAGAGGAAAGATGTCCTCGGCGCCATGCATATAGAGGCACCACTCAAACTGGATGGTAGGAAAGCATTGGTGCAATTTATTCTCAACGGTACATCCGTGCTCAAGACATAACATAATAACCTCAGAGAGATACCACATAGACAAATGAAAGTACATACATAGTCAATTACTCCCACTTCTCAACACGCACATGCTTAACATCCGCGTCCTTCATCAACGGCTTAAGCTTTCCGAACTCCCTAGAAGCCTCGGACTCCGTGAAAGCAATATGATCCTGAACTTTGTTCCAACCACTGAAAAGCACAAACTCCTCATCCTCGCCCTCTTTATCGATGCGCCACGCACCGCAAGCAGAGAACGGAGCCGTGTATGCATTCAAATGGGACACAACAGCCTTGAAAACACCGTCAAATTCATCTTTCTTGCTCGCCTCGACAAAGCATCGAGTGATAGCGAGAACAGGCGCATCTAGTGGGATTTTGCATGTAGATGGCTGGATCCGTTAGCTTATATCTCTCAATAACACCATTGAACCAGGAAGCTATTTCAACGTTGAGATTGGTGGAAAGCTCACATCAGCATCCAAGTGGAACATCCAGCTAACGTCAAGATCGCTCTGCAACCGCGCAAGCAGGTTCTGGTTGACTTCGGATGAAAGCCATTGGCCTTCGCCTGTGTGTTTCTCGACGGATTCCCACCCGCCAAGCAGATAAAAGAATAATGGGTCTTCGATCTGGCGGAGGTATGTGACAGGATAGTCTGAGTATCCTGTTTGTTTCTTTTGGGCTTCTAAGAGGCCGCTTTTGGTAGAAGAGTGGGCATCTTGTGCTTTCAAGCGGAGGAGGGCGAGTTCGGTTACTGGCATTTTGTCTTCTCTTTGAATAGATAGACTGCTTTTGGCGTTTTGAGAAGGAATCTGTATGGGTTTCTCGATTATTGGGGGTTGCACGTTGCTTTATAGGTCTATCAAGTAAGCCGAGCTAGGGTCCACGGGTGGGGGCGGTTCGTAGGCAGCTGTTGGGAGGCGTCATCTAACTCATTCTCGGCGCTAATTGACTAATCGGTCATTCGATATGTTTCCAAGTTCATGCAAAGACTGTTGATTTATCATCGGTTGATGTTTACAAAATGTTCGGCTTTAGGGCTACAAGCTAAGTCAAAACAAGCTAGTATATATCTTCAACCTTGAATTTCAAAAAGGGTTCACAGAAATTGTAATGCGACCAATGTCCAATCGAGTTAAGAATATACACACCCGAGACGCCAGCGATCAAAATGGATGTTCACCTTTCAGCAATACGATAGCCAATAGCTTTGGGTATACCGATCAAGCACTAGACCAGACAATGTATGAAAGAAACCAAACCCGCAAAACGCAAAATAAAGACCGCGAACTTCAGCATTGTAACCACATGAATCAGATCTCTTTCCTGTAGAAATATTAATAACATGAGGTGTAATAGAGAGAGGAAGAATGACGTACCAGGTAAGTCCAGGTTTCTCAACAGCCGGGGTCTTAATAGCATTTCTGTCTCCAAAGGGGTTGTCTTCATCATCCTCCTCTTCCGACTCACTCTCACTGTCAAAGATTTGGCGTGAGTGTTGCGACGAAGATGCAAGAGGCAAGCTATCGGGACGATTCGGCCGTGGCGGCTTTGGGGGATTGATATTTAGCCCAGCAAGGCCGTCATTCATGTCCGAGTCTTGCAGTCCAAGTCCATGTCTTTGCTTCCAATTGCCCTCCAAAATGTCGTCCTCACTATCACTGTCATAATCCACGCTCTTGTCTAGCACCTCGAATGCCATCAATGCATCCACCAGCTCCTCATTTGCATGGATCAGGCCGCCCAGGAACTCTTCGGTTTCTATATACTGGATGTATCGAAGGATCGTGTGACGAAGGTCCTTGCATGTATCGAATCGGTGACTGCATTCCGCATCCTCGCTCACTCGGTGCGTCTCGCGATTGACGAGTCTCAGAGCATTCAACAAATTGGTGCTAGCAACAGAAGAGGCAGCCAGCGCTTGCAGGATCTCCGGGCGTTCCTTTTCCAGATCGAACCTCTTGTTGCCAATTGGAAATTTCTTCTCTTTCTTGACTTTCCTGGGCTTGGACTTTTCTTTGGGGCTGGTCAGCAAAGTGGATGGTCCACTGCCCCCTGACACGGATACAACATGACCCATCGGGGGCTCGTTTGAATTCGAAGTCGAGCCCTCGCGGAGAACCTTGGCTTTTGCTTGCGTCGCAGGCTGCTTTCGCTTGGGAACTTGCTTGTATAGCGCCGTGACCTTCGCCATACCAGGGGTGTCCTTATAAGTTGTCGCCCATTGTCCGAAAATCTGTTTGCATTTCTGTTTCACGAGTGGATCAGAAACGGAATCAGTAGCTGCAATGCGCAGACGTTCAAGCAATGCCTCATCGGCGAAATCGCGCAAGAAACGCTCTCCAGCATTTTGAACAAGGAAGTCGAGAATAGTAAGTGCGCGCAATTGTCGGTGGATATTGCCATATTTTCTGGACTGGTCAGACTGATTTTGAGCACTTTCAATAGTCCTAGACTCACAGCTTCTTGCGAAGAGCCCGACTTGCTTCCATTGGGCCGCTGGCCTGGATGCGAACTACTTCCACTAGATCGACAATACCACTCGAATCTTCGACCTCATATTGTTCGCTCGTGAGGACCTCAATTTGTACGGTCACTGCCGAGTACGGTTTCTATGGAAACCTATATTAGTGGGTGCTGGAAGGGTGTACGATCTTCACCCGGTGACTCACGGATGATTGGAACATATTGGCCTAGTAAAGAGATAGACTCTAGAACAGTGTATATTTGGTTTGAGAAGGAACAGCTTTGGGGAATCGAAAATTGTCCCTAGTACCGAACAGCCCACTATCACCCCACGTTGTGATGTTGGTATAGAAATGACCCCGCACGGCGCTGTTTACACAAACAGTTCGCAGGAATTGGGTATGTATGTATGTAGTTTCGGCGGCGATAGGATATAGGTTGATTCGCTAGAAAAATGCCGGAAAGGGATTAACAGTGTGAAAGACAACATAGCGCTTAGGGAGCTTTCGCGATACCTTCACGTGGTGTCGGTGACGTCGGAGGCCCCAGGGGGGTCTTGGCGCGCGTTAATCTGATAAGCGCTATGAAAAGTGGCGCGAATGCAGAGAGGATATGTAGGCAGTTCCCAGTTTGTTCAAGAAGGCACCCAAATTGCAAAATGGCCTTGCTACAGGGGAAGAGAGAGTTCAACCATTTTTGAGCCAGTTTAAGCTTGTCGGCTCCTCGTGACTATTCCGGCCCAAAGGGGATTAGGGCGGGGTCTAAATGCCTGAGGCCAACATGAGAAAGAGCTCATTAATCGGCTTTCGCAATCCAGAAGTAACCAATAAGACCTTGAGAAAGCAAGAGTAGTCAATGCTGGCTACATTTATTGCCAATTGATCTCGGATGAAGCTTTCGTCTACTCACCGGCCAGATCCATCCCCACGCTCCTATTTGTTACGCGTACTGTCCCGCTTCGTGGTCTGCTCCACCCTTATTCTAGTCGTCAGCGTGGCTCTGAAATCCCGCTCTCGTCTTTCCCTCCTCCTCCCCCACCTCTCCTCCAACCCACCTACAATCATGTCTTACCAACAGGAACGTTATATCGCCGAATTGGCCGTCCAGCGGGCGTGTCTCCTCACACAGAAGGTCTTCTTCGAGAAGGCCAAGGGCACAGTCTCCAAGGATGACAAGTCCCCAGTCACCATTGGCGACTTCGGCGCTCAGGCCCTGATCATCTCCGCCATCCGGAAGAACTTCCCCAACGACGAGATCGTCGCCGAGGAGGAGGCCAGCTCTCTGCGTGAGGATAAGGACCTCAGCGCTGAGATCTGGCGCTTGGTCAAGGACATCAAGCTGGATGATGCGGAGAGCGATAATATTCTGGGTGGCCCTCTCACCAGTGAGCAGAGCATGCTGGACATCATTGACAACGGCAACAGCGTCGGTGGTCCCAAGGGCCGCATCTGGGCCCTCGATCCCATCGACGGTACCAAGGGCTTCCTCCGTGGCGGCCAGTACGCCGTGTGTCTCGGTCTGATGGTTGACGGTGACGTCAAGGTCGGTGCTATTGGTACTCCTAACCTCCCCGTCGATGATGCCGCCCCCATTGATGCCAGCACCGGTGCCCAGCAGTCCGCGACTGCTGGAAACGGTGTCCTGTTCTCCGCTATCCTCGGTGAGGGTGCCACCAGCCGTCCTCTGGCCAGTGGTACTCTTGCTGCCAGCAAGCCCATCTCCATGCGTCCCGTTGCCAAGATCTCCGACGCCGTCTTCTGTGAAGGTGTTGAGGCTGCTCATTCCGCCCAGGGCGATAACGCTGCCGTTGCTCAGCTTCTTGGCATCACCGCCCCCAGCGTGCGACTGGACTCGCAGGCCAAGTACTGCTCCATTGCCCGTGGTGCCGGTGATGTCTACCTGCGTCTCCCCGTCAAGAAGGACTACCAGGAGAAGATTTGGGATCACGCTGCTGGTGATTTGATTGTTCGCGAGGCTGGTGGCCAGGTGACTGACATCTACGGCAACCGCTTGGATTTCAGCAAGGGCCGGACCTTGGCTGTCAACAAGGGTGTCGTTGCTGCTCCCAAGGCCCACCAGGACCAGGTCATTGATGCCGTCAAGACCGTCCTGAAGCTGTAATTGATTTATGATTTTTAATTTCGTCGTCTCGTCCACTGCACTTGAGCTCCTGGGGAGCAGAATCAGTCTGAAGTAGATTTGTGATACCATCGCTTGTGAGAGGAATAAAAAAATACATATATGACGATAAGAGTACAAAACACGGAACCAAATACAAAATGTCCCGCGTAGCTGAAAAAGAAATGCGCCTCTAGTCTATTTGATCTTCTTCGCCTTGAGCTTGATAGTCTCCCCGTTGACGAAGATACCCTTGCCCTTGTACGGCTCAGGGCGTCTCCATTCTCTGATCTCGGCCGCGAATTGGGTCACAATCCGCTTGTCGACACCCTCCAACAGGATTCTAGTAGGTTGCGGTGTGCTCGCAACAACACCCTGGGGGATACCCAGTTCAATTGGGTGGGAAAAGCCGACCTTGAGGGAAACGAACTTTTGGCTGGGGTAGTCGGGTTGGACGGTGGACGCCTTCTCCTCGATGGTAGCCCTGTAACCGACACCAACCATACTCAAAACACAGACGTGGCCTTCGGAGACGCCGAGGATGTGATTCTGGAGGAGTGCGCGAATGGTTCCTAGATAAGAAAAATAAAATGTTAGACACCAATGGCTTGCCGTGCGGACTGGACCGCGGAGAAAAAGACAGGAGAACATACCCCACATAGCACGCTGGTGAGGAACCGTCTGATCCAAGACTGACAAACTAGCCTTCTGGCCTGTCTCATCGGGGGTGATAGTGAGGAATGAGGGAATGTTCAGGCTCATCTCGCCTGTGAATCGGGGCAAGTTAGCATCCATTCGCCGGACCACATTTCAACAAGAACACCTTACCCTTGGGCCCCTTAATCTCAGCCATGAACTTGGGGATATCCTTTCCTCGTGTGCGGGAGAGAGTCGCGGGGATATCGATGAGCTTAAATGACACCTCCGGGGGGATGGAGAGCGCGGCACCTCCGACTCGGGACTGCGCCGGGGATGTGGTCGAGAAGCATTGTGTGCGGGGGGAGAAGGCGGGTGCGAGGAAGATGGGTAGGGGGCCACGCTGGAAGGGCTCTCGGAGAAGCTGGCGGGCACAGCGTTGGGGTATGGAGCACGACATGGTGATTTGCGCGTGTTCGGTCGGATGCTGTGATTGCGGACTTTGGATTTTGTTCGCAGATAGACTGCCTCAATGGGGTTTAGCGTGCACGTGATTATCTATATATTATTTGTTTCCAAGGTTCTTGCCAAGGTTTCATCCGAATGTTTGTTTGGAATATCATATCATGATCTCGGCATAATCAATTATGCTCTCGACTGCAGTCCTATAGTATTCGAGTCCATTGTGTCAAGAAATTTTGATGTTGGATCTTTTTTATTGCATGCGTCTATTGTCAGAGGTTGTTGAAACCTGGTGCCTAGAAATCCAAACTCCCGAGAGCCGTTCGGATTCTCCCTCGCACATACCCAAGTGAAAAACGAAAACCGACGAAGTAACACGATTTATCCCAATTTATCCCAATTTATGCCAGTTTATCCGAGTCAAAACTCATATTCCTTCAGACATGAATATTCTTCGTGAGACCGAATCTCTGCCCAGGTCTAACACAGATGAGGCTCCGTAACCCGAACCTCATCACCAACGCATCAACCTCGAACTCGTTCCCAGTGAACTCTTCCTCGGTGTTCAGTCATGTTGTCCTTTCGATTGAAGGACATGTCGCATGAAGGACAATCGAATGAGCGCGGAGCTATATGCTGCGTGTCGATATGACGCAGCAACGCTGGTTTTCCGGAGAAGGGGTTGAGGTACGTGCAGTCCTTCCAATGGCATTGGAAAGATCGTTGGGGATTCCTAAAATGCACGAATGGTATCAGTGTGTGTTAAGACATGATGATGAATTCTAAAATGCTCACTCCTGTTTCCGCTGGCGTTCTTGGGTACGACTAGAATGTCTCTTTGCCTTGGTATAACTATTGCTGGTAGCTTTGACCTGAGCTGCCTTTGGGACAGATGAAGCAGATGCTGGAAAATTGGTACAAGCGATGTCGTGCCTAGGGCCGAGATAGCCTGTCGCCTGGTCCCCAGGAGCCGTAGCTGCACAGTCATTCTCGACCGGAGGTTGGTGTATGACATTTTGATTGAAGCGACACATACCGGAACAAGTCGAGGGCGAGACGGAAGACACAGCGAGGCTAGGCGCCACAGATGCAATAGGATACTGTACGGGATAGGTATATTGAAGAGGATCCACAGGTACTCTAGATGGCACCAGTGTAGAGGCAGAGGATTGATAGGTGGGAGGGGTGAATTGGGAATAGTTGAAGTCTGTCAAAGTCCAGTCATAACTATCTGGTGCGTATAAAGGATCATGGGTGTTGCAAGAAGGCGATGCCATACTAGAAGACTAGGACGGTAGAATAAGCAGGGGGGGAAAACAATAGACTAACTGAGCAATGCGTTGAGTGAACTCAACTGTGAAGTTTTGGGGTAGCGGGCAACTATTTAAATAAGAATTCCCTTATGTGTAGGGATATTTACTTCTAGTTACTGAATCCTTATATAGTGAGAGTAGGGAAAGATAACCTCACACTACTCGATCTGCACGGGAAGGAATTTACCGTATTGACCAATTTGGTGTAATTTTCCTTTTGTTTTCTACATAATGTATGTACTAGATTCTAGAACTAATACAAATTAGAGCTAGACTCGTATCAGTACATACCGATCACATACCGACTTTGCCACTGTTCCCAAAGGTTATTCGGAGATTTTTTTATGCACTGTAACATCACGTGTCCCATTGGATCACCCGTGTGATCAACACCTTTGCCTGGCCAGAATTATACCGTTTTTGCGTAGTTTATTTTTAACAAAAATCTGGACCCTTACTTCTTTCTCAAGTGCGGCGGATTGTATAGTGATCTGGCAGGCCTTGAACACCTGGCTTATGGCGGAATTCAGCGGGCTTGGTAGGCTTCTTGATCTTGTACGAAGCAATGCTTTAATTGACAAAGCTTGCTTTTGTAATTGGATATAATTCGAGGGTGTTTTTGGGTCCCAATCACTACCCCTACTGGAAGGGGGGGAGGTGTTCGAAGCCGGATATTAAGCCTTAAAATCACTCGATTAGATGCAAATAGTACTAAACCGGCTGCTACAAAGCTATTTTTAATAGTCTCTGATTCAAAGGCTTCAATTTATATAGAAGGATATACTTCGAGGAAGTCCAATTTGTTAATATAATCGGGAATACTGTCAGGAAGTCACATCACGTGACCTGATCTCCCAGTGCTTTAGTCCCACAACAGTACGGAGTAGATAACTAGTTTCTTTCTTCTCTCCTCAGCGCAATGGGACATATTTCCAGTACATACTAGTCTCTAGTAGTTCACTGGCTCTCTGTCCAACAAATACAAACTCTCGGCACGGCGCAAGAAAATAAATGGCTGATTTTCAGTTGAATAAAAGCTATTAGACGATCCATGATGGCTGGGTTGTATTCAGGTATACTATGATATACTTCTCCCATTATATAACATTATGGTCAGAGCGACCTACGAAAAAAGTGACTGGTACTAGTTTGCCGATCATTAAGAAGGGTGCGTTAAGTGTACAAAGTGCGCACTTAACGCACCCTTACCCCAACTTTCTCGCCTGTCACTCACTTTACCTAGAGAACAGCTGGTAGTCAGCTCCCCGATCTAGCTTATTTGTTTTCCTCAGATACTGAAAAAGCGGGACTCGGCCTGGTGGTAGCATCGTAAAAGAAGGATTAGGAATGGGAAAAAGAGACGGCTGCCCAGATATGGTAACAACTGGGGATAAGCACTAACCAAAGAAAGTGTGGGGCCTAGGTCCGAGTCCAACAGTTTATCAGAATGAGCATCACAAAGTAGCCTTTTCCATTTTGTTTTTCATTAACAAATATGTGATGTGTAGGATGTGGGAGTCACACTGAAGGAAGCATCGAGGCGATCTGAATCCAGCGATAATTACACACATATGTAGTTTCATTATAATCTCACTGGAATTCATCTGACAAAGTTCATGGCTATCCATAATTGTCCGGACAGTTATCTAGAATCTTAAGAAAATGCACGGCCCTTCTACTCTGCCAAAATTGCCCTATCCTTCGAAGGTACAAGGCTAGTAGATCCTATACGGCAATCCTTAGCTCGCTACCTCGCAATCTTATCCTAACCCTATACTAACAACCTGCATGAGGATTTGGATAAAAGAAAAACAATCCATGAGGCAAATAACAGACCAAGTCCTGAGGGGAAATTCTCCAGGCAAAAGTAAAGTCGGAGCTAGGCGTGACCCAAACAACTTGGATGTCAAGTCTCAGTTTCTTTCTTCCCATCTTATACCATCCTTCTCACATACCTTCTTATACCCATTCATCTCATGCAATATACACGAGTGATCAACCCGGTCCCCTCCAAAGCCGAGCTCGTACACTAAACCAGCCAGACCATTCACTATGAGGGCAACCGGTGGGTTTCAAGCGTTTTCATATATCTTTCTCGCACTTGCACAGCTCAGTCAAGCGAGTACCTCCCAACAACGTAAGGCATATAGATACCGCTCAAATATCAAATATCTCTGCTAATACAAAAAGATGTCCCAATTCTTGCGCCCAAACCGCCAAACATCGACGCGATCTCTTTCCTCGGTTCCCGGTCGCAAGACCAAGACAGCATTTTCAACGAAGCCGTCAAAATTCTAGACTCGTTGAAATCTTCACCCTCATGCAACCGACTTGCAGCAACAAAACTATTGAACTCGTGTCAAACATTCAGCGATGGCAGAGACGGCGTGCAGACCGATAGTCCAGAAACGCTCGACCTTCTTCGATCCGTCTATGCAGCACGCCTGGCATTGTGTGAGATCGACGGTGCTGGCACCCCAATGCCTCCCTCGTGCCTTCCTGTCACTGTCTCGCCTCCTCCACAGAAGAACCGATTCGGCTTTGCGAGTCGGCACAGAGGCTCTGACCCTGTCTCGGATGAAGTCCCGAGAGAATTATTGGAGCAATGCCTCCGGACACTTGAGTCGCGACCACAGTGGTGGACTTCCTACAGCAACAGCCGACAGAATGCACTTGTGATCTGCCATGCCTCGCGAATGGAGACGGAAAAAGAGGAGCTTATCGACCTGCATCGATCCATTGCCAAGAGCAGTCTCAAGCTCAATAACGGGCTTCAAGAGGCTTTGCAAAACGCAACTGCTCAGTCTGCGCAGCAGTACTCATTCATCCAAGCTGTTCAGTCTCTGCAAGAGAAGACCGTCACCGATATGGAGGCAACAGACTCTGTTTTTAAACGAACATTTGGCAATTTTCTCCGAGAAATCGAAGCCGGGATATGGTCTCTTCAAGATTCTATATCTGTAGCTTTGTCGAATGTGCGGACTGGAACGGGGGTCCTCGAAAAGGTAAAATTCGAGCAAGCCAGGTGGAGTTGAAACTTATACTAAATTTCAACTAGGACATCCGGAACGTATCCACCCAAGTGGGAGCCCTTCAACAGGCGCTACGGAGCGCACATCAGGATGCATTGGCTAGAAACCAAGAGGCGTTGCTGGTCCAAGAAACCAATGCTGTCGCCCAGAGGGATCTTACATCTTCTTTGCACCTGTCACTCGAGTCGCTTTTTGACTCAGATATGGACAGAGTGCACCAAAGCATGCAGAAGTTCGACGCTGCTATGGTGTGTCAAAGGTGGATTTACCTTTTGTGTGCACTGTGGGACTAACATTTTGCCCCTTTTCATAGGAATGGTTGACCAGCCGAATGAACCTGATCCTTGAGCAAGAAACCAGGATGACAGAGGTACGAGTACATCCCCACATATCGATTGACTCCCTCACTGACTTTCAAAGCGACTTCAAAACATGGAAGCCTTCATCCAACAATCCGAGTCGAAAGCAAGCCAGTTACAAAAGGCCCAAGACCAACAATCAGAAACCCTATCTGCACAATCGCGGGCCCAGGAGGCCATTCAATTTGATGCGCAAGTATCGCAAGCTTTGCTGGCCAAAACAAGCGTTGCCGCTGCGAATTTGCAATCCGTTATCGACGATGCAGCTTTCAAGTTCAAGCATGTCTCGGGGTTCGGTGTCGGACGATCCTCCGCGTGGTCTCTCTGTGCCGTCCTACTCATCGTCATCGCCACCCAGAATCTTAAGATTGCAATTTCTTTATTTTTTCTCATTTTGGGTACGTGTGTTCTTCATGATCGAGACTGATTGGTGCTAATAACAATGTCTTAGGGCATTCTGTTGCCCTGACCATCTTCAAATTTCTCTAGTTATAAACACCCTGCGCAGTGATTTGCGGACCAGATCCCGTTGATACCCCGGCGTTATTTTTCTTATTTTTCTATTGGTTTTCTATTTTTTTTTCCCCTGCTATCTCTACCATTTATGCTTGCATCACTTATGCTTGATACTCATTCATTACATCTAGATCTATAGCAATGGAACAACCCAACCTTTCACAATCCAATCATTCGGAGGAGCTACGTATCTCCCCCTTCTGCTAAATGATATGAAACTAAATAAAATAAAATCGATAGATTGTTTCAGAAAAATAAAATGAAATTGCCAGCAAATTAGCGCCAGCACAGCCACCATAACTGCCAGAGCCAAGATAAGCTGCGGGATAGGACCCATTTATATTGCGATCAGCCAATAAAAGCACCTTCTCTACGCATTGGAAATGACATACGAGAAGCTAATTCCCCTCCAAAAAGAAAAAAACAAAAAAAAAGGAAAGGCATACATGGGGGCAGTCACGTGGGGAGTGAATAGATCGACTGCGCTTCTCCTTTTCGATTCGCAACGCGTTCCTCATCGGATCTTGATTCACATTTATCAAACCTCCCTTTACTCCGATCTCAAACTCGATCAAAATGCCTGGTGTTCGTAAGTGACCATACCCCATCCCTTATCCCCTATACTCCCGACCCAACATTTGGCGCTCCTCGGAACCGCAATGCTAACATTCCCCAGCACCCGACGCTCTTGACCAGGTCAAGAAGGGCTTCAAGCGGTTCTTCAGTCTTCGCAAGAAGGCTGCTAAGAAGGCAACCGAACAGAAGGCCGAACCGGCCCCTGCTGCGACAGCTGCCCCTGTCGCTGCCGCTGCTGCCAGTGAGACGCCTGCCGCGAAACCCACCGCCCCCGCCGCAACCCCAGACTCTGCCCCAGGTATGACACTCTCTTATCAATTTGATACCAACTCCGTCGCGCGTTTCACGAACTGACTTATTGATCTACTCTAGATGCTGCTAAGGTGCCTGAGGCAAAGGACGCGAGCACTGCGCAGCCTGCCGCCTCTGAGATGACCGCTACCGCCGGCCCCGTTGAGACTCATTACGAGCCTGAGGCTGCCGCTGCTGCGTCAGCACCTGAACCGGCTGTACAGGCTGATGCCCCTGTTGCTAAGCCCGAGGAGCCTGCTACTGCTACTAAGACTGAGGCCCCTGCTGCTGCGCCTGAACCTGCTGTGCAGTCTGAGGCGCCTGTCGCTAAACCTGAGGAATCCGCTGTCAAGCCCGAGGAGCCCGTCACTAAGGCCGAGGCCCCTACTGCCGAGGAACCCGCTACTAAGGTCGAAGAGTCGGCTGCTCAGCCCGAGGCCACTGCTGCTGCGCCTGCGGAAGCTGCTGCTAAGACTGGTAAGTTAATTGTCTGAACGAGGCATAAGGATAATGCTAACAGTGAGGCTAGATGCACCCGCTAAGTAGACGTGTGAATATCCACTTAATTGGCGAGAATTGGTCCTTTCTTTGCGAGTCTGATCTAACTTGCGAGTGCTTTTTTCCCGCTCCCTATTTTGTTTCATACCCTCAGCGTTGTATATTAATCAGTTTCACGAAGCGATGCATTGCATGCTTTTTTTCTTTCTTCCATATCGGCCTTGATCAGACCACTCAATACCATGCAAAGCTTTACTTGTCCATTCCAGAATCCTTGCGCGGCAGTAAAACTCCGGATATATTATGCTTTATGCTATTGCTGCTGACGACAAAGGGGAAAAACCAACACTCCCACGGGTATCACATTAAGAATCTATCCTGAAGCTAGATAGTTTCATTCCTCCCCGCCCGAGGAATGATCATCACCATCAGCCATAGCGATATCTTCAACACTAACGCCCGCTGCCGCTGCCTTCTGCTCTCTCGCTTTTTGTCTGCGCTTGAGCTTCCTATCGCGGTTCTTCCGAGTCCGCTTCTCGGCTTCATTTTCCTTGGCAGCCTGTGCGGCCGCAACCCGCTTGCGCAGCTGCACCCGTCGCTTCTTGCCTGGCTTCTTGCGTGTAAGTGGACTCTTCGAGAGAGGTACGCCCTCTACCACGTAGACCGGAAGACTGTTGGCTGGCCGTGGCATTTTAGTCTGATGCCGCTTGAGATGGATAACTCGCCAGGGGAGATGGCAGCCGGGCTATGAATTAAGTTAGCAAATAGAACTAGCCAAATGGGTGCGGTATTCCACTTACCCAGACTAACGACTTGGCCCATGTCAGCATGTGTTGCCCGCTAACGGCCATGTCCTCAAATTGTTTCTTCTTTTCCGCTATCCGGTTCTCGTCTTCGGCAGTAGGTTCGCCGCTCCTTGTGCCCTGGAGAGAAGGTGTAGAGAAGTAATAATCCCATCCCCGGGAGGCTTTCACGAATCGTCCCTCGGTGCCAGCGCCGGATCCCGGTGTAGGTGAATGCAGTCGGATCCTCAATTTTTGAGTAGTGGCGGCCTCTGTGTTTTTCCCGTCTGTGTCCTGTCCTGACGGCTTGGTATCTTCCGTTGATTTGGCGGGGGCGCTGAATAGCCGGAACTCGAATTCTTGTTCATCATCCTCATCCTCTGCAGCCTGTGAGGGACCATTGTCTTGGCTGGTTGTATCCTGTGCAGTATCCAATTGATCGAGATTGAGTAGTTTCCCTAGGCGGGCGTATGCATCCTGGGCGGCGGCATCGTCTGGGGCTGGTGATGGTGAGCGAGATGATGCTGGTGAGCGCATCTCATCACGGCGGACGCTGTACAAGCCAGATTAGTTGGTGGGGACATTGGGAAAAGCGTAAATGAATTGCATGCTCACGTACCGCTTGGCATTTGGTAGATCGAACATGGTGTGATATGTGGGGAGAGGAATAAGATCCAAAAATGCCAAATCAAGAAAAACGGTGTTTCCACGCCGCTCTGCGGCCACGGCCTGATGACATGGCACGGACCGCCCAGCCTCAACCTCCGACTTCAAAGAAAGTCCTTTTTTGTCGACATTGTGACTCTCTACTGCGCCATTTGTTTCATTTCATATTCTCTGTTTTCTGCATATCCCACACTCCTTACCTTCTGATAATTCCCTCACCTGCTCCAACAAAGGGTACCCGCACCTCCGCTATTGGGGTGATTAATGCCTCGTGCCCATCGCATAGCACAAACGTGCAACCAAAGACCATCCCCGGCTCTGAATTCCCGCTCCCGATCCCTATAAATGGGTATCTGTGCCTCCTGCCTCGGCGGGAATCGCCACGAGTCTCCTGAGGTGAGTCCCGAGCCTGGGGCTAAGTTTCCCGTTACCATGTTCAGCGCGCATTACCTCGGTCTGATGCGCGATGCGTGGGATGCTTATCGCAGAGCACATTTGTCTAACATTTCTTTCTTCAAGCCTGAGTCTACACGTCTGCTCGATGAGGACCCTTATCAAGCCGGGTATGGCTACGGAGCACTCCACCATGCTCATCAGGCAAGCCAGCCGGATTCGGAATATGTGAGACGTGAGAGGGAGGCGCTGGAATCAATTTGCCAGCGGACATCTGAGTGAGTATATACTATGCTAGTTTTCCTTTTGTTCTATTCTACGGCAAATTAGCTTTGGGTGGGAACTGAATTCATGCTAATCATATCTCTCAGCTCCGTCATCGATATCTGGTCCATCCAACCACAACCACACCTTCGACCCCAAGCAACTCTCCACACCCCTATCTCTGCATCTCCCGTTCCGTCACAAACAACTTCTACAACAACACTTGTTACATCTAATCATCGCACATCACCACCCAGCCGTCCCACCTCCGGCGCATCAGGCACTGTCCCGAAACACTGGGGTGAAGTCGTGGTGAACCCAAACAAGAAACGGTCTCGTACCGATATCAAAACTGATGCTAAGGCAAGCCATGATGTCTTTGGGGTTCTCAACGTCACCTAAAATAAGGCGTTTGGGGCATGCATCACTACACATTGACGCTGCACATTGACGATGAAATGTACACGACAAATGAGGGTGCGGGTTGTGAGGATAAAAGCGAGGGGTGCAGATAAGGGTACTGGAAGACCCGGTTCATTGTTTTCTTGCGCTGCGCTGTTATTTGAGGTATTTCTGTTTCTTGCATTGATCGCAGGTCGACTCTTTTTTTCGCACATACAAAGCCATTCCTTCTTTCCTCTCACTGGTATGGTCTGATAATACCCAATGGCGCAGACTTTTTCTTTTGTTGTTAAATTCTTTTTTCTTCGTGAAATGTTGCTTTCTTTTATGTTGGCGTGCTTTGCTATTCCGAGTTTGTTTCTTTGTCTTCATATCATCTTGTCAGTCGCGCACTGCTTGTATATGTTGTTTTTGTTTCGACTGGACTCCATCCTTTATTTTCGCATAGACACACAACTCGAGTTTCATTATCAATTGAGTTGTTGTAAATCAGGATACTATATGTAGGTTCGAAAGTGCTAATCCTTCTACGAAGGATATATCGCAGACAGGTCAACACATATAGAAGTTCAGCTTTGGATGGATAGTTTTTCTATAAAAATTATTTCAACCTTACTATACAGTTAAGATATCATGGGAAGAATCATAAAAAAAGAATATGACTCCCCATACCTATGAGAGATTCGGCATCAATTGTTAAACCTGTGACTCCGCCGATAATTATCGCAAATGCCTCTTGGGTGGACTTGGGTGGACCGAAATACATAATAAGAAGTAGGAAAAAAACAAAAACGAAGATGGAGATTAACCCGAAAAAAAGAAATGGATACATGACAACTCCCCTATGATAAAAGAAAACGCCCGCTGATATCCAGTTCCGGGATGGACTTAGAAGAGAGTAGGGTGATGCAATATGTTCGTGCCGGATCGATCCTAGACCTGATGGAAGGGCTCGCACTGCAGACCATCAGACATCGTCCATTGTACCCGCAGGCTGTTCGCCATCAGACTCGTAGCTCCCCGCCGAGCTTAGCTCATCTTCAGACTCGGTGTCCTCGCCTGCTTCATCCACGGCCTCTTTGCTAGCGTATTTGGCAACATATTCTAATACGGAGTCGTTAGTCTCGCATATATCGCATATTGGCAAATATATATCTTTAACACACCTTTCACCTTTGCCTCATATGCCTTGGGTTCCCTCATCATGAGCGCTGCTGCCTCTCCGTTGAGAGGATCTGAAGGGTTGGGGTAACGGAGGAGCTGGGGAAGGAAGACCTCGAAAATGTTGAGCATGTCGTACATCGGAGACCACGTTTGGTTGATCACATCAAGGCAGACCGAGCCGGACCTATGGCGGAAAATCGCATTAACCTCTGAGTTTTATTTCCACACATGTCGGACCACCCTTAACTCACAGCTCGTCGATGTTTGGGTGGAAGATTCTGTTGACGAATCCGATGCTCGGGCTTTTGTACGGGTACTGGTCAGGCAACTCGACGTGGATTTTCCAGAGGCCTCCGGTAAATGGCGCTAGAAAGGTTAGTATGGTGTAATACCAGTAGATAATGAACAAGACATACTCTCTTCCGGGCCCTTGAAACGAACGTAGAATTCTTGCCTGTTGGTAGTAATTGGTATCGGAGATCTTCAAATGGCTGATTGTAAGGGCACGAAGTACATACACTGGATTTCCGGAGTTAGTATATAAATCCATAACCGATAGACGACCACAACTTACTGTTGTCATTGACCAGAGTCACCTCGTAGTCGCTCATAAGCCTAGATAAACTGTCAGTATATTTCCCGGAAACCAAGTATGCTCGTCAAGGCCGGCGGGCCAAAAAAAAGGTTGGGAAAAGCGGCGGCCAAATTGAAAGGATGAGGGGATTTTTCGTCGTACATCCTAGCCAAAAGTTAGTGCCGTGTATTTTAGATGCCTTCGGACCTGCGGAGCATACTTCATGACCTGCATAGTGAAAAAGAGCTCTCATTAGCATCTCCGGCGACTCTGGGGGCTTATCGGACTATCCGCAACATTACTCACATCTGTCTCGATTCTGCGCTTTGGGCTACTCATGTTGGCGGTTTGAATAAAGCGACAGGGCTTTGGATCTCAGAGGTATTATCGATGGCAGGCTCTCACGGGAAAGCAGACCCAGCAGTGTCAAATGTCGTGATTCACAAGCAGATATTCCCGTAGTCGGAGCGGGGAAGTAATGAGCGGGGCAGACGATGGACTTTGAAATAGATGTTGAGTGATCAAAGGGTCAGTGTGTAAAGGGTAGCGAAGTGACGAGAATAACAAATAGAAGAGAAGGCTTCACTGCTCAGGTCTGATACAGAAAGGAAGAGAGGAGAATGAGGTCTTCCAAGGTTTGGATCAATGATTAGATCGGGCATGATGAGTCGATGAGTCAGCGCGCGCCAAGCCGCCATGACGATGACTAGGATAGGTGGATCTATCTTGGTCTGATCCACTTGCTACTCTGTACGGAGTACATCGTATGTTGTACAACTTGGGAAGATTCATGCATCTATCTTACCATGATGTTGTTGCTGAGGATGGACTTCTATAGGATGCGCATCAGCTAACTACAAACATCATTGGCTTTTACTTATGCATCTGTGAGTTGCTAATTCTCGCGGCCAGTCTACATTTTATACGTTTGATGGCATTTCCGACTTAAAGTGCCCAAGAAATGAATATGCATATGTCCTGTAGTTTTAGACGACGTGGGTCAGATATGATCTATAACCAGCCATGCAATAATAGGATAATATGCAAAGATAGAGGCACCACAGCTACCATTAGGAAGGCCAGGTCTATCTAGGCAATTATTGGCTTTTTCGGTTATCATCTGGCCCAAATCTAATATCTTGGAAAGTTTACATGAGATCAAAACGGATGACCGTGCCAACCAGTGGCATGCTCATCCAGTTAGGTTAGATGGAGTCACATGATCGGTCTCTAAGGATCCGGGCCTGCTGGGGAGGTCAAAATATCATATATATCTGGTTTTGCTGTAGCGGTATATCTAGGTATAAATTAGACTGTAATTTCTGTTAGGGACCACAATATAGAGAAACGTAGGTTGGAAGATATAAACAAGAATCAAAATTGATTTTTATAAAGCTTTTTTTACAAAAGGTACTTATTTTTGTTAGGGGTTTACATAGAAAGTAGAGGTACTATAAGTGTTACTATAATTGACCAGAGATAGTGGTATCAATCCTCTGTAGGTATACCTTTATGTATCGCTCAGAGGGTAATTTGAATACCCAAAACCAGATAAAAATGTATTAATTATATAGCTACGATACGTTGGTATGTTCGTATTGTTTGGGGCCTATTATGGGGCCGAATGGCCCCGAAGATAGGGCCCAAAACCCAGCCCATTTGGTGGGTTGGGTTGGGTTGGGCTATGGGCTATGCGGGCTATTGAGAGGTCTAATCTGGTCATATAATCTGATAATAGGTCCTTCTCCCGAATAGGAAGCGGCCAAGGATACGGTTCCGTCCTTCCGTCCCATTACATAGTACACTTGACCTTTCCCAAGGTCAACTTTCATTCTTCGAAGTTATTCCCCCTTTTCTATCTTTTTTACCACAGTGACTCTTCGTCAATTGAAACCACTCGTCTACTTTTCACCATGGTCACCTATCCTTCGAAACATGATGGACCAAGTCAAATCCGAACCTATCTGGTGAATGTATTGATGACGAAACATGATATATCACCTACAGAGGCCAAGTCAGTCGCAAGCAGATGGAGTTACGGCCGTGAGCAGCACCTCCGTGAGATATCTCGACAAGATTACCAACGTTTCTTTGGGGATATCGGTTTTTATCTTTATGACAGTGTCAGCGAGGATATGGCCTATGCATGGCATTCAACACCAGCAGGCGCTCTCAACCTTCTCTTGATATATGGCATGCCCATCCTTGCTATCATTTTCCTATTTCGCTTATATTGGCATACCCAAAGGGCCGGCATTTTAAGCGGCAGCCTACCTTTCGAGCTCCTTTTGTGGGTGTCTGGGCCGATTTTACTCATTTGCAACGCCCAAGAAGCCGCACATCGCTCAAAATTAAGTCAGGATTGTCTTTGCATCATAGGGATTCTGTTGTGCTGTTTAGGAATTTTCGCCGCGATAGTCAGGTTCACCAGAACTGCCGAGAGCGGATTGTGAAACAGCCCTCAATCCTTTCTAGTCCCATTGTTTTTATTCGGTGCCACATTTATAGATATACATGTTATCGAGAGATAAACTCCCAGGTTAGGACTTCCAACACTTATATATCGTAGTGCATAACGACCGACTACTGGGGACTTTTGCCCTATTTGCCTTTAATATTTATTACTCATGGCTCTTCCTTCTTCAATGTGCTTTCTAATAATATATGATAATGCATACTTCAATAGTTATATCAACCCCCTGATGAAAATATATATATATATATTCATGATAAGTTAAGTGTTTATGTAGAATAGAACCGTCGGCAATCTATATCGCCTCTATACTTGGCGATAGAGGACTTCAATAATCTGGATATACTGTCGGTTCAAGATGATATGTTTCAATAAGATGTCAATACGACCCTTCTTAGATGTCTTTTCGAATAACTACTCGGAAACTGTAGAATACGGCGAAAAGCACAATTACTACAATTACCACAAATAGACTTACTGATATGTACTATCTATATGGCCAATGCTAACGCAGGCTCCCGGCAGTGGAATATGTATGTGTTGTTGGCTTAGGTCGCTACACTGTATATAATAGCAAGAATGTGCTAAGTATGTACGCTACGTCCGCCCGTATCTAAATCGCTCAGGCATAGCATCTAACCCAGGTGAATACACCAAAGTATTAATTCCATCCCCTGTAGCAGCCAACATCGCAACAAGTCTCCTCGTTCTTGCAAGTCTCTGCGAAAAAATGGGAATAGTTGGTGCATTGTCCGTACCATCATGTTAGGTCCAATCCAACCCACTTCAACCTCCGCTACGGGTGCCTGTTGTTTGTACATGACCTGTAGTTAGGCGTACAATTGAGACATATGAGTCCACGGGTTAATTGGCATCACATTACTCATAGCAAACGAAGCGGGATCTTGTTGTTTGGTTATACGAGGAATCGAAAAAAGTGGCGATAGTGGGTCTGTTGCCTAAGGTTGCCTAAGGATGCCTGGACCCTAACGCTAAGTGGAAAGTCAATCGAGATGACCCTACAGATCAGCCGAACTATTTAAACCTGGGATTCTCCTGATTTTACATTTTACCATTCAATTGACATACTCAGCATTCTTATTACATTTGCACAATTGACAACATTGACAACATGACTTCTCTACCCTCCCTTCCAGTGAAGCACAATGAATTCGTGAAGTATGTCAACTCCAACTCCGAGAAGCTCATGGCCGACTTGGTTCGGCCATATAACGAGTATGATGCTGTTTTGCGCAAGAAATTTGCCCAAGAGCCATCTCATCCATCAATCCAAGATAACTACGTCAACATTGTGCCGCTGTACGACCACACTGGTTCCACAGATCTTTCCATTCGAGCTAGAGACCTTGTCTCGGAAACGCGAGAGCAAACAGAGAAGTATCTTTTGCCCCTAAGTGCAAAAGACCGGAGACCACATGGGTCTGCGGCAGTTGTACCCTCTTTAAATGAGTTCCAGAACAACTTTGCCCTCTTCACAGAGGGCTCGTTGAGTGAAATTGATTGGTCCAACGTGGTCGCTGCTGGTAGCGCTGTTGTGACCTCACTTTTGCCTGTCCCAGAAAAATATCGCAACTCGAAGCGTGGCCTTCGCAAGTACTACCATGAGGAGTTTGCTCCGGCATCAGATGTGGATCTCTTCTTGTATGGCCTGAATGAGGAGCAAGCCCTTGAGAAGATCAAGCATATCGAGGATAAGATCAAGAACACTATCCTCTATGAGACCACGACCATCCGGACCAAGAATACGATTACCATTGTTTCGCAGTATCCGAATCGTCATGTGCAAATCGTGCTTCGCATCTACCGCTCAGTTGCCGAGATTCTCACCGGCTTTGACGTGGATGTTTCGTGCGCGGCTTATGATGGTCGCCAAATCTATACCTCTCCACGCGCAATCGCCGCATACATCACGCAGACGAACCAGGTTGATCTGACTAGACGATCACCATCATATGAAAATCGTCTCTCTAAGTATTCGCACAGAGGATTCGAGGTCTTCTGGCCTGCTCTTGACAGATCGAAGATTGACCCGGTGAGAATTGAATCCTTTGACCAGATGAGTGGAATTTCATCAAAACTAATTTTTGGGGTAGACTATCTTTGAGAGAAGCTTCACCAGAACTGAAGGACTTGCACGACTTCTGGTATTGGAAAAGCTTCCTCGGTCTCAAGACCGGGACAGCTATCTCCAAAAGAGGCGCGAAGAACGAGGTCGGCCTCCTCTGAATGTGTACCTACAGCGTCGCCATGGTAAGATGCTGCATGGTAATCTCAAGGATGACTGGGAAGATGAGGTACCCGAATGGCAAGAGCAAGACCAAGTGTCTGATTACCATACCTTTGTCCGTACCTTCACTGCAACTGACTCACTGCCCCTTGACTCTGACTGACTCTACAATAGACAATTCCTTACGGCCGGAGGTTCAACGCCAGGAATATCGAGAAGCTACTTTACACCAAGGACCTGTTGCTGAACGCCCAATGGAATCAACCCAAAGACCGTGCAGTTTATCTTCATCGTCATCCAGCATTCTTTGGCGAAGCAGAACATGTCATCGGCGACTGCTGTGGCTTCTGCCCCAAGCCTGTTACCGAGGAGGAAACTAAGGTCGCCGAAGAGGAGGCGAAGATTTATATCTCTGGCCAAATCAGTTTCATCAAAGACGATCCTGGTCGCCAGGAAATCGGAAGTTTCAACCCCATCACTGAGACTGATTGGACCGGTGAGCGGATTTTCTGACATCTTTCTTTATTTTGAATCATGCACTAATGTGAACATAATAGAAATGGCTTATGTCGGTCGTACCGAGAGACTTTGCCAGGCAATTGTGGCAAACGATGTGGACTCTGTGAAAGCTTTCCTTGCAGATGAGGGTACCAACCCAGACCGTCGTGACTACACTGGACGGACACCACTTCAACTCGCGTGCATGTGCTCGACCCCTGAAGTCGTCCAATGCCTTATTGACGGTGGTGCTCGCATGATTCCCCGTATGGCCGATGGAAAGACCGCGCTCCATCTTGCCGCCGCCCGGGGACACGTCGACATCATTCGAATTCTACTCACAAAAAGCAATGAGAATGAGGAAGAAGAAGCCAAGAGGCAGGACGCTTTGAAAGGCAAAGACAAGTCAGAGACCAAGTCGAGCGCGGAAGACGGAGATATCGATATGGTTGACCAAGATGATGCCATTTCTCACACCTCTGCCTCTTACGTGAAGGTCGAAAGCGAGGACCAGGAGAATTTGACCACGTACGACACGCTTGAGGAAAACGAACTCGAGCCGGATGTCTACGACATCAATATCGTTGCATGGGATAGCCGGGCTGCTCCTTTACATCTCGCCATTCTCCATGGTCACACTGAGGCCGTGAAAGAGCTTGTCACGTCCTTTGGGGCCGATGTGTTGATGCCGATCAAAATCATGAACGAGCACTACAGAACACCAGAGGCTGCAATTCTCAACCTGGTTCTCGTCCATGCCCTCCCATTCGAGAAAGCAAAGGAGATGTCGCAGACCCTTCTCGATCTCGGCGCTTCGCCAGCCCAAGCAGACCTCAAGCAGAAGACACCGCTATACTACCTTGCTCATTCCAACAAGTTTGACATTCTTGATATCTACATGCAGCATGATGAGCCGGCAGTAAAGCGGGCAATCAATCACTTGGCAGTTCAGGGCTCGTCTTGGACACCAGAATTATCCTCGGCATTGATGGCCGCGATCACTGCGAAGAGCGCACCCGCGGCGGCCAAGCTGTTAGAGACAGGTGCCCACCCGGAAATTGACCTCGGTGAGCTTGTGAAGGCCATGACGGCATCCAGAGACGGCAAGACTTACTACGGCAACATTGAAGAAGACGCAAAGGCCAGTGTAAAGCAGCCAATCTTGCTGGCTGTTGAGAATGACCTTCCTTTGGTTGCCATTGATCTGCTTCATCGCGGGGTGAACCCTAACGCTGAAAGCAAGGAGAGATATCAAGACAAGGGTCAAACTGTATTGGACGTCTTGCGCCACACTTTGAAAACGCTCCGCGAATTTATGGTTGAGCGCAAGTACGAATACTATGATGGCTCCATTGCAACACCTCTCGATCCAAATGACCAGACATATCTGTCGAAATTCCAATCTGGTAGTTACAAAATGTTCACTGCAAAGGATTTGCTCCGCAACATGCGCGAGACAAACCGAACGGCCAAAGAACAAGCCAAGAAGGATAAATCCCAACCGGAGGATCCTCCTGGCCTGGTCGAGAAGAAGGCGTTCATTGCGGAGTTGATTCGCGACTACGAGAAGCTGGAGTTCATCCTGCTGCAGAAAGATGCAAAGACCTGGGACGAGCTTTATCCTCTGCCGGTCGCTCCTGTGACGTTCCCACACTACGTTTCGACCGCGAAGATAGAGCCCGCCGTCCTTAAGCCTTGGGAAGTCAGCTTCAGATTCAATGTACCAGCCATTACTGAGAATGCTCGCGACGGATACTTAACACTGTACGTATCCCCTCCTTACCTCCTTAACCCAAGAATATCCTGCTGACATTAGTATAACAGTTTCGAAGCAGCCTGGAGTGGCGATATTAATACCATCAAAACCATGACACTGGGCATGTGGGGATCTCTCAATGAGCAAGCACCACTTGAGATCGCCGTAACCGACAAGCAAGGCCTGTCCGCCCTTACAATTTCCATCATGCGCGGCCATTTCGCCGTTGCTAAGGCCATTCTTCAAATTCTCCACGTGCAGTACAAGGTGAAGGAGCCTCGCGGTCGGAAGCGTTTTGAGATCGACATGGATGAATGCTCTGATGACTGTGATGACTCCGATGAAGAGAACGACGATCTGAACATCGTCAGTGATGTTGTTGATGATACCTTCACTCACGAAAACATCGGTGAAATTACCAGTCAGGTCGAGAGCAAAACTTCCCCTCTTGCTGCTTTCGAGGCACAGTTCAATGCCTTCGTGTTTTTGGACGAATATCACCAGGAGGGTTGGGGCAAGAGAGAAAACGCTGTCAACGTTAATGGTCTGGTGAAATACGCTGTTTACACAAACAACATTCCTCTTCTGGAGTTCCTTCTGAAGACTGGACTGGACCTTGCTTCCACCAACCCATCTGGAAAGAGTGAGTTCTTGGTAAAGTTCGATGAGTTCCAGCTTGCAATTTCGCTTGGCCGTACCGATTGTCTTGCCAAAATGATCCAAAGTACTGGAGCTGGCCTTCCTCTTACCAAATTGAGTGATGATTGTGGCGTTGAGGAGAAGAGAGAACCTCAGTACTACCCTGGGTTGTCGATTCGCGGCAGCAAGCGTGCCGATTGGGCTAATGCTGGTCGAGAGCAACCGACAAGAGCTCGAACACAGCGTCCTCCCCTTCTTATTGCGGCTCGTCGGGGTAATCTGGCCAGCACAGAGTTCTTCCTTGGTACCGCGCCTGCGCGCTATTACATGGAGTATCTCAATGCGAACAAGAATGATGAGAGAGTCAAGCGATTAACTAAGTCCAAGCTGGGACTTGAGGGAACACTCTTAACCTGGTTACAAGCGAGAAGTGAGTGCTCCATCTGTCCAGGAATTTTAGAAAGCATAACTAACCATATAAAGACAACCTCGTTCTGCACTGCGCAATCATGTCCGAACCAAGTGACGAATCCATTCGTCTGGTTCAGTATCTTGTGGACCACCACCCTGAATGCATGGAGGTCCGATCAACAGAAGGGCTGACACCTCTCGCCTGGGCCATGTCCCTCCACAAGGTCCGCTTCGCCCGCATCTTGGTCGAAGCCGGAGCCAACCAGGCCGTCCGCGATAAAGAAGCGCGCAATCTCCTCCACCTGATCCTCGTATCAGAGGGTGGTCGACTCTGCAAGAACTCCAACCGATTCACCAAGCTTCTAGCCCTGTTGGATAAGCAACTCCTTCCAACAATGCTCATGGAGCGCGCCGGTGATGGCTCAAGAACGCCCTTTGCACGCTGGCTTCACGCGCAACCTCACTTCACGCCAGGGGACCTGGCCATCCCTCGGCCCCCTAACAGTCCCCAGACCGAAGATGAAATCATAACCTCCATGGCGAATCTCATTCTGGATCTAGCCAACTCTACGGATCAAAAGCATCTCGAGGTCTTTGACGAAGCTGGAAACACACCGGTGCATGATGCTGTCAAGAATGGGTTCCCCCAAGTCCTTGGACAACTCCTCGATCGTCGTCCTGACATGCTCAACCGCGAGAATGCCACTGGAACGACTCCTCTTGAAATGGCAGTTGACGCTTGGGTCAACAAGAGTACCTCTGCGCCGCCTGGCAGTCCCCCGGGATCGTGGCATGACCACCCTGAGTGGGAAAATGCCGTTACCCGCTCTCCCCGATTCTTCGTCCCCGGTTGCAGGGTCAAATACGATCAGGAGAAGACTATGCTTCGGGTTTGTCAGGAACGGGCTCAGCAGCGGCCTACAAAGAGAAGACTTGTTAGTCTGTTTGAGGCAAATGAGGTCGCTAAGAGATTGGCGGCGGCAGGACGGAGTACTGGTCGTGGTCGCCATGGTGGCTCTGGGAATGACAATGAGTCTGTGGGTTCTAATGATGATCCTGAAGGGTGGGGAAGAATGAATTCTCATTGGTAGTTCCCTTGTATTCGGGATACCTAGGTATATTTTCTAGCACGTTTATCTATACTCAACAGTCTTATTTGAATGTGTCCTACTTCCTTCATTCCCGTTCCCTGAAATGTCGATTGCTCGCTATTGAGTATTTGTTCCTAGGGCCTCCTTTCCAATGTATATATTGGAGGCAGAGGAAGTAGACCTATGAAGACATCGAGAGATTACTGTAGATGACCATGATCATCCCAAAAAAGCAATGACCTCATCCAGTCATTTAAGTTAATTAAATTAAATTAAATTGTACGAGAGGCGCTGAAACATCAATTTGTATCATGCATTCGTCCAATCCAGCCTTTGCCTAGTCCTCAGTGCTGCTCCTCAGCCGGCAGCTTCACCTTCACTGCAGCCTCCGCGAGAGCTCTGTTCTGACTGTTCTTGCTAGCGATGTACGAATTAATATACTCAGGCACTTCTGCAACCTTACTATCACCGCTTGGAATCGGGGTTCCAAACGTTTCCCAGACCGGCACAACACCAGTCCAGACACTGGAAGTGACCTGCTCGTTGCCCGAGTCCTTACGCTCATCCGAAACACCACCATCACGAATCTTGCCACTACCATCCACAATCTTTACCTTCAGGATGACAGTCGACTGCATCTCAGCACGGTCTGGCGGCACACGCGAGTGATCCCACCGGTCCGCAAGAACAGAGTTCGTGATCAACTTCATAGCCCAGAGCTTTTCTTCCTCGTCTGTGACAAGGGTCGCGTAGCCGTGTAGGATGGCAGAGCGGTAGTTGTAGCTGTGCGAGTTGGGCGTGAGCGACAAGATCAGCCCGTCTATTTTGCTTGTTGCCACGCAGATGGGGAGTCCCTCGCCATCACTGCAGTTGCGGGCTAGGTTCATAATCCGCGAGCTGACGTAGCCGTGGAGGTAGCACTCTAGAGGCTCGTCGATGCTCGCGGAGGGAAACTCGAATGACCCCATTTGTCCTATCATTGGGAGGATTGCGGGGAATGGGTCATCAGGTCCTGGGTTGAAGGATACATGGAGGACTTGGGAGTCATTAATGATTGAATGGATTGGACCCAGGTCATATGTGGCTAGAATATAGTGTTAGTAGTTGACTTCGGTGTATTTCTATAGTTATCTTGTACCTCGATGCTTGTACCGGTTGGCAGTGTTGGAAACTTTCTTAGGGTAGGTCAAGGTTCGTCCCATGATGGATATGGTAATTTGTAGAATGTGCCTCGATGTTGAGTGAAGCAAGAAGTAAGTGACGACGAGGTAAGCATTTAATTAAATCCATAGATGGATGATGAGTCAAGAGTGATCAGATGAGTTAGGGCAGCACGCCTTCAAACACCCATTTTAGCAGGTCCATCCGCGCAATATTTCCCCCACATAGACTAGACTGGAGCATATTGACAGGGTGTGTAAGGTCCATCAAATCAAGAACTATGTATACTACAGGGTATATGAGTGGACAAGAGAACGGATCTCCGATGCCAAACGCACCCGAGGTGATTGGCCCACACCGCCGACTGGACCGTAAACCTGGCGATAACAACACCTCCAACCGTTTACTCTTATCGACGTATTTTTGGGACCTTGAAGCATGGCGGCATGCAGGTTCCTTGTTCGCCAATGCGCGATCCTTATGCGCTCATCTAAGCCTTTGAGTCATTCATTGCGCCAATTGCCTAGATGCAACCCTCTACCTCGCAGTTATGCTACCTCGGTGGCCGCCGCGGAACTCAAATTCGGCCAGCCGCTGCATGAGACGCATCCCCACATCCTCAGCCCAGGCGAACGTATGTTACTATCTGTATCTATACTGTCGTTTATTTAGCTGATCGTCTTTTGTCTAGTTACGCCCGGAATCACCGCCCTGGAATATGCACAACGTCGGTCGAAACTCGCCAACAAGCTACCCAAAGGCGCGATTGCGGTGCTGGCTGCCTCGGAGGTCAAGTACCGTGCGCAGGGCATCTTCAATGAGTACCGCCAGGATTCTAATTTCTTTTACCTGACGGGTAAGTTTGGTTGGCAGACTAGTGATGCTGCGGAGGACACGCGCTAAATGTTTGCGCGCCGGATAGGATTCAACGAACCGAATGCACTCGCGATCATCGGGAACGATGGCTCTGGCGACAACCATATCTTCCATTTATATGTGCGGGAAAAGGACCCCAAGGCAGAACTCTGGGACGGGGCGCGCTCCGGCACCCAGGCTGCTGTGGACGTCTTCAATGCGGATGAGGTGCGGGATATTGGATTAAGGATCAGAGAAGGATCGCGCTGACACCGAGAACAGACAGGAAACATTGAACGTATTGGGGATATTTTGCCGAGTATTGTGCAGGGAGCGACAGAGGTTTACTCGGACATCCCCACGTTTGATGGCTCAAGATCATCCTTGAATCGTTATCTGTATGGACCAACAGTCGCGTCGGAAAAGCTGAAGAAAGTTGTCGATCACCGCAGAGTTAAGCCTTTGAAGCATCTGCTCAATGAAATGAGGGTGTTCAAGAGTGAGAATGAGGTTGTACAGATGCGCCGACTGGGACAAGCGTCAGGGAGAGCTTTCACCGAGGCTATGCGACAGGACTTCACTCGAGAGAAGGATCTTTATTCTTTCCTGGAGTACCAGTTCAAGGTGAATGGTTGTGATACCAACGCTTTTGTTCCGGTTGTCGCGGGTGGTCAGGTAAATTTCCCGACTTTTTCAAGCTGAACTCGATACTGACGAACGTAGAATGCCTTGGCTATTCATTATACTCGAAATGACGATGTATTGAAGTTCGTATATCTTTGATAAACTACCGCGAGACTCTACTTACACTTCATTTTAGGGATGGTGATTTGGTTCTCGTTGATGGCGGTGGTGTAAGTTTATCTGAACCTAATCTCTATAGTCCTAAGGGACTAACCAAACTATAGGAATGGGGAAGCTACATTTCCGACATTACTAGAACATGGCCTGTCAATGGCAAGTTCTCTGATCCTCAGCGGGATCTGTACAATGCTGTGCTCAAGGTGCACCGGAGCTGTCTTGCTCTGTGCCGCGAGACCTCCAATCTTTCTCTAGACAAACTCCATGGCATCGCCGAGAATGGATTGAAAGACGAGCTCAAGTCGCTTGGCTTTGATGTTTCCGGCAATGTATGCATCCAAGTTCCCTCCACGTGGAGTACGCTGCTGACTCTGACTAGGCACTGAACACCCTCTTCCCGCACCATCTAGGCCACTATATTGGCCTGGACGTCCATGACTGTCCTGGGTATTCCCGAGGCTATGACCTGAAGGCAGGTCAATGTATAACAATTGAACCGTTCGTCCCCAGCCTCTTTTACTCCAGACCCGAAACAAGCTAATCCATGTTAGGGGTATCTATGTTCCCAACGATGAACGATGGCCCGCGCACTTCCGTGGGATCGGAATTCGCATTGAAGATAGTGTTTGTGTCGGAGATGAACACCCGATTGTTTTAACCCCTGAGGCTGTCAAGGAGGTATGTTTCAAACTTTAATATGGCCTAACTTGAAGTCGGTTACTAACTTGTACTAGGTTGATGACATTGAGGCACTGCGTAGCTAATTAGAAGTGATGTATACGGTAGCCGTCAGATATCTCAAATTCCCATGTACAATATAGCATAAGGCTTCAAAATATCATATTTGGGCCACTTTATTTTGTTTTATTTTGTTTCTTTTAAACTATAATCTACATGTCTGGAGTTATCCTTGCCTATAGATTCCTTTGTGGTGGCTGGTCTCAACCCGTTTGGGGGCTGATCAGAAGGCTGGTCCGGGGTGGTTGGAGATAATACATTTTTTAGCAGTTACATATTAAGAAGAGCAAGATTGGACCAAATATCCCCAGGGAATGAGATTGAGAATGAAGTAGAGAAGGAAAGAAGGTCGAAAAGAATCCTGGTCGCGGGTTCAAAGAATGCAATGTTGATGTTCATGCTTCGCGCGCTGCCGTTGGTTGTCGGGCCTCCGCCCAAAACAAACTGAGCTCCACACCACACGACTTGCTTCTTCTTTCTTTCCTCCTCCAGGTCTTCCACCTCATCTTTCTCTTCCCAACTCTTGAGCACCTCGATCCATTCCTCTCCCCTTTGGCTACTTACTGTTGTTTCTTGGGATACAATGTCCATTCTCTGATCTCCTCTAACCCTCGAAAGACGTGTAGCACGCGTACTTTTCACCGAGTACCCCTCTTTGATATTTGAGTACTGTAACTCTACAGCATCTACACGCGTTCTCAGCCCTGGGAACTTGTTTCCCAATGGCAACTGTCTTTGTGCCTCCTTCGCCGCGAAACTCCATGGCCATGGCGACTCGTCGTCCACTCGCAAACGTGCCGAATGCAACAAATTCTCCACACAGGGCAGGGCTCTTGCCAGTTAAACGAGCTCGCTCTAATCAAATGGAGATCCCCTACGGACAACCACCGCCGAAGAAACAAGTGATGGAGAACATCGAATATGAGACTCGCACCACAACTTGCCAGAACACGAACACGGAGTCGAAACTCTTCGCGCGGCGATCGAATAATGGAAACCCTAGCGCATTTGAGAAGAAACTCGTCGCAGCCAGGGAGAAGGAGCGTCAACCGCTGGTGAAGCATGTCAAAGCAGAGAAGGCTCCGGCAGATACCATGGACTCCATCCGACAATGGCAGCGGCACTACAGGAAGGCGTTCCCTCAGTTTGTGTTTTATTTCGATAGCATCCCCGAAGATGTCAGACGGCGGTTCTCTCGCCAGGTCACTGCTCTTGGAGCTGTAAGTTATATTGCCCCACAGAACCTCCAGCTGGTCTGGGTTTGCATTTCATGTTACCTGTCTGCATTGATTGAACACCTTCCATTGGCATCTTCTCTAACATATTTCAATACAGCGTGAGGAGAAGTTTTTCTCGCGTCTAGTGACTCACGTTGTCACTTCGCGTGCTATCCCTCCAGAATCAGCCACTCCAGCAGAACCGGAGTCGACTGCCGACGCTAGCAATGGCGATAGCAACATCCAAACTGTAAACCCTTCTCTCCTCGAGAGAAACGGCGACACTCACCTGCATCCTTCTTTGAAAACCGAGACACGTCGTGATCAAGGCACCATGGACATTCTGCAAAGGGCTCGACAGATGGGCATGAAAATCTGGGCGTTGGAAAAGCTCCAGCGTATGATCACTACCATCAATGACAGTGACATTGGTGCACAATATGAGCAAGCCGCTCGGAACAAGGCCGCTGGCGGTAACGCTGTGAACGGCAGGGGCGAAAACGACCTGTCTCGTGTTCTTCGCCAGGAACTTCTGAATGGACCTTCCGATCGTGATCCATTGGCATCAATGGAAATGATAATGTTCAAAGGGCCATTTGTCTACATCCATGACATGAACGAGAAGACAAAACCAGTCATGGTTCGAGAATACTCCCGAGTCGCTCGACGCCAGGATGGATCTTGGCCACAGTTCCGAAGCGCTCCCCTCGGAAAGTGTCCATTCATAGATGAGCCCCCGAGCAGGAAGGAATATGACCGACACCGCTTACGCCAACTCCACAAAGAGAAGAAGGCTGCCTCTCACAGGGCTGATGGACCTCGTGATGCTAAGCCAAAAGCAGCTGTGCCAGTTCAAGCCCCCGAATCTGTGACCACAACAGAGATCGCACATTCCCAGCCATTGGCGAAACAAGACGATCGTGTTTCCCCTCCAATTCAAAATGAAATCCAAAAGCCAACATTTGATGAAACTCACGAGCGAAAGAGTTCTGAAAGCTTCATTCCTCCCCATTTCCCTCGCACCGGGCCCTTCTATACTGGACGTGAGCCAGCTGCCTCAGGTGTTCAGCCGTCGAATATGACATCCGCAATTCGCTCACAAATGATCTCATCTACTGCCGCAGCACCTGGCGCGAAAGCCGGGCTCAGCAAGGAGGTTCATGGACTCAAGCGAAAGGTTCTCGAGAAGGGCACCGGCGGGTTTGCAGCGGGGTCGATGGCTGCTCCTCAGCGTCGTGGTGATGGGTTTACCACGGTTCCAATGAAGACCAACATCAATCCCCCTGGAAAGCCCAACCTTGTCAATGAGAATGAAGCAAAGCAATCTGAGACGGCTGGCACAAAGAGACAAAGGGATGACAAAGATGAGCAAAAGAAACCTGAACGCCGCAGAGATCCCAAGCCTGGCTATTGCGAAAACTGCAGGGACAAGTTTGACGATTTTGAAGAGGTATGGTCTATGTTGCTCTGTTCCTTAGCTCATTATAGATACTGACCAATCTTTTAGCACACCCTGACTCGGAAACATCGCCGGTTTGCCGCGAACTCGACAAACTGGGCTGAACTTGATGCATTACTCTCCGAAATTCAGCGTCCCCTAAAGAGCGAATATGAATATGATGAATAGATCTGCTGTTTGTCACAGCATTCCATGATTTCCTTGGACCTCGGCCTCTATCCGATACAATTTCGCATCCAGGTGCAGGCCGAGCTTTTATTTTCAAGTTATCTTTTTTCTGCACGTTGCAATTTTTACATCTGTCATGCCTGATTCGAATCCCAGCTGATTCGGACTTCAAAACCTCGCATAACCATACCCTCGGCATCGACACATATGCATGGTGGCGTTTTTTTTTTTTACTCTCTTCTTTTTCATTTACCATGCATCAGCAGTACCAGTACCTAGTCCCTCGCCGACGGTCTGATCTGCTTGCCTTGACCCCGATGGAGGTCGTCCACTCCTTTGCAGCTTTTTTTTTCTCTCACCTTCTTCGAATGTATTGAATATCCGATTTAAACCAGCATCGCATCACCTTCGAAATCGTGAGCCGACCTCCATCAACCGCCGACGGCAATTTTGGATACTTGCATTCCCCGTGTTGTATCAAGAACAACTCATCGTCGACGCTGTTTGTCACACATGCAATCAGCTTGTGTTTTACGGTCTTTGATTGTGGCCGGTTGCGATATACCGAAGGTATAATGAACGATTTAGCATGGACTCAAGGATTCCCAACCTTGTATTGCACTCCGTTCTAACACATCATTATCCCCCTTTTTGGTCCCACGGGGCCATATTTTCTATCAACAGCTTTTCCTTGTGTCTTTGCACCGGTGGTGCCTTGTTTCCCGATGGCTGGGGCTTGCTACCCAGCGCAGGCGGCCGAGTCTCAACAGAGACTTTTCCTTTCTCGTGACATTACTTACCTGAATAAGCATTTATTCGACTCGATGATCTGTATGCAGTTTGTATCGTGCTAATTGAATTGTCTGTCATAATTAAATTCCGGATATGTAAACAGACATCAGCCCATTGAAGTAGAAAGTATTCCGTTTAGGGCCCCTCACTTAGCCCAATGCGGTAATCACCTCGGCGAGACGTAAACTGCAGGCGGTGACATTAGTGCCAGGCGGTAAGCACAAAGGAAAATGCATCCCCAAGCTTCCAAAGCTGGTGTCATCATAATAGAAGCTTTATATTGAGTGTTCTTTTGATCAACGGACAAGTATCATACTGAAATATACCCACTAGCACCAATTGCGAGTGAATGCACCGTTCCTGAGTCCAATTGCCGACATAACAGCCCCGCAAATCTCGGTACTCGGCCCCGTAATCACCGGCAGTAAATAAGATCTTCACCTTCAAAGAATTTTTGATGCTCCCATCTACGCCGCATAACCCAGCACGTTAGTCCGGACAGAAGGATATCTGAACATACAAATCCGGCATCTCCGGACATATTCCTCATATACGAACCCGCAATCTCTTCGCTTTTTCCTCTCGCGCGACCTGAATTGGAAAGCTTCAGTTCGCCGCTGAGGTCATCGCCACTTCTACAGCTCGGACAGCATATAACTTGTGCATACAACATTGGATACTGAGGACTATTGAGATATATACTTACTGGACATACACAGTCTCGGTATTTTGATATCGTGCATCGTCGGGTGCATTGCGCCACTCCGTTTTTTTCATAATCACACCCACACAATGGCCGCGCCAGGCTCTGTGTTGCGGCGCACAGCAATCGCTTCTTCGTCGCTACTGAGAACAAGAGTCATCCCTGCTACCGCTACCGCTATCCGAACGCAAGCTACACACACCCTTCTCGGTTCTCGTTGTCCTGTCCTGTCCTCCCACGTACCGACCCCACGCTCCCTCTCCCAAACCCGACATAGTTCCTACTCTGCGCCAACACCCAGTGAGAATGGAAAGGCGCGGAAGAAGGTTACTATCCAGACGCTCCAGAACATGCATAAAAAGGGGGAGCCAATCACGATGCTCACGGCGCATGATTTCCCCAGTGCTCATGTGGCCGATGCATCGGGGATGGATATGGTCTTGGTAGGGGATAGTTTAGGGATGGTTGCGCTTGGAATGGAAAATACGACTGAGGTCATTATGGAAGAGATGATTCTGCATTGTCGAAGTGTAGCGCGGGCAACGAAAGCCGCTTTCATTGTGAGTTGTCGGGATTCCTTGACTGGCAAGCGCCCTAGTGCCACAGACTAACAACCATATTCCAATTCCAGATTGGAGATCTACCGATGGGGTCATATGAAGTATGTGCCGAACAAGCCATTGAGTCATCTCTGCGCCTGATCAAGGAAGGCCGCGTGCACGGCGTCAAGCTCGAAGGTGGTCAGGAACTCGCGCCCACAATCAAGCGCATCACACAAGCCGGTGTTCCGGTAGTGGGTCATGTCGGTCTCACGCCGCAGCGTCAAAATGCCCTCGGCGGCTTCCGCGTGCAGGGCAAGACGGCTCTCAGCGCGACGAAGCTGCTACGCGATGCACTCGCGATGCAAGAGGCTGGCGCGTTCATGCTTGTGCTTGAGGCGATGCCGTCGGAGGTTGCATCGATCATCACGCAGAAGCTACGGATCCCGACTATCGGTATCGGCGCCGGGAATGGCTGCTCCGGGCAGGTTTTGGTGCAGGTTGACATGACTGGGAATTTCCAGCCTGGTCGGTTCGTGCCGAAGTTTGTTAAGCAATATGCGGATGTTTGGGATGAGGCTGCGCGTGGTATTTCGCTGTATCGCGACGAGGTTAAGAGTCGGGCGTTTCCTTCGGAGGAATACACGTATCCGATTGGGAAGGATGAGCTCGCTGGGTTCCAGAAAACGGTGGATGAGGTCTTCCGGGAAGCATGATGTGTCTGGTTGCCATCTTTTTTGATGGCCATTTCTTGCATGTTCTGTATCAAGCATCATCATCATTTGTACATAGCATCATTCAGCATTTGCGCTGGTTGTTCATAGCTTGCTCAGCCGAATGCTGGCGTCATTGAATAAGCGACGATCAATTGATCGTCCGTCTTAAAACACTATTATGAAGTTAGCATTCAAATTGTCGAATATGCAGATATGGTAGAACAGTCGAGTTGACACTCACCCTCCATAGTCCACCCATTCCTTCATCTAGCCCCGGCGCAAACACACTATTAACATAGCAAAAGACCGAATCTGTCTCTTTGCAGTCCAGCTTCTTTCGCAGAAACTTGACCACCGTTTCGAATTTCTGCGAAGCGCTAACCTTGAACACGCGGTTTTTCAGAATCGGCGCTGACGGCAGAGGCTGGAAGCGAACCGTAACTGAAATCATGGTTAGTTGAATTCTACCATTTGTTGACATCGCGGTCGTTCGGTCAACCCAAAGCTCGTCGGAAAAGGTGGAGTCCTACCTTTCCCGGAATCAATACTCTCCACGTCGGCGAGTGCCTGGTGCGCATCACGGGGTAAATTGGTCAGCATGACCGATGCCGACATGTTCATCGGTAGATCGGCACCATGGTCGTCATCTGGAATCGGGGCGTTTGCGGAGCTGTTTGGTGGTGTGCCTGAGCTCTGTTGGCGCGGGCTTGGACGATGGCTGAGTGTGCTTTGGGGATTTGGAGTTGGGGAGGTCTGTGGAGAGCGTGTTGGAGAAGTTGGATTCATTGTATTAGGTACAAAGAGAGGAAAGAGAAGGGAGTAGATGGGATGAAGTAAATGGAAGTCGGGAGTTGAAGTTGGGAGTGGGGGGGATCTTTAACGCGCTTAGAGTCTGGCCCAGTCTACGCTTGTCAACACGGGCTATTCGACCTTTTAGGTGTCGGAGGTATAAACTGACATATAAACTGACACATGAATTTTATCATCGGGAAACCCCTTTTCATCAAGTTCACTCAACTACAGACATTGAAAACGTCAAAGATGCCTTCTTCTTTCCACCGTATAACATCAGGTGACTCAGGTCACAAAAGAAAAACGGAAATGCAGATTCTGAGAGCAATAGCAAGAGCGCGCGTGGGCATAAAGGGTGACAAGAGCTCTAACGGAATCCGTCTCGAAGAAACCGGAGAAATCAATATTCTCCAAAGATATCGCTTGATGGCACACTGGGATCAACACGAGGGGAGGCCTCCGAATATCTCGCACAAGCTTCTGCTTGTAGAGGAAGACCTCCGAGAAGTTGTTCAAGAGGAAATATCTATCAAAGAGGGACCAGACAGCCTAAAAGATTCTCAAAAGAGACTTGATGCTTTGAATACTCAATACTGGATTCTAGCGCAAAAATGGTGGCATTGTCGGTCCTTACTACAGGATGGGTATCAACTATGAGCGTTCGAGCTCTGGCGGTCCCATCCTAGGTTGTATATGCACCGTGTGCTTGTCGAAGACTGTGCTGGCCGACAAGGATGCTGTGCTCGTGGATGTGGCTGTTGTTATAAGCGCAAGATTGATCCTACGCGTAAGCTTGGAGTTGGACATTGTACTTTTGGTTGTGGATGTTGTCGGACATTTCGAGGCTTTGATATCTCTGAAGGAGATAGGAAATCACTGAAAGAGGAATTTCGCAAAGAAGTGGGCGATCTTGTTCGGCATCGGATCACGCGAGTTGCAATATGGGGGCTTGTTGGGGAGAGTTTTGATAGCCCGTTTGATACGATAGAATCATAGATGCAAGCTATTAGGGCTTCGGCAATAAAAAGGAATAAGTCTAGCTGATTAGCTTCGATATACATTTTGTTATGTGATTTCGGCATATGTGCACAGGGTCGTGCCTTCCGTATATGCCACCACTCACCATGTACATCGTCTACAAAGCAATTCCGTACATCACCTTAACCATCATCCTTAACCATCATTTTTCTATCAATTCGTCTATCAGTAAAATGTCTTACAAACTCATTTTTTTCTTCTTTTCTTACATCTTGACGCTGTGCGGTAAGTTTGATCTCTTTTTTGGTGTCTTTCCGGGAGTCTTTGTTCTTTGTTGATGTCTTTTTGGGGGTTTTTCTCAGGGTCTTCTTAACGCATCTTTTTAGCAGCCTTGTCCACCCGTCACGAGGAGAAGGGCGAGGCCGTCCTGGCGGAGCTTGTCTGCCTAGCAGAAGAGAAAGGCGGCGCTGTGATGAACAGCGTCGCGACCAACCTCATCTTGATGGTGGTCGTTTGCTTTTTTGCCCTCAAGGGCTGCTCTAGCGGCTCTGTGACCGGTATGTCCCTCAATTGCTGTACCCCGTGCAGGAATCCACGTTCATAACTAACCGGGAGAATAACTATAGATTGAATTGCGTGTCATAAATTATCAATACCGATGGGGAGGGAGGTGTGCGGGAGATGGAGATCTGTTCAGATGGCATCAAGCTAAAGAAGGGTGCTGGTGTCATTTTCCCTTGTGGACCTTGCATTAAGGGCAAGGTTCATGCACTACCCTTTGACAAAGAGAGATCTATTAGATCTAAACCCAGTGACTTTCTTCATCTTGACGTCTGGGGACCGATCTCAATTGCCTCACATGGCGGAGAGAAATACTTTATAACTTTCACCGATGATGCCACTCGCTTCACATGGTTATTCCTTCTCAAGTCAAGATCTAAAGTTACCGGGTCTATATTTAGTTGCGAAACCACCTGAAGATACAGTTTGGGTACACGATCAGAAGAGTATATGGTGATGACTCTACAGAGCATAAACCACTGTTTGCCTACCTATCATCGAAAGATACAATTTGGGACCCAACCCCTCCCTACAACAAACAACTGAATGGTTTCGCAGAGATCAAGAATTGACACCTTGTCGAAGGCCTTCTTGCAGTGATGACGGAAGGAACTTGTTTTCGGATTACGATCAATTGGCAACGCCGGCCACGTATATAGTAGCCGCCGGACTATCATCCACATACAAGCCACAATACAATACATATTGTGTCTCTTCATGATCTTATCTACCTTGTAGATCTCAACAGATCAATGATGAAGTCATGTCCTAACACTAAGATGACTTCATAGTAACTTATGTATGATTGGCCTTGTATGAGCACTTGTCAGTTGTCTTAGATAAGTTAGAAGAAAGAGGAAATATAGATATCCCCTTGTAGACGGGCTCACTTATCTTGATGAATCTGAGATGATTCTGAGATGAACATGAGACGAATACGACATGAATCCGAAATGAGTCTGAAATGAATCTGAAATGAATACTCTCTCCCTTGGTTGTGCGACACGGTGTACTTGATGAATGGGCGGGACTGCCTCGCGTTCCAGACGGCGTCTAGAAAAGAAATAGAGTGGCGCACGGAGGATATATTATCATACATATTGAAGTGATTCTCTCAATATTCCAAGACGAACCGGAACGAGCTATATGATAGGAGGAAGCATTTTCAACCTACTATGGAGTTTCCTGGTAGAAAGTTGCGTCCTCAACAAATAATATTAAGGTAGGGTCACGTATAGCGAAAATCTTCGATATTCACGCAGACTCGAAATGCCTTCACCGTTATCAAAAGTAATACTTTTGATAACATAATACACAGCGGAAGTACCAAATCATACGCCTTTGCAAGAAGTGAATCGCCAAGTGGAAGTCAGATCATACCATCAAAATCACCCCCGAAGATTTTGAGCAAATTCTTGTCCTAGACAGAGACGTTTATTAGTTACGACCAAAAGCCTTCGCTAAATCATACTTCATCCTAGATTACACTGGGGGTGTATCCTAAGATAGATCGCACTAGACATAAACCATCTATTGTACTAGCTATATAGTAAGAGTCTTTAGATAAAGTAAGACTATTAATAAAGACCTACAGAAAACGTCATTCGAAACAGACAGTTGAAACTGCGATTTTAGATGAGAGAGTTATTGTTGTAATACTTCCCATACATGCGTGTACTACATATTAGCTTGTTTGCCAGACTGAGCCTTTGCTTGGATGTTCCTTTGTTTGAGAGGGGATATTAACCCTGGATTTCTAGTTTCTAATGGACAAGAATTCTCCTTCTGCTTTCTCCCCTACGTAGTAGTAGCCCATCCTCCAAGAGTTATAGGTTGTATAATGTGGAAGCTTTGGGATGATGGGGAGTCCGACATTCATGAAAGCGAACCCCGAGGATGAGACGCGCCCCCTCCCACCACTGTCCCTCTTCTCGGCCCATGACATGAAAATATAGTTGTTCTAATGACGGGGTAGCTAGGGACTACACCAAAGTCGTTGCGAGTGCCAAAGCCTATGTAAGCGGCCTAAAAGCTCGCTCATGACGCGTGAGTTGCAGAAGCACCGGTATCACAAACGAGGAAGGGTAGCCGCTAGTTGTAGAATAGTCCGTCGTCGAGATGGGAAGTGGCAGCTACTGTTGGGTGTGTGTGCGTTGAAGGGAGCAGCACAAAAGTATCCTTTGAGCAGGAGACATCCGGAAGGCAGAGGTGGGATCCTAATCCTAGGATTCCCGATCCAATGATACATTTTACTCTCTATTGTTGTTGTTGTATTGTTTAACGTCCAGTAGGAGCAGAGGCAGAAACCCTGCCCCAATGACCTCCCATGGGGTATAAGGAAATGCTAAGCTATGGAATTATGTACATGTTGTCCGCCCATAGAAAGCAAATCTTTCTAACTGATCTGGTGGTGTAATTCCCAATTGGCTATCCGTCCTTCTCCGACCTGTGAAATGGATGCAGAATGTTTCCGTGATAGGTAATCCATCTGGTGGTGTCCAGTTGGCGCGCACTTGTTCGGCCGCCTAATCTTACTCTCTAGAAGCTGCTGAATGATTGATATAGCCCTGTGGGTGACATGCATAGGGCGAAGATGAAGACGGTCTCGCACCCACAGCGGCGGACAATCTAGTTTGCGTATCATAGAAGGCGAGGGAGTGTACGACACAGATTGAGTGGAGTGGCATGAGTCAGAATGGAAAATTACTCCTCGAGTCCTGTGAACCTCGATCTGATGGTGGTTATGATAGACACCAGGTTGAAGCCGGAGTGGTTGGATGAAGTTGAAATGCCCGAAGCTAGATAATGAGAGGCGACGTTATATTGAGAATTTCAATAGGAAAGAGATGTAGTGCGACTAAAGGGTCTAGTTATGCGTTCATATGTATTGCGTACTCCACGGCGTAGTTTTGTGTAAACGGAAAGTATATACGGCGTGGACGTGTCAACGTGTATGCCATCAACGTGTATGCCATCAACGTGTATGCCATCAACGTGTATGCCATCAACGTGTATGCCATCAACGTGTATGCCATCAACGTGTATGCCGTCCACAATCTGATATGCTCGGACGGACGTGTAATTATCTAGTCCCATTGCTACAAGGAGTATTCAAGCGATCAACGACTCCATCTTCATTTCTCCCTCGACCCATCTACTCTCTTCTACTCCTTCGACCCATCTACTCTCTTCTACTCCTTAATCACGCAACCCACCATGGCGCCTGTCTTTCATGGCCAGTGGTTTTTCAATGGCTACAAACTCTTTGTCACTACCACCGCCGGCGAGGTCCACCCGCGTGCAACGTGGGGCGAGCTGGATGAGATTTTTACGGCACCAATCGGCCACAAAACAAACGTACCCGACTACCAGGGCCACTGGTACGAAGCACAACTTCTCCATTACGGACTCGCGCCGACAAGAAACAAAGCGGCAGCCAAGATGAGATTGATGGATGCCTTTCAAGACGGTACCCTAGAAGTTCCAATGGAAATACTCCGGATCGAATCAACCCTACGCAGGAACTGGCTCAAACAAGATTTGGAGTCCCATCTCCGAGGCCCTGCAATTCAACCTTCCGCCGCTACTCCCATCTCGGACGCTATGGAAATTGATACGCCTGCCATTGATGCCACTCAGAACCCGGAGCGTGACGAGGGAAGTCTTCTCAGTGCTAGCTTGGCTGGCGGCGCTGGCATCCAAGACAATATGCGACCCCAACGAAACAACATGCAACTACCCCATGCTCATCCGAAGAGAAAGAACTGCAACACTACAGAGTTGCCGATTCGTCCGATGAAGACTGCCAGATACGGTGTTGAGACTGATGGATCCGACTTGCAGGTCCAGGTCCAGGTCAACACAGACACTGAGGCCGTTCACCAGGGATCTACTGTTACTCCAGTGTCAGTGGGAAACAGTTACGGACGCCCGGGTTTGGACAGAGGTTTGCAGCAAATTGAGTACCAAACCGTGCCTGTGGCACACCAGACTACCTACGGAATGGTAAGCATGTCTTTTCCTACATAAGAATCGCATTACGAGCATCTCTAACCAAAATACAAAGGGAACGCAACTTCCTCCCCCCGGGCCGATGGGTGCCGACGGTGCGAGCGGTTAGTGTGACCGCCAGGTGTTACAGATGGGGGATCATGGTGGGAAGATATGGCCGGACGCAGAAATCGCGTCCCGTGGTGTTGTAGTTCTAGCCTTATCAACCACCCCCCTGACTTCAAATCCATTAGCTTTGCTTTGACTTTCATCTAAATTCTGAAGGATTTCTATGGTCCTCTGTAGTCTCAGGGAGTAGGCCAGATAAGCTGAGAACATGGGATGTACGCAAGAAAGTGCTAGTTGTGGGGTGAGGATTCGTGAAGTGTTTCGAAATTGAGTCAATGGCTTGTCAGTTTATGCTCTATGTATCAATCAGTCTATCACTATGAATTCACAATTACAAGTCAGACTTTTTCTCCTTAGTTCTCAAGAAGCCGCGTCTCTGCACATCAACAATGTAAAATCGAAAAGGCGCATCAACAAGCCCAATTGACTTTTCCCACTGCGGATCCAGATACCATGGCTTGATCAGCAAGACCTCAAAGACTGTGGGCTGTTGAATGTGATGCAGCTGTATAAGCCAATCATCCAGACGATTTGTGACGTGAGGATACAAATGGATGTTCAAGGTCTTCAGGCCAGGCAGCTTCGTCGCGAGAACCTGGCAACATCTATTCCAACTCGGACCACCAGGATCCGGAAAACTGAGCTGCAAAGTGCGAATCAGGCTCATGCGATGTGGTAAAAGTGTATGTGAAAAACCAACGATTGTATCTGTGTGGTTAAAGAGGAAAGTGTTCTTTTGAAAGATGATATCAATGGCCTCGGAGTATCTGGTACACTATTAGTTAGTTATATTTGAACATAGGGATGGAAGTATATGTACTCACACTCTTCGACACGTTTGTAAAAGCGGTACAAAATTGACTCTTCTCGTATCAAATCTCCACTCGGAGTTTTCGTGGTAATATGCCCCATAGTTGCAGTTTCCCACAGGCCGACGAGCAAGCGGTCCCCAACAGTGATGACTACAGGGACAGAAATTGCGAGGTTCACTGCATAAAATCCCGACAATTTGCTTCTGGAGTCGCTTCCATTTGTGCTGGTTTGGTCGAACAATATGCAGCATACGGCTACAGAGATAATATTCCCAGATAAGAAGTCGGACTTCGGTAGGTAGACATTTGAACAGAGGAGACTGGGTTTGTTGGAAGGTAGATTGTTGCCCACGTCGGTTTGAAAGTTTTGAAAGTGATAATCGCCATCCATGAGGTTTGAGATGTTTATTGTCCGGAAGTGGCGGAGTGAGTGGCCTGGGGCGGGGGTTTGGAGTGAGGGTTTTCAGGTCGTCATTTGGAATTTGGGGTCCCTTTGCCGATGCGAGTTTTTTTCCAACTGACTCATCGCCTAGGTTTGGAGGTACCATTTTTGAAACTGACAGATAGTACAGCTGTAGGTCGGTAGGACGTTGTGTTCAATGATATATTGGCTAAACACGCCAATGTTACACGTGCACCACCAAACAGCTTTTAGCTTGGAGGCCAAGACCAAACAATTTGAACAAAGCAGACAGAAGCTGGAATAACGATCATAAAATATACCAAATGAGTCTTTCTCGCCCAAAGGTAAAACATATAGTACGGAGCCTGTAGAAATTTGCATCTAAATAACTAGTATATGTTTTGACATTTATATTTTGCTGTATTGAGGTACTGATTTAATTCCTTTGTCCCCATGAAACTATATAATACCTGGGAGGATTACTGAGTATCAGTATAAAGAGATATATATATTGGGTCTATGCCTAAGTGTCAATTGTAATAACAATCATAGTACCTCTACTGACTATGTAATTCCCTAACAAAAACAAGTACCCCTTGTAAAAAGTATAGCTTCTTCATATATCGCTCAGAGGGTAATTTGAATATCAAAAACCAAATAAAAATGTATTAATTATGCAGCTACGATAAATTAGCATGTTTGTATTGTTTGGGGCCCAAAACCCAGCTTCAAATCACCCTTATATCTCATACTAAGTCACTGAATTGCTATAGCTTCGTCATTTTATTCACACTGCCGTATCCTTTGAATGCAGGATACGCGAATCTGCAGTCCAAAGTTGGTTTTATATATGCCAGTATTGCGTTCTTCTCAGTCATATTTCACACTTCTGTGTCCCCGACTGTCGGGGCCGCTCCTTGGAAGATATTAACCGACTATTCGAGACTAATGTCCCTACTCTAAAGTTTCAATCAGTGAAGCTCGAACCATTTGTGCAGGTTGAAGAGGCGGGAGAAAGCACGAAGAGCGATAGCACGCAGACACGACTTGCGTGATGTTTGAGAAACACAAAGTAATTTTTAGGCCGCTTTAAGGCATAGAAAATATCAGATATAGGTATATAAATTGTTGGACTATCCCACAGATGCCTTTGTTGCTAGTTTGCTTACAGACTGAGGGATTTTCGGATGATTTTCTGAGGTATAAATTCCCTGCTTTTGCTAGTTTGAAGCAAACATGATTCTTTTTCCTCTCTCCCCCTTGGACACAGTAGCTCCCAATAGGTTATGACGCCCTCTTTCTACCCTATTCCCATGAAGTTTCTATCATTTCTATCAAGAATAGCAAAGATGAAAGGTGCTATCATCGCCGACTAATCCTTTGACCTTCGTGGCATCGGCACGTTCAACCCTAGTCTAGTTATTTTATGGTAACACTGCAGAGATCTGAACTATAATAATATACCAGAAACCAAGAATATAACCCCTGCTAAACTATATTATTTCTGGTGTCTAGAAGCAAAAGGATTGTTTATGACGCCTTATAGATCAGGCGTTGATGGGGATAAATTCCCCGCGTCTCCACTTCAGCTCTCTTTGATAAGCTCAGCTCTTCCACCTTCACCCCTGTCCAAAGGCCATGGCTTCGTCCGTAAAAAGCGTTGTGCCAGCTGCTGACCTCCAGTCATTTACTGAATATTTGGCAGGCTGCAAACGTATCGTTGCCCTTCTTGGAGCTGGAATCTCAGCATCATCAGGCTTGCCCACCTTCCGTGGCGCAGGCGGACTCTGGCGTTCCCACGATGCAACCTCCCTCGCGACCCCAGAAGCCTTCGATGAGACCCCTGGTCTGGTATGGCAGTTTTACAGCTATCGGCGACACATGGCCTTGCAGGCCGGCCCCAACAAAGCACACTACGCGTTAGCAGAGCTATCGCGAAGGAATGAAGACTTCATCACTTTGAGCCAAAACGTTGACGGTATGAATGTACAAGACATTTTGTTTTCTTGACTAATAAGTCCCTCGCGTTTCTTCTAGGTCTCTCCCAGCGAGCGAACCATCCCTCAAAGCAACTGTACCTCCTTCACGGCACTCTGTTCACCGTGAAATGTACCAATTTCTATTGTAACTACAGCGAAGACAACTACACAGACCCTATAGTTCCCGCCCTCGAAATCCCCAAAAAGAGTTCAGGTCTCAACCCCTCTGCGACCGACAAGACTGGCAAGGAAGCATCGAAAGCGATCACAGAAGCGCTGGATGAGACAAGCACCGAGGTCGACATCTCCGATGCCAGCAATCCTATCGCCACAGTGAACACCAAGGACCTACCTCAATGCCCGGAATGCAAGGATGGCTTGCTCCGACCGGGAGTGGTGTGGTTTGGAGAACCCCTACCGGAGAAGACGCTCAAGGCTGTCGATAAGTGGATCGCAGCGGGTCCGATTGACCTATGTTTGGTCATTGGCACCAGCGCGAGGATCTGGCCAGCTGCGGGGTATGTCCACGAGGCTCGTTCGCAGGGCGCCCGAGTTGCTGTGTGTAATATGGACCCCAACGATACACCGGGTGAGCTTCATTACGGTGACTGGTTCTTCCAGGGGGATGCGGGTGTTATTGTGCCTGAGATACTCAAAAGCGTTATTGGCGAGATCTGAACTTTTATGGGGGGGATTGATGATTGATATGAGAACGGCGAATTTTGATATTGGGATTTTGCATAAACTAACTAGCGATGATGGGACACATGATGGATGATAAGGAGCCCCGGATTTCATAGAATTTGCTCTTTTTGCTCTTTTTGCTACTTGGGGGTGGATCGACGAGGCCAATCGCAGAGACTCCGAGATACCAATACCGCATACGGAGTACCAATGCCGCATACAAATGCCGATCATGCCTCGGGTACTCCAATTTAATAACCCCATAAAATAGCGGAATTATAAGATCTACGCTTGCAGATGATTGGTCTGACAGGAATCTAACTGTATTACCATGCGGGGTATATATAGAACTTGCATAGAGACATTAAGATATTCAAGGGGTTGACATTTAAACATTTAAACTTAGACGTCCCCTCTCCCAATTGTAACTCGATTGCAAGACATTTCGACATCCACAATGAAGTCGACAAATACAGTACCCCAGAAACGAAAGAAGGCAGAGAGCGACGATGAGGACGAGATTGTCAAAGATGGCAGCCTCACATCGGCGGCTGAGAAGTTCTTCGAGGCGCTGTGTATGTGATGAATGCTCCATGTACTCCATTCGACAGGTTGGAAAGGCTAACCTTTCTCGCAGCTGAGGCCGGTATCACCCACTGCTTTGTCAACCTGTAAGTCCCTGTATCAACCAACTAATTTGATGTGTTTTGACCGGTCCGATAGGGGGAGCGACCATCCCGCGATGTTGGAAGCGATGATCAAGGCTAAGCAAGGTGAGTACCGGAGATGCTATTCAAACAACCAGGGCTAAATTGTGGTTAGAAAACAAAACCAATTTCCCAAACATCATTACCTGTCCTTCTGAGCTAGTTGCATTATCAGCTGCACTGGGATATGCTCAAGCTACAGGAGTTCCGGTAGGTGACTGTGTCCATCATATCAATTGATATTCGCTAACTTCTCACAAGCAATGCGTAATTGTCCACGTTGACTGCGGCACTCTTGCTATGGGACAATCCATACATAACGCCTCCGTTAGCAGAGTTCCTGTCCTGTGCTTTGCTGGCTTAAGTCCTTTTACCCAGAATGGCGAAATGCTGGGTTCCAGAACAGAGTTAGCTAGCCCAAGACGAATATTTACATTGCGACTACTAACCCTACTACAGGTTCATCCATTGGCTGCAAGACGTACCCGATCAAGCAGCGATTGTCCGACAATACTGCAGATACACAGGTGAAATAAAGACAGGACGCAATATCAAGCAGATGGTCTCGCGAGCTTTGCAGTTTGCTACATCTGATCCTAAAGGCCCAGCGTATCTAATGGCTGCGAGAGAGGTACTCGAGGAAGTAAGTATGCCCAGTCCCCCATAAATTAAAATGACTACTAACCAAATCTGCTATACAGCGTGTGGGAAAAGAAAGCCTGGACGGAGAAATTCTCAGTTCCATCACTCCAAGTGCATTACCAGAGCAAGGTATGGTTGTGCTTATTCAAGCTATAACTTCATATCGCTGACAGCAATAAGAGGTGGAATTAATTGCCCAGTCGCTCATGGGCGCAAAACGACCGGTTGTCATCACAAGTTATCTTGGTCGGAATCACAAAGCACCGGCCCTCTTGGCTGAGATTTGTGATAAACTTCCGATAACCGTCGTGGAAATGGTGGGCTCGGACGTTTGTCTACGAAGTGATCACGAAGCATACCGCGGCGTTACCGTCACTACTCATCCGGAGGTTCTTGAAGCTGATGTTATTCTTATTCTTGATTGTGATGTGCCTTGGATTCCTACTGCTGGAAAGCCTCTGGCCGGTAATATTACCCGGGAAACAATGATTCCGTGATGTTCTGACAGGTGCTGCAGGGACCAAGATATTCCATCTAGATGTCGATCCGTTGAAGCAACAGATGCCACGCAAGTTCCCATATCGACTGCAGGGCTAGCCCCTTTCTACTTTTCTGCTAATAATTATATATCAGTATTTTCAATCAACGCCACTCGCAAGCTAAAGGTTGGCTGTGGAATTGCACTTGAGCAAATCAATGCTTTCCTAGATAAACAGAACATCAGTCGGGGTAAGTATACCCTGGAGTTTGAGGAGCGGGCAAAGATCTACAAAACTTGGAGGGCAACCCTACAAACACTTGAATCGCCATCTTCCGATGGTGTAGTCAGTGTGCCATACCTGGCATCAAGGCTGCGAGATTCTCTCCCCAAAGACACTATTTATGTTTTGGAGGCTGTAACTAATGCCGGACATCTCATCCACCATTTGAACTTGACCAAGGTATGGATGTATTCATTCCAAACAGCTGACTCAATGCTAATAAAACTCCAGCCAGGAAGTCTGGTTGCCAGCGGCGCCGGTGGTCTGGGATGGGGAGGCGGTGCAGCACTGGGCGTCAAGCTAGGCAAGCCCGGCTCATTCATATGTGCAATGTAAGTGTTACAACTGTCAGAGCACATATCAAGTATCTAATAACCGCCCAGCGTCGGCGACGGGGTCTATCTATTCTCACAGATGGAAAGTGTCTATTGGATCGCCAGACGCTACGATATCCCCTTCCTCCTCATTGTGCTCAACAACGGTGGATGGAATGCACCAAAGGTTTCCGCACTTCTGGTCCACAAGGACGGGTTGTCGTCGAAGTCGAATAGACGAGGTCAGTCAGGTCTAAACTAAATGTATTTTGCCTAGTGAGCTGATTTACTACAGACCTCAATATCTCGTTCGACCCTTCTCCCGATTACCCTGGAATCGCCGCTGCGGCCGGTAAGGCGTGGGGTAAGACGGTTACCACGCAAAGCGAGCTTGATCCTGCTATCAAGGAGGCGACGGATGTTGTTCAGGGTGGGAAGTGTGCTGTTGTTGAAGTTTCGTGAGTATATAGGGATAGGAGCTCTTACCTGACTACGGCTGACTTTTATTTACAGTGTTCCGTCTATGTGGAAAGAGAACTAGGAGAAAGGGCTAGATGGCGGAACTAGTTGTCATTTTCTGGCTCCACGAGGATTTGCAATTTTTTGTGGGCGTTGTATGCTAAAGCAGCAGTGTCACCCATGCATGATATAAGAAACCAATAAAGAAGTCAACCCAGGCATACTAAACCCAGTAAACGGATTTATCACATAGTGGGGATGGACGAGTAGCCCCGGCTTTAAGGAGTCTTGGAAGATGTTTGGTTTCCTTTTGGTGGAAGGCAAAAATGGATGAATTACTCAAAACGAAAAAAGGACGCCAGTAGAATAACCGTTTTCTCAAAGTTGACAACCCAGAACTGGCTTTGTTCATCGATAGTGAAATTTCTGTTTGAATCTACATCGTAGCAAATGAGCGGTTGAATGGTGAACTCCACTATGCCTTTCCCTCTAACACTGTTGTACCATTGGCATGCTATATAGGTAGCATCAAATTCAGTGGAGAAAGGTATTATGGACTTCTAGACTCACAGAGCAGTTAGGCTGGAGACTATAGACATTAATATGGTGGCGGATAAGATGGACGAAAGGGCGGCACAAGCGGTTGATATAAGGAGCGAGTTGCCCTAGGATACTGCTAGGGAGAGCCTCAATGCCAAACGAGCTTTCGAAGCCAGCGTTAAATCCCTAGAAAAGGTTCACTATTAGTTCAAAATTGTCTCTCACTAACAAGACCTGGAAAGAAGGATCTTCAAATGCTAATTGAAGCGGCGGCCTTTTTCTTCGCAGAGGCGCACTACCAGGTCCTTGTAGGGCAGTCCGGGATTGCCTGGTTGGAATTTTTGCTTAGGTCGCTCAGCATGATGGTAATGATGTTGTGTTTCTGGAAAGAAGACAAGAGAGATAGAGTGAAGGATGGTGTTGAACTGAAAGATGGTGATGAACTGAAGAGTGGTGTTGTTGAAATGAAGAGAGGGATCAAGGTGATTATATATGGAGAAGGAGTTCTGCATCTGTTGACTGTAATTTCCATAATCTGAGCATCCAGATGACTCCCTTGAGGTGAGCTCGGAAGACGTGATATCTTTATATATATTTATTTCCCCTCTACAACCTGAAGTGTCGTATAAAGTAGGGTGGAAACAATTAACGTCGAACCGTGAAAAGCACACTTCCGACAAGGCGAAATTTCCATGTATAACCTCTGATAGCCACCTGCTAAATGTAAGACCCAAAGTTCAAAGTTCGAGGTAGTGAAAGGTTTCCATAAGCGAAGTGTGCTCTGTCTTAATACAGGTAGTGGTCCAGAGCAGCATGGCTGTTAGAAATGTGAACCGACGAGCCCTCACCAAGTCTTCAGGTATTTGGGGAGTGTGTAAGTGACTTTGTGTTCATGGGCGAGAGGTGTTGATTGTAGAGAGTAAGTAGATGGTGACATTTTATAGTCATACGTGCCTGGATGCCTGAGGCATCATCCGTTGCTAGGCCGACCGCAAACAAAACGATAACCTTTTGGGAATCGATAACGACTCTTTCCCTTTGATGTTTGCAAACCCCCACCATCGACAACACACGTCGGATTCAAGGCATCATCTAAGGGTCAGTTCCTCTTGTGCGGCTATACTCGTTTTTTTTTCTTTTTAGACTCGAAATTCAAATCCCAAAAGACCCCAATCTCCACGAACTGGTCGAGCTCGCACACAAAGAACACAAAAGACTAACGTCAAATTCCAGTGCTCTGAGATTCCTCTTCGCATCTTGATGCCCAAAGATCGGATTATTCCAGCCTTGGTCATCCAGTGAATTTAACAAATCAACTTATCACCCATCTGACAAGATACTGTCCAACCCACACCGCTCGTTAAAACACGATGGCTAGAGAAAGCACCGCGCCAATGGAGCCCCTCACCCCAGGAGGAAAGCCGAACACTCAGCCTCACCCCGCACATGTTCAGGAACCTGAATTTGGAAAGCCCTCGCCGATCGGCCCCCCACAACACAGATCCAACCACCTTTTCAACATTCCAAAGCCAAATCAATCTCGTGCCGAACATCATCGACCCGCCCCTCGACCGCAGCCACAACAGCAGCCACAATCGCGCCACCAAGGGCAATCAAGTGCTACGCCTCACGCTTATCGCCAACCGGGCACGTCGGGTGCCCCATTCGCTACGCCATCGGTGAAGCGAAGCGAGCCATGGGATCCATTCAAGCCGGTGGCACCGTCAGCCTACAACAACCCCCGGGGAGGATTTCAACACGGCGCAGTGAGTATCAAGCGGCCTGAGAATGTCACCTGGACAACTCCTCGGGCCCCTAGGCCTATCTATCAATCCAAGCCTGTTCCGCCGAAGGTCGGAGGCGCGTCGAAGAACATACAGAAGTTCATTGATCTCACACGCGATGACACTGACCCCGTTCCAAGAGCATCAGCCTATGCGACCCCGAGCTTTGGGGCCATGGATATGAATGGCTACGTGGACACGGCTATGGCAAATGAGAACATCAAGGCTTTGCTCGAAGGTGCATTCGAGGATGAGGAGGACAAGGTTGAGCCGAAACCTAAGGGCAAGAAGAAAAAGGGCGGAAAGAAGTCTAAGAAGACGTCACAGAAGAAGCAGAAAGATGAAGTCATCGTGGACAAGAAGAAGGAACAAGCGATTGACGACCTTGACGATCTTGCTGCTCAACTTCAAGGGGTCACGGTCAACGACCCGAAGGATAACGATGCCAAGTCTGAAGACGATTCATCCGCCAAAATTGAGCAAGACGATAAGGTTGCTAAGCTAGACGAAGAAGACGAGGCAGAGGAGGAAGAAGAAGAGGAGGAAGAGGAGGAAGAGGAGGAGGACGATGAAGATAATGGGGTCATCGAAGGGTTAAAAGTTACCCTTCTTCCCCATCAAGTTGAAGGTGTCAGATGGATGAGTGATAAAGAGACTGGCCGAAAGACGTCGAAAGGAATTTTCCCCAAAGGCGGAATCCTTGCAGATGATATGGGGTTGGGCAAAACAGTGCAAACGATTGCTTTGCTGCTCAAAAACCGCAAATCCGACCACGAAGACAGCGATAACACCGAATCCGAGGGCAAGACGACTAAACTACCTCCGAACTGCATTGCCTCCACTTTGGTGATTGCGCCCCTTGCACTCATCAAGCAATGGGAGGCGGAAATCAAGGACAAGGTTGAGCCATCCCACAAGCTGCGTGTTTGCATTTATCATGGTACAACACGCGCAAAGACTTCGACGACGTTGGACAAATACGATGTTGTGATCACAACGTATGGAACCCTTACCTCCGAATTCAATTCATCGGCATCCGACAAGGCCAAAAAGGCGGGCATTTTCGCTGTTCATTGGTACCGTATCATTCTTGACGAGGCGCACACTATTAAGAATCGTAACGCCAAAGCCACACAGTCAGCATATGCATTGGACGCTCAATACCGGTGGTGCTTGACAGGAACGCCATTGCAAAACAACCTGGATGAGTTGCAGAGTCTGATCAAATTCCTTCGGGTGAAGCCCTATGACGATTTGGCTGCATGGAGAGATCAAATCAGTCGGCCTTTGAACAATGGCCGTGGAGGTCTCGCCATTCAGCGACTACAGGTCTATCTGAAGGCCTTTATGAAACGGCGCACGAAGGATGTCCTCAGACTGAACGACAATGTGAAACCTGGTGAAGAAGGAGAAGATGGCAAGCCAAAGAAGTCTTCTAATGGGTTCCACATCACCAAGCGTGAGGTCATTAAGGTGTCTCCCGAATTCATGCCTGGAGAGTTAAACTTCTACAAACGTCTCGAACAGCGGACGGACAACAGTCTCGAGAAAATGATGGGCGGTGCTAAGGTCGATTATGCTGGAGCTTTGGTTTTGCTGTTGCGTCTTCGCCAGTCTTGTAACCACCCAGACTTGGTCAAGGGTGATTTGGCCAAGGACAAGGACATACTATTGCAGAATGGCAGTACGAACAGCCAGTCAACACAGTCAAAGCCGGATGACCTTGACAGCATTGCCGATCTTTTCGGGGCAATGAGCGTTGTCGCAAAGAAATGCGATGTTTGCCAAACGGACCTCAGTCCAAGCGAAATCAAGGACGGTGGCAGTCGATGCGGCGAATGTGAAGCCGACCTAAATACCAATGTTATGGGCACAGATAAAAAGAAGAAAAAGAAGTCGAAGAAGAGCCACAAGGAGCTTGATGTTCCGGACTCCCCATCAGCCCGCAAATCCAAAGCGCAAATTGCTCGTTCTCGCAAAAACCGACGAGTCATTATTGACAGTGACGACGAAGATGAAGAAGAAGGCGATTGGGTCGTACCCGACAACCAGCGCAAGATGCCCAATCTCGGTAAAGCAGGTGGTTCAGACGATGAAAACGCTGAAGGAGGTGGGGAATGGCTCGTTTCGGACGATGAAACCGATGATGAGATCGAATCGCCCTCCAGAAGGAAGAGCAAACCCATCGTTCTGAGCGATTCCGAGGACGAAACCGATTCTGAAGCGGACGACATCTACAACGACGAAGGAGAAAATGGAGAGCTTCCATCCACTAAGATCCGCCATCTTATGCGGATCCTCAATCACGAGGCACCGGACTTCAAGTTCATTGTTTTCTCCGTCTTTACATCTATGCTCGACAAGATCGAACCCTTCTTGAAGAGTTCCAATATTGGCTTCGCCCGCTACGATGGTGGAATGACAAATACCCACCGCGAGGCCAGCCTCGAAAAGCTTCGAAACCACAGTGGCACTCGTGTATTGCTCTGCAGTCTGCGTGCCGGTGCATTGGGTCTCAATCTGACAGCCGCTAGCCGCGTCGTCATCTTGGAGCCCTTCTGGAATCCCGTAAGTTGCAATTCTCAATAATCTATTATCTATTGTGCTAACCCGAGAATTAGTTTGTGGAGGAGCAAGCCATTGATCGTGTGCATCGCCTGAATCAAACCATTGACGTCAAAATCTACAAGATGGTCATCAAGGGTACTGTGGAAGAACGCATTGTTGCCCTACAGGACCGCAAGCGCGAACTGGCCAATGCCACTATCGAGGGCAAGACAGGTGCTGGCAAGCTCACCATGCGCGACATGATGGCGCTATTTGGTCGTGATGCAGAATCCCGATTCACGGATAACCAGAGCACCCTAGACTTCAACCAGCCTACTCGACTCCTGAATACCGGGGATGAGACTGAGCCTGTCCATTCCTCCTCTCAGGAATCAACACAGTCCGCTCCGCGCCGCGGAAATGAGGCCCAGGCTAACCGGCCACGAAATGAAGACTCGGTTTACGGTCGACGCTGGTAGTTTATCAGCATGGTACGAAATTATGAAATGATATTTGGAGAGAACTTTGGGGAGTCCCGGTTGGCGTGAGGAACGTGTTTAAAGTCTTTCTGCTAGATTTATCTCATTTCTTGTTTGACGTTATAATTTATTGGTTCATCTCGTACATCTTCTGAACTTCTTGCTACTATGTCGAAACATTCATCCCTAGGTCCCTATTGTCGGCCTGGGGCTGCTACAGACCAAAGAATGGTGGAACCTTGATCGTTGCAGGACTGGGCCTCGCGCCTCCCATGTATCCGGAAACAATGCCCACGAGTCAGATTGCGGTCCAATTTAGATCTACCGATTTTACAACGGGGCTCGGCATTGTAGTCCGATTGGGATACCTGCGATCCTGGATAATAATTACCGTCACTATGGATAGGGGCGTCAAGCTCTACTGCAAGGGTGCGATATGTCGCCCTTTATTTGATACTCGTGAGTGAACTAACTTCTACGATCTATTCTGACTTCATCTCGATGCCTGATACGGCAGGACAGAAGATAATTGAGAACCCAGTTGTCAAATCTAAGCCGTTTTTCATGTCGCCATCCAACCCGTCTGTCACAGACTAACTGAGAAGATGAATTTTCCTTTGTGGAATGTGTGGGGTATCCCCATTCGAGCTGAGCTCATTCTCGATGGGCCGGAACAGGTACCTCCATGTCATGTTCTATGGTTCTGGTCCGGAATCGCCGAGTCTCGCCTTCGTGTGCTCTAACTCGATTGCCGGTAATGCCCGGATATCCTTGATTGGATTACACTGGTAGCACGCGGTTGGTTAGCACGCCAAGTTTCTCAAAGTCCAAGAGTGGACGAGGTTAAGCGCAACAGTTCGCACTGCTTGGATGATTTGGGATGCGTTCTAGCCCAGACCATTCGCCGAAGCTCATACCATGGGTCTAAGACTCTGGCCCATAGGCTTACGAGCGACTTTCTGATGGTAGTTTCCGGCGAACCGGACTAGGGAACCGAGGACATGCTCCCAGGGAGGAAGCTTGTTTCTGGTGGCTCATGCTTTGATAGGTTGAAAGCTCACAGGAGAAAGCATGAGCTGGGGAATAAACCCCTCGCTAACCCCGGTTGAAGCATGGAATTCGTGGGGATCTTTCAATGTCGCATATGCCCTTCAACTTCATTTGGCTTTCTTCATACACTTCGCGTACTGCCCAAATTACCCTTGATACACGATGTCGCGGACGTTGCTAGTATTTGCTTAACTGTGTGAATCTATCACCACCTTACCGTGAGCTGCTTCCTGTTAAACTCTCTGCCTGGGTTAGAGCTAACACTGGTGGTCTTAGTTCGAACCATTCCGAACTGTTCTCTCCGCCGAGGATCAAATATTGAGATATGTCTTCACCATCTGACATCAAAGATAACGGCGACTGGATGGTCATTTACGATGACCGTAACGAGGATGACCAAAATGGCAAGAATGATGAGAAGCCTTCCAGAAGGAGGCAGTCCCTCGCGCGAACATTATCGATACCAAAGACCATGTGTATCATGTCTGACAACAAGACTGAGATATCAACAGTAGCCGAGCTACTATCCCCCAAGTTAAAACTGCCTCAGCTGGGGATTGGCTCGGCGGAAAGAGTCTTTCCTGTTCGCTCGGTCGTCTCGTTCGATTCCACGCCTTCATCTGCCCTGCAGACACCTTCCCTGGATAAGCTCGAAACACCGATATCTCCTTTTTCGGACACATGGAGCGCAGGCTTCACCAATGAACAAGCCGCCTCTCAACAGAACAATCCACCCGGGAAGAGCACGAATGCTGTTGATGGTGCCCCGAATAGACCCGATTCTCTGGTTGGACTGCATCAAAAGAGTGGTGGCGGGGGCGAGATTTCACCACTGCTCAAAGGACAATCCTACGCCAGCCATAATCTCGACCATTTGGAACAATTGAAAAACACAGTGCAAAACGGTGGCGAGATTCTTGACTTCCACAAAACAACAAAGGGGATATACTACTCGCATGAAGATGAAGAGGACATTTTCATTCAGTCATTCGGTGCGCTCGTTGTGATTACAGAGTCCGACGGTAACTTCGAAGTGCAGATAGCAAGTGACAACACCAAGGAAATCATTGGGCATTCTCCTGATAACCTCTTCGAGCTTCAAACGTTTTGTGGTATATTGCCGTCCTCACAACAGAGCAACTTCTTTGCTCATGCTCACTTTGTTTTGAGCGATGACTACTCGGTCGAGGACTCTGGACCGGAGGTTTTCTCTATTTCTGTATTATCATCTGACGGATATATCCAACGTACTTGGTGTACCATACATACGAGCACAGTATATAAGAACTATGTGATCTGCGAGTTCCAGCCTGAGGCTCAGGAGACAAATTATGACCCCCATTTGGAGAGTCCCGACAGTCAAATGACAACCTCTGATACCCGGAACTTGGATATGACTTCTGGGGCGTTTCTCGAGGGTGTCCGTCCTCCGGGGAAAGACCGTGATGCCAGAACCAACAAAGTTCCAGACTCATCGGATAGCCGGAGCTTGGACATAACTTCTGGGGCATTTCCCGAGGACGTCCATCCTCCGGGGAAATACCATGGTGCTAGAAACAGCAAAGTCCCGGACTCATCGGAGCTTCTGAATACAGTCCCTCGAATTCTTCAGCGACTAGCAAATTCTCAAACATTGGAAGCACTCGTTCAACATACCATCACCACTTTGCAAGGTCTTGTTGAATTTGACAGGACGACCATGTATCACTTCGATAGTGATCGCAATGGAATTGTGGTCGCCGATAGGATTGATACTTCGTCGGGGTTGACTTCATACGAAGGTATGCATTTTCCGGAATCAACCTTCCCCGACGGACTGAAGAAACTGTACACACGAAATACTGCATGTTTCTCTTATTCTGGAAGTCAGGGCAGTTCAAAGCTTGTGTATCGGGCTTCCACCAACAAAAGACCCCTCGACATGTCAAACACATATCTCTCTACAGCACCGGCGCTCTCAACGCCGCACATCGACAATCACGTCAAGGCTTGTTTGTCAATTCAAATCAATGTTTTTGGCAAGCTTTGGGGCCTCATATCCTGTCAGTCCTACGACGGTAGCCAAAGGCTCCATCCGCTCATCCAGAAAGTGTGTTGGTTTGTAGCAGCGGCAGTTTCAAGTAACATTGAGCGTCTGTCCTACACCTTGCCCTTCCAATTTCGAGGGCCGCACATCTCCCTGAATAAAGCCAACACACCTCAGGCTATCAAGACTCCACCCGGTGATCTTCTCAGTCTGTTCGGGGCAGATTACGCCGCAGCGTCGATTATGGGCGACTCCAAGATATTGGGGAAACCGATCGACTCGCAGGAAGTTCTGGTATTGTTTGAATTTATGAAAGCTAAAGATAACGACACTGTGTTTTGGTCCGGGGATATCGCTACCGATTTTCAGGATCTCAACTACTCGCCCGGCTTCCATCATCTTTCCGGTTTACTTTACGTTCCTCTTTCAGCGGACGGTCGTGATTTTATTATCTTCTTTCGGGCTGATTTAGACAGCGGTAACCTAGCGTCTGATTCAGAGCGATTGAATCAACAACGTGAGTGGTCATCAGCAGAGTTTGGAAAGGGATCTGTTCTGTCTTTGCTGTATCGCACTTTCACCGATATATGGCAAGAGAAGGAAGCTACACTGCAGAACAACCAGTTGATGAGGCTTTTACTCGCTAATTCCGCGCACGAGTTCAGAACACCTCTCAATGCCATCATCAACTACCTAGAAATTGTTCTTGACGGATCTCTAGATCAAGAGACACGAGATCACATTTCTAGATCTCACTCGGCTTCCAAGTCGTTGGTTTACATCATCAATGACCTCCTAGACCTCACAAATGCCGAAAACGGGCAACGGCTGATAAAGGACGAGACATTCGATCTGTCAGAGACCCTCACGGAAGCAACAGACATATTCTGGGAAGAAGCAAGACAGAAGCATGTCGATCTGCAAGTAGTCCAACATGCAGCCCTACCTCCCGTCCTTGGAGATCAACGACGAGTACGCCAGGTGATTACAAACTTGATTAGCAATGCTATCCAGCACACATCCACCGGAGCAGTAACAATCGAGTCTTGTGTCGTACCGGAGCCGCTGGAGCCAGATCATATTTGTGTTGAAGTGGCAATACACGATACCGGGTCTGGCATGTCGCAACAGACCGTCGAAACATTGTTCTGTGAGCTGGAACAAGTTTCCAACAAGGGATATATGCAGAACCCTAAGTCATACGAACGTATTTCAACTGGCCAAGTGTTTGAGACTGAAAGTGTGCTTGGTCTGGGCCTTGCTCTAGTAGCCCGAATCGTGCGCAATATGAACGGGCAGCTAAGCCTGAAGTCTGAAGAAGGCAAAGGAAGCTGCTTCAAGATCAGGCTTGCGTTTCCCCTTCCGGATGAAGATAGTGGTCAAAAGCAAAACATGTGTGCTACGCCAAACGAACCTCTGCAGGAAGATGAAAGAAAGCAAGAATCAAAGCAAGACACCACATCCTCAAGTTGCAGAAAAAGCCAGAAAGAAGACGGTATTCCATGTGAATGTGGTCAAAGTTCTGAATTTGAATCAGCTGAAACCATCGTCGTCGATGTAAGCCTGAAAACCGGCGAATCAAAAGCCATCTCTGTTTCAGGCCAACAGCTGGAACAGAGCAACCCGCCAGATAAACCAACCCCTTCCCTCCCAAAGAAAGACCCCAGTCAATCATCAGAAACATCCAGATCTCCCCTCAGAGAAACCTTGTCCATCTCACCAATGACAAAATCTCCAACCGTCCATCCAAGCGCCTCACCCACAATGGACTGGAACCTCCACGTCCTCGTCGCAGAAGACGACCCAACCAACAGCACGATCGTCCAAAAGCGTCTCCAGAAGTGCGGGCACACAGTACACATGACAAGCAACGGAAAAGAATGCGCATATGCGTACAAAGCGAATCCCACTGGCTTCGACGCAGTACTTATGGACCTACAGGTATGTCTACCAATATCAAACAATTACACAATTTCAAACAATTACACAATTTCAAACTCAATTAATATACTAATACTCAAATGTCCGCCTGCAGATGCCTATCGTCGATGGTCTCGGTGCAACACAGATGATACGCGAATACGAGCAGCAAGAGCTAGCCAATGAGGCCACACCTGCGCCTCGAATTCCCATTTTCGCTGTCTCGGCTTCCTTGCTCGAGGAGAATCGGAAAATGTATATGGACTCGGGCTTTGATGGGTGGGTTATGAAGCCGATTGATTTCCACAGGGTTGATCGGTTGCTTGGGGGTGTTAGGCTTCAGTGGGTGCGGGAGGAGGTTGTCTATCGGCCTGGTGTGTGGGAGGCTGGGGGTTGGTTTGAGGCTTGAATAGATATCCAGGATGGCATGGCATCGGAGGTCAGATGGAAGTTACTAGTTTGACTCAAAGAAACAGATGAAACAGGGGGAAGATATCCAATATCCAGACGGCATTGAAATATCATTATGCAAGAAATCTAATCTTTATCCATGGTATCTATGCAAACAAACAAAAGAAACGCAAAATGCACAATGCAAATAAATGTAGACAAAACTTCTCAGAAACTTTCCGCTGCAGCGGCAAAGTCCGGCACTGTGTCGCCGCACTTAAACGAAGGACTATATGCCTTGCTTGGCATATATCCATTCTTCCATGCAGTGCGGTAACTCCACTGTGCGGCGGACTCTGTCCTCCAGGTCCAGTAGAACCAGCCCATCGCCGTTTCGAAGGCAGACATCTGCGCCTCGGCATATGTCTGCAGGAACTTCTTGTATGTAGTCGAGTATTCGGATGGGTCTTGGTTCGCATCCGCGCAGCTGCACGTTCCTTCAGCCGCTGTTGGGCAATATGCTGTCGTGGAACTGGTATCGTAGGTTCCTTCCCATCGGGTGCCCCGACCGACGTTGTTCACATACTGTGCGCAGTCGGTGTCTGCCTGTGACCATTCGCCGCAAATAGTTGGACCCCATCTAGTTTGTGTGTTAGCGTATGAAATGAGAAAGAACATGGAGCGATATTTACCCAGAACTTGTTGTGTTGATCTGCTTGAGCATGGGGTACCAATTATTGCAGATAATGTTGACCTTAGCGGTGTGGTTCAAGACGATTTCACCCGTATTGAAGGTGGTGTATTGGTGGGTGTCGAGGTACATGTTGTCCGGGTGGGTTTTGAACATGTTGTCCCATTTGTCGAGATTCAGGAATCCGTCATGCAGGACAAGAGTGGCGGTGACACCATTCTTGCGGACGAGTTCTGCGGCCTCCTGGGTCCAATCTAGGACCTTCTCGACGGGCAGGGTCAGCATCAATGGCTCGTTTACTAGACCGTAGATTGTCACCACATTCTTATACCGATCTTGGGCAAAGAACTGTGAGAGTTGGTTGTGAATCTCAAGTGATCGCTTCCGGTTGAGGGCACCGTCTGTGCCAGTCAACCAGTCGATGCTGCCCTGTCGGCCGCTGTGGTTCCAGCCGTTTTGACTGCCGGGGAGTCCGTGGAGGTCGAGCTTGATCCGCAGTCCATACTTTCGACACCACTCGATTGCACGCAGGAGATATCGCCACGCAATCTTGGGGACGTAGGGATCGTCGTCGTAGGTAGTCACGGCCCAGTAAGAGTATGGGATGCGGACATGATCCAAACCGGCTTCCTTGATCTCTTTTATGTCTGACTCTGTGATGAATTCCGCATAATGTTTCTCAATCGTGGACGCTGCAGAATTTCCGAGCTTTTTGGTCAAGGTGTACTCGTCGATGATACTAGCGCTGGATGGCCACTTGCTGAACAGGGATGGGACAATGAAGGGTTCGATGGACAGCCAGCCCCCTATATTCACTCCGCGGATCGGCTGTGTGCCGTAAGGGAACGCCTCGTTCAGAGCAGGCACATGGTCGTTCGCCTGGGCAGAGTCATCCCAGGCTGAGTTGATTCCCATGACGGAAAGACCTCCCACAGTCTCATTTGTGAATGTAAGATTGAACCCTACGGTCTCGTACCACGTAAATGGATCTAGGACGGTACCTTTGGCGTAACTCTGAAGTACTGTTGTCAGAAAGTTCCATCAGGGTAGCACGCTCAAAACTTACCGGTATGCTGTCGCGGCTGATACTGCCCAGATTAGAGGTAGTGGAGCTGTCACCAGAGTCCGAAGAACTCGAGGAACCCGACTTTGGATCTGAGCCTTTCTTTTTTGACACAACAATTGCAACCGGAATGATGATGGCAAGCAAGATGAGGACAGCAAGTAGACATCCGACCAAGATACGCTTCTTCCTCGACCAATTAGACCAAAACTTCCATGCCGGGGGCCCTCCACGGCTCTCCAAGCTGCCTTCCCAGCTATCTTCATCTTTCCAATGATCTTCCGCAGCAGGACCACCACCACCACGACGACGAACCCGAGCATCAGAGCTATGTCCCTCTTCCAAATAAGCACCAGACACGACACGCGCACCGGCCATATGGCGTGAACGACCTTCTGCAACTTCAGCACCAAGCGCCGCACCAGCAGCACCGTCCAAAGCAGCTCGCTTCCGCTGTCGTCGACGTTCCCGACGCGAATCCTCTTCCTCGCGAGACTGTTCCATGCGATCCGCATCTTCGTGCTGAGCAGCAAGGCGCGCCATGGCATCCGCACTCAGGAGATGCGAAGCGCTATTCGAAGACTCGGTGCTGCGATGTTTCCTCGCCGGCGACGCAGCAGCAGCAGCATCGATTTCCCACTCACGCTCCCGCTCACGCTCCCTTTCTCTTTCGCGCTCGCGCTCACGTCGTCTCCGCCGACGTGCCTCAGCCTCAAGATCAACATCAACATCCCTCATCCGTCTTTCTCTAGCCGGACTCGCACTAACACTCTCATCTCTTCGATACCGTCTCTCACGATCCCGCCGTTTAGTCGGCGAAGCAGCAGGCGAGTCCTTCACCCTCGAACTCCCCCTCTCCCCTATCCCGTCTCCTCTCCTCGCCATACACAAGCCCCGCCGCCTCATCCTCCTCCTCCCTCCGTCTGCGCCTCTGTTCCCTACGCCGCTCCCGCTCCTCATCATAATCATCGCGCTCATTATGCGAGTTCGACTCGTACCCCGATTCGCCGCGGAAGCGGTATTTCGCCGTGCGCGCGTGTCCAGGACTAGATGTTGCGCCTTCGTCGACGTCTTCGTAGCGGCCGCGGATGTATTCACGGTCTCGGTCTCGGTCTCGGCGGCGGGAGCGCTCTTGCTCGCGTGCGCGGTCGCGATCCCGATCCCGATCCCGATCGCGTCTGGAGGGTCGGTCTCGGGTTTGGGATTGGCTGGGCATGCCAGATGGGTGGGGGTGGTTGTTGTGGTATGCGCTGATCGGTGGGATTGGAATGTGGGAATTGATTTGTGATGGTTGATTGGGTAGGTGGTAAGGGGGAAGAGGAAGAAGGGGGAAGAATGGAAAATGAGTCGAGGTTGGGTTGGACACGTGGTGAGGTGCCAAGTTGGAATTGAACAAGTTCAGTCTGTCTTGGAATTCTTGGAATTCTTGGTATCTCCCATCTATATGGGTTCGGCATAAGTATTTTTGGACTTTGTTTTGCTTTTTCCCCACTTGGATCCTGCCAAGAGATTGTATGTAGGTCGAATGGCTTTGTGTTGATAGGGTTTATTCTCTATAATGCCCTTTATTTAAGTCTTATATATACTATATTTTATAAAGTCCACGGGTTCATGAGGCATACGGACTTTGTATATAATAGATGTGAATGGTCGCGGAGCAACGGGCTGATATCTAAGGTAAAGAGTAGGACTATTTAGATTCTATAAGACGAAAGATGAAGTAATTTCAAATATTGGGATGCAATAACATTAAATACACCTATCCCAGTCCGAATAGACATGCAAGCTCCGGTCCATTCTAACCAAAATACAAATGCTCATATCAACAAGTCAGGGTATGGAAACTCCAAAACACAATACATTGCGAAAAGAAAGAGACAAAAATGAAAGCCAACCGAAAGAGTAATATGGAAAAAAGAAAAGAAAAAAATCAAAGCGCCAGTCTGGGTGTTTGTGTCTGTCATGAATATCTGTACAGCTGTGAGGGGAGGATGGAGAGAGGGGGAGGGTGGTGATATATAGAGATGATAGAGATGAAATAAATAAATTCTCGCTTTGTCCGGGGAATCTAATAGAATGAAAGGGAGATGGTGCCTCGAGCACTGCATCTCTTGCTGCAGAGATCAACGCAGAGAAATGCATAGTCCAGATGCAAAATGCAATCAGACAGAGTCAGCAAGGCTGTCTCCCTCCGGCTGCTCCCAACGGAACGGGAGCCGGAGCGTGTCGAAGTAGTAGTGGCAATCCGGCCAAGGAGTTAGAGCTGACATCTAATCGTGGACCTCCTCTAGGGCTTGGTATTGGGTAGCATTGGTGTCCCGGCCGAGACTTCAAACTCTAGTGCGAGTAGAAACCACGTTGCTTGGCACGATAGTCCATATTGTGCAGGTATATTGACAGCAGCGGCAACGCCACCTGCATGAGCGCCAATTGGTTTTCACCAAAGGTGAGAGCCCATCATTAGTTATCAGCTAATGATCTGTCTGGCTCCCTCTTTGCCCAAAACGCCTGGCTCAGTCGGCTTGGGGCTGCGATCGCGGCCCTTCTTCCGACTGAAGAATGACAGCATGCCGTTGGCTTGTTTGCCCTTATCATCGCCATCCATTCCATCGGCGGGGGTGGAGTTATGGGCCAGCTCACTCCAGCTGCCAGCTTCGTTTAGGACCATTTGCACGCCTCCGCTTTTACTCATTTGCCGAGTGGCACCGCGGTGTCGATTGTTGGGGGGTAAGGGTCGGTGGAAGGACGGAGCAGGCGGCGGTGAAGGCGACACGCGGCTCGAGGGGGAAGGAGGGGGCTGACCAGCCGCGGGGTCATTGGGGTCAAGTGTCTCGCTGACTGTGGTCATGTTGTCATTTGGTGGAGCACGATAGTGAGAGCCGTCGGCTTGGATGGGAGATGGATTTTTGGACTGGTCGGGGTGTGAGAATTGACGGGCATGTACAGTTGGGTTTGCGGGGGTTGTGGTGTTCCCTTGGGTTGTTGTCGCCAATGGAAGGCACTCCTCGGGGTTTCTGGAAGACAATGTTAGCACAAAAGGGCAATGATCTTGATAGCGGGAAGAAAAACCCACGTTACGGCAGCAATAGCTTCCGCGGCATTGCCTTGGTAGCTAGTCAGGGTGTAGTCAAACGGTTCGAACATTGTTTCAATGAGACGGTGAAGCTCATCATCCCGAATCTCTTTCGCGGTGGCATCATCCCTTAGTTCAGCGCGCGGTTTTTGCCTGCGCGCTCTGGCCTCTAATGGCGCTTCTTCAAGAAGCAGCTCCTCTAGATCATAAGTCGCATCGAAGTTAGTTTTGTCGCTTGATGGACGGAATACTGGCGGGATCTGTTTGCGCTCCAGGGCATCAAAGTCAATCTCGGCGAAGAACATGTGTGAGGTGTAGGTCTCAAATCCGATGGCGCCAATTCGTTGACTCCGATCCTTTTGTATCAATGATCCCAATGCCCGCAAGCAAGCTACTGATACGGCGGGATTGGTGACGTAGTATTTCGGCTGCGCCTTTTTGATGTTTTCACTCAAGGTTTCTTGGCTTCGCCCTTCAAATGGTCGCTGCACTCAAAGTTAGATAGGTAAGGAGACGGGAAACAAATATCCCATACCTTATTGTAGATGCACTCGTAAAAGGTGACACCTAATGACCACCAATCGACTTCAAAGGTATAACCACTGCCTTCGTAGACCTCCGGGGCAAGATAGGCCAGTGTTCCTGACTTGCTCGTAAGAGGCTTCCCCGGTCGGTAATCGGATGCCACGTTCTGGAAATCCAAGTTAGCTGAAGCTCACGCAGATGCGATCCATGTCGATATATCTTACAAAATCAGCCAAGTGAACATGTCCATCGGAATCCAACAAGACATTGTCTGGTTTTAAGTCTCGATGAATGATACCCTGCGAATGGATATACCTCAGAGCACAGCCCAATTCCGCCATCCAAAACCGCACTGCATCCTCTGTGAAGCATTTTCGAGAGATATGGAATCGAAGATCGCCGCCGTTCATTAAATCAACCACAATATAGCTTCGATTGGGTCAGCGAGGGGTGACGACAGTCCATTCTGGAATACTCACATGTACTCCATATCCTGGAAACTGTATCGCAAATTGCATAGGAACGGATGGTTCAAGTGCTCGAGCATTCTCCGTTCACGAATTATATTCCGTACGCTTTCCGAACGGACCACTGAAATAAGTGTCAGCTATAGCGCTCTCAGCTTGACGGCTTTGGGGCTTCCAACGAACCTTCCTCTTTGCGGATATATTTCAGGGCGAATGTAAGACCTGTGTCCTTTCTTTCGACGATTCGTACTTTTCCAAATGCGCCCTTTCCAACAACACGCAGGAGCCGGAAATGATTGAGGTTGACTAGTAGAATAAAAAGCGATCAGCAGATTATTCGAGATAATCGGTAACTCAGGTAGTCCCGCAGACGTCTCCGATTGGAGTCCAGTAAACCTACCTGCATCGTTGCACGACACCGGTTTCCCTTGGGTGTTTCCCATGTTGTGAGAATAGACCGATGGTCAACGTAATTAAAGGTTGACTAGTATCTTCCTAGCAACATCACACTTGTCCCCAAAGTCCTCCGATTGAATAGCGATCACGGCAACAGTAGTCGGGCAAACCACGAGTGGATAGAGACAGATTTTCGGTGAATATCGAGCTTAGATCGCAATTTGCATGAGAGGTGACTGAATTCCGAAGGTAGAATGGCCGAGCGGGGAGGGGGGTCAAATGTTTCAGAGTTGATGATGATCGAATGCAGGTCTAGATGTGAATTTTTTTTGAGAAAACAAACGAGAATGGATGAAATAAGAAGGCCACCAGAATTCTTCCAACCAAAATCAAGAAGATCCTAGGGTTCCAAGCCTGCAGGATATGTATATCAAGAAAACGTGAGGGCCCGGGAGCTGAGTCGCAAAACACAGGATAAAGAACCACCGCCAAAAAAAAAAGTGGGAGACCGGTAGAAAATAGTTGAAATAAATATGTCAAATGACACGGCAATACCAAGATATTCCTGTCCACTTTTAAGTTGCAGCAAAGATGAAAGAAAGGGGATGAAGCGGGTGAGCGGTCTGGAAGAAGTGGCAGTAAAAGATGGGCCAATCACGCGTGACGCGCAAGAAAATGGGGGCAAAGGGGGGAGAAGTGAAAGGAATGGACTCTGGAGGTCCGCTTCCTATGCTTATTCTGGTCTTGGATGCCGTGTGATCTACACTGTGTTACTACTCTTCAAGACTAGTTGTTTTGTGAAAGATATTGATATTCCCCGGTCATCTATATCTCTTACATAGAAATGTCTAATGCTGAGCAATAACGGCATCCATATTATACCCCCCACGCACTCCGAACATCGGGCTCTAAAAAATAAGTTTAGGTGGAGAGAGAGACCATATAGCGCTGGCCCAGTTCGACCCGCTTAGATTGAGCGGAGGCTATGATATCCGCTAACAGAATGCACAGACTTTTTTCAATTCAGTGACTTGTCCATTAATATAATCCTAGACGAACATCCCGACGATCAAAGTTCAATTTGAAACAGGGTTCGTTGGGGCGTTATCAGGAGAATTGAGAATTTCTATGCGATTGAGTGCTATATCACTATTCAGGCATTTAGTGGTGGCCCTACGCCCTACCCTCTCTTTGTGAGACTCTTGTGCCACTTGAAATCTGATCTCACTTCCTTTCTCTCCTAGCAGTTACAATTTGGAATATGCCAAGTGATTAAATCACATATAATTTTGAAGGAGATACCCCCGAAGCATGCAATTGACTGGTCATAGTTTGCCACACGTGTGCTGCCCTATTTCTCCCGAAATTCTCGTGGCTGCCACGTTACAGACCGCCCTGGGCCGCAGTGCATAGTTGTCTCGGGAACTGTATAGAAGGCTCCTGGAATGCCTAAAGAATATTCGATATTCCATTTGGATCCCTCACATGCAAGGACTTTTTGTCGCCTGCAGTTGCATTCTAGGGGGTTCTCTGTTTCGCATTCACTCCACTATGGCGCACTGAACACGTACTGAGTACGCAGTACGGGTATGTTTGTCAAACACCTTGACTCTACTATTTTGGGCGTTATTGGTCCAAACTTGATATGTGGGCGCAGTCAGCTGGTGCAAGATTCTAGACCCCCTTGTAAAAAAAAAAAAAAGGAGCCCAGGAACTAAACCCCCTAGAGGGCGCCCACGGTAAGCTTATAAAATAGAATGGTGGATCCTTGTCAACTAGGCGTTGGGTAAAATATACAAAGGGATCAAGAGGCGGTTTCGGCTATTTGGACTTTCATGAAACATTTGGACCTAGGATGAGGCTGTTTTACTATTTGGATTACTATATGCACGGATTTGTGATTAATAGACATTATGTATCGAATCAGGCCATGACAATTACAATTGACTCATCTCATTTTCAAGTCTGTTTTGCAGCTCTCCATGAGACAGACACAAAACAAGGGAGACTTGGAATAATATATTCCTTCTAGTCATAAGTCATAATTGCTATAGCCTCCGGAGAGTTCGCTTGGGCACTCCCGGATTAATGCCGTATCCATGCAGCATTGAGCCCTAGAGAAGTACAACATACAAGTGTACCCAAATAACTATGTCTCTATGCATTTCCAGTATAAACAAGAATAGCTTGATTGAGAAATATTTCACCCGACCATTCACTCCTATTTGTTAAAACGGATTCGGGCTTTCTCTTCGGCCTTCTACTATACCAAGCAACTGACTAAAATGGCGGTCTTAGCCATTTTATATCCGGAAAAACGGTGCTTGGATTTTTCGCGCTTTTCTTGTTACTTATCATAATTTAAGCTGTATACCTTTTCAATTTACCTAGGTAAAATCATGGAATATTAAGACCTCTGAGGATGTAGGTGTAAAGATGGTGGTTCGGTCACGGGGTAGCTCCTTCCCTCTGGCTTCCCCAATGTCGATGCCATTTCTCGTTAGACCTGAGCATTTCTTCATCCTTTTCATCCCCTTTATTACTCCCAGTCATTCACCATGGAGAGCTCTAAAAACCCACCGCTGCTGCAGCGCCCAGAGAGTTCTGGGATTGATGTTATAGACTTCTCCTTCAGTAAGCCCGCCTCACACAAGCCCTCGTATTCGCGAAACCTGACCAAGCAACCTACCATACCCCATCCTGCAATTGAGAATGTCCAATCCTCAAGAGAACCAATGGGAGAGGAAGCAGGTCGCAATTATCAACTGAGCAGGCCAGACACGTATGTAGATGACCCAGGCTGACCTTGCAGATGAACACCGCCATTCACAACGGACTAACGTGTTCTCTTGAGTACAGTACACTCAATCCTCGCAACGTTGGGAAGGAAGTAATCCTCAAGCCATCAATCCCCGCGAGACAATCTGTGTTTTCTCAGCCTCCAAGCCGGCTACCGACAGCAGCTGAACCTAACAAAGACAGCGGTAGTCGATCGACAACTGGAGATCTAGGAAAACAAAGTCTCGGACAAGAAAAGGCGGTGATTGTCCCTCGGCCGAACGAGACCACCGGGACTGATAACCCCAGAGAGACTATTGGTCCTGCAGGAAGGGCTATTGACACGAGTCAAGAGCGTGTTTCTGATATTGAGAAGACAGGTGAAGCTGATTCTGCCTTACCCGACCCGCCCCAGATACAACAGCCTCGCAGAGAGAGGCATGAGATTCCAGAGTACCTATGCTCTCGTGTACCTCTCAGGCCTATAAACAATCAGCTTCAGGCCTCTAAGCGACGGCATCCCCCTGAGAAGGAAGCACCTTCCAAGCAACAGGCACCACTCGTCGACGGCAAGAATGGCGTTCAGCTCAGTGAGGATGATCTATTCGAGCTTCTCATCACGAGAATGAGACAGCGAGAGGAAAGCGAGCAAGCCGCTGCAGTTATCCAACGGCAAGTCACGAATGAGAACATGGGCTTGAAAGAAGAGAATCTTAATCTGCAGGACCGGCTCAAGAAATGCCAAGGACAGCTCTCCAAAACATCATCCGAGTCAAGATCTCAGCGCGCCCAAATAGACAAATGGAAGGCGAAACTTGGCACATTCAAAGGTATCCTCAACGAACTCGGCCGTGAATATGGCGTTGTTAAGGGGCAAGCCAAAGAATTGAAAGAAGCCACCATGTCTCTTGAGAGAGAGAAAAGCGAGATCCAACACAGTTTGGACGAGATTCGGTTGAAAGTTTCGAATAGTGCAGAAACCATTCAAGATCAACACGAGAGACTTTCGATTTCTGAGGCAACGGTTGCCAGCTTGAGGGAGGCCTTGGTCCATTCAGAGAAAAGAGGCGATTTGATAAAGACTCAGCTATCCAACGAGAAGAAGCGAATCGCAACGCTAGAAGCCTACATCCAAAATGAGTCTCAGAGCCAGTCGCGATACTTGGCTCTTGTCCGAAACGACCAGCGCAAGATGACCGAAAAACTTGACTCTGCATGTGAGCTGTTCGCCACATCTTGTTTCAAATCCCAGGATAATATCTTGTCAAAACTGAGTCCGGCGCTTGAACATTGTCTCGCTTCCGTTCAGGGGTTGAAAGAACAGTGCACTTCCGAAACTATGAATGTCCAAGACTTCACCAACAGCGTTCATGAGGCCACATCTCGGTAAGTTCTCTGCCAGTGTAACAAAGAAGAAGACAGATTGCAGACTCACTATGACCCTAGTTTCAATTCCTTGGCTGGGCAGGTCGCAAGCGACGTCAACCGAAGCACAGAAATGAGCAAAAATATGTTCCAAGCCCTCCAAGAAGCTCTTCAAGCGATTGAAGGCAACCTTGGTCCGTGTTCATCAATTTTCAAACAGCTCGCTAACAGTGAGAGCTGCTACGGAACTTTGCAACAACGGCTTCAGACTGTTGAGCCAATGCTCGGCAGTCTCGACGCTTCTATCAAGGCCGTGGGAATAACAGAAACAGACCTTGTGCGTGGGTTAGAAACATTCGGTCAGAAGCTTTCCGATGCTCGAATTCCAGCAGGAAATCCTGTTTTGGAAATGGAGGTTTCCAATAAGTTTGGTGAAAATACGCAATTGCAACTTCGACTGCAAGAAATCTCGATTGAGGCTGAGTCTCTTCGAAAGCAGCTTGCCAACAAATCATCCGAGAATCAACATCTTCAGCATGCTTTGACCGAGAGTGTTACTAATGAACAAGCGTCCAAGAGTCAAAATTCCCGGCTGGAAATTGAGAAGACGGCCTTGCAGGGTGAGCTTCAATTGCTCGAACAAAGAATCCGAGAAGAGTTGGGCGCCGCAGCCATCAAATTGCAGGGTGAGATGAGAGCGGAATTCGAACAAGAAGTCCAAAACCTTGAGACAGAAAAGGCGAAACTAGAAAGAGACGTTAAGAACCTCCAGACGGAACTTGCAACTATCCAAAGCTGTTTGGTAAGTCCCATCGTGTTTGATGAGACAGTGGTTCACTAACAGCATGGAGACCGAAGCCGAAAAGGCTGCCGAGAATGACCGACTAGCAAAGGCCTCTATGGTAAGTGATGCGGAGCGTGGTCTTCTTGGTGTGCTCTACTGATAAGCGCAGCTCCAGGAATCACAGAAACGGGTCATGGAACTGAATGCTTCTTGCTCGAAATATATCACAGAGGCCAGAGCCAATGAAGTCGAAACAAACTTATTGAAGGGCTCCGAATCGGGTCTCTTGGCGGAAAAGGAGAGGCTGCTTGAACGGCTTGAACAAGCGAAAGGAAAGACAATCGAGCTTGAAACGAGCCTGGAGCTGAAGACCGAGTCTGTGGCGCTGAAAGAGAAAGCAATACAGCAAGCAGAAAAGAGGGCCGAGGTGCTTGAGGTGGAGACGGCTCAGAAGAATGAAGAGCTTGCAGCGATCAAAGAAAACCTCGCCATACTCAAATCACGGTCATCAGCTTTGGAGAAGGTCGGGGAGGAAGCTGACGCTGAAATAATTTCACTCCTCCGTCGGGCCCAGGAGGCTGAAAGTTGGCAAGCGACCATAAGAGAAGGGATTGCGAAGGTGATCGAGGTGCATCCTGACGAGCCTTGCGAGCAAATATGGCAGAAACTGGAAGACATCATTCAGCGCCCGCTTTCCAAGCCATGCATTACCGGCGATACATCTTGCACTAAACTTCACGACACGGAGAATATGGAGGTAACTGAAGACAGCAATCTGGCACTAGAGCCAAGAGAGGGGGAACATCACAATCTGTTGGAGGCAAATGAATCAACCCAGGGCGTTCTTAATATTGCTGGAAACATGCAGAAGACAGATGGTCCGCTAGCACCAAATATTTGTAGCCCCCCGAAGGCTTTGAAATATGGTGATCGTGTCGACTCTTTGCCCAAATTCCCTGCTGGTCCTGGTCATATTGTTCCGTTTTCAAGTCTGCATGATAGACTTTCACGGGAAAATAGTCTGTCGCTTTTCAATGATCCAGCTGAGCTCGAAATGCTCTTTATGTCAACTCCAGATCTCCCGGGAGCGTTGGCGCCAGATGATGCCCCCAACAAAGCACAAGAACACCAAAAGGGTCCCGCCGAGCCTCTAAAAACGGGTCAAGATCTCGATGAACCTAATCCTTCTATCGGGATACAGCCTCTCAGCGCCGATGACAGCAAAGCTGGAAGACCCAGACCCCAGTCGGTTCTTGAAAGGATTGACGGTTCGCTTGTTGATAAATCTGCCAAGCAGGAACAATCCAACACCAAGCGTAAAGTAGTCAGCTTCGAGGGGACGCGTGTTATCACCCAGACAGAGGTTGGCAAAGCTAGACGACTGTCAGACGCAACGGACAACAGTTCTGGAAGAGAGTCCGAAAGTAAGGAAGTAAAGAGGACGCAGCAACGGACTTACAGCCGTCTTCGCCAGTCTGTGGCACAGTCAGAAACTTCCATTGAAACGACTACAGAGATGCAGCCTGCCAACCAAGCTTTGGCGGGAAAGTCTGAACAGGGCTCAATGGACAAGACTGACCACCCTTCAAACGCGAATCCAAGGCCACCGAAGAGGCCACGAAGCGCAGCCGATGGCCCGGAGCGACGACTGAGTCCGAAGGGTTTGGCTTCAGGCAGCAGTAGGGGAAACGCAGCCGGCCAAGCTAGCACAATCCGAGGCCGGAGTAAGCGCCGTACTCGAGGTAAGATACCTGATGCTTTTCCTAGCTGATGCCTAGCTAATGGTTAGAAGGAGACCGCTACAATCAGCGCTTCAGCCAAGACGCCGGCTGAGCAGTTCAATGTGAGGTGACCCCGAGAGAAATGCCATTTCTCGATTATTATTATTATACTCTGACGATGTTGAGCAAATTCTCCATATTCACTTTATGAATAGCAAGGTGTGTGCGACAAGTCCATGGATATTTAAAGATTTTCGAAAAGCCTGTTGTCATGGACAAATGGATGGGGCTCATGCGAAGGCGTTGAAGTGGAATGTTGGACGTTTATTTTAGTTTTATTGAGGTACCCAAAGCTGTATTGCTCTTAACGCCAAACACAATGCTCCAACAAAAGGAGGTTCACCGTAGAAGATCCGGGAAACCGGGGAAATCACAATTTCCCGATTAGCTCCAGTAAAATAATGTACACACAGGGGTCGTTCCCTGACACCCTTATCGTATTCCCCTAGATCCGCACAAATTCCGAGGTATCGTTTGGCGTATCGGGATATCGATTGCAAAGAAACGCCAAAGGCGGAGTTCGATTGGAGGAAGGAAAGAGATCGAAATCAAAGTCGTCATCGCGGTTGAAGGGCGGATAATCTCGAATTGCAAAAACCGACCAGAACTCAGCTCCAAAATCGAATAGCTTATTTGTTCTTTCCACCCTTGGTCGCCTCAAGGAAAAGCACCTGCTTCTTAACGACAGGGTCGTACTTCATCATGCTGAGAGGACGGTGTACACGGGGCCGGATCATCGTGCGGTAGTAGCCCGTCATGGCCATGGAGATCAGCCGAACGGCAATGGTACGGGACTTCGCTGTGTCGGGGAAAAGACGATGTTAGCCATCGGCCGCAAAAGAATCCGGGGGTTCTCGGTTCTCGTTGTCATCGCTCGTTTCACATCCCCAATTGCGGCATGAAAGGGCGGGAGCATCATGCAAATCAATTATTGGGTTTCGTGCCACGTACCTTTCTTGGCCATCTTGGGCGGCGTCTCGGGGTTGCTTGGTCGAGTTGTCACTCCAAAACAATTTCGAGGTCGGAGTTGATTGTTTCCCGGAGGTCACGTGGAAGATGGTGCTTAGTCATTGCTTTTTTGGGGCCACGGGGAGGACCCGGTCAATTCTCAATTCACCAGATCGACCAGATCCATAGACATTTCGTTAGCTGATGTAGGTGCTTTCGAAGTTTTGGAGTTTGGTAATTATTTTCGAAGTTGCTAGGCATAAATGGGTCTACCAACTATCATATGGTTCAAGTTTTAATAACGCTCAATAAAGCCTCCCATCTTCTGCCGTTACCGTTATCCAGATATGGACCTATGGATGGGCCAGGCCTTACCACGCCCTGCCAGTTCGTCCTAGATAGTTAATTGGTCTCAGTATACGGAGTATAGTCTATACGGATACGGAGTCCTCCGTTTATCGGGCCAACTATTCAGGCTCACCGAGTAGATGTCAGCACGGGCTCAGAGACCATGTATGGTATGAATGACAGATATGTATGACTCTATCTCAACAAGTATTATGCACTTTTGTATGGTATGGTACCAGTTTTCACATGATTTTCTGCGTATACTACCCTGTCTCTACCATGTACTTTACTTGGTATTCGACTTGGTAGCTGCCAGATAAAATATCACAGAAGGGTCGGACTAATATACAGACACTCCAAACCACGCAGTGCTTTTCTTCCATTTCTCCACCCAATCACCTTCAACTGATATAGTCATTGGTTTTGACGACTCCGGTATGAATGTCAACCCATAATAACTCCTAAAGGAAAAGGCCTATTGCGGATCCAGCCAACAGCATACCAACTATGCCAATAGCCGACTTGGACAACGAGCGAGGCGCAACAATATCAGCAGCCGCGTTAGCAGTCGAAGTTGCGGTAGAGCCACTCGAAGCACTTGAGCCGGCGCTATCCGCACCAGTGTTTGTGGCACTCAGAGTCACGACGCCAGTATCAGTAGCTGTGGCTGTCGCTGTAGCCGTGGCATTGGCATTGGTGTTGCACCAAACCTCACCGGACTCAGAGGCTTTGATCAGGCACTCGGCAAGAGTGCCAATGTTCTGTCCCTGAGCAAGGCAGTAGTAGTCGCAGCCATCATACTCAACGACAGATGCCTCGGAGCAGCAGCTGCTCATTATAGCAGCGTTGTTGTTCTGCATGGGCATCGCGCACGCGGCATCGTGGGTCGGGATATCATACAGCTTGGCATGGCACCTAGAGGTAGCCGACGCGGAGGACGTGGTGGAGGTGGTGGCCACCGACATTGTGATGGTTTGAACGAGTGGAACGAAATATTATACACTTCTTGGGATAAGCTGAAGGGGGTGGCTTGCTATGGTTGACCGACGGACGGGTTATTATCAGATTATATACCCTCGATTCTGGGCTCACACTTTGAGATACTATACCAGTGCTATAATTACTCGGGCTTTCTCGAGCAAATCAAGCACCAAATCTTCTCTCTATCTGACTGCAGTCCACATGTATCCACCCAATTCTTCGATGCCTTATGCTTTCTTTCGTTTGTCTCGATCAATCTAGAGCCTCCTATGAAGATGAAATGCAGGGTTAAGGTGAAATATTTTTAGCATCACTTGACTATATCGCCGTGGTAGGTCTGAATAACAGATAGAGCCACTCGTTTCCAAAGCATTGAAGTTTTCAGTTCAGTCAATGAGTGCTCAGGCTTGCTAAAAATAGGATGTGATATTCCGAGTATGGCTCTATTGGGCCATCCTGCTTTATCTTTATCCGGCCCAGATAGCTAGCTAACAGGGATTATGAGGACAAGATCTACGGTTAAGCACCTAGGTGGATATACATATAGCCTTTAGAGGAGTTGACCTTCGGGACATCAAGTGCAATCTAAGTCTGAATTCTCGGCCATTCCTAACATATATCCACTAATTAGCTAAATCTTTCGCAATTTTATATGATGGTCCTAGTCCCCGGTCTGATAAATATATACCCGGGGGAAGTCGAATAAACACAAATGTTAAATATTAAAACAAATTTGAAAACTATATTTCAAGGAAATGAACATAATGAAGAAATATTTGTTAATATTTCTTCTAATAATCCACTGGAATTTCTATCACGAGTATCGCTTCTTCAGTAGGGGTCAGATTTTGAAGGGCTGGATATTGAATTGAGTTTACAAGCCTCTTACCTTGCAAGATTCTCTTGGTTTACCCAGCTTTATGTTGTAAGCTTCCTAAAAGGTGAACTTGGAGCCTAACAAAGACGTTCTTTGTCTCCACTTTTAGTCCGTGAAAAGGCGTTAGTAGAGACTGTCGAATTCCAAGTCCGAATATATAGTAGAAACCAGGTATTATACCACGAACGTTATGTGGCTTCGAGTACCAGGCATAGCATCCATGATATATTGCGTTTAGTCATCATTACTGCTCAACTGAGGATTGTTGAAAAAGCGGGTTTTTGTCATTTTAGTTTCAACACATCGATCATCCATACTATACATTGTTCGTACCACCGATCTCCGTCAATAACTAATTTTTTCCTACTCAGGGACGTGCTCAGTTTTACACAGTGATTAAAAGGCTAAAACGGAAAGTGGCGATCAATTTTACGCCCAAAGCATTTTCTCATTCTAAGCATTTACTAATTAGGTAGTTCGTCTAACCATTTTCTAGATTCGGAGTAGTACCTTGGTAACTAAGTCGGTAACGATGGAGCTAGTACCTAGGGTATCTGCACCTAAGAAAGTTTTGGTTAGCTTTGCATGATTGTCGTTTACATCAGAGCATCGCCGATGTGACGCTATGCAAGGACCACCAGGGCTGAAATTCTTCCCCCCGCAGTCATCCTGGTCATTCAGGGACAATTTCCTTCCTGGCGTGCCAACTCGGTTGTGCTGGTGGTCTGATAGTATAGATATTGCGGCTGAATAACGTACCATCTTGGATCTTCTGGGTTAGTATGTCTCACCTCTTGGAGAACTGAAGGGTCGCCTGAAGGATCCACTGTATAACCGATGCTGACAAGGTACTATCAACTAGGATGTGGGAAAAAGCATTTGGTGGAAACTAGCGCCGGTGTTTCCGGAGGTAGTATTTACTAGCTCACTAATTGTTTGATCCTTCAGGGACCAGAAGAGTTAATAAAGGACCACTTGCCCCGCCTCGAAAAGTAAGAATCATCTTTTTCACAACCCTCAAAACTTCTATCCGCAATCATGATGACCTACAGCCGCTCAATTCCCTTTGCGCTCCTTGCCTTGTTTGGCAGCTCCGGCCTCGCCCAGACTGTGAAAGGACCCGAGTTCAACAAGCCAGACGGTGGCCCCCCAGCAAGCTACTTCGCTGCTGGCTCCTCCATCCCCGTTGCTGCTTTGCAGAGCGCTGCTGCAAAGGCTAGCACTGCTGTACCGGATGCAACCTACCCCATCAATGGCGATAAGGGAGCCAAGAAGGTTACAATCCACAGCGACTGGACCAAGTTCAGCGAGGTAGATACTCTTACCAGCCGTTTAATTGCAAGGTTCGCATGCTGATTCAATCGACGATAGGGTGCGGCTTATGTTTGGGTCGCCGACATGGATGTCGACTGCGACGGTCTCGACTCCAATTGCAAGGTATGGTGGCTATTATTGTTCGTCTGAGAAGTGATTGCTGACACAATGGTGCAGGGAAACCCCGATGGCCAGCCCCAGACCAACTTCGGCGCTCTGGCTGCGTATGAAGTGCCATTCTTCGTGATTCCGGACAGATTCGGAACCAAGTACGCCAAGGAGCTTCCTGGCAACAACGTCGGCGCTGTCATCTGGTATGTTTTGCCCCCTTTGGTTGGTATTCCAGCTATCCTCCTGTTCTAACCTAGAAAACAGTGATGGCAAGATGTTCTACGGCATCTACGGAGACTCCGACGGCGATACCCCCCAGGTTATCGGCGAGGCCTCGTGGTTGATGGCCCGTACCTGCTTCCCCAACGATAACTTGAACGGAAACAGCGGCCACGGTAATCCCGATGTGACCTGTAAGTCTAGAGGATCCATGTCTTGATTTTGACAGCTACTAATCCAACAAGACATCCTTTTCACTGGTGACGACGCCGTGCTCCCCAAGAGTGCTCTCAACAAGAACTATGTCACCAACTTCACCACCCTGCGCTCTATGGGTGACAAGCTCGTGACCGCTCTTGCGAAGAACCTCAAGCTGTCTGGTGGAGGTGACAGCGGGTCTTCTCCTTCAACCACCACAACTGCCAGTGGCTCCGGCTCTACTGGGTCTTGCGAGTGGGAGGGACACTGTGAAGGTAAGAACCCTTCTACTCATATTGTTATTCGTGGTTACTAAGTAATGTTCTAGGTGCTTCTTGCAAGAACGGCGATCAATGCTCTGGTCAGCTGGTCTGCAAGAGTGGAAAGTGTGCCCCTGTCTGAGTGATTAAATCCCGATAGGCATCTGAAATTGGATTCAGGGGAGCGATAGTATAAATGGCAGATATATGTAGCTATATGTACCGAATTTGAGGCCGCAGCCGACATTTTCTCTATCGGGGTGCCATTTCGGTTAGGGATCTATTCAGCTGGATTCACTCAACCTCTCTCTGGATAATATTGAAACGAAGAAGAAATCTTATCATACTTCAATTAGAATCCGTCTTGTTTGCTACAGGCCTGGTAAACTGAATATTAGTTGACAAACGGTAAGAACTTATGACAGAAATCAAGGTGTACAGGACTGCATGGTATAGATGACAGATGTGTATTTCTCTAACTAAGTAAAATGACAAAATCCGATGTCTTCCTATCTACTTATACGGATATAGCTTACTTGTCGGATTTCTTAGTCTCGTTCTTAGCTTCTACAACCTCTCAAACAACAATCCAATCTCACAATGCACCATGCCTTTCGACGTCCATCATGTAGACTCTCCTAACATTACTAAAAATAATATGCACTTATAGAGTACGCGATTATGGCCAGCATGGGTGGTTGGGCGCCTGGCACGGTTACTTGGTATTTCCCATATTGTCCCTGGTCTCCACTCCAACGAATATCAATTCCAACAAAGTTCTCTCCATTCTAAGATACATAGGCTTCAATTGCAGGTAACCATTCCTCGCGCGCTTAAATCGAAAGCATGTGCCCGATAGTTGTCTCAAACTGCTCAGGTTCGCGGCCAAGTATCTGAGCCAGATTTGGGGTAACTGCTGCACATTCGCCATCGCGGATCCCATCAAAAGCAGTCGCCCAGAGAGGCGCCCAGTCGCCACCACCATATGTGAGTCCAGTTTGGACCTGTGGCTGTTTGACATACTCGTCCACGGGTACCTGGCAGACCTTGATTGGCTTGTTGAGCACGCGGCTGAATATATCCACTGTTTCATTGAGAGACAAAGCACGAGGACCCGAGAGAAGGACAGTTTTGTTTAGATAGGGAAAAGCAGCAGGATCTTCGGCGTGTTGTGCAATGAGCTTTGCGGTTGCTTCCCCCAACTCGTCTTGCTTAGCCCAAGCAAGGCCGGGGCCCGAGCCATCGTGGGGGATATATATTTCGTTTGAAGGAGCTTTGAGATCAAAGAAGGCGGTATAGAGTGGGAAGGACTCAGAATACAACCCTTGGCGAATGACAGTGTACGTGAACTGAGGGTTCTGGTCGTGTAGCTGGGCCAAATACCTCTCCGTCGCAAGGTGGCCAAGCATAACTTGGGCCTTAGTATCGAGATCTCCGTCACCAGCAAACGCAAGAGACGAGTAGAATATATGCTTCACGCCACTCTTTCGAGCCGCATCAATCGCGGCTTTGTGTACCTATAGAACCAGGTTAGCTCCTAGGTGGTACAAGGTAGTATCAGGGGTGATAACGCTAACCTTGAATCGATACTCATTCTGAATACTAGCATAGGAAATCAAGTTCAGAGACGAAATTCCATCAAACGATTGGTCTAGTGTCTGGGTATTGTCGTAGTCGGCCTTGCGAATAATAGCTCCAGCGGCTTTCTCTTTAATGAGTTTCTCTGGGCTGCGAGCGATGAGCACCACTTCATTGGATGGGACTTGCTCAAGAAGGTGTCTAAGGGTACTGCCTCCAAGGCCTCCAGAGGCTGGGAATATGCCGAGCTTGATTGCCATAGTTGAAGACCTGTTGGTAAATGAGAACCCGAATGGAGCAGCCGAATGGAGCTTATTGTGCCGTTTTTATAGTCCAGTGGGATTTATAACAAGGCTTTAAAAGTCTCCGGCTCGGGCGAATTAGAAGTGGACTTCTCGGTGAGTTACTTGAATGCCATCCACGTCTTTCCGGTGGAACTCAACAGCTGATTAGGCAATACTTCCTAGTTATTAATAAATAATCATTCAGGACTCCTCCAGAGGCGGGTGATTCGTGAGATGAGTAATCAGTTTATAAGCACTTTTCTTCCCGGAAACAGAAAGCCCTCTCTCTGACTAGCTTGTGTTTTGGCGATGACAGCACCAGTGGGCAATCATTGGAGCAGGGCCGGATCCGGCGTTTAGTCTTGGGTATCTCCCTTTTCAGTTTGCGCTTCTCCTAGAGTCCAAGTCTTTCCGTCGATTGTGCATTTTCGTTGCGAATTTCAGTCCCCATTCTCCACAGTCATTACAAAGCAGACGGTGATACCAAATGTCAAACTCCAGCTCCACCGGACTCCAGTCACCTCCGAGGATGTGTCTGATATTCCACCGGACCAGTTAGTTAGTTCCCACACCGGGTCACATTCGTGCTCCGGTATGACCATATAGCACAGCATTAAATAGCTCAATGGACAGCAAAATTCTACGCAGTCAAATTCAAGTTTACAGAAGAATATCCGGTTACCATTCAACCTCCTCTTGGCGAAGAAAATCAACTCTACAATATGGGATCGGCTACAACCAACGGCTCAACTGAGAACGAGGTTACTGCCAACCAACGACCTGCCGCTGAGGCCATTGCTTACCAAGGCGAACTTCTGCCCAACGTTCCAGACGACTTGGTAGTACCCGGAATCCTAAATCTGGACTTTGAGAAAAAGCTTTGGGTGCCCCAGGCCCCAGACGTCTGGTTCCGACCTATTCTTTTCAATGTCTCGCAAGGTTATTTTGTGAACCTGCTCCGTGTGCGTCGCTCGGGCATTCTGTCGCGCCACCGTCATTCTGGTCCAGTCCACGCCACAGTTTTGAAGGGTAAATGGCATTACCTCGAACACGATTGGTGGGCCACGGAGGGAAGCCACGCTTTTGAACCCCCCGGTGACATTCACACCCTTGAGGTGCCAGACGGTGTCGAGGAGATAATTACACTATTCCACGTGACGGGCGCGTATATATATGTCGATCCCCAGGGCAACCCTGTTGGCGTGGAAGATGTTTTCTCCAAATTGGCTAGCGCAAAGGCACATTATGAAAAGGTTGGACTTGGTTCAAATTACGCCGATCAGTTTATTCGTTGAATGATTCCCGTTATTTGATCTCGTGTCACATTATCACAAATGAAGGTGTTATGGAGTTTATCGAACAGTCTTGCGAATTTCGGTCTTTGTCGTAGTGTGATTCTTATTAGAAAAAGGTGAGCACAAGGCATGAGTGCAGGGAGTCGTGTCAGGGCGTTTTGGTCCAATTCCACACCCAGCTCTGACCGGGAAGTGATAAGTTCAGATCGTTTAACCTCTCGGGAAAAGGGTCGGATGACGGGATCTGCGAGTCGAAAGGCGCCTCAACATTGGAACGCTGCAAATTTTCAGCTGAGGGTCTTCGGCCTCCCCAGATTTCATCATCCGTCGGCCTATAGTTGTCTACATGTGTCATAGGATCCGAACACTCCCAAAGAACTAAGATCATAAACAGTTAGTTAAGTCAACTTCTGGTGTTTGCAATTCCTCAAGTTTGTTCAGCTAAATCGGTAAATGGAACATCTAACATACCCTGTTGTACCGAGTCAAGTGCTTGATCGACACCAGCATGGAGAGGCAACAGAGAAGCCGGGTAGGCACCAAAGTCCGGATCTGTTGTTGTCTCGATTTCAGAGGCAGCTTGGAGTCTACCTCCAGTGTCCGGATGCTGCGGAGGATAACCCGAATTATCCTGACCTTGAGACAACTGCGCCGAGTGAAATCTCTCATTCTCCAGGCGACCCACTCCATCAGAGACGTGACCCTCTTGTGCGATGCTGGCTGCCAAGTCCCTTTCGGGGTTAAGGCTGTACACGGGGGTCATATCAAACGGTGGGCCGTCTAGAAATGCTCGCATTTCTCGCTGGAAGATAAGATGGAAAAGTCCTTCGAGAACTTTTACCGTCTGTGATGGAACGATAGATGACTCAGCGAGGTTTTTCTGTAGCAAGATAGAATTTGCAACCCCTTTCTTTGCATCTTGCGATTGTGCAGAACCTGGATCCGACAATGCTACCATACCAAGAGTCACCCCAGCAGTGAAATTCTGCATTGCAATGTATGATACTGCGTGAGTATTTTTGGCGGCAAGGAGGACCGGTGCATATCGTGGCAAGATGCCACATGTGCGGCGAGCACAATGTTTGCATTGATCAAAACTAGTCGGTCGATTTTCTGGGCTGCGAGGGTTGGGGCCCATGATTAACTGACCAGTGTATCGCAGGAAGGGACGATGCAGGATAATTTGAACATTATCATACGCCAATTGGAGTACTAAAGCCTGTAACTCGAAAAGTCGGTACACGTCAAGCTCGGTCCTCGACAGGTTGTTCGTGTGCACTTCGGAATTGTTATTCAGCCTTAGCTCCGCTGGGAGCCTTTCAAACCAATCTACCAGCTTGGTGTTGATAACTGCAGCTTGGTGTCTCACATCTCCTGATTTTGGGGAGTCAAGGTTATATATGCTGCCAATTATCGGAGAGGCAATGGTGTACAGCTCAAATTTGTAGCGCTGATATGTTCCCAATGTCACGCGTGCTGGGTGGGTTGTTGCCGAGTACTCCAATGAGTTCAATAATGGATGAACGGCTTGTGTATCCTCCATATCTCGTGGCATGCTAACTGAGCAATGAGCGTCAACTATAGATGGCGGTCGTCCATAGGTTATTGATGCGTATCTGTTAGATGGTAAGCATTGTTTTCAATTGGAGAATACCCTGTCACCGGGCCAAGGAAATAGAGACCTGTCCAGCACATATAACGCCCACCAGGTTCGCTTGCGGACTTCAAGAACACCCTCCGGTGCAGGGCCCCAGAGGGACTCTTTGTGTAAGCCTTGCGACTGCGCGCTGCCAATTCCTGCGCCAATAACGGGCAACGCCAGATTGGGTTTGCCATTATAAAGGTCAAATGTACTCAATAAGATGCAACATTGAACACACTCTAACCCTCCTGCGTCCAGAATCTCAAAGAAGTGCGCTCGAACCTGGGTCAACATGTTATCTTGCAATATAGATCTCTCTTGCTCAGTGAGGCCAATCTGCGATCCCTGTTCTTCCGAAGTATACCTTGCACCTAGCGCAAGTACCATCAAAAGCAGCACTGCCACACCATTTTGTCGAGGTGTGACTATTTGTTTGCCTATGATATCCTCATACTGCTTTTCCAAAGACGATCGATCAAAAATCATCATAAACCAGTGCACTGATTTCCAATATGATTGCAGCAGGAAGTCACATATTTGTCGGGAAGGAAGAACCAATCCGTTGAAGTGGGAAATAAGAGGAGCGCCTCTCTCATTTACTTGATCATCAGGACCTCGAGTTGGGCGAGATCCACCTCCAGGGAGAGCCGAGGTATTGTTGGTTTCTGTCGGTGATACCATAGATGATGTGTTATGCATTCGAAAAAGCTGTTCATCGGCTCAACTTCACGTTCGTAATAAGCCTCTCACAGGATGTTGTAGATTACCTCATCTGTCAGCTCGACTGCTGATACTTGCGCATATCTATGCGGCCAGGGAAGAGATTCAGGGCCGCCATCTCGGTAACTGCTCGGGCTGTGAGAAGCCTGGGGCCTATTGACAGGTCGCTCGGGTCTGCTAGAAGGCGGAGGACTTGTTGATGGGGCAGGTAGAGAGCGCGGTTGGTTGGCACTGCGGCGCTTTTCGGCCCTCATTTTCTGTGTTTGTTTTGACTTCCTGAGGCAGATAGGCAAATTAGAATATTAGCCCCTACAACGTCTCACAAGCAGAGAATCCCTACCGTAATGGTGTTGGTGTTGTCAAGCAATTAAACCCGGAGCGCACACACGGGGAGCATGGCTTAGTAATATCACACTGATTATAAACTTGTTAGAAGGTGAATGCCTGCGACGTTTGAGAATTCTGTTACTTTCAACTTCTGTCTACGGCATCGATCGCATGCATGACGGCGGTTCCCCAGTTGCTTGGGATTCGCCTGCGTGGCACCTGGGGACGCTGATTCCTGCATCTTGCAAAAATATCCCCAATTCTGGATTGAATGTGTATGCTTGGTTTCATGAAGGGACCTTGGGTCCACCGGAGCATGTCCGAGTCCACGGGTGGCGTCTGTATTAGTAACATGTCCGTTTTAGGAACCTTGGAAGAGGCTGATCCATCCATCCCGAGGTCTCTACGGGATGACTAACGGACCGGTTATCTTGAAGGCGATGCCGAGTCCGAGTGAGGCAACCAATTCAAAGAAATTTCAATACAGGGTTAGAGATATAAGGGTGAGCTGCAAAATGGGGGGTTCCAAAAAAAAAGATTCCCTGGTTGACGATAGTGGAAACAAAGATCAAGTAGCTAACATACCACCATCTACGATCAAACTCGAGCCTGTAACAAAATCGCTCGCTCTACTAGCCAAAAAAATAGCGGCACCCCTCAAATCTTCAGGGGTTCCCCAGCGACCTGCGGGTGTCCCTTTTAGGATGTAATTGTTGTAGGGCGCATCATTCTGTAGCTGCTTCGTCAGGGGGGTACTAATGTATCTGTTTCAATTAGAAACCACATCTGATGACCACGAAAGAGAGATGTCGGAGATACTTTCCCTGGACAAATGCAGTTCACTTGAATATCGTGAGGAGCAAACTCATTGCTAAACGCTTTAGTCATCTGTATCACTCCTCCTTTAGAGCTTGCATAAGCAGAAACATTGTACATTCCACGGAATGAAGTGACTGATCCGATGTTGATTATTTTTCCGGGGATGCCCAAATCGATCAATTTTTTGCCAAACTCCTGGGCTACTACATAAGTAGCCTTGAGGTTGATAGACAGGATCTAACCTATGTCAGCCTTGAATTCGACTGAAGTAAAGAAACTCTCCCGTCCATACCAGATCAAGATCCTCGTCGGTAGTTTCTGTTACTGGACCTCTTCGGTTAACACCGGCGCAATTGAGGAGAACAGACGGTTTGATACCCGCGTTCCAGATAGCTTGAAATGTAGCACGAATGGCAGAGGTATCTGCAAGGTCGCACTCAAATACCCAGAAATTCCGTCCAATTTCTGCCAAATGTTTTGACAGGGATGCTGCATTTGGATCATTCGGCAGTTGAATCGAAACAATATCAGCACCGGCCTCTCCGAGAGATTTACACATCTCTAGACCAATCCCACCCGTGGCGCCTGTGCAGATTACAGTTTTGTCCTGTAAAGAGAAAAGTTGATTTGTAGACAAGGGTTTGGTCATTGTTGTCGTGCTCTAAGAGCTGCTCAGAGAACAAAAATCCGATGATTGGTTTTATTTTGGGGAGGGGATGACAGAGCAAATGGAGGTCAAGATATCAAGATAGGCAGCATTTCTTTTATGTGCTGAATGTGCCGGCTGAGTTTGACTGCAAGAGGTCACCAGTCTTTTCTATGCGCCCTGTCGCTAACGACATATTCCAGCATACCCCGAGGTTCAGGATTCTAGGGTTCCCCAGGGATATATCCGGTGGATATGCTCCGCTAGATGTCCACCGGAGCGTATCCGGAAATCCTCACCTCCGGAATGTGGGACTCGGAGGATTGACGAGTATCCCACCCCCAAAACATGCGATAAAAAAAAGTATAATTATTTTAAATATGAAATACGAGCTTCCCAGGCATTTCAATTTAACCAAGCTTTACCAGCAACCAAAGCGCCCGACGTCCATTGACAATGACAGGCCCCGTGCCCACACATCTTACCGCTCTGGGGCTTCGGGGTCAGGCGGCGCGATGGGATTCGGCAAAGAAATTGTAACCAAGTTCACTGCCGAAGGTGCCCGGGTTCTGGTTCTGGATATTATGGAGCCGAGCCCAGAAGAGGCTCAAGGTGACTCCTCGAAAAACATAACTTGTCTTCGCGCGGAGATATGAGCTCTTCGGACGATTGGCAAGAAGCTCTTGGACGGGTTTTGTCTGTTGACAGAAGTCAACGCGCATAGCAATTTATGGTATGGATGATATATATGTATTCTCTAACTATATTTGATAAAATCGGATCTTTAGTTTATAGGGTGGGTTAACTCTATAGATCGGCTATAGTAAGATACAACATAGGTCTTCAATAGAATAAATCTGGGCTTATAACTAACGGAAATTAAATTATATAGCATTATATGGTATAGATAACAGATGTACATTTCTCTAACTAAAATAACAAAATCCCCTGTTTTCTAATCTATATGGACATAGCTTACTAACAATATGCACTTTTGTATAGCACGCCATCATGGCGGTCCGTTGGTTTTCCGGGTTTCAATGCCCTGTATTTCTACCATGTATTTAACCATGGTATTCGATAATTTGTACAATCTAGCTGTTGAGGTTATATGGATAATATTGCTTGATAAACAAACTTAATGTGTATGTAATTGGGTAGGGATACTGTGAAGATTGTGGCCTACTGGTTATTTTATCTCTGTGAATGGAGGTGTATCTGTGCTTTATATATATTATAGCCTAGCCAGGACATTTCGTACAAATCTGCACTGGAGTTTTCAATTGGCCCTTGACCGAAGAAGCTTCACCAGCTATATAAGGCAGATATACAAGTATAGAAACTCCCTGTGCCGAGAGACCAAAAACGTGGCTGCTGAGTATGATGCCGAATGGGAGCAGCGAGGTGACGATTACAACTAAAGTGAGAGGTCTTGAAATCAGATCGCCGACAAAGAACATTAGGACCTAATGCTTAGAGAATATGAAACGCGAGGATGGTAATCAATGCAAGAATGCTTCACGCTAGCTATTGCATGCCTATGGATTTAGCGGCGAAGAGACGTCGTATGTACTTTTCTGAACTAGTATGTACTTTTCTGAACGCGATCACCAATAGGTGTCAAATCCATTCATCTTACTCGAACTACTTAGTCATCCGGTAGTTATATGCACACAGCTAGTTATGAACTAAGATAGTAATGATAGCGACTGGCAAGGTCCTTGGCTTATCAGATTAAGCGGGCATGACCTGTGATCTGTTTGATTAGTTTGCAAGTGCTGAAGAAAGAACCTTGGAAGGCGTAGGTGTGATATACAGGCACGCTTTGTTAGCCTAACTCCAAAACAACTCATCAAGCTTATCGCCTCCTGAACGCCAACGTTTTCCCCAACAAAGACCCTTGTAATTGTTCAATACTGGGATATTGCTAGCGTGACAGCCGTCCTATCGTGGCCCCTTTGCAATAGCGATTTCCGCTATTTTCCTCAGGCCGAGTTCACGAGTACTTCAAATCTCCCTAGGTTTCTCCTGTCAGAAGGGGCGGAATCCAGAAGAGAACTACCTTTTGCATCGGAGGGTATCTTCATTATGTCCTCATCCACGGAATCCCGGATCCTGTTGTTCAGAAGGGATACGATGGAATGATGGTCTCAACATGATGCAACGTAAAGTGCCTTGAACTGAGTATCTCGATCGTAGGGGGATGCAACAAGGGCCTGGTATAAAAGCGATAGAATGTCTGTTAATGCGGCAAGAATGAGATCGCCTGGTTCAACATGTGTAAGGGTTAGTGATTTTGGGGTTGGTGATGCCTTGGATCAGGGGTTGCGAAGGTAAAGTTGAGGTACATAGGCATAGAGAGTCCCGAGTCAATCGCAATATTCAGCATCACTTGCTGAATATGAGTCAAGTGGCAACAATGGATTGGGTACACCACAGAAGCCCAATGAGATGGCCAAGTTCGCCCATGGTGCTTTGACCGTTCTATGTATAGACGAGGTACGGAGTACGGTGTAAGGGGAAAATGTTGAGGATACAGTTGCCATCCAATCATGTGACGGTTGGAGAAGGCGTGCCTGTTTGTTGGGTTTGTTCCCGGTCACCTGAGAGATCACCTGAGATTTCCAAATGGCGAAAATGCGGGGGAGACCCGGCCCGGGTAGCCAATTGGATAATAAATACCTCACGCCGAGATGTGGCAATGACTTCATTTTGCAAATTCTGCAAATTCTCTAAATAGGTCGACCTATGAAAGGAATGGAAACGTAAATGTTTCCAGGGGTCAGTTGATCCATTTGCGTGATATTACATAAAAATTCGGTTTGCGTCGGGGATATGCTAACTCGATTCGGCCATTCCTTACGTTTTATGATCGAATATGAGTCTAGAATGCCACGATCTTACATTATTTTACGTGATTGCACAAGGATCGCCAAGTAATTGCTGAGAATTCGACATCATACCGGCAGCGGAGTTGGAGAAGTTCCAAATGGCGTTATAACGATCTACCCGTGGTCATCCCCCGCAAATTCTTTATAAGGAGAGGATATTTCCCCGGACTTTGGGAGTTGCCACTACAATTCAATTCCAAGATATCTCTTTCTACGTCATTGTCTACGGGTACCTTATTCCGCTCAACTCCCGCCTTCACTACAATACAATTTCATGTGAGTAATATAGGTGTCACCATATATCCTGACAGTTACTGATACATACCCTCTAGTCAATGACCCAGGGTCAATCCTCTTTCACCATGTCTATCCAACTCGAGCGCTCGTCACACGGCTGGAAATGCGAACAATGCGGACTCCCCGGAGTGCGTCTATCCACAAGCTCAGGCTCCAATGATGCCGGCAGTCGGGCATACTACAAATGCGTCCCATGCAACCGCTCCTTGGGCCCTTGCCCTTGCACAACACCAGGAGCCAGAACAACCTCAACGTGTCCTTGCAGTGACATCGAGGCCGAATCAGGCGAAGAGCAGGTGCCTCGCCGTCTCTCCAATGCGGATTTCGTATCCGAGGAGGATTGGGAGGCAAATTGCAGTCCCGGCTTCATGGTCTCAAGATTCAAGGCTCAAGGCAAGGAATTGCTTCTCTGGCCTTGAGAATTATGCATTTTGGGTTTTCTTTTTTGGGAATAGCGAGCATTGTTTAATTCATCAGGTGTTTATACTCGATCGTTGCCAGTCAAGGTGACGCTAAGATCCTCGAGTAAAAAGTTTATATATATCACTAATACACGAGTCATTGGCTTTGAGCCCAGAATAAAGAACCTTTGAGTACCTATCTATTAGCAGAGATCCACGAATATGCATAGACACAGAACAATAGAAGTTGGTGTATTTATCTACTGCGACTTTGACGCTGGTTGTTTTTTAGGTGTGAACTTATGTAGATGTTGTACAGTAAACCCCCGTTATAACGAACGTGGATGTAACGAATACCACCATTTTATTTGATCCACCACAGAAATTTTTCTCGTTACTTCATCATTTACCCCATACAAAATTCGTTAGTTATATTGAGTTTTTGTTACGTCACTTTGTATCATCAATATCAACCAATTTCAGCCAATCAAAATGGGATCGATCTTAACCTCCCAGAAAGTGGCTCTACGAGAGTAGTTAATTAGTGTTCTTAATAGACATGAAAGGTTAGTAGAATTGAGGGAATCAAGGGTATAGAAGCAGAATAATATTAGGGACCTTTTTCGGGTATAAGATTTTGTTTAAGCCAGAAATACAACATATTATATATATTCATATCGGACCTGGCTTTTACGAATACCTGGACTTAACGAATTCTTCACCATGTCTCAACTGATTCGTTATGATGGGGGTTTACTGTAGTTGGCTCTCCGTATGCGGCTTGTTTATAATATTCCAAACGGAGTAGCTGATCTGCCTTCCCACAGAGCATAAGTCTCGGTGGTTGTGCAGACGCCAAGCCAACAAGTATCTATAGAGGCACGTAGTTGTTGTAGCCTGCATCTTGCTTCAGCGAGAAGTCGGGGTAAATGAAATCAGGTATTCTATTGATTATATAGCTATTGCCTTGTCCCCTTAATTTACAGATACCGTTGGGGCTATAGACGCATCAGCACATTCGACTTGAATAACCTGATGCTCAATCCCCGTGTCGGAAGCTACAATCACAACCGCACTTAATTGATGGCCGTATAGACAAGCTGAATCTAGCCCAATCGCATATCTACCTAGCTGCAGGCGACGCCTTGCATCATGCCCGAATATCACCGTAGTCTTGGATGCTAGGCTATCTTGCCACTGGTCCCATTCCATGACCCAGCTTTCTTCTCCGGAAGTCTCAGCCGGTACGAATCCAGCCTCATCGCCTGATAGACGGACGACGCTCCGTATGTGCATTACAGCATGGGGGTCCTGGTCTTCAGGTGAGATACCCGGAACAAGGCCCGCATGTACGACAATTAGAGTGTCGCCCAAGGAAGATGTTGGGACATGAGGTAGCTTGACACGTAGGATCAAAGGTAAAGCGGCAAGCCAGTCGAGTTGACGCCTCGAAAGTACCGATGCCGTACTATGCGATGTCGTAGCGCCGGTAATTGTAGATGTTGATTTGTCGGGAGTGTCGAAATCTCGGACATTATCCCCGGGTAGGTCGGCTGCGGGGTTCTCAGATACGGCCGGACTACCAGTCAAGTCTCCAGAATGTAGCAAATTATCCCTTGTGGCGTTGATCTCCGCGGCCGCGTTAAGAACTGCATTTTCGTGGTTGCCTCTCACAGCGCTAGCGCCTAGCTTAATAGCTAGATCGACAACGCCAGAACTATCGGGTCCTTTATTGACTAGGTCGCCGACTAGTATGAGATGATCTCCTTTGCTTTTGTCAAAGCTGACTTTGTCAAGGAGTGCCTCAAGGGACTTTCTCATCCCGTGTACATCGCCTACAATGACTAAGCGTCCACTGACAGGGCCATTCTGGGGAAATGATGAGAGGGACGGCGGAATAAGGTCGGCCGGCAGGTCTGAGATGAAGGTTGTGATTGGAAATATCTTGTCGGAAGATTTCGTAGGGGGCATCTTTTTTTTTAGACTTGAAGCATATCTTTATCCGGGGTCAAAGGGAAATAGTTAGAGACAATAAAATAAGATTAAGACCGTGTGAGGAAGGCTCGATACAGTAACCTGATGAAGACTAGCGTGGTTTTGGGTACGGGCCGTCTTGTGCATCCATGGACGTGTGGACACTGCAGTACTAGCTACACATACACTTATTAGCTTCTAAGTGGTGAATAAAACTGGCATTGATGGATTTAGGGATAATATCATAATACAAATTAAGTTAAATGGCCCTTTCTAGCCCTTCAGGGCGGCATAATTGCTAGAGAGCTAATACGTATGGATACCAGCATCGACTTAAACGTGTTCGTTGATCTGTAATTGGTCGAGAATTAATGGCTATACCCACCTTTGTGGTAATTTATAGGGGAGAAGGGCCTCAGGTCTCTTCTTGTCAGCGTAAATGAAACCTTCACCGGTTTTCACGGAAATTTCGTTCCTCAAACACATTTCCAACAACAAGCGACGGTGAAATACTCTGAAGATGCCTTCCTTCAGAGGCTTCAAGGACAGGGTTCTCCACAGACCCAGGAAGCCCAAGAATGCCGAATTTCAATTCAGTCAACCTGATGTCCATGCCAGCCGTAGGCCTGTTGTTCGAACACCAGCCCACGCTAGCAAGTCTAGCACAGCTCTAGGTTGAGAACGCTTTATTGCCAGAAGACCTATGGCAAGCTGCCTTTGACCAGCTAGACGAGAAAGAGCGAGTGATTTTGTAGCAAGGAAACATTTCTGCCCTAACCAGATTGCCATACTCGCATAGTAACTGAATTTACAAGTCGCTTATAAAGAATCATTGTTGGAGTGCATCCCATACATGTACTGCATGTTTATCTGAATGAGCCTTTGTTTATGCTTGACAAACTGATCCCTCGTTACTGTCTCTTTGCTTGGATGATCCTTTGTTTGATAGGGCATATAAACCCTGAATTATTAGTTTCTAATAGATCATGATTCTTCCTTTGCTTTCTCCCCTCCATAGTGGTAGCAGCAGTCCTCCAACAATAATATAGGCGTTCGTTCTGAAGGGAAATAAATTCTATCTTCATACCTCTTGATGTTATAACTAACTCTTTCCTTGCTTATCTAAGTAACTATATATTGCCTGGGCTATTGTTACCAGCCAAGTGTATACCCAACGGTTATAGTATTCATACAGTTCGATCATTCCCCCACGAAATTATTCTCACTTGATCTGTAATCACGAGCCCTTCCTCTCTTCTAGCTAGAGAGCACACCTACTTTTACCGTCCACCTTTCACATGCTCACCCGGTCACCTACCTCTCACCTCGATCTCTCTTTCCTCTCACTTCCCTCACATCATCCATGTCCCATAACACACACTCTTTTTTTAAATCGACCCCATGGAAGACCAACACCCAGCCAATACTCTAACTACACCTACCCCCACCCCTACACCCCGTGGTATAGGGAGCATTTCCCTACGCGACATAGCCTTACCGGAATCAATCATTATCTACCTGGAACAGGATTCCAGCACCTTACAGACTATGGAAAGGCTGTACAGACTAGGCGTGGCAACAAAGTTACCAGTCCTCCACCGGGCAGCAATGCGACTGGAGGCTCTAGCCGCTATATGCAAGTCGAACTTCGCAGCTAGAATGCTGCTACAAGCGACCCATGGACCAATTTCCAATCAAGATGCCACAGCCCTATGGACGGAAACTATGCCCGAGCTACCGCAGCCATCACAATACTGGAATGTTGTGATATCGTTGCTCCTGTCGCAAGAGGATCGCATGGCGCTGCGGGATACACTCCGATTTGTCGCCGGTCTACACGCCTTCAACGAGGCAGTACAAGCGCTAGAGGATGGGGCGGAGAAAAGCCTGTACATGCAGCTAGCGGAGAAATAGTTTGCTATGCTGACAGAGGAGGAAGAGTACGTCGAAGATGAAGACACTGAAGAGGACATCGAAGAGAACTAGGACACGACGTTGTAATTACCCTATCGCATACGATTGTCCAAAACTTGGTAATCTCTCCCTGCGTAGCCAGTTGATCTGTAACCATAGTGTCCTCCTTTCCGCTTCCTTGCTGTTCTGCCATTGTTATATTTTTATTGGTCCTTTTCTGCTTGATTATAATCCAAGCAACATTGAACAAATAGAAAACAGTGAGTACCGTAGCCTGTAGAGAAGATTACTGGTTAGTTTGTAGCACGTAACAATGTTTAGGAAAGGTCATACCCAAATAAATCCCCCACGGAAACCAGGTGCTTTCGACACAGGCCAAGCCACCAACGGCTAGGACGGAAACGGACTATAATACTACTAATAATCGCAGCCCTCTACAATTACCCATCTAAAAAGCCTAGTTTATATCTCGATAAGATAGCTATTTTCGTCTGGGATAGATTTCGTGATGTAGTATACATAGTTTCAATTCCCGCGTCCAACCGTGCGTTTCAGCTACTGGGGTGTATCATACAAGCCCATCAACCTCAAAATGGATAGCGAATTCGCAACTATAGACGCGGGGAGAATGGGCCGCTTAGTCCGTGACTTGGATGACAACCTTGCCGACCTGTTGTCCAGATTCCAATCTCCGATAAGCCTCATGGTATTTTGAGAAAGGATACACCCGATCAATGATAGGGTGAACCTCGTGCCTGGCCATAGCCGCAAGCATTGCCTCAAAATCCAGCCGGGGCCCAATCGCTGATCCAGTCACCGTCAGGCCCCGGGTGAGGATGTCGATGGGCGGTAGCCCGCCACCAAAACCACTCGCAAACCCAATGACCGAGATCACACCCCCAACCCTAGTTGACGCCGCGGATTTGACAATAGTCTTCTCGCCAGCGATTTCTATCACTTGATCAACCCCCTTTCCATCAGTCAGGGCAAGTATCTCGTGGTCCCAGTCCGGACAGGTCCTATAGTTCACAACTGCATCAACGCCCAACTCCTTCAGCTGGGCAGCTTTCTCATCAGACGAGGTAATGGCGAGCACACGCGCCCCAAACACCTTCGCAAACTGCACAGCAAAGAGCGAGACACCTCCCGTACCCTGGACCAGCACGGTCTGGCCCGGCTGCAGCGGCGCGATCTTGTTCAGCGCCGTCCACGCCGTAACTGCCGCACAGGGGAGGGAGGCAGCCTCGGCGTAGGACATGTAGTCGGGGATACGAACAAGCGCCTGTTCGTTCATTACCACGCTCTCAGCCAGCAACCCGTCTATAGCGAACCCGACGCTTCCAGTATGGTACTCCGGGACAAATGGGCCACCGATCCAGGTTGTGGAGCAGCTAACTGCGATTCGATCGCCGGGCTTCACTCGCGAGACGCCTTCTCCGATGGCCATGACCTCTCCGGCGCCGTCGGAGATTGGGATGCCGTCCTCTTTGATTTTTGCGGGGTACTCGCCCCTCAATACCGCTGTGTCGCGGTAGTTTAGGGAAACGGCGTGTACCCGAATCAGGACTTCATGTTTGCCTGGGGTTGGTAGCGGTTCTTCGCGGAGCTCGGGGGTGGCCTTAGTTCCGGCCTTGACAAGGCGTACTGCTTTCATTTTCGTGGTGGTTGGGTGATAAAGAAAGAATTCAGATGAACAGGAAGATTCTGTAGGGGTTGACTGGATCGAAATGATTATTTGAATGTTGAGAAGTACACTATGCTGAGCAGGATATTATAAGGCGCAAATCAACCCATAAATCCTCTGGTATTTATACTCGAGGATCTGAATTAAGTGCTGATATCATTGCTCCGCCGGCATACCTTTCACGTCACGACATGACCCAATAGTGTGTCCCATTCACACCAGTTCCATATCTTGTCTGTAAATGTGCATCACAGTCGACGGGTAGTATAACTTATTAGTAAAGGTTAGTCATGAAATATATCGAGCTTCTGCAGTGAGTGGGCACTCCGGGTGGGCGCTCCGGGTGGGCTCTCCGAGAGGGTGGACTCTCCGGCCTCAACGAGAGTGGGCTCCCGAACCAGACATTCCAACAACCTTGCGTATTACATAATTGGCAGCAGCATCCATAGATTTTCTAAGCTCTTCCTCGACTCAGAGCGGGAAACCCACCACTCGACGGACCATCCCACTTTCCTAGAACTGACAGACGAGCTTCTCTCCTGCATGCGATTCCTCTCGATAGCCTCAATACCGGGAAAGATGAAATCAGAACCATTCATATGCCGGTTTACACACTGCAAGGCGAGCTATCAGCGGAAGGAGCATCGTCGTCGCCACGAGTCTCAGCATTACCAGAACCAAGTGTTCAAGTGTACAACTTGTGGCAAGGAGGTTAGCCGACGGTACGCCGGATCGTTCCCTGTAGCTAGCGAAAGCCAGTAAATCCTAATGGTGGTGTTTCAGTGACACACTGCGCCGGCATATGCAGAAGGTGCATGGAGCGACGGAGCCTCCTCGCAGGAAACACGCATGTACGGTCTGTCGAATCCAGAAGTCTCGATGCGAAGGAGGGCCACCGTGTAGTGAATGTCTCCGCCGGGGAACGCAATGTTCTTCGACCCACGGTGCTGAAGTACAGCAGCGAATTTCCCACATTAGAAGCCTGACAGCCTCGCCACCAGCAATGTCTCATGATCCTCCCACGCAATTAAACAGAAGCCGCACGGAAAAGGAAAGGCGCTACGTTGATCTGTACTTCAAGATTTTCCATCCGTATTGGCCATTCATTCACCAACACTCGTTTTGCGAATATAACAATACGCCCTTACTGATCCAGTCGATCAACGTTATCGGCTTATGGCTTAGCACTGAAGACAATGCACAGTCAAGAGCGATTGCCCTTCACGAAGTCCTCGGCTTGGCTATATACGATCAAACTGTATGTGACCGAACCGCTCAGAGCAGTCTTTCTCGCTAACAACGAATACAGGAGCAATGGGACGCTTCCGACTCAGAAGAGGCTTGCAGTTCCCGTTTCTGGCCTATCCCGACATACCAGGCTATTTTGCTCCATATAATATTCGCTATGCTATCCAAAGGCGGCGGAGCGCTAGGTCTAGACCTAAAACCCTGTCTATCCCCGGTTGATTCCGATCTCCTTGATAGGCTTGTCGAGAGCTGCAAAAGGCTGGGCATGCTATACTATCCGAACATGCTAGCACGATATTGCGAGCCGGATCAACTGGTCTATGTTTGGGTAAGTATTGAGGAAATAAAACGATTTAACATAGCTTTGTACAAAGTTTGCGGGGTGTGCAGCGAGCAGGGGAGTGGGACCACCGACTGTAATATAATAAGGGGATCAAGGAGGGGGCTTCAAGCACAGGATTTACAATTCCCGTTACCGAGGAACACTCCATTGTGGAATGCCGTAGACAAAGCGGGCTGGGAATCTGCAGGTTCGGAGGAGGTCTTCCGCCATAGGCTGAATGACACTCTGGAACGCGAATGGATATCGAATTCGGCACATGTCCTGGAGCTATGGTGAAGGCGTGTTGCAACTGACAGTCTTATGCCTTGGTATGTATGCTGTCAACTTAACTAGGAGATGAGCGAGGACCGGCGGTTGATGAATCTTTTGCGGGGGCGACTTGGACGTTTCGATATATTCAGTATCTTCGCGGCTATATCCCCGGATTTCGAATCAGCAATAGGAACGCCTTTTGTGACAATGAAATCAAAATCAATCCTGCCGCATAGGTAATGGTCTCTTCTCGCCATGGTGTAGGGTTTTGGCCTGATAGGTAAGAGGGAGGTCCATTGTCGAACACGGTTTTCTCTGGCACTCTCTGTGGGCCACTATGGTAGGGTGCGGTATATCACCATGTTGCGGTCAAATAAGCCGCTCTGCCCAGGTTGCTCGAGATTAGCAAGGCGTTATCTAACCACTGAGTTCTTGCTCTAACGCGCTCTCTGACTCTCCGGCAATATGGGCGGCGATAAGCATAAGATAGAGGGGAGGAAGAGTAGCGAAGACGGGTCTTGTATAGTTATCGGAGGGCATTGAAGAGAGGTTACGTGACATTTGGGACGCTAAACCTAAAAAGGCAAAACTATAAGTCATTTACACATCAGATGTCATTTCTTCATTGTGCAGAGCTAGAAAGTAAATCAAACACCAGCATGTTCAGATTATGAACACGCAAGAAAACATAAATAGAACCCCCCAGAGTTAACGCCCGATGAAGCCAGAGCAACCTAGTTGAAGTCATTCCCTCGACCCGCAGTAGGGTTGATGGCCATGCAATTACTTATGATCGACAAGATAGATAGCAGGATCCACTTAAGCCGTCGGGCCCCCGGCTCCATTCCCGGTATCCTGGCTGCCGCGGCGGTGGAAGGGGTGCGATCCAAAATGGAACACTTTCTTCACAGCGTTGGTAATGCTATTCTTCCTCCTGCCCTGCGGCGCCTCCTCGGCAGGGCGATCTGTATTTTTCTTGGGCACAGAGGCATCATCTGCAAGGACAATCGATGTCACGGCTGGCTTTGGCGGCCACTGCCCATCTGCTTTCCACCCTTGAACCATGGCTTTGGTCAAATGGGCGAGATTGACGGGCACGGTGGGGGTCATGCCTTGCACGACAACCTTGGTATAGATTGAAGGGTAAATTGCGGGATTGATGGTTGCGCGAACTGGGTTCTCGTCTGAAATAAAAGGCGGGGCAACGGGACAAAGTGGTTCATCAAGCTCTTCTTCCACCTTCTCCTCTTCTGTCTGGTCTTCGACAGCCGGGAGGGATGTGAATTGAGTAGGCACGTTTGCGGCAACTTTCTGATCCGGCTCTGTGATGTTGGTCTCTAACGAAGCCTTCCGTTTAGCTCCCTCGTCTGGCGCGGTAGACAATCCTTCCTCCTGATCCTCTTGTTGTCCCGAGGTCATATCCACTCGTTGCTGGAGCTCCTCGCTCTTCTCTCGATCCGCGATGGAAAGTGAAGTCTCCGTGCGGACCGCCAGATCAGAAGCGCCAATTCCCTCACTGCCCTGAGCACCCGGCATCGCAGATTGGGATGACCCAGACGAAGTCGCGTCATTTTCTCCCAGCTCAACGCCATCGGACTGATCCGTTGCGTCCGTCTGTGCACCAGTCACCTTGCGCTTTTCCTCCTCCGTCCGAATCTGCCGCCGAGTCTTGGCGCCACACCACGCATCGCGTCTGGCCATCCATAAGCGTAGCCCTTCGTTCCATGCCATTTCGTCATCCATTTGTCGACGGCGTTTGCGGCGGCGCTCGATGCCCGCGTCTCCGGGAGCGAGCTTCAGCACGGCTGATGGATCATATTCTTGCTCGCTATCTGAGCTCTGGGGTTCGAGTTCCGAGGTTGGGGTGTCGAATTCTCGGACTCGCCATTCATGCACTTCGCGGTTGTGGCAAAGGGTGCCGTCGGCGGAACACGGGGAGGGAACTCCGGCATCGAAATCCCAGTCATTGCGTACGACTTCCTTCACGAAAACTTTGGCCTCACGAACTGAGGTATCCCTAGAGCCTGTGGCCATCATTTTCGCGATCCCTGGATGTGGGGGTGTTGCTCGGGTGAGAAAGTGGGGAGCTTTGAAGCAAGATTTTCTTGCCCGCAGGGTTTCCCGTGCACTCTTCACTAATAAAAAGATGCAAAATTGGGTAATTCAAAAGCAAAGAAACAACCGTCTTTTTGTAAAGTCATGTGGCGGGATGATCAGACTCCATGTCATATGGCACGTGCCCGGATGCGGAGATAGCCTCAACTCATTTTTCATTTTGCGATATATATCTTTCATCGTTCATCTATCCAGTTTGATTTTTGACATTTCTGGATTACTCGTCGCCTAAACTCCTGTCTTATAATCTTACAATCAGGAACACAAAGTGATTCAAGACAATTGAAAAGGGGAAAAAAAAGAGACATCGCCTTTCAGCCCAACACATGGAGTGGCGCAACGCCAAGTGGTGCTATCAATCTAGTAGTGCTATTCATCCAATGACTCGCGCTATACCAACCTTGGAAGGTTAAGATGAAGGTCGAGATGTGGCATCATGCAATCTCACATTTGCTCTCGAAGCATGTCAAGAAATTCAATTAAGCATAATGCAAAGACCAGTTCAACATCAACATTTGATATCAATCTCCTCGCCTGTTCCTACTTTATTACTTTGTTGTTAAGAAACAATCCGTCTTCATGCACGGTACTTGAGCAACGGTACTTGAGCAACGCCGATCATTTCCCCATACCCTGCTCACTGACAATCTCACGGACCTGCTCCACGACAACCGCCCATTCGAGGTCTATCACGTTGTCTGCATCAATTGATATTTTGAGGTCCAAAGGTATAGTCAATTGCTGCCTATTTTTAAGATAGAGAAAGATCATCTGCAATACAGTCAGCACTTTACAGCCACACCAATGGGCACACGGGTTTGAAAGACAAATCACCTTGAGAGGCGCGCGGGCAGGACTCCATTCGATGAGAACGGTCGTCTTCCTACACAGCCAGGGACGAGAATTAGCGAAAAACATCCCACTGCACTCATCAAGTCACGGGACTGGTGTCTTACTGTTTCCCTTCGCTGCCAACATCATACTCCATGTCGTAGATGGCATACCGAGGAGCTGGTTCCCCATCTTTGTCGGCTGCTTCATATAGCTTCATGCGGAAGAAGTCCCAATCCTTCTCTGTGGATGTTTCCTCGAGTACAATGCGCTTCTTGTCATCGGAGATCTTGTAGATGATGAACTTCGGTCTGGTAGCTTCTGGTCCTGATCGGAGCTCGTTGAATGCAGTTATGCATTCCTCTGTGATGGGTATACTGATATATTCGATTAGTTGATATGCTCATGGGTGCTTTTGATGAGAGTGTAGAAATACCCCGATCGATTCTACAGAAAGCAAGGCGTTAGTAATTATATCCACAGCTTGTAGCGGATCTACTTGCCGACATATTGGAGTCTGGTAACTAGTACCCTGTAACAGAAGGATGTATGCAGTTCTAATAGATAGAGCGAGCAGGGTGAATCTTCTATTGTGGTGGATGGAAAGTGAGGGGGGAAGAAGGAGCAATTAGCTACTTTTCTCGCCTTATATCAATATCCTACAAGCATTCCATGTGTTTCTTTACGTGCTACCTCTGACATTCTCTCTATCTTAAAGGAACAAAGAAAGAAAGAACCCTTTGTCATGTACAATCTGGTGAATGTGCAACACAAAATGTCTCTGTCTGCGGCTCTATCAGCATTGCTTCACTGGGCAAACTCCAACCGAAAGGCTATGGGATATTTCAAGTGATTAACTCCAACTGACCTTATACAATAAGCACTCAAATATATTGCTTTTCCAGCTAGAAATCTATCATAGGCAGATATAGCTAGTTGGTCACTAGCTAGCCAGTATAGACGCCCAGCGAAATATGAAATAATGCAAATTTTATTGCCCAAAAAACAGGTGGCAGTATATACAATTGAGTAATGGTACAGGTCTATCATATCGCTAAAATTACAGTGGGAAACTCCCAATTTCCCCCAATCCACGTAAAATAACCCAGTATACAAGCCGGCAAGAAACCTCGCATGAAACAAAAAAATCACGTCCTCACACGCGCCGAATTAGCTGAAGCATCACCGCTAGCACCAGGAATGAATCCCCATCCAGGGCTCTTCTGGCGACGACCCTTCCGATCACCATACTGCTCGTCGAACTTCCGAATCGCCGACAGCGAAGACATATCCTCACTGATCGAAGCGCTGATTTCTTCCATTCCGCGCTCGAAGTGCGTACGAGTCAGAATGCGGCGCTCGGGGTAGGTATATGGCTCGTCACCGGTGTGCTTGGCCGCTGCGTCATTCTCCTCGCGAACACAAGCCAGTGCAGCCGCCACCGACAGATTCTTCAAATCGGAACCAGAATACAGCGGGGTGCGTCGGGCGAGTTCAGCAAGGTCGACGGAAGGCTCGAGCTGTTCCTCTTTCAGGTGGATTTTCAAAACTGCTTCGCGGTCTTGCTCGGTTGGTAGATCGACCAGTAGGCGGCGGGGAAGACGGCGGAGGACAGCGTCATCCAGATCGAAGGGTCGGTTTGTGGCGACCATGATGAATGCCGAGAGGTCGTTCATGCCGTCCCACTCGCGCAGGAACTGGTTGATGAGTTCGCGGTGGGAGGTGCGGCTGCTGGCTCCGGTGCGTGAGCAGAAGATGGCATCTGCTTCATCGATGAAGACGACGCAGGGGCTGAGCTTCTTGGCGAGCGTAAAGATCGCTTTCACGTTCTTCTCGCCTTCGCCCACGTACATGTCGTACACTTCAGATCCGCTGACTTCGAGGACTGTTGCTCCGCTCTCGCGGGCTACAGCCTTGGCGAGGAGCGTCTTACCGGTGCCTGGAGGTCCGTATAAGAGAAGCCCGGGGATCTTATCGGTGGCGAGGACACCGTATGTGAATGCCTCGGGACGGATGAGCGAGAGGGAAGTCAGGGTCTTCAGGGCGTCGATGGTCTCGGGAGGCACATGCACGTCGTTGAATGTGGTTCGGATGCTTTTTGCGTCAACTACACCGTTAAGCAGCTTTTTCTCGTGCGTGTTGCACGTTTTGCGCAAAGAGCTGATCAGCTGCTCTCTGGTCTGCCCCGCTTCCGAATCTTTCTCCTTAGGTAACTTCTCTTTCAGCCATTCATTGGTGACTCGGTCACTTTTATCCATGAGCTCGAGTCCACGTCGGATGTGCTCAAAGCCGAGGGGCTCGTTGGCTTCAGCGCAGCCAAGTGTAAGGGTAGAAATCCAATGCACTTGATTGTACGACCAGTACCGATCCTCGATTCCTGATTCTTTGATAGTTGAAGGTTCCAGCGGCCAAGCGCGGTCGCTCAAGATGTTATCTTTTACAGGCAGAGCCTGTTCATGTAATCGGAAGCGAAGCATGCTCTGCAGGTGGCGAATATTGATATCCATGGTGCGCTTCTTTCGGTCTTCTGCGAAGACCTTTTCAGCGTCCTTCGAGCTCATGGCAGGGGTGATGAACATGGTCTTCGAGAACTGATCATCGAGAACATTTTGCAGCAGACCAGCACCATCTTGTGATGGCGAGTGGTGGATCTCCTGCGAGGTAGTTCCAATCAACAGAATCTTGGACCCTGCCGCTCTCCGATCTTGGATAACTTTGTGCAGGAGTGTAATGAATTTGGAACCCTCTCGGGTATTTTGAATGTCACGGTAGTCCTGGATATGCATGATTATGTCTCGAGTTGGCAAAGTCTTGCTGGCTTTCGTTTCGGTAATTTCCGTTGTTTCAATGGGGACTGGCAGTGCTGGTTGGCCTGATGAACCGAGGAGCTCGTTGACAAGTTGAATCCATCTAGTTTCAGCGCGCTGGCCACTCCGTGAGGCCCCGGCCCCGGGATCCGGATCCGTTTGGCCACTGATCGATCCCCCCAAGAGGGTTTTCAGCCCAAGCCAGTTGGGAAGCGGGATATCACCCGCCTCTTTGCTGCTCTCGATCGTGATGAACCTAGGTGTTCCAATATCGCCGCGCATGCCACGGGGGCCGCCTGCAATTTCAGTCACATCATCCTCGCCGTCACTTTCGGGGTCTTCGAGTTCGGACCATGAACTTGGGACGGGTTGCCGATATACATCATAGCCGAGTGATCGAATGGGCGAAGTTACCCCGACATCCGCCAGATCTTGCTCGCTGAACAATTGTGCAATGTCCTGGGCATTCAGAGTTACCAGGTCAGTGCCCAACTCATGGGCAAGCTTCTTCACCACCGCGTCTAGGAATGGTATTCCATCACTACCCGGATAATGCAGCGCCAGATGCGATTTCTTCACCGAAGGCTCTTTGGCATATTTCGCAGCCGGTAACCGCAACCCTGCGTTGGCGGAGGCCCGCAGCTCTTCCCATGATTCCTCGGCCACTGCATACCGATTCTCCGGTGCTGTGGGTGGTTCACTAGACGCAGATGGGTCGGAATCTCCCCCGGAAGCCTGACTCTCAGTTTGCACCTCCTCCGGCTCCTTTTTTGATCGTGACTTGGTGATCTGAACCTGTTGTCGTGATTGTGCAGGGCGGTCTTCGCTGCTGTGAGACACCTTATTGTGCTCGTAGAACCACGCGGGGACGGCCGCCGTTGATGGGGAGGTTTGCTGCGAGGACTTGCGGTTTCGCATCGCTCTGCGTACGGCAGATCCGTAGGTTTTGGTGATCGACTTGGCCGACTCGGAGGAGGGAGATGTCGCCGGCATGCCATTGTCGGAGATATTCTCAGTTTTGAGGGAAGGGTCTTCCACAACATTCCCTGGTGCCGTAGACTCGGCATCCTGGGGGTCTTGGGACGGTGATGCGAGCCATGTTCGTGACAGATGGAATCGTCGCGCGGACAGTGGTGCGGAATAGCGGCGGCGAGCAACAAATCGACAAGGGCGTGCAACCGACAGCCGGACTTTTTGAATTGACGAATACATCCGGGACACTGTCACCGGAGCTTTATGTGATATCACCGAGATTAATCGATATGTGCACCAAGTCGCGAGTGGCGCAGGGTCCCTATCGGGCCCTACGAAGGAGAAATGTTATGTCACGTGATGATATATTTTCTACATAACATTCGCCGCCGCAACCTGAAGTTCCTAGTATTTATTAAGTACCTTTTCTACGTGTTATATTAAAAAAGTGCATTAATATCAAACCTCTCGGGCTTATGCGTACGGTTCACTCTCTATCCATTCTTCAGTCGAGAATCCTAGTACCCGCTTCGTCTCCACCGCGACTAACGGGAAAAGGTATATTTTGTATGGGAAGCCCATACAAAAGGTACGATGTCACGAAACAAGTCGGTAGGGATCCCAGATCGGCAGACGTCTAGGGGCGGCATATCTCGACCTACACGATCGGGGTCTAGCCACACGTATGGTGCGATCTGTTTGTAGCTAGCGTTTGAAAAGGATATGATCAATTTGTTGGTCGTGTGTGATAGTGTGGATAGCGGGATATCGAGAGTTGTTAGGAGCTCGAGAAATGCTTCCATATCTGTGAGATCCTTAGATGCTCTAGCCTTAACAAAGGCCTCGAAGATGTCAGACCCCGGAGGGAGCTTGGACAGTACACCACGATCACGAGTCTTCACTTCACCCGGGCTAGGCGGCAATTGTTGCGCAGCTAGAGAGGTCGGTGTTCGAGCTTTCTTGGCTGTTCGACTCTCGGCCCTTGGGGGGGGGGGGGGGGGGGGGGGGGGGGGGGGGCTCTTTTTCGGGGAGGCATCTTTAAGGATTCAGGACAAGCCTGCGTTCTCTTTAGCAACCAATTGAGAAAGTGGAGATCGGGGCTGGGGCAGGAGTCTCAACTTTGATCTCAGAAGACAATGGCTTGGAGAAATTACTTCTGGTCAATCGTCAGTTTCTTGACCACAACAGTTTGATATATCTGGACCATTCATGATACTTGACACTGTGGATAAATAGGCATATCGCCTACTCCTCCCAAACGATTACGCATTGATTTATAAGATATTCCCAATCTCATTGTTGCAGCCCTAGCACAAAAGAGCAAATGATGGATCCGACTCCCTTCCGATGCTAGAACTAGAAGATGACGGTGAATGGGAAATTGAGGAGATCAAGGACGAGGCAAAATTTGAGGGAGAACAGTACTACCTAGTAAAATGAGTGGGCTGGCCCTCAGAATACAATCAATGGATACCTACAGAGGCAATGAACCATGCTTAAGAAGCCATCAGATCCTATATGAAACGAAAGCAAAGACAAAAGTGAAAACGGACTGAAGCAAAAGTGAGGTGAATCTGAAACTAGAATCATTTAGGGCTGAACGCGCATACCAACTACAAAACCCCCAACCCCCAACCCCCAACTACCAACTCTCCTTCTTCCTTCTTCCTCCTTCCTACCAAGCCACGACGCCCTTCGGCCAGAAACGGCCGAGCAATCCCACAGGGGTCTCCAGGACCGCTAGGTCAAGGGGATCTAGCGCGGAAACGTCGGAGGACTTCGAAAGACTCGATACGGGAGATCCTTTTACTCAGTAGGGTGGTGGACTTTCCGAGGTACCTCGAAGACAATCAAATCCCCGGATTCAGCGTGCCGCCCTATATATTCTGCAGATAGGATAGCAACGGACTGGCCGACTATAGCCGTCGAAGTTGTCTGGAGTGAGAGACGAGTGCAGGCGGAAGAGGATGTGAAGTTCTGGTTGACTGAATCCCGTGGTAAGGTGAACGTTGCGGTTACAGTAACCGTTCACAGCCGGGGCAGAATCTCCATTGAGGAATGGAGGTCAAGGGGACCAAATCGAGCTCCTGTCCCTCGTCAGAAAATCGAAATTGTACGTCATCCGGCACCAAATTGTTCGAGAGTTTCGGGGAGCTTCCGAGTACCATACGAGAAGATACACACCCGGAAAAGGCCAAATAACGGATCGGATTGTGTGCTGGGCCCTGAGGAGATGGAATCCATTGCAGACATAGTGTGGGATGCTCAGTTTGAGCGCTGTCGCTAGATTGAGAGGTCGGAAGACTTTGTTCTAGCTCTAGTGATCGCAATTCTGTGGATGGGCAAGGGGAAATGGGCCGATGGCCCTACCCTCAAGTCCCAGGTAAAGATGGCTCTGGAAGGCATCACGAATGATGCAAAGGAGCGTGACCTAAGTATGTAGGGAAGAAATGATGTGCACTGAAGGTTCTCTGTGCTTAAAGTTATTTCCTGATGTCTTTCTGATGTCTTTTTCAATGTCCTCCTGTGCAAAGGCGATAAAAAGCATAACTGTGCAAAAGGGCTTTTCTATGTAATCTTTGAATCAAAACTGCGCGGCTAAAATATGACAGCCTAGGAAACCTAAGTCAAATGACAGTTGGTGGCGGTATGTTCGACGTACTCTCCCGAGCACTTCAGATCTCCTGTGCACCGAGTCGTAACACCCTCGCAGGATGAACGGGACCATAACCGCATAGGGTTGGTGTATTGCACCAGACTCTATGATGAGACAATCTTACGTTTCTAGTGCTCCAGGAGAAAGAGAAGGAGCCTAGGAAAAGGTTCGCAGACCAAGACGACGCTAGAGTTTGGCAAATGGCAACTGCTGAGGAGGCTAAAACCTCACCTGCCTTTACAGATGTAGTCTGCGCTCAATCTGTACTCTGCATAATTTCACCGGAATTAGTTTTAACAGATGGGCCCACCTATTGACTGGGCTTCCTAGGGCAGGGTGAAAGACACCTATGATGGATGGATGCACTGACGAGTGCAAAGATGTTCACCCATGACGTTGGCAGCCAGTATAACCTTGGCGAGACTTCACCAAACTGTTATGTGGCTTAGTTTAGGTTTATGAAACATATTTTAGGTACGAATTGGCTATAAGCTACAACAGACATGTAGTATATATATAAAAAAAATTCATTCCAGTATTCCACAACTATATATCCAGACAACACACAGGTGTAATAGCGAATTGATCATCAGAAGGAAGGCAACGGAAATCTCTACACGGTTTTGCGCATTCAGAACAGGTCTGTGAGTTTACATCCGAGAAATTTTTCGTCACTTGATCAATTCGCCATTACAACGAGCGATATCCTTTTATGCATCGTGGTTTGTGATTGGAACTAGACTGAGAACAATGTTAGTGAATTGTTCAAAACAAAACATTGTAAAGATGCATTGCAATATATGAGTTCTCAGCAAGATATACTGGCAAGTAGCAGACCGACCGGGAAGGAAGGTCCGTATTGTCTCCGCATTGTCGATTTGGAGGGTAAAGAAGTAAAGTGTTTTTTCATCCTTGAACAGATATTGCATATGCAGGAATCAGAAGGGAAGTAAACTCACGTTAAGCACAAGGTGCAATCACCTGATCTGTGTCAGGTTAGTGGCGAGATTGAAGCGTCGTAAGATGCGTGTACTATTGGCATTGGGTCATGCTATCCTCAGGAGTCAGGTGCAATCAACATCAAGACAGCTCCGGAAACCTGAGGAACATTGAAACCACAAAACCAAAGGTAATTCACAGTGATTGTAGGCCTCAAAGATGGTAATGTGCAGTAGATAGGAAGAGTGTTAATGACTCCCTAAGAGTCATTAACACAGTCATGTACCATTAGAAAGAAGAATGAAAGACAAAGAGGAAGATGAAGAAGAAGAAAAGAAAAAAAAAAAAAGTTGCGAAGAAAAAGCCGCGAAAGGCACACGTGACTTACCAATTGGGAATAGCGTGGCTCTGCACAGGAGAGAGGAGAGAGAAGGGAAAAAAAGGCTTCCAAAAGGGCAAAAAAATCGGAATCAAAGATGGAGCTTATACTTTAAGATCTATACAATTTCCCCATTTCATTATAGTCCTTTTCTCCCTCCCTATCCCTGTTTCTCTTGGGATTAATCGCGTTGTCGTCTCGGTTAGATCCTCCACCCTACGGACCCGGATCCTCCGTCCCCAGTTCTCTCTCTCCCACCGGGCGATCATCCTTAATTCCTGACTTGGGCGTTATACCTTTAGCCCCCTAATATTCAGATTCCTTAGGGGTTTTAAAAAACTATTTGTGAGTTGTGTTTCTTTAAGATATGGCTGTTTGGAGAGAGAGAGAGCCCAGCCCCTCCACTCTCTCCCTAGCCCCGTTACTTTTAACCTTCATCCCCAACATCTTCACCTCTTATCACTCCCCACTGACCACCCATTTCTCTCAGAAGGAAAAAGAACATTCATTGGGCGGGTGAGTGACTTGGCCAAGAGGCCCCCGATCGATCCTTCAGCACCTCGCGTCTGCTGAATACCGGTTCAGTCGCTCGCTACGTCTTGGCCCATCCCCGAACGCTAAAAGCGGCCTGTTGTCTTCCCACTCCAGTCGCGCTCCACGCCACGTTTCGCCCCCATTTTTTCGCCATCGCGAGCGATCGTTTTGAAGTCCCCCATTTGTGGTGACTTCGTCGCTCAGCAATGATGATGACGCAGCCATTTCCTGCCCACCAAGGCATGCCGCAACATGGGTTTCCCCCCAATCACCCAATGGCCGCGCAACATCCAAATGGACACCCCGGCGCTGGAATGGTACAGCAAATGCATCCTGGTGTGTCTGCGCCGGGAGGACCCCAAGTCAGCCAACCGGGCCCGATGATGGGCGGCATGCCCCCGGGTGCTGGGACAGTTGGTCCTGGTGGTCCTGGTGGTCCTGGTGGTCCTGGTGGCCCAGGCCCAAATGCTCATGCCCTCTCCCACCTGAATCCCGCGCAGGCGCATATGCTTCAGAACAACCAATTCCAACAAAATTGTTAGTATTAAACCTCCTAATTGCTTAACGCGATGGTGTGCGAGATTTGAGGTTACGGAACACGCGATCGGCGCGCGCCCTCTGCGGGACTTCTTTCCCCCGCTATACCTGCATCTCTTCCGGCCATCTCTCTCAATCACATACTTACGTCCTGATCAATATATAGTCGCGAACAATCCCCATCTATTACATCAACACCAACAACAACAATTAATGCGGCAACGAATGATGCTCCAACAGCAGCACCAGCAGCAGCACCAGCAGCAACAACAACAGCAACATCAACAGCAACAGCAACAACACCAGCAGCAGCAACAACAGCAGCAGCAGCAGCAACAGGGTCTCCCCGTATCAATGCCTAATGGTACCCAAGGTCTTAATGCTGCTCAAATGGCTGCAATGCAAGCGAACCCTGGAATGCGACCCGTCAATATGATGCACCTTCAGCAGCAAATGCCACATGGCCAGCCGCCAAGTCTTCAACAGCAGCAGCAGTTTTTTGCTATCCAGCAAGCTCAGCAGCAGGCTCAGCAGGCCCAACAGGCCCAGCAGGCTCAACATGCTCAACAACAGGCGAATAATCAATCAGGCCAGCATACCCCACAGCGTGCATCAGCACAGCCCCCGAATATGCACGAACAGAGTGCCACTCCGCAGTCGCAGCATGGCGGACCAGGAGGCGGCACACCACAACCCTCTCAGACCTCTCAGCCGCCATCCACCCAACCTCCGCAACCGCAGGGCCCGCCTCAGGGCCAGGCAACTCCCAATCCCCCATCGCAGCAGTTGCCGCAGTCGCAACAGACCGGTCAACAGGGACAGCCTGGTCCGCAGCCTCAACCTCCTCAGGGTGCCCAGGGCCCGCAGCCGGGTCCTCAGAATCAGCAGATGACGCCCCAGGAGGTTCAGTTGAAAGCACAACAGCACCAGAATGCTCTTATGATGCAGCAACAACAGCAACAGCAAAGGAAGAATAACGCGATTTTGACCATTCATGCCTACGCTGAGCATCTGGGAAACTTTCAACCCCGCAATGAAACCCAGGATCTTCTGTATTGGCAATCGTTCGTCGATCGTTTCTACTCCCCTGCAGGTGTGTTGCGGCAGGGTGTTTGGAACAGCACGATTGGATCTAAACAATTCGAAATCGGGACTCCCGCACTGGCACGTTATTATTTGACTCAGTTCACTAGCGGGATTAGTCAAATTCAGATGGTGGTGGAAGGTGCACGCGAGCGGGAATCTCACAATGGAGGGCATTACGTGGAAGCCCCAAAATGTTCATTCATTTATTGGTTCAAGAATGAGTGCCAGGTACATCCCTTATCACATGATCCGCTTCTTTTCAGCTTGCTAATTCCTATCTCTTTAGCTTTTCACTAACGGCACTCTGCGCGCGCATTTCGATATGCACAACAAGCTTGAGATGCTCGATCTTAATGTCGTCAGCCACAACGAGTTCATTCCGCGGTCTTTGTTGTTGGCCATGGAGGCGGATTCCCAAAAGCAAAGTCCGAAGGTCTCGAAGAACTCAAAACGTGCTCAGCCTAAGCAAGCACCATCATTAGTGCCAGATTCCAACGTGACTGCGAATGGCGTGCCTACTCCAGTCATGGGATTCATGGAAGTGGCTGAAACCATTTCTGCGATGCAAATGTTGTTCCAATTTTCGCAGGCAAATCCACAGCTATCACCTCCTGATGCGTTGCGGAACCTCGTCAACACTCTTCAGTCGCACAATCCCAATCCAGGCTTTGTATCAACTCCCATGCCCATGAACCAAGGCATGAATCCAGGCATGAACCCAGCCATGAATCCGGGCATGAATCCGGGCATGAATCCAGCCATGAACCAGGGTATGCATCAGGGTATGAACCCGGGGATGAGTCCGGGCATGAGTCCGAGCATGAACCCCGCCATGAACCCCGCCATGAATCCGGGCATGAATCCGGCGATGCACCCAGGCATGAGTCCGGGCATGAATCCAGCCATGCACCCAGGCATGAACCCCGGTATGAATCCTGGTATGAACCCAGGCATGAATCCTGGCATGCAACCCATGCAAAACGTTCGGGGACATAGCATGGGCGCTCCGTCGCAGTTTGCCTCGCCGGCCATGGCCCATCTTGGTCTCCCCGGGCAGCAAGGCTCGCCTCATCTGACTGGTTCAGCACACGCGAGCCCAGCTCAAAGTAACCTTGCCGGTCCCCCCGGAATGCAACCACCAATGCAGCCGTCCCCAGCTGGCGTGAACAACAGTCCAAATGTAGGTGGCAACAAACGTCGCCGAGCAAGCACCGTCAAAATGGAATCCGAGGACGGTGGTGGAGTCGAAGCTAACGGCGCTCCGCAACAGGGCTCAGCGAAAGTAAAGGCTAGCCCTCGGGTGCCGAAGCGACAAAAGGGCGCCGCCGCCTGATCATGTTGGGAGTTTAGTTTGCTTTCCCTTGCTTTCATTTTCCCCGCCGTCTCAAGCGGTATGGAACCGGCGTACGACTGGATACCTGGGCGAGGCATGTCGCGCCCACTCTTGTTTGTTTACTCCTCATCTAGTTCTTTCGTCCCGTTGGAAGATCTATCTTGCTTTTTGGCAACATGACGACTCAATTCACAATTGACGGGATTTATTCAGTGTTTGGGGCCCCGTCCCATTTTCCTTGACTTGGAAGTGGCGTCAGGCCTCATCGATCCTGCTCAACTCCGACCTTATGTACTCTATCTTCCTTTCAGCGTTTCTTTGGTTGGCTCGGGATCATCGCCTGACCTTGCATGTTTTCTATTTCTTTCCCGTTCGGTTTTCATTTTGATCTTTTTTTGCCATCCATGTCTGGGATTTGACGAATTTTGGATTGGTCTTTGTTTTAGGCTTTTGCCCAGTGCTCGCTTTTTCCTTGGCAGTCTGTTCATTTTTTCCCCTTCTGTGGACAGACATAACTATTGATATCCGTGTTTGGCGAATGATATGGCGTCCGGCTCTTATGTTTCTTTGGGAACTACGTCTGCGTGCATAGGGGTGTTCTATGTTCCATTTGGCTTGACATCTCTCCCCATTCGGGGCTTATCCTCTTTCTGCCGCTACTTGACGAATTCATAAATACCTGCTTTCCAATCATCAGGATGCATCGTAGTTGTATATTCAGGTATGTGGAAGTATGGGCTTTCAGAGCTACATATGCAGCGTGGTTGGTATTACTGTGAAATTGCTCATTTCAGACCTCTTTCGTTGCATATTTCTCGCTATTCCAACAGCCATGAATTCCCAACTCACAATTTATACAAAAATATCCCTCTAAAATCCAACCTGAGCGGCGAACTCGGCGAACTCCATCGGCGAATTGATAATATCAAAGCTCGGCATTCGTTATCATATCAGTTCCCCACACTGGCCATCCAAGGGATAAGAACTGCCCCTCATCTGGACTATTTTCTCCGAACATCCTCTAATTTGACACATCTACCTTGGAAGACTAACAATGGCACACTCTCACTCCCACGATGCTGGCATTGACCACTCCCACGATGACCCCTTCAACGGCCACGGCCATGCACACGATATCCTCGATGGTCCAGGCTCCTACGTCAACCGCGAGATGCCTCTGATCGAGGGCCGAGACTGGAAGGACCGTGCCTTCACTATTGGTATTGGTGGGTATGTATAGAACTTCCTATTCCATTTCAATCAGCCTCTATTTCACCCGCCTCGTGCCAACCATATGATATCCCCACAAATCACCACCTATAGATGCATAGCCAGTGACTAACGTGAATCTGGATCCGAATAGACCCGTAGGATCCGGCAAGACAGCCCTGATGCTAGCGCTATCTCGGGCCCTTCGAGACGAGTATAACATCGCCGCTGTGACAAACGATATCTTCACAAGGTAAGAGAAAATACCCCCAACCCCACCTATGCACCCCACATCCAAAACAATAGCACTCATACATACCTACATGGTTTACACCTCATGCATATCTCCAATCTCACCACTAACCAACCGCCTAAAAACAGAGAAGACGCCGAATTCCTAACCCGCCACAAAGCCCTCGCCCCATCCCGCATCCGCGCCATCGAAACAGGCGGCTGTCCCCACGCCGCCGTGCGCGAAGACATCAGCGCAAACCTCCTCGCCCTGCAAAAGCTGCAGAAGCAGTTCTCGACAGACCTGCTGCTAATCGAGTCCGGGGGCGATAACCTGGCCGCGAACTACTCGCGCGAGCTGGCGGATTTCATCATCTACGTGATTGACGTTGCGGGTGGTGATAAGGTGCCTCGTAAGGGTGGACCGGGAATTACCGGGTCTGATCTGCTTGTTGTGAACAAGATTGATCTTGCTGAGGCTGTTGGGGCTGATCTTGCTGTTATGGAGAGGGATGCGGCGAAGATGAGGGAGGGGGGTCCGACTGTTTTTGCGGTTGTTAAGCATGGGAAGGGGATGGATCATATTGTTAATTTGATTATTAGTGCTTGGAAGGGTAGTGGGGCTTATGATGTTAGTTTGCAGAGGTGGAAGGATGGGGCTGTTAGGGGATCTGGGAGTGTTGATGAGTAGATGTTTAGTTAGACTGATAGCGTTGGATTGGATAATTCGAGACCTTTTGAATGATCTTGGAAACCCGGAAGGGGAATACAAGGTGCAATTGGAAGGTGATGTTTATAAAGTTCAATATATTCAATGTGTTAAAAGTAGATAGTACACACGTTTAACTGCTTTTTCCCTCCGAATACAAAACATATTCCCCGAGAACGCCTGGAATGCAGCTGTCGCCAAATCTCCAATATGTCACAGAAGCCGCGTGTGGGCTGGGTATCTGGGTGGTTTTGGACAGAGGAGGTTTGTTGGTTGGTTCCTCCACTCCTCCACAAGATGTAGATATCACACAAGCAAGAAACAAACTTAGTGATCTCATTTGGCGAATCGGGACAAAGCCGGTCCCAGATCCAGACGTTCCTGCTTGAGCTTGTCCTTCGTGCGAGCAGCATACTCCTTGCGCAACGTCTCGGCCTTGACACGCTTCTCGTCGATGACATTCTTTCCACCCTTCTTGCGGAGGTACTTGCGCAGAGCACTGTTGCGGCCACGACCGCGGTTCTTGATCTTCTCCATGTGATCCTCGGGCTTCTGGTCCGGGTTGCGCTGCTCCTGATACTTCTTGTCGTTGATGGTATCGAGCTTTCCAATGATGTTGGGGTCGAGCGAGATCATATCCGGCTGCAACTTGGTAAGCAGCGAGTGAACCTCGTGCTCCTGGCGCTGTCGTACGTTCTCGTAAGGGTTGGCTTCGAGCGAGTCGAAGTTGGGTTCACCGGCGCCGGGAACGATGACACTGGCGAATCCTTGGTCGTGGCCTACGCCGAGAATATCTTCGTATGGGCACCAGCGTACGTTCTCGATGCGCTTGCCGTCTCCGCCCCATGCCATGTATGGGCTCTGCACTTTGCCTTGGTCGGCTTGCGCGGCGTCGAAAAGGCCACGCCATACGCTCATTTGAGTGCCCCAGCCGACTGCGGTCAGGCCGCGGTCACTGATCGATACAGATGCGCCGGGTTGGTAGCATGAGTATGAATGCACCTCACGGTACATGCGGATATCCCACACATTCATTTTTTGGTCTTGGCCTGTGGAGACCATGTAATGGCCTGTGCGGTCCATTGCCAGTGACCGGACAGGTCCCTGGTGCACGAGTGCCTTTACGAGAGGGGTTTGAGAGTTGGGAGACCAAAGGGTCACGGCTCCATTTTGGTGTCCGACATGGAGGATGGCATTCCATGGGTTCTGTGCGAGAGCGGTGGGTTTACCCAACCGTGTAGGTAGCTCAGCGACGGTCTGGCCGGTTGAGGTATCTGTGTATTTGAGGTGACCGCTCATTTGCTATATGAAGGGCTGATTAGCAGGGGATCTCAGTAGTCGAATAATCCAAGATACTCACAGCGCTTGCGAGGAGGAAATGATATGGCAGGAATTCCAGGAACAGCGGTTCCAGATGCTTGCTCAGACAATGAATCTCAGTTCCCTGGTGGTCGTAGATATAAGTGTGCTTCTTCTGTGCCACAGCGAAGAACTGGTTGTTATGCAGCCAGCGGGCATCCCGCACGGTCTCGTTCAACTGTAACTCGCAGCCCAGTTTGCCCTCGCGCCAATCCATCGTCGCAACATGTCCCTTCCGTCCCGCCAGCAGCAGGTCACGTCCGTTCCGAGAGTAGTCCATGCGGTAGGGGCCCATATCAGGAAGCTTCAATTCGAATCCCTTCTTTGCTGTCTCGATTCCGACGCTGTCCCGAATCTCATCTTGGCGAACTTTGTATGTCCGCTCGAGTTCACCTTCGGGTTCGAGGAATCCTTCCGTATGCTCAAGCAAAATCTCTGCATCCTTGGCTTGAAGAATAGCCTCCTTGTGTTTGAATTCCTGTCTCTTGAGATTTGCGCGCAGCTTCTTGTCCCGCGCACTCTTCGCATTGGCACCTTTGCCTCGTCCGTAGGTTTGCTCGGCTGCTGCGAGTCTCATCTTGGCTTCGTGGTCGCCCTTGGCGACAGCCATGTTGGAGGCTGAGTCGGCCATTTTCTGGCAATTTCTCGAGTTCGTTTGCGAAAGAACTCTGGAAGATAAGAAGGACGAGAATCGTAGCTTCCAAGAAAAAAAGTGTTTTGCCCAAAATTTCGCCAAGATTTGCGCTCACCGCTCGCTTATCCTCCACTGGCGAATTTTGATTTCTTATCGTTGCCTTTTTTTTTTCTTACAGAGGCACTTTCATTTTTTGTTGTGTATTTGCCAGTTATAAATTGCTCTCATTGAATATTTGTCGAGTTACCTCTGACTCGCTTCAATCTGGACTCCCTCCCTTTCCGATTCAAAGGCTCCAACGCCAATATGGCGCCTGCCGTGCACCACCACCGCTCCACCACCAAGGTTTCCCACAAGCCCTACAAGAGCAAACATGCCTCCAAGAGCGCCTTGAAGGATCAGGCCAAAGGTATGATTTTTGAACTGCCCAAGCATGATGAAGAATATAATTTTAATATTTTATACCAATCTAGGCAAAATCGAAGGTGATGAGCGGGGCGGTCGTAAAACACCCCACCAACAGCTCAAGACGAAACTCGACCGCCGCAACACCGCCCGCCAAAGACAGGCGTTGAAGCACCAGGAAAGATCTCAAGCCACCAGCATCTTCACCGGCCAGAATGGTGCTCCCCGTCATGTCGCAATTGTGCCCTTGTCCGCCGATATTGACGCCGCCGCCGCTATTGCTTCTATCAACGAAAGTGTCGATGTGTTGACCGATGTCTCTCCCGATGGACCTACCCGTGTGCGCATTGATCGATTCCGCCAGAGCGTGCAGTACGTTCCCGCCAAGTATGACTTGATGAGCGCTCTGGATGTGTGCCGTATGGCCGACTTTGTCATCTTGGTCATGTCGTCTGAAGTTGAGGTTGATGAGGAGGGCGAGATGCTGTTGCGCTCAATCCAAGGCCAGGGTATCTCAAATGTGTTGACTGTCGTGCAAGGTCTCGACAAGATTGAACCCCCTAAGAAGCGTCCCCAGGTGGCTTCTTCATTGAAGTCTTTCATTAACCACTTCTTCCCCTCTATTGAGAAGGTTATGTCTCTCGACTCGAGACAGGAATCTTCCAACGCCATTCGATCTATCTGCACTGCTACTCCCAAGGGCATCCGCTGGCGTGACGATCGCAGCTGGATGTTTGTCGAGAATGTTCAGTGGCCAGAGTCCAACCTGGAAGTGGTTGACGATGTTGTCATCACCGGAGTTGTTCGTGGACGGGGCCTGAAGGCAGACCGCATTGTTCATCTCCCTGGATGGGGCGATTTCCAGATTGATTCGATCACAGCTGCGCCGCTAGCAACCACAAAGCCTAAGCGGGATGATGCAATGGCCGTTGACGCCAATGAGAAAGAAATCTTAGATACTCCTTCTGAGGACCAGGATGAAATGGCTACTATTGCTCCCGAAGAAATTGAAATGGCGGATGACGACATGCTATCCATGGCTGAGACAGAGAAGAAGGGTGTTCTGCTGGATGACTATCATTACTTCTCGGATGACGACTCGCACATCCCGCCGGTACCTAAGAAGTTGCCCAAGGGTACCTCAAATTATCAGTCTGCCTGGTATCTCGAAGACGTCTCAGACTCTGGTTCTGACATGGAGGATGAGGATGAGCCTATGGAGATGGATACTGCCGGAGCACCTGAGGATGGCGTATTCCCAGACCACCAGGATGCCATGACCGAGGGCGGTGGTACTGAATACCCACAATCGGAGATGTTCCTCGACCCCTCCCCAGAGGACGAGGCCCAGCAACTGGCCGACTACCGCGCCAGCCGCAAGACCGAGGCCGAAGAGGATTTGGAGTTCCCTGATGAAATTGAATTGCACCCCAACGCGCTTGCCAGAGAACGTCTGGCCCGATTCCGTGGATTGAAGAACCTCAAGCTCAGCCACTGGGAAACATCCGAGGATCGTCCCTACGAGCCTGAGGATTGGCGCCGACTGCTGCAATTTGCTGATGTCAGGGGTTCCAAGGCCCGCGTCATTCGGGAGGCTTTGGCCGGCGGCGTTAACCCTGGTATCCGCGTGGATATCCACCTTCGCGCAGTTCCTTCCATTCTGCGCAACAGCCCCAAGCCTATTTCGCTCTTCTCTCTGCTCCGCCACGAGCACAAGCAGACTGTGGTCAACGTCAGCATGACCCTGAGCTCCAGCGTGGAGAAGCCCCTCAAGGCCAAGGAGCAGCTCGTCGTCCAGTGCGGTGCCCGCCGCATGGTCGTCAACCCCATATTCTCCTCGGCTGATAACACGCCGAACAACGTTCACAAATACGACCGATACTTGCACCCTGGTCGTAGTGCCATCGCATCCTGGATTGGACCCATGACCTGGGGTTCAGTTCCTATCCTTGTCTTCAAGCAGAAGCAAGCCGAGCAGGAGGACGGTGACGACGAGATGGAGACCGCCGATTCCAAGGAGGAGCCGATTGCCCTAGACCAACTCGAGTTGATCGGTACCGGTACCGTTGTCGCACCCGATCAGAAGCGCGTGGTTGCCAAGCGTGCCATTCTCACTGGTCACCCCTACAAGATCCACAAGAAGGTCGTTACCATCCGGTACATGTTCTTCAACGCCGAGGATATCCAGTGGTTCAAGGCACTTCAACTGTGGACCCGTCGGGGCCGCAGTGGATACTTCAAGGAGAGCCTGGGTACACACGGATACTTCAAGGCTACCTTCGATGCCAAGATCAACCCGCAAGACTCTGTGGGTGTCAGTTTGTACAAGCGCGTCTTCCCTCGCAAGGCCAGGGCTTTGGATGCGATTGCTGCGTAAGCTATTGATGTCAATAGCACGGGCGAGGTGGATGATATGATACCATTTGACTGAACTGATTACATGATGGGGGTAGCTCTGCTATTGCAGGGAGCTTGATACACCCAAAAAGTACATATAGACCTGAGGCATCTTAAGATGATGAATTACGAATCTTTTGCACTTGCATTCCGTATTTAACAGTAGTATCTGAATAACGAATGGAGCATATGAGGATTTAATATTCCCAGGCGAATTGTGATAAATATCACCAGGAAGTGTCAGACAAAATAAACCATTAGAAGGCAATGGATGGTAGGTAGCATTGATCTGTTTTCATTTCCAGACCAAAGGATTCTCAAGATAAACAAACGAACAAAGAAGCCAAAAACTCGAGAATTTAATATTCTCTAGACATCACGCGCGGGGAATCACTGAAGAAATAAATCGCCATTTACGAGAAGTCCTCCTCAGCTTCCTCAATGTTATTCTTGATCCGCAGAAGGAGGGTTGTCTTCCACTTGTCCAGCTTGCTGAGCTGGTCAAACTGGAAGAGCTTGTCAGCGAAGCCCTCCTGGTCACCACCTTCAACGGCCTGGGTCAGGTCCACGAGCAGCTGGTGCTCCCTTGTCGAACCAAAGGAAGGATCAAGTTCACGGTATGATTCCAAAGCACGGTTAGTCTCGACAAGATCCTAAATATGCAATTAGTACTCTGTTTCTTATGAAAACAATGACGTGGGAACAACATACTTTTGTGGCAAGGTGACAGATGCCTGCCTTCAGGAGATAATCCTTCACAGACCACTTCATCAGGTGGTTGTTAATGGAGCTGCGGCCGATGCGTTCGTAGTTGGTGATGGCCTTGTAGTAATCACTTTCCAGGGCGGCCAGGTCAGCCACCTTGAGGTAGTGCTTGTTTGCAAGGCTATATTTGGAGTATACGTTAGCCAAGTTGTTTCTTCGAATTGACAGATATCGATCAAATCATGGGATACATACGCTTCAGCGTTATCACCTTCGAACCAATCGGCAGCCTTCTCATACGCCTCCAGCGCCTTCTTCATATCTCCAAGTTCCACCTCATAGAGTTCAGCCAGGTATTGCTGCTGCGTTGCCGCGCGGCGCAGGTTTCCTCGTAGTACGTAGTGCTGGATGGCACTGGAAAGGACACGGGCAGCATCCTCGGGGTCTGTCTTGCGGTAGACCTTGAACGCTTCCTGGAGGTTATTGGCAGCGTCGTCGGGTTCGTTGAGGCTCTGGGTTTGGATAGAGGCAGCTTTCTCAAAAGCCTGGCCTGCCTCCTTGTCTGTTGAGAACGCACATCAGCCATCTGGCTTAACCAGCTAGGTCGCGGGGTAGGTATCCTACTCATTTTCTGTACTCGGAACGCATTTGCAGCCTGAGTATACAGATCTGCGGCACTCTCGTACTTCTCTGCTCTTCCTCCAAACCAGCTGAAGCCGCCAGAGGCACCGGACAGTGCTTTGTCGGCCTATTTTATCACAACAAGCGAGGTCTGGTCAGCTATGCGGACTATCGTCATTGCCTATGCAATCAAGGCGGGGAAGCATGTACCTTTTGGAGGAGGACACGGGGATCTTGAGTCATCTTGAGTGTATGTGTCTGGTTTTCCTGCGATGGGCAGTAGTCCGCAGATATTCGATGTAAAGTTGGAGTGTTGTGGCCAAACGGGGTTGTTATCGATGAGAGCATCGATCGGCGGGCCCGTGGAGGCGGTGTCACTTATTTTTCGGTATCCGCCTAAGCTCCCCGTTGACCAACGACTTTGGACTTGTGATTTTGGCTACTTTTACACTCTGCACTGTTCATATTAGACTGTGTTTCCTAACTCACTGCACTACGTTCCTTCCTATATTTTCCCACGGACAAGGTTCTCATCCCCAGATACTCTACAATGACTCCTCTTCGCACTACTGCTCGGCTATCCAAGTCGCTACGCCCATGTCCTTCCCGCCTCAACACGACCTTCTCTCGCTTCTATTCTTCCGAAAAATCCGACAGTGCAGACATTGAGTTCATACTTGGAGCGCCAAACTGGTCTGTCCGGTCCTTGCTCCCAAACCCAGCTTCAAAGCCGCCGCCATCAATCACGCCGAAACAACTCCACCATTTACTTCGCATCTCGGCTCTTCCCCAGCCTATCAACCAAGAAGAAGAGCAATCCATGCTTGATACACTCGAGTCTCAAATCCATTTTGTGAAGGAGATCCAACTTGTTGATACTACCGGCGTCGCACCGCTGGCTAGAATTCGCGACGAAAGTCCTGCTGCTATACAAGAGGAAACTATTGGAATCGAAAAACTCAAGGAGGCTCTGGCTAAGGAAAAGGTGTCCGGACGAAGGGGGAAAATCCAGCGTATCCCAGGCGAGAAAAACGATCGTCCGGATGGAACAGCTTGGGATGGGAATGCGCTCGGGTCCGCGACTAAGACAAAGGGGAAATATTTTGTTGTTGAAATCGACAATTGAGTTGTTCGCTCAACTTTCTACGGCATTGGAATAAGCAGGAAGCAGAAATATTCCGCATGAAGCAAAGCAGAGTGGTTATCAACATGCTCAGATGTTTCTGCCTCAGGCCATTGGCGGAGTAAGCGGCCCCGATACCCGTGACTATCGGGGGCCATGACAGCATCGCCCCTCTCCAACCTTGGAACATCAGCTTCTGCTTGTTTGCTCTTTCAAAAGTTGTCAACTCTTTTTTTTTTTGCCGGTGCCAATGTTCAAAAATTTCAAGGAAAAACATGGTGGATTCTTCGAATCCAAGCAATCCAATGCTTCAGAAAGCGATCGCGGTCAAGATCTATCATCGATCTTGGACCGGTCGCAGCGTGCTGACTTAACTGTCCTCGTCGCTGAGATAGCTGAGTCAATGCGCGTTCGCATTTTGGAGCTTTATGAGCATACAAACCCAAAGGATAACTCTCCCAATCGCTCCAGTCCGCGTCCATCTCCGGAGGCGGAACGCGATGAAGACACGCCACCCTTGCCCCCAAGACCACGAGGCAAGGAGACTTCAAGCAACAGCGAAAGTCCGCGGCAGGGCTCTAATGACAAGCCGTTGAGCCCCCAAACAAAAGTCACTGCTCTCTCTGCTTTCGAGGATTGGAGGGATTCTGTCCTTTTGCGGGTTGGCGCGGTCGTTAATAAAGATGATGATGGTCATGGGAAAAAGGAAGGCCAAGAAGAGCCGCAGGACGCTGCCAAATCCGATAATCTTCCATTGGATGAGGATAAAGATAGAATGGCCAGATTACAAGAAATATACCACCCCGTGGAAACACCCTTGGCTGAACTTCCTAAAGCAACAAGACTGCTTATTCTTCACTCCCTTCTCCTTTTAATGCTCAGTCTAGAGCACTACAGTGCTTATTCAAGAGTCTTGCTGTTGAATGTCACGTCCAGTCTGAACATAGATATCAACATACTCAATCAAGACGAAGTCAGTGTCGCTCGCGGATTGCTGCAGACAGCCTTGGCGCTCTCGGCAGACCAAGATACCAAAGAGCAACCAAAGAAAAAAGATGACATGAGGAAATGGAAAGTTGGCATTGCATCTGTGGCTGGAGCAGCTTTGATTGGTCTCACAGGCGGACTCGCAGCCCCATTGGTAGCGGCGGGCCTGGGAACTGTCATGGGCGGATTGGGACTTGGCGCCACCGCTGCTGCTGGGCTTCTGGGTACTTTGGCCGGAAGTAGCGTTGTTGTCGGCGGCTTGTTTGGCGCTTATGGTGGGCGTATGACTGGTCGCATGATGGAGAAGTACGCACGTGAAGTGGATGACTTTGCATTCATACCGATTCGAGGAGAACGCCGCCGGAACGGGAAAGATAAGGAGTCTGCAGAGAAAGAGTCTGCGGATAAGAAGTCCGCTGAGCAAGATCATCGTTTACGAGTTACCATCGGTGTCACCGGTTGGGTCAAGGAGGAGTCGAACTTCGTGGTCCCATGGCGGGTGATTGGTGCCGACTCTGAGGTGTTCGGTCTTCGCTGGGAGATGGAGCCTTTGATGAACTTGGGTAACGCGATCTCGGCTCTTGTGACTAGCGCAGCATGGTCAGTTGCCGGACGTGAAGTCTTGGCTCGTACTGTCTTCTCCACGATCATGAGCGCGGTGATGCTTCCCTTAGGTCTTATGAAAGTCGCTGGCGTCGTTGACAACCCATTCAGCGTGGCCAAGGCCCGCGCCGACAAAGCGGGCGAGGTTCTCGCCGATGCCCTGATCAACAAGGCCCAGGGAGAACGACCCGTGACCTTGATGGGGTATTCTCTGGGATCTCGACTGGTTTTCTCCTGTCTCCAAAGTCTGGAAAAGAGAAACGCCTACGGCCTTGTCGAGTCGGTCATTATGATGGGGTCACCCACCCCTTCAGACACAGAGGACTGGCAGAAGATTCGCAGTGTCGTAAGCGGACGTGTTGTGAACGTGTTCTCTGAGAATGACTCCGTCCTCGCTTTCCTCTACCGAACAAGCAGCCTTCAACTCGGTGTCGCCGGGTTGCAGCCAGTTGAAGGTGTTCCAGGCGTTGAGAACCTCAACGTTAGCGAAATGATCAGCGGCCACCTGCGGTACCAGTTTCTGCTTGGCAGAATTCTGACTTTTATCGGGCTTCAGGACCTCGATCCCAGTGAGATTGCGCGCGAAGAAGCTGCTCTCGCCGATGAGGATAAGAGACAGGAGAAGGAGCGGCTGGAGAATGAGCGTGAGGCTGGTGTTAAAGACCGGGAATCATCTGATGCTCGTGAGACCCTGAACAGCGAGGGTGGCTTTGGGGAAGATGCACGGTTGCAGAAGAAGGTCGAGGCGCAGACCCAGGAGAACATGGCGACGCATCGGATTGAAATGCTGGATATGGACGACGATGATTATTCGACGCCTTTGAAGGATGATCCCTCGAAGCATTCTGCCCTCTAATTGAGGACTTGGATTTATCATATAGGCATTCGGAGACATCTATCTCTCAAATATACCTCGTTTAATACAAGAATAGCCGGGTGCTTACGCCGCCTTGGGACATTTTTCTTTTTTAGTGGTCTTTTAAGATGTCCTTTTCGATGTCTTTTTACTAGATATCCCTCCCCTTATTGGTGTAGCTAGAATATCCTAGTTGCAGAGGTGCGGCGATAGCGTCCAAACCCGACGTATGGAAGCAGAATGCCTCCCTCAAACTACGTTTCCCTGATGGGCAAGAAGCAATAGCTGTTCCAACCCACGCTTTTGTGAAATTAAGATATATCAGCAGCCCTCCTCTGCTTCCGGCTGATTGGTTATGGTAGAGTGAGAACTGCCCTCCCCTTGTAGTGAAAACGACTTAAAAATATGCAAATCGAGGTTTCTAGGGATGCACAAATTGTTTTTACTCAACTATTGGAGTGGGAATGGTTGATATTCTGTCTTAACTATAAGCATAAACAATTCGTAGTGAAAACATGACCTGTTGGTATCCTTAGCTAGTTCCCTTCACAATAGACATGAAGCAGATTCCAATATTCCAATATTCCAACCAACCCATAACACAAATCATTCCATCAGCCCGGAACATATGATATTGCTACATCAATAATGACTCTCCAATCCTACCTGAACCAAGAGATCACACACATATTCACCAATAAATCCAACCTCGAAAGCCTTCAATGGCCCCACAGCATCAAACGGTGTACAAGTGGACATCTGCATTCCTCGACTCCAGTTTCCTTCGCCCGTTGTCGATATAACCAATCCGTATAGGCATGAACTTTTCGAAACTGGAAATCATCGGGCCAGAACCTCGAAAGCCAGACTTGAACATCGCTGAGCGGCGGAAGACCATCTGGAAATATCTCCGACCACAATGCCTTGTTCCATCTTGTATATATTCTTGAACTCTCATAGATCCCAAGTCCGTCATGGTAATTCGATTTGAACGCATACATAGCATGGTGTAGTAGAATGAGCACGATATATCTCTGATTCGATCGATGGAGCCACGGATCCGTGTTCATGATAACCCAGGGACAGGTACACAATTGGTTGTAGAGTTGTGTTTCGTATAACGATTCCCAGCGTTTCCCGTCGTCGAACCAGTTTTTGAATCTCTCAAGACGAAGGAAACTTGCTGTTTCACCTGGTAGTTCATCCAGGCTTGTTTCCAAGAACATGTTGGTGTCGATGATTGCGCTTTCAATTTGCTGGACGGCTATGTCTTGGTTCATGTAGAGAAGCTTCTTTAATCTGAACTCGATGCCGCTTTGATCGAAGAGAGACACGAGACGTCGGTGTAGGGGTACGTATAGATCGTCTGACATGGCGGGCACATTTGTTGCAGGGTCTTCGACCCATAGTTCCAGACGAAGGAAGGGTAATATAGCAATGTCGGAGTCCGGACGGTATTTGCTAGACTTGATTGTTTCACGTAGACCACCCATCTCGTAAAATGTATCTTTGTCTCGTCGCCAGTGAGCTGGTGGATCTGAATGCCATGGACCATCTGTGGCTACCACTATATCTGACCGAGTGGTGTGGATTAGAAGATCGACTAGCGAGTTGGCTTTCTGCCATATTAACACCACTTGACCGGGATCTGTTGGATCTGGGGAATTGATATGTATGTTCATCTTTGTTTTCGAATGCGGGAAGTTGTGGAAGTGTCTTTCGGCATCTGCTCTGTTCCTGAGAGTCCACTTGATGTCCACGGTTCTGGATTTCAATTGTATAACCATCCACTCTTCCTCGTTATACTCTGGGTTCAGTGAGATGTGTTGAACGGAGTCGTGGAATAAATGGGACGAAACCTCATTGTAGAGGTATCGATTGGCGCAAAGAATGGATAGGGGGTTGTGCTTGGGTAGGATGTCCTTGAGTGGTTGTATGCGAAGGGTCGAGAAGAGGTCCTCCCATATCATCAGGCGTATTTCTATGGGAAGCCTAGCAAATGTACCCAGACAAGGGAATAATGGGAATCGCATATTGAACAAGCAAATATGTTCCACTTGTTGATGATTGTAAAGTGTCGGTGATGATTGCAAAGTGTTAAGCGATGAAGAGGAAGAAGAAAAGGAGAACAGTACCATTTCATTCCATTTACATAGTATGATACATCGTCAAGTTTACGTCGAAGCTTGCTACTATGCCTTTCTCAGATGATTTCCCGATTCGGTGCGGAGAGGTGATCTCGTCAAACCCTAAAACGACCACTTCGAGAACCGGAAATATTTGCATTTGATCTCAACTCACGGCTTAGCCACATGCACAACAATCTTTCCTCTAGCACGGCCAGAGCGAAGCTTCTCAAATGCCTTCACAGTATCCTCAAACTCGTAGGCAGTATCCAGCTGAATCTTGACAGCCCCCTTCTGTACCCATTCCCCCATCTTCACAAGATCCTCACGAGTATTCTTGAAGAAAAAGACAAGATACTTCCTCTTTCCACCACCCAAGAAACTCGGCCAAATCAACCGATCAACAAAAGTCCCCACACCCGACGCACCAACCTGCACAAACGTCTTCCCAGCCGCCAAGAAGTGATGCGACTCACGATACATCGGCGCAGGGTATCCAATATGATCAACAATGTGATCAAAGACAACCCCACGATCCCGCAGCGTAGCAACTAAATCCTCCTCAACCGAGTAATCAATAACCTCATCAGCGCCCAGCCCACGAACAAACTCCACATTCTTCGTCGAGCAAGTAGTAGTAACATGACACCCCATCTCCTTAGCAATTTGAATCGCGAAAATTCCACATCCCCCAGAACCGCCGTTAATAAACACCTTATCACCGGCACTAACGTACCCAGCCAACGACTGGTACGCCGTCTGTCCGGCAATACCGATGCACGCCGCATGGTCAACCTCCACGTCCTCCGGCACGGGCGCAAGCAGACTAGCAGATGTCACTAGATACTCGCCCAAAGAACCGAATTGGCCGGGCTGGCTGAGACAGCCGTACACGAGCTGGCCGGGTAAAAACTCGGTCGCGTCGGCGCCGGAGACCACCACGCGTCCGCAGAAGTCCATTCCCGGGGAGGCTGGTGTGCCAATGACAAATTTTTGTGCTACTAGGCCTACTAGGCCCATTTCAGGGACTTTGTAGTCGGCGGGATTCAGCGAGGCGGAGAGGACTTGGACTAGGACATTGTTGCCGTGGACGGCTGGTGGGGCGCGTGCCGACGCGTCGAAATGGAGGTTCTTTTCCAGGCCGTTGGTTGTGCTCGAGTAGAGCCAGGCTTTCATTTCCGTTGGTTGGGCAGATGCCATTTTGGGTTTGATGTGTTGTTTTAGCTGTGATATGCTGAGAGATTGTGGTGTTGCCACTTTTTGAAGGGAAGTTGATGACCTCACCCGCACATCGCCTTGTCTCACTTTTTACATCTTAGCGTCAGGGTGAAAATTATGTCTTGAATAATTGAATAGATTGGAATGTCTATACTCATTTTTTGTTCAAGAAAGTCAATGCCCCAAGTGCCATAGCATCCATACCCGTACACAATGTTGGCTGAATAACCGGCGCATAGAACGGCGAGTGGTTACTAGGCAGTTCATCAACAGTCCCCTTAGCCACAGCATCATCCCAAGTCTCAGGATCAGTTCCACCAAACATCCACATAACATAAGGCGCGCCCACAGCAGTTGCTAGCAAAGAAAAGTCCTCGCTAGCAGTCGGGGGCTCCATATCAACCAGCCGATCACCAAAGTATGGACTAAAAGTCTCACGAAGAGCATCAATAGTCTTCCCATCATTAATAGTCGACGGCGTCGAAGAAGTAAGCTTAATCTCAGGTTTCTGCTCAACCCCAGCAGCCAGACATTCACCCTCGATAATGCGATGAATAGAAGCGCACACGCGCTTCCGCACTTCCGCATCATAAGTCCGCACATTCAATTGTAAGTCCAAATACGCCGGGATGATATTCGGCGATTGTCCAGCATGAATACTACCACAGGTAACAACAGCCAACTTTCCAGGGGTGACCTCTCGCGAAACGATAGTCTGAAGTCGCATAACGATCGCCGCACCAACGACAATTGGATCGATGGTCGTCTGAGGTGCGGACCCATGACCTCCACGCCCAAAAATGCGGACGTTGAATGCATCAGCGGCAGTCAGCAACGGGCCAGCGCGGAGATTAACCGTCCCGGCGCGCATGCGCATTACATGTTGCGCGAGCACAAGCTCCGGCTTGGGGATCTTGTCGTATAGCCCGTCATCCAGCATTGCCTGTGCGCCATCGAGGTTTTCCTCGGCGGGCTGGAAGATACAGATCAGGGTTCCGGACCAGTGGTCGTGCGCGCATTGCAGGAGCGTCGCGGCGGCCATTAGCGTTGCGACGTGGGAGTCGTGTCCGCAGGCGTGCATTACGGGCTTATCGGCGCCGGTTTCATCTTTGACGTGTCGGGTGCTTGCGTATGGTAGACCGGTCTGTTCTTCTACGGGTAATGCGTCCATATCTGCCCGTAGGAGGATTGTTGGGCCCGTTCCATTGCGCAGGACACCTGCCACGCCATGGCCGCCGATTTTTGTGTGGACTTCGAAGCCGATGGTTTTGAGGTGGTCGGATGCTATCTTTGCTGTTTGTTCTTCTTGGCCTGATAGTTCGGGGTTGGTGTGGAGGTGGCGATAGACATCTTCGAAGGGTTTTAGATCTGGCCTGTGGCAATTGATGACGTCGGCGAGGTCATTGCTTTTGTCTTCTATATACGTGTGAGTATCTATACTCTTCAATTGATCTAGTTTGGGTAGTCGTACCTTTTATTTGCATGTTGGAAGTAGTAAGTAATATCAACTATGTCAAAGTAAATTGTCAAGCTCTGTATTCATCTGGGGTTTATATATCCGAGCATAAGCCCCGTCATTATCTTCCAGTAGGCGACCAACCCACCTCGTCGGCAAACCCCTCGAATCATTTCCCCGCAATTGGATCTTTGCACGTCTTTGCTCGCCAATTGCCGATCATTCCGGTTTCTGCTTTATTTTTTGGTAGATAGTCTTCATTATTATCGACTATGGAGGACTCCCTACCGCTCTATCAAATAATTAGCCTTAACTATGAGGTAGTAAGCTGCCAGAAAATTTCTGTCTCCATATAAAACGGAAAACAGAAAACAGCGTATATCTCAACCAGAAAGTGCCTTCAATTGTCATATTTTAGAAGACTATTACCTCCAACAATAACTATCCCCATAAATAGTCATATCCCCTAACCGTCTTCAACAGCCCAGCCGGGCTAGCTCAATCGGTAGAGCGTAAGACTCTTAATCTTAAGGCTGCGGGTTCGACCCCCGCGTTCGGCTATTCCTAAAAACCAAACCTGAGATTTCTTTTTTTGGTTCTTTTAGTTTTGCTCCATGTGTCTAAATGTGTGTGGTGGTGAGGCTGGTGACCAGGATGCCACACCGGAAACAATTCCTGCGTGAACTGAACTACAGTCATTAGCGAGATCTGTCGAAAGTTTTAATGGGGGCCCCATTACCAAGATAGTGGTATATAAATATAATCTATAACTGGATTCTTATAATTTTGGAACAACACGAAACATGCTGGAACACTGTACCTTTACAGAACACCCAGATGTTCGAGTCTGTCTAAGTAGGGATGGATGACTGCTTCGACCAACAATGTAAGTGTATGATATATTCTAGAAACCCGCGTAGACTAGATCAGCCTCTCTAGCTGTGTTACTCCGATTTTGCATCATGGTGAAGAAGGTCGTACAGATATATAAGAAGAAAGACTAAGAACTAGGTGGGAGACATGTCTGAATCCATTGTAGGACTTATTTAGGCTTGTACATACCGGAGAGCTTTGCTCTCACTTTCTTCCACTTTGTTCCCCGCTTTGTTGTTTTCTTTTGAACGGACTCTTCTCCGTCAGAAATCTCACACATGTCACGCTGTAGAGAGCTTAATCTGTTGGAAAGCCAGGTATATCGTTCGCTATCCTGGCCCCAAACAGCCTCAGTGCCTACCAGCGCCCGCTGGTAATACAGCAGAGCGGTATCTACTTTCCCATTGTTCTCACATAGACGGCCAAAGTTCCTAAGAGTGTTCAAGGCAGGGATATGGGTGAAATGCGAGGTCACGCCAAAGGCCTTCTCGTAGCCTTCTAGCGCTCGTTCGTACATCGCCTCTGCCTCTTGGAGCCGGCCTTGATCCGTATAGAGGAGGCCGAGGTTGTTGACGGTATTCAGTGTTGACGTGTGTTCTCGTCCCCACGCCTTCTCGTAGCCTTCCAGTGCTCGTTCGTACATCGCCTCTGCCTCTTGGAGCCGGCCTTGATCCGTATAGAGGAGGCCGAGGTTGTTGACGGTATCCAGTGTTGACGTGTGTTCTCGTCCCCACGCCTTCTCCTTGCCTTCTAGCGCTCGTTCGTATATCGCCTCTGCCTCTTGGAGCCGGCCTTGATCCGTATAGAGGAGGCCGAGGTTGTTGACGGTATCTAGCGTCGACGTGTGTTCTCGTCCCCACGCCTTCTCGTAGCCTTCCAGTGCTCGTTCGTACATCGCCTCTGCCTCTTGGAGCCGGCCTTGATCCTTATAGAGGAGGCCGAGGTTGTTGACAGTATCCAGTGTTGACGTGTGTTCTCGTCCCCACGCCTTCTCCTTGCCTTCTAGCGCTCGTTCGTATATCGCCTCTGCCTCTTGGAGCCGGCCTTGATCCGTATAGAGGAGGCCGAGGTTGTTGACGGTATCTAGCGTCGACGTGTGTTCTCGTCCCCACGCCTTCTCGTAGCCTTCCAGTGCTCGTTCGTACATCGCCTCTGCCTCTTGGAGCCGGCCTTGATCCTTATAGAGGAGGCCGAGGTTGTTGACAGTATCCAGTGTTGACGTGTGTTCTCGTCCCCACGCCTTCTCCTTGCCTTCTAGCGCTCGTTCGTATATCGCCTCTGCCTCTTGGAGCCGGCCTTGATCCCTATAGAGGAGGCCGAGGTTGTTGACGGTATCTAGCGTCGACGTGTGTTCTCGTCCCCACGCCTTCTCGTAGCCTTCCAGTGCTCGTTCGTACATCGCCTCTGCCTCTTGGAGCCGGCCTTGATCCCTATAGAGGACGCCGAGGTTGTTAACGATATCTAGTGTCGACGTATGTTCTCGTCCCCACGCCTTCTCGTAGCCTTCTAGCGCTCGTTTGTATATCGCCTCTGCCTCTTGGAGCCCGCCTTGATCCGCGTAGAGATAACCCAAGGAATGTAGTGCCCCCATATCCTCACCTTCAACTTCTAGATTACTTATTATCTCCAGACATCTATCTGCATGTGAAATCAGCCGCCGTTGTATAAGCCAAAATTCGTGTTCTTTATCCCGAGGCACATGCGCAGCTACACATTCGACTGCTATCCAGGCCATACTCTTGTCAAGCCCCTGGTTTAACACATGAATCATCCACGAATGAACGCAGCCATGTACGCTATACCCTCGTGACTCCACACGCTGTAATGTGGTAGTCGGACCAGCTTCAACGAGCCCGTGGCTGCACAAAAGTCTTAAGCTTGCATGAAATGTGAGCTTGTTCTCTGTCAGTGCGCCCAGCCATTCCGGCTTCTCCGGGCTATCTTCCAGCAGCTCATACCATAAGTCTTCACTAGCGAAATAGGCCCATTGTCGGAGAAGCATAGCCGCAATAGGACTCTGCTGCTGAATGTATCGATACGAAAGATTCCAAGTGGAGTACAGCGTTCGATCGTATGCCCCCAGCTGTGGCGTCTCTTCGTGTAATCGCTGCCATGATTCTCGGTACAGCTGGAGGTACTCGGTGTAGCTGATTGACAGCTGCTCTAAATACGCGCCAGCTGTCGCGAGGGCCAGAGGAAGTCCATCGAGCTGGCTTGCAAGATCAGTGGCTACGGGATCTGCTTGATATCAGTAATTGACACCGGACCATATGCTCGATACTCACCTTGTTTTAGATCTTCACGGCCAGAGACGGAAGCCAGGATCTCAAGACTATCATTGATATCCTCTAGCTTGCGTAGGTGAAGTGTCTGGCCTAGCTTTACCATAGAGGACCGCGTGGTCACAACAATGGCACCATGGTCGGTCTCAGGCAGGAATTTCCGAAGATCAAAAGCCTTTGCAAGATCTTTGTCGTCATCGCTATATATACCTGCCTCGGCAGAGGAAGCATAGCTTATGCCTTTCCCCGTATAGTTGCCCGGTAGAGGATTATCATAGTTGTCATAGATGATCAACCAGCGATCGTTCATCGGTTCGTCCAACCATCGTTTGGTCGCTTTTACCGTCTCGTCCAGCTCTCGGCTCTTCAAAGCATCTGCAATATATGTAACAGACGGATGGTGGCGTAGAATCCACTCAGCTGTGCGAGCAAAGCTTTGCTTCAATGTTGTTTCATCTCTTGCATTTAGCCATATTGCCGCTGAGTAATGAGACTGATTCCGTTTGATATATGCGATGGCTAGCTGCGTCTTACCAATACCACCCAACCCATGCACCACAACAGTACGGCGTCCAGCAGGTGTGTCAAGAATGTCTTGCATTCTCTCCAGCTGATCTTTTCGTGCAACGAACTCGGTCACTTCGGATATGTCGGACAAATTAAGCGGGAGCTCGAAATTGATAGGCATTGAGTTCGGATCTCTAGGTCATGGATTCATGAGCTATAAACATACATTTATGGCCTGCCCATATTAGGCCTGTGAGAAATTTACCGTTGTGCCTCTTCAATGGACATATGGAAGAATAACTGACGTGCATACGCGGCCGCTACCGCCGCTGCATAACCATGCCATTGGTCGTTCTTATGCGAATCGCAATAGTCGGAGATTCCTCGAATCACCATACATGGGAAATCGGTAAGGGCCCCTGCAGCCTCCATTTCGAAGCATAGCACCCCATGCTCCTGTGCCAGATCATCTCTCTTCGTAGCATCCTTTATCACCAACTCCCCTGAAGCTATTGTGCCTCGGTGCACAACAATAAACGAGTCGTCTTCCTCGTCTATCGGTCGCTCGATACGCTGCCTCGGGTCACATCCACTGTCTTTACATGGTATCCCTTGCTGCCCATGTGCATAGTTGGCTGCGTAGAGATTGTCATTCGCGGCGCCGGGGAACTTGAAGCGACGAAGTGATTGACGACTAGTTCGGATTCGCTCCAGATTCTTCCAAACTGGATCATAGTCCATCCGTTGGCGCCGGATAGCCACTTCCCGCGCAGCGTTAAGAAGAGCTGTTGGCGGAGATGCGAGGAATCCTTTGCGTTCAAAGTGACCCGCGTTCGCTTTTCCGTGATCGTACTGTACTGCTCCAGAGTGTATACCAGTCGGTTCACTAACGACCACATGTCCTAGACGGATCATTCCAAACTCGGTCTTTGTCGGTACGCCGCCCCCAATGCCGACCAGTAGGCCATACTTGAGGTTTGGGAACGTCATCTTCATTTGAGTGACGACAGTGGCTGCGGAGCAGTTCCCTGCCCGAGGGAGACCAGCAATGACCACGTTATGGTTGTTGATGCTGCCGAGGTTGTAAATGTTTGTGTCCCCGCTTGGTTGCGGAAGAGGTTTGTGTTCCTCGTCTAGCATCTCCATTGCCGCAATTTGTTCCACCTCTAACGGGCATATCCATCCCACCCGGTAGGAATCGCGGCTCAAACATTTCAGCGACATTTTCGGCTGCACGGTCGGCGCACTTCACCAAGGGAGATTTCAGGTGAAAAGGCCTCGATATTGTAGCAGTCATGGAGTGAAAACCATCCAAGTTAAGTAAGATCCCTAGCAGTAAGACTAGAATGGGGGCGGAGCGCAAAGCCTCACAATTGTGCCCAACCAGCCGGGCTGAAGGAGTGCAGCACCTCAGCGCCAGCCTAGTGCGTTTTGGGGAACCGTCAGCCAACCAGATACGAACACGAGTCACAATAGGATGCGAGGATGACAACCCGCATATATTACCTTGGTCATTGATGAATCCCCGTACTTTTTATGTTGTAGGACGACCAATTTTCCTTGTATTCATTTAAAGCCTTAGCCAGGGAAGACATGTTTAAGATCTTATACAGTTAGGGGAGAGGCTAAGCTCTAAGCTAATAGTAAGGGGATAATAGAGGGGAGAACCCGAAGATAGTTGCAGAGATCGATCGGATTGCATCTTACATCTACGGTATCTCCTATTTCCCTTGCAACAAAGACAATCAATTCCTTCCTGTAAATTAGAACACGCCAACTTCTCCCATCCACAACTTGAACACACTCATACATACACCTCCTAGTTATAGTACATGCCGTCTTAAGTGGCATCTACTGTCCACACCAACACACCCACCTAATATCCGTAGTACGGGTTGAGAACCGAGTCCGTGGTTGTCTCGGTGCAACACTGGCCGTTGATGTTCGTGCCAGTGGAATCATACAGGCAGTTATTGACTCCAAAGTAGACGTCGCCATACGCGCGGGGCCAGGAAGCTTCCAGCTTGCAGCCAGGAGTAACTTTGTAGTCGGTCTTATCGTCACCATCGAACTGGGCGTAGATAGTCGCGGTAATGTCGCCGGTGCTTTGATCTGCAATGTCTGTTGCCTTGTGAGCATACCGATCCACATAGAAGGAGATCTTAAGAATCGTGGAAACATACTGGTGTACTTTGTCTGAGACTTGCAGATGTTCTCACCATTCACATTAATGCATCCGTTGTTGACGTGCTTCATGATCTCATGTTAGCAAAAATACTCTTCACACTAGATGCTTGTCTTTTTGTTGGATATGCACCACGTTAGTTCCACCAGCATTATATCCTGCGGGTGCATCGCAAGGCCAGTATTTCCCCTTTGCACCCTTTGCACCCTTTGCACCCCCGCGACAATGTTGGATGCTGCCTGGATATCGTCACAGATTGGCAGGGTGAAGAATCCCGGGGTGCGGATTCCATTCTCGAAAACCAGATCACCCCCCGTGCCTGATTCGTCAATAATCTTCGAGAGAGCTGACATTTCATAGCCATTTGCGTTGCCGTTCAGCTGGTATGCCTGGTACGAGCTTTGGACTATATCCTCGAGGATGACACCGCCCCAGTCATTGCCATTAAGGGTTTGATGATTTCCTCCAGGGAGAGCTTCGAAAGACTGCATGCCAGGAGAGGTATTGATATTCACGACATAGAAAGCGTCGTTATTGTAGCAGACATACCCGCCGACTAGAGTGTTCTTAGACATGTAGCTGAGAACATCTCCGTCAATCGACGTAGACCAAGCTCCAGCCTTCCGTCTGCCAATAAAAGGTAACTGGTTAGTAACTACCTCCCCTTCGGAAAATGTCATAAGAGTGTTTCCCTTACAGAATACGGGGATAAAGGGTTTCAGGGGATATCGCCCAAGCGGCCGGAATCAACTGTCCGTAGAGGATCTTTTCTGCCTGAGAAGTCATTCCACTTAGATCTACCTTAGGAGAAAGTAGAAGCATTGAGCCGTTGGCAGTCAGTGTTTTCAAAGCATCAATTGAAACTTCATCCTTCGCTCCAGAAAAGAGTGAGGTGATATATCCGCTCTCTAAGCCATTCCAGGCCGAGAAGCAAGTTCCAAGAGCGGAGGAAATGCCATTCTGGGTGCCCAATGCATCTGTAGGATATACATTAGTTCAAGGGTAAACCTGAGAATGAAGATATAACTGACGACTGCATGGAGTCTTTACCCATCGTGGTGGAAAAGGAAACGAGCGCTGCGTTGGTGACGTCTTTTCCCATTGAGAACCACTTCGATGTGGCCATAGCGAGGCCCTTGAACGCTACAATTATGATACCCTATTAGCACCACAAACACGTTGCCGCCAGAACATACACCTACGAATATTCCATGCAAAGGAGCTGCCAATGCTGGCCACCAAGACCACGGCATCGATAATGTACTTGAATATTTCGGAGTTGTCTTCGGCCTGAGGCGCAAAGACGCTCGCAAAGTGACGAATTTCATTTTGCATTGCGTTAAGGACATCTCCGAGAGCGTCATAGGTTTGTTGATGAAGCTGGTAAAGGGTATTTTTAGTTAGTCGACTACCCGTGAAATTCGGAGAAAAAATGGTTTACCTGGTGGATCGAGGAGAACGAATTCATAAGTGAACAGCCTCCCATAATAGGTTTCCTTTCTTGATACATGATATGAACAAAAGAGAAATGGCGAAGGCTATGGGCCGCGTGTCGTCCAGTGAAATGTTGGTTGATATTTTTGAAACAAAAACCTCTCTTCTGCTTTTAGTCAACTTCCAATACTGACTACATAGGTTCTGTGACCAACGTTGAACATACTTATTATGGACGGGAGAACCGCTATTCTCTTTTTGGACTAATGTCCCCTCCAAGATTGGCTACCCTTCTCTGCATAGTGGGTCCACATACCTTACCGCTGGAAGGTCATGTGACCCATAATCTGCGCGGAAGGCTAATCCCAAAACGGTATAGTTATCCTCGTCTCCCATGTTCTGGAGACCCGTGGGGCTGTTTCATCTCCGCGCGAGCCTCAACCCCTGGAAGGGGTCCTGAACCTGAATCAACGTATGCTATTAGTACATATGCTACACATGGTCAGACCTCTATTTAGTGGTTCTCCCGCCATGTGAAACGGTGGGCGCTGATAGTCAGCCTGCTCCGCGGTATACCAACTAACATCTACAACGCATCCTATGGCTTGTGATTTGGGACCGGCGTCTAATTACCAACCGTTTCCAAACTACTAGAATACCTAGTGACTTAAGACAAGAGCAAAGAAAGTCATGATGGCGTCAAATTCGTGATCTCTCGGTCGAAGTTCATCATTAGCAGGGAAATTGTTGGGCAGATTGACCAGTAATCTACTAGAAGCTAGTATGTACTGGAAATATGTCTCATTGCGCTAAGGAGAGAGAAAGGAAACTATCTACTGTGGGACTAAAGAACTAGGAGAGACGTAGTCACGTGGTGTGACTTCCTGACAGAAATCCTCCTTTAGGAAAAACAACTGCGGTATTTCTGCCGCTTCCAATTCGGTCACGGCCTTGCTTGGAAGTTCTTTTCTTTTCCGGCTTTCAGTTTGGATGAGGTTTGAGATTGCTCAGTCTCCTCCATGATCTGCTTGTGCTTGGTGTACTGGGCCACCTTTTCGGCCAGTGTGTTGACCCTTTGCTGTAAAAGATCGATGAATTCGGTCATGGTAACGTGTAAGATCGCAAGAGGTGGAAAAGATTGAAAAGGTTCACTTCAAGTAAAGTTCCTGAGGTATGCTTCGTGCTTTGTAAACAGTCACAGTAAATGGATGTGAGACTGCAAGATCTTGGGCGGAAGAGGAGCAAGTTTTAGGTAGCTCAATTGATACAAACGATAACGTTGCGGTATGAAAGACGGAAGTAGAAGGAAAGTAGGGCCACCTCAATGTGTACGCACGAGGATAACACTGTAGGATGTTAGATAGAAGAAGAAAAAGAAGAAGTAGTCCTATCTAACATAGCAACCTCCCAGCCCTAGAAGTAGACATTGACCTACCGATACTTTATTCTCCTTCCAACACTGTCGGTCCCAGTGGAAAGACGTAGGTTGTACATACATTCGCGTTCCATCATAGCAAATGTGCATAACATGATGGCGTCAATTCGGGTCTCAACATGGCTTCATTGGCGAGTGATCCGCCTGTTGCAAGAGTATAATCCCTTATGGTGGTTTCTATTTGGGTTAGCATATACAAGTACAAAACGGTATGGATGAATCGAGTATACCAAGATGAGTAGGGAACGACACTAGTTTGTCGTTTGTGAGGCAAAGTTCCTGGTCGGTGGGCTCATTTTTTGGGAGAAAACCAGTCGTGGTATTTCTAACGGCTCCAGATCAGTGACTGCCTTGGTCGGTAATTTAGCCGCGTCTTTGTTTTTCAAATTCAAGCGTTGGTCTCAGATAAGATCTGTGATTGCTCTTGTCTCATCAACCATTTCCCCATTCTCGCTAGGGTGGGCCGTTTTCATGTTGAGAGAGCGAACATTTTCTTCTAGCTTGGTCAGAAAATCCGCCATGGTTATAGAGCGCCGAGGAAGAGGCGAGTAGGGAGAAAAGGAATGCTGCGGAAGGATGCTTCGAGCCTCGTAAAAGACGTCACGGCAAGGATATGGGACTGTAAGATGTTAGAGGAAAAAGGAAGAAGGTGTGGGTATCTTAATGTATACTCACGAAGATAACGACGTGGAGTGGAGGATGGAAGATGGAAGATTTTGGATGTAAGAAGGAGAAGAAGAAGATGATGATGAAAGAGAGGAAAGTGCAGATCAATTATGTGAGGTTGGCAGGTTGTTAAATCAGATGAGATAACGTAGATGATTGAAGATCTTCCGACTTAAAAAAGGTCTTAGTTTATTCCAAGTTTCTTTAAAGACTGATCTAATGAAGCTCGCCGAGACGATCTGGAATATAACTTTCCTCACTTTGAGTTGCCTTCTGTTTCACCACCTTGTCAAGGCTGCAGTGGGCACTTTCCTAACAGCTATATGATCGGCAACAAACCAACTAATTTCTTTTGATTAAGGCTACCACAGTGGATGAATAGGGGAAAGTGAGGGTAAAGAAAGCCCTGGAAGATTCAACATGTCGATCGCTTCGAATGCAGGTTACCCCTACAAAGCAATACTCAAGGCAGATGACCAGATTGAGGGGTAGTAAACTTTCAAACAAGACATCCCACTATTACGATTAGCCTAGGTGGCAAATATCGTCGGTATGTTTCACTCTCAAGCCGGAATTGCAATCTGTGGTAGGCTGCCATGCTGGTTGGATTGGCATACTTGGAGTCCAGAACTTCTCCCCTAGATCTTCCGAAGTCAAGTAGACATATTCCGTCTGAAATAATTAGAGTTCGGAATCATACATGCGTAAGTAGATCTAGGATCACGATATAAAACCGGTTCGTTGGTGCAGCCACTACATGTAACATTCAGCTGAGCAATATATATTTGCAACGGTTTTGTAGGTTCTCACCCGGGCAACATAAACCCTCCAATGGCGAATCATACAAAATATGGGCATGTTAACTAACTAGAAAGGTTAATTGTATGCCTACATATACTATATAGTCTCCAATGATCCATGTCCAGCTGAAGGATAAACCTTGTTACGCCCTTATCTGCACAAGGCGTTCTCTGCCTTGCGCTCGGACCTAGTCAAGCCAATGGCCTGGATTTTAGTTTGCTAGTCATAATGGAGGAGGGAACTTTTTTCATGTTGCACGGATGCATGTAATTTACGAAGTACAAGTTGTTTGTTCATGCGTAAGATAGGTATCTATCCGTGGATGCATGCAAAACATCATCTTCCGCTGATTTGTGTCAGGCATTTCTCATCGGCCCGACCCACTGTGGATCCCAAATGCCTACATCAGCCACTCAGCTTCGAGTATGAGCCGAGGAGGCTCAAGCAGAATTTTCATCAGCCAAAAAAAAAAGAAATCTCAGGTTTGGTTTGTAGGAATAGCCGAACGCGGGGGTCGAACCCGCAGCCTTAAGATTAAGAGTCTTACGCTCTACCGATTGAGCTAGCCCGGCTGGGCTGTTGAAAGAGATTGCAATAATACAACTGAGATATCGGCACTGCTGTAGGCTTAGCTCCGGCCATAATTTGGTCGGCGGTGTTAGCATGGGGGCATGAATGTCTCGAGTATGTGACAAGAGGGACATATCATAATGATCCATGAATAAACAGTCCGGCGGCGTGTGATGAAACAGAGTATGATAAGAATATAACAATCTGTCTTCCTGAGGTTGTCGCGCGCAATCGGAGGCTCGAGCCCCCCGGTATAAACAATGTGGCTTCCTGGTGCCTAGGAAGGTGAGGAGAGAATGTATTGAAGAAATGGTAGCCTGGCATGCGCGCCAAGCGAGGTTAATTGAAAGAGATAGAAAGAGATCGAAAACAAGGTCATAATCGAATAGGGATCCTGGGCTTGAGCGCCGGTACGCAGCGAGGAGGGAGAAATTGCAAGTAATCAGTTTCCGAGAAAGCCATCAGTGGCTCGTGTATCGAATCATAAACCAGAGATAGTGACATTGGTGGCTGAGGCCGAGGAGTCATCCTACATTAGGGATAGAGTGAAAAAAGCACTGGAGGAGAGCTCGTGTAGACCTTGTGGCTTGCGGCTGAGAGGGGTAGTTGAGGCTGGTGAGAATCGCTAAATGTTGGGGTCCAAAATAAACAATCCCCGTTAGCGCACTATTCTTAGATTGTTTGAAACGCTCGAATATCTCCAATTATGGAACAAGAGAACAGTGCTCGAAGTCCCAGCGACGTGGTTTAGGGAGTTCCAGAGTTGTCTCGGTAGACGCTCATTGCAATGCGGCGGTTGCAGGAGCCTATGGGCGTGAGGAATGGGTGGGTGGGAACTCTGCGATCAAACACCTCCTTCTGAATGTACTGGCTCTGGTTGAATCTTGAGGTTCTATTTCCAAATGTCAAGTCAAAAGGGTTGCAAATGACGCGAACCTGAGGCCTGTTCTCAGGGGGGGAGGGAACAGGGGGGAACACGAGACCCTAGTCATTGGCGCAGGAACACGAGAAACACAAGCCACACGTCTTTGGACAAGTGAATGACACGCGTAAAATTACCGAGTAAGACGGTTGATGTCATGGGAATAAGGCTACAAAAATTATAATTGTAATAATGCCTTGGAAATGGAAGCGGGGACCAAAAGGGACATAGTGGAAGTTGAAGAAGTCGGGAACTTGACCGTGAATTAGGGGGCTTGGACCAATCAGAGGAACGAGCAGCGTGAATACGGCGGTGTTTGAAGCCATAACACAGCCTCACTAGCCACAGACGATCCAGAGTCGAGCGATACCAGAAGAGTCCAAGAAGAGTTACAAGAATAGTACATGCTAATCCCCGTGTGTTTAGCGTGAGCCGCTAAGTACTGGGGAGGTATTGCAGATCCCTAAGGCCCCACCAATCCAAGTGGACACCAGACCCTCCAGGCTCCAGGGCGCCATCTATAGAAGCCGCATAACACTTGCATAGTCTATATAACCCTCGACCCCCCCCTCCTCTTTCCACTAGAATATCTTCCTCAATCTACACACTTTGACATACATTGGACATTTCACATTCCATATCTATTGTCACACTTGGGTTTCACATCATCTACATACGGTGATCATCTACTATCTTCGCGTGACCCCCCAGAAATCAGTCACGGTGTCGCCCTACCGCTCGACCTCGTACATCGTTGATCGCTCGACTCTCTTAACATCGGAGAGATCTCCTCCCCGTTCTAGTCTGTCCCGACGCCTCCTTGGACTACGCCGTACCAACACAATGCCTGCCCCCATTGAGATAACGGATCCTCTCGCCGTCGTGCGTGACCTCTACGACGACGAGAAGTTGGTAGTTGACGACTTTGAGCGTCACGCCAGCCACTGCCGCAACTGCTCCCACGCTGTCCAGACATACAAGGATGGTCTTACACTCTGCGAGTCGGGCAACACCCGCGCCCGCACTCTGCGCAACTACCTCTACAGCCAAAATGGCAAGCACTTCTCTACCGTGGACTTTGAGAGCGGCAAGTCTACACGGGTGAAGCTGCCCCGGGATGCCTTCGCTGCCCGCGAGCTTCTCACAGCCCTCGAGCAAGGCATGCCCATCCGCGAGAAGGCTGTTGTGATCCAGAAGCCCGTCCAACCAGTCCAGCCTGCCCAGTCCTCTAGCTACGACCGGACTTACCCCATCCCAGCTCGCAAGGTCAGCGGCAAGCAGACCCGTCCTCGCTCCATGTCCCCCGAGGCTTACCAGCTGGTCGAGAGGGCCCCACGCCTTTCTCGCTCCCCTACTTCGATCGTGTACTGCTCGCCCGGTGGCTCTCCCAGCCGCCCATCCTCCAGCCGGGGGTCACTATACAGCGTCGACCGACAGGAGCGTGTGGAGCGCCACTACGAGACTCCTCGCCGGTACGTCGAGGGTTCCCCCAAGCACCGTTGAGCGTATACCTGGAAACGTACTTGACAACGTACCCGGCAACGTATTTCGACTCTGGTTCCTCTGATTACAATCATACACACACACACCACCAATCGCTTTGAAGAAGCTTCAATTCACACGCGATGGGCATTGATTGCCCACCCATTTTGACCGCGAGACGGTCCCTGCCCGTAATGTGGAATTAGCACATTATAGGCATTACCCCCCATACCCCAGTCTTTGATGATCTGGATTGATAGGGCCTGCCTGGATGCGCCCTCGGAAATTCACTTTTCTGTTTTCCAGCTTTGATCTTTGACTCGAGTGCACGTCGGGTGTTCGAGAGCTGCGGGATTTCCCAGTCTCGGACCCCGACTTGATTGTGACTCGATCAAATTGTTTTTTGATTGTACGCAATAATCTGCAGGCTTGACCAGGCCCCATTACTGGTGTGCTCCCCGAAGGAGCATGCGGGTGCGGGGGACATTGGCCAATGACAGATGCGGAAAGTCGACGATGTATATGCACATGTCTTTTGTCGGTTTTACTGCACGACTTTATTGGCTGTTACTGTGACTCATTTTTTTTTTATGTGGAGAAGTTTATCGTGATGTTTTTGCTTTTTTTCGCTATTTTTTTCCTTTGTCTTTGATATGATGTTTGAAATGTGCCCTTTTGGGGACTAGCCTGTCAGCCTCACACTCTTTAGACAGCTCCCACTCTGGGAATCAGTTGATGAAATATTGAATGTCTTACTGGAAAAACCAATCATCTTTCAAGAAAATAATTATAGAATAGATAAGTGCTATACACTAAGACACCGTGGTATCTCAGTTAGCATCGTCGCCAGACAGTCCAGTCATGAGGCTGCCCCACGTTGGCCAAGCGACGATCATGATACCCACCCACACCCTGTGTTCCCCACCATTTGCATATATCTGTACTTTACTCCTGTTGATGTTCTTACAGTTCTTACAGTTCTATACATGACTCACAGAAGAGTTGTGGCTGAGGTGTTCGAATGATCTGCCTCAGGCGAGAAGGAAGTGGACTAATCCTATATATCACCTGCCCAAAATCATCCCGCGGTCGATCCCACGTGAGTTTCTTTGTAAATGACGTCGTAAATGATGTCAAAAATGGGATGTCTAGGGGAAGAACAGAAACCAGAGTCACTAGCTAGACCTTTTGATTGCTTCTCGACTCCTGATACTATCACCACATCATTATCAGAAAATAGGCACAGATATACAATTTGCTAACCCTAAGCCCTCCCAAGCTACCGCCAATCTATCACTTATAATAATTTGGCACTTTCAGTCCCTTAAACTCAAACGAAGTATTCTCCCGACGATCAATCACAGTCTTATGATGAACATCCCTCACCCGAGCCCGAACATACTCAGTCCCCGTAGGCGCAGGCGTGCTCTGATTTTTATCTTCTTCAGTTAGAAGACCAAGACGATCAAGCAAAGGCGAAGGCACAGTTCTCATCACGGTATCATCACCCGGTCTACAGAAATAGAGCAACCCAAGACGGGGGATATCGATCTGATCTCTGGGAGGTGTGACAACGCGATGGATCGTCGATTTGAGGAAGCCTGTCGTTCCTGTTAGCAAAATAATTTAATCACAATTAATGTAATCACTTACCATTGGTAAGAAACGATAACGTATCAGCAACGTTGCACGTAATTCCACCCTCAACAGGCTTGACATATTTCCATTCCCCATCCGATGTCCGGATCTGCAGGCCAGCAACATTCTGTGAGAAAAGTAGAGTCAAGCTACCAAAGTCCGTGTGACCGCCCTTGGTGTATCCTTGTGCCTTGTCCCATTCCTCTTGGGTACGCGTGTTGTAGATCATGTATCGCAAGTGGTCATCGGAAGGTTGGTCATAAGCGTGGGCTTGGACTAGGTGGTCTTCTGGTAATTCCAAGATAATGGACATCAAGACAAATAGCTTGCGGATGACTTTGTCGAAGAGGTCTCGGTGGAAGCTGGCTATCTCGTCGTAGTTCTGACGGACGATTCTGTGTTTAGGAACATCACTCCATGCAGGGATGGCTTTGGGGATATTGAGCTGCACAGATTAGATATATTAATTTGTGATAAAGGTAGGTGAGTACGTACCATTTCTATGTTATCTTTCACACCCGTTTCTCCAATCCACCTCGAGTTCTCACGGTATCCGAAATACTCGCCTTCGGCAAAATTGCATTCGAAGCTTCGCTTTTCCTCGAGGGTTTCTTTGAAAAACGCATTGCCGATACTGAATTGGCGGAGGATACGCTCGTCATCGAGTCCATGTCCGACAACTACCCAAAACCCGACTCGTGTTACGGCGTCGTATAATTGCGTTGCGAGTTCTTCCTTTCCGCCGGGTTCGTCGAAACGAGAAAGATCGATCTCAACTAGGGGCGCCCAATCCAGTTTCTCATTAGTAGGCGCAGGTCGGCTCCATGGTTTGACGATAGCCTTTTCGATTGGGATTTGTTCTTCTACAGCGGAGGGTGCCATGTTTGTTTTGGGATCGACAGCGACGGTGATGAATACCAGCCAGATATTCTACGCAAGAAGACTAGGCTTATATACTGGATTCAAAGTAAAACTTTGATTGGGGTCTACAATCTACTCTTGCTGTAAATCCTCCGCTCCATACACTTGCTATTGCGAAGATGCGGGGTCTATGGTACCATGGCCGCTTGGGATGGCGTTATACTGTGAAATGGGGCTAAATCATAGTCAATAATACTCCGAGCCAATAGAATGGAAATTTAAGATGTGAATTGTATATTCAGGTTGAACGTGGGTAAATGCCGGAGAGACCAGAGCGGCGATCGTGTATACAACCAAGTGTAAACGCCCAGCACGGGGGGTTTTAGTGACCATCACGACAACCGGCCTGAGTTTCCACTCTAATTATAACACACAAGAATAGGTTGGCTGCCTGTGCGGCTTTTCAGTAGTCTTTACTAGTCTTCTTTGTGGTCTTTTTAGTAGTCTAGATATTTCCCTCGTTATTGGTCCTGTAAGTAGAAGGATAAGAATAACGAGCGGTGAAAGATTGCATATAGGCTGTAATGTACGGACCTGCCAATACCCAGTCCAGAGATTCTAATTTCCGGCCTAAACCCGCCCTTGGCAATTGTTAGGTCTATTCTCAAACAAGGAGATGGACTTAACTCCGGGACCCCAGTATAGTATTCTCCACTCTGATTTAGCTTCTCGCTCACCATCCATGCTCCCCCCTCTCGCATAGTCGGCGAGTATAGTGGGCGAGGGAATTTGGGGTCCTCTTATTCTATTTCTCTAGACAAGCCATTTTGATCACTCACCCGCAGCTCTCCGCCCTCCAGTTACAGATAGATTCCATGAATCCGAGTCTCAACACTAAAAATGACCCATCGCGTTCTTCTCACCGGGGGTAACGGCTTTATTGGATCCCATATCCTAGCCCAGCTTCTTGACTATGGATGTACTGTCTGCTGCACTGTTAGAACCGAAGAAAAAGGCGACAAGATTTTGAAGGACTTTGCCGGGCAGCAATCTCAGATATCGATCAAAATCGTCCCTGATATCGTCGCATCCGGAGCATACCACACAGCAGTACAGGCGACCCCCACCTTTGACACCGTCTATCATACCGCATCCCCTTTCACATACACAAATGTGGAGAGCAATCTTGAGTTCCTCGAGCCGGCGATCAAGGGGACCTTGAACCTACTCAAAGCCGTGAAAGATAATGCCCCGAGCGTACAAAGGGTTATTTGGACCGGTAGCTGTGCCAGTGTGATTGACTACAACAACCTGGTCTCGGATCCGGCAAGGATTTATACAGAAGCGGACTGGAACCCGGTCACATGGGACGAGGCAGTTCACGGCGATCCGTCGAAAGCCTACAGGGCGAGTAAACTCTTCGCCGAACGGGAAGGTATGTCGACTATTCTCAATATTGTTGACGGAGGCAGTACTAACGCAGTCTTCACTACACAGCATGGAAGTTTATGGAAGAAGAACAACCGTCTTTTGACCTGGTCACCTTAACTCCACCGGCGACCTTTGGTCCTTTGCGGCACTCCATCGCAAGCATTGGAGAGCTGAACGAATCTAATTCTCGGTTGTGGAAACTTTGCCTCAACTCAACAAAGGATGCACCTGTGCCGTACATGCCAGTACACACTTATGTCGATGTCCGAGTAAGTCGCCCCAAGTTGCCCAACGCACGCGCTTGTGCTAATATAACTGAAACTAATTTTCTTTAGGATCTTGCAATCGCCCAACTCAAAGCTATGACTGTCCCAGAAGCCGGCAACCAACGGTTTATAGTCTGTGCCAAGCAATTTGACTTCCAGGATGTTTGCGATATTCTCCGGTCGCACTTCGCCGAACTGGAGGAACGCACACCGCTTGGGAAACCCGGGACACGTTCCTTACCAGCTGGAGCGTACGGTATCGATAATTCTAAAGTGAAGCAGTTCTTAGGCCTGGAACCCCGGAGTCTTGAGGACACCGTTTTGGATGTTGCACGTTATATGTTAGATCTTGGACGTAAGGAAAAGCAAGCTCATTCTACCTAGATATGGTGTCATCATTCCACAGTCTACATCAAAGGAAACGTCGAAACAAAAGACAATTACTATGACTCTCATCCTTCTCAGCCCTGCGGCACTTAGGCCGTAGTGTTTTATATCTTGAATAGTAGCGGCCACGAGCCGCAAAATATGATCGAGACTGCGGAAGCTGAAATGGAGTAGTCTCATCCGGAATCACTGGATGCAGAATTTGATGCTTTGTACTAGTCTTCGAAATGGTGTGTGTTGTACTATGGGACTGAATATAGCTTTCAGTCCTTCCCCGTGGTAATACGGTATGCCTAGGGGGAACAGGTTACCTGAGAGGTCGAGATTGTACCTAGACCTCAGCTGCTCCATGAAAAATGAAAGACAGGCCAACTTTGCTTATGACCTTGGGAGTGGATTTAAGGCGAGTGGAGTTTGCCCTACGGCCCCCATTGCTCCACTGCTCGGGTTTAATGTGCGGAGTTTACGGTTATCTCCAACTGCCAACAGGATGATATTTGAAAGTGCCACCCTTATTAAATCTGCTGTAGATATTGTATTACATAGTGCATACGATAATAGAACAAACATATGCCTCTTTTAAGAAATAGCATGCGTGTACCAAATAGGTTTGTAGCCTAGTTAACTATTCAGTGCCTATTTCTCAAGGCATAGACATTATTAACGCTGCGCTCTCTGTGCTAGCAGTCCTCACACACTACTCCTCCCTCACAAACCAACCATCCTTCTACCAACTACCCCTTGCGGATATCATGCGCTATCATTGCGCACTCTTGGTCCATCCCTTATGCTGCCCCCGCCCCCAGCATCTAGAAATTATTGGATGTAGCTTCTAATCCATCCAGAATGCTATGACCGAGGAAGATACTAAGGTGAGCAACGGCCCTCTGAGGTGAAGGCGCAGCCACCTACCAGGAGCCCCTGGTCAGGTGCGACGACATTGACAAAGCATTCTATTGTCCAAGGCGAGCCTTTATGATGAATGCTGGCGAGATACAACCCGAATCCCATACGCCGTTGGGGCGGCCGAGGTGTTTTCCATGGGGCCGAAGCGAACCCCATCCACCACAATCCGGCCTCCGTGAGACCGAGGACGACGATAACGAATCCAAAGGTTGATAGGGATGTGCGTCGTGAAGACGACGATCCCAATCTGCTGGCGGATTAGCCAACGGTCTCCTTTTCCCAAAGACTCCACGTGCTAAACATCAACCTCCTCTCTTCTCCATATTTCCTTCCAATCTTCCATTCCATCTTCAAGAACCTTCGGGCACCCGGTTATCTCCGTGTTTATAATTCCCCCTCAGGTTGTGAACTTGGTTGGTCCAAAAAGAATACCAAAAAAAACTCCTGCATCTGACCTCCCTTCTGAAGCAAAGGCATATATTGAGGAAATTGGCAAGCTAGGGTGGCTAGCCGATAAATCTCGACCGAACATTGCGCTGGCCGTCAACGAGCTTCAACGTCGAGCGGCTGTATTAAGGCAAGAGGACGTCGATGCATTGAAGCAACTAAGCAGATACGTCAAATGGGCGATGAATCTTAGAATACTGCTCAGCAAAGATCGATCCGGATTGACTGGGTACGTGGATGCTTTGTATCATGGCTGCGAAGACGGAAAGAGAACTCAAGCTTTCGTTGTGTACTACGCCGGCTGCCCGATTAGTTGGTCGTTACACAAGGAGGATCTTATTGCAAAGAGTAGTACCTCCGCCGAATACGTTGTTTTTGACGCCGCAGTACGAGAGACAATGTGGTTATTGAGGATACTGCAATAGATGGGAATGATACAACCCCTACCTGTCACCTTGTTGACCGACAGTGACAACGCACATATGATTATGACTACCGACAACTACGCAAAAGTCTTGTGATCACTTGATGTGACCCTGTTTGGCAGTAATTTCAGTAGCCAGCTCTCTTCCTCTCTCTCCTTCTTTTCCCCAATGAATCAACCATCTTAACAAAAGCCCGCCAGCTTCGTGGGGGTATTGATTGGATCCTGGATTCTGGATTATCATGGCACATTTGCACCAACAAAGATCTCTTCATCACATACGAAGAATACGTACCTGGTACTGCCATTGAATGGGATTCAAGCGCTGGCCAGGGAATAACTGCTGAAGGACATGGAGACATTATTCTGCCTATCAGAAAACCGGATCGATCACGACATGAGATGAAGCTTCATTGTGAATACAAGTCAGGTAACAAATTCAACCTATTGGGTTACATCAAGGCCCATAAGGGTCAGGGCATCGAGTGGAGTCTGCGAGACATGTTGGTTAGGCACGACAAAGGAGAAGCAATCGCCTACACTTTCATCGCAAAGAACGTCCCATTCATCGAGCTCGCCCACGAGCTATTCCCCCGTACACTACCTGAAGCCGAGAGCACCGATCTCCGGCGTCGTATACACCACGATTTCCGCCGAGCTCGCTCACCGTCGATTGGGCCATGTAGGAAGCTGCAAAGTACGGATCAACAAGGATAAACTGGGGTATGACATTGGGACGGAACACTATGATTGTGAGCCATGTGGCAAGGGAAAATCCAAGAGAATCGTCTCACAAGATCATCAAGCAAGAGCAACGAAGGTTGGCCAACTGCTGCATATTGATCTATACCCTGTACAGCCCAAAGGCATCGACAATAGGACCAACAAAGTTGATATGGAGTACGCCATGGTCATCACCGATGACGCTTCTCGCTTCCCCTCAGCTATCTGCATCGCTAAGAAAAGCGAGGCATCACTCACTCTCGAAGGATGGACTGAACAATTCAAACAACATGCCGGTTACTACCCCACTGAATAGAGGTTTGACAACGGTACGGAATTCAATCGATTTACCAAATGGGACGTGGCTCGAAGCTAGGATAGCCGGGTTAGGTCCTTGTCTCCTCTATCTGCTTATCTTTTTGTCCGTCCACTCGATCAAATCACATGAATAATAATATTCACAGCGTTTGGGCAATGGCTGAGTAGGGTTTCAAGTTCTGAGCATTGTCCCCCGAGTTAGCCCGGTTGACTATACACTATGTTTTTGAAGAACCTTAAACAGACCTTCAAAGTTCACACTGCTTCAACATAAATCAAATAGAAAGCGAGTTACTAAAGCAATATGATAGAATATCTTGAGGCGTTCTCTCATTCCAAGGTTCATCTTTGCATGATGAAACCAAGTTTGTGCATAGGGGCATTATTCCTGGCCAGGCCATTCATTGATACCCCCATGATTCTAGCCTTTTAGGCTATGCATGCCGCAATATGAAAGAAAAATGGGTAATGAAGGTTCAATCAAACAAGGTTTTAGATCTTTCCGGGATAGGCACATTTGGGGGGGATTATGTCGTGATCCAAACTATCATGGCACCTTGCCCTACCAACCCGTGTCGCCGAGAACGGAGGGGTCCAAGTAACACTCGAGCATAAAGGTATTTCAAAAGAAAATAAGTTAAATTTTGCTTTAGGATAAGGTGAAATTGTTCAAAGCAATTCATCCTCGGGAATCGACAATATGGTATTGGAGAAGCGCGACGAACTGGAAGTAATTACTTCTAGTATACCTTCAACTCCGTCCAATGAGATCAACCGCAATGGCTCCAAAAATGAATATAACGCCAAACTCGAGAAACGGGTGATGCGAAAGATAGATTTCTGGCTCGTTGGATTTTACTCGATTGTATACATCTTCCGCGTCATTGATTCCAGCAACTACTCCAACGCCGCCATCATCAATCTAGAAGCCGGCACTGGAATTAAGAAAGAGCTAGGTTTCAGCTCCTCGCAATGGGCCTGGACACAGTCCATCTTCTCCTACAGCTACCTCTTTTTCGAGCCCACCAACACAATCCTTCTCAAAAGCGTCACGCCTTCGAGATGGATGTTCGTCCTGATATTGTCCTGGGGTATTTGCGCCTGCGCTGCTGGTGCCGCACAGGACTTTCCGGGGATGATGTGTGTTCGGTTTGCAATTGGACTGGCTGAAGCTGGGTTTTACCCTTCTGTGCTCTACCACATGGCATTCTGGTACAAGCCGTCTGAGTTGCGCTGGAGAATTGCTCTTTTCTACTCTCTTGGTCAGGTATCTGGCGCATTAAGTGGCCTGTTGGCATACGCCATTAGTTTTATGGATGGAGCCGGAGGGCTATCGGGCTGGCGATGGCTGTTTATTATCGAAGGTCTTCCAGCAATCGTGTTGTCTGTGATTGCGTTATTCGGTCTTCCAGATTACCCAGAGACAGCCCGCATGTTGACAGACGAGGAGAAAGCTTTTCTCAAGGGGCGTCTATCCTCTTCAGCACCCTCTGGCAAAGACAAAAGCTGGAGCTGGGGGGATGTAAAAGCGCTTCTCTCAAGTCCAACGTTCTACACATTCACGGTCTACTGGATTGGACATGGTATTGGAGGATTTGGAGTGAATTACGCTTTACCTACTGTTATCTACGAGCTTGGTTTTACTACGACCGCTTTATCACAGCTGATGAATATTGTGAGTTTGGATCAATCTAGGCAAACACATCACGCTAACTTACCTCTCAACCAACAGCCTCCCTACGTCGCATGCTTTTTCTTCTTGAATATTCTCGGGTATCTACTACACAAAGGATGGATTAGACCCTGGACCACAGCTGTCGCGAGTAAGCATCAGTCCGAATTGCGCACGAGTTCCCTACTAATAACAAAAACAGTCGAGAGCACGATCATCATCTGCTACATCATCCTGATTACGGTTTCAAACTCAGTCGTCAAATACCTCGCCTTGGTAGTAGCCACCGCTTGTGCCGGGTCTGCATACCCTGTCATCTGGCCAGAACGCATTCGAGCTCTCGAGGGCACAGTGGCCGTGGGAATGGGTATTGGACTGACGAATGCCATGGCTCAGTTTAGTGGTATTGTTGGGCCTCATGTATACAGTGCGGTGTTTGGACCGACGTATCGAGTGTCATACGTTATCTGTCTTTGCTTCCTGTGTGCGGCTATCTCGGGTATTCTGGCTTCGTGGTGGCTTGTCTGGCGGACGGATAAGAAGAATGAATTAGAGACTGGTCTTGAAGAAGATGCATAATCACTCAGTATTTATTCGAGATTGTGTGGCCTGAGAGATATATACATTGAAGAGGGAAACGCCTAAGGATGTATGCTCTCGAAGCACTTCATATCTAGTGGGCAAAATATACTGCTATTTATATTATACGAGTTTGGATATCACCACCTTCTAGGGTGGTTTATAGCTTATAAGTAGAGAATTATCTCTATCTTTATACTTAAGAGTATGGAGCTACTAAAACTCCCTAAAAGTGGTAATATATGGACATTTTCATTTTGTTCTTCTACATTAAAATATAATATTGGAAAGAGGAAATGCTGAGTATAAATATAGGTACCTAAGTTTTAGGCCATTTATGCAAGTCACCTAGTATAGTGATAGGGGATTTATATAAAGTTAAGGTTATTCCCAGCAATAACCCGGGGTAGTGCAGTAGTTAAGAGCAATGTCAAACTTGCAAGGTTGTCATCTTAACGAGCCACAGGCCTGGGTTCGATTCCCCTTGGAACCAAAGTTCGCGGTCTGATGGTCATCTGGGCGATGTATCGCTGGGAATCACCCTCTCTCTTTCTTTTTAGAATAGTCGGATAAGGCCTCATGATATTCGTTTCAGTTCTTTTTGGATGTTCTTTTCAGATCTCTGTTTATATGTTGATACCCTGGAAAAACAATCTAAAATTAAGCCTTGGAGGCCAGCAAGGATTGAACGTAGTAAATATTGTGAGTATATAAACCTGAATATCATATCTCCAGACAGCCAAAGCAAACAACTTCAGATCCTCTCACCCGTGACCAGTCTCAACAACGTGACGTGCTGTCTAGCATACAAGCTGTCTCTATTCAGCTTTTCCTTTTACCACGTCTCTCTTACTCCTCCTCATCAACCTTTCCATCTCACATATCTCACCACATTGATCGCTCATCCCACAGCACGTTGAACTTTAAAGACCTGCTAATCTCGCTTTGCTTAGCCCCCCACTCTGACAACCATGCCGCACACGGGTCCCATGGACTTCCAGGCCCTCATCCTGTGTGGCCCTGGAGGTTCACTCAACACATTCACCTCCAGACCCGAGGAGTATCCAAAGTGCCTCATCCAAGTCGCAAACAGACCCATGGTATTCTATGCCATTGACTTTTGCAGACGATCAGGTATTACTGGTAAGTCCCAATCCTCTCGCTGTTTCTCGACCTACCTTACATCGAATTAAATTGGCTAATTGCATCCTAGATATTACGTTGATCACGCCTCCACTGTCCTTCCCTCCCCTTAGGGCCGCCTTGGACCAAAATCCATATCTTACAAGGTTCTACTCGCCCTCGGTCTCGGTTGTCGCACCAAAAGACCTCGAGATGACCATGGGAACCGCCGAGCTACTCCGCCTCCCTGAAGTCCAGAGATGCATAACCACCAACTTCCTCCTTCTCCCCTGCGACCTCATCTGTGATATCCCCGGCCAATCAATTATTGAGGCATGGATTGCCAATCAGTGGGTCCTAGAGGGTAACAACGATTTTAATGGGGTTCATCCAACTACTTCGTACTTCGATCGTCCGCTAGAAGCTCGCTCTGGGGGTCTGGCTGTTTACTACCAAACAGAAAACCGAGAGGAGAGCATCCAGAAAGAAGCCACTGATTTCATAGCTGTCGCCCCGCTCCAGCAGCACGAAGCACCCGTTGTCCCTAGTCCCGAGGGCTCACCAATCCCACGATTCGGCCTCTCCAAGCTCCTGATGTCAATGCCAATGGATACAATCAAGGAGAAAATGAAAGAAGACAAAGGCCTACTCGTTCGCCATTCCCTCGTCAAGAATTGTCCCCGCATCAGAATGCTCACCACCTTCCGCGATGCCCATGTTTACGTCTTCCCCCACTGGGTCAAAGATCTAGTCCGCCATCAGAAAAGACTGGAATCCGTCAGCGAGGATCTGGTCGGCACCTGGGCCAAGTCAGCATGGCAGAAAGGTCTCGGCGACAAGCTAGGGTTGACGAAGAACTTCAACGAAAACACCACCGGCGCCCAGGAGCGAGAGCTTACACCCGAAAGCAGTCACACTGGTGCATTCGTCGATAAAGTTATCGACATCAGGGATATGAGCACTACCAGAGCTCGTTCAAACTCTGACATGCAGCTAGATCAGTTTTATCCATCTACCGAACTGCCGCAAATGCTAGCTTACGTCCATCGAAGCTCAACCCCATTCATCCGACGAGTCGATAACACAGGCGTTCTTCTTTCAACCTCCCTTCTCCTAGCGAAACTTCCTTCTATCGATGAAGTAGGTCGCAAGGCAGCGTCGCCTTTTGCCCACGCCCATAAAGTTGCTTACCCCGAAGGTGTGGATTCGCCAAGCAATGTTACGAAGAAAGATTGTCTGCTCGGTGAGAATGTGATTGTTGCGCCTGGTGCTGTTATTAAGGAGAGTGTGATTGGTGCAAACTGCCGGATTGATGGCGCTGCCCGTATCATTCGTTGTGTTCTGATGGAAGGTGTTGTTGTTGAGACCAGAGCTGAATTGACCGGGTGCGTGATCGGTCGACGAGCCCAGATTGGTCGTGAATCTGTGCTGAGGGGGTGTGAGGTCCAGGATGCTAATGTTATTCCGAAGGGGACGAATGCTAGAGATGAGAAGTTTATGGTTTCTGAGTTGTGTGTTTAGGGGGGGTCGATGATGATGATGATGATGATGATGATGATGAATTCATTAACCCGATGTAGCTCGCTATTACATACATGCTGCTATGCGGGAGTAGCGTCCCCAGAGCCTGCTCTTTGACGACAAATAATGGTGCATCCCCAGTATACAACCACCCTGTATGCAGGATGTACTCGGTTTCCCGAGGTCCCGCAACCTGAATTGTAAGGCCACAAACCGGCCGGCATAATGCAAACAAGACAAAAGAAATTGTAAAGAAAGTCAATTCATCCGTAGATGATTCCCGCATTCCCCGCGGCGCAGAGTGTCCCCTTCTCTCTGCAATGCACCTTTCACTCCTTCACTTCTTCCTCTCTCCACCTGGCTCCCCGAGTCACCGAGTCCCTGCATCACCAGGACTGCCAGGTATGCATCACTCCGGCAGGTCGTACACGAACAGATTCGGATCGCGACGCCATGCTTCATCTTCTTCGCCGGCAACGTACGTTGTTCTCCATGTGCGTTGTTGTGAGGTGACATCGGCGGACCTAGCGTCATGCCACTGTGTTGTGCTTCCTATTTCTCCAGCACTCACAGTCTCTTGAATTGGTTTTGTTTTTGTTATTGGATCAAGATGATCCTCGTCCCCTGCCCCCTTCTCCTTCCCCGTAGCGACCGAGTCCACTGACTGAAACTGTCCCAGGAGTCCCGTCGCGATCATGAACTTCGCCACGATCGGCGCTGCCTTCGATTCCCTCAACATCTCCTCCTCCCCGAGCATCGTCGAGACACCCGCTTCAAACAATTCCTCCACCATATCTGCCCGCAGTTCCTCCAGGAGTGGACATTCAAGCAGGACGTGTCGTACACTCTGGTTTCCTAGGTCGCATTTACACCGCGGTGAGTCTGTCTTCTTGATTTTGCACAGGTACTCGGCCAATCCGATAATGCCTGTGCGTAATTGGATCAAAACTGATGTTGTCGCTTTCCGCAGTCCCTTCCAGTAAAGCAAATTTGATTTGTTCGGAACTTCGATCAGCCTCCGAGTCCTCCGCGCAGTCCTCCTTGTTCCTCCCTTTGTCCACTCCTTCTCCCACGCGATTGTCGATTCCTGTTTTACACTCTTGCTCGCTGCGGCGGCAAGCCGGATAAATCTGTTATATTGGTTTGCTTCTCGGGTGGTGGTAGCTGCTGTTTTTGCAAGCATATCGACGATCTCGTTGCCTGGGATGCCTTCGTGGGCCGGGATCCAGCGTAATTCAACCTGGATCCCCTCGCTGTCGCTCCATTCCAGCAAGCGGAGGCAACCTTCTAGGTATACCTGGCCGGATGGCATCCTCGGATTCCGGATAGCTCTGAGAGCAGCCTGGTTATCTGTAAAGATAGTTGCTCCCCTCTCTGCTAGGCGGTCCCGCCAGCTATTGTTATCGTTCGTGGATTTTTCCTTGATGATTTCCAGTGCCATCTCAATAGCACGTAGCTCGGCTGCGTACACCGTGGCATCATCGTCAGTCCCCATATTGCACCGCCTTGACTCGTCCTGGACAGTCGGGTAAACTGGGTACACTGCTGCTCCAATACCACCCTGATACCCGCTGCCATCTGTATACAGTCGTACCGGTGCGTATAGTTGGTTGACTATCCTATCGTGAGTGGTTGTTGCTTGCTGTCTGTCTTCGATGTGAACCTTTGGTGGCTTGCTCCATGGTGCTTGGATGTATGCCTTTCTGCTCTCCCAGTCCCCGCCAAGAGATTCCAGGAGTGGCATTAGGCATCCACCCCTTTTCCAGGACTGAGCCTCCATCGGTGTCCATCCCCCTTTTTGTTTTTGAATGTGGTTTCTCTCTTGCAGCATCGTTTTCGGTACCGCATATCTTGGTCCTGTGCGAATGCGTATAGCAGTCAATCGGACTAGCCGGTCGAGCTGCTGTTGTATAGGTAGTAAATAAAGTTCAATATCCAGTGCTTCTCTCGCAGTCGTCTTAAAGGCCCCGCTCATCAAGCAGGCAGCCCTTGATTGGACGCTTGCAAACTGTCTGATGTAGGAGTTCATTCCCCTAGCCGTTGTTGTAAGCGGGGAATGCCAGGCCGCTGCTCCAAAGAGCATCTGCGGAATCACTACTGCCTGGTAGATCGAGCGTATCGCGGAGAGAGACGCCCCCCAGGTAGAGCCAGTCAGGCCTCTCAATGCCTGCAAACTAACCCCTGCCTTAGCAAGCATCTGCTCTCGGTGTTGTTGGAACGTCAGCCCTGGGTCTAGCCAGACCCCGAGATACCGCTCAGCCGTTGTGGTGGCCTGTACCGTAGTACTCGGTAGTACTAACGGTGTATGCCTCTCCCCTCCCTGGCCTAGGCCTGGATCTAGATCCCCCCGGGGATCCGGGTTGACAAAGTGGATTAGTGCGTATTTCTTGGGGTCAAATACTGATGCGTGCCTGGCGGCCCAGGCGTCGGCATGCTGGCAAGCCCTTTGCAGTTTGGAGATATTTTCTTGCTCGCTTTTCCCCGTTACGATGAATGCCACATCGTCAACCCAGGCGCTTGTTTTCACCCCTTCACATCCGTCTACTAGGTCTGCATTGTAGATCAGGTAGAGGATTGGGGAGAGAGGTGAACCCTGTGGAATACCAGTCGGTGTTAGGATGCTTGCCGATACCCCTTCTGGCATCCGTATACAGGTGCTTCTCCCCGTAAGGAATGCTCTAACCCACGGCACCAGCCAGCCTAGCCGCCGTTTGTGGAGATTGTGCATCAGCCTCTTATGGGACACATTGTCGTACGCTCCAGAGACGTCAAGCATCAGTATGCTTGCTACCTTGCCGTATCCCCATGCTCGTCGTACTCGGCCGATGATCCCCTGGATGGCATGGTCGACTGAGATGCCTTTCCTCCCGCCAAGATGCGTATTCGGGAGCAGTTCGCTGGTCTCTACCGCATAGCTGATCCTCCGGGCAATCACTGCCTCGAGGAACTTGCCCAGTGTATTGAGAAGCGCAACTGGTCGGTATGACTTTGCTAGCTGGTAGTCACGTTTGCCAGCCTTTCGTAGGACCACTGTAATCGATTTCTGGAAGTGGGAGGGGTTGGTTCCGATCCGTACGCAGGCGTTGTATATTCTTGAGATAGTACCGAGTACTGCCGGGATTTCAATCAGCTTATGCCATAGTGAGTTCGGCAAGCCGTCTTCTCCTGGTGCTTTGTTTGGTGGTGACGATTTAACTGCCTGTGAGATTTCCTGGTGTGTGATTTCTGGGAAGTGAATTGGCTCCGGATGATTGTTGTCGATGTTGATGTCGGAAAGATCTGCCGGTGGAGGTACTGGAAAGAAGGCCTGCTGGAACGCAGCTGCTTTCTCTTCGACTGTCTCTGCTAGTCCTTCCGATCCTGGTATCTTGATCGACGGGGTGATTCCCTTGTCGTACGCCCCCTGCCTATTTCTCGCCCATTTATTCATCCTCCACATACCGGCTGGGCCCTCCTCAATAACCTCCTGTACCTTACGGCGGTGGTAAAGACGGAGGGCGGTTTTTATCAGTCGTGACTTCCGGTTTCTTGCCGCGTTATACAGCTCTTTGTCGTACGGGTCCCCTGATCGTTCGTGTCGTCGACGGAGGCGTCGTACCTCTTTGACTGCCTCCTGACACTCCGGTGTAAAGCTGGGGTTTGCCCACTGGGATGGGATCGCCCAGGGCGTAGAGATGTCTACCGCTCCGGTAATGATTTTCATAAATGCCTGGCACTCAGTCTCCACATCGTCGGCTGTTGTGAGGTTAGTATTAATGAGTTGGTTAACGTATTGTTCGACGAATTCCGTCAGTTTCTTGTCGTCCGTGGCCTTCCAGTTCCTTCTCTTAGGTGGTTCGTACGGCGGTGTCACGATGTCAATCGTCGTTACTACCGGGTAGTGATCCGATCCATGATCAGTCCCGATCCGGCATTCAATCACTCTCTCTATCAGCGAATTACTGACGAAAGTAAGATCAATAACAGACGCTTGCTCGTTCCTCCGCCACGTCGCCGTCCCTCTCTCCGTCGTCATCCCCATATCTCCAAGAGCGTCAAGTAGCTGTTCGGCGGCAGCGTCCTCTTTAACCCCGTCTCCACCCCACATCGGGTGGTGTAGGTTCAAATCGCCTACCACTATATGTTCGGCTTGCGCTCTCTGGGCCAGTTCTTTGCCAAGCTGTTTCACCGTCTCGCCGTCGTCGTTGTTATATATATTGTGCACAAAGAGGTCGGTCCACCCTTCTTGGTGATCCCTTCGCAGCTTCAAAAGTTGGTATCCCTTTAACACCGTTTTACACGACCAGGTCCCTGGATCGATCTTTTTGGAGACAAATAGACAGGCTCTGGCCCGTTCTTCACCCAACTCCTTCGGAAAGACTAGCTGGTGGGTTGCCTTGTTTGGGTAGTGAGTTGTTTCTGATTGGGAGCTTACCCAAGGTTCCTGGATTGCAATAACGTCTGCCTTTTGGACTGCTTTATCCGTCAGAAACGAGGCCATAACTGGATAGGCATTGTGTGCGTTGTATTGAATCACTTGGAAGCGATTCATTAAGACGAGATCGTGTTGTTGGTGTCTGTTTCGGCAGCGTCGCTATGCTCTGACGCATCATGGAATTCTTCTTCCTCCTCTACCTCGATGACCCTTGGCTTGACTGTTTGGTATCGGCGTACCATCTTGGTAACAATACTGGATGGTTGCTCCCACTGCTGGTCTTCCTCCATAACATCTGCCGGCGCCACGATCCTCCTCTTCTTATGCAGCTGCAGTTGTCTCTCTGGATCTGTCATAAATTGGGCTGGTGCCTGGTTCTGGGAGCGTAGTGAGCGAGCTGACTGGCTTGCCACAATGGCTGATTCAGCAAGGTCTTCCGGTATAGTAGGTAGATCGTCATCTTCCGATGTCCTCGATCTAGTCCTCATAGCGGGACCAGCAACTGGCCCCTTCCGTCGAGTCTGTTTCACTGGCTTCTCCGTGCCAACGTCTGTATACAGCCTCCGTATCTCGCTTGGCCCAGGAATCGGGATTCGGTTTGGGTTTGTTTTCGTCACAGTTCGTCGCGGCACCGCCGCCGCTTGCTGCTCTATGTCTTCTGCCGGACATGGTACGGTTACCATTTGTCGTGCAACCTGTTGCGGTGCGTGAATTGAGGTATCAAGTCCCTGTTGGGACTGGGAGGTAGTGGTGCTGCTCTTTGCAGCCTCCCTTCGAAAGTGAAGTGGTACACGGTGGTAGAGGGGGATGTTGGCTAGCGCCAATCTTGCCTCTTCCTTCGCTGCTGTTCTCACTTCGCAAGCATCACTTGTTGGCCTATGGCCTGCGCCACAATTTGCGCATTTGATTTCGACGATATCACCTTGCTTAGAACACTCCCAGGTCGGGTGTCCCTTCGCGCAGTGGCCGCACTGATACTCGTTTAAACACTGTGAGTGAACGTGTCCTGGTTTCTGACACTTAAGGCATAGCTTCGAACGGCCCTCTCGGCAAAAGCGAGTAGTCTGGTGCACCTGGTGCTGCCAGAGCGTACCCTGCGTGATTGCTTGGTTTGCCGTCACTGGGCTAGTGAATTCAATTACAATTGAACCCTCCCGGCGCTTACCCGGCTTGATCAGCCAGCCAAGATGAAGAATCTCGACCTCCTGGGAACCACCCCACGAATGACTATTCTGCCGGGTAAGCTCTTTCGCCATGCTCTCCATCGACTCCGGCGTCAGCAACATCGTCTTCGTATCGATTCCACGTGCTACCACCCCCCACGTCGGCTTTCGTACATGTGCCGCCGGGCCGAATGACTTCAACCAGCCGTCCGCATGTTTTCTCAGCAGCTCCGCACCGGAAGCGCTGTTCGCTGTCATCTTCACGTCTCCGGAGGGGAGAACCTTTGCCGCCACGAAGTAGCAGCCGCCTCCAAGGGGAGCACTAGCCTTCTTCCGTGCAGCCTGCTCACGTGTCCTCTCGGCCTGCTCGACGATCTCCCTTGGTGTACGCCGACGTAGGGACTCACGGGTATCGCTATCACGAATTTTCACTATAATCTCTCGGTCTTCGCGGAGTTCAGCTGGCGAGACCCCAACCGAGGATGAGCCGTTGCTGCCGGTTCTCGGGAGAGACGGGGGAGGGCCCGATCCAGTCCCCTGACCCCATTTCTGGAGCCGAGCCCAGAAGGCCGCTGAATCGTTCGAATTGGTCGTTTGCGTAGACGGCGACGTCGTTGTCTTGATCGCCGTCGTCGCTTGTACAATGGTTTCCATTCGCTGGTCGAGTCGGTCGAGTGCTTGCTGCACTTTTTCCATAACCTGTACCTGCGGTTTGTCCCCCTTCGGGGAGTTTAATGCGTACTGCTCGACGGCCTTGACAAAGTTAATTATATATAACTCACCAATTCCGTCGTTTTCCATGTTTATTAGCACCTTTCTGGCACCCTGAGCGAGCTCATCCATGGTACCAAAATGGTTGCGTGGTTGTTTGGGCGCTCTTGAAAACTCAGTTTCAGGGGGTGAATCTGGTTTTCTTCCACCACCGGCGACAGCCATCCTTCAATGCCTACAAAAATAGGATCAAAAGATAGAGCCGGAAGTTAGATAGAATATGAACAAATTTTGAGAGCCGTACGGCCCTTGGTTGGCGAGATAGAACAAAAATTAGATCTGAGCAAAAAGAGTTGTTTTTTTGTCGATGATGATGACCCGTCTATTCACTACCAACTGGTGTGTTTGTTAACAAAGTGAAATTGCAGCCGAGTAAACAGAAAAGAGCAAAAACAAAAAACAAAAACATTTGATGATCGAAATGTATGTCTCCCTTGTATCTGATGGGTTGAGTAGAAAGACGAGGTATTTCAATGAACATCTCGCTGTACACAGTGTAGAGCAATCCATAGCGACAGTCATCCCCCCACAACTCTCTCCGGTCAACAGACGTGCAAACACATTTATTGCCGTACTAACAAAGGCCACAACCGGTTAAATCTAACAATATTCAACCCAAGCATCGAGGTTCATGTTCTTGATGACAGTCGAGAAGTTGTCGGCGTTAGGCGCGTTGCAGGCCGAGGACTTCAACGTGGAGGAGAGAACAGCCCTGGCTCGGAGCTTGTGGTGACCGTGACCGTATTGGTGTTTTGGCTCCTTGGTGGCATCGGGATTGGTGTCCTCCTCTTCATCCTCCTCATCCTCCTCGTCATCTTCATCGGCCTCGTCATCAGCAGCAGTGTCAGTACTTCCAGTCTTGGTAGCATCGGCGTCTGTACTGGTTGCAGCAGCCGCGGCAGAAGTAGAAACAGGGGTAGCACTGGCAGTGGAAGTAGCCTTACTGTCAGTTGCAGTCTCGACAGCCGAGCCAGAAGTATCATCAGAACCACGAGCCTCAATAGTCTCCCCAGAATATTCAATATGGAAAACCGGCTTATTGACTTTCGTAAATGCAGCATAGGTCTCACACTCGTTATACTGAGCACACTGCTCATTAATCGACCACTGCATCTTATCAATAACAGAGCCAATAATATCACCGCCATTCTTCAAGCCGATAGACATGCCACGAGAATGAGACTCAGCCGCCAGGAAAGTCAAGAAATCAACCGAGTCTGCCTCCGTCAACCCAAGACCATTCTCATTCCCATACGCATCAATGTTATCCGGGTCAACGCCATCACAGCCCTTCTGCTTTGCGATATCCAGCCGCGAGCTCATGATTGCACGAACGCTACTCGATTTGATGTTCAGCCACCGCTCACCTGGCCACTCGTCGAGGTTGCTGCCGAAGTCTGCGGTGTCGAACTTGCTAATGTCCGGGCGCCAGTCTTCGTATGTACCAGCCGAGAAGTAGCAGATGACTTTGCGGCCTTTGTTCTGGAGAGTGGTGATTGTCTCGGCGGTGTTGTCGAAGAGGTCGATGTCCCATACGTCGGCGTCGACGGTGGTGTCTTCGACGGTCTCAATGAGTTGGATTTGCCATTTGACTCCGGCTGCTGGTTGCCAGATGGTGGGGGTGCTGGTGCTGGTGATGTCGCGCTTGGACATCTTCTTCTGATTGTTTCCAGCTCCGAGCTCAGCTCGAAGGTCCATCCCGATGGCAAGGAAGAACAGACCTAGAACGCAAGAGACGATGAGCTTTCTCTTGGCTGCTAGGACCTGCCAGCCTGAGGTTTGGGGAAAGTTCATCATTTTGGTAAAGTTTATTCAAGTTGAAAGGAGTGTAAGAAAGGAATGTGTTGTATACAAAGGAATGGATAGACAACTTGAATCCAGCAAGTGTCAGGAAAATGAGAGACTGAATGATGGCGAGGATAGACCGGGAGACATCATGAGTAGATATCTAGTACTTATAGTCCTATGTCAGACTGGCATATGGCCCCCATATCCCTAGGCCCTAAACAAGAAAGTTCGTTTTTGGTATGGTCTAGTGGTAAAATGGCTGTATTTTTCCAACATCCTAGATATGCTGCTATGAAGGATTCGGTGCATATCCTGGCTCGCGATGTTTCAAATTTCCACATATGAAATCGAAGGTATAAGGCTGGGGATCGCCTAAAATGGCCGAAGCGCTAGCGGGGGGACGTTAACCGAAGCCAAGCAAACCGAAAGCCCCATTATTTCACAGATCGGGCAGTAGGTGTGATAGTTTCGAGCAAACGGGAAATTAAATTGAGGATCAATCCCGAGGGTGTGGGAAAGATGAAACGACCGCCAAGAAACGCCTCGCGCTAGATGGAGTCCGTTCATTTGCGGATATCCTCCCTTTGAGCGAAGTCATACGGAGTACAATCTGACTAGATTGATTGGGCCCAGTCAAATCCTTTAGTGTCAATATGTTCCAATCGGATGGTTCGGTAGCTCTCGTATGATGTGGTCTGTCATTAATTTGACACAGGTTGAGATCTATACTCCGTAGTGCGATGCCAACTCAATTTCCACCTGAGATATGGAGTCCGTAGTATCCGAAGTTCCGGATTTGAAAAGGAAGGATGCATATTGAAATGATCTTAAGAATAAAAACATTCTCTAATAACAATACACAGTAAAACAGTTTAGCTTATATACTCGTAGTCCTGTGAAATGCCCAAGACATCGTCATATCAGATGTTACTACCTATCACCCCCAGTGATCGACCCAACGTAAACATTGAAGTTATAATAAACACAGCTATCCTTAACAGCCAACCCCCCCTGACCACTCAGAATCGTCTGTCCATCGCGATTCACCGTGAAGGACTGGGCCCCAACCCCCATAGTCACATTCGAAGTAACAATCCCCGCCGGAACATCAATGCTAACAGGGACATCATTCCCACTGTGCACAGTCAAGATAGCCGGGCTCGTCAACATAGTCGCGACAAAGATGCTATCGCTGAGCATGTCGGCACCCATTGGTGCTGAGAGGCTATCACCAGTGCACACGACGCCCTTAGGCGTAGGTCGGTACCAGTACACGACTTCGTCGGCTTCCACGGTAGGCGTTTTTGCACCGGATTTGTAGGCTGCAATATAGGGCTTGAATAGGTTGCGCCAAGCGTCGTGCGGCATATTTTCTGCCCACTGGGATGACCCGTCGTCGCTGTGGTGGGCTGAGTACGGGCCGATGTAGTGAGATTCGCCATAATCTGTATGACTGCGGTTAGGAGAGTTTTCTGAGGGATTTCCCGGGAATATAAGGTTAGCGTACCATTCCATGTGATAATCTCAATCAGGTCCGGCTGAAGGGAAAGCATTTGCTCCCAACGTAGTGTTGGCAGATTCTCGCAAACGAAAACCCAGTTTTTGGTGTTGAAATGCGTTGAGAACCAGGGTGAGACGGCTATCATCGAGTCAGTTTACTATTCAACTCAGAAACAAGAACTGTATTCTAAGGGTTACTAACGAGCCATATAAGTTTTCCCCGCAAGGAAATGAATAAATCTATCATCCCAGACGGTAGTCATCGGCCCTGGGATGATACTATTTCCCCCATCGGTAGGCCAAGCCAACCACGAGAACGCACCATCAGCGCTTTTAGCAGGGCCGGTGGTAGCCTCGGCCGGATCTTGGAGATTTGGCAATGCGTAAATGCGATGTGGCGTACCCTGCTTCACTGCATCCCAATTGAAACTGTCTCCGACAAAGGTACTTACTACCGCGCCTCCCTTGTATTGCATCTGCGCTGGGTGACCTGCATATAGTTTCGTGTATTCTGTGATCTTTGCGACATCCCCGTTGGTCCAATAGGCAAAGTCGAAGGAGATGAATACTTTGAAGTTGACTTGTTGTGCTGCTTCATAGGCTAGGGCTAGTTGGGTTGGTGTATAGCTGTCTATGCTTGCGCAGTTCAGGGCGAATGCGTCGATGCCGATGGATTGGGCTGTCGTCATGTCTTCTTTCCAATCTGACAGCTGGTAGTCTTTCACTATACCGACCTAGGTTCATGGGATCTATGTCAATGATGGGGGATGGAAAGTAGTCAGGTGCTAGAGTGCTAACCATGAAGTGGGCGAAGACATATTTGTCTGACGCCTGAGTCAACTCTGAATCGGGAGTTGGGGCTGCTAAAGCTAGGAGGATATGTGCCAATATGGCAACAGCACTAAAGGGAGATTTCCAAATCATAGTCGATAAATTTATAAGTTAATTTTCTTCATAAGGCGGATTTCCGAGCTCCCCTAACAGATTATATAGTTCTTCGTGAACTATATCATACAATATTGTACTTCCCAAAACGTATGAACCCGAAAACAAACAAAGCGAGACAAATGAAATACCAATATAAACCTTGGATAATAACTTCAACGGCGAGTATAAAACTTGTTTCCTTTTGCCCGCAGAATATTGTAACACCCGACATTCCATCACATCCACGTGAGATTGTGTAGTATTCGCGGGTTTCCCCTGTGATTCAACTTTTTGCTTTTTGCTTTTTGCTTCTGCAGCATATGGTATCGCTGGACTGTCCAGTGCCCGTCTATCACGTTCGAGAAAGGGCTTCAATGGGGGGCTTCAATGGGGGTTTGAAATGCTACAGTAGTGCTGAGTATCACAGATACTATGCTCAAATCAGGCTTCATACGCCAGCTGATCGAGAAAAATGCATGCATTGGGCATATGAAAATGTTGGGTACAACTCGAATCGAGGATTAACACCGATATCGCTGTTAAAAGTACTTCGGACGGATGGCGGACCCCCTTACCTGAGGCCTTCTGCTCGTGGCCCATGGCCCATACGCATGATTGAATTTCGAAATGACGAAATAAACAATCACGGGGGAAATCGTCTTCCGCGGAGTGTTATTCAACTCGCTATATTATGAGAACATGAAATATGGGCTTCGTCATTGTGCTTCAAGAGGGTAGCATCTGGGTTCATTGGCGCTGGAAAGCTGGGCCAATCACTATCTTTCGACAGTTTGGTTACCACTTAGACAAGAAGGTTCTCCAATTGCAAAAGAATGAATGCCTTATAGCTTCTGACAGAGAAAAGGGTGTGATGAGGATATTCATATTGCACTTCTGACGGATGGTAAAGGGCAGGAACCAAATAGGATAGTGCCAGATCCCTGATATTGAAACCATGGAAGCAGAGAGAATGATATATAACAAGTTGGATCTGAGACATAGGTAATCCAAGGAGGGTTCTAGATCATGACGTTCATCGGAGATTGCATTCCACGGAGATTGCATTCCACGGAGATTGCATTCCATAGTGACCTGCATATCCAGGCTTGTCTAGGTATGCAGCCCTAATTGATTCGGGACTGTTTGCACTAGACCCGTTGTCATAGATAGCCCTTGCATAATTCATGGCTCGGCCCTTGCTCGACATTCTCACCCAAGTAACTAGTCATTATTATTATATCTATTAGAGATACAGTAACGCGTGCAGGTACATTGGGACCCGAAGATTATAACCTCCATTATAGCAACAACATTGTCAATATGGCACAAGATAACATTACTAATTCTTTTTCTAACATTCGTGACACGTTAAAGTTTCTTCCAAGAACGCCGTGTATATAAAGACCGAAAGAAAACCCACTACATAGTCAAGACAATAACTCTAAAGCCTTTGCACGATCAACGAATCCCACCGCAGCATCTTCAAAAGTCTTCTGCGCTTCGCTGTGACTAGCTACCAGAACAGCAATCTCAGGCTCGATCGTGATCTCCTGTGACTCATGACCGGGACGAATAAAGTAGTACTTATCCCGATGATAAGACCATTTTCTGAGATAGATCTGGAGGTCATTCGAGGCGAGGTTGTTGGCCGTGCCGAATAGTTCAGTTTTCCTGATATCGGAGGGCGGTGGCACCGCAGGAAATATGATATGGGCACTGCTAGATGACAAGTCTGCGTCTGAATCTATGCTTTGTAAGCATTTGTTCACGGCTTTGGCGAAATTGCGGATCCACTCAATATGCGGGAGGATACCCTCCCCAGCACCGCTGGTTCGGTCGATATAATCTACCACTGGTAGTGCCGAGGATATCATGTCCAGGAAGGCGGCAAGCATAAGTAAAGTTGGAGGACTTTGAAGACGATGGCGGCGGGAGGCAACCACAGCCATTGCTTGACAGGAGGCTCGGCATACAACATCGATGATATCAATGACAGAAGATACACAGGCCGCATCCAGAGTGTCTATGTTACACATCAGGTTCTTGAATTCCAGCGTGATGGTCTGGATGATGGGACGGCTGAGAATCCAGGCAGCACGGTTGGGAAGCGTAGCTTCGAGATACGCCGGAAACACACATTGCAAGAGCACAGCGCGGAGAGTGGGTTTGTCATTGTCCCCCGCTTCGTATGTGTTTTTCATCGATGTGTGCAACTGGTCGACCAGGTAGCTCTGTTGGCCGTCAATGGCGGCGCGCTCGGAAATGCTCTGAACGAACCCAGTCAAGGTCTGAATCTCTTTGCTGGAAGATAACTTTGACTCGTAGCGCTTGAGCTTCGCAACAATGTAGCGTGGGTCGGTAGACGGCAAAGGGAACGAAGCAGGGTCCGTGAAGAAGGGGTCGATGGGTTTGATGTCGCTGGTATGTTGCTGAAGGAAACCGATGACGCGTTGCACGAACTCGACGTATTCTCCTTGAGCAGCCTGCGCTGTTCCGTTACCTAGCTCTTGGTAGTTGTTTTTCATAGACGTCATCACCCGCTGAAGCATCTCGGAGTACTCTTGTTTTGTCACAGAGAAGTTCCGACTGCCAGAAAGTTCCATGTCCTGGAGCTGCTCACGCATATTAGACGATAGGCTCGAGAGGAGAGATAGTCGCCGAGAGCCAATTTCTTCCAATGTGATTGTATACCGGCCAACCTTATCCTTGGAGAACGGAAGATTTCCAAGCAAGGGATCTGTGGGACTTCCGTTCAAAAGCGCCTCCGTGAGACGATGTTGAAACTTCAACATCGAGGAGCGCTCGACCAGCGATGACATCCACATACTCATAACTTGGATTCGGCAATCAGAAACAATCTGCGCATCCTTTTCGATGCATGCCGCAAGGAACAGCGGTGCGAATTTTCTTGTCTGGACTGTTTGTCGAAGCCGTGTCCAGGAATCATCGCCGAACTCGCTCAAATAATTGTCCCAATTTCGGAGGCCATGGCGAATGAGAACCTGCGCGATTGATGTCCAGCATTCTACCACGTTGAGAAGAATCGCATCCTCTGGACAGTGGTCCTCGCCAAAGCAGTTCGAAACGAGACGAGATACAATCGGATGGAAAGCCTTCTCCACGTGTTCAATACCCTCGCTTGGGGAAGTTTGCTGGTCCCAAACAGCCTGAATGGCATCCCAGTCACCGAACTCCTGACTGTCCTCATCAGTATTCACTGCCGCAGGAGCATCTGGTGTGCATGTAGCTGGAACGTCTTTCTGGGTGTACGCAACCAGGACCTGCAACGCCTCGGATACAACGACGTTCACGCGCGGGAGCTTGGGGTTGAAAAGTGCAAGGATAGACTCGAAAGGAGTTCTCAGAACAAGTCTGTGTGCATGCTCCAGTTTCGGAGCCAGTTGCACAGCAATCCGCAGCCCGCCAAGCGCATTGCTCAACAAGGTCTCGATCTGCCGCTGGTTCTGGGAGATCGTGCGTTCAACAAGCTGTTGAGAAACCCGATTGTCGCCTGTGTTTTGAGCTTCGATCTCTTTGCGAGCATATGAATGTTGTTGCTGCAGCTCCGTGACGAAATAGCCATACCAATCTCCAAACGGATCGAGCCCCGAAACCTCTTCATCCGTAGAAAGCTTGAATCGAACAAGCCTTGACCATGAGCGCAAATTGATACTGCACGCTTCGCGATGTGAAGTGGCAGGATGGACCAGATTGCGTATCGTCTCTAGTCGAGGGCGACACCCATCAGGAACAGCCCAGTACAAGGTGCTAAGAAGATCGTGGTGATTTCTTAGTGCATCGAGGTCCTCGTGCTGTAAGGGCTGCTCTTTCGGGTATACGCGGCCATGGTTTGGCAGAAGACGCCAGGCAAAGTTTCGAATCTTTTTCTTGTCATATCTCTTTGCCAAGAAGCGGAGGCCACCTGCTACGATCTTGAGAAATGTGTGGAAACACGGTTCCCCCACTCGGGCATCCAGAGAAGGATTGCTATCAAGTTCGTCAAGAAATGAAGGTGAGCCACGAGCTTCCTCAAGTTTCAGGTTGTGCAGGGTATTCTTAGCGAAGAAGTCGAATAGCGTGTCCAAGACGGGCTTGCATTCTCTCCATCCCCAGGAATTGATAAGCCGATGACATCTGAGGAACAATGTTCGACAGTAGCTGTTGTAAGAGATAGGTTGTGCCTTAGAGTTGGACTCGAAATGGTCCAGGGCTGGGGCGAGAAGCCGTTTGGCTAATTTCCAATTGTCATTGGCAGCTGTCAACTGATAACCAGGGCGCGCAATCCCAAGCAGATCTATTTCGTTGAGGGGCAAGACTGTAAAAATGCCACGCCATCCATCCTCCAAATTGCCCACGTCCCTTTCATTGCGAATAAGTTCATTGTTGAAAGTCTCAAGCTGAAGATCTTCAAAGAAGTCCTTGTAGTTGTCTGAGCTGCGTAGAAGATGTTTGGTGACAACGTAAGCCTCTGTCGATGGATACTCATCGCGAATCCCCGACTCACGGCGTTCAGGCTCGTTGTTTTCCTTGAACAATACTTTGAACTCAGAAGCACCGACCTTGGACGTGATCAACCCTGAAACGTCTTTAGCGGATATTTTGACAAGATCAAAAGCCTCAGTCGCAAGGGCAGGGCTGACGAGCCGGTGAGAAGCAACTTGATAGATCTGGTTCGAGAGAATCATGTTGAAACAAGCAATCTTGACGAGCCCGCTCTTGTTGTATTCGTCGCTGGTCAGAAAGGCAGCCAACGGATCTCTCACCTGGGAGACCAACCCCATGGCTCTAGTGACAAACCCCGTACGGTCAACTGGGTCGATGAACACCAGGTTTCCCGTGATGTACTTGATCAGCAACCTGTATAACCTCGATGCCACCCCTAGAGCAGCTGTAATGCCAGTCTCTGGGGTGGTAACAGCACTTCGCTCAACATTATCGATTATGACATCAAAGACCTGCCCCATCTCCGATGATACTGTATCGTTCCAGCGACTCCATTTGAATGTCTCGTTTCTCAGCTCGATGAAGAATAGAGGGGCATCCCTATCGAAGTCCCGCTCGGCGATTCGCAACGAACGAGAAAATTCCCCACTTCCTATGAATGTACTCTCATGGAAGAATGTATTGTCACGTAGGGATGGTACTCCGAAGTCGACGGGATAGAAGCGTTGCCAGTTGAAAAGCCCACCGACGCTGAAAGTCGAAGGACGTGCATGTCCGACGTCCGTTATGGTCAGAATTTCCGAGTCATCTGAGACTATGGTAGCAGGATCTGGATTTTGACGGAATTCGTCGGCATCGAGATTGATTCGGGTGGGGGGATGCTTCTTCAACCGCCGTCGAGATGCAGGGGGTTTTGGGGTTGGTGCTTGAGTTCGTGCTTTAGCTGAGGCGGCAGCAGCAGCGGCGGCAACAGAAGCATTCATGGGGGAGGAGTTGCCTCCAGTACTCAACGATCCACTGTCGGAGACATATCGATCCAAGGTTAAGCTGGGCTTGTAAGGTTTAGATGTGCGCTGGTTTTTATAGTGACGGTTAAGAATAGACAACGACTGGTTGAACATAGCCGGAAGCACTTTTTGGCTTTGGCCAGGACCAGCCAAACTAGTTGCTGCAGGCCTAATGGTGTTCCTCTTCAAAGATGTTATGGCAACATTCCTAGGAATGACCCATGTGTGACCGTGCTGCTCTGGTTTTCGACGGGACGAGGACTCGGCCACTGGGGCTTGGTTTGGTGGGACTGATACTGCACCAGATTCAGGCGGTGCTTGTGCCTGTTGCGGTTCCACTGTGTTGGTGTTTAAAACGTCGGCATCCGCCTCTGCGTCAAGGAATTGGTTCGGTATCCGGCCGATTTCAGAATTCGATTTGGTTCGAGCACTGAGAATCGAAAGATTTGTTGTCCAATGCCGGTGTTGGGCAGCTCTAGGACGAGGTGGGCTAATCTTGGCCTGCCGAATAGCTCCCCTTTTCCAATCTCGCAAGGACTCATTTGCATCCACTGTGTCCTCCCTTGAGGCCAGTTTCACGAACTTCTGAGTAGGGCTCTGCCTGCCTCCATCTTTACGCAAGCGTGGTCGTCTTGTCGCTACCCTAAGCAGTCGCGATTGCTCTGTTCGAGGCTTAGTGGCAACATCTGGCGCATCCAAGATTCCTATTCTTGGTCGTTGGGCGGTTGAGGGTTTCTTGGTCCTTCGTGCTCCATACGAGGCATCGGTCATTCGGGTTTGTCGAGGTCTCTTCGGTTGTCTCTCCCCATTGAATAAACTTTGTTTCGATTTCGGCCTTTTCAAACTGTTTGTTTTGGGCCGAGAACCTGTTGAGTTGCGCGGAACAGGCCCGAACATGTAGTCGATGCGATTATCCTCAGAGATATCACCCCCTTCCAGCGCGAAGGGGTCTTCGAGGTCAAGGGGGCCGGTTAACCGCTGGCTGGAGCCATCGGCTATGGAAGCATCCCCTGTGGCATCATTGCGGTTGTCCTCATCGTCCGAGTCAGAATCTCCAAGATCAAACAAGCCTCTTGGATGTTGCGTTGCTGGTTGCCTTGATCGATCACCCTTTCGAATGAGCTTCCGTGCAACACCCTTTCCATCCGGCCGTTGCGAAGAAGCATGGCGATCTAGTTGCGAGGCTTTTTCTTTATCTGCATTTTTCTTCTGATTCAGCCGAGCATGTGAGGCAGGGAGCGCTCCTCGAATCATGCGTTGGAATCGTCGAATTTCACGTTCTTCGGCAGCTGACTTGGTTTCTTCTTGGTCACTCTGGCCGTTGGACGAGATGGACTGTACTTCCTCATCATCATCTGTACCCGCACCAGGTGATTGGACCTGGCCGGGTTCTTCTGTTTCCTGTGCCCCAGATTTCGCGACTTCCCCCGGCGGTGACCACCCACGAGGAAACCGGAACCCTCCTTCTGAGGCACGAGGGGTCCTTGAGGTCGAAGATAAACGGCCTGCGTGAGGCGGGCTAGATGATAGATCATATATGGAGATACTGTTTTGATCCCCAGTAGCTGTGGCTGTATTGTTGTCTCTGATGCCACGAGGTTTAGACGGTTTGTGTAAATTTCGACGTTCTTTGGGAGTTCCAGAATGAGAAGTCTTCTGCCGCTTTGCCAGACGAGCTTCCGATGGCCGAGGATGCTCTGAGTCGTTGCGTTCCGCAGCAGATTGTGGGCCACGATGTCGTTCATGTCTTATCGGTGGAAGATACTCTTCAAGAGGGGGACTTGACGGAGGTGCATTGGGGTCATATGAATCTTGCCCTTGACTTTCATCAGTAACATGCTGTCTTTGCTGCGCAGGTCGACCAAAAGGCTTGACACCCCGCGCTTGCAGTTGCTGGTGAAACTTCATATATTCCAGGTGATACGGGTGCAGTTGGATGGCATTGCGCTTCCGGAATGTTCTTTGAGCAGCATGCGGTAATTCTCGCAAGACTTCTTCGGGGATATCAAGATGGGGTAATGCATCGTTCGGGTTGGCATCTAGTTCAACGAGCACTGTCTGTCGAGGATCTGCCTCCCTATCTGCCGGTCTTTCTGGTTCTGCCTCCATCCCACCATCTGCCTGTGTTTCTGTAGAATCGTTGGCCGGTGGAGAACCTAAGGATGACGGTACAGAAGATAATGGAGAATCATCATCCGAAACCTCCTGTAATGGTGGAGGTGGTGGTAATTGTGGCGCCTCTATTGGCTGGACATGCTGGGCCACGGGCTTCTTCTTCCGAGTTGGCTGAGGTATCAACATCAGCTCATCAGGAGAGGAGCTCCGAGTGCTTGAAGTTTCATCCTGTGTGTTTGCCTTCGAGCTGTGCGGCTCTGCTATAACTTGTGATTGCGAGGGTCTTGCGGCATTCAAGGGTTTCGGTGTAGACTCGTGGTTCGAAAGCTTCGATTGAGGCCTGTCATGTTCCTGCGATGAATTTGGGAAATCGTATATGCTGGCTGTACTCTTTGCGGGGGTATTGGTATTATGCAGCTCGGTACTGCGGCGATTCGTTGATTTCGTAGCCGACGATCGAAGTCCGTAGGTCTTGCGTCCTCTTCTTTGTTTTGGTGTCGTTTCGTCATTTGTCAAGTGAGGACTTGCTCCATTCGTGTGTCGACGAGCCACCTCCTCTGTATCTGAGAGCGTGATGGAGCCATTTTCAGCCCGAACGTGCTCTTGTTGCTCCTTCGTTACACTCGTCGTCCCTTCCTTCGGCGAAGATGAAGGGTTGTCGATATATTCGAGATTTTCGACAGCAGGGCTATTTTCGACATTGTCCTTCTTCGCATCTAGAGAATCGAATCCATCTTCCTCGTCCGAGTCGGGGACATATCCTCGTTGTCGCCATGATTCCATTTGCATCCTTGGCGGGGATCCCCCATGTCTCTAAACAGTCATTGGGTGGTTTTAGGGCGACAAAAACGTGAGCGAAATAATTCTCCGGTTGCAATTCGCGAAACACAGGGAAATCAAACGTCGAACAACTATTCAAACTGTCTGAATGCAGGGAATTTGATTCCGACGCGTGCCAACGGGACAATTTAGCAGACGCGCCGGCTGCTAATCAGCCAACTGATAACCGATTTCCCGCATCTCCGCAACCTCCAACTGCAAATCTCGCCGTCTATCCCCCAATTCCTCCGAAATGAGTCGCAATTTCTTCCCTGCCATTTTCGCTATTGGCGTGGGTATCTTCACGGGTAAATCTACTCTCCAAGAAATAACTCATGTCTGGTGTCACTCCCTAACCTCGAATTTTCTATCTGCTGCAGGCTACTATACCTTCCAGCCAACATTCCAGCAACTCCAATATGAGAGACAGCACGCTCAGAAGACCTCACCTCCATCTGATCCTGTTAGTCTGAAGCAGGACACCAATTCTCCCACAAAAGCCGACTTTCAGCAAGATCCCAAGTCGACGACTCAATGGCGATGACCAGCCTTCCTCTTGAAGTGGCATTCTGACACTGAATCGGCCTGAGTACCACCAAGCATGATTGTGCTAGTGGCCTGTTCTCTGCGCACTATGCTCTTGGAAGCTGTGCTCTTCCCCGCGCTCCGAAGCCCCAGCGCACACGGCACCATACGTCTCGCTGTGCCACACTTGTCGGGTCTTGTGACCGGCCCTGGAGGCCATTGTATATATAGAGTTGGCGCGACGACCAGTTCCCAAGTAGTTGTGGGTAGAAGTACTGAATGGTGACCTATAACAGGCTAGCCCCGCGTACTACTAGTGAGGGTTGCCGACTAATTGAATATAAAACCCAGTTTTATCGGCATATCGATGTGTACCTGAAAAACATTTGAAACAGTCGATGTATTGCATGACATTTAAACCTTGACAATTGGAAGAGGCATGTTTTGAACGCCGTTCGCAGCACACGCAGAAAATCAACCCTAGTCCCTTGCAAATGATGTAGTCCGTTTCCCGATTACCTTAGTCGAAAATCCTTCCATAAGCGCCAATCCGTTGTAGTCTCTGCATGTAACATCAAACTTCTTCAACCATTTTTCCCGTGGAAACGGTAGGTGCGCCGAAGACACGCCCTGTAGGTGTACCCAGCCATTCTTCTGGCACAGCGACTCTACAGCCATTTTGACCGCTGATCCACCGCGCCATTGTAGGGTCGGCCTTCTCAGCGTCCGTGGCTTCTTGGCCGGGGGTGCCATCAGCGGCCTCGGCCGCCGCAGCTCGACCACGCCGCTTGGGGGCCTGCTTCTTCAGCAGTCGATTAATTGTGTCCATCTGTTGTTCATGTTAGCAGCTGTTCTCCAATGGGGTTGTTATGGTGACTTTTTTGCACGTACCTTTTCTTCTTCATTCCGCTTCTCACTCAGGTTCTTCCTTCGCCGCGCCATCTCTGCACGGCGCATCTGACGCTCCTCGGCGGTCAAATGCTTCTTGACCTGGGGCTCTATTTCTTAGTTAGCTTGGGTTTCGAGAAATTGTTAAAATGTCGTTTCTCACCCATGGGAAGTTGCAGGAAATCATTTCCTAGGTTTCCTCGCTGACGCTTGGTAGTTTTGCCACTTTGCATAGCGAGGGCATCACTATCCATGTCGTCGTCTATTTCGTCCTCTTCGTCAAGTTCATCGAGCTCATCAATGTTGACGTCTGGAACTGCAATTTCATCCTGATCTTCACCCTCGGCCTCGGCATCTTCATCCGTATCGGAGATGGGCTCTTCGTCATCTTCTTCTTCCTCTTCATCTTCTTCCATTTCCATCTCCTTGGCCTCCACGCTCTTGGGCGGCTTGGCGCGGGACGGAGGAGTGATCTTACCGCGCCTGGTAGGCGCCTGAGGCTGGATGTCGTCCATATCGATGTCGCCATCAGCATCAGCGTCAGCGTCAGCATCGGCATCTTCGTCATCATCGTCATCACCAGGCGCATCTTCATCGTCGACTTCATCTTCTTCTTGGTCGTCGATTTCCTCTTCGTCGCTTGTAGCAACTTCTACAATCTTCTTTCGGTTCCGACTGGAGCGGGGTCCCGAGACAATGGGATCTTCCCGGAACACATTGACTGAGCGCCGTCCAGCAGAACGACCAGCACCCGTGGCTTCCCGCAATTTGCTGGAGGCCATTTTGACAGTAAGACGGAGAGATCTCTTTCGGTCTCCTGAATTCAATGAAGATCGAGAGACTGAGACTAAAGCAGATGCAGAAGTGGAGGCACGAGTTTGTCTCGTAGACCTGGTGGTCATGTTAGCTTCTGGTTCCGGGGTGTCATCTTGTGTCTTTCGCGATCGAAGGGATCGACGGAGAGACATGGTGGCGGCTTTATCGAGTGTGACAGAAGTCTTGGGAAAAATGAAAATGCAAAAGCCAGGACAGCAAAAAGAAGCGGGACAGTGAAGGACGATAGGCAAGTGTGTGGCAGTATGAACTAAGTCATTAAGCCTTTTGAGGAGGGGGCCAGGCTGGAGAGAGATAGAAAGAGAGGGAAGAAAGGAAGGACATCCAATCACTTCATCCACGGAGTGCGAGGCGGAGTTGCAAACCGGGAAGATACAGATTGCTTTTCTATACGGGGAATTTTCCAATGCGAACAAAGCGCACTGTTACAGGGGATCAGGCTTTGGGAGGATTGTTTTCTCCTGGCTTTCTCTTGGGGTCTTCGGGGTCCAACCCCGGGGGCTTGGGCAGACAGGAAGGAACACAAAAATGACAAGATCAACGGGGGAAACTCCATACTCACAAGTACTTTTCTCTAAGGTTTCAGATTCTCCCAGGAGTCCAGTCGCTGACGCTGGATGAACGAATGAAGTACTGCGCGGTCCATTCTGCCGGGCGGTATCGAGTATATACGGATGGCATTTGAACCATATGGTGATGATTCAATATTCAATTGATCTATTCAAAATAGAATATAGAAATAATTGGTGTATAGGACTCTATAGCCTTCAATGGGACCCTAGAGTCAGGTGGTATGGCTTCGTCTCACATACAGGCTATTTCCGGTGAAGGATGCAGGGTATCTTTTGTTTTTCTACTGGAGACATTCGATATAGATATCTAAATACAAGTCAAATGCAAGGTACATAATTTGTATTTGGATTATTCTTAAACAATATCATATTATAAGTTCAGAATACAATGTGAACACATATGAGATGTTATACAATGTACGGCAATATTGATGCCTCAGGTGTACACCGGCGTTGGAACAGCCGAGGTCGGGCTCACATGGCCCCAAGTCCGGGGAAAGGTCCCATCTCCTCTTTACAACACCCGCAACGCCTTTGCTTTCTCATATCTCTGGCGAATGTGCCAAACGACTCATTATGCCTGACGACACTTCCAAATCAGCATCTATTCCCTCATGGCAGAGGGCCAATAAAACGGCCGAAGAGTCGCCATCGCCGACCTCCGACGATGCGCCCGCAACTACAGCCTCCACATCCCGACAAGCTCTCCTAGACCAAGCATCCAAATTCCTAGAAGACGAGTCAATCCGCGATGCTCCCACAGAGCGCAAGGTCTCATTCCTTGAGTCAAAAGGCCTGAGCTCAGACGATATCGAGCAGGTCCTCGGCGTCTCTCGCAATGCAGAGCCGAGCAGCAGCTCAACCACAGCCGAGGACAAGACACAGGAAGAGACATCATCTACCTCACCCACTCAATCCGAAGCCACCCCTTCTCCTCCTACCACCTCCTCGCCACCCTCCAATACCATGCCTCAACCGCACCCAGCACCAGCACCAGCGCCAACCGCGGCCCCCCGCGACGTCCCCCCAATAATCACTTACCCCGAATTCCTCTTCGAGTCATCCAAGCCGCCGCCCCTCGTGACAATGCGCAGTCTCCTGTACACACTATACGGCGCCGCAGGCCTAGGAGCAAGTCTCTACGGCGCAAGCGAGTACCTCGTGAAACCCATGCTAGCGAACCTAACAAGCGCACGACACGAGCTCGCCAGCACAGCAGAAACAAACCTGCAAAAGCTCAACGAGAAGCTGGAGAAGACAGTATCCGTGATCCCGGCTGAGTTAACAGCACGCAAGAGCAAGCCCTACAACGACGAAGAAGACGACGACGCCTCGTCGATCACCTCGGACCCAACCGAGCTATTCCACCGGGACGTCGCAACACAGACGAGTCCAGAGCCTACCCCTGTGATCAGCGCTACTGGCGCCGTCAACTCGGCGGACTCGGCGGCTGTCTCTCCATCGACGGCGGTTAATAACCACATCAGCCGTGTTGAGTCTATTACCTCGAAGCTGCGAGAGATCGTTGACTCGGAGAAGAATGCGAGTACGCTGGATGACTCGATGCGGACGCGTCTCACGGAGTTGCATCATTATTGTGATGGGTTGATCTATAGTGGTCCTACGTACTCTACTGGGTCGACGTATGGGGTTTGGAATTCGACTACCTCGGGCTCGAATGATAGCTCTAGTATGCGGAAGGGGGAGGATGAGGCTATTGCTGGATTTAGGGCTGATATTCGTGGTGTGAAAGGTGCGCTGTTGAGTGCGCGTAACTTCCCTGCTAGTCGGGGTGGACGGCTTGGTGGTCTTCCCGTCGGTGGACGGTGATGAGGTTAGATCATGGAGTTTGGGTGCGATTGTATGAATGTATATAGATTGCAACGGATTCTCTAGGTGGTTTGCCCAGGTTTATATGGGCTTATATATTCATTTGTTTGGTTGCTTCTGCTAAATTATAGCTTAGACCCTGGTATATATATTTTCTATTATCTGACTATATCATATGACTTCACGATATATGGCAAATATAAGTGAGTCATAGTATGTACATCTAAGGATTCCTTAGATAGTATCGGTGAAATAGATATAGGCTCTCTTCACACCATAATATATACGTCTTACAAGAATAGTCGGCCATTTATACGGCCGTGTCATGTCTTTTGGATGCTCTTTTGGATAGACTTTTGGATAGACTTTTGGATGCCCTTTTGGATAGACTTTTGGATGCCCTTTTGGATGCTCTTAGGTATATACGAAGGCAGAGACTTTTCTATATATAACCTTTTTTCTCCCCACATTTCTCATTTCTTTCTCTGTCACTGATCATCAACAACACACTGATTGACGAAAACCCATTTACTTTTGATTCAATATGGCTGAGGAATTACCTTCTGACGATCAACACATTTTTTCTGAGTTTGAAGACCCTAAACGCCGAGACCTCATTGCACGCTTTGTGAAAAGTGATGCTGCACGATTCGGAGAGATACCGTTATGCAACTACCTGGCTCTGTGGTTCTCTGATATGGAGGTACTAGAAAATTGCTGGCCATGGCTTGAAACTTTCCGGGGAGAGGATCGTATGATTGAATGGAAAGCCCAGTTGCTAACGGGGGGCATGGTCGACACGGAGCAAGTGTCCAAGTTGATCACTCTGGAAATACAAGCCCTTGAATATTGGGATAGAGCTAATTTCGCGTTCCGTCCTGTGTGCCCGAAGCATACATCTTCAATCACCCGTACTACAGACCCATCATGGACCCCGGCAAGAACAATATCCTTTTCCATACACAAACGCTGAAGCCTATCCTGTCTGGGTATGTTTTCAAGATCACCACAAATGACCCAAAATCCCGACACCTTCAATGGAACTGCTACAGCTGAAGTGGAACCTATCACGTATTGCTGCGATGCAGGGAGGTGGTGAGGAAGATAGCGATGATGACCCCACACTCTTTACCTGTGACACATAAACGAGCCTTGACACCCTCACCTGAACTATCCTCTCCTAAGACTCCGATGGGGATTCTATTTCTGTTCGTACAGGTCCCCGGACACCAAGTAGGGGACGAGGCATATCTCGTGAAAATACACCACCATTCCGATCGTCTACCCCATCACTACCTTTATCAAAAATCAAGAACCTGGAACTGGAGAGCGACATACATGTGTCAAGCCACTTTGTTCAGGAATAGGGGCTTTGGCTCGGCATCTCTGATCTGGCTTTCAGTGGAATGATATGGTATTGAACGAGGAAAGTCCTTTGTATAGAAGTAGTGAATCCTTACCAACTTATTACCTTTTTTTCTTTGGGCGCAACCGACTTTGCCTTAGTGGGTTTAAGTACATTCTGAGACTCCAATCATTTCGCAAGCTAAGCTCCTGGCCCCCCCTTGGGAAAATGCGGATTCGGGATGCCCGTGAGTTTGATATCAAAAGACAAAACAAGAATAGGCGTACACCTTTGTATATTGACAGCCTATAAATCATTTGATTCATGTCCATCCAGCAATCTAAATAAGAAGACATCATGCAGTAAACACTATCAGCCACACTTAAGAACGGAAATTTTCGCTTTGCTCATGATCAGACTTATACCCCCAGGAGAGAAGTGGAAAGGAAGAAAATACGCAAGACATTAATTATAAAAATGGACAAGGAAGATGAGAAAATTTAGAGCAACGCTGAAGTATAGAGAAAACAAGGCCAGAAATACATAAGTTATACCAAGCCTTTAGCATTCCCTCCACTTGACAAGGTACAAAGGTGTCATTTACGGGGTAGCGCGGCTCATGCTAATCAGTCGCTTCACACCGACCTGTAGTTATACTTGTTAGTAAATCATTCAACAGTATAGGACCGAGGCTCACTCACCATCCAGTTGCCACATTCGTCAGTCCGGTTGGTCATGATCTCAACATGAATAGCGAGGGCGGTGTTGTAGTCACGTTGCTGGAGAGCGCGGGCCAAGTTCGCCATGTCCTCGATGGTGTTGGGCTTGAGCAAGTCCTCATTGTTGAGGTGATCAAAGAGGATGTTCAAGCGGCGCTCGGCATCATCAACCTGTGCCTTGAATGCCGCAGGGGCCCGGGTCTTGACGCGCTGCATGTCTGCCGATAGAATCTCGAAGACAGGCTGTGCGTTCGCAGGAATGTGTGAACGGTCACCGGGGGCTGTAATAAATGTCAATTGGCTGGATTCAATTATTGCTAACTGGAATTACTCACGATACTTGGGAGCCGGAGGAGTTGGCCTCTGCGACTGGGCCGTGGGAGGTCGAGATCCTTGAGGCGGCGGCGGGATGCCCTGGGCCATAGGCGGAGGCTGTGTAGCAATAGGCGTGGTGGGCCCATATGGGTTTGCCGCGGGAGGTTGTGATACTGCTTGTGGGGCGTATGGCGAGGCAGCCGGGGGAGGCGGAGCCACAGGGCCACGAGTCTGCAATTGCGGGTTTGCAGCCTGGGCAGCCGGGCTTGGCGCATACCGGTTGGTTGGGGGTGGCATGCTAGGAGGAGCGTTGTAGGGCGACGCTCCGCGAGGGATCGATGCCGGGGGCGCCATGGTTGACCCCTGAGTCAACGGCGGTGACTGAGGGAGAGAAGCGTATGGGTTGGCAGGGGGTGGCGGGGAAGGCCCAGGGATGTTAGATCCAGCCTGGCCACCAGATAGCGGCGACATCATGCGCGGCGGCGGAGGCACCGAGCCCACCTTTGGTGGAGGAGGAACGGATGGTGCGCGCGGAGCACCAACAGGGGGAGGCCCCTGGGTCATATTGGGTGACTGGTTGGGGAAAGGAGTGGGGATAGGTGCAGAGGCTGCGGCAGGAGTTCCACGGCGGGGCGTAGGAGCCTTAGCAAAGCCTTCTGGCAAATCATTCCATGCAGGCAGGCCAGTGGCCGTGGTGTATGTTGTGATTGTGTTGGCCGGCGACTGGTTAGATGACGCACGAGGAGGGGGAGGGACACCAGCACCTGTGGGCTGTTGTCCACCGAATGCAGACGGTGGAGTATAACTGGTAGGTCTCATTCCCTGAGTTGGCTGATACCCAGCTGCCTGTCCATAGGCAGCGTAGGGGTTGGCAGGCTGAGCTGGCGGGGAGGTAGTCTGAGGGCCATATGGGTTAGCCTGCTGGGGAACAGCAGGCGCAGAAGGCGCATAAATGTTAGGAGTAGCAGCCGGTGCTGGAATAGCAGCAGCGTTGTAAGCGTTCGTCGGCTGGTACAAATTGGGCTGTTGCGGGAGAGGCTTGAAGGCAGATTTGGCTGCGACAGCGGGCTGGGCCTTCTGAGGTACCTGTCTGGTAGCAAGCTTGATGCGGTTGCGTGCTACCTCGGCTTCAGGGTGCTTCTCGGGGACAAGGTCGAGGTACTTCTGAGCAATTTGCAGGCGTCCATGGGTAGCGACAACATCGGCATATTCAATGTACTTGTCGTACAAGACGCTCAAGCGCCAATCCGAATCCTTGGTCCGCTCCGTATCCTGGAACTTGGTGACTTGGCGGAAGATGGTAACCTTCTCGATCAGGCCCTGCAGAGCACGGACGTGGATAGAGAAGGAGGAGTTGTCAGTGTTGCTCTCAATTCCTTTCTGCTCATTCTCACGGAGCTCCTCAACCCAAATGGCAACAACCTTCTCAAGCTTCGAACCTGCCAAGAAGCAGAAAGAAGCATCCTTGCGGGCGCTCTTATCGTCGCTGTTCTGAATCTGCTCCTCTAGGCGGTCACCGAGAGCATCGCAGAGATCAGGGAATTCCTTCTCGTCGGCAAAGGTACACAAGGCAGCCATAACTTCCTTCCAGTTGGACAAGTCGGCATTGTGGACCACGTCCCACAGGTTCTTGCCCACAATAGATGCGAGCAAGCGCATGTAGTTCGGTCCGCCAGCCTGCTTGGAGAAGTAGTACGATTGCGCCTTTTCGATGCACTTTGGGCCACCACAAATAGCAATCATGAAAGCATCGGACATCTTATCCTCCCGGAGGGCAACATCCAGAGCTTTCTCGAACTCTCCAAGGAGCAAAGCCCGAGTAATTTGTTGCTCTGCCTGGCTTTCCGAGCCATTGAAAATTTGGAATGGGTTGTTGGTTTGAGCACCCTTAGAAGCAGCTAGTTCGGAAAGGAAGCTGTCACCTTCGGGGTTGGCATCAAACATGGATTGCAAACGCTTGTGCTTCTTAACCCCGGCGGGTTTAGCAGCAGCGCCATTGGTGCTCTCGCTTTCCTTCTTGTCCAATCCAAGCTGCGCGAGATTATCGGCGGCCTCATCAACCTGATCCTGGAATCCCAGATACTCCACCAAGCCCTTACGTGGGTTTTCGGAGATCAAAGCCTGCATTACCTTCCAGTCGGCCTTTTCTGCTTCATTGGAAGCACTTGAAGCGCGTGACTCACAGAGAGTACTGATATCACCCTCTTTCAATGCAGTCTCAAAGCTCTCGGTAGCATTGCCAACACTCTCATCAACCTCGAACGGTGTGATTTTGATGCTGGATGTACGAGAGCCCTTCTCGGTCAGACCGAAGGAAACGACCCGACCTCCGAAACCAAAAGTAGCACCACAGGGCCGCTCAAGCCAGCGGGGGGCCTTTGGGAGGGAGAACTTGGAGACTTGGGGCTGCGTTTGCGCCTTGTTGAAGAAGTCTTCGCCGTCAAGAGCTTGGTTGTGATCGGCAATGGCCTGGGCGTTGTCGGTCTTCGTGTTCTGCAGGGTCTGAACACAGATCTTTCCATCAAACGACGCGGTTGCGAAGAAATTCGGGTTGTGGGGGTTCCAGCGCGTCTGGAAGGTCCAGTTCGTGACAACGGGGAACTCTCCGTATGCTTGGCCGGTTTGCGGGTTCCAACAGATATTACGGTTATCTTTGCCGGAAGATAGGAGGAGATCTGGATCATGCTCGCACCAAGAAAGCGAGAGCACACCGGACTCGTGGCCGGTGAGTGTCTATACAAATCATATCAGTATAAAATCACACCAGGGCTCTGAAATGGTAACATACCCGCTCCGGGGCGTGGGAGTTGCGCAGGTCCCAGACATATAGCACTGGGTCTGAGTCGAGGGGAGACGATGTAATAAGCTTTGTGGGCTAGACGTAAAAATGGTCAGCAATCCTGAAACAACCAAGTAGGATATGTCAACATACCCTCTCGGGGTCCCATGCGACTGCGCTGACAGCCTTCCGGGCCTTGTTGTTCAATGTCAGACTCTCCTTTTTCGTCTTGACATCCCAAACCGTCACAAAGCCGGAGCTGCTACCAGTGACCAGAATGTGAGGAACCTTCCTGTTCCAATCCAAGCAGTCGATATCATCTGTACGGGCCGCATTGTTGCCCAACCGGAATGGGTTTTCGATGTTGTTTAGATCCCAGATGAACAGCTATCCAGTAATTAGCCACATATTCAATCCGCAATCCACGAATCGCAGCCTACCTCTCCCTTGGCGCCACCGGTTGCTAGAAGGTTCGGGTGTTTCGGGTTGAACTGAAGGGTCTTGATGGCGCCGCTGTGTTTAGTGGTTCTTGAAATCAATGCATCACTGAAATTGAACGATTAGCAAGATATCCCGGGGATGTAGTTCATATGTAGAGTTCAACCAACCTGGATCCAGCAAGTAGCTTATCAGCATCCCACAACTCCAGCGAGCCATTCTCCAAGCCACCCGCAATCACACCCCGTTTGTTGTCTTCGGACGTTGTCCAGGCCACATCATTGAAGCTAGTTGAATTATTCAGTCGGCATTCTTATCTTCACTCAAATTCACAAAATACCAACTTACCCAGAGTCGGTATCGACCTTAGCTAGTGGCTGCAGCTCCTCGCTCGCATCTTCGCGGTCAAGGCCCAGATCCCACAGCTCGAGGCATGTCTTGTTAGAGAAGTCGGCATCGACAGCGCCAGCGCGAGTTCCAGTTGCGATCAATGGCGACGCAGCGCCAGGCGACCAGGCGAACGTGGCCGTCCTTGGGATTTCCCTCAGACGCACCATGATGATGGCAGGGGAGGTATGGTTTGGTGAGGATCGAGACCAATAATTTGTGTGAAAGGTATCATCCAACGAACAATGAAACTCAAGCAATAAGCAAGGAGAGGAATCAAGAACCACCCCCTATGAATAATTGACAATGGGGTGATACTCTAGATGTTCCAAGTATAGCAGTAACCAAGTGGCCTCCTGGACTTGGAGGGACCGGGGAACGCGCGCTAGACCGCTTTGAGACTCGCCAAAACACTCCGAGGTGAGCTGCACGTGATATCAATCTTCCGTTCTGGGCTGATAGCAAGATACAGCTTGGATTCAAAGTTTCGAACACGAAGGCTTTCTTTGTTGCTGTACACACTTTTATCCTCGCTTAGTCTACTATTCTGTGCGATCTCGCCACATCGCCACCCTACTCAAAGGCCTAGCGAATTTGACCCGAAGCGCAACTACACATCATGAGCGAAACCACGCGGCTTAAGAGCACCATCTACGTGGGTGGTCTTGACCAGGGAGTGACCGCGCACACACTTGCGGAGGCTTTCGTTCCATTCGGCGAAGTCGTTGATATCTCGCTGCCCAAACCGGACCAACCCAACTCGGCTGAAGTTCACCGCGGATTTGGATATGTGGAATTTGATCTGCCGCAAGACGCCAAAGAGGCTATCGACAATATGGATGGTAGCGAGATCTACGGGCGCACCATTAAAGTTGCCGCTGCAAAGCCACAGAAGGATGCCAATGAGGGACTAGGCAGCAAGATTGCGATCTGGGAACAGGTTCGTTGGGATTCAATTTTATATCTGATCGCAATCTATACTAACCGCTATATTCTATAGGAGGGTTATTTGGCCAAGCATGCCGTCAGCGAGGAGGATCGGGAAGCGACGGAGGAGGCTCAGGCTGGAAGCAGTCGTCCCCAAGATCCTATGCAGGGATTGGAACAATTAGATGTTGCTGGGCCGAAGCCCGAGTGAAGCACGCTACACTTTACGATAGCTACGACGCAGATGACAAACAAAAGCATAAGTCTCACACGACAGTACAATTTCCCAATTACACCACAGGATTCAGGCTCGGGAAGCCGGAATATGTACACGGGCGCAATCTCGAACCCGTTCCTTTTTTGCTCCACTGGTTTTTCTCAAATCATGCCCATCGGCTTCAAATTCTCCTAATCAACAATACAAGCGGCAAGAATCCAAAAACTGCAGATCGCATTCTGAGAGCTCAAAGAAACATGGTGGTACATTTAGTGCTCACGGCTCTCGGGGCTGTTGCGGTAGAGACGCAGGGTCTTGTCGGTCATCAGCTTCTTGCCGGAAGAGTAGACAGCGGCGCCAATGGCAACACTGAAAGTAAAAGTTAGCATTAGGGAAATATACGAGCTTGCCAGTGAAGGGAGATAGGGGGATGAAATTCCGGCATGTGTTCCCGGAATCAAGCGGCAGATGTATCAAACAGGGTAGAAACGTACGCAAGGACGAAGCCTAAATATCAAACAGACCGTTAGCTCAATTTCCGATCGCGAAGTCATGACTATAGCGCATACCGATAGGGAGCAACTCGGGGGGCACACGCTTGAGCTGGCGCAGACGCTGGGAGATAGTGTGAGCTGTAGGCGCATGGTTAGTTCAATGGCAGTCCCCATAAAAGTAGAGCCAATTCGACATGACTCTGTTGATCAACCGGATCTAGTGATCTCAGAGACTCATACCACTTTGTTGCTCCTTCTACAGACATGAGTTAGTAACCGAGGGATCGTATGATCACAAGACCATTGGCGAAGGAAAGAACATACAGGAGTAGGGAAAGCAAAGGCCCGAGTGGGCTGCATCCGCAGCATGCGAGTGGGATACATGTTGAGATCTGTGGTTCAACCCTGGAGAAACAGAAGAAGAGTGGGATAGAGGACGAGGTTGGAACACCAGCTTTCCGAGAACGTGACTGGCTCGGGTGTAAAAGCGAGACGCTCAGTGGCTCTCGCTTGACCGCCCGCGGTCATATCCGGCACTTCACAGCTTCAATCACCCAACGTCGCTCTTCCCGGCTCACTTTCTCCCCTCCTCTCTTTTCACTCCACTCCAATTCTTCCTCTCGTGTGTTGTTTCCCTTGAAGCTACACATCGCAAATATGGGTGCCATTCCGGAAGCCGACCCCGATGAGGTCCTCGAGACAAAGCCCTTCAAGTTCGTCACTGGTAAGTCCACTAACCCCCTCCCGAGAAAACCGGGGCTACGAACCCTATAAAGAGTCAATGGCTAATTTAAGCTAATTTATTTACAGCTGGTATGTGAACCTTGATATTTTCCCGCTTGTTTCGCTCGTCGCATGCGCGTGGACCGATATCCCCCGATCGGCTGATGTATGGTGTAATTGACAATTTTCGATTGGATCGCAGGCTACGATGCCCGTTTCCCCCAGCAGAACCAGTACGTGATAAGCTGTTATCCTGGTCCTTTTTATATATACCTAACGTTGATTTGCTCCACAGGACCAAGCACTGCTGGCAGAACTATGTCGACTACTACAAGTGTACCACTGCCAAGGGCGAGGACTTCCGTCCCTGCAAGCAGGTAATTGCGACACTCGACAATATTCTGGAATCCCACCAGCATCTAACGCCTTCTCTCGCAGTTCTACCACTCCTTCCGCTCTCTTTGCCCCAAGGCCTGGACCGATCGTTGGGACGGTCAGCGCGGTACGCATCTACAAGCCTCTACATATTTGTTTACTTATACTAACTTGTGTTCACAGAGGCTGGCAACTTCCCTGTCCACCTTGACAAGTAGATAACCAACAGCGTCTTTTTGGTTGGTCAAGTGAGCCGTGTCAAATTTTTATGTATCGACAAGTTCCAATGTACTCTACTGGGTCACGCGAGGACACAACCCCTTCATTTCCTAAGTCGTTCGTCCGTATAAGGCAAGAAAGGGTGTTTATAAATGCGTCGTATTGTAAAGAGAAATGTATTGTTAGCTGGTGCTGGTTCTGACTCTTTTGAAGCATGGGTACCCAGGTAGTCCCTACATCTTTAATCAGTGGATGCTTGCAATAATTGGAACCATCTTCTTGGAAAGACAACTTATAATGTTGAGTACATATGTAGAAACCATGCCGTCCTTGCGGAAATGCTCTGAATGCGATTCAGTGTGTATGTATCTAATTCTATGTAATCCCAGCTCTGACAAGAAAAATCCACAATCCAGCGCACTGTACAAGGCCACATGGCCATGTTCTAGATATGCGCCAAGGCCGTCTCCGGCCATCCTTCGAATCTCTGATGAAAGAAACATCTGAAAGTATGCAAGCTATATACAAGCCAAAATGAAAATGGTGCGATTGTCGAAGTGCACCACCCAAGTCAAAAAAAATAAATAGAGAAAATGACAAGAAATCGTATATATCGAAAATATGTCGGACAGAAGGCGTAAATGCGGTTGTAAGATTGGGAGTCGGCGCAAAAAAAAGAAAAAGAAGAGCCACAAAAAGGAATGATCACTCTTTGTGTCTTTAAATGCCCTTCAGCTTGCGGTATAGCTTTTTGTGCTCCTCAAGGAAGAGGAAAGTGGCAATGGTATGAGGACCAAGACGGATGAAGCTAGGCACCCAGCCACGGAAAGTCCATCCAAGGCCTTCCTTACGGCAGATATCACGCAGAAGACCAACGATAGTATGACCACCGCCCTCAGCATGCGAAGCCGTCATAATGCGGGTCTTGATCACGTCCACGGGGCTGCAGACAGTGGTAGCAACGAAACCCGCCATGAACGAGGCTGTGAAGTGTGTGCCCAGATTATCAGCCATGCCGGCCTTCTCAATACACATGCGCTTAAAAGTATCGTAGGAAGCGAGCTGCGAGGCAGTCATGAGGATTGCACGGGTGGAGTTAGGCCACACTCCACGGAAGAGAGAACTGAATCCCTCTGTCCGGGTCATCTGGACGAGTCCGTGGATTGCGTTTCGGTAGTTGCGGCGCTGGGCGGGAGGGAGGGATGCGTCGTGTTGCATGCGGACATTCATCACATCGGCTGGGTTGCCTGCTATGCCGCCGATGAATCCAGAGGCAGAGGCAATACCGATGAGAGTGACCATGCTTGGTGCGCCGGCGTGGTCTGAGGTGGGCGAGGCAATGCGCGACTTCAATTCTTCGTAGATACCGAAGCGCGTTGTGGAGTATGTGATTTGACGTAGCATCGCGGCTGACAACTATACCATATCCAATTCGTCCTTTGTTAGCCAACCTGTGCCCGTTTACTGATAGCCATGGGTCAGACATACACCACTGTATAACCCGGTGACACCATTGTTCTTCACGATGTGTACAAACGTCCCGACCATAGTCTTCGGTGCATCGGGCGCACGAGTCTGTAACCGGACCTATTATGCGACAAACGGGATATCAGCGTCGGGGGCTCGGTACCGTGGCCATGAGCCATAGTCTCGGACGGCTAGCTTGGAATTACCTTAACTGTGGGTGCAAAGTTAGCATATAGTATGTAATTGAGGGAAGATGTACGAAACATACCTAAATCTAACGGGTGCGTCACAGACGCAGCAAAGCATGAGGCTGAACCTCCAAACCAAAACGGGTAATGCACCTGCTTCGGCTTTGACTGCGTCTGAACGGGCACGACCCGGTGAGGAGAAACCTCCAACATCTTGCCGCTGTCTGCCATCTTGCTGGATAACAAGATCCCCCTTAAATATACACAGTTAAAGAGGAAAAAGGCGGGGACAATGATTCACAAAAATGTCTTTTTCTTTTTTTTTTTTTTTTGGACTTTTCTCGGCTTTTACGAACGTGACTTGACGTAATTTTGGGGTTGAAATACCAACGGAGACAAATCAGATCTCCGAAATTCACTCGAGCCGCCGAACGGAGAAGAACAACCAATCATATCAACTGCCTTGATAGGAGGCCACCACTTTCATCCAATCAGATCTTCGGTTTTCGGTCTTTCTTTTTGCGGAGATAAATCTCCCGTAGGGAACATACAGCCCTGCGCCAGAAACCCCTCAGGAACCCTGAATATCGACCTGCTTCGGTCGTTGAAATGGATGCCGAGGGCACCTTTGCGCATGCAGTCATCATAATCACTTCAATAGAGCTGATATGACAAGATCGGCGATGCGGATCTTCGGAGTTTTTACGGTTATTGGGCGGTTGGCCTCGGACTACCGAGGGGTTCTGTAGGAGGGGCAAGATATCATATGCATAAAGGCTACCTGGACATATTATAGGAGTGATGTAATCGTATAAAATGTATAAAATATCTTAATGGCTGGAATTAGGGCTACTCTAGTTCAACATATTGTTTCGCAGGTGCTTTCTCGGCGCAAAATACACAGTATTTATTTGTATTTAGGCATTGTCGCACATAACAGTTGAAAAGCAAATATCTAAAATAGGAAGTAATATCAGCCAAACTACTGGCTTTTATCCCCAAGGAACGATATATTAAAAGAGATATATAATTTATAGAGTCATGCTAACTGCATAGTACACAGAAACTTCAATTTATATATGTGGATGTTGAAATGGCTCGAGCTGCTAGCCGTAGCAACTATAGAGAAAACCAAACATATTTAAATCATAAGTCTCTCTCTCTGCTAGAAAGAGGTAAATGCTAAAGCTTTTTCTATATTTTTCGTTGTGCAGATTGACTCGACAAATGTACTTCGGGGACTAATTTCGCCGACCCGAACTTGTGTTGATAGCGTAGACAACATCGAATTCTCACAATGTCCAACCCAACAATGAGGCTATTCGCTACCGGTCGAGCCCTGCGTGCAAGCAGTGGCCGTTGGGCAATTACCTCAATCCGACCCCAAACTGGCGTTCCGCGCTCCCTCCAATTGACTCCCATCTTCTCCCGCAACCGCGAATGGAGCTCAACCCCAGCTCGCCGGAGTGAACAAAAAGGAACCACTACCTCCAAACACCCCCAGCAACAATCGACCCTCAAACTCGAAGGAGAGACCTACCCGACCGACGAATGGACCAACACCCCCGATACAATTTTATCTCATATCGGACGCCGACTCTACCTCGACGACAACCACCCTCTCGCCATTACACGCAAACTCATCGAAAGCCAATTCGCATCCCCAAGCTTCGGAAACTACTCAGAGAAGAACCCAGTCGTCTCAACAAGACACAATTTCGATGTCCTCGGCTTCCCCGCGGATCACCCGGGCCGCAGCCGCACAGATACATACTACGTGAACGACAAGACAGTGCTGCGCACGCACACAAGCGCCCACCAGCAGGCGTATTTCCAGCAAATCGCACGCAATGAGCAAACCCGTCCCGAGGAGGTCGGATACACCGTGATCGCCGACGTCTACCGTCGCGACGCAATCGACCGCAGCCACTACCCGGTCTTCCACCAGATGGAGGGCGCGATGCTATGGAAGCGACCCGCGACGAACCCGCTCGCCACCTCGACCGAGACAGCAGCGAGGATCATGGCTGATGTGGAGAAAATCCCGCGCCACGACGTCGTCGTCGAGGACCCGAACCCGACTATCCATGCCCTGCGGAACCCGCTGCAGGACAAGCACCACAGTGTCGAGGAGGTGGAGGCTGTGGCTACGCATCTGAAGCGTTCGCTCGAGCGGATGGTTATCAAGATCTTCACGGAAGCGAGCAAGGCTGCTGCGGCGAGTAGCGGTGGCGCGGTGCAGGAACCTCTCAAGGTTCGCTGGATCGAGGGGTCTTTCCCGTTCACTAGCCCTGGATGGGAACTGGAGGTGTTCTGGCAAGATGAGTGGCTGGAGATCCTGGGATGCGGAATCATCAAGCAGGATCTATTGATCAACTCGGACGTGCCGGACCGGATTGGCTGGGCGTTTGGACTGGGTCTTGAGCGGATTGCTATGCTTCTTTTCAATATCCCCGATATCCGACTGTTCTGGTCGCGGGATGAGCGGTTCTTGTCGCAGTTCCGGGCTGGCCATATTGCCCGCTTCGAGCCTTTCTCAAAACACCCGGCTTGCTATAAGGATGTTGCTTTCTGGTTGCCTCCTTCGGCTGTGACGGGTGCTCACAGTGCGGCTGGTGGGGGTGAGCCTTTCCATGAGAATGATGTTATGGAGATTGTTCGTGGGATTGGTGGCGATCTTGTTGAGGATGTTACTCTCATTGATGAGTTTACGCACCCTAAGACTTCGCGGAAGAGTATGTGCTACCGCATTAACTACCGGAGTTTGGAGCGGACTTTGACGAATGAGGAGAGTAATGAGTTGCACCTGAAGGTCCGGGAGAAGCTGGTTGGAGAGCTTGGTGTTGAGCTGAGGTGAGTTTGGAGATTTGTTGGGTTATACTTTGTACTATACAGTGATTTTACTATGGAGAATATGTAAGATATAGCATTCCTCTCATTAAGCCAAGATCGATATATGGATTTCATTAAGCTAAAGTTGCAATATATAGACTATAGCCAGCTTTGTCTTTGATTAGAGTCATAATTTAGGGGTTACCAAAGGGCTAGCAAAGGCGGAAGGAGAATGAAGACACCAGAGGCTATGGCGGTGCCCCGAAGAAGTGTGTATTATACAGTGAGGAGGAGAGAGTTATCAGGGGACATAAGAGGTACAGACGTCACAAAACAAGTGAAAACACACCACCAACATGAGACAATCCGTACGCCCCCAGATACATGCAACAAGGGTGTGTATCATACAGCCGAATCCAAGAGACGAGCAGAAAGATAGCAAGGAAGAGTAATTTTCCAGGGTCCAAAAGCCAGCCGTATCTGAGCATAAAACCCTATCGTGATCATGATGTATGACATATGGTACAGAAGTAAATAAAAGTGAAAATGTGGAAAGGATCCAAGGAGGTCGAAGGATTAAGAATCGAAGTTGTTGTCGACGATTTAAGCGTTCTTGACGACACCGACCTTAGCAGCCTATAAGAGAGAAGAAAACAGTTAGTCACAGTACTCTAGAATCTATGGCTGTAGTAGGTAGAACTCACCCGCAGAACGCGGCCGTTAAGACGGAAGCCCTTGCTCTGGACGTGCATAACATCACCGTCCTCGAGACCAGCAGCCGGGGCCATGAAGGTAGCCTCGTGCAAGTTAGCGTCGAACTTCTGGGCCTTGCCGTCGACCTTCTCGGCGGGATCGAAGCGCTCGAGACCGTGCTTCTGGAGGGTGTTGAGGAGGATTTGCTGGGTCATGTTGAGACCAGCAACGAGATCGAGGAGGTCCTTGTTCTCTTCGGTCTTAGCAACAGCGAGCTTCTCCGCAGGCACGGCCAGCAGCGCGCGGTCGAAGTTGTCGATGCTGTCGAGGAGGTCCTTGGCGAAACCCTGGATGGCGAACTTGCGGGCGGCGTCCATGTCGCGCTTGTTGCGCTCAACGAGGTTGCGGGATTCGGCGACAGAGCGGAGCCATTTGTCCTGATAGGAAAATTGCGTTAGTATTCGTTTGTGAAAGAGCTGCGGAGCTATCCGTAGTAGTATGGGGAAATAGCTTACCTTGAACTCAATGGACTCCTTGGTCTTCTGTTCGAGCTCCTTCTTCACGGGGTCCTCAGCCTCTGCATTCTCTGCGTTCTCGGCTTCGGTGGCTTCCTTGGTCTCTGTTGAGTAGAAACGGGTAGACCGGGGAGCGAATGGCCGGATAGCCGGGAGACGAGCTTGTGTGGTCCGTCGCAGCGCCAGCGATGCGGTGGAAGGGGAGGATGTGGAGAGGATGGAGCGGGCGGCCTGAGCCTGTCTGAGGATGGTTCGTTGGAACATTATGAATAGTGATATGTGGAATTGAGAATGGAGACTCGGTGAACTGGGGACTCACTTGTCTTCGGACAAATTTAATCGGGAATCACCTGACCGACTTGGCAAGGAAAAACGCTGGGCCGAGGGGACCTTCTCCTGGCTTCTCCAACTATTACGTACTATGTCTGGGCATATGGATGCATCCATGCATGGTTTGAATCATTATAAGAATAGTCGCATATGAAACAGCAATCTATTGGCCTGTGACTTGCAACTATTACGCAATGGGCCATTTGCAACCACCCCGGGTGTACAAAGGGTGGAATTCTGTCACCAATGTATAGCTGACGTCTAACTATTGCTCAAGGCTTTACATAAGTTGCTTCAGCATGAGCACCTGGCATCACAAAACATTGAAGCAGGAGAATGTAAGCTGCCCATACCACTGATTCCTCGCCAGGACATATCGATTTACTGCTTTGAGGAACCATACAAGGAAAGTATCTCGAGAGCATATCCAGCTTTATTTACTCTTTTCGGTTAGCGCCATATGTAATTTTAACGTAGAAGGCATTTCTTCTTTCAAGAAGAATTGAAGAATTTCGGTTTCTTTATGTCTAGGGTATCTCATTAGTGATCAACAGTTTCTTGCTATAAAATCATACCAAAAGAAGCTAGCCCGGATCTATATCATCTTGCTAAGCGAGTCTACGATCTCTAGGTGGATGACCTGCAGGGGTTCTTGTTCTACATGTAGTGGGTTGAGGCTGCTATGATTCCTTGTGCTGGTGTTACTGCTTGGTCGGCGTTGAAGGGTATGAGTATTGGGCAGACTGTGTTGATTCAAGGTATGTGCTTCCCGGGGCTGAGGCTTGGTTCAACACTAACAATTGTTAGACTATGTATGAAAGAAGCAGGGTCATTGTAATGTGTCGCTTAGTTGGGGTATTTCGAAAACATTTGAAGCTATGCGAGACATCATTTGGACGGCATCCCCACCCACACCTAGAAGATCATCATCTAGATGCAATAGATATTACTTCCTCCCAACAATCACGCGCGTTCTTCTGGGATGGGAAAATTCGGTTCATTTTGATCCTGGGACTTGAGAATTCGCATGATGGCGCGGGCTTCCTCTCGATGCTCCTTCCTGTTGTAGTCCAATCCGTAGGCAAGTGCAATCCCCTCTTCAGACATGTGTCGCTTCCCAAACCACTGTTTTTCGGCCCGTGTGAGCTCCGCTACGCCTGAGGCTCGAATCAGACCGGATGATTTGAAGATTTCAAATCTGCGCCGCTCACGCTGGGACCAGAATGCATGAATCAGGTAGTTCCCGTTAGGACACAAAGGTGAAATCCCGAGCTCATGGCCTAATGGAGGAAGGTGAGTCTGGACTTGGTACAACCTGGGGCCTTGACCCATGGGCTTGAAGTAAGCCTGACAAGAACCATTAAAGTTCGCCACAATAATACCAGAGAGAGTTGGGGAACTGGGGGTGGGTATGACAGTATAGTCGTCCATAATGGGCTTTCCGATGATGTTGCAAAGCATTGCGGGGGTATGCAGCACGTTCTTCAAGCGGAGGAAGTTGTTCGGACGTGTACCTGTCTGAAATGGCGAGCCCCTGGTGGAGAGACTGACAGTTCCCATCCCAATGACTTCGGCGCAGCCTCCAGCGATATCCGTGACATACGACCTGAAGGGGATGTAGTCGTCACCGAACCAGCATCGATCCTTGGCGGCACTGGCTTAGTTAGATAGGTGCATTCAGCTCTGCGAGGGGGGAGGGGGGGATACTTACTGGGTGTCGGACTTGCTGGACCAGACCCAGGAGGGACATGGGGGAGGCGGCCTCCAGGGCTTCTCCGGCATCGATGTCACGGTAAAGCGATGGTTTATTCAAAACCAACCCCGAGGAACTGGAAAAAGCGTGTTGTAAAGTTCAGTTGTGATTCTAGCAAATACAGATACAGAGGGAGATCCATATGCTGTATTTTCTGGGGGAAGAAGTTGAATGTGAGAGGAAGGAAGGGAAGAAATGTAAGAGAGGAAGGAAGCAGCATGAACGGATTGTTTGTCGTGGGAAATCACTGCCTCAGACCTCAACCACTTTCTACATGCCTTACGAGCGGACAACTCGTGGACATTATCCACTACCTACTGTCTTTAGGGACCAGGGCTTTCTCCCTTATAGGCAGACTCGGTATTATATGAACCAGCACTGTCTCCCACACATGAACATGATGGAAACGACCAATCCCATGAAGCAATCATTATATGCGTCAACGTTGTTATTTATCAAATGAATGAACGAGCTTGATGATGCTAGTCCCATCGGCCAGAATCTCTTTCTCTTCCTCGAGTTGATAATCTCCCCACCGTGGGAGTAATATTGTCCAGACATACCAGTAGAGAACACCCGAGAGCACACTGTATTTATTAGCAAGGTAACTCTCGCATGGGAAAACTGTCACTCACATTCCAATTCCGACAAGTGGATAGGTGGCATAGAATAAATTGAGGTCCCGCCAATTCGCCGGCGGGATGAAAGGTGCTACTAGCAGGACTAAACACACCACGACCCGTAACCAGACAGCCGGTAACCACGCTTTGAAGGGCCGTGGAAGATGAGGCTCCCGGTATCGTACTACCAGCAGGCCGACAGTGATTGCCAAGGCAAACATCTGTCCAGGGTATCCCTCCAAGTCCAGGATGAAGTTATAGACGTCTCCCTTTGGCGGTAGGGCGAGGACCAACATGGAAGGGATATAGTGTACAATAAGTCCACCCAGTGGAGTCCCAAATGGTCGTGAAGATCCCAGGGCCTTTGGCCATGGAAGGAAGCCTTGTCGGGCTATCTCTTGACACACACGTGCCTACCAAATGTTAGTAATTTATTAGCTTTCAATTCCATATATCCAAAAAGCGTACCAGACCAAAGGTCACCACCATCACATTCCCGGCGGCTGAAATGGCAATAGCCAGTGGAAAGAATATTTTTCCGACATGAGCTCCAAATAATCTTTCGAATAGCAGTGCGCCGACGAGTTCGCCGCTATTTTTGATCTCTTCGAGTGGAATGACCAAGAAGTATGAAAGATTCGCAAGGAAGTATAGACCACCGGCTGTGACAAGTGCAGTAGGACACACGGTCTTCACTATGCCCACGGGATCATGAACTTCACTGAGGACATTGTTCACATTGCTTAACCCAGCGTAGGAATAGTAGACTTTGAACAAAGCCGAGGAGAGCAAACTCCAGGTCCAGTTCGATCCTTCCCACATCGAATCCCAAGAAAACGAACTGACACCTCCTGACACAGGAGATATATGATCAGTATCACCATACAAACCGATAAAAACCACCCAAACTCCCGTCAAGGACATCGCGGCAATGAGGAAGATCTTCACCCAGCCAAGGACATTCTGAACAAAAATGCCGGTCTTCAAGAAACAGCCATGGACAATAGTAATGGCAGTCAAGAGGCCAACAGCGAGCACCTTATGCTGAATCTCGGTGGGCTCAATACCAAGCGCGAAGTACGTATATTTCGAAAAGATAATGCAGTTGCTCGCCGTGAACCCCAGAAGCACTACCTGGGCAGTTATAAGGCTTGATGCGAGAAACCGCGGTCGGGGATAGGTATACTCGAGGTACACCTGCGCAAAAAGTAAATGAATTTAGCCGTGGTATTTCTGAAACCCTGCAGCAATACGCTTTACCTTTTGTCCCCCTGAACGAGGTAGCATACATCCGAATTCCATGAAGACGGCTAGCCCACAGGCTGATAATATTGTCCCCACCAGCCATACTAGTAGGGTTAATCCGATGCTTCCGGCGGATCTGACGATTGAACCTGGTGTCGCGAAGATGCCGCTCCCAATCACTTGCGAAACGACTAATATGTAGGCGCTTGACCAGTTGATGCTCTTTCTGTAGGGCGTTCCTGGTAAGGTATCGACGTACGGCGCGGGGAACTCATCAGATGAGAGGCTGATTGGTTCTTGTTGAGAGCTGTGAGATATATTGTTGGGGTGAGCTGATGAATCTAGGAGAGGCTGTCTCTCCTGGATGTCCATATTGAGCTGTTGTAGACAGTTGAATAGTTCGAACAACTATTTATTTGTAGCAGATCGGTGAAAATCATTCTATGATTTAAATAAACTCATCCAGAGAGGATAATCGAGGAGATAAGGTGCTTTTACACGGTGCTTGGAAATCATAACAGATTGGCTGGCACGTCATTCAGGCCGACTGTTGTGTATCGGATCCTTGCAGCTGGGTGGTTTACGCCATAGGAATGTGATCGCACAACTCACATCAGATCGAAATAAGAGCCTATTATGCCTTTGGCTTTGAAATCAATCTGAACTTATGACCGAGTACTCCATTCGAGGCAGATATAATAATCCATACCCAGTACTATATATAGCACATGATGATTATTTAGACAGGAAAGAAATACCCCAAACAAATAACCCAAAAAGGAGCACAGTAACATTCCCCCTAATATAAAGCGCAGGTGTTTAAATTCTAAAAAGCCCAACCTGCTAAAAACTCAGGTTGAATATAGAGTCCCCAAATATACAACTCATCAGAGTACATATCGGCTGTTTTCAAATTAGTATCAGATCCCAAGACCAAGCCAGTAAAAACTTACAAAGTCAAATTCTCCTTGTCAGTCAAATCCAGTTGACTATTATCCACGACGCGAGCGACTTTGCCTCCGTCCGAATCAACCGTCTCGACAACTCCATTGCTAGTGACTTGATTAGCTTCCGCGAGCTTGTCGCGACGTTTATTTTCTCGGCTCAGGTAGATCCGGAGCACGACAATAATGATCGAAGGAAGGATTGCAGCGACCTTAAGACGTATAAGCTAAGTCTTCCACATGTAGATTTACCAAAACAGAGACTTACCACAAGCAAAATAATCCAAGTTGGTCTGTACCGAGGCTTGAATCACCGTTAGTACGACAAATACGACAACTCAAGCCAACTGAAATGAAGCACCCACCTTCCATTCCGGCCGGAACAATTGCGGAGAGATAATATTTCCCAGTCCGTATCCAATGTGATAAAGCGCAATGACAGTAGTTTTCTTCGTATGACCCGCCGACGCATTGGCAGCCCAGATCATCACAACGGCATATGGGATACCGGTTGTAGATCGAATCCAGATTCCGGCGATGAGACCCCATCGATTAGACCAGGGCAAGGCTGTCGGGCAATTAGTAGTGGATCGCATTTTGAAAAGAAGACAATTACTAACCTAGTAGAAGGATACTTGAAAGAGCACCTGGAATGTATGCAATGAGTGATATCCATGCTCGGCAGTTCTGCATGTCTCAGTCCATGTTCAAATTAAATGTCCGGGCCTGGCTTACCTTGGTGTTATACAATGTGATTGCAGCTGTCATGAGAGAAACGAATGATACAGCCCCCGACACGGTTCCTAATAGTGTCGTTTGAAGCACGGTGAAACCAAATGACTTGATGATTAGTGAATATTGATTTGTTACTCCGTTTGCCATTTCCTGGGACCAGGAGTGTAGGAAGAAGAGCCATGTTTTGGGGTCTTGAATTGCTTCGATGAACCTAAGAGCTATAGTTAGTTATTGAATCGTGGTTTTCGTCTAGACAAGGATTCTCACTGATATCTTTTGAAAACCTTTTGCTCGATCCCGGAATGGTTCTCTTTGATCCGCAAAATGGCCTTTGCACGCTCCTCGGGTGTCAGGAACTTGGCATGGATAGGGCTATCGGGAAAGAGGAGATAGACAAAGACACCGAAAATGACCGTGAGGACACCAGTGATAACTGGAATACACGTTAGCAAGCTGAAGGATATACTTGGGGAACAAACATACCCATGAACCATTTCCATGGAGAAAAGCTGCCGGTATCAATCCAGAGAACACCATAAGACAACAAACCCGACGTGATAGGACTCGCATTACCAATTGACCACATAACCGGCATCATGACGGCCTGTTCGCCGTAAGTAAAGAACATGGACATGGAAAGCAGGAATGCTGGGACGATGGATGCTTCTGCTACCCCAAGGAAAAAGCGAACAACAAAAAGAGAAGCAAAGCTGTTACAAGGAATGTGCAAGAGAGTGATTCCGCCCCTTTAGATCCAGTTAGTGAATGATATACCATTCTTCGAGGACAAGTGAAGAGCATACCATACTATCAAATTGCCAGCCAGCCACTTCCCGATAGGAAACCGCTGCAAAGCCCAATTCTGTGGCCATTCAGCCAAAAGATACCCGAAATAGAAAATCGAAGAGAGCCAGTTATATTGATTCGAGTTCAGATGCGCATCTTTCATAATCCCTAGGATCGCAGAACTTCCAAGCTGCTAGCATGTTATTACTGGACTCTCTTAGATATTTCGGGAATTGAATTAACATACCGTTTGCTTGTCAACATACATCAAATGATATCCAATACAAAGAAAGGGCAAAATCCGCCATAAGCACTTTTTGCGAATCTCTTTTGCTTCTTCGGGAGTTGGGTCTGTGACTTGGATTTTTGAGAATAGCTTAAAACTCTCATCGGCAAATTGACCAGGGAGCTTTGGTGCAGTATTGAAATCATTATCACTTTCTTCACTGGCTTGTCTTGCCGCCGCGAAGCCTGACTTATGGTTTTCTACCGCCATCGTATGAGGTATAAGCAATGAAGAATATAAGCAACGCACGTACAAGGCTTAATCAAATACAGATAATCGAAGCCCTGCACAGGTACTTATGATGCTCGCCGGCCTACAGATAAAATTGCGCAATGTCCCCAACCTCCGTCGCCTTCACACTACGGAGCAGTTCACATACAGATAAGAGGAATTAGACGTGGGGTTCACAACAGTCTTCTCCTAATATGGAAGGTCGTACACTAGTATCTTGCTTGGCAGAAGAATGCTTGGTTATTAGAACGCGATCTTGACTTATACAAACGTGAGTTTGACACCAAAGCACGCCTAAAATCGCCATTGCGGGGTTGCGTCAGCGCTGCATTTGTTGGCGTGCTTAAATACTCCGAGGTCATCGCCGCGATAGACCCTAACTATATAAAAAAAGGGTTTTGCCAGAAGTAACTTTTTGTTGCAGCTGATCCTTGCTCAATCGACGGAGATCCAATTATATCAACATGACAGAAAAAAGTCAACCTATTCGCGTGTTGATTGCCGGCGCAGGCATCGCAGGTCTTGCGACGGCTATATCGCTAACACGCATATCAACTGTTCCAAACTTGGATATCCAGCTATATGAACAAGCTCCCGAGCTCCTGGAAATAGGAGCTAGCATTGCGCTCAGTCCAAATGTAGGTATCTCTCGCATTACCTTGAAATGATTAAACTATCTAACCGCGAATGTGAAATATCAGGGCATGCGCACGCTGGAGAAACTTGGCGCACACAATGCCCTAAGCGACGAAGTCGGGTTTAGAGGCCCGAGTGGAATCCCGCAGATCTTCCGGTATGAACCCATCACATACACCCGAGTTGTGCTGCTCAGCATTGCTGACAGATAGACAAACAGCCACTGGAAGACGGATCAAGTAGTGTCGACAGACACTCATAGAAACGTCTCTGATCCCCGTCACCATACTACCCGCTTCCACCGCGGCCATGTGCACTCTGCTCTGCTCGAGCATGTCCCCAAAGAGTTAATTCACTTGGACAAGAAGATTTCGCGCGCCGAAGCTGACGAGGCTGGTGTTGCGTTGTATTTCGAGGATGGGACTAGTGCCCACGGAGATATCCTGATTGGGGCAGATGGGATTCGATCGGTTGGTGATATGACCATGGTTAACATTGTATTTTTGCTAACTTGAGTTTAGAGTGTCAGACAATCGTTTATTCCGGATTATAAGCTACGGTTTAGTGGGAAGGTATTCATGAGAGCGACGTTTGATGCTTCGCTGGTAGAGGGCAAGATCCCTGATTTGCCAGCTGATTCGATTCACTGGGTATGTGATCACTGTACTCAGGTGTCAGAATGATTGCTAACAATAATGATAGTGGGGACCTAAAGACAACTTCTTTGCGTCTCGGCTTGGTAAGTGGAAAAGAATTAGCATTTCATGGCTGCATAGATTTAACAAAACCCAGGCAAGAACCAGTACACCACTGTTGGTGCATACGACGACCCACGCTCGGCAGAGGAGGTGGAGAAGAGCATTGCGTGGGATCAAGATGGAAATGTGGAGTTTTTAAGAGACAGATACAAGGTATGGATGGTCTCATGTTCACAATTGACATGTCCAAACCCACTTGACTCACAGCCCTTAGGACTGGAACCCCACGGTCAAAGCTCTGGCAGAGCTCACACCATCCACAAATCTCTATCCCAATTTCGCAGGAGATGCTCTCCCAAGCTGGATCTTTGAGTCGCGAGTGACTCTAATCGGCGACGCAGCCCACGCTCACGGCGGTGCCTTCGCAGCCGGAGGCTCGCTGGCACTAGACGACTCGCTTGCCCTTGGCCTTGCATTCAAAGAAGTGTTCTCTTCGAAGAATGCCACGTTCTCAGCTGGAAATATCAACAAGGCATTGCGGCTGTACAGTCAAACCAGGCAGCCGCATACAGCTCGGTTGCTGGGTATTGTGCACAGTCAGATCGACAAGAAGGGTACTATTTTTGCGACACCCGAAGAAGAGGATGCTGCGCTTGTTGCCCGACTGACGGGCAGGCCAAATACGGAGTGGCTATCAGAACATGATGTTGAAGCTGCGTTCAACGCTGTTGTTGAACGAGAAGGGGCGCAGCGACAGGGACGCCTTGTTGAGTCGGAAACAAAGATAGGAGAGATTCAGCTCCAGGGCAGCAAGTTATAGAATTAGATTCATTAGTTGCCTCGTGGTTCATTTAGCATTTAGCATATAGATTAAGCTCATAGAGGGATCGTGTTTATGCTATGCGGTGTTATTTTTCCCTTGGCACTTTCAACTGGTACGACATCCCGAGACATCTGTTTCTAGGAATCCATGTATACGAGTGGATTTTGCAACATTCGTCCCAAACAAAGCTGGGGTCTGGTGTTCTGTACAACTGATAGGAACAAGTGATCTAAATTTCGACCGTGTGAGGCTTGTGGGCCGGGATGTGCCACGAACATCTGTGCCAGTGTCATAGCCTGCTTTGCTTTGTTTTCTCATGTCTCGGGAAGTGATAGGGTATACACTCCATAAATAATCAATTGTGTAGCCTTGCCAAAGCAAACGTGAATAATCCAAGGCTTAGGCTTACTATTGTAAAGCTCCGGGCTCGTAATCCAAGGCTTGGGGTAAAAATTGCGGGTGGCACTGCTTGATAGTGGAGGCCCTAAGGGTGTAGGCAGAATGGTAAAAGGACAGGCCAATGGGGCTTAGGCAAGGCTAAGGATACTAAGGATGAGCTAAGGAAAGCCTCCTTTGTAGGAGCACGGAGTACTCCGTCCTACGCGGTACATCGCACTCCGTCTTCGGATGTTCCGGCAGAAAAGGGGCGGAGTTTCTGTTGAGAGGTCACGGGGTTGTGGCTGGTGCAAGTCGAAGGGAGGATCAACTGAATGCAATGTGTGGCGTATGTGGCGCATGCACAATATTATGACTGAGAACGTTATAGTTTATTCCTGTAAATTCCTGTAAGTTCCTGTCAAATAAGGCAAAGATAATAGTAAATTGAGTAGATCACAGCCCCTTCAAGTTTGATCTGAAAGAGTTAGGTTAAGCCGGGAACAGGTGGATCGCCAGGAACATGGAGGCGTGGAATGTACGCGGATAGGTAGAGGCAGTGCAGATGGCAATAGCTGCGCCTCACGACTTTATTTTCAGGAAAATATCTGCTAGTATTAAAGAGAGGCAAATCCAGAGTCTTTGTTCTTTCAAGTTCAACCATTCTAAATCATTCTCATCCAACAGTCTGGAAATTCTAGAACATTTCTCTTAAAAACAGTTCTTATCCGGTGGCAACCTCCTTTATCTTCTCCTCTTATCCAACTTCCTCCAACAATCAACCCCAACACATACAACACATACAAAATGGCTACTTCACTAGCTTCATCGCACACACTTACTGGCTCATCCCACAAATCGCGACCATCCCTATCTCTCGATATTGCCAACATGCCCGCACTCTCCCAGCCAACACCACCCTCCAACACCCTCCTAATCACCGATCTCCACGATCTACTCGTCTTCCAACCCCCAGCCCTGGAAGAAATCCGCAACCAAATTACCGCCGTGGCATCCCTCAACTCCTTCTCCCCACTCCCCTCAATGCGCCGCATCGTGTGCTCATTCCACAACGAGTCCGACGCCACAGCAGTGCGCAAACTACTCGACGGCAAGCGTCTCCTAAACCGAGACGTGCACCCGCGGATCTACTTCGGCGAGCCGACAGCAATCCTAGACGGCGGCCGCCCAAAACTCCTCGAAGCCCCGCAAGTCTCCAAGATGTTCTTCATCTCGCCGCCGCCCAGCCCCCCACACGGATGGGTCGTGCGTAACGAGGACCCGCCTAACAAGGAAGTCCACGCAACGGACCTGGCACATGCACTGTCCATGCTCAAGACGGATCAGATGCAGCAGGAGACTTCGACAGTCGACCCCGCAACTCCCGTGTCTATCTCCTCCGACAAGCGCACGTCCAGCTGGCCGCTTGCCGGCTCCCAGCAGCGTAGCAGGAGCAGTACCATCATTTACAACCCCGAGGACCATGGTGGTAGTCCCAATCTTCCGGCTGTTATGGTTGAGGATATGACGCTAGATGTTGAGGATGAGGATGTTGATATGGATGCCATGAGCCCGATTGAGATGTCGGTTAACCAAATGCCTCCTAAGACTTCTCGGCCGCCGGTTGAGTTGATGGAGTAGATTCTTCTCCGGGGATGTTGCTCTTTTGTGTTCTACACTCTTGCATTTTAGCGAGGCATGGTTGTGTTTTGTGTATAGTTATCGCATCTGTGGCATGCCAGGCGTTGGGAAAGGATGGGCATTTCAGCAGCTTTTTCGAATTTGCTTGATGTTTTTTTTTTTTTGCTTTTCGCAGGACTATGATTAATAAGATCTGAAAATAAACACGATATTCATATCTGATCTCTCCCGGTAGTAGTCAATAGGTTGCATCTGATAATACATACTAACACCCTAGTCCTAGACTGAGCATGTAGTTACAGAAGCTAGGACAAGGAGGATTTGAAGGGTTCTGCGGCTGCTCTGGCCCGGGGCTGATTATGAAGTCTAGGACCGTCTGCTAAGAAAGAGTATGCGGGTTTTCGGGGTTGGTGTAGTTGATACAGAAGGTGTGCGGGTTTAGGGCTTCCTTAGAATGTGGGCTTTCATGGCTGCTTTGATGTATTTTTGTGATTGTATTGGAACCTTGGAAGGCACGGATGCCCGGTGAGAAATGAGCCTATACAGATATGTGGGTTTCTGGGGTTGTTCCATGCGGGTTTAGGACATCGCTAGCATGCGGGTTTTCATGCTTGGTTAGTAGCCCAGGGCATTGACTGAGGTTTATATTGTTGTTTCCACTCGCACGAGTGCCCCTTCTAGGAAGATAGTTGGTAGTCTTAGCAAGAAGTTCCATGATATTTAGTATTTTCAGGTTCACTGAACCAACGAGTAGATATTTGAGATACAGAGACCAGTCATTCTCTAGGACCAGAAGACCGTCCCCAAGAGCAAAAGATACAAAGAAACGGAAAACTCCAGAGTGCGCCCCAATTCACCAAATCAAAACTCCATTGCGCATGCTCGAGCTCTATTTTTCTTGGGTTATGCACGTTCAGAACCCGTAGCTGCTCTGTCCGTAAGGCGTAGCACCGTACGGTGTCTGTGCACTAGCGCCCCAAGCACTGGCCGCACCGTTTCCGTAGGCAGTCATGTTTCCGTCAATGCCCTCGGGAGGCTCATAAGCATCAGGATCATTGGCACCCATCATCTCGGCATCTTCCGCGCCTCCGCCATGTCCATCCTCACCTTCACCCAGGAGGACAGAGACGGTGGTGGCGAGCTTGCGCTGGAGAGACACAATACCCTGCTGGATGATCATGTCTGGGTCAAGGTTTCCAATGCTCTCCACGTCGAAGTAGAAGCAGTTAGGCTCGGCGTCGTAGTCGAAGGGCTGGTCGGGGTTGGCGGCGGGTTCCCAGGCAGCGTTTTCAGAAATAGGCCTGTAAAAAGTCATTGTTAGCAGATAGGTCGAAGTAACCTTGTGGATATTCGATCAATGCTCAAAATACGTACCATTCCTTCGCCGCATCCTGCTCATACCAGTAGTCCACATGACGCAGGTTGTTGTTAGGATCATATTCAAAGCCAACAGCAGCGGTAGGAGCCCACTTCGCATGCTCCTTAGCAGTTCCCTTCTTCGCCAGACAAGTCATCTTAATCTCCTGTCCTTTGCGCAGCTTGCAGATCAAGGGACCCTTGTTCTCCGGGTCAGTGGTAACAGGATCACCAATCTTGTCGTTGATCCGTTCGCCGACCACAATCAAATCCCGAGCGTAGACAGACATGATACCACTACCGCAGCGCGCATGCAGAGACAAAGTCACGCTACAGCGCACACAGTGGTCTTCGCAGTCGCAGTCTCGTGTGTAGTCGAGGTCTTGGTCGCAGTTGTACGAGTTCAAGGGGATCATGCCGAGACGGTGGGCGAGGAACTCATCGGGGAGGACTGAGGTGTTGCTTTCGATTTCGATCAGGTCGAGTGCGAGGGTGGGCACTTCGGCGAGGATGGTTCGTCGGAGGGAGTTGGCGAATGCGAGGTCGACTGCGGTCAATCTGAAGTCGACGCGGTAGGGCTCCGCCTGTGGGAATTTGTGAGTCTTTTATCCTCCTGCTCTTGGGAAGGCTTGGCTTACTTCGCGGACGGTCACTTGGGGCCCTGTGGGCTCGAGATCCATTTCGTAATCCATGTTGGTATGTATGCGGCAGCGCTGCTCGCCGCCACCCTTGTCTGGAGCTGGAGGTGTTTATCCGTGGGTCATAAAAGTAAGAGGGTAGGTTGAAGAGTGCGTGGTTCAATGGCGAATGACAGGGTAATGAGAACTGTTGTGGTAGGTGATTCGGGCGCGAAGTTGTTGGCTTGAGGGCACGCGGATTTGCTCCCTCCAGGGCTCGGAGGCAGCTTTTTGCGCTTTGCCTAATCGGGTCACACCCTCAGTGAAAAGCCAATATCAAGTCGTTCGTTTTTTTTTTTTTTTTTAAACATTTACGTTTATAGTTATGATAAAATAATTTCGCTTCTCTTCTGTTTCATTCCCTCTTCTCGTTCTCAGATTCGAGAGTGGAGGAAGTGGTTTAGATTTGATTCACTTAGGTATAGACACTGGATCTATCCAAAAGACTGGTATCTAGGACTAAGGGAGGCGCTCAAGTCAAATCTGGCAATTGAAACAGTGCAAGCAATGGATTCAGATAAAATAGTCCGATATCACCGCTGCTAAAGTAGGTATCCTCCAGTATCAATGCAAAAACGTCCCAAAGCCTTCCTGTTTGCAAAAGGCGTCTATCAGAGGGAGACAAAGCAAAACACAGGCTCAGATGTGTTCATTCGCAAATGAAACAACGGACGGGTAGCGGCAGCCCGTCAAAGATGCAAAAAAAAGGGGTGAAAAGGTAAAAGGTGGACAAAGCCAGTAGTAGAAGCGACGAAGTCACCGTTTTTTGGAGTTCATGTCGAGTCATTATCAGGGAGTAGCTCTCTCGGAATAGCGATGCACATGGAGGTAGAAGAATGAGGAGGGGAGAGTATTGGATGTGCAAGAGAACCAGATGTGCACGCGGTGGGGGTTACCGCTTCAACGAGCTGCGATTCAACGCTTCAAGCAGCTCGGGTCGATTTGCGAGGGCGGTGGCAGCTTGTGCATAAGAGACCCATTGGCGTTTCCGCTTGTGCATTTCGGGCCACTCGGTTTCCTCTCGCTCGACGGTGACTTCAAAGAACTGGTACGACGCTTTGGGCGCTTGCACGGTGAGAAGGGCGGAGGGTCTCATGTCCGGGATGAGACCCAGATCTCTGATGACGATGCAGATGACACCAGCCTCTTCCCAGGCCTCACGACACGCAGCCTGCTCGGCAGTTTTTTCATCCAGCTCCCATCCACCCTTGGGGAGCACCCAGCCTCCGGGTCCTGCGGACTGAATCATGAGGACTTTGGTCTTGTCGGCGGAAATAGGGACAACGCCGGCTACCAGTCGCTCGCCTTTTGAGCCGTACCCTATGACATGCCGTTAGAGTCAGGGAACACAGGGACGTAGACGTAAGGGGGACGGGTTCCCCCCACGTGCGCAGCCGCAAAGCGACACCAGCGAGAACTCACGTTGGTTTTTCCGCCCAACGCGGGCTTCCATCGACCGTATTTGAGCCATTGTAATAGACAATCGAATATCTTTGGAATTACTTCCAGGATTGGGGTTTGGAAAGTTCCCGGAGAAGTGAAGAAAGAGAGAAAGAGGGTGGGAAGGCCAAGGAAATCAAAAAAGGTCAAGGAAAAGCCAATAGATGATGCTTTCGCAAGCTCCCTCGGAGCCTGTTAGGTCTCTGAGGTGAGAGAGAAGGAAACTCCAGGTGTCTTGTGTAGAGAGCGGGAGCGCAGTACGAAAGCGGTCGGGGGAAATTTTTTTTTGGATATTGCGGAGGTGGACAATGGATATCAGGTCTTCCCGTTCATGCCTGACGGGGGATTGGAATGGTAAGTGGAAATAGGCATGGTTTTCAAAAGAAGATCTAAGAAATGGGAGGTTATTGAGGAATGGAGAAAAGAAGAGAAGTGGGAATGGAGGGGCACGGCGGCGCAGTCCGGGAGAAGAGAGTCAAGGTACGGGTTTTTTTTTTTTTTTTTTTTTTTTTTTCTTTCTTTCTTTCTCTTATTACTTTCTTTTCTTCTTTGCATATTTACATTAATTGTCTTTGTAATACATACACTAGAGTCAATATAGTCACTATAATCACTAGTTATAGAGCGTGGGTGGTTGACCTGGACGTCTCCTATTTTGACTCTATATATGGTCATGTGACCCACCATATCGAAGCACTAGATGAGATGAGGTCTATATTTACTATCATCAACTATATTTAGCTAACTATATCCTATGATTTACTATATAATCTACATCTATGAGTTACCACTCCGATAATTCAACCTCACAACCCTCTCAATGTGCGTCGGGTAAGCCTCTGAAACCTACGGGATATTCTGGTACCGAGATGGAAGAAACTCGGCCGATTCGGCCAGAAACTATGAGATCGGCCCTGTGGCTTAAGAGAGATGAGATATACAGTTAAAAAAAAAATACCAGTTATAGATCTAAAGAACTAAACAAATATACACATAAAATCTAAGCCATACCCCCCTGGCCGTATAGAACGCGCGATTTACAATTCCCCGCCGACTTCGCCAACCTCATCTTTTACTCTTTTACTCTCTCCCCATAACTACAACTCACATCCACTCCCTACTGCACGCCATCACATATTTAATCTCACGATGCAACGAGTTGACGCCGAACGCGCGCGAGAATTGTCGCTGTTCCGCCCACTAGGTACGTCCCACTCTCCCGCAGCGAACCACTGAGATAGATCTCTGTTACCCCGTGGCGCTTCCACTGGCCCAGGCCGCTACCACCGAAGGGAAATTGGCGGGGGCCTCTCAACGCCAATGACCTGCAGGTCTTTGATCGTCCAACCCCCTCTTATGCAAAGACTAATGTGATGTGATTCCCTTAGGTTACCAAAAGAACTCGTGTGGTTACTGCAAGTCCACTGACGGAAGTTTGTTGCCACTACCCCTGCTCTACCCCTGCTCTGTTTTTTTTTTTTTCTTTCAGGGCTAGAATGCTTAGGCAGGGATGCTGACATGTAAAAGGTGTATCGTACTACGCCCGCTCCAATTCCGTACTCCCGGGACATTATGAAGAGCTGATCAATGGCGGTTGGCGACGGTAAGATCCCTCTTGCATTTCCCTGTAACCCATCAGACCATACTGACATTTTCAGATCGGGAAATCTTTACTACAAACAAAATCTACTTCGGTCTTGTTGTCCTCACTATACTCTGAGACTGGAGGCATCCGCTTATCGGCCCCGCCGGGATCAGCGTAAGGCCATCAACAAGTGGAACAAATTTATCCTAGGTCCGGAGTATATGCGAAAGGTAGCCCGGCTGTGTCCGCAGACCCGCGAGTATGCAATCTTATATTTGTCAATTTACTATCAGATCATTTGCTAATCATGACATAGAGAGAAAAAGCATCGCAAGTGCAACTTCGACCTTCTGTCAGCTGTCCATGAAAGCGAGTACGGCCACATCAAACGGCCCATTGACCCTGCTACCAAACATCCCATTGAACCAGCGCACCGCTTCGAAGTCACCATTGAAGGGGACTCTGTGTCTCAGGCAAAGTTTGACCTGTTCCGCAAATACCAAACCGTCATCCACAAAGATGAATTCTCTGAGTTGACACCCAGGGCCTTTCAACGCTTCTTATGCTCAGGTATCAAGCGAACCCCGAATCCACTGACAGCCACCAATGCCTCGGAGAAGAAACTCGGCTCATGGCATCAATGCTATCGTCTTGATGGCGAGCTCATTGCTGTTGCAGTATTGGACCTGACCCCCAACGGCGTTAGCTCCGTCTATGTTTTGTAAGCTGATGGCTGACGGTGCCCCGAAATAAGTATTTGATAAGCTAATATTAGGCAGATACGATCCGGCCTACGAACAATGGGAAATTGGCAAGCTGACCGCCATGCGTGAAATTGCCTTCTCGATCGAGAATCAATACCAGTACTATTACATGGGTATGTCACAATTGTGGAACTAACCCCCTGTTCACGCACCTCTAATATCGAAATATAGGGTACTACATTCATTCCTGCCAGAAGATGCGTTACAAGGCCAATTTCCGCCCCCAGTACATCCTTGGTATGTTCCACTGTCTTTGTCTTAGTACATATTTCTTTTTGTACTACGTGAAAATCGTGCACGACATCTGACCTTTTTCTCTGTTACTCAGACCCTGAATCCGGCGACTGGGATCCGCTCGCTGGCGAAATGACGGAGAAGCTTAATTCCCGTTCCTATGTCTCTTTGTCTCGGGACCGAAGATCCTCCCCTGAGCCTGTGGCCCCGGAAATTGACGGGAATGTAGAGGAGGTTTCCCTCTTTGATATCGGTATGCCCGGTGTTCTTACTGCCTCCCAAGTGGAAGCACTGGACCTGGATCATTGGCTGCTGTGCTATGACAACGGCTTTGTTCATATGAAGGTAAGTATTCTTTTTTTTTCCCTGAGCCGCATTGAGCGAGAGGAAAGTCTTTACTAATTTCAACTAGAATCTGGTCGATTGGGAAACCATGTCAATGACTGATCCCATGTCTATCAAGAAAATCGTCGCCGAGTTGGCCGCAGTCCTGGGCCCTAAAATTGTTCAAAACAGCGCCGTGGAGTTGATGGGTTAATCAAAGACGATTTTCACGGGCAAGCTTTGAGCCTAGGTTTACTACTACCAAGATCGACTGTGTTTTAAAACACCAGGACGGAGATGGAACAGAAAAAGATTAATTGTGTAGAATAGTTGATTCACATGCAATTCAGTCAAGTCCGCAAATCAAGAGAGTCTCTTCTGGTTTTCTTAAATTTTAGATCGCAAAGATGCAACCCTTAGCAGTTGACCTGGTCTATAAAAGTCTTATAATTCCTCCTGCCTAAACTCCAATGTCAATCGCGCCTTCCTCTTCATGCGTACTACCGCGTAGTTACTTAATTAGGAACCCCTAGTTGAGTATTTAACTCAACTCTCGGTAATAAAACATTTTCTCTCTTCTCTTTTCTCTCTTCTCTCTTTTTTCTCCAACCTAATACCCATACCCTTGGTGCCGTTAAAACAAGACTCAAGAGGGTGCTTATGAGCAGCAACCAATCCTATCAGATCCTGGAATTCATGATGGAGTGGTACACTATCTCTCAATACAACACCGCATACACAACACTAACCCGCAAAGTCATACCTGAGGGCAGAACGGGGTAGCACTAGTGACACCGTAGTGATTGGTTGATTTTGTATTGGCGTTTTTTGCGTCTTCCTAGATACACATGTATGTAGGTAGTTAATCCCAAAGGTTGACATGGATCTAGTTTCTAGAGTAATTTCAGTTTCAAAGACTCGCAGAATTTAGAAAATGGACTGCTTGTTTCTGGATAACCTATATAGCACCCGAGAAGTTCAATTGAGATAATAATGCATACAAGGAATAAACAACAGTAATGTAGACATGATCGCGTATTAGCAGTCTCTACGATTGGACGATATCAAGTATTCAACCAATTAACACGTCTAAAATTACATCACCTACCATATGTTCTTACCCACTCCGCTTTTCTGGCTTCCCTCACCAAATATATATATCTACTACATACTACATTACACCACCATTTATTGGTTTAATTAATTTAAAAAAAATATGAGTAAGCTTAATATCCGCACAATGAATTTCTCGCTTAATATTTTGTATAATACCCCTTAGCCCGCCGTACTGCCTTCATACGTCTTCCTATACTCAATATTAATGCATCTATCTTCGACTGATCTAATGCATCCTATGCTTTCACTAGGCATTATTTAAAATAAAGCCAGTCAGTCTCGCTTCTTCCTATGCTAATAAGCTCTAGAAATAATGCAAAAAGCTTCACTTTTAACAAGTGCTATACCGGTTCAATCGGGTTTAAATCAGGTAAGTGTATAGGCCAGTCCTCGACATATATTCTATAAGCTTCAAACCACTCTCATGTTACCAATGCTATATAAATCTTTGTGTTATCTTGCTAAAATACTATAGTTACCGGAGGTATAGATTAGTAATAGACCTTTTTTAAGCGCTTCGATATACGAATTTGCAGTATAACCTCGCCCTAAAGGTAAGTCTTCGTCCCGTTCTATAATAACTAATTTTGTTCGACTACTAAGCCAGATTCTAGCCTAAATCATTTATAAAATATCTTTAATATAAACCTTTGCATTTATAAAATCCTTTCGAAGACCCTCTAAGGTCGTACGGAAGTACTATTGTAATCCAAAGTTCGAGGTTCGTTCTACCGAATACTTGTCTAAAAAGATCTACAATTGAAAGCTTTCCTAGCGCTGTTTTCTCGCGAATTTAAGCCTCCTTTTTGTAAGAGGAGGCTTAATTGGTATCTTCCGTCTCGATCGTCGTTTTCTAAGTCCGAATCGCTTTAAAATTCGACGTATAGTAGAGGGTGATAGATACTGGACTATAGTAGCACTTAGCTGCTTATAGGTCCAAAACGGATGCCGGCGGGCCTATAAAAGAATATAATGACAAGCTCGTTCAGTAAGCATAGGGGGACGGCTAGACTTCTCACGATTTCCCAATTTTTCATCCTCTGAATAGCGCTTGATTGTATTGAAAATAGTCTTGCGGGTACAGCCAAAATCATTAGCTAATTGAACCTACATAGCACCATTGTTATAGGCGTATATAATAGCTGCTCTTTGCTCAGTAGAAAGCTGCGCCGATTTGCTATTTTTTGGTCCTATTTTCATTGGATTCGAAGCAGTGTGTGTGGTGTAGGAAGAAAAAAAGAACATGGGTTGGTTGCCGGGTCAAATTGAAGTGGGGTAGTGGGTAAGAACATATGACTAGTATCTGTATACACGTAGCTTGTGAGACATATTTACGGTTATTTCGAGGAAAGAAGCTCGAGCTCCGTATAAACTCTTGGGCTGAAATCTATTTCTCAAATTTATTTAGTAATCTACTTTAACACAATATGCACATCTTCCAAGTCCTCTATAAATATCTTGAACATGCCTTCATATATATCAACCAATTCGTATTGGAGACCTTAGCCCAAGGTCCCATCCCACAACACGTAGCATTCACAATGGATGGAAACCGACGATATGCAAAAGATAACTCGATTTCCATCGCAGCTGGCTATCTAGCCGGTGCAAAAGCTCTAATGAAGGTAAATGATCATATTAAAATTCCCAAGCTATCAACTATTGAAATAACTAACGCAAACAGATCTTGGATACATGCTTCGATTGCGGAGTCAATGTTGTATCCCTGTACGCCTTCAGCCTTGAAAACTTCAACAGACCTAAAGAGCAGGTCGATGTTCTTATGAAGTTGCTAGAAGGGTCACTTGGAGAAATGGGTGAGAATGACCCATTGGTGAAGAAACACAATCTTAGAATTCGGGTATTGGGTCGCTTGGAATTGCTAGAAGACCACGTTTTAAGGGCTATTTCCAAGACTATGAATGCTACAGAAAATAACCGGGGCAAGATTGTGAATATCTGTGTCGCTTATACTGGCACGGATGAGATTGCTTCCGCTATCAGGGAGACTGTTGCTGGCTCTGGCTTCCCTAGCAAGATCACATCTAAGTCTTTGACAGAGAATATGTTCATGGGGTTTCCGCCACTGGATCTTCTGATACGTACGTCCGGGGTCTACCGTTTGAGTGATTTTATGCTCTGGCAGTGTCACCAAGATACTGATATAGAGGTTGTGGCGATGAACTGGCCTGACTTTGGAAGATGGGATATAGGTTTAATTTTGTTGAGATGGCAAAGCAGAAAAAGAGCTCTGGCTTATGTGTAATTTGAGCTGTTTCGTATTGACATTATGCGAGGTCAATGTATGAGTCGCTTCATTTTCTTGACATGTTTCTTCGAAAGGCCATTCTCGGGCCTAGGACCTATGTTCTATCGGTCGAGGTCAGCATAAGCACCGCAGTCACTATCCAAATAAGGACACATACGGATTTCAAATTGACGTCAAAAATAGCAAGTAGCCATGAAGGACAATATCAGTTATACTTACTATCATCAAAGGCAAACGGTAATTTGATTGACTCTGACAGCTTAGCAGACATAGCTGTTTGGAGGAATCCGGATGCACATTGTGAAGCCGCACTTGCGGGTTCTCGACAGCGAAAGACTGTAGGATCTTGACAGCGGCCACCTTACTGCTCACATAGGCGCCCATGCCGGCGAACGGGGGAAATATAATACCCGCCGTCGTGAGATTGACCAATGTGACTGGTTTGTCCTCGCCCGGGCTTACTTTCTTGTTTGCCAAGACTACAGCCTGTGCGGTCACCAACGAACCGACGACGGTAGTCTTATAACCGTCCAGAAAAGTAGCTGGGTCGGCTTCCAGAAGCGGAACAACGGGGGCCAGCACGCCAGCGCAGTGGATAACAGTGTCGATGCCGCCAAACTCGACAGCCACCTTGTTCATAGCATTGCGGACGCTCGTAGCATCACATAGCTCAGCCTCGTAGGTTTGGATAAGCACCTCTGCGTGCCTGGCGCGTACAATGTTGGCGGTTTCCGCCAAGGCGTCAGGACGTCGACCGAGGAGGATGAGGGCTCGGGGGCCGGATGCAGCAAAGGATGAGGCTGTGGCCCGGCCGATACCGCCAGATGCGCCAGTGATCAACACCACCTTGCCCGCAGAGGAGAGGCCGGGCTGAGTCGGATTGATGCCATCATACGTGGCGGAGTGGGTGACCTTAGTGTATGAGGGCGACGGTGGTGCCATTGCCTCAAAAAGTTCGGCTCTCTTTGTCTCTATGTCGCTTGGTCTGCAGTGTGTGTTGTGCGTGAGAGATAGCGTGTAAATAGTCCAACTGGTCACTATGGAAGCCAGTAAGTAAAATGTGAAAGCAGAGCTGGAGGCAAGAAGTATGGAGGGTGGAAATGTGGTGAAGTATAAATAGGTAGTCAAGACAATATCTACCTGGGCATTGTGTAAGCTATTGTCAGCAAGCCCCATGCCATCCTGGTCACTATTCGTATACATTCTCCATAGATATCCATACAACATAGATAGCACCGTCCTGTGTAGGCATCAAACCGGAGTCCCAAACCTCCGAACACCGATTATCAACTCTGAATGGGCATCTCGGCCCGTTCCTGCAGGGATCGGGGCCCATCCAGTTCCCAAACGGGACGTGGAATTCCCCGAGATGATAATGGCGGTGTTGGAAGCCCGGCGCTCCAGAATAGGTCAAGATTGAACTATATTCTACTGAATGATTTTTGGAAAAAAAGGAAATCTAGCATTTACACGCTGGGAGTATATAAGACAAGAATAGTCGGCGACTTATGGGGCCTTCTCCAGTCTTTTAGTTAGTCTTTTAGATGTCCTTTCGGAAGTCTTTTTGATATGTTATTTGTTAGCAGTGATAAATATGCGCCTAAGTCTTGAAGTGATGTGATCAGGTAGTGTTATTCAGGTCTTTGTTTGCTGTCTCGCTGCCATAAAGCCTATATATACGTCCTTCTCCCCCTCTTTCTCGTTCGCTCTTCTCTTCTTCATATAAAGAATCAGCCCAAGCAGCGATGGGATAGACTACGTTCAACATATCCTTACAAAGGCCTGACATGCCTCACTGTATGTATATATATGGGCATGAGTATTGGTTCCCCTGCGCCCCTTCGCTCATTGCGTCGAATCCACCTTATATAAAATAGATATAAATGTGAGTACACATAGTTACATCCATGGCGTGTTAAGTTGTGGCTACTAGATCCATAACACCGTGGAATCTAACGACTACAGTGTACTCATTTTGTTTGTTTCTCGAATTCTATCTCATGTGGATGAGGGGCATTGTAAGTACAAAAGACTCTCCTTTCTTGCTTGCTTTCTTTCTTTCCTCATCGCACTCCAAAAAAAAACATCTAAAAAATCACCATGACCTATTGAAGAGGCTTATCAATGGCCACTTGTTCTTTTAACAGACTTGGATAAAGCTAACCAAGACAAGCTTGCTGGGGCTGTGCAGTTGATGCTCGAGGATGACCTCAAAGATTATTCGAAACATTACTTTGGGGACATCCAACCCAACTCCGATGTCAAAATTTGGTCACCATCGGGATGGCTCCTTCGCTCTATCTCTCCACAGGACACTCACCGGGATAGCCTGGGCAATATCCATGCCCTTGGTGTCCTAGCATTCTGATCCGGTTGCCCATAAATCACGATGAAGCAACCAAACACCATCCCTCCAAAAGTCGTGACGCCTACTGTACCCCAAGAGGTGGAATTCCAGGGATTTTGATATCTACAACAAACCTCCAGTCCAGAACGATGCTGAAAATTCGGTTCTCGTACTGGAGACGGCCCGTACGACCTCCAAGGAGGTCAAGGCAGCATACAAGTTGGGCCAGCAGAAGAAAAAGGCGGCGACATCGCCCGCAAAAGGACCGAACCCCGAGGCGCCTTCTGACGCCCAGAAGCGTAAATCAACAGGGGAGTCCCCCATCAAATTCGGAAAGGAGCACACCAATCGAAGAAGGCCCGCAAGAAGGAACTCGCCCATGTGGTAGAGGAACTTGGTAAAGCCAACCTGGAGCCCGCTGACTCTGGTCAATCCAGGGCTAGTTCTGTTTCGGTGGCCCCGAGCGCTCATCCTTCTTCCGGTGCAAAGATCCAAAAGACGAAACCGCCAAAGCGAGCTAGGAAAACGAGTCTGCTAGAAGATGGCGCCCTGCAACGGTTCACGAGTGGCACATGGGTGGTACTGAAGCCCACTAGTTTCAGCCCAACTGAAGATTCCTTCCTCGCAGCCGTCACCGGAATTGGTAATGCCCTCAAGGCACTCCCCGAACAGGACCTTTCGGGGCCTGAGCATGTTGAAATCCGCAAGAAACTGTGAATGGTTGAGCTACACTCGATCGAAGCTGCCCGGCAGCTGGCAGGTAAAATGCAAATTCCCCCGTTACGATCCGCCGTCAAAGTCTGAGGACCCCTATGGTATTGTGAATCACAAGGAACCAGAGGCTTCATTATACATGACAAGATGGCCTCTCATCTATCCTCCATCATGACCAGAGCATAGGGCTCGTCCCATGGGAGCAACGCAGAAGCAGCACCCGATAACGGCCTTTGAATACCACATCCCAACGGGAAAAACTTGACCGACGAAGGAGTATACATGACAACCAAATACCTCCAAGCCACTGAAAGATCCAGCCGCTGGCGTGTTGATTTTGACCGCAATGGTCACATCCGCGCAGCACGAACCTCAGAATACCCAGCAACAATGGTATACGCATACGGCTTGTCAGAGGTTCTCGTTGCTCGCGGAGGAATCCCGCTAACCGGGCGCGCACATGCTGCCAAGTTGGGACATCTTACCTTGAAGATGGATGAGAGCATCAAGAACACCATAGCAGTCCCCTCCTCAGCCTAGTTTGTGAAAATGAATCGAACCCTCATACGCCAGTACACCCACCCACGAGGGGATACGCATTGCCCGATGGAGGACGCAATCAAATACGCCCGAAACGCGGTGGGAAGCGATCACCACCACATGTGCATCAAACTTGCCGACCTCGATCCGACAGCAGCTTGATCCACCTACTCAAAATACCCAGCTATATAATCGAATGTGCTGATACAACCGGCAAAACAGACCTCATCAGTTTCTGGGCAAAGTACCGCCTATGGGATGTACATCTCGGGGACCAGATTCGAGCCCTGGTCTATCTCATTCCACCGCTGAAAGACGTCAGATCAGTGCGCATTTGGTGTTATCCACGACTGGGGTATAGCGCAGCCAGTCCCACCAGTCATGACTCAGATGCGCTTGCGCGATATCTGTGCTTATATAGCAAGAACTGGATATATCAGGACTCCTTTACCGGGTGATTACGATCATGATTCCCGTCCCGAGGACCCAAGAGAGTTCCTTTGGCATTCGGATCAGGCATGCTTGTCAAAAGCAGCTACGATCGTCAAGGAGGCGGTATTTCCCGCGGCTTGTGGCCTTTCTCTCAAATCGTTTAACAGACGAACAGACGCAGAGAATCCAGGATATTACGTTGGTGCATGCCATCCTTCCAAGGCAAAGTCCCGGTATTTCGGGGCAATTCGCCTCCGGCGCTCAACTCCCGAAAGATTCTCTGGTATATCCTAAGTCTGGCAAGTCGCATCCGGAGGGATATGCACTCTTGGGGCGTGTTGTCAATTTGAAGCATGCGGGTCAGACTTGTCAGGTGGGATGGCCAACCAAGCCGGTATGACTGATGATCAGTTGCAATATGTATAAATATATATAGAAACACTGCCAGCCAGGTGTATATAGCGCATTAACCCGATGCGCACCCTGAAATGGGCGTTTCGTGTTCAACGAGCTTTTGAGGCGCAATTTTCTGGAAGCAGATGCCAACCAGAGATTTTGCGCCTATAAGAACTATATCAGCACTGTATGGGAGGGCTCCAAATTCTGCAAAAAACACCTTCTTAGCTGGACGCCAGACCTCACCGACGAGGAGGAAAGGAAAGGAAAGACCTGAAAAGCCTGTTCGACAAAGCGACTTTGGTCCAGTGGCACCCCAAGACAAAGATAATGGCCGAAGTCATAAGGAGGATTGAAAGTGTTGGATGCCTTGGACATCAACCTGTAGGATAGACCTGTTTGATAGTCTCCTCCCCTCTCTCCTTTTCTCTGGTTACTTTCTTTTTTATTGTCGATGAACAGTTCGCAGTTGACCAAACTGTTATCCTGGTTTCGGTGGAGCATTAGAGAACCCAGCACATAACCTACGGGACAGTACCTGTCATTTCCGTGGGTTCAAAGTTTCATCTTCAAGCGCATCCATTCATTCATTTGGCAGTCTCGTGTGCAAACAACACAAGGGATGTTAGGGAGTGGTTGAGGTATTACAGGCCTGGTTGGCCATCTCCGGAGTTACCGCCCGTCGCTTTCTTTGAAGGAGTGTTATCAGTGGAAAGAGAGAGAAGACAATATCCAAATAGAAGATCTATTTTGCATTTATATATGGAAATGTAGGAAATAAGTGTAGTCGGCCATCTACTCCAGGGCTGTTATTATCGACATAGGACTTTGATATCCTATTTATCCGGCTCAAGATGATAGGGATGTTATATGTAAGATAATAATCCGATTTATCCGTTGGATACTTTTTCAATGCTCTTTCTGGATGCCTTTTGGATGTCTTTTAAAGTGACTTTTTATATACATATCTTCCTTCTCGGTGTTATACCTAGAAGGATGATCATTAGCCATATATAGAAAGCAGATATGCTCGGCTTACTCCCCGACAATATAGTTAACGTATGAAGCATAAACCATGCAGAGGACTTGTCTATGTATAATCAGGGACTTATATATGAAAGATGCATAAGAACAATGACTATGAACAGCAAAAAGATTCATTCATACAACCACAAAAGAACCCCATAACTGCACGGCGCCATGAAGTGAAATCAAACCAGCTGGCGCCCCATATTTCTATCCCTTTTCCTCGCAAAACCAATTCGCCACGAAACCAAGCGCAAAAAAGCACAACAAAAGCAGTCATTCAAGGAGGCACAGCAGGTAAGCCACCAATTCCCACGAAAAAGCCCGCAGCCGCGGATGCCCTGCCACATATGCCCTAGAACGCCAGAGAGGAGAGACAAAAAGAGGAGAGACAAAAGAACCCAACCAAAGGATGCTATGCCAAGACAAGAAATGAGGCCAAAAGGAAGAAACAAGACAATGAGATCAAGACTCTCAACTCAAGCCTTCACTCATCATCATCACCCCCTTCCAACCCATCAATCATAGCCCGACTGGTCTTCCTCCCTGCCCCATAAACAAGCTCCATAAGCTTCGCTTTCTGTCTCTCCCGAACAGTCCGCAGGTAATCATACGTCCCCTCCAACCCGCGGATCTGTCCATCGATAACAGCTTCAACGGGTCCAAGCATTCGACCCGGAGAACCAGAATTCCCATTCCCACTTCCCCCGCCCCCATCAACAGACCCGACGAAGCTGACTGAGTCATTCCGGCGGACAAGCGGGCTAACCAGCTTCCTGCGCAGCGTCTCAAGATTAACTTTCAGCGTGAGTAGTCGGCCGCGGTGGTCAACGAGGAGATGCTTGTTGGCAACTGTGCGACTGCGCACATTCGCGAGGAGTTTCTTGTTCTTCTCATATTTGCGCACGGCCGCGGCGTCGGGGCCCAGCACGCGCGTCCATAGGGAAGAGAGCATCTCGCCCTCTGCGCGTTCCTGAGCGTCTGATTCGCGGACCACCGTGCGCTGGAGATTGAGGAATTGGCGGTCGATGGACTCGAAGAGCGCGAAGAGGGCAGTTGAGTGGGTAAGTTCGCTGTTTATTGATTCTTCGAGGACGGAAAGGAACTCCGTGAATGTGCGGGTTAGGGTTGTGCGTGTGCGCTGCGCGGAGGTTGGCCCGAAGACAGCCATTACGAGGTGACCAAGGGGCGTTGTGGTTGTTGAGGTTGCGGAGACGCCGTTGTCGGAAACTTGGGCTGAGCGTTCGAGCGCGCCGAGCCGCGAGAGCATGTTGTGCATGTTGTCGAAGACTATTGTGGGGAGGGTGCTTGGGGGCTGGGCGGAGAGAGTTTCGAGCTCGCGCTTGGCCCAGTCCATTACTATTAGGATGGAGTCGATGTCTGAGTCGACGTTTGCGAAGAAGCGGGTTAGCTCGAGGGAGAGGGACTTGAGGGAGTCGGAGAGCTCGTCTAATTGGCGCACGATTATGGGCGCGCTGGTCATGTTGGTGCCGCGGACGGACTCGCTCAAGTCCCAGACTGCGACGCCGGTTTCTTGCAGGGTGCCGATTTGCTGAACGCCATTTTCTGAATAGTATATCAGTGGTTCGAAGGAGCGCGCGAAGCCGGATAGCTTTACTAGATCGGGGATCGACTGTGGGAGGCCTGGGAGGACTAGGGCGCGCATGAACGCGACTGAAAGGAGGAGGATTATGATAGATAAGGTGGTGTTAGACTTGGAGCTGGTCATGCGCTCGAACTTTGAGCGCAGATAGCCAAACAACGCCGCAATGGGTTCTCGGTGCTGGACTTCTGCACGTACTGCAAAGCGAATGTCTTTATTCATTCACAAACAATCGTTAGTATACCCGCGCCTGCAACTGAAACCAGATCAGACAGGGCCTACAGTTGCTCAGATTCTCCGCGCCAAAGCCCACCCCGTCGTCCTCGGGACTGTGGCGTGGTGTGCGCCCTGTAGTCGGAGCCGGAGGCGGACTTGGGGATCGTCCGTGGAGGGGGGTATCTGCACCCGCCGGTAGAGGCACATTAGCCGCGACAGAGATGTCGCCCGGGGTAGCGCGATCGACCTGTCTACTCTTCGTGGGACCCTCGAGCGCATCCTCATACTGTGGACTTGGCTCACGCGACTGGGATGGAGAGACGCTGAGCCCGATTGTGGGCTTGAGCTGCAAGCGATCCGTCGTAGGGTTATCCTTGCGCAGATAGGGCTGGTGGCGGTACCATCCACTGCCCTGGACGTATTCGGGTTGATGAAAGCCTGGGGGCGACCAGCGCTCCTGGGCCGGGTCCTCGATCTCTCCATCTTCCCCATCTGAGTCTTCAGACCGGAATCCGGAGTGTTGGGATGGCAGCGCGAACATTGGGGACCTGTGGGGGTTGGTATTGTTCTCGAAGTCTTCGAGCGACGCGTCCAGGGATGGATGGTCGTCGAAGACGTTGTCTAACTCGTCCAGCATCCCGGACGGCGTATCGCGATAGTCGCGCCTCGGAAGAAGAGGCACTGCAGTTCTCAGCGACGAAGCGCAGATCAATGCCTATGAGTGGCGATCACTTGCGGATGAACCGGTTTGACTTCTTAGGTAAAACTAGGGTGGTTAGTATATGCGCTGGGACGATGTCTCCCTGCGCTAGCCGTTACAGAAGATATCTGAGCAATCAACCCCACGCCAAAGATGCGATAAGGTATGATGCGATGCGATGCGACAAGGCAGGTATTGGATTCTAACGTGCAACACAGGATATGTCTGAGATAGGCACATTCGATAGTTGATGTTGGACAAGATTGCGATCAGGGAAACACGCTGGGAGATTAATATGGAACTGGGATCGAAACGCCTTGAGCAATGGAGGAATCAGGAATGAGAAGACGAGAAGGCATGCGTCCCCTCACTTGTATCCAAGTCGAGGAGGTTGGGCCAATCAGCCTAACCCCTGCTGGTCATGTGCTGAGACTCGAAGCCAACACGGCGTGTACACATCAGATACCGGAAGATGTACAATGATGGTACTGCATGAGTACTTCAAGTTTGTATAGTCCCTGCAGTGACCACCAAGGTCCCCATCAAGTATCTGTCAAGTATCTCCGTGCCTGACCGCCCATGTTTGCCCAATCGATACAGCTAGGACCATCAACCAATCATAAGACAGACCTCCTTGATCATCCGAAGAATCTCAAACACTTTGGAATAAGCGTGCATAACCCTCCGTTTGCAGATGCGTTTGTTCTATCAAATATCAAATATCAAACCAAAATGAAGAAGAAGAGGAGAAGATCAAATCTATTTTGGGTCATGGAAATTGTAATAAAAATACAGGCCCGGTCCCTTGGGAGACCCCGTAATCAGCCCATGGCGCCATAATCCCAGACTTCTATGGGGAGAAACAGAAAAAAAAGCCGGGGAATAAAAAAGAACATCAGGTCGTTTATGCGGTGTTATCCTTGAGGAAGCTAGGTGGTTGTTAGTTGAGTGGTCAGAGGGGATGTGGGTTCGCGGGTAACGTACGTGATGAGATCGTTGCGCTCCTTGGTCTTCTTGAGACCACCGAAGGCCATCTTGGTACCGGGGATGAACTTCTTGGGGTTCTCGAGGTAGGAGAACTATGGAGACATTGTTAGCAGCCGATCGGAGCTGAGCCGAAAGTGGCAGTTAGGCACTTACCAGAGTGTCCTCGTTCCACTCAACACCGGCCTGCTTGTTGGCGTCGGTGTAGGCGTAGCCCTCGGAGGAGCCAGTCTTACGGCCGAAGAGACCGTGGAGGTTGGGGCCGACCTTGTGGGCACCGCCGGCCTCGGTGGTGTGGCACTGGGCGCAACGGGTCTGAGAAAATGAGCTGTTAGTTTCATGTTCCCTTTGTATGCGCGTGAAGCAATAAAGAACTCACCTGGAAGAGCTTAGCACCCTTGGCGGCGTCACCTGGAGAGGAGAAGCTGAGGTTAGCGATCCTGTCGGCTTCTTTTTTGGCTTCTTCGACGGCAGCTTCTGCACGCTCGGCCTCGCGCATGTTGAGGATCGTCACGGTGCAGAACACATCGAAAGTAGTCATATTGGATAATTGATGCGTGGTATTTTAGGAAAGGTTGAGGTGATCCGCAATTGAGAGGTAGAGAGGTTGACGAGGCGCCAATGGTAGTAAAGGCGAGGAAGTGTTGTCAATCGTCGTCCCAAGCAGGTAACAAATAGTGTTGCCATTGTGTTGCCATTTTAGGAGTTGGGATACCCTTCCTTCCTTCAACCTCCATGGCGCCTCCCCAACCTTTCAGCTCAATGGGGGAAGGTAGATAGCTTACCAGGAGCGAAAGATTCTTGCTTCTTGGGAGGCATTGTGAAGTATTATGAAAGAATAATAAAAAAAAGAGGTTATTATGAAACTGTACTGTACAGACAAAAAACTGAGAAGGGGAGAAAAGAAAATCTGGTTATTTGTACTTGGCCCCGACACGCTCTCGTAATCTGCCGCTCCACCAATCAGAAGTCAGATGATTCAGGTGAACGGGCGCAACCGGGAACTTCGGTGTGGCTGTTGTACACTGACGACTTACACTTTTGCTTTGTCTTGACTTATTGAAGATATTGCTGGGGATAACTACTCACTTACCTGGTGGCAAAGAATCAACGTGTACCCTCTACCTTCTATCTTCCGCCCCCATGATCTCATACCTCATCATCACCTGGGTAGCTCAGAACATAGTTCCTGATTAACTCACTTGCATATGCAAGCCTCATGGAGCTTTACAAATTGAAACATTCAATTCCTATCTGGATGCCTATGGCGACCGAGCTCATATCTCACGCGCGTTTACCCCCTTCCTTGCCCCCTGGAGAACTGGAGCAACGCAACTTCCCGATCCACCGCGGCTTCGAAATGGCAGGTTTCTCATTCGCCCGAGCTGATCCCCCCGGTCCGGTGTGTGGATCCTGAGGCAGAAACGGTTTATTTTCGATTCATTCTCGGCGAATGCAATTAGCCTGTTGCCGAGGTTGCAGTAGATTGGGACAATGACCTTTCATTTTGGTTTATGTACTCCGTAGTAAGAAACGAATAGTTATTGTACTCTGTACAGCTTAGAGCTATTCCCCGACGATTTCAACTGGTGGGAAACACGGGAAATAATGGACTAAAACACGTGAATATTTCCCAAGGTCAAGTGGTCTGATCATTTTTTTCCTCCCCGAAATAGTTAGGGAGATGCGGTCAAACCGCATCTCGACTCAAATCGACATCCGATGTCCCGATATAATCACGTGATATAAAACCTTCTTCAAAAATTGCATCTACGGTTCCACATCTAAATAAGTCAATAAAGAGACCATCTAACCCCTCCACACGAGCAAAAGGGCAGGAAAGAAATCCCGCCCCAAAAATGCCAACTCCAATTCCCGGTTTCCTCCTCCCACGAGGCCCACCCTCAGCATTGACCCTGCGCGCCCTCCAACGCCAAAGCGCGCGACGCAGCTTCACCTCAACCAGCGCTGCGTTGAAGAAAGCCAGCAAGAGCAACACCAATGCCAATCCCAAGCCCCGCGTCCTCGCAAAGCCCGACAGATTCCGCCCGCCTTCTCACCCCCAGCGTCTCACGACTCCATCTCCGAAGAACGCACCCCCAGGCCAACCATTCGAGTATGGCCCGCGCACGACGGAGAAAGAGCGTGTGCAGCAGAGCAAGACGCAGTACCCGGGAATGTTCCCGCCGGAGGGGACGGTGATGTTTAAGTTCCTGACGAGCAAGTGGATCCACATTTGGATTGCGATGGTGAGTTTCTGACTAGCACAGATACCAAGTTCTTGATCTATCTCCAGAAAGCCCTGGAAGCCTCCAAGTAGCCAATTAACTAACCAATTATACAGAGCGTCCTAATCTCCTGCGCGGGATTCACCTTCACAACAAACTTCAAAGCAACCTCGCCATTCGCACACCTGCTACCATCCTGGTCGAGTCTGCTGACCTCGCCCGTCGGCACGATCTCACAGGTATTCTCTGTGTGGCGCATGCATGTGGAACACAACTCGATGCGCGTGCGGGAGCAACGACACCGTCGCGTTGAGGATGCCGAGAAGCGGAAACAGTATCGTGTTGCGCATGGGCTTGAGGAGGCGGAGCCGGAGAAGAAGAACGAAGACAGTAAGGAGGTTGATTTGCAGTCGCCTGTTGCTGCTGCCGCTGTTGAGGGGGCGGAGGGTAAGGAGTTTGTTGATTGGGAGGGGAATAAGAGGCCTGTTAAGAAGTGGTTGGGGATTTGGTGATTTATAGGGCCCCGGGGCTGGTGAATTCATATGTACATGTGATATAGCTACGTATCTACATATGCTGTCTATGCGGTTGGCTGTGGGTATCGATGGGTCCTATCCTACATGGGGGAACACACACCCCTCCAGCAGTGACGTTGGTGTAAATGGAGTTCAATCCATTTTGTTACATTAGTTGAACTTCCAGTCCAGCTACAATAGGAGGATTATCTCAACTTCAATCGAATCAACGATGAACGGAAACGATTTAACAAAAGACAACGCTTTTCTCCAAACTCCAGAAGTAGCGACCTATCAACTCAGATATGAAAGTCGCAACCTAAAGTAATGCTGTACTTTATTACTCATACATGGCCATGAGAAATGGATCAAAATAAGAACGATCATTGCACCTCAACCCCCTCAAGTCCCTCGAGGACCTCCTCGCCAACACCGCCCTTACGAAGGACAGTCTTAACCATCCGTGCAATGACACTGCGCTTGACACCACCCCTTCGGGGGCGCCAGACACCCTCGACCTCCTCCTGACCACCAGTCTCCTCGCCAGGCGCCGCAGTAGCACCGAGCATATTCACATTTTCGGAATTGGGGATACCAGGTTGAGTGAGGCGGGAGGGGGGATCGATCGAGCGGATCGAGAGCAATTTCAAAGTCTCGGAGTCACTGCTGCGCGTAACTGAGATAGCCAGCACGGCGTCTGCGACGGCAATTTCTTCGCGGTTAGGATCGAAGATGACGTTGTCACCGACAGAGATCACGAGTAGCGTTACAGGTGGGCGGACGGGGTATGATGGAGCGGCAGAGAGAGGACCTTTGGAAGTATTGGAGCGGGGGTAGAGATACTCCGCAGCAGCCCAGTCGTCGTCGAAGAAGGGATCTTCTTCGCCCGTGGACTTAAGTTTCGGTAGCTTGGTGCTAAGGAGGGCGAGATGGGTTGTGAGCGAGAGGAGGGGGAGGGGGTATGCGAGAGGTTGGGAGAGGAGCAGGACCTATAGAATAACATGTTAGTAGTGATCATTTCAACACCTTTAGAACCCCTCAAAAATAGAACCCATAAACCCCAAAACCGAAAGCGATCTTCAAAACTTACATCAATATACAAGCGCCAATGCCACCGCTTGTTAATAACAAGTCTCCCCTTCAACCCACCGGCCATCTCCTTCGCCGCATCCCCATTCCCACCAGCAACAGAACCAACCAGACTCTCCCGCATCATCTCACTCAGGAACACAGGCAGGGCGTCATCGTCCCTAAACCCGGGGATCTCAATCGACATCTGCACCCACTCGCCCTGTCCCGAGACAGCGGCGGAACCCTGCTCGCCCTCACGGTTCAATGCGTCGCCATGTTGCGCTAGACTGCGTGAGTCGAGCGTGTCGGCTGCGAGAACGGTCTTCTCGACTTCTGCTTTCACGCCGACGATCGCTTGCGTGCCGTCTGCGAACCCGATGCGCGCGCTGCCGTTGGTGCCGGGCAGGATGGTAGTCTCAGCGGATAGAGGGCGGAATTGTGTGGGTGAGCGGCCATCTGGTCGGATTGGGTTCTTGGGGAGGCTGAGGGAAGTGTAGAGGTAAGAGAGTTCGGCGGGTGAGAGGTGGGGGACTTGAGAGGCGGAAGAGGCTTGTCTTTGATTTGACATTTTGGGGTTTGATGTTGATATGTGACGGGGAAATAGATTGCTTCGTTTTTAGAAGATAGAGCTGGACTTCGGTTGCGCGAGGCCAAGCTCGTAGCTGTTGGCGGGCGGTTTGATTTTGTGGTTATCGGCCCGCGATTTGTGAAAGAGTGCTTGCCGGGGCGCGAGCTGGATGTACTGAGGTATTGGTAGCCCGGATTTCAAGCTAAGGCCAGTCTAGTTTCGACTGATGAGGTTGTGCTGGGGAGCAATTGAGGGGAAGAGAAAAAAAAAGTTGGTAGAGTCGAACAGAGCAGTCTCAATCAGGAAATCTTGATGGGCCACGGATGATCGTTGTTCCGTTGATATCGATCCATGGACGGAGTACGAGAAGTATAGATGCAATGGATTTTTCTACATTCAGTATACAATCTCGAGATAGAGCTCTAGAGTAACCTGTCTACTACTGTATAGTCTATTATCTGCAAATGTTAAAGTGACAAGCACTTTGGTTAACACTCCTCCTACCTTCCCGCACTGTAAACCACTACGAGCTCCTATACTAACTAATTCGATATAAATCTGAATGGAAATGTCAAAGCAGTAAAATATACAAGGAACAGGAAGTATGAGGTCTCAGTATAAGGTCTTGAGTAGATTCAATGAGTATGTAGTAAGATGTATGTATGAGCATGGCACAACGGCCAAAGGCGGAGGTATATTACAAGAGTATATAACGGACTGGATCCAAGCCAGAATACCGAGGTGGGGAGGGAATAATACAAGAAACCAAAGCAGGAGAAAGGGCTATGGCAGTAATATGCAAATGCAGGGATAAATAAGTGAGAAAATGATAGACAAGAATAAAGATGGGAATGGCTGTAGCCGACAATGTACAAGCGGGAGGGAGAAAAGGGGGAAATTATATGGACAAAAGAAAAAGAGCGCAATATTCATCGAGAATGATGTTCAAATGTGCAGATTCGATATCTGAAATATCGGGTGAAGAGAGGGTGAGGAATACCTGAGAAGGTAGAGGGAAATGCCGTGTATGATGCGACTCGCGCATGTGGTATCAAATGTCAAGGAAAGAAATCACGCCCCTGTCTGGTAAATGATCAAACGAAAGGACTCCAAAAGGAAAATAAAACGAGGCCCGGATCCATCTATAAAAAGGGCTGCAGGGGTATGAATGTGGGGAAATGAGAAACTTGCAAAAACGGCGAAAGCCCAATGCCCATATGTGAAAGAGAAAAAAAAGATAAAACACCCTCCAAATGGCCAGACCATGTGAAATGAAAAAAAAAGAAACCAGAATCCATACGCCGTGAGCTATGTAGGCTGCTCGGTGTTCCGTTGTTGCGCAATTTTGCCAAATTTTTGTGCTTTTCGCAACTCAAAAGGATATGATGTTGAATATGGTGGTTGGGACACTTAGATGTAGTTGGACCCACGGGCGAAGTAGTCGGATTTCTTGTTGTGAAGCTCGGCCTCCTCGTAAGGAGGAGTGGGCCAATGGCGGTTGGTGGCCGCGGGATCAATCTTGTGAATGTTCAGCTTGCTAGGTGTCGACTGCTGACCAAACGTAGCACTGTCCTTGGCCGTGGGTGACGGTGTAGGATAGGGGTTCTGCAGTACACGCGAGTTGTCTGACCGGCGAACACCACTGTGCGATTCGGCAGCCATTGACTGGGTCTGAGCCAGGCGTCTAGCCGCCTTGCTGGCGGAGTGCAATACCTCATCAAGCAACTCATCTTCCTCTTCAGGAGTCTCGTACCGGTGAACCGGGTGGGTAGACATCTGCATGGCACGGCGAGTCCGGCTAGAGATAGGAGCGGCGTTGCTGCCGGTGGCCTGAGGCATGGACTGACGCTTGGTCTGGCTGTCAGCGGAATTGTTCAAGTGCACCGGGACGTTGCTGAGTGTAGACGAGTCCAATGAGTACTTGACACATTGAAGAGCCTTGTCCAGCTCAGTCAAGTCGGAACCTTGCTTTGGTTCACTAGTAGGCCCATCGAGGGCCACTGATGAACGGTTCGACCAAGGGATGCAACCTGCGTTGGCCTCGACGTCATCAGCAGGCGCTGCTTGGTTACGTCCAGACAGTCTGCGGGCGCGCTTGCGCAGATGCGAGAAGAAACTCTCCTTTGTGGTTGGAGTGTTGGTCCCGGAACCATTGAGCATCCTTTCAGCCTCTTGACGATTCTGGTCCAAGTAGTGATTGCCATGCGAGTTGAGGGACAATTGACGGCCGATCTTTGAACTAGCTGAGGTGTCGGAAGACTTGGAGGCTTCGCTGTGTGCCACAGTGGCGTTCGCCTGGGCTGTAACGGAGTTGGAGAGAGGGGAGACAGGGCGAATGGAAGGAAGGATTGGCATCGGGGCACCGTTTGCCCAGGTGGCCCGCTTGGTGTTCACGGGACGCGCCTTGACAGGCTGGATCTCAGGCACAGTGACTTGAGTAACAACTGGTGGCCGGGCGGAGCTATCTTCTGCAGTGTGTACAGGGCTGTCCGACCGAACGACCAATGATCTCCGGAACCAGGAAGGCTTGGAAGACAATGTAGGAGAGTCACCAGGAGTAAGATTTGGTGACCTGAAGCTCTTCTCAGACTGTTTGCGACCGAGCAGTCTCGACGAGGTAGAGGACTTGGGCCGTACCGGATCAACCGCATCGGCGAAGTACTCGTGGTTAAGCGCCTGGGTAGACGTTGGGCGGTTCTTAGGGTCCCACATGAGACACCATGTGACGAACTCACTAAATGCCGCGGGCCACATCGGGGGCTGGAGCACGGATTCCATCGCATGTGGTGCCATCTTGGGGAATGTGAAACCGAGCTTATGAGCCAGGCGTGATCCTTCGCGCCATTCACCACCACCAATCTTAGCGCCCGACTTGCTGTACCAGTTCCCTGGGCTACCCATAATCTCACACACACGCCAAACTTGGTCCACCTCGTTGCCTCCTGGGAATAGGGGCTTCAGCGTGGCAATTTCAACTGCCATGGCGCCCATTGCCCACATATCGACTGGGGCCGAATACTCTCCTGCTCGTAGAAGCACTTCAGGTGCGCGGTACCAGCGTGTGGAGACGTATGTGGTGTATGGTTGTTTGGAGTGGGTCTCACGAGCAAGACCAAAGTCGGCGATCTTCACGGTGTAGACAGGAGGAGTAGAGGGAGGGGTGACGAGGTTAGAGTAGCGGCTGAAAGCAGAATCATTGGGGGCGGAGGTTGAGACGAGAATGTTCTCGGGCTTAATATCCCGGTGGAAGAAGTGGTGTGCGTGGATGTGGTCCAGACCGGACAAGATCTGGTAAAGAATACTCTTGACGTGCTTGCCTTCAAAGTACTTGTGGTCACGGGCCTTCATCAACTGATATAAGTTGCCATCCATGTATTCCATGCAGATGTGAAGCTTGTGGGAGAGGGGGTCGAGAAAGATGTCGAGGGCAGGGACGAGGTGGGGGTGAATGGGTAATGTTCGGAGGAAGATGACTTCTCGTAGGTCTAGACATGGACCCAAGGAACTAAATGTCTTCTTCATCGTTTTGATCGCAACCTAACCAATGAGTCAGTGGAAGCACAAAACACCAGCGATCTTGCTATTCCATACCATAGTGCCTCTGCGAGCGATATGAGCACCGGCGGTCCGTACGCGTGCAACGGCAACACTACCAAAGCTTCCATCACCAATTTCCTTGATGACTTCAAAGCGGTCCTCGAGGGTTGCCATGGAGGTATGTGACCCCCGGGTGGGTGTATCATATGTGACGGTCATGTTTGATGGTCTCTTCAGGTCTGCCAGCAGATCGGGAGAGGAATGTGGAGGAGGGGTGCTAAGGAGGGTTCAAGGTCAGCTTCCCGACATTCTCGGAAGATCAGGAAGATCAGGCGTTCAGGCGTTCTTACAATTATGTAGAGGGGGGGGGGAGGTTTCGCAGTATCCCCGAGTGAGTGTGTATGTATATGGGAGTATCAATTGCAGCAGGTGATCATGTTCCGAGTATCAGTTCGAGCCAGACGATTGGGTTCCCATTGACGGAAAAGTAAGGAGTGACGAGATAGTTGGAGGGGGAGTGACGGTGGTCATGTAGTGGGCGATCTGGGAGGATTGAGGACCGGGCACGATGCAATAAAAAGGAAAATCCAGAATAGGAGGAGACCCGTTCTGGTGGAAACTGGAGGGATCGGAGGACCGAGGGTGAGCCCCTGACGCGGTGACAGCTTGAGCTCCTAGACGGGGGCGTGGAGACGGTAAATTAACGACTTTCGGTCGTTGCAGATCAGTCCACCGTGGCGAAATACTTTTTTTTTGAATCTGAGGTTGGAATATGTATAGGAAAGAGTAGAAGATTTAGAATCCGAGTATAAGAATTATAATCGAGAAAAGAGAAATAAAAGAGCGCATCGCACACATAAGTGCGCATATACTAGAGAGGGGGTCTCTGGATATGGAGAATCTAGAATTACTCAAAATACTGAAATTACCAAATTACCGAATTTCCTGTATCGAAAATCCAATAAAAATAAAAAATAAACCAAACAGAAAAATCCCCCAAAATCCTAAAAAAAAAACAAAATCAAACCAGCTCAAACCAGCTAAGACCCCAAATAACGGGTTCATCCGTTCTCAACCAATGGGACACTCATCGCGGAAACGGGTACCTTAATTTTCAATTTTACCATACCAAGTCTCTCTCAAGCTAAAACAACACTTTGAAAAAAAAAAAAAGAAAAGAGTCTCAATTATGATATTAATTAGGACGGAGTACAGAGGATTCAGATTCATATTTCATATCATATTAACTATTATCAACAGTACTTGCATATTCCTGTCTCTAATATACCCTATATGTTTGTCACATATATTTCCTTATTTTATCATCTGACCGATGCACGGCGCCTAATAATTGAGGAGGTTGGGCATACAATAATTGTGTGCAGCCTGTAACCGTTGCCCACGCATAGTCTGCGTTGTTTGGTATCAGAAAAGGTTGGGCCGCCGTAATTTATTCGACTCGAACATTAGAATTGGCTGCCTCGAACTTTCATTTCAGGTCACATACTTTAATCATCTCCAGTGACAAAGACATCTCATCTGGACTTTGATACAAAAGTACATCTTGATCACCTTGGTTACCCCCGTCTTTGTACGAGTCACTTCCCGGCGGAGATGTACACTGTTCTCCGTAGATGTACCAGATGTATGATGTACAATGTAAGATGTAAGATGTACTACGCAGATACTCCATACAGCTCGCAGATTGGGCGAGAACAGCAAGGAGAATCCTTTTCCCTCAACATCTCATGTCATGTCCTACCTTGGGACTTCTACTCTCTACCGGTTGCATTCTCGCACGGATAGTAGAAACACTGGTCTTATTATTCGGCCTCTAACGGACCATCCTTGTTTCAGTGCCTCGTTTACGGAGTAGTTCGCGTTGACATCTTAACTGGAATTAACATTGGTTCACCGGATACCCTGTGCCTCATTTTGTTTTCCGCCACCTTGGTCTCCTGATGCATCGGGGGCTGAGAGAGGAGAGGTATCTCGCTGTCTCTTTTCTGACTGATCGTCCGACTTGCATGAGGCCAATCATATACCGGGGGTAAGATGCCGGGCCATGTGGAAGGGAATTAGTAAACTAGGTTCACGGCCGGACGGAAAGGTTCGCGGGATAGAAAGGTAGGTGAACTTAAGCCGCGGTGGGCTGGGAGTTGCATATGATGGGTTCTCTTTTCTCTTTGTTCAAAGGTACACGGGCCTGGGCCCCGTATGCTTGGGAGATCACAGGTTTCTTCCCAGCAATTTCCCATTGGGAACGGCGTATATTGTAGGATTCGCTTGTCTACCCGGTTTCTTTGTTGAGATTCCCGTCTCAAAGACTTAGTGTGTCTGTTGCCATGGATGCCGGATGTGTTGTATTACCGAAACTATGGAGTCCAGAACATCTTACTAGTATATGGTCTCTAAGAGACTCCAATCAAAGTGATGACAGTAACCAAGCCCGGTATAGCCACTTTACAAGACTTTAACCGCGTCATTCCGGTTTCTCCACTAATCTCCAAGCTAATGAACGCGGTCCCGATAACACAGACGATCCCAACTCTTACACATTACGAAGAGAAGAGATTAAATTACCTGCAGGAAGCGGGATAGAATGCACCTGTCAGATGGACGAACCCTGGGGCAACCGTTGTGGCCGAGGATCCCAGATTTATTTGGATTCTGTAAGGCTACTCCGTACATGTAATTTGAGGGGGAAATTGACCAGTCTTTTCAACTCATCAACTCACTACATCCACTGTTTCAATGTTCGGGCGCCCCTTATCCGATCTCATGGGATTTCAGGTACATAAAGTACGCAAATCCAAGGGCCGTACCGAAGGGAAAACCAAGGTTCAACTTTAGTGGGTCAACTTCCCTTTTCTTTCCTTTTTGATATATTTTCTCTCGACCGCACAATAGTATTACCATTCAAACAGACGTGGAGTACACAACATACACACCGCATACAATATACGGGGAGTTGTACACAGAATACCACATTTACTTTTGAGAACATATTCCACTTTCTCTCTCACTTTCGAGTCTATGATTCGCTCGGTGGATCATTCTACTCCACGCACACCAACTACAAGCCAATCATCATCGATCAAAGATCAGTAGTACGATGGAGTCTATGCGCCAACAATGCCATTGGCCCCATTATCAAAAACAGCCCACTTTATCCAGTTGTTGTGCCTATGACAACGCTCTCTTTATCCCTCACAAATGCCTAGTCACCCACCGTCGATTCGGGGGACTACGGAATGCTCCACGGTGGGCCTCATCTAGGCCCAACTACCCGTGGAGGGCCGCTATAGGGGGAGGATCGCAATGTCGCCACTTAGGAAAGGAAACTATTTGCTTCCCAAACTGCCGGGAGGCGCCGTGTTCTTTTGGCCTTCGAGAAGGTGGTTCCTAAACGTGATCTTCGAATATCCGAATCTATGGTCAACGGTCTCCAAATGGTTATCTTTTACCTTAAGATAGCATGATTATTACCTCGGCCTTTGACTCCTAAAAACCCGAGAGCTTGTTGGGGGGCCAAATCCACCTTGATCGACCTCGTTGCCCCTAACAGGCAACTAACAGGCAACCCCCCTTCTCTAGAGATTAAACAAGCCGACCAACGACCAACACACCTGGGCCCAGTTACAGGGATGTTTATCCCGAACTTTCTAGGGAACTCCCTAGCGACCGTTGGCAAAATTACCACGAGATTTAGATTTTCAACATACCACACTACCTTTGACACTAAATCATGTCGGCCCACTTCAAACGCCGAAATGTCTGTGTGTGAATTTCCAGAATCCGTAGAAGCCACGGGAAGGTCAACCCCCTTGATCGCTGGGACTGTCAGATCTGAGTCCCAGTAGATTATCCGTCCCCAACTGCGCACGAGGGACTAAATTAGCTTGGATTGGCCTTTTTATTTGGTTTCATTAAAGCGGTCCCACTGTCACTTTAGTAACCCTAGATTTATATGAAGCTTTCGCGCATCGGGAAGGTGTCAACCGCACAATATTAGAACACACTAACAGATAGCCTTCCACCTGCAGAGGCAACTAGCACTAGCCCTCAATGCTATCTAGCGTACGGAGTACACAATGACGGTGCACACAATAGCAGTGCCACACTTGCTTGCATACGGTAGAATTCTCTTTATATTTAGATCGCCAGCTAAAGCGGCCACAATATGTTCTGCGTACCCGCGGTCATGTATCGACATTATGAAAATGATGCCCCTCCCCCTGTCCCTGTTTTTGCTGCCCAAACTGGATCCTTATGTGTGTCATACCTGACTAGCTTGTTCCATTGATCTGGGAACTAATGTCCGTGGTCCGGTTGGGTTTGAAACTAGCCCCTGTCAAGATTAGGGATTGCCCCTATGTTGTGAGCAAGAGGCAATCAATTATGCTTTATGCTTCTACTTGGGAATCTTGCTCCGTTTCTTCTATGGTTTTCTAGAAATAAAATGGAGTGCTTTCGAATGCCGGTGCCTTGGAGCGAGGTGTGAATGCGGTTCGATTAATATTGCTCATTTTAGAAAGGATTGGAAGAGGCTTGTTTACTCCGTACTATTTCTGTCATTGCCCTACTAAGGAAGAGACTTATAATATCCCAGTTGGTCTTGATTATCCATATATGTGATATGTTTAATTTGTAATATATAATACCTTATAAGAATAGCCGTTTATGCAGCCTTGTTGTTGCCCTTCTCGGTACTCTTTTTGGATTGTCAATTTAGATGGCTTTTTTTTATAGATATCTCCCTTCCTGTCCCCGCCCCCTTTATTGGTGTTGTGCTAGATAGATAGGGACAATTAGCCTCAGAAATATATAGAATATAGTGAAAGGGTGTAAAACATGGTGCCTTGAAGTGAGGTGAGGATGTTGTTGATTCAATGTTACTCCTTTTTGCTAGATGTCTTTTCAGTATCTCTATTGTTGCCCTGCAAAACGATACACTTATCCAAAGTAGTCTTGATTATATGTGTTTGATTTCTACGACACAATGCCCTTCATATGCTGTTTGATTGATGGCTCTAATCTTTTGCAGTGTCTTCATGATATCTGCATACTCAGCTGTGTGCTCAGCTATTATTCTACTTCAGAATTGACTACCATACCTTGAACTAGCCCTCTTTCCCTAGTCTCATTTTCGCTTTTATATCTTCACTCCTTGTTGACTAGAACTCCGAAGCCAAAAGAACAAGCCAAACCATGCTCATGATGGAAAAGCAAATTCAAGGTGATTGAAGTGACCAGCCTAAAACCCTCACTTTCGGAAAGAGCAACCCACGCAGCTTCCCTCATTGTGCCTTCGCTAATATAAATCAACCACTGCCCTCTTCGTTTTCTCTTCCTCTCTTACCTTCACTACACTCACTCTGTGTAGTATCGATCTATCCAACTCTTTTCTTGGGTCTTCTGCCTTTCTAAAATACTGCCATTTGACCATGCCCCAGCGACGGAGACGGCCTCCCATGAGTCCGTTTGCGCAGGGATACACGCCGCAAATGAGAGAGGCGTTAGTGAACCAAATCTCACTTTTAGAAAGTACGATGGTCGCTAACAAATCGATAGCGTGGACCAAATGCCTATTCCAAACGAGTCAGTATTTTCATCCCTCTTAATCTTCACCTGCTCACCATCATAGAATCAAATGTTGCGTCTGCAAGCGGCGTCGCCCAAAGTCCTTGTACTCGAAGAACCAACTGAACTACCTCCGCCAGGCAATGTTCGATCTTGGCTACAGCGGCCTTCGTGACCAGCAGGTTGCTAAGTGTGGCCCATGCACGAATGCTCAGATTTGTGAGGAGCTGTGTCATCGTTGCGGTCACTACCGTGCCATCGACCAATTCGCCAGAAACCAACGGAATCGCGAGAATCCGGTATGCCTTTCTTGAGCTACATGCTTGGACTACTTCTAACATTTGGTTGGTCTCAATAGCTCTGCCAGCCCTGCATGAACTACCAGATGTCCCTCGATCCTGCCGATCAACCTCTTGCGATTACGGACAAGGCTGTGGTTGAGAAAGAGGGAGAGGGAGAGGATGAGGAAGAGGAGGTCAACTCTGAGTCTGCGGGTCGTTCTGGATCTGTGGCTCTGTCTGGTTCCGTGGGACACCCTGACTCTGTCAAGCTCTCCGGCTCTGTGGGTTGGTCGGTAAGTGGTCAGAACTACATCAGCTCTGGCCAGGTCTTTGTTTTACTCATGCATATACCCTTACTGCAGGAGAGCCTGGAACAGGGCATCGAGCAAGCTCTTGTCCTGCGCGATGATTCAACGGATAGTGAGGGTAAGGATGACCGGGGCGGTTTTGCAAGAGTCAAGGTAGGTGACTTTATTTCAACGGAGCTTCTATCATTGGACTTTTAACAAAACTTCGTATCGTATAGGCGCACCGTGCTCGTCAGGAGCCTGTTCCCGACCCCGAGCCCGCCCCAGGCTGGGCACCCGGTACCCGCAAGATCAACGATGGCACTCCTTGGAAAGGAGAAAGGTTTCTCTAATTGTTTCCAACACCGTGCCAGTGTACTTTTCTACGAACAACCTTCGGGCTTATGATTGACGACGCTTCTCTATCTATGAGCACTTCGGCTGCTAATCTGTGCCTAGTATTGCAGTCCGCGGCTTGCTCTTCTGCTTCTATCTCCAGTGCTCCTGGTTTCTCGGTCGCTTTTTCATACATACGGGTTCACTCTTGGGTCTGTCTACCCATGATGTCTCCTTATGTATCCAGGCGCACTTTTGTTGCTCTTTCTTCGTGGAGAGGCGAGTTTCCAGTGATTCCAGTCCTGCCTGGTTCATGTCTTACAACCTTTTTCATATTCTGATTGACAGTGCTTTTATTTACAGGGTGGGGTGGACTTGTAAGTCCATGCCTGATATAGCCCTGTCTACTATTATTTTTTTTCGCTTTCTTTTCTCCAGTCCTAGGGTTATGTTTTATGGAGACCCAGGTATCAATCCATTACTTTGAATGTTTTTCTTTTTCCCTTTTTGAACTCCAATGCCATGGGTATGACATCGGTGGTTCCGACCCCACCTGCTATAAATAAACCTGTAGTTCGACTTCCATAGTTCAGGTATCAGATATTCAGACGCGTTCCAGCTATTTTGGGTAATTGGAAAAACTATAAGGGTAGTGGCAAACTGATTAATCCATTTGGGATTTCCGGTAAATTTTTAGTTCGTTCGAATAATAGTGCCAGGTTATACATTTTATGAGAATGAGAAGAGGGCAGCCCTACAGAATATATAGACAACCCTTGAACGACAAGAATACCGACAGTTGATAATGACATAGCTCAATCTTCGAAATAGTATCCTTTACAACTCTGATAGGTGCGAGAGAAACTATAATTGCACACATTGCATGGAAGATGCATGCTCCGTTAGTCTGCCGATCGTGCTCTGACCCAGTCAAACAATATGACAGAACATCTGTGGGACTTTAATATATATAAAAAGGGCTAATATATTAAAGAGCGACCGGCATAATATGTGACGTTGAGGGAGTACAAAGAGAATGAATCTTAAATCTGTCTTAGTGACGATATGATCGCCACAACGTTTCACTCGCCCCCCCCCCCCCCCCCCCCACTAGCCCCTCCATAATTTTGTGGTAATTTGTAACCTCTCTGCACTTTCTTCTTTCTAGGACTTCTCTCCCAAATCGATCCATCTACTCCGTATCTGTAGAGGATTACACATCTTTGTGCAAGAGAGCAGTCCAGCCATATCCGGACCTCCGAGCCCCCGCATGGCCTACAATGGAAATTACGCCAGGGATACATATCAAACGGGCAAAATGAACCCAGATGCAAACGAATATGGGTACTCGCCTACACCCCCATATCCATCCTACCACGAACCAGCCCACCTGAACATGCCGCAACCACAAGTGCCGCGGACTGGTTCGCCAGCCTCAATCCCAATCCCCGAGCCCTACAGCTATCCGGAATCCCATCGGTCATCCCCAAACATGAACACCGGGCACATAGACAATGCAGTGAGCTCTGCATTTCATAGCAGTGGCTCCACAGGTTACCTCTCTCCGGAAGTTCTATCGCAGATCACAGCAACAGTGATCCAGCAGCTCAAGACAACCGGGTTAGACAACCTACAAGGGTCTGGTGCGCCCCCGCCCCGCTCGCAATCACAGCAGCCACCATGGCAAACGGATGGCTCCCTGCAGCCGCATGCAGAGTCTCCGTCTGCCATACCCCTGCAGCGCAGCAGTTCAATCCCACCGCCTAGTTCGGCCTCGGACAATATTCATACTGGGAATTTCCAGCCATACGTCTCCCCCGGTTACACTAGTGATAATCATCTTAGCCCGAAACCTACTCTTGATCCCCTTGCAAATAGACGGGGCTCTATATCAAGTCAGAGTAGTGATCGGAGTCATCATAGCCACCATAAGGCGGAGCGTCCGAAACCTCCGGATCGAGATCCTACCGTTATGGAGATGACTACCCTGGAGCGGATTTGGGGGAAGTTGTTTGAGGATGGTAAGGCGACGGAGAGGCTCGGTCAATTCTTACGTGGGATTGCGGTTCATCTGGTATGTGGGCTTTTGTCTGTTCTATATCCTACGGATTTTGATGGCTAACTTGACTAGATTGAGGACTATCCACCGGGAAACACTATTGTTATCCCCCCTCACAAGTTGCAAAAGTTCTACCGTGATACCCATGATCCGAACGACCCTTATCCATGGCAAGGTTAGTGGTTTGATCTGTTTATTGACATACCATATTCTGACTAAATATTTAGACATCTTCGACGATCGTACATCTTCGATATCCCGACTCTTCCGCGAAATCAAGGTCGAACATCATCTCGTCCAAGACGATGTAGAAAAACGACCGGATATCCCAGGCCTAACCCCCAAAGGCTTCGAGACCTGGGAAACCTTGATGATCCTAGCAAACCCAGGTCGCGAATACGAGCGACTCCAAAAAGCAGTCCTCAACATGCCCATCAATAACCCAGACGACAAGAAAGAGCGCTTCCCAAAGGAAATCCCGCGCCGTCTCTTCCCAGAAATCGGAGATATCGCAATAAGAGAAGACATCGAAGACCGCATGATGGTCCACTGCGGCGTCGATCTACCATACATCACCCCCGAAGAACGCAACCAATCCGCCACCCGACCAACCCGGTCATCCACCACAACCGCATCGCCCACAGAACGAACCCACTCATACGAGCGAGGCCGGCCCCGCCCCACAGCCTCGATCCAAAACCCAGCCCAGCAACCACAACCAAGACCCGCCTCGGCCGTTACAGACGACGAAGAAGATGAAGCCATCCCCTCGGTGCCCATCGAGCGCGAACGCAAACCCTACAGCGCCAACCCAGGTGTTGGCAAAGTCTACGAAGAACAAGCTCAGAGGCGCAGCCATACGGACTCCTTCTCCACGGCCCGGCCTTCAGACTCTACCCACAAGGCACCGGCATCGGGTCCGAATCCAGCACACCGCATGTCTGACTCCTATGATCGCGACCCGCACTACTCACACTCGGGATCCGGTCATTCTGCTGATAAGCGGTTCTCGAATTCGCATGACTACCGCAGCTCGTCACAGAGTGTGAATCACCGCGGTGGTAATGGTGGTGACTATAGGCATTCGGAGGGTGATTTGCATGGTCGTGATCATGCCCCTAGATATGCCGGGCTGTCGGCACATGATTTGTCGTATAGCGAGTCGCCTACTACGAATCTGCCTGAGGATGATACGCGCAGCTATCATCATGGTAGTCGGGGTAGTAATGAGGACTATTACCGGGGAAGTGGGCAGGGTGGAGGGTCTGGGTCTTGGTATGATAAGTATGACAAGTATTACCGTTGATGTGGAATTGTTTTATGTTTTGGTGTCGCGGGTTTCTTCTTTGGTGATTATTGCATATCAGGATCTTTTTCTTTTTCTTTCTATTTTTCTGTCTCTCGATCCCAACTTTGATCTTGATTCTGATTCTTTTCAAGCTCGGCGTTGCATGGATACGAAGATACCCCTTCTTTCCGGGGTTCAGCATGATTGACGATATCTCATATTTCATGATTAACGTTCTGATCTGTTCCAAATACATGTGATATATAATAATTCCATAAATAATGGCATCAGGAATGAAAAGAAGTGTAGCGCATACTCAAGTTGAATCCATCTCACCCTTGCCCCCAAACCCAAACTTCCTCATAACCCTCTCCCCATCCTCTCTAACCTTCCCAAGCTCCCTCTCCCTCTCATTCTCCTCCTTCTCATACCGTCGCGCAATAGCCTTAGAATGTCTCTCCTCACGCTCAATCTTCTTCCTGGCAATCCTCTCCGCGCGCCTCTTAGCCTCCAACGCGCGTTCATCGCATCTCTCAGCATCACCACGCAACGTTTCAATCTCCTCGTCAGTCAACACCCACGGCACAGACAGGACTTCGATAAGGAACCGCAGACGGGTATCCAGGAACTGCATTTCGGCGTTCGTATCGCGCACGAGCCAGAACCGCTCGAGATGTAACTGCATCTGCGAGCGGAAGGTTGACAGTGTCCCTTTTACTCGGACTACCGTTCCTGGTTGCAGAGCTGAGATATCTATCTCGTCGTGGTCTTTGGAGGTTACGTGTGTTTCTTGGGTGAGGTTCGTGGCTGTTGGTGCTGTGAGGGAGAATGAAGACCATGGTGTTTTTTCTTGGCTTGTGCTTGGGGTAGTCTGGCTAGTAGTGCTGGGATTTGGCGAGGTCTTCTTTAGTACGGCTATGTCGATTGTGGTGCCGCTGCTGTCGTCTAGTGTTAGGATTGTGCGTCGTGGGATATCAGTTCGCGCCACTATGATGCCTACTAGGCTGACAAATTGGATTGGGTGGTTGTTGTAGAAGAAGATGTTTTGGCCTGTGGGGGTTTGTTAGTTATGTGGTTTTTTTATATATACATAGGCTTGGCTGTGTTTTGGTTGGGTGGGAGGGACATATTGGGTAATAAGACAGGATATGTTTGGATATGTTGGAAAGGTATGATAGGGCACTGGAACAAGGATAAAAAGTCCAGATATAATGAAAATGAAGTACAGACAGCCTGGTGGAACATATCATTGGCCAATGGACTTCTTCACGCTAACGCCTCTTTTCGAGCCTCCATGCTAGAGGGCCCAGAAATATGCACATGGGGCGCTAGACGCGTTGGTCTCCATGGAACACAAAGAATTGACAGAAAGCTCGGGAAAAGAAATAACATACCCACAAAGTCACTCGACTTTCGGAGACGATGCACATCTGCTGCACCCATTTTCACCCAGGTAAAGTGCGTTGGTGACGCCTTGAAGCAGAACGCGGGATAGAATACGAGGTTCTCATTATTGACTGTTGCCATTGGTTCATCTTTTTTCTCGGGATGTTCTTGTTTTGGAGATATCAAGAAAGAGATATTAGAGCTGCATCCTGGACTGGAAGCTGGAACCGTTGAAAGTTGGGTTGATGTCACGTGGTTGTATATAAATAAGGTCGCTCGCGTTCTTTCCTGTTTTGCTCATGACCCAAGGGAAATCTGTTTCTGTGTCTTCATGGTGTGAGCTCTAGGGTATCTCGGTGACCTCGGCATACTCCGATTGATTTACTCATGGCCGCCATTTCACATTCTACGTTATTGTCTCAAGACGACCTTAACCAGCCCATGATGGCACTGGAGCACATAATTGCTGAATTCTGCGCCACTTTAAAAACTAATACCCCACAATCTCTATAGATAGATATGCTTATCTCCCTCCATCATCCTCTTCAACGGATTCCTCGGCATCGCCTCCTGCCTCTTCCTCTCCTCAGCACTAATATTATCAACATTAGTCTCCCTCTCCCCCAATGCAGTCCTAACCTCCTCCGCCGCATTCTCATGTCCCGCAAAAGCAACGGTCAAAATATCCCTCTCCAACCCACCAACATGCTCCCACTCAATGCCCGCCTCAGTCAACATCTGACACCCCTCCGACTCTCCAACAAACGTGCCAGGCTCCTTAACCCCAAAATAAACCTTGTGGATCCCCTCTCGCCCGCCCTCCGTCGTCTGCGTAATGCGCTGCACACACGGCGCATTCCCAGAAAGCCGCTTCCCGCACGGCTCCATCGTAACGTACATAATGAGCTTGCGGCCCGGCTCGACGGGGAGGACTTCACCGACTTGGTCATCGGGGACTTTGTGCACTGCAGCGTAGTTGGAGAAACAGCATTGCTCTGCGTGTGTGTTGCCCGCGAGCTCCATTGTGTACCCCGTTGAGAGGATCCGGTCGTCTGTGAAGGTGGGGTCGTTGTCTTTTCGGGATAGTAGAACTGCGCCGACTCGGAAGTTGGTCGGTCTCGGAGGTGATTGTTCCGCTAGGGAGAGGCATTGTTTTAGGTAGGGTATGTGAGGGGAGGTCTTTGTCGTCATGGTGAGTGATGTCAATTGCGATTTGGGTTGAGTGTTCGATGTAGGAAGGGGTTTGGTAAGGTTGGTGTTTTAGATATAGAATGTGGATTTTGGATTGGATCTGGATGATCTCTGTAGCTCTTGAAATTTGAGGAGAGTGAAGTGGCGCTGTCAATGAGCTTGGGGTGCTTGGAAGTGGGTTGATAGGCAAGGCGGGGAGCAGCAGCAAAATGACGAAATGGCCCCGTCGCGTCTAAATCGCGTTCCGTTTCTACGACCTACGCTAGTGTAGCTCGCCACTTCTATTGGTCTTTCATCTATTAAATCCCCAATTCGGCGTAATAAATCTAAATCGCACTCAGTTCTTCCTCCTGGTGCGCCAACAACCTAAATCCGCATATCGCGTCACCCAAATCCTACAATGGCGAAAAACGCGAAACCCGAAAACCATGCCTCCGACGAAGAAATGCCGTCTGTCGAGGAAGACCTCTATAAGATCCTAGGCGTTGCATCCGATGCAACCCCAGAAGCCATCAAAACTGCATACAAAAAGAGCGCTCTGAGAAACCATCCCGGTATGCAAACACACGCAGGCCCAAAAACATCCAAGATACTAACCTCAGAGCAGACAAGGTGAGCGAAGAAGCCCGCGCAGACGCCAACGCAAAGTTCCAACGAATCGCACTGGCATACGGTGTACTTTCCGATGAGCGCCGACGAAACGTGTACGACCGGACCGGTAGCACAGACGAAGCCTTCGGCGAAGATGGCGACTTCAACTGGATGGACTTCTACCGCGAACAGCTCTCAGCGATGCTTGACTCGCGGGCAATCTCAGACTTCCAGAAGAAATACCAAAACTCAGACGAGGAGAGAAAGGACCTGCTCGCTGCGTATGAGACGCACGAGGGCGATATGGATGCTATCTATGATACCGTGATGCTGTCTAATGTACTAGATGACGATGAACGGTTCCGGGGTATCATTAATCAGGCCATTGCGGACGAGGAAGTGGAGGACTTCGAGCGATATTCCAAGGAGCCTGAGAAGAAGAAGCAGCAGCGTGTGAAGAAGGCGCAGAAGGAGGCGCGGGAGGCGGAGAAGTTGGGGAAGGAGATTGAGGATAAGAAGAAGAAGAAAGCTGGGGCTGCGGCGAAGAGCTCAAAGGCTGCAGCGAATGAGGATGATCTTCTGGCTATTATCACTAAACGCCAGCAGGATCGTGGTGTGGGCTTCCTCGCTCGTTTGGAGGAGAAGTATGCGCAGCCTGGGAAGAAGCGTGGTGTCGATGATGAGCCTTCCGAGGAAGCATTTGCTGCTGTTGGGGCTCGGAAGGGGACAAAGTCTAAGTCGAAGAGGGCTAAGGCTTGAATCCAGGTCTTTGTTCCCTGTAGCATTCATGTGTCTTGTCTAAGCGTTTATCATGTGGGTTTAATAGGAGTTTTGTAATTGCATACCACGATACCTTTTGGTCTTCTTTAAACCCCAACAGATTGTGCAGAATCGGATTGCCGAATATCAATTATCTTCTGCGCCTATCCAATGTCGACTTGGTCTCAGCCTTTTCTGACTGTGAGCTGTATTCTTCCCACCAATCCATTGCAATAACTACCCTCATCTTAACCTTTTGTCATTGTCAGGTATTAGTTCACCGCTGTCCCCATCTATGGATTATTTAATAGAGACACTTACGCCTATTCCTATCTACGCCTATATCTTTAAGCAAATGGTGTAGTCAATTCAAATAGGATAGAGAGAGAGCCCATTAAATGTAAATGTACATCACTGCCTCTTAAAAGACGTGCTAAAAGGAGAATCTGGGCAGCCACTGTGGCTGCAGTAAAAAGCCTCACCTTGGGCTCCTGCTCCCAATTCTTCTTTTTGGGAGTTCCTTTTGGTCTCCTTTGTCTTCTTTCTCTTTCAACCTTCAACAAATGGTGCAGAATCCGATTAATATCAATTATAACCAACTATCTGGCGGCTTGATTTGTGATATTTGTGAACAGCCAGAACTGCCAGAACTGCCAGACCTATTTTCTTGAATTCTTCCCCAAATCCCTCGCAGCTAAACCCCAAACCCCCTTGCCAGCACCGTCATACGGCGATCTGCTCCACATTCCTCGGTGCTTGGCGGAGTTGAGTTCCCCACAGCCCGGAGGCGGTGCCACCATGTCGCACCACACTGGTCGAACTTCTCTTGAACAACTGAAAAGCTTGGATGATCGATCAATATCAACCCAAATAAACGAGAAACCAACAGGTCTAAGCCGGACCTTGCAGAACCTGCTAATTGCCCCGCAGTCTAAGAGTGCGGGCGGGGCAACCTATTCGCCTAGAGGCGGAACCCGCAGTCCGGTCGAACCACTCGTATCTTCACCTTTGCGCATCAGTTCTTCAGATATGGCATCCGCTCCAAGTTCGCCGGAGAGGCACACCGCCGATCGCGAGGCTCTTCCTCGTAGATCATCCGACCATGTTGTTGACACTGTCCGCTCAACGGGCCTTGGTATTGATGATGCGAAATCTGATGCCGCTTCGACTTCTCCAGAGCAGCCACACGTCAAAAAGCGATTTTTGCAGGCTCGAGATAGGTCCCAGAGTCGCAAGGGTGTAGCCGCCATTATGTCTGGCCGTCTCTTCCCGAGAAGCTTTTCCCGTGGCAGAGACAGAGACTCATCACGGGGATCGACCCAGCGTGGATCGTCTCTCGACTCTCATGATACTTCTTCACCGGAGCGGGGTCGTCCTAGTTCCTCTGGCAGTCATTCTGTTCACGTTGAAACCTTAACGCCTGCCCCTAGTAGTTCAGAGAAGGGGAAATCGCTCAACATGCACGATTCATTCAACAAGTCAGACGAGGTATTGGCCAAATCCCATGGAAGCCTGCCCGATTATGTCAAACCGACAGCCGTGGAGGAGGGAGGGGAGCGAATCGCCAAGGATGTTTTCGATCGTGACAAGAACATGATTGAAAGCAGTGAAGATGAGGCCAACGATAGTTCGAGCGACGAAGACAGCACTCTGGAAGGTGTACGAGGTCGCAAGAAAAAGGACTCTGATATCACATCTATAACGCCAAGCGACTTTGAAAAATCCAAGGACGATGATTCCAAGCCGCCCGAAGAACGTATGTTGTTTTCTGGGGGCTTCTATTCCATAGGAAATCCAATATACTAATCTAAAATTGTATAGAAAAAGTTCCTGAGCCCCCAAGTGGACGGCAGGAGAAGAAACCGCGAAAATCTGCTTTGAAAGCCGTGGTCCATCCACAGACCAGTTTCGATATCCCCACCCCGCGTGTTCAGTCAGTGGCTGGCACACCTTACGGCTCAGAAGATGAAGCCGAAATCGGTGACATTCATCGTGCCCAGAAGCTCAGCATTTCCATGTCAGCTATTGATAACGGTGTTCACAACCGATCCATCCGAACAATTGTCCGCGGGAACTTTTCAAGTCCGCAGGATCAAGGCGATGAGACCCGTCGTCGCCGCCGGAAGTATTTAATCGCAACCGACTTGAGTGAAGAGTCAGTCTATGCCCTTGAGTGGACTATCGGGACCGTTCTGAGAGATGGAGACACGATTTTCGCCATCTACGCCATGCATGAGGACTCCACTACTGCGTCAGCGGTGCAGGTCGGCGAGGGAGCAAAAGTGATGAAAGATGCAACGGCTGTCGTTGGCACGCAGACGAAAGAAGCCAACCAGAATTATGCATCCCGTACGATCCTGGGTCGACTTGGCCCTGGTACTGCTAGCAGGACACATTCCGCTGATTCTCGGGCCTCGTCAATCGCCGAGGCTGAACGGGTGAGGGCAGTTGAGACTGTGTCTCAGACCTGTGTGAAGCTGCTGCGGAAAACGGTCTTGCAGGTCCGTATTGCCGTGGAGGTGATCCACTGTAAGAACCCAAAGTCTATGATCACCGAAGCTGTAAGTACTTTCTCTATCCTCAACCTTCTGATCCATACTTATAATGACTCTCAGATTGATGAACTTGAGCCTACACTTGTTATTGTCGGCGCGCGGGGTCAGAGTGCACTGAAGGGGTGAGTGATTTGAATTTCTAGTTCAGGATCATGCTGCTGGTCAATACTAACTTTACCTTTAGTGTTCTTCTCGGTTCGTTCTCAAACTATCTCCTTTCTAGTTCCTCTGTGCCGGTCATGGTTGCACGCCGGAAGCTGAAGAGGCATACATGGAAAGACAAGCTTAAGGGCACTACAAATGTGCGCCTGTCTAATAATCTAATTACCCCGAAGAGTCTTGCTCAAGCCAAAGTGGATTGATTCGGTGCACTCTATTTCTTTTACTCTTTGCCTTGCATTTTCATGGATCGGATCATGGCGAGGCGGCTATCTTGCGAATGGTGCATATCTGGATTCTCACTGTCTCTGTTTAGCGCGTATGGATATCCTACTTTTCATGGGCCCAAGATTTCACATTATGATGCCTTTCTCTCTCTCTCTCTCCTCTGCTGGTTTACTTCTCATTCTTGATTCGGGTCTTCGGTGTTATTATTGCTTGTCGTGGCGCGGTCGTGTTCTTAATTGCTTAGTATTGGTGTCTAAGAGGCATACCACCTTGAATAAAAGAGGTTGCCCTGCACTGGACTTTGTATAATGTAAAATATAGATATATTCCTGAGCTATTACTCCATTCATAATGTTACTACCAAAGGTTGTACGTAGAAAAATCGCTTTTTTTACCGTCTTCGTATACACCGAAAAAAAAGACATCTAAAAACAACATCCGAAAAGCCCACTAAAAAGCTATTTAAAAAGACATGGCAAGGCCACCTAAGCAGCCGACTATTCTTGTATTTTATAGACCAAGTCCAAGTTAGGCTTAGCTGAAGCGCCCAGGGGAACGGAGATGCCTACCCGATGAGAGCTTGGCGCCACAGCCCCAAGTGTCAGACATTGTCTCTGATTTACACGCATATAGAGATGATCCCCTTTAGAAATTCAGTAGGTCTGTTGGGATTTGGGATACGATAGACCATCTACATTGGGCCAACAACATAAAACATCACTATCTACCTGAAGGTAAACGATAGGACCGGAAGCAAGCGCCTTTTGTGAAGAAGTTGTCTCACTTTGGGACATTCGGCTTTTTGTGGAGTTGAGTTGATGCATAATATTCTAAATTGCAAATACTTTCTTTTGCTTTTTGCGAGTTGCCAAATATGCATGCGGTTTGTTCACATGCTCGTTTGGTTTTGGTTTAAATCGCCTCTAACAACAATATAGCCACCACAACGAAGACGACTTGGAGCTAGTATGAAACTGCATGTACTTCAACTGGGAATTTTGTCATTTCTGCTAGCTGGGGTGACTGCACAGTTCCCACCATCCATCAGTTTAGACGATGTTGAGGTCAAAACTGTCTCATCGCCCGCCAATACCAATATCACCATTCAATACAAATCACCACTGCCGGGCACTTGCAAAACGGCTTTTAGCTCCCAAAAGCAGTATACGGGTTATGTCAATCTCCCGCCTGCTACCCTAGCTCTGGTCCAGCAGGATTACCCCATCAACACGTTCTTTTGGTTTGTGGAAGCCCGAGAGAACCCTAAGAAAGCTCCACTTACGGTCTGGCTCAATGGCGGGCCTGGGTCGAGTAGCATGATTGGCATGTTTCAGGAAGTTGGACCCTGCGAGGTTGTTGAGATTGACAAGACTCGGCTGGGGACCCGAGCTAGGGCCTGGGGATGGGATCGCAGCTCGAACATGCTGTTCATTGACCAGCCAAATCAGGTTGGATTTTCATATGATACACTCACCAATGGATCCCTCAATCTTCTCTCTGGATTGCTCTATTCACAAGCCAAATCGGCTCCACCGAAGCAGCCACATAATACCTTTTTGAATGGTACATTCCCTTCGCATGATCATGACCATACAACCAATACCACAGCCATCTCCTCTCGAGCAATTTGGCATGTTTTGCAGGCATTCCTGGCCGAATTTCCACAATACAACCTTGGCAGCAATGGGAATAACTCCGTTGGCATTAATTTGTTTACTGAAAGCTATGGGGGCCACTATGGGCCAGCCTTTGCGACATACTTTGAAGAGCAGAATGACTTGCTGGATCAGGGAAAGCTACCAGCCAATAACACCTTGAAGATTGATCTCGTCTCCTTGGGAATCATCCAGGGCTGTGTGGACGATACGATACAGGGGTCCTCTTACTCAGATTTTGCATATAGCAACTCATACGACATCAAAGCAGTCAGCGTCACAGATTACAAGAGTATGAAGCACTCTTTCTCGAAAAGCGGCGGGTGCCGGGAACAGATTGAGAAATGCCGCAAAGCGGTAACATCCAAAGATCGAAACAATACAGCCGCCGACGAGTGCTCATCCGCGGTGATATACTGCAACCAGTATGTGGTAAACCCGTTTGAAGCTAGTGGCCGGAGCCCCTACGACATCTCCCAGGCATCTCTAGACCCCTTTCCGTCAAATCTCTACCTAGAATATCTGAATACTGCAGCAGTCCAGTCATCTATCGGAACACCCGTCAACTTCAGCACCTCCAATCAAGACGTGAGCTATGCCTTCACAATGACAGGTGACCGCGCCCGAGGCGGCCAAATAGCACAGCTGGCCTCGCTGCTAGCAAAGGGCGTGCGAGTCGCCCTGATATACGGCGACAGCGACTACCTCTGCAACTGGCCGGGGGGGCGAAACAGTTTCCTTCGCTATAGCCGCAGCAGCCTCCAATTACACATCCTCCTTCAATTCTGCAGGATACAGCCCCATCATCACGAACGAGAGTTACATCGGTGGCGTTGTCCGACAGGCTGGGAACCTCTCGTTCTCGCGAATCTATGACGCAGGCCACGAGATCCCGGCTTACCAGCCGGAGACGATGTTCACTCTATTCAGTCGTATCATCCAGGGTGGGAATGACCTGTCTTCCGGACAACCTGCGGATCTGGCTACGTTCAGGTCTAAGGGCGATGCCAACTCAACGGCAGTCAATCATGCCCCGCCCATGGCTTTGCCGACCTGTTTCTTGCGGAATGTGGCTGCCACGTGCAGTCAGGGTCAGCAGATTATGCTTCAATCTGGGAGTGGAGTTATCATTAATGGTGTCCATTATGAGAGTGAAGCGGAGTGGTCTGCGAAGGATAGTTCCCGGGCTGGTGATGGCTTGCTACTTGGCGATATGGGCGTTCCGGGTACGGAATCTGTGGAGATGATGGAGATGACTCCCAGTGCGAGAAAATCTAGTGAATTGCCTGCTATTGGGGTATTCACTGCGACCACCACACCGCGGATGAAAGAGCAGCGCTCAACTTCCGCGTCTGTTCTCTCTACTGAGATTCCTGGAAGATTTGTTTTGGTCACCATCATTGCATTATTTTTGTTATAATAAGAACGATTTGAATGATTAAAAGACGAACATCCCAATGTGTCAAGTAGTACAAGGTGGAATATAAAAAGCGAACGCCAAGAAATGATGACCGGGTCTACGCAATCTTGGACCTCATCACGTGCAAGGTCACCGCCCAAGCTCCCCATCGAGACAGCTGGACCAACCCCCCAGTCCCGCCTTTGCTCTCTTCCCCATTCTTGCCTTTTCTACTCTGAATTTCGCCCGCGGAGGATCAAATTCGCCATGGCTGACTTTATCGACCCCCGGATGTCCTCCATCAAGCCTCGGATGCGCTACAATACCATCGGAGGCATCAACGGACCGCTGGTTATCCTCGACAATGTGAGTCTATAATGTTCTGACGACATAGGGGGATTGTACACTAATTATGACATTTCAAAATAGGTCAAGTTTCCCCGTTATAACGAAATTGTCTCGTTGACGCTCCCAGATGGCACAGAGCGCAGTGGTCAAGTGCTGGAAGCCAGAGGTCTGTCCCCACATTCTGCCGTTCCGTCTAGGAGTATGAAAGCTGATATTATAGCTAGGAAACCGGGCTGTTGTGCAGGTGCGGACTCAAAGCTCGCCCCTAATATACAAGACATTAACTTAGCTCGTTTGTGAACTAGGTGTTCGAAGGCACTACCGGTGTCGATGTGAAGAAGGTACAACAACCAACCTATGGAAATAATTTGAATGTTGCGCTAATATCCCGTTCAGACCAAAGTCGAGTTTAGTGGCCACAGCTTGAAGCTTGGCGTTTCCGAGGACATGTTGGGCCGAACATTCGACGGTTCGGGACGAGCTATCGACAAGGGCCCCAAGGTGTTGGCGGAGGATTACTTGGACATCAACGGCCAGCCTATCAACCCCTACGCACGAGTATGCGCACTGCCACCGTTATACGATAAAGAACTGGGACTACGGGAAGCTAACGAACGGACAAGGTGTACCCCGAGGAAATGATTTCGACCGGTATCTCCGCTATCGATACGATGAACTCCATTGCTCGTGGACAGAAGATCCCTATCTTCTCAGCTGCTGGTTTACCGCATAACGAAATCGCCGCGAGTATATGTCGCCAAGCGAGTCTGGCTAAGCCCACCAAGGATGTCCACGACGGCCACGAGGAGAACTTCTCTATTGTCTTCGCCGCTATGGGTGTCAATATGGAGACTGCCCGCTTCTTTAAGCGCGATTTCGAGGAGAACGGTAGTATGGAGCGTGTTACTTTATTCCTGAACTTGGCCAACGACCCGACTATTGAGCGTATTATTACTCCTCGTCTTGCCCTGACCACTGCCGAATACTACGCTTACCAGCTCGAGAAGCATGTCCTGGTTATTATGACCGATATGTCGGCCTACTGTGATGCTCTGCGTGAAGTTTCCGCTGCCAGAGAAGAAGTCCCCGGTCGTCGCGGTTATCCCGGTTACATGTACACAGATTTGTCCACCCTGTACGAGCGTGCTGGACGAGTCCAGGGCCGCAACGGCTCTATCACACAGATTCCCATTCTGACTATGCCTAACGATGGTGCGTTGCTTAAAATCGGCTATACCCTTTTTTCGATGGCTTCTCCTCTTCGGGGGTGGCGACATTGCTATGTTTACTTGTCCTAACCGGAAATCATACTAACCTATACCCATCTTCGCAGACATCACGCACCCGATTCCAGATTTGACCGGTTATATTACGGAGGGGCAGATCTTCATTGATCGTCAGCTCGACAACCGCGGTATCTACCCGCCGATCAACGTCCTGCCCTCTCTATCCCGTCTGATGAAATCCGCAATTGGCGAGGGCCGCACTCGTAAGGATCACGGAGACGTTTCTAACCAGCTGTACGCTAAATACGCCATTGGTCGTGATGCCGGTAAGCAATTTGCCCTAAAGAACCCCTCAATTGCATTTATTTTGCTCTTTCCTAATCGTGTAATATCTCTAACCAATACAACCAGCCTCCATGAAAGCCGTCGTAGGAGAAGACGCCCTCTCCTCGGAAGACAAGCTCTCTCTCGAGTTCCTCGAAAAGTTCGAGCGCACCTTCATCAGCCAGTCTCCCTACGAGGCGCGCACTATCGAGGAATCCCTCGACCTTGCTTGGAACCTCCTGCGCATCTACCCCAAGGAATTGCTTAACCGTATCCCCAAGCGCACTCTCGATGAGTTCTACGCCCGCCACGCTCGCAAGATCCCTAACAAGGATACCAACGATAACTCGCATGAGAACCTGATCGACGCATGAGGATGTCGTGTGTTGAGCTGAATCCTGTGTCTTGAGCTATGTTGAGGTAAACTATCGCCGTGCGAGGAGGTGGAAGTGGGAAGCTAGAGAGCCCTGGCGAGGGGATTAGTAGGTCCCGTTTTTGTCGATGTCAATTGCATATACTCCTATCTTTTCAATGTTGTTCTTGTTGTGCGACTGTTCGTATCTTTCTTGGTTGTTTTTTTGGTCTTTTCTTGCTCGAGCATGATACATTATCAAATCTATTCCACTATTTTTGCTCTTTACAAATTATGGGGTGATGTTGTTCGTCGATTTTATGTGTATGGTGGTCTGTTGTAGAGTAGATAATAGACTGGTATTGTTCTAGAGTCTAAAACTATCTATGGTTATGAAGACGGTCCAGAAAAATGAAAACAAAAGACCGAAAAGGGGATATCAATGTGTTTTTTTTTTGTTTTACTTTTAACCAAAAAGAATAAATGAAAGTCCGCAATAGAAAACGCTTTTCCATGACCTCCCGCAATGTAGAGCATAAAAGCACCAAGGAATCATGAAAACCTCTGGTAAGAAAGACAGAGGACTGAAAAAAAAAAAGATATGAAACAGTCAGGGTATTTCACCCCGATGCAAAAAAGCATTTTGAGAATCAGAAAGCGCCTAGAAGCGCAGATCCCAGCCGATCTTAGGACCCAGGCGGGGAAGCTCGTCAGCGACCTGCTGAACATCCTTGTCACCGCGACCACTCAGGTTGAGAACGATGTTCTGGCCCTTCTCCATTGTCTTGGCGATTTGCATGACGCCCCAGACGGCGTGCGAAGACTCCAATGCAGGGATGATACCCTCGTGTTGGGCGAGAGCACGGAAACCAGCAAGGGCCTGGCTATCGTCGGCAGTGATGAAGGTGGCACGGTTGGAATCTTTCCAGTTGCTCAGCTCGGGGCCGACACCGGGGTAATCAAGACCGGCAGAGATTGAGTGAGTGTCAGAGATCTGACCGTGCTCGTTCTGCAGGACGTAGGTGCGCACACCGTGGAGGACACCGTGGGAACCGCCAGAAAGGGTAGCAGAGTGGCGGTTGGTATCGACACCATCTCCGGCAGCCTCGACACCGATGAGCTTGACGCTAGGATCATTGGAGAAGGGGTGGAACATTCCGACTGCGTTGGAGCCACCGCCAACACAGGCGATGACGGCATCAGGGAGCTTGCCAATCTGGGCCTGCATTTGCTCCTTGGTCTCGTTTCCAATCACAGACTGGAAGGTACGGACGATGGTAGGGAAGGGGTGAGGTCCAATGGCGGAGCCGATAATGTAGTGAGTGGTATCAAGTTCAACGACCCAGGCGCGGAGAGCTTCGTTGACTGCATCACGAAGGGTGCGGCTTCCAGCCTCAACAGCGACGACGGAGGCACCAAGGAGCTTCATGCGGAAGACGTTGAGACCTTGGCGGCGTACATCTTCGGCACCCATGAAAACGGTACAGGCCATACCAAACTTGGCGCAAACTGTGGCGGTAGCAACACCGTGCTGGCCAGCACCAGTCTCGGCAATGATGCGGGTCTTGCCCAAGCGACGCGCAATCAAGATTTGACCAAGAGCATTGTTGATCTTGTGGCTTCCCGTGTGGTTGAGGTCCTCACGCTTCAACCAGATGTTGGCACCGCCAACCTCCTCAGTCAACCGCTGGGCCAGGTGAAGGCTGCTAGGACGGCCCATGTACGGGTAGTAGGAACGGAATTCCTCCCAGAACTTTGGGTCGTTGTTGGCAACATTGAAGCCGCGCTCGAGCTCGCCCAAGCAATCCATAAGGGACTCAGGAACGTACTGTCCACCGAACTCGCCGAAGCGCGAGGGCTGGGAGGATGCATCATTTGTCACGTTGAGGGCCTCAATCTGGTCAGCGAGACCAGGTCCAGCGGGGGTGTCGGCATCAGTAATAACTTTGGTAGCCTGAACCTGGCCAGAAGGCTGGGCCTTCTCAATGGCCTCGAGAACGTTGATCTCGCGAGTGAAGGCGCCGGTGGCATCACGCTCACGCTTGCGTCCGGTAATGCTGGAGAGGTACTCCTCGGCAGCCTTGGCGGCCTGGCCAGCAGGAGCCTTGCCAACGCAAGTGATGATCTGGCTACCAATGACGACAGCCTCGGCCTGCTCCTGGACAGACAAGAAGTGCTCACGGGTGCTGACGCCGAATCCCAATGCAGCAGGGACATTGCCGGAGTATTCATGGACGCGGTTGAGAAGCTCGGGAATATTGGCGCTCAATGAGCCAGTGGCACCAGTCACACCCATGCGGGAAACAACGTAGATAAAGCTATCTGCGATCTTGCAGAGGAGACGCATGCGAGCATCGGAGGTGGCAGGGGCGATAAGGGGAACGTATGAGAGACTGAAACAGGGTAAGCATGCTGGACAATCATAGACAAGTGATAAATATTGCAAAAGAGGAAGTTAAAAAAAAACCGAGACAAACTCACCCAGCGCTTGAGCAAAGGTCGCGGAAACGGACAGCCTCCTCGGGGGGCAAGTCAACCATAATGAAACCATTGACACCAGCTTCCTTGCAGTCACGGAGCATACGCTCCTCACCATACTTGAGGACGGGGTTGAAGTAACCCATGAGCATCAGAGGGGTCTGGAGACCCCGGCTGCGGGCAGTGCGAACGAGCTCAAGGACAGTAGTAAGTGTGACACCATTCTCAAGGGCCTTTGTATTAGCAGTCTGAATGGTTGGGCCATCAGCGATGGGGTCTGTGAAAGGAATGCCAAGCTCGATAATATCTGAGATGTGAAATCGAATGTCAGTAAAGATCCTCCCTTTGAGCAACTTTCACTTGGGGTTGAATTACCAGCGCCGCCATTCTCGAGACCAAGGAGGATATCAACAGCCTCCTCGACGGTGGGATATCCTGCAGTGATGTAGGCCACAAGGGCCGCACGTTTCTGTGCTTTGCACTTCGCGAAAGTCTGCTTGATAGCTTCCATGATGAAAGGCGATGCAGAAGTGGCGGGGCAAGAGAGTGTGGGGATAAGAAGAAAGGGAAGAGGAAGAGGCCAATGGGGGGCAAACAGTCCCTATATATATGTGCAAGATGAAGTAAACGCGCGGGAATGGTTAGGTGAGGAATGGGATAAGTGATGTGTATAAAAAAGCAAACAATCTGTATGAGTCAAATGCATTTGCCCTTTTTTCGAGGCCGGTTTCGCCGGCCCCGCGTCACGTGTCCTGATAAGATAGGGGGTCAGCTGACCTTATCATCTCTGCATGACAAATATAGGGTTGGTTGTTTCACGTGATATGGTTTACATCAGTCACTAATCAAGCTGTTCATCACTACCATATCATAGGGGGACATGCCATTTCAAAGATTATATGTACATAGAAAGGTCTCTTAAATCAAGTGTCCTTTTCTCTGGGCTTTGTATACACGTAGAACCTGCACCTAAAATGACCATGATCAGCATGATCGACAGGGAAAGAATTGTCATTACAACATAGGGAGGGTACATGTGCGTTCTACAAGAAAAAGGCTGATTAAGGATTGAAGTGAAAGTAATCTGATGATCTGCAATGCAACAACTATGATTCAGAATAGGTAAAATTAAGGCAGAAAACTAAGGATAATAAACGGTCCAACCGTTCGAGTCCCAAACGCCAGAACAATGCAGTAGGTAGTAAGTGACAACAACCCTCAGCTGAAATAACAAGAAGTGGTAAGTACCGAACCAACTCCAAACAAAACTTTCAAACAGAGAAGTGAAAAGTAAACAGGGACCAGACGAGGGAGATCCAAGACACACGAAGAGGACTCCATAGTGTCAGTGCATCCTCACCCAAGAGCCCTATCCAAAATGCACCAAAGGAATTGGATAAAATAGACGAAACCGCCAATATTCCAAAAAAAAAAAGCAAAAACCCCAGTCTATCCCATTTCCAATCCAAAAAGAACCCGCAAATGCAAAAGGAATGACAAGCAAGCGCCCGCTATGCTGAATGGTAGTACAAAAGCCCATAATGTGTGTTTTTTGTGTGCAAAAAAAAGGAGTGGAAGCCGCAATGCCCGGCATATCAAATATGCAACCCAAGGAAGGAATGAACAAGACACCGTCTAGATGCGAGGAACAGGTCTCAGAGTGGAACAAAGTCCAAAATAGCAAAAAGAAAAGTCAAAAAAGTCAAAAAAGCAGATATGCAAATGTCGCGAGTTTGGGTGTGTGGTGAGGGCATCAGGCATAATAATGTTGTAGGGTAAGGAGGGACATAAAATCATAATCAATGTGCGAGATGAGAGGTCGAGCAGATACAAGGGCTCTCCCTACCTTTTCAGGTGGGAAGAGAGCCTGTCTCTGATGGGCGACCATCCGCTTTCTGGGCTTGGTAATGAGTGACAGGAAAAATAAAATCGTATCTTCAAAAACGGCGGACGGGAAGTATGAAAAATAGAATGGGAGGAAAACGCAGCAAGAAATCAAATAGAGGGACCAGCCGGGAGGGGGATCAGTGGCCGCCGTGGGCCGCATCGTGCATGTTGTACACGGGATCCAAGTAGGTGTAGCATCCGCCATTTCCTGGTGCGCCGGTTTGAGGAGTGTTGGGGCCGAGATGATGCATCTCCCAAGATGGTCGAGGAGCCGGGGCTGCCAGACCGTGGGCACTCTGGGGATGGCACATGGCCGGATATGAGTATCCTCCAACAGATGTATAAGGCTGGCTCACTGCGATCATGGATCGGAGGTCGGGTGCCGAAGACAAGTGGGAGGCGGAGTGGTCGGCCTGGGAGTAGTTCTGGACTGGCATGCTAGTGTAGTTGTGGCCAGCGCCAGCGTCGGAGATGGACTGCGGGGAGTTGGCAGTGTGAGGCTCGGTACCAGAATCAGAACCAGTGCCATGGCTAGCATGGCTGGTGTATGTGGTGGTCATTGGTGTGGGCAGAGCACCGGCGGTGGAGGAATAGCTGGCAGACTAGACAGAAGAGGAAGATTAGTAACTTGTGAGATGAGCTGTGACGTTTCAAAAAACATACGTATTTTCCAATGATCTTCTTCAGTGCGTGGCTCAGGACCTTCCAGGGGAAGACCTTGACATCCTTCTCAATGTTGCGAGGCTTAGGAGCAGGGAAGCCCATGATCACCTTGAAGAACTCTTCGCTGTCAACCTTGGCCTTGGAGACGGTAAGAGGGCGGAATCCCTCCAAGTTGCGACGAATACGATTCTTTTCTTCAACAGTGAAGCGCACAGCCACGAGAGACTCAAGCAAATAGATGGTATCCACGCTGGTCACGTAGCACTCGTTCTTCTCCTCCCATAAAATGCAGCTGATGCAGATACTGCTCGGGGCGCGATCCTCAGGAGTAACAGCCTTGAACTCGCCCTGGATGGTGCTCCCAGTTTGCGAGCGGGTGAATTGCACCAGGCGGCGTTGAGATGTGCGTTCTTCCTTTGACCAGCCTTGTGTCATACTATCGAGATCCCCGTTGAGCTTGAGAATAGCCTTGGTGGGATATATGGCATAAGGGTTGAAGGCTGGGTTGTGGGGCATGGAGTGCGTTTGGATGGTAGAAGTGCGGATGAGGGTGGGATTTGAAGCACCACTTCGGGTGGGACCTTTGTGCTGAGGAAGACCATGTGTCAAGGGGAGGCCTGCGCTGCGAGGATCATTGCTCACGGAGGCGTAAGAGGGGCTCCAGGCCGGGGTGATAGGGGAAGGGACACGGAGGGCGGGCTGAGGGGTGGCAGAAACAGAAGAGTATTGGCCAGAGCCGGTCTGGGGAGAGGATGCAGCGTGATATGGTGCGACAAACCCGGCCATGGCGGGAAGGGGCTGCAAGTAAGGCGAGTAAGAGGCAGACACAGAGCGGCTGTGGTATCCCTCGTGGTGCTCAACCTTGGGGATCACAGATCCGGTGTGTCGTTTGGCAGATGGCACAGGAACATCGGAGTATGAGGAAATCTTTCTCTTGCGGGAATCCTCTGATGGCGAAGGGTGGGAAACTTGCTCATAAGTATACACACCAACCTGAAGAGAAGTAGCGGGGCAGTCATCCTGGGTCTCCATTGAGACGGACAGAGGAACAGCAAAGGACGGGGATCCAGTAGACAAGAATGCAGGTACATCCGCCGAAAGACCGTACTGGAACGCGGAGCCCTGGAATCCAAGGAAATGCGGGAGTGATTCACACTTCTTTGAGCCAAAAACAACATACAAAGCTGCGTATGAGGAAGCGTGGAGGTCATAGGGGCACTGGATCTGGACCATCACCCTAGTTCCTTCACTGCCCCGCTGGGGACTGTAAGTCACAATTTCGGGTAGCTGACGGTGGCGTGTACCCAACATGGGCGACTGAGACTCTTCGTACGAGCTAGGATATTCGTTGGGCAGATATGGAACGCAGTCCGAGATCTGACTTGCCTGATCGGCCATAGGTGAGGGAACCATCGGGGTCGTCACATAAGGTGATTGACCGTAGTTCGAGTAAGAAGCAGCATCCTGCAAAGACCGAGTGGAACCATAATCTGTGTTCAGTCTCAGTACACGGGATACTCCCCAAATTCACGGCAAATCAAGTTGTCCAAAATGCAACGTACCTATTATGGCGCCGGCAACGGGCTTCTGGAAAGCAGACATTGACAATATGGGCTCAGACTTGGCCCACAGGCCGTCGGAAAATGCACCGACAAACTGTGATTCTTCTGAGTCCGACAGATCCAACGACTCGCCGAGTATGAGAGGCGTTTGAAAATCCGGGTCGAACTGTGACGGAACAAGAGACAGGTCAGCGGGAAGGTTTCTCACACTGAAAATAGGGCAAGGGTTGAGAAGATCCAAACAGAACCAAAACATGCGGGCATCCACAAGGGAAAAAAAAAAGAAAGAGAGTAACAAAGTTCAAAAGGTGGGAGAATCTTACCAAAACACCGTGTGTCTTCGAATAAGCCAGCTTGAAGATGTTGCAGCGAGTGCAACGAGACAGAACCTCCTGAAGCGAATGACTGGGAATTTATTCCAAACGATTGTAGGGTTGAAAGCACCAGCAAAAAAAATTGAGTGCTCTCCGAGACACAGAACGAGCGACAAGATGAAGCTGCTGTCGGTTTCACAAAATCGGTAACGAAAGGCCTCGAATCACCATCCAGGAATAAACAACAAGGCTGAAACTAGGACCGGCTGGGTGCAGAAATAGACTTAGATCTCGACCGTAGTGCCCAAAGGTTCATAAAGAGAAGTAGAAGAACTAGTTGGCTTAGGAAGATGTCCAAGGAAAATGTCCACCGCCAATTGTGACGGGAAGAGCCGAGATTGGTTGGAGATGACGAGAGCAACGAGCGTGGACTGGAGAGGTTTCGCTTTTCTTTATTTTCCTCCGTGAGGTGTTTCGGGAAAGACTTCACGAAGATTGGGCCACAATGAACAAGATCACGATGATAGGCTACTCAATTAATGAGTATACGAGAACGTTTTCAATACTATGGAAACCGGATCGGTGCATAGGGGGAAAGGGAAATGAACTCACCGAGATGAATCAAAGTGGAAAAATAAAAAGAAGGTCTGATCTGAGACCAAGTTTCTGTTGTTGACCCAAGATAATATGCAAGATCCGAGGGTCGTTAAACCTGAAGAAAGAGTCTAAATGTCAACAACAAACACTTGAACAGCGGGACGGGGAAGCTATCCGACGGCTCTGACAACTATCGTCATTTCCAGTCGTTGGTATAGTTCAAAGAATACAAATTCCAGCTGCAAGGAGAATAACTCAAGATCAAGAGCCGAAAGAGGAAGTATGCAAGGCACGAGGGGAAACAAGTGAGACCGTGGGCAAAGGGAGGCACATTGATACTAACCTTAAGCTGATGAACCGATCTGCCTTGAATAGTTCCTTTCTTGTATCCAATATTTCCTTAATGACTCTGAGACCCTTCCAAACAGAGGCGATTCCGCTAGATCGAGAGGTGTCTTCAGCCGAGACAATCGAGCGATTTGAATTTCAGTTGTGCAATATCCAATATCCAATATCCAGTACCCAGTATCCAGTATAGCCTGTCGCAAGTACAAAAGCCCGAAGAGAGTCCTTTTTTTTTGTCGAAAGTTGGATGTTCAACTGAGACCGCGGAGCAAACGGAGATCTACAGAGATATCGCGCAAACGCAGTGTCGGGGCAAATAACGCTTTTTCGACCCTTAGTTCCAAATCGAGGTTTCCAATATCAAAGTCGGAAAGTCCAGGGTTCCAGCAAGGCGGGAAAAAAAAAAAGATTTAAATATTATAGGCGAGTTATAATTCCGATAAACGTAGCGAACGTGGTTCTCGTAGCAGCGGATAAGCGAGCGTAAGAGCGAACGTGGTGAGCGAATGTGTGACTTAGAAAGTCATAATAAATTTCAAAGGGGATGGAAAGTGGGATGCAAGGAAGATGGGACCAGAAGGGTTAAAAGCAACTGATTGAGGATTATATGGATTATTATTAGCAGACAAGAGCAGGTCAGAGTACAATTTGCGACCTAAACTGTATAAGGCCAGCTGTGGGGGGGGGATGATTTTTAGTTTTCTTTTTTTTTTTATATATTATATTTTTATTATATTATATTTTGGTCCGAATACATAAAAATATTAATAATATATCAAAATTCAATTAAATTGATTCTCTCAAAGGAGTCAGACTAAGAGACTAGTGGGAAATCCTGGCGGGGGATACATAGAGGGGGGGAAACTTGGCAGAAGGGTATTATTACCATACCTAGAGAGAGAGAGTACATTACCATGGTCACACAATCCAGGGTTTTTATAATAATCGAGTCTCGAAATATCTCTACAAACGAAAGGTCAAAAGCCACTAGAAAGCCGACTTGTGCTTTCCGAGATGTCCGACCAGTCAGATCCACATCTTCTTTTCTTAGGATATGACGTTAAATATGTTATAATATCTAATCTTCTATTTCAAAACCCTTGGAACTGGTAACTAAAAAGGATATCCCATCGTAAAAGAGAGGAACGTGGTTATGTTCTCGGGATAAACACCAATCTGGTAGCGCAGGTTCTGACGGCGCAAGCCACCAGAAAAGGAAAAGTGGAGCATATGGAAAAGAAAAAAAGGTTTTTACATATGTGCTGCAGAACAGAAATGGCACAACATATTGCCATATAAAATTCAGCCCAATGGTTACCTTCTGTTGTGTATGTCTTTGGACTTTACAAGCATGGGCTCTTTGTTTTCCCCAAAGGGTTGAGTACTGTAACCCTCAACCCATACAAGGTCAAGGTCGAATCAGGGATTGTGTCTCTAACGAGCACTCTCTCCGAAGGGCTCCTCTCTTTACTATATCTCTGCCAATCAAAAAGCTTCACCGGCAACCTTGTTTTGTTTTCTTTTTTTTTTGCTTTTCCCCTACTTCAGTTTCGGGTACTTTTTTTTCAAGTCGGAACCCTTTTTTCACAACGTAATCATTAGTGTTTTTTTTTTCAGTACTTTTCCTTACCGTGTATATTGTATATTGTATGTTGTAATATGATCCGAGGTTAACCCCTTTGTCAGCATCTCCTTACGGTGAACCTTGGGTCATCTGTGCCGAACGAAAGTGGAAAAAGACCCTTCACTCTTTTTTCTCCAGATGCTCCACTTCCGATCTCTACAGACGGTCCGTCACGATCGTACATCTCGTGTCGTCATGTCGGTCAATATGATAATTCACTTTTTTTTTTTCCGTTCCCCGACACGAGGCTGCATGTAGTGTACTCCCACATCGATTCTCACGGAGTACTCGGTACCACAGATGAGTGAAAGTAAATCCCCAGATATTTCCCGATCCAGCAAGATCGTAAACCTTCCCAGCCTTGGAAGGTTCCAAGGTTTTCCGGATACATTTGGAATCTCGAAAACTGTTAAGCTTACCATCATCTGACCCGAATGGAAATAGACACGAATACGTGTAAAATATAAAAATGCCTAACACTGGTAATCCAACCGGTTTTTCCAACTCAAAAAAAACCACAAAATACGAAGGGTCTAAGTTTAGCACACCTTGCATTTTTCAAGTGACTCGGTGGCCTGACTATGCAAGGGTCCCATCCTGTGATTGGTTGTTCTTCCCCCTCTAGACCCGATCGGGTATCACTCTTTTGCACCTGAGCATCCGTGCTCGAGGTAACGGGACTGTTCCATTATGGGCACTCTGCACTGTCACCTCATCTTCTCAGTGATATATTTAGATATCTTCAAATTCGAGTCGTGAGTAAATATATTTAGATGTATACTACATGCACTACTCCGTACATGGTCCACAAATTCCTCTTCCAACGGCTCCCGGCCCACGGGCTGTTGATCAACATCCCTATGCGTCGGAGATCATTGTTCTCCAGGATAATTACCCGACGCAGCGCGTCAAGCTCTGCAGTTCCGTAAGAACGTCAACCATGTTATTGTTACAGATGCAGACGCAGACGCAGATGCAGACGCAAGACGTTGAAAATAGAATCCATAATGTCCGTACGGATTCTTGGAATTGTCTATAGTTATACGGTTCACCTCTTTGCCATAGAGACAACCTTGGAAGGGTTCTATATTCGGAAGGACGCAACGGAGAGAAGTTTATGCCTCTCCGAAAAGAAAACGTAAATAAAGAGCAAAAATAGAACCGAAAAAGAAAAAAAAAACGCTAAACCAAAGAGGGGTTAACGGTTCGGCATAACTCCCCGATTCATTATTTTGTGCTCCCCTGTTCTAAGGGATAAATAGGGAGCTATCGATAAGCTATACCTCGGAACTCCGCGATTCTGCCACGTTGAGGACAGGAGTGGACACGAAATTCTATGGTACGGAATACGGATACAGGATATGGAGTACAGGAGCATTCGGACTGTTATTAAATCATTGGAACATTCAAAATTCGGTAATGGGGCTCATTCAATACAGTGGAGCGCGCCATGATCAGCAATCTCACCAAGAAGCTTCCATCGGATCAGCGATCTCAGCCAAAACGGTCAACGGCTTCTTCAGGCATCTTCGGAAGAAAAATAGATTATTGTTTGATACCTTCCTTCTTTCCTTGCTATTCGTGACAAGGTTAATAATGTTCCCTACCTGCATGCACATGTGTTAATCTAAATGTACGAAGTATCAATGTTGATGTTCCTATACTCCCAACCACCCACCCAACCACCCCCAAATATCAAGCAGAGCAAGGAGCATCTCATCAAAGGGACCAATCTATATCAAATCCCACTTATCCCTTTAAAAAATTCGACCAAAAAATCATATTCGTTTGTACGGAGTACGGAGGAACGGGGAATTATTTTCCAATCGGCGTTTGCACACGTTTAATTCGGCCAATCTTCGGGAGCAACAAGGCAATCCCCACATCAAAAACCCAACCTCCCCCCGCCGAAACCCCCGAAATCCGCCCAAAAGGGTAAAAAAGCGGCAAAGAGACCAAAAAAATCAAGGCTATTACCTCAAAGTACTCCGTAGACCTTGTATCTCCATTGATCAACCCCCCCCCCCCCCCCATCTTCTAACTAGCGTTTCAAGGCACAAATATTTTTTTTTTTTTAGTTCCGTCATTCACATCCTTCGAAGCTTCCAAAGAAAAAAGCGGATCACTATAACCCCAGGGCCTCGGAGCTGCAACCTTGGCTGGAGCCATCATTACCATACTCGACACTACCATTGGTACCATTGGCAGACAAGGGCTCCATCTATCTCCATTTATGATATATTGAAAGCGGGTAACCATCACCCACCAAGGCTTCGGGCTCTCCGGTTCCTGCTTTTCTCTTTTATTGTTTATCTTTCTGCCTATTGAAAAAAAAAACCCCCGCGCCTATTAAACGTTAATTCATTAATTAATTAATTTAATAAAAAACCATTTTTGCGCGTCAAACGATATGCTTTGCATCTTCAACCTTAGACCCTTGTCCGCCTACTCCGTACCAGTTCCGGAGTAAAGGGTTACAGGTTTTAACTGTATCTGCCCTTTCAAGCCAATATTGGGAATATGCAGGTACAACCGCACTATTGCCTGCACGTATACTTCCTATCCCGTCAATATTATGTACGTGATCTCGCCACTCGTGCCTGTATGTGTCTGTGCCTGTCTTGCGTGTGGGGGGGAGGCAACACTGCATATCGAGCACGGGTTGAGGAGGATTATTAAATTATTGGGTAAGGATCTTCGTCTACAATCCCTTCGAGGGATTGAAATCTCCAAGGAGAGAACAAGATGTCAGGGCTAAGTGAAGACCTTGCTGCATGGTGGGATGGATGGTATGGGATTGGTGCGCGGATCATGGGGGAAACAAACCCTCGGAGTGAAACATCATCAGAGACACTCACGGCTCTTGCTCTCTCTTTGCCCTGGTTCAGGTTCACCACCCTTACATTTTGGATTTCAGCTCCTCCTGGTTCTGTTCGCGAAGGGGGAAGACAAACGGAAACGATCCTCGACTTTTTTTTTAAAAAAAAAAAACCGGTGTCGTTGATCGGGTCGAAGATCACCGGCTTGCCCTTGTTCACATGAGGGTCTGTACTGCACCATAGCTCGGAGGAATGTGACATGGGTCCACCTTCCGTCTTTGGAGGTGGTCTGACTGCTCACTTACATCTCTGTCTGGTCTACAACATAGAGTTTAAGATTAAGGTCGGGTATCTTTATTCAACGTGAAGGATCCGACTTTCGATTCGGGTTCGTATAACTATCATACCCTGAAGTTGAACGTTAGAGGGGAATCAAGCGCCACTCTACCCATGGTGAATGGCCGGCTAATCAAAATCGCAAATCACGCCTCAGAATCAACTGCATGTCTTCCATGACCTTCTTTTTTTTTGGCCCCCTTCCTGCAACGAAGATCTTCTCTTACAGGGTAGCCTCATTCGTCGACGATCCTTCCATCGCAGAGGGGGGTGTCACTCCGCCTTATTAGCTCCATCCTCGATAGCCACTCACAAGCAGAGAATTATATAACGGTGGAAACCGGTGCTTGCTTTAACCTTCGGTAGCTCCTCGAGGAAAAAAAGCCGGTTATCAGAAGCGTACGTCTATACAAAGGACATACAGATCATACAACGTACCCATACCGCCCGCGCTTCCGGGAAATGAACGTTAATGGGGTGCCGCGCCTTCCCTCGGGATCATTGGCGTTTCCCGATAAATGGCAAACGGGATTAACTGCTTTAGGCAGGGAGCTAAAAGTTGGCAAATTCCGCCTCGCTAGCCCGGTTAATACTATAGGCTATACTCCGTATTAGCCTGCGCCATCCTCTGTTCTCCGGTGGTAGCCTTGATAATCTTGATTTGATACCAATGAAACACCGGATGAGAAACAAGATTGTCGCAGGGACTTGCGGTCAAATCTGACAGCAAGAGATCAGTTTCACCTTTCAAACTTCGGTTTGTCGGTGTCGGAATTTGCGTAGAAGGTTGGCCAACAGGTATCTCCATATGAATCACCGATGCATTCTCCCGCCGCATCTGAATCGAAGTCACTAGCTCATATGTTTCAGAGCTCGTATGTTCCAGTGGGGAGAGCAGAATTGGAAAGGTTGCCAAGAGGGAGGGGCTGATCAACTTCCCGTGAGCTCTTTATTGTAAAATGTCTTTAGCATGACCAATGAGGAAATTGCGCTACTTGAGGATTGTTGATCTTGTGCCCACGTGGGTCTTGGTTGCTTTCATGCTCACTGCGTGTACTTTAAATGTTGATCTTAGCCGATTAGCTATCATGGATTTGATGCGAGATCCCGTGTCCTTTGAGTTTTGCTTTTTTCCGTCACCCTCCACTCGTATCAAGCATATTTAAGCGAAACTATCTCCATTTAAATTTCTTTAGCCGTCTGAAAAACGTGGCGGCCTGGCTCGTACCGTGTAGCTCATTGGGTGCTAGCTAGGAGTCAGGGGCTGGGACGGAGATCTTCATGGCGATCTGGTTCGGATTACAACATACAAGCTTGGCCGGAATCTGGGATTGGATAGATATTGGAGGTATGATTCTATATGTTTACGATATTATATTTGACTTTTCAGTGGCGTATAATAGTATATCAATTTTCTCTTGACGTTATTTGAAATTGAAACAGAGGGAGATGAATTGTGGTAGAAGTACGGAGTACTCCGTAAATATATGTAGGTTGACGGAGTATATATGTGTCACCACATCACACCACACAAAAAAAAAACAGAATTCGATCATTTCACCCCATCAAGCGCCATAATTCCAAGCGTCACTCAAAATCCGATCAACTCGATTCCCTCCAAATCAAGTCGTGGATCGAAACCATTGAGGTCGAAGTACGGTTTCAGGTTGATGGAACCTTCAAACGATCAACTCTAAGCTGTCACTATAACCCCTATTAAACTCTATTTTTCGAGCTCCATCGATATCCAAGTGCATATTGAAGTTTCGCCCCCAAACTCTAATATAGAACCCGAACGTTCCAAGGTTGAACCTCCGTACTTTGTAAGTACATCGGACTCCGTAGTATATCATACGGTAGAAAGGTAGAAATGCCTCCGTGAAGTGGAGTAGCCGTAGATAGCCTCACCAATCAGAACAAATAAAATTTTAACCCGGGATGCCGGGACCCATTCTCCTCCGACCTTTTTAGCGCATCCAAACTATACCAAATCGGGTTTGCTTTGCGGCTTCGCTGGGAGCAACTCCTTCTCTTTGGTCAATTCCAAGGTTGTTCACCTACCTCATTCTACAACATAGTTATCCATGGATACCGGATCCGCTTAGTCAGGGGACAGAGTTCTGACTTGAGTAAAGTGCATGGTCGACAACATATCCATTGCTTTCCACTTTCTTTTTCCATGTCTCCACTTGAAAAAACGTGGATTGTTTATGTACATAGGTACCATATTCTGTCCCGTCAATGCCAAGGTAGGCAGCAACTTTTATCGGTTTAGAACGTGAACCATTAACCTTTGTGAAGGTTATTGTATATTAGTGCCCTTTGATTCGATGGTACATTATGTACAAGATACAGATATAAAGATCTGTTTTCTTGACTTCATCACTCCACCTGTGCCCATTGGATTAAATCCAAAAAGAAGGGCCAAAAGGGAAAAGAAAAGAGAAACGAATAGGAATCCGCTGCACCTGACATCCATAACTCTCCAAATAAACATAGTTATGCCATGAATCGAAAACAAGGCAATCGATGGAGTAAATGCCATAGTACTCCGTGCAACATACATAACAGCGACCGGAGGAATATCGGTGAAATGTACAAGACTAAGCCTAATTTGAAACCCACCCTAAAACCAAAAGAAGAAAAAGAAACGCCCACAGGACCATTCGGAACATAATCCGAGTCGGGGGTGAGTCGGGGGAAGCTGGGAGACCCTGAAAAGCGGCCCACGAGGTTGATCAAGCTGCCATTGAGAGCGTTGCGCTAGCTTCGCGCCAAGTCAAATTGTTCAGGGCGAGCAAGGTTCTTGTAACCGCTTTAGGGCTGTCTCACTTTTTAGTTCGAGCTTAGAATCTAGCATCGAGCTTAGTACGTACACTACGGTGTATAGTGTACACCGTTAAAAAAAAGGAGCTATTATTAGCGAGCGGGAACATTATTGTGTTACGGCTCCGGAGTACTCCGTATTGACATTGAATTGACTTTGGACACTGCGTCATGCAGCTGGGGATCGTGACGTGGGAGTTCGTTGCAGATGGCTTATTGCTTATTGTTTATTTGATTGCTTATTGTTCGGATCGTTGGATCGTTGGATCATTGGATCATTGGATCGTTCATCTATTTGAACAGAATGACAGCACTGCCCGCCGTACCAGTGAGTTTAGCGCGTTTGACATTTAGACGGGTTTATTATTTATGGATGAGAATGTTCGGTGAATACTAGCTGTGGTGATGTGGTCTACGGTCGAGGATTTGATGCAACGGTGGTAGTCTGTAGGTATGTGCGCTGTCGATCGCTGAAGAAGGCTGAAACATCATCCGAGTTGTACTTGTGTACTAGTTCATGGAACGATTAGGGTTATTTTTTTTTTTTTAAAAAAAAAGGTCATACCATACGGCAGCATATGGCCAAAAAAGGCAGGCACTGTATTCGATAAGAATAGACTTGGCTTTATGTGGAGAGCTGAGATGAGACACGAATGATCACAACCGCACGGGGCAGAACCAGGTCGGAACATCAATGACCCACAAACTTCTAGAAATAGAAGATCTTCAAACCACTATTGTATCCACTAAACAACTCTAAACAACCTCTTTTTTTGGATGCTTGGCCAGGAATAGAAGGAAACGAAAGGTGCGGGATGATGAGCTGATTCTCGGGAATCCTCTAGAAGATGGAGGCGCTCTCTTGGACGGTACGGTCGTAACAGACGGGGAAAAGTTGGGACCAAAATCCGTAGAGTTCCGGTCTGTCGTCTTGCACCTCAATCAGCCATTTGGCGAATGCAAACTCGGTCTGGAAAGGATTCGGGCTTCGATAAGGAGCGACCTGATCCATGTTAGTGTGGGGCCCAGGTACACTAAATCCAGACGGTGATAACTCACCTCGGAATATCGCTGTAGAGCCTGATGATACTTCTCCGAAAGACCAAGCTTACGAAGAGTCGGCATGCGGATTCCCTTCGCCGCGATGCTGTATGCATGATTGATATTTTCTCGCTCGGCAAACGAAGACTCTCCGATCACAACGCCGCCTGGTAGCTTCTTATGCTGATGGGCGTGAGCAACCTCGATAAGACGAGTGAGCAAGTCGGCTTCCCAGTTCTCGAAAAGAGGATGGCGGAATTCTTTGATGTGTCGCTGAAGCAGCCACAGTTCACGCTTCAGTCGGACTGTATTGGCTTGCAGCTTTGCGAGTCTTCGTTCGATATGCTTGTTGAGGGTTTGAAGGGCATAGTGAGTGGCGTCGAAGGACTGTATTGACTGTTAGTATCAAGGGAATTCCATCCGATTGATGTTTTTCCGATGCAATACCTGGAAACTACCTTCATCCCATGAATCATCTAGGAAACGCCGGGAGTCCGACACATGAGGTATATGACCATTTCCGCGAGAAACGGAGCGAGAGACTCGCCGGATGGGGATGCGGTCCCTTTTGGAGTTCATGTTGGGGGTGAGATCGGAAATGAATGGAAGGATTGGTTATACAATGAGCGAGCTCGAGATTGGGTGACTCGATTGAATTCTAATAAGAGAGGATGAGAGATAAAAGTGGCGATGATATGCTGAAGATGCAAATACATTGTGATGTGGTGTGGTGATGCGGTGATGCGTCAAGGCGGCCCAGGAGGAAGGTACGAAGAACACCCGTAGTTGCAAAATATATCAATTGATATTGATCGTAAGTGTATAGACAGCTATATAGGCATGACTTCATGGGAATCGTAGCAAGAATATGCTCACAGCTTACTGTCCGTAGACTTGCCAAACTCAATCACCAGTTTGCCGAACTGCGTGCCCTGCTTCATGTCTTCGAACAGCTCGTTAATTGCGGCCAAGTCATCTAGCTCAGTCTGCAGAACTCGTGACACCACGGGGCGGATCTGCTTAGCAGTGACGAACTCGATCATCTCCTTGAACTCCTTTCGGGAGCCCATCGTGGAACCGCGGACGTCAATATTCTTGAGGACAGCAGACATCGTAAATGTCATCTTCGGAGACACAGTCATTCCATAGATAGAGAGGACACCGCCAGCCTGTGAATGTGAGTACTTTCATCGGTAATTGAATAAATGCCCCGTAGCACTCACCTTGAGCAACTTGACAGATTTCTCAATAGAATCACCACCGGCACCATCAATGACAGCATCGAAGTTCTTCTTCCCAGCTGGGAGCATACCCAACAGCTTCTTTTCCCAGCCATCTTCCTTATAATTAATACCGCCGGTCGCACCTAGCTCAACGGCCTTCTGAATCTTCTCCTGGCTCGAACTCGTCACAAAGACATGCGCACCTCTGGCAACAGCAAACCGCAGCACCATCAGAGCCACACCGCCACCAATGCCAGTAATCAAGACAGCAGCCCCATCTCCAGAGTTCCTCTCACCAGCCTTGGTAATCAGAGCTCTCCAGCCGGTCAAGCCGGTCAGGGGCAGAGCCGCAGCTTCGGCGTCAGAGAGATGCTCGGGGGCCTCCTCGACCTCCGAGTACTCAATAGTAATATATTCCTGCAATGTCCCCTTATCATAAGCCTTGGTACCTCCCATAATTCGGTTTCCAGCGGCATCCTCCGGCCCGTCAGGCGAATCTTTCCAACCAACACTGGGGCTCAAGATCACCCGCTTGCCTTGCCATTTTCCTGGACTGGGGACGTTCGGGCCAGTGCCGACAACGGTACCGACTCCATCTGCAAGCAGGGGCACATCGAAGCTCAGGCCGGGGTAAAGGTGTTGGCGGAGGAAGACGTCGCGGTGATTGAGCGCCGCGGCAGTCAATTTCACCAGCAGCTCACCCCCTTGCGGGGAAGGCTTGGGCAAGGTGCGAAGGGAGAGCGGGTAGTAGACTTGGCCTGGCTTGCCCGGTTTGTCGTCGATTGGGGATATGTAAATTGCTTTAGACATTTTTGGATGTGTTAGATGAAGATATGTATCAAAATAAATTAACCTTGACGAAACCTTGAAACCTTTAGAAAGTCAGGCTCGTGCGGGGATGCTTAAAATGCTTATCGATAGCCGAGGTTGCTGGATTTGTTGATTATGCATCACCGACTGCCCGAGACTACTTGTTGAGCAATCGATGGAAATTGGAAACAAGTGTCTATATACCTTATATTTCAGAATGAAAAGCTCGCATTGAAACAAAATATCACTAAGAACACCAAGATTCATACCATGTTCGCCTAACATCAGAGCGCATGGGGTGTTCTTGGTCGCTGCTGGTTTATAGTGACCTTTGACGGTTTCTATATTACACCTGTATGCTGCATATCTCGCTAGTGGATCGAGAGAGATGGTCTAGAGTTGTTTAGCTCTGTTATCTGTTACTTGTTCTGGATTTTCTGGTGATATATATTTTAGCTTCGAATAGCAAAGTAACGTGCTATTGAGTATATCCATGAAAAAATCACGCATATCAAATAGCGTCTCCCGTTACTTTGGTGTCTAGCCTTCTTTCAGGACCAGTAGCAATGTGTCAATATAAACGAAACAGGCTAAGATGAAGGCTTGACCTGCAAGATGAAGATCTAGGCATATCGAACATCACTATGCATGATATAATTTGAGTATACCTCATTATTTATGGCGTAGACACGGCATTGTACTGTAGGATAATAGCCTATAGATTAGCTGTACCTTCTATCCTAGCGACTCATAGTCTACGCCATATCTGAGCTTAGCATAGCACTAACGACTCATAGGTGGCAGCGTATCAAACGCACCGACTCAGCAACTGTTATATTCCAGTCGCAGTCGACCAGCTGCCAAGAACAACCTCGGGAACGAGGAGGTAATCCTCCTTTGGAAGCTCGCGAAGCTGAACTACAAGGAAGTAAGACCATTCCACCCACAGCTTGGTTGATTGATTTACATACTGAATTCGCATTTCTTACAGGGCGACATCGCAGCTCTAGCCAAAGAGCTTCAGAGCTTAACCGCGGTTTGGGTGCTGCCCGCATGCGTTGGTTCCGGCTGATGGCCATACTCGAGGCCTTCGAGAAGGTAACCGGAAACGAGACCACCACCGTCACTGCCACTGCCGCCTCTGTCGATACTACTACGGAGGGCACGAAGGGGGCCGAAGAAAGCGACGAAGTCAAAGGTGGCAACAATGACGAAGATGCGAAGTGAGCATCTTGACAACTGCTTTTTATGTCTCTGTCTGTGGAGCGTTCTGAGGAGAGTTTTCGGGTTGTATTTTGTTCTTCCAAACTACAACAAAGGCTTTTTTTAAAAAAGATGGGGAATGAGGTAATAGCGAAATGAGAATGATATGAGAGTACATGTAAAATGTAAAGGAGACGTTGGAATTGGCTTGCAAACACAGTCGTACTCGAGGACGTGATGTCTACACATCAGAATTGTTCTGTATGCGACAATAAAACTCATACCATGATCTGTAAAGTTATTGACAGCATAAATAGGTGGAATTACACAACCATAAAGCAGAGACTATAATAATGCCAAATAAAATATCGGGTTTGAAGCTTTTATCATACCATAAGAAATTGTTCGTTAAGCTAGAATTCGATGAGCGTCCCAATACACCAAAGGCCGTAAGTTAGACATAGGAAAAAGAAAAACAGAGAGCGTTTCTGGTCCTCTCACAGGGAAACGACAGCCATTCCAACATATCTCTCCATATCTGGGACTGACATCCCAACCTAAAGAAGCCACAGACCAGAAAAAGAGAAAGAAGTAAGAGAAAACAGCATGAAGAGTCCTTCTATTAAAATCAAATACAACCACCAATCAACCGAGGCAAAGTCTGCTCACTTCCTCCCGCACACCCAGCCAAGCCCACGCTCAAACCTCGGACGACAGCGGTGATGAAAAACACAACGTGTCTCATCCACATCCCCTGACATGGCCTGGGTGGAGGTCTCGGTAGCAGTGTCATCGTCATAAGGAGTATAATATCCGGAGTCATCAGCGTGATACCCATCCATGAAGAAACAGATACAATGTGGGATATCAGGCCTGGGAGACGTAGACTTGGACGAAAACACTGGCTTTGGAGGAGGCACCTGCTTGCGAGGAGAAGCAGACTGCCTGCAAGTGCATTTCTGGTCCGGCCTGACCCGCGGGCTGTGACGGGTCTTTTCACTCGACCGGGGAGAGCGAGTCGGAGTTGGGTTCGATCTCGGCACCGGCGAAGGCACGGGCATCGAAGCCTTGCAGAGCTCCGGGTGGCTTTCACAATATTCCGCCTTGCGACAGTAGTGGCATTGGACTACCGGTCCAGGGCGTGGTGCTGTCGTGAATGATGCACGGGCAGAGTTGTATCTCTGGTCTGGCATGGCAGGCGGGCTGGGAGGAGGTGCGTGGGCCTCACATTGGCATACCTCCACTCGCAGATGGTGCTCTGGTCCACGCTTTGTTGTGCGCTGGCCGGTCCGACGTCTTCTGGGTGGTTCGTCGTCTGAGAAATCACTGCTGTTTGGCGTGGTGGGACGTGTGTCATTGGAACGACGCTCGCGTCTTGTTGATTGACGGCTACCATAGTGTTTTGTGGCTGATTCAGAGCTAGAATATTCACTGCTGTTTGGCGTGATTGGGTGTGTTTCATAAGAGTGACATGGACATTCACACCGATTGTTGCAAGTGCAGGTTGCTTTCTCCACCTGCGGAGGGGATTCAGGCTCGCGTCGAATACCATGGCATCTTCCGCGGTACCGTCTGGTTTCCTCATAATCAGGGGAGTCAATGTTGCCTGGAGATTGGCAGCGCGTCCCGTTGGGGTGAACCTCGCATCTATTGCCGCATGCCGTTTCTGGAATGGGAGATGGCGACGGGCATCGACTGTGGACACAAGGATCCATCTCAGGTCCGTAACGAACTAGCCTGATTCGCCCGTTTCGAGAGTGTCTCTTGTCCATTGGCTCGCCCGCGAAGTACCAGCCATATTCTGTCTTGTTGGGCTTGAATCGGCCGGTGAATCTGGATCGCGTCATCATCTTTGATCAAAGTCGATGAGCTGTTGGATATTGGAAGACGCGAGAGTGAAAATGATCTTTGTTGTGCAAGAAAGCTTATAGTTCATAGAAACCCTGACTGGATTGTCTTGGAACGAAAGAACTGTGAAGAGGGAATTGCCGGAGAGGGGGATGTCCATTTTATAGAGTCTTGATATCATCTGTGAAGCTCTAAGAAAGCTCCGAGACTAAGCCCATCATATGCATTGGGGCTAAGACATTCATTTTCTTGTTTTGTGTCTCTGTGTTACTCCCAGAGCGAGCAAAAGCAAGCAAATCTCAGAAAGCATTGTCTGGTGTAGAATGAAGCATCAAAGGACAAACAGGGGTAGTAGAGATATACAAAGGGCAACATGATAATCTAGCCCTATTGACAGGCACAACAGATAATGGAATTCTTAATCCAACCGGATTCCAGCCCGAATCTAAAGACATAAGACCGTTGAGACTTTTTTAAGACAGAGCAAGTTTGCCCAGCATTGCAGAGGTTGGGGGAGAAAGGGATGATATTGGATGCATTCAACCCCCCTCTATTGCATTTGTGGCACATCTAGATGCTCTTAGATGCTCTCCTTTGTATTCTTTTAGACAAAGGACTCCCTACATATGTAACTGTCAACGGGTTGAAAGGCAGAACTCTCAATCAAAAGAGGAGCGTGGTTGTTGTGTGGCACTACAGGTCTATTCCGTTATTTCCACATCTCTCTGTTTGCGTCAAGCCACCTAACTGCATACGTATTTGCTATCTATAATCTTTTTGGTGTAGAGGAAAAGTAGAAATCAGGCTCAAAATGCATTTTGATTATTTAGAGACATTATTCTCATCCTTTGATACAATGTCTCTTTTTCCTTGCTGCACAGGATTGGGCACAATGGTGGAAAACAAGGTACAAGGTACATTGGGCAGAGTATGAAGACACAGTGTTGTGCGTGTATCCGATACCTATTTCTTGGCAGTATGTAATTCTGGTTTCACCAATACCGTTTACTCACTACTTTTAAACGGCAAATCACGCGATCACAAGCAAACCCATACCTGGTATTTACCACAAGGTACGTGTATTGCCACGGCCACCGCTTAATCATTTTTGCTCCAGGAAACTTCCCAAGCGAAATCGAAACTCGATCTCTCTCTTTCTCGACCTCGTTAGTCTGGCGCTCGCATATCTGCATTACCTCTCTTACAGCTCTCCGCTTCTTCGATTGACTAGCTCCTAGCTGTCATCCCCCAACTCTACACCAATTTTCCAATCTCGTGTCTTGCAACTCATCCGTTCGCATCACACATTCTCTTGCAAGCCCGCCACAGGTTTCGCGATAACTATCTCAGAATCGGTTTTTACGTGGGGGATCAACATCCGACCATACAAACCTCTTTACCACAATGCCTACACCACTTCCATCGAGTTTCGCTTCGGCCGCTGCCGGTAACACCCAGGACCCCAGTCGGAGGGGGGACGGTTCGACTAGCGGAGAATGGTATGCAGACACCGTTTCAACTTTCCTCAAAAGCCTTCCATTAGCTGTTGTTTAGCAGACTCGGTCCAATATCGTTTCATGCTGCCCTGGCCGTCAATGTTTTGAGCTCGAGATATCCGATGCTAACCTTCAATGCCCACTAGGTCTCGAAACCGTATGAACGGAGCTACGCAGACCTTCCGCCGTCCTTCTGTTGCTACCACCCCTTCTCACCACCGGGATAGTAGCCAGCCTGCATCTGCTTCGACACTCACGGCCGGCGGCGCGTACATCCCTCCACACCTGAGCTCAAATTCTTCTAGCATTGCACGTAATGGGGACGCCCGGTACTCCAAGGATCAACTTCTAGAGCTGTATAAATTGCAGCGGGAGGAGGGTACCTTGAGTAAGAACGTGGAGGAATACTTCGTGGCCGACTGGGACCCCCACACTGTGTCAGCTCCTGTTAATGGAGCATGGGGGAAGCGGGACGACCACAAGAACAACTCTGCGGGGCCCGAGGTTTGCTGGGATCATGGCGGCCAGGTCGAACCCCTCGGAATCACGGGTATGACGGAGGACGAGAGAGAGGTTCGTGTTTTGTGCTTTTGGGTCTCAGTGAGTGCTCTTACTAAAAGAAAGCTTAATAGATGTTCGCCGCTTCAGTCAACTCCCCTCTGAAGCCACCCCCTACAAACGCTGCGAAGGAAAACGTCATCCCGGGAACTGGAGGTCGCAAGTCTTCGATCTCCTATCCTCAGGGCCATATCAATAACTACACCACCTCCTCCCCTACCGCCGGTCGCCCGGGTCCTCGACGCCGGGAAACGGGAGAATCGATTGGCAACCCCATGTCTCCTACCGGTTCCAACTCCCGATTTTTCCGCGATGAGGCTAATACGGCTACTCCTCCACCGGCCCTGTTGCGTCGCAAAACTGATTTCCGAGAACCCAACCCGAAGGTGGAGGAGAAGGCCAAGGATAGCAGGGAGGATCCTGCCTCTCCCTTCGGATCTCTGAAACGCAGCTCCACCAATCCCATCAACACGGGCGTTAGTGGACCAAACTCCCCCTGGGGTTCGGCTTCGCATAATGCCAATTTCTCCCCGATGGGTGCCTTTGGGGCTTTCTCTCTTGGTTCCGGCTCCGCCTCTGGTACTCCTACGGCCGAAAAGAAACCGGGTTACGGAAGTCTGCGCGGAGAGAGCAGATTCAAGGGCTTGCTGTCCAAGGATAGCTCCGAAGATATTGCGGGCTCCGCCAAGGAAAAACCCATGGGCAACCTTGAACGTCTTGCTGAAAACGACAGTGATGGGCGTTCGCAGTCTCCCTGGGGAGATGCCGTCAAGACTCGTGTCAATCGAAGCGAAACTAATCCGTTTGACGAGCCTCGCAGTGGCAGCGCTGCTCTTGGCGGATCTCAGGATGTTGAAGGTCCAGCTCAATCTGATCTTGGGTTTGGCGCATTCGGCATGACCTCGAGCATTCCTGGATTCCGGGAGTTGATGCAAAGCCAGGAGAACTCACGGAACCCAACTCCCAGCCTGCTCCAGGGCCACGAGCCAAATAGTCCAACCAACACTAATCCTTACCAGAGCCCGCATGGTGACCGTCATGGCGAACGTGCGGAACCCGAAGATGTCGACACTGACGGATCGGATATCCAGCCCGCCCAGCATCCCGGAATCAGCGGACTTCGGGATCCCTCCAACCCCTTCGGCTCGATGAGACGGGTTGGCTCAGGGATCGACCTCCCCACTGTGGACCGCAGCCAGAACTCCAGCGTCAATGCCAACCGCACTTTCTCTGGTCTCGGTGGTCTCGGTGGTCTGTCTTCCCTGGGTGGAGCTTCGACTTGGTCATCTGGTGCTGCCGTCGGGACCCCCACACGTGAGCGTTCTGCATTTGTTGGTGGTTTCGGTGACCCCATCTTTGGCTCTATGGGCGATCTTCAGTCACCTAGCTTGTCAACTCTTGGCGGAGGCGGTTTATTTAGCCCCCACGCCGGTATGACTGGCACTGGAAGCATCGGCCGATCGAGCAAACTCGGTGCCCTCTTCTCTTCCATGCAGGACGAGCAAGGAAGGCCCGACTCCGTAGGCCTAGATGGACTTGACCCCTCGCAAGGCGACAAGGCGGGTCAGGCAAGCCACCCTGGCTCAACGCCTGCTTCGCAAACACCTGTCTCGGCCGTTGGATCTATTCCAAACCTGGCTGGTCATGATATTCCTTCCAGTCAAACTCCTGGCACGGGCATCCCTGCTTCTCAGCAGCGTACCATGGTCATGCCGGATAGGATGCGCTGGATCTACCGGGATCCGCAAGGCAATATCCAGGGCCCGTGGACTGGGCTTGAGATGCATGATTGGTTCAAGGCGGGCTTCTTCAGCCCAGACTTGCAAATCAAGAAGCTTGAGGACACCGAATTTGAGCCGTTGGCCCAGCTAGTGAGACGAATTGGGAACTCACGCGAGCCATTCCTTGTGCCCCAGATCGGCCTTCCTCATGGCCCAGAACCGACCGTTGCCCAGTGGACTAACACGACCGCTGGATCTGCTCAGCCGCCCTTCCCGGGCAGTTTCCCAAGCTTCGGCACTACCTTGACAGCCGAGCAGCAAAATGCGCTTGAACGACGCAAACAGGAGGAACAGTACCTGATGGCCCGACAGAAGGAGCACTTGGCTCAGCAGCAGGCAATCATGAAGCAGATGGCTCCTCCTGGTGCTCCCTCAGCCTCCATGAACCCTCCGCTGCAGCACCAGTCTAGTGCACACAGCCTTCAAAGCCAACCTAGCTTCTCAAGCATCACTTCACCGGTTGGCTACCAGCCATCCCCGATTCAGGCTCCGATGCAGCAACAGTCCCAAGGCGTCCCCGGATTCTTTGATGGTGTTGCACCGAGACAGGGCGGTTTGAACGTGGGACCCGGAATGCTAGGAACGGATTTCGGTAGCCAGGATCAACTCCCCGCTCTACTTGATCGCCTGAACGTCGGCCGCCAGGATCCATTTGCCTTTGGCAGTGCCGGTTCGTTCTCTGGCCGCCAGCCGGATAACTTCTTGCAGTCGCAGCAGGTTACTCAAATGCTTCAGGATCGTGCTCAGCTTCAGCAAGAGCAGGAAGACTTCGACAAGGCCCATGAAGATGATCCATTTGATCAGCACGCTCGCGAGGAGCGTCTTCGCCAGTTCCATGCTCTTCGGGCCCAGGAAGGCGAGATGGGAATGCGCACTGCCGAAGGCCTGCCTACTCACCCTGCCGCTGCATCTCAGCAACTCGAAGCAGAGGTTGCGGCCGAGATGGAGGAGGCAGCCCAGCAGTTGACCGACTCTGTTACCGGTGCTGAGCCTCTTACTCTTTCTCAGCAAGTTCACAAGGCTGCTTCTGCTCAACGTCAGCAGCAGGAACATGACCAAAGCCATGGCCCACCGGAATCGGTCTGGGGAAACAAGGTTGACCACGCCATGCCCCAACCTTTCCCTCCCCCACCTTCCGCGTCGCCTCTCCCTGCACCTACCGCCCAGCGTAACCGCCAGAACGTTGCCGAGTCTCTGGCCACTGGGTCCCGCTCCCAGACTCAGACTCCTGTTGACGCTGCGCCTACCTCTGTCGCACCATGGGCCAAGGAGGCAAATGACTTGCCCAAGGGTCCCTCTCTCAAGGAGATCCAGGAAGCCGAGGCTCGTACTGCCGCCCAGCGCGAGGAAGTCGCCGCTGCGGCACGCCGTGCCCAATTCCTCGCGGAGCAAGAGCGTCTCAGCCAAGCGCAGGCACAGGCAGCTCCTGGCCTTCCCTCGTCGGCCAACTGGGCTAGCGCTGGATCTCCGGCCACCCCTGCCTCGACCGGCTCCCCTTGGGCCACCAAGACCCAGCCCGCACCCACCGCCACTACCGCTAAGAAGACTCTGGCTCAGATCCAGAAGGAAGAGGAGGCCCGCAAGAACCGTGCGGCTGCTGCTGCCGCCGCCGCCATGGCTGCGACCCCCAGCCCTCCCGTTCCTTCCTCTGTTGGAAAGCGTTATGCCGATCTTGCTAGCAAGGGCCCTGCTCCCGTCGCCGCCGCTGGCCAGGGCTCCAGTGCCTGGACCACCGTCGGTGCAAGTGGCAAGGTTAAGGGTGTTGCTCCCACTGCGCCGCCCCTCGGACCCCGCACAACCAGCGGAACCGTCCCAATTTCGCCTCTTATCGCTAAGCCCCGCCCTGTGACCACTACCCGTGCCGTGACAAGCGGCAGCACCCCTCAGTCCAACCCCAACCAGGCCGTTGAGGAGTTCACCAAGTGGGCTACTCTGGCTTTGAGCAAGGGGTTGAACAGCAGCATCAATGGTGAGTTTCGTTCTCTTTATTCAACCCACACTGTCTCCATACTAACACATCAATCCTAGTCGACGACTTCGTCCAGCAGTTGCTTTTCCTGCCTGCCGAGGCTGAGATCATCTCCGACTCCGTCTACGCCAACTCCCAGACTCTGGATGGCCGTCGCTTCTCGGAGGAATTCATCCGCCGTCGCAAGCTTGCCGATAAGGGCATTGTTGACCCTGTCTCACCCAGCGCTTTCGGTGAGCAGAAGAACGGCGGTGGCTGGAGTGAGGTTGCCAAGAAGGGCTCTGCTGCTACCGTTGCGGCTGCTGCTCAGCGTGAGGAAGAGGCCGCCAGCTCCGCGTTCAAGGTTGTCGCTCCTCGCAAGAAGGGCAAGCGCTAATGGTGTGCATTGGGCATTTCTGCGCGATGGGGTTGTTTATCCTAGTCTTTCTGGCTAGCTGAGTCGGATCTGTTGTTTCTATTTATGTGAGATACGTGTCCATGTTCGTTGCGTGTCTTCGCCGCGCTTGTGTATCATCATCATACTTCTAGCCACATTGATATCGGTTCTGCATTGTGTTTGTTTTCCGGACGTAGAGAGTTATCTGTCTTGTAGTAATATCGTAGACCCTGGAACCTTGAAAGCATATGAAACTGGTTCAGCACATTCTGGTTGTGGGAGCTGGTATTCATGGATGTATGTCTATAGACTTTAGTCGAGGTTACCTTCGATAATCCATCGTCTGCCACTATTTGAAGTAGAATCAATAGGAATGGTATTAATCTGTCTTCAATTATCAGCCCACACATCTAGTTCTCATTCTAGTCTTATATCGCACATTACTTTCCGCAATGATTTCGTTACTCGAATTACCGAATTACCGAATGAGTTGTTGCTCCTAATAAGCACGAAATATTGAAATTCGAGAATCTCTCACACCAACTACAGGTGAACCATCGTCTATACGACCTTCTTCTTCCCCGCCTCTATCGGCGAGATATGAAGTCCTCGAAAAGCCCGGGCTTAATCAAATGCGCCGCTAATGGCAATGAAAGAGGTAGTAGTGAGCCTGCGCCTGGATCACGAGGCTCGCTTAAATGACCGTCTTTGGTCTCAAAGTTGTGTACTATGACACCTTTTGAATGCATTCAACGCACGCAGTATAACCAACAAAATCACCATGCATTTCAAAACCACATATCATTCTATGTACCAGCAGAGAGTAGTCATAAGAATGACATTAGATCTTTAATCTTTAATCTTATTTGAACTTTCCAATCCAATTTCAAGAAGAATAAGACTAAAAAAAAAAAAAAAAACAAGAATTTCTTAAGGTCGCTATCAAAGGGTATCGCATCCAAACAGCATCATGAACTAACTACATAGTAATGAAACATCCAAAACATCAACAAATATTCAATCCAATGGTCTCATCTGCTCTCAGGGGTGGTCATGACAAGAAATACTTCAGACCCCGATATTCACATTCGAATGTGGCTTCGCTTCTCCCCCGCGGTGGTGCATCAGATCGACAATCCCGAAATAGCTCGTGACGGCAAAAAGCACCCTATATGCCACACAGGTCACAGTTAGCTCTTTGTCCACATACTGTCATAAGACCAAAGACCAAAAACTAAAAATAAAATTCTCACCATTCAAAGGCCCCAAATACGGTTGCTGCCTGGAGTGAGCTGCATGCACTCCCATGACACCTCGGCCGAGGCAACATCGCCCCCAGAGCGATAAACCCGGCAAACCAGAAGATCATGGTGATCACTTCCACAGCAGGGATCACATAATGGTGTGCAAGACGAGGGAACCATATTGGTGAAATGGCCAGGTAGGGCACTGCTACAAAGGTAGTCCAGCAACCGAGGAAGAGGAGGAAGTTGACGGTATCGGAGTATGACCATCCATTGTAGAATGTGGACACCACTAAAGACTTGTTAGTTTTTTGGTGAATTTTCAAAATATTTGGTTCGGAACAGACCATATCCTGTCAAGCCAATCACGATCACACCAAATAGTGCTTGCACGGCTCGGACGGGGTATATCCACGGGAAGGTCATCTTTGATGGGATGTAGAGGTTGATCTGGGGATATTAATGGAAAATTGGTTAGATTTATCTCGTAGATTTATAAGATTGTCAGAGAAAGAAAAAAAGAATATTTTGTAGAACAAGGTATGGCAATTAAGGGTATAAAAAGGCCAGCCACTGGCGTCGCGCGTCATAAACATTGGCAGACTTGGCTTGACAGTAGGGCTGACGTAGGGGTGTATTTTCTACCTTGGAATAGATTGTTTCTTTTCTTTTAACTGATTATTACTGTGTTCTGCATACAACATACTGTTTAACCTCTTTGTCATTAAACTACTGCCTAAACACTGCCCTTGTCGTTATTTATATACCTGTCTGCCTATGATAATAGTAAACTAGGGTGTAAAATAACTATATTCTTGGCTAAATCATGCATGTGAATGCCATATGACGCCAGGGCTGCCGATCACTGTGGAAACTCGAGTGATACAGTTTATACAACATAGTTAACATAGTTATAGTGCTACTAATGAATGCAAATTCCAGCTTAATGCTTAATCCCCTACTGAGCATTATATAGAAACAAAGACAAAGATACTCATATATTCATATATTCATTCCTATCGTGGCTGTGTAAAACGCAAGGACCAGGTTGATGCTGGTTTGTCCTCACACCTGAACTCCATGACCAAGGTAACTAACCATAACCCCAACCCCCCCCCCCAGCGACAGGAACAAACATTACGTATCATGTCCAACATATTTTGAAAGAATAGACTCGCATAACGAGCATATAGGTGTCATTTGTATCAATTCGTCGCTCATGCGCCTGTACAGATTTATGCAATCCCCAATTACTTCCCAGCCTCCATGATATGAACATAGCAAATCAATAATCACGGAAAACAGCAACCATATCATCTAATCGAGATACCTCCGCCAGCAGCAAGGCTTCCTTGGCCTTCCAGTTGCGAAGATGTTCTAATTCCGCCTCCGAGAGGAATTCTTCCTCGTGGCCCTTGACGTCCGTTCGTTCTGTCTTCTCGAGGAAATCTCTCTCGCGCGTGCGTTCAAATTTGATGCGTTGCAGGCATCGTGACATGGCTTTGTATGTATCCTCCAGAATGCTGCTGCACACGCGATCTGGATCATAGTACCACAGGTAGATCGTCTTGGAAGGCTGACGCTGCGCGTCACGTGGCACTTCCTGCAAGTCGACAAAGCCTCCGGTTTGCATGCTAGCAAGCGTCTGGCGCAGGTCTTTGAAGGGCAAAAGACTGATTTCTTGGAGTCGTTTCTCGTCCAGCTTGCCCTTGGAATGCAGCACGCGGACCACCCGCAGTGCCACATCTCCGTACCGGGATTCAATCATGCGCTCCAATTCTAAATGGCGGAGCTTGCGGGACAGGCCTCGGAATGCAACTCGCCACGTAGGGAGACCAGAGATGACATGTTTTGTGGTAAGGTTCAAGGGAGGTTGTGAGAGAATACCAAGATGTTGATCGATCTCGTAAGCGCGGTTCTGCTCCCTCGGTTCGTCTTCATGTCCATCACCATTCACGCCATTTGTATCGTCATCCAACGGTCGCTTGCCGCGTTTGTTTAACACCGTCGAGGGCTCCATCGGGCCAATGCATCCTGTAAGATCCAGATGTGGATCAACGTCTTCAACAATTGAGCTCAGTTGGATTGGAGCAGAGTATTGTTCGCCTTCTTCGCCTTCGCGGGGGATCTCATAAGAGTCTCGGCAGCGGGCTGTTTGGTATTCAATGCGCCGAAGCAAACAGTCGTAAATCTCGACCGAGGCGGAAGGTGCGTCTTGCTCAGCAAGCTCAAGGAACCGCATGTTTCGAAGCGCCACGTCGAGTTTCTCATAGTTCACCCGAACGATAAGGTTAGACTGTGGTAAACGTTAGTTTTTGTTTCGAGGCCGCGGTAAGGACGAAACGAGCTTACATCCATTGGCATTGAATCAACACCATCTTCATCTTCGGACCAATCATTATCCTCTTCCTCCTCATTCCCCTCATGATCCCCGTTGACGCCGTTGGTGCCATTCGGCGCCTGGTTATTAGACTCCGAGTTGCCGTGATCGCGTTTTCTTTTGGCGCCTTGAGGGACGCCGTTGTATATTAGGCCTCGGGTCAGATCTCCTTCAGTTCTTTCCTTGACCATATCCTTCGCCTTCTCCTCAATCTCCGCCGCTTGCTGTTTGCCCTTCATCAATTTGACATCTGGTCTTGATGCGATGATCCGGGAAGCATCTAGCCAGTTGTCGTTTGGGCTTTGGAAGTGTGCCTCTCGAAGGCGATGAATATATCCGTGGGAGGCAAGACTCTTCAAGGTGGGGTGAAGGCGCACCGGTTTCTCGCTTACAACATGATCGCCGTTAGGAGCAGCGGAATCCTCTTCATTTTCCTCGTCTTGCTCGGGCTTAATTTCATCGTGGCTGGTGCCATTCGGAATGCGCTGCTTCTTGGATTTAAGTTCGGGGAGGGTCTCGAGGTGGGCGATGGAGGAGTGACCAAGCATCATGATCGCTTCCAACACCTGGGCAGCGTATTCCCCTAGTCGATTTTCAACAAGCTGGAGGATCTTTCCAGATCGTACGAGGGAGTATGCGGCTTGCGGATTAGCTTCGTAGTAGGTATTGCCGTCATCGAGGGACGTGAAGTGATAGATCAAGTGGTGCTGGATCATGGCGGAGAGGCCATGGTGCAATTGACGATCTGTCAGGCGAGCATAGAATTTCAATCGAGGAAGAGTCAACCTTTCGTAACGTTGAAGGACGGTAAAGATGCGCTGTGAAAAGTTGGCTAGTTAGTCCGGTTCCTTCCCCCGCTGTCACAAGTGAAGTATGACAGCCCTAGCATATGCACAAGTTGACTCACGGCAAAGAGCTCTCCAAAATTGTCTTCGATCAAGAGCATACAGAGCTCAGCAGAGCACTAGGTTCATATCAGTAAGTAGAGCTCTCTCGAGGTTAGCGGGCACAGTCGCATACCTGGGACATCATGGTGGGCTAAAGATATTAAAAGATTCACCAAACCTCGAGAGGGGGCACTTTAGGGTCACCGAGGGTTCATGAAGATTTCCAAGCTAGCAGAGATCTGCAAGTCCAAAAATCCAATGCGATGAGATGTAGGTCCCTCCGTTCTTTTGTTCTTTTTTTGCTTATCGGTATATTCACGTGACAGGACCAATCAGGTGATCCCAATGCCTCATTTGGAAGAAACGTGTTCAGGAAGAGACAATGGGAACAATAAAAAAGTGATTCACGTCAATTGGAATAGAAAAGATATCAATGATTCAAATATACTCAATTAGAAGACTATAAACAATTATATTTATATATATAAGACAATAGAATAACTCCTTTCTATATACGCGCAACAAAAGTAACTCCGGTTCCGTCCGCGCTTTTGATTACTTGACCGCTGATTGGCTGGAGTGACGAGTCGGGATCTTGAAGCTTTTCGTGACCTCCCAAACTGCCTCTTCCCTCTTGCTCTCTCCGCATCCCACCTCCTTCCCCGCCTCATTTGCGCCTCTTTACAAACCCAATTCGGGTTTATATCTCTTCTTTTTCTCTCACATCTTTTCGGCACAGGCGACGATGCTGTCGCGGTCTTCCCTCAGCCGAAATGCGCCGCGTGCGTTCGCCGCCGGCCGTCGGTCCATGGCCTCCGCTGTCAACCCGGCCTTCCAGTACGATGTCTCCGAAGCTTCCGGCGTGAAGGTCGCCAACCGTGAGGTTGAGGGCCCTACTGGCACCCTGGCTCTGGTTGCAAAGGCTGGCTCCCGTTACCAGCCCTTCCCTGGTTTCTCCGATGCTCTCGACCGATTCGCTTTCAAGGTTGGTCCCATGGCATCAATTGATTCATCTCAGGCATATACGATGATACTAATCATTCAATTCCTCGATAGACTACCCTCAAGCGGTCTGCATTGCGGATCACCCGGGAGACTGAGCTGCTGGGCGGTGAAATCTCGTCGACACACTCGCGCGAAAACATTGTCCTCCGCACCAAGTTCCTCTCCAAGGATCTCCCTTACTTCACAGAGTTGCTTGCCGAAGTTGCTACCCAGACCAAGTTCGCAGGTGAGTCCGTCCCTTTTCGATGAATGGTGGTTGGTGGAGCGCAATTATATGAGCATCCTTTGCTGACTCGACCCCCTCTCGGATGATATCAGACCACGAATTGAACGAGGTTGTCAGCAAGCTCCTCAAGTACAAGCAGCAGGCCGTCCACTCCAACCCGGAGACTGTTGCTGTCGATGCCGCCCACGGTGTTGCTTTCCACCGCGGTCTGGGCGCCTCCATCACCCCCTCCCAGTCTTCCCCTTACGAGAAGTACGTCTCCGGCGATGCCCTGGCCGAGTTCGCTCAGAGTGCCTACTCCAAGTCCAACATCGCTCTTGTCGCCACCGGCCCCAACTCCGCTGAGGTCTCCAAGTGGGTTGGCCAGTTCTTCAAGGACACCCCCACCGTCAACGCCTCCAGCAAATACAACGTTCTGCCTTCCGTCGCCTCCAAGTACTACGGTGGTGAGCAGCGCATTGCCTCCAAGATCGGCAACGCTGTTGTGATCGCCTTCCCCGGTTCCAGCGCCTTCGGCACCGCAGGCTACAAGGCCGAGGCTTCCGTTCTCGCTGCTCTTCTGGGCGGCGAGTCCACTATCAAGTGGACCCCCGGCTTCTCCCTTCTGTCCCAGGCCACCAAGGGCTTCAACCAACTCCGCGTTTCCACCCAGAACAACGCCTACTCCGATGCCGGTCTTTTCACCGTCACCCTGTCCGGCCAGGCCGACCAGGTCGGTGCCGCCAGCAAGAACGTCGTCGACGCCCTCAAGAAGGCCGCCGCCGGTGAGGTCGCCTCCGAGGACATCAAGAAGGCCATTGCCCTCGCCAAGTTCCGCGCTCTGGAGTCCGTCCAGACCCTCGAGACCGGTCTTGAGGCTACCGGCTCCGGCCTCGTCCACGGCAACAAGCCCTACCAGATCAACGAGATTGCTCAGGCTCTCGAGAAGGTCTCCGAGCAGCAGGTCAAGGAGGTATGTTATTTCTCTCTCCGCATTCCGTATTGTCGATGTCATGATGCTAACAGTTACCCGTAGGTCGCCAACACCTTCCTGACTGGCAAGGCCACCCTCGTCAGCGTGGGTGATATCCACCAGCTCCCCTTCGCCGAGGACCTCGGTCTGACCGTTTAAAATCCCCTGTATACATTACACCGTAGAGAGGGAAGAGTCTGTTCCCTTCATTTTGGATTTGATGTGACCACTTGTGCCTAGATTCATTGCCGATATCTCCTTTGTTCTTTTTAAAGGTGTAGTTGACTGTAATACAATTGTACCTTATCCTTTGTTCCTATTTTCTTTGGTAGACCTACGTATTTCCTTGGCTCGTGGTGCTCATGATCCTGGGGTGAGGTATCATGTCATGGCAAGGATCATTACTTGCATGCTCTATGTATATACCCTTTCGTTATTTCCCTGCCCTTCCACTTTTATAGCAAAAATACCTGAATTTCGACCTTATTACTACACGAAATTAGGTGAAGATCTTTATGCATATATATATATATATATATATATGTATCTATATAATCGCTCAACACTATGAACATCCCGTTTTCCGAACTCTCTCTTATGTGCAGAATGACCGAGGCTGAGAATAGATATTGATTTCTTGCTCACGCCCATTGCATCTATACTATGCAACTGCAACACAAGCACATTATTATACGTATACGCGAACCGTTCCTAAATTGCCTACAACTGAGCCAACAATACGAGTCCTGGAATTCGGCTAATTATTGATTTCATTGATATAGACGGTTTATTGGGCTACATCCGATGACATACTTCACTACTTCACTTGTACCAACCAAAAAAAAAACCAACAACCATAGCCCTCCATCAACGCTATGGTTCTACTATATACACAGTAGAAAAAAGCAAAAAGTTATGATAAGAGTGGGATTTGAACCCACGCCCCTTTCGAGACACGGAGACAGTTGTGTACCATCGGGATCAGGTGGACCTGAACCGTGCGCCTTAGACCAACTCGGCCATCTTACCAATTGATGAAGTGTTGATGTACTTTTGGATTTATGAAGAGAACGAGGTCGATAGATAGTATATCTGCAGTAGTGGAAGAAGACTAGTCTGACATACAAAAGGCTAACTAACGTTAGAGCTTGATTTTTTTTCTTATTTAATGCAAAAGGTTAAATACTGACACTGGACTCTACATATTTAACCTCAATATTCTGTTGGCTAAAGTATCAGCGAATGGAACAGAAATATCGCTTATATCCAGTTAAGAGGATACCAGGGGTGGTCAGAAAAAGTAAGACAAATCATAAAAATCAAAATTATCATTTTCATATCCCTGTCCGACAATGCTACGTGACCCAGAACTGCAAAGAGAATTGTCTCAGAGTCGTCAGACACCATAAGACGCCAAAGAGTAGAATCAACAACACAAGAGCGCACCCATCCAGTAGGAACCCTCCAGGCAAAAACTAGACACCCAATTACTCCATAAAAGCCCATGTCACATATTCATATCCTCATTACCATACCGGAGTCATCTCATCCACTTACCGTTCAGTAGTACCACACCAGTAATCAACCCGCAAATCCGAAAGACTGCGCGTCGGCAGACCCCAAGTCCGCGCAAGCCAGAGCGCTAATCCACCAACCACCCCTACACTCCCAACAATCTGAACAAGCATCCAGCTCCGGTGGCCAAGCTCGTCAATCCAACCAACCACACCGAGCGGGTCATGCGGGCTAAAATTCGGGAAGCGATATTCCCCGGAACCAGTATGTGGTCGCACGACCTGGAACCCACCACTCTTCTCCCCGATAGGGCCATGCAGCCCACAGAAGCCAGGGATTTGTGAAAGAGGCACTAACGAGCCGTCCACAACACACTCGCCCAGCCGCTCGGTGAGCCATACAGCGCGCTCACCGCGAGCTAACGAGGTATATCGATCGCGCTCGTTCTGTAAGCTGCGCTGCAGGTCGGTCGCCCACTGGGCGAGGCGGACCTGCGCCATACGCTCCTCATTCCGGGTGTAGTCTGCGATGCGGGCCATGGCATAGCCGGGTGGGGAGTCGGAGGAGATAGAGGTTCCCGAGACGGAACGCCAGCTGCTAGATGCATATGCAGACCCACTAGCGGCAGGACCCGACTGCGTACTAGGTAACGGCATTGAGGGCGAGAGGGGATATGAGTCCGTGCGTTGCTGGAGGAGTTTCTTTGCAGCGGAATGGCGCATCCAGGCTAGGTTATCGCGATCGAACATTTTGTTGACTAGGGCGTCTAGTTCGGAGGGCACGAGTGGTTGAACATAGTCTGGACTCATTAGGGTGCTTGCATCCATTGTTTCAGTGTCAATGGTTTTCTCGGAGGAGACCGCATATGGGGGTTGGGATTCGAGCCCGTCTAGGCCGTTCGGGGGGTCACCGAATAGGAATGGTTTGATTCCGGCCTTACGAGCTTCTTCGTGGAACCGGAGTTTCAAGTGGGCGATTTGGGTTTGGGTAAGGGTGTCTGCTTTGGATATTATTGGGATTACATTGCTTAGCTCGCAGAGTTTGCGAATGCATTCCACATCTGTTGAGAGGGTGTCTATATGTAGAAAGGTTAGCGACCGGTTAATTTGTGAAAGTTTTTTTTTTTTTCTCGATAGAAGATAGAGAAAACCAACCACTAGAAATCAAATATAAAATGGCATCCACCTGGGATCCACCATTCCCGGCTAACAAGTTTTGGAAATCAACACTAGACCCACTAAGCGCATTCGTGGCACGGAAGAATTGTTGTCTCATGTACTGTTCGATAGCGTCGTTTTGACCTGCCCGGCTTAAATTTGCCGCAGGTGTGTCCACGAAGCAGAGGTTCCTCTCTAGTACGATTTCCCCGATGCTCTTTCGGCGCTGGAGCACGCGCGAATCTTCCAGATCCGACCACCATGAAGGATAAGGTTTGGTGCTAGCATAAATTTCCGTGGTAGCAGTCAATGTCGCCCGAGATCGGGGCCGGGAAGGTCTCCGGCGTCCCAAAGAGGTCTGGGGGATGGTGTCGACATGTACGATATCGTCGCATGTCTGCACAATAGACTTGATCAATGAGGTCTTACCGGAACCTAATTTTTGAAATAATCAGCTTGTGATTTTCTCTGAAACCGTTGCAACCTAACCTACCGGAAGCACCAGCTAGAAGAACCTTGAATCGACCAATGGCCTTTCCTCGCTCAGTAAACGGTCGTCGACTTGGCATTTTGATGCTTGGCATGATAAGTTGGGAGGCCCCACCGGGGGCCAAAAATGGAGACCCATGGAGCATTTCGTCCTCATCTTCGGATCCGATTGCCTGGCTATTGATTTCATCCGTGATAGAAATATCATCGAGTGGCCGCAAGGACTGGTTGGATATAGATTTAGGGCTGCTGGGCAGCGAGGATGGGTCATCGGCGATGCCCAACGTAAGCGGAGTCAAGGGCCGAGACATTGCATGAATTGCATGAATGGGAGATTGTTGTACAGAGGAATCCCCGGTGTCTGAATTTAACGGCTTCAGTGTTGACCGGGGCTGTGCGAGGTGCGATTCTAAATCGTCGGTTGCCTGCTTTAAGCTGTCTGCGGAGTGACCGCAGGGCAAGGATGTGAATTCTGATTGGGATAGAGAGGCATCTAGGCTTCGTACTCCATACATATTCTCTTTGACGTCCTCGGGACTATCTAACGATATAGTGGAATCATGATCCGCGACATTTGGACTGCGCGATAAGAAGAAAGTCGCAGGGGTGGCAGTGCGGGGATCGAGGGAGGGAGATGAGGGATGATCGGAGGGTTTGCGAGAGAATGGGAGGTCCGGAGTAGGCCTCATTATGAAGGCATTTCCTATGAGGAAAGATACTGAACAATCTTGAAAGAGTAAATAAAGGTCCAGCTCTCTCCTGGAAGTTTCAAGGTGATCATGTCATGGCCAGTCATGTCACTTTTGCTCAGGTAAGCCAACATCACGAGGTGATAAACCCCTCTTGATGGCTGCCTGAGGTATCCATGCATGGATTTATATTGGTCTAATATATTTCCTTTGTATATATAGATTATTAGTACGGAGTACATTATTAGTTATTAGTTATTGGTTTGATATAAAATATCAAATATCAAATATGATATCCATTTACCAATCAATATAATGTCCCCGGAAGGTCGTCCGTACTCCGTATCTCCACTGTGGGTTAAAAGAAGGGAAATTGGTACAAAATACTTAGACGGAGTACTCCGTACATAGATGTACATATGTAGTAAGTACATTAAACTAGTACTTTTTTTTATATAACAAGGTTCTCTGCATCTATTAGCACACGCGCATCTAGCGCAGAAATAAGACTAAAAAGGCGCAGAAGGCAACGCCCCGTCCTAACAATCCGACAGTGGCAAGGTCTCATTACCGACCACGGAGTACCGTCTCCGCCCCGACTTGATTCTCCACTTCATCTTCTCTCATTTGGTTTTCCTCGGATTCTCCTTTTCTCCGATCTCATTCTCTTATGAGTGTTTCTACTTCACCTTCTTTCTTGGCCTGCTTGGCCTAACTGGATATCTCTCTTTTTACGCAATGGAACAACCAGCTATGTCGTGGCCGGAACAGCTACATGAGAATAATCTCATCAGTGCGCCTGGTGAAGAAGAATTCTCCAACTTGTTCGAGTTCAACATGCCTTTTCCCGAAATCGAGCACGGACCAGGGAATATGCAACATTCCCAGTCTCTACCGACCACCACCGGCCCAGACTCGGATATGGCTCACCTACGATCGCATGCCGTGCAATACTCGGGCCAGATGGAGGGCCTCATGGATTTCAATGATAACACTCAGTCGCACACCCAACACGGTCACCCAATGCCTTACTCGGCTCCCCATATGACTCCAGGGTTTTGCGCACAGCAATCACCCATGTCGCAACCGCCTACGCACCAACATTACATGCAGGGCCACAACATGATCCCTCCCACCCCGAACAGTATCGAGATGCATGGCAACACCGCTCGATACCCCCAGCGAGTGGATGAACCCCAGGATATGTACGATGGATATTCACGAATCAACGAGGAACAGGTTAGTTCAGACACAAATCCTAGAGATGAATCTGCTGGCTAACGAGTAAGGCCCTCTACACTCCTCTTATCTCACCGGCTATGACGCCTCTGGAGAACCAATTCCGACTCCCCGAGTACACAATCCCTGGCGAATACTTCACACCTCTCACCTCTCCCGCCCTAGAGGCCCAAAATGCCGAATCCAGCAATTACCAGTACCATGCAAGACAGGTATCGGATATGGGCTTCGTCCCCACTACTGCGGAGGTGAACCCTCTCCCTGGAACCTCGGCTCCGCCTTCTCCTAGCATCATTCGGAAGCCCAACACTCGTCATCGGCCATCACCGGCCACTACCCGACTCAACAACACACGGAAGGTCAAGCAATCACCTATTATTCGGGCGCAGCGCAAACGCAGCACTTTGGCGACCAATTCGGAGGAATTCTACAATAGCCTTACCCAGGAGATGAACTCCACAAAGCCGCAAAACCAGGGTATCCGCTCACTTCAGATCAGCAGCAATGAGGGTTCTGGCCAGGACTCGGTATCCCCCGAGCCATTGTCAGAACCGATGATGCCTCCTCCCTCTCTTCCTCCCCCCCGGATGTCCCCTGCAATTGCTCCCCATGTTAAACCCTCTTCGCCCGGCGCTGCTGCGACCCCTGCGCTTTTGATGCGCATCCAGCGGAATCAGCATTCGCAAGACCCCGCAGGCCAGTTCCGTGGTCAAGCGCAGCTCGCAGAGCCTCCAGCCGAGTTCCCAGATGACATAATGGAGGATATATCACTTCCAGAGGCGGCCGCTCCTTCGCAGCTGCGTCCGAAGCCCAACCGCATTGATACAGCTGTACGGACTCCGTCGATCTCCACGAATGGGACACCTTTCTTGGATCCTTTGTCCGCCACGCACGATAAACCTCACAGCGCTTCCCTTGCTCCCAGTCCACGCACAAGTGCAATGCCATCTCCCAGTGGGCCGGTCCCTCGAAAAGATTCCAGGTCCGCGTCTAGTCGGAAACGACCTAGTATGAGTTCCACCCAGGCCAGCCCACAATTGCGGCCCAAGATTAGTCCCAGCATCCAGCCACTTATGAAAGGCAGCGAGGGTGAGTCTCGATCCGAATTGAATTTCATGACTGTCATACTAACTTTGTTCTAGGCATGTCACAAGATGCGCTTTACCTCGCTTCAAAGTCCAACTACCAACACATTCTCGACGGCACTTTGCCATCGGGTGTGAGCTATCCAGAGGCTCTAGCAGAGAACCTGAGCTCTAAGCGGACGAATCACAAGCTCGCAGAGCAGGGACGCCGGAATCGAATCAACAATGCGCTCAAGGAGATTGAACTTCTTATTCCGCAGGAGTTCATTGATGCCCGCAACGCCAAGGAAGCTGCAGAATCCGGTGGCAAGGCGAACGAGAAGGAAAAAGAGAAAGAAAAGGCCAACCAGGCCATCAGCAAGGCCACCGCCGTAGAGATGGCCATTGATTACATCAAAGCTTTGAAGTCGACCTTGGACACAACCACTGCCAAGTTGGCCGCCGCCGAGGCCAAGCTGTCAGGCGAGCCCTCCAAGGAAAGCTCAGCGTCAACTTCCACTCAACCTGAGAAGACTCCAAACGGCGTTGCCGACTCAGAGACGAAGAGTCCGGCGTGATCAGACTGTATTACCTTAATATGACCAGGTCTTCTACTTGCCTACATAGTGATGCAATCTATGGTCCGGTGGAAGATCAGAAAACAGGATATTCCCTATCCGCGGGTGGAGGTTTCGCGCAATTGTGTTATGGATCTATGATCTATGTTTAATGTGATTTGATAGCGTCGGTGTTTGAATTACAAGGGTGGCTCATTTTTGCTTGTACTACCTATTTTTGACTATTTCTACCTACCCGATCACCTCTGCCAATCCTTTGATTTTCTCTTCCTTTCCGCCGTAGTGCTCAGACCTTGTATTTTGTTCATTAAATAGAGCTAAGCATCCGGGGAGCTACCTCAATAAAGAACAGCACGCTAGCCCCATCTACGTGTAACCCTGCGTTGTACCCCTGTAGATTGTCCCAAATGTACCAACGTCAATGCGACTGTTCATTCTAATATATTCGCTACTTTATAGCTACCTGGCAAATATGAAATGGAACCTACTCTAATTGACCACCCAGTATTACACTTTAAAGCTATAGGTATGGCCGCTTCGGTAACTACACGTACTTTTGTATGCCACCACCTGGATAAGGCATATTGCTCATAAGCACGAGGTTAATACCGCAATGTTAGAAAATACATACTAGTATCTAGCTTGTGGTTATCAAAAAACATGCTAAATATGTGGCCCCGGAGTGAATACGAATCTTTGAACTGAATTGAGTGTCAAAATCGTATTTCCTGTTTGATCTGTTTAAAATTAAGTACGTATATATTTTACATTATGATGATGTCTTCCTAGTGGTAGACTTGCTAATATCCCCCGTAATAATGGCCTATGTATAGGTTAAGTGCAGCAAAAGTATCTGGTACGCACATATACCGAGGAGAAAGCTTGCAAGGTGTACTCGAGGACTTAACAGTCCCCCCAAAAGCATTTCTTTTGAGCTAACACGCTACAGAAGCTAACAAAAGCATATCTCATTCCCTCATATCGCCATTCCTTACTCGTTATCTCTAACATCAATAACGGTCGACTTGAACTTCCGAGCAGAAATCTTGCGATTGAACAGGATATCACTTTCACGGTAAGAGCGACCCTTGAGCTCAGGAAGGAAGAAGTAGGCCGAGATAAAGCAGACACAAGCAGTACCTCCCCAGACGTAACCACACTTTCCAGCGAGATTCCATCCAGTGGGGTTGAGCATCTGCGAGGCAAGGTAGATCATGGGGATCTCGGCGACGTAGTACGCGGCACGACCCACACCGGTGCTCAAAGCGCGAAGACGGACGGATGAGGTCTCGGCAATGATGGTGTATGAGATGGGTCCGAGACTGCCGGCAAACACGAAGGAGATGAGGATTCCCAGAATGGCCTGCGCGTAGTTGGTCGCGCTGTTCTGGTGAATAGAGGCGCAGACGCCGAGAAGCATAAGAAGTGTGACGTTGGTAGCTGTGCCCCAGAGATAGATGGTTCGGCGACCAAATGAGGAGGCTAGAGGTAAAGAGATGATGTTGGCAACCAATTGAAGACACGAGTTGATCAGATTAAGTTGGAATGAACGGTCAGGACCCATGCCGGCCTCTAATATGGAGTCAGTCATCTACTGCGGGTTGAAATTTGGGTTTAGAGAAGGAAATGAAGTTACTCACGCTCGAAGAAGTATGTTGCCTGGTTGGCAATCAAGTTACCAGCGAAGTTCTGTGACGCGTAGATCAAGCAGGTAATGATTGTTCGTCTTAAATCAGTTCCCTTGAGAAGGTCGATGAGAGTTGGGGAACCACCCATTTGAGCTTCGATCTCGACGGTTCGCTCTATCATGGCGAGTTTCTGCTGAGCATGCTCGTGAGAGTCACTACCAAGACGCTTGATGGAACGAAGGGCCTCATCTTTGCGTCCACGGCGAATCAGCCACCAAGGCGACTCGGGGGCGAAGAAGAGGAGGACCAAGAGGGGCGTCTAGAAGGAGTTAGCGCCTGTAAATACGCGATTTTTTAAAAGGAGAGAACTGACAGGGAAAATCCACTGCAAGGCAAGAGGCGCTCGCCAAGCCCACTCATCACTGCGATTATTGTAGCTGTAGGTTGCGCCGGCGACAATGATTGAACCAATGGACCAACTCATTTGCAGAGTAGCTGTACAGGCACCTCTCAGGGAAAGAGGCACAATCTCACTGGCATAGGCGGGGGAGTTTGCAATAAAGAATCCCCATGGGACACCTTCTAAGGCTTGGCCGACCACAAGGAGGGTGAGTGAGTTGGCCTAAACGGTGTTAGGGGATGAGCTCAACAATTGAGGGGTTGGCTTGCTCACAAAAAAGGAAACAAAAATTGTGGCGTTCATAAGGAGCAAAGCGAAGATGGTAGTCTAAGGAAAGTTAGGAAATGCCTCGAAGAAAGGTTATCGACTAGAGTATTGTGGCTCACCAGACGGTAGCCGAACTTATTTGTAATAGGGCCAGCTAAGAAAACGCCGATGAAAGCACCGCACTGGCCAGCTTGGAACAGGGAGGATTGCCATTTGGTTGGGATAGTTTTACCGTGTCCCTCGACGTCGACACCATAATGATTTTTGAAAGCGGTAAGGGCGACAAAGTTACCATTCAGGAACATATCGAACGACTCCATGACCTGATTGGGGATATATCAGCTGATATGATCTTGAGATCTTCAAGATATGGAGATATGGGGGGGATCTGGGGATCTGGGGAAACCCGAAATGCCGGGAAATCAATAAAAATGCAATATAGGAAACTCACGATAGTGAAGCACATGGTGAATGCCCATAAGCAAGCCCAGGGATGGCTCTTAATGGCCTCCCACGTACTCATATCATGTTCGCGGTTCTCGCCATCCAAGGCATCGTTCATGAGATCCGACTTGACCAAGACCTCGGATTGCTCAACGGCGGCCTTCTCGCCGTGAATTCCATCGCTTTTGTCGAGATCTGACACCATTTTTTTTTTGGAAATATTTGCTATTTCCAGGGGAAAAAAGGGATGGAAATCAAAAGCTCAGAGAAAGAGAAAAATTTAAGGTGAGCTGGGGGTCTTATATTCTTTGACCCACGTGCACGTCTCTCGAGCTACATAATATGCGCGTGATACGTGGATTAATTCCGCCATCTGAGACCTGGTTAAACAAGTCAGCGATCGAATAGACAAGCAGGGGCGCAATCTCGGGTTTTACCCATTTCCCGAAAGTGAGCACTACGGTTACAGAGGCAATTTACCCGAACCTGGGCAGGCACCCAACCTAATGTGTTGGAGGCTTAGTTGCGACTAGAAAAGGTTAGCCATCGCCGAGGCGTTGGGAATCGGATGACCAGAGGCTTGGTGGCGTTTGCGAGTAACCCGGCTTGGGAGGGAAGGCCGGAGGAAGTTTAAATTGGAGCGAGTCTAGGCGTTTGACTGGTCAAAGTAGGCCCTCTGGGGAATCCCCATGAAATTTGGATGCGGGGCCCCGGACGAGAGGGAGAAATAAAGAGAAAGACAAGTTCAATGGAGGTGATTGGTTCACTGAGAGAAACATACCGGGGGGGCAGATACGACATGGCAGAATGGAAACGACTTTTGTCTCAGCCATCCCGCTTATAGACTAACGCTTATAAGATAAGGAACGCTAGTCGGTTAAATGTCTGCATATGGTTACATTTCACCGCGAAAGCATCTCAGTCTGACCATCCCATTCTCACATGACTATTTTCCTGCGCCCCTTTCACCAGTTGTGGGTCAGTCCTTTTTTTTGGTGGCGGTTTGGGTCATGGAGTGTTCTGAACAGGTCAGAGATCTGCCTTTTAAAAAGCTCGGACACCGTGGAAAAGCCGAGGTTCTGCACCCCCTTTCATGCCGGACTTAGAAAAACTAGGGAACCAGCCTCTTTCATCTCACAAGCAGTTGCGCTCACTAACAGAGACTGCGAAGCTCATATTGGGCTAATCTGGCATGGAGATCGAGGCAAGGCTGTAGTTGAGCTACCAAGTCGGAACTTGAAGCGTGTTAATAATAGTATTGTGGGATGAAAGGGAATATACGTTGATTCCTACTGGAAGATGGCAAGGGTCGGGAAATATCTTTATTACTATTTCACCAGCGAGAACAATGGCTACCTCTGACTATGTTTTCGGTCTTGCAACTTCTAACACTGCTTCACTGCCTCGGCGAAGGATAGTGCTTCTAGATAGCTGCTTGCTAATCTATTTAGTATTCTACTTTAGATACCCCAACTTTCAACCTAAATTAAAGGATAATTCCAGATATTGTGAAGAGTACGAAGCTACATTTCTAGGGATCAACGTTGACAAAGACCAAGATAACTATGCACATTTGTGTACATATTGAAAGAAGACTTTATTGTATCTGCATATTTGACCAGGTTACAACCAATTCCAACTAAGAAAAGTGATAATAACATACCAAGTCGCAAGATGTTGGATTCGGTTTGGATTCAGCTTTTGCCGCATGTAGAATGGTAGGGCTTAAGCTCCACACGTGACCCACTTAGATCAACCGAATTTTATTTTATCTTAATTTTATTTTTGCCTCCATGACTTCTTAAATAATGCAATGTTTTGGTGTCTTTGTCGCATTCTTCATCAGACTGCAGTTTGAACGGAGGCGACGATAGTCCTAGTACTTGTATATCGAACCAGCCTCCCTCAGCTGAGATGGGCTTGAAAAAGTGAGGGAGATTATGAGAGAAAGGAATCTTATAATGTGGGTCGTCATCGACGGAGTTGCGACTCAGGACCTGTGGCCCAATGGTTAAGGCGCCGAGCTTATGTAAACATCCCCCTGGGAGTTTTCATGTCCGTTCCTCGGAGATTCGTGGTTCAATCCCGCGCAGGTCCACTTTTTTTAATCCATGAGTAAGCTTAATAAACTAAAATATAACATGGAAATTCTACACATTGAAAATGGGGTTTTATTTTGGATGTGAAAGATTAAGACCCCAAAATTACAAATTAATCCTCATGCTGGTCTCTTGTATCCGCACCCCAAAGCGTAGTAGAGCCATTGCTATTCGTCGATGCGAGCATAGTACCATCAGGCGAGAAGGCCATGGATCGGATCCGATCATTGGGTACAATCTCTGAGAGTTTCTTTGCTGTTTCAATGTCCCACAAGCTGAGATTGCCGCGAGAAAAAGATTGACTGAGAGATACGGCAAGTAGTTTGCTGTTAGGAGAGAAGGCTAAGCCCGTGGGGTTCTGTATGCCGGTCTCGATCTTGAGCACAACATCTCTCGTAGAAAGTTCCAGTAGACAGACATGCGCTTTTTTCGCATTGTCTAGATATGCCAAATACTTCCCGTCCGGGGACAGATCTATCGTTTTGCTCAGAACAGGTAGCTTGAAAGTACGACCGGCGAGATCCTGCTCAATATCCAACATCTGGTATTTGTCCAAACACGCAAACCAGACAGACTTGGAATCAGGAGAGAAGCTGAGATAACTTGGTGAATCTTTATCTCGAAAATCAACGTTGCAATTGGCCACGCGACGACGTTTCGATCCCCCGGAGACCTCTTGCACAACCACTTTATGATTGATCGCATAGGCGATCATCCTGCTGTCTGGAGAGAACACGACAGTATGAGGGTAGTCGGAGAGGTTGGTATGCCCGACTTCTGCGAGGGTGACAGCATCCCACAGCTGCATGTAGGCGAACATACCACATGATGCGATCAATTTTCCGTCCGGCGAGAAGGCAATACACAGTTTTCCTCTTAACCCTGGTAGCTGGGAATATGATGAGGTATTCCAGAGCCTGATGATCTCCTTATTTCCCGCCATGGCAAGAACTCTGCTGTCGGCTGAAAATGAAATTTTCCCTGCGAAGCCTCGGTGAATAAATTTATTCATCGGTCGAACCACGCCGCCACAAGCACTGATCATCTGACGGTGCACTGCAACATCCAAGCTTTCCGTAGGTAGAGCACTCGGCTGATCATTGGGTTCTTGGTGAAGGGGGTCACCCAGTGTAAGCAAAGGTTTTGTATCCAACGACCCAAATTCCGACTCAAATTCTTCGGCCATTGGTTCAATTGGTGGGTCACCCAGTGTAAGCAAAGGTTTTGTATCCAACGACCCAAATTTCGACTTAAATTCTTCGGTCAATGGTTCAATTGGTGACGGAGGGCTCGGCTGTGTGGAGTCAGGCATCCGCCAGCTCGAAAGATGATCGTAAATCGGCCTGACGCATTCATGCAATATTGCCATCTTAGCTGAGGGCCTGTCATTCGGGCTCGCACGCATCAGCGAGGATATAAATTCAATGCTGAGATCAGTTGTGCCAACATCAGCAAGTGGCTGAGTTGGGAAATCCTCGTTTTTTGCATATTCGAAAAGATGTCCCAAGGCCCCGAAGACAGGCCTTTTGAGAAGCATGAAAAACAGTATCGCACCAACAGCCCAAATGTCAGGAGCGTAAGCAGTCCCCCGCTCGGTGAACTTGTAGAGCTCGGGAGCTATATACCCAGCTGTACCCTTTAGAGTAAGAGCTCCCGATGCTTCTTCGACACGCTTACTTAACCCAAAGTCCGAGAGTTTGACCCACCACATGTTTGGTGGGTGTGACTTGATCAAGATATTCTAGGACAAAAATGTCAGAAGAGAAGAGGGAGAAGACCTTTCTTCTAGAGAGAGGTAGGAGCGAGTACTTACGTTCGGTTTCAAATCTCCGTGAACAAACTCATTGCCATGCATCATAGTGAGTCCTTCCAAAATCTGAAAAGCAATCACTTTTGCCTCGGTTTCTGGAAGTGGCGGTCTGTTATTTAAATAGACCAGCAGATCTCCATGTTCAAGATATTCCATAGCGATAAAGAGATGAGCAGGACTTTTGAACCACCCAAAGGATGTGGTAAAACATCGTTCATACTATTTATCTTTAGACCCAATTTTGAAAATTTGTTTCAGAATCCGGGGGAGATACTTTTGGATGTGAAAACCTAGTTATAGCTTCCAGCTCACGATGATAGTCGATATCACTATAGGCCGTTGGAAGCTGCTTGACTGCTCGAACCTTCACGCCGGAACGACCCCCTTTGATGCATCTCTCAAGCCATACATTTCCATATGTACCGCTTCCAATCTCCCGTTGCCGTCGCCAGTGTTCCTCTCGAACCACAAGCCGGCGTCCGGAAGCCAGGTCGGATTCATGGTACGTATGAATGGTATCGCTGCAATCAGGCAGAAAGCGCGTTTCTAGCTCAAAATCACGAACTATATCAGGAATCCGAGTCATTTGGACTTTTGGCGTTTTCAACTTTACAGAACTTGAGCCTCTTGAGCCTCAAAGATGAGCTCCTGGCCCCCGCATTCCATATTACGTCAGACGAATTTCAGCCCTAGAGACCCTATCACCTCTTGACATATCACATTTGTTTCGTTTCGAAGCCGAGAGCGCCAAAACATGTTCTGTAGTCCAATGTTGATTGAAGAGTATACGATTCCGATCCCGGCCCGGCCCGTAGCAAAGCCACAGCCTCTATCAATTAATCAATCCTACCCTCTTTCAATGAGATTACCTCTCTTTTCAATGGTAGTAAAGATCACCAGGGATTCTCCCAGTATGTCGAGCCATTCGTATTTGCTACTATATTTATATAGGAAGCTTATAGTGGGATCAGAAAACGGCACAGGAAAGATTACACTGGAAACAAGCAGAGAAAATGTCAGGTCCTCGAGTGGATTCGGTCACACACAAGATGTTTTGGATCCAGGTTTTCTTAATTGCTATGGCTTGTGCAGAGGCTTCTAGAAAGGTGACCGACAAGGAGAGATCCCCAGAAAAAGTTACAGAAGACATTATAAACATAAATACATATGGTATACCAATAACGACTCAAATTTTCTTCTCATCCTCACACTGCGCGTCCGCTTCCACCACATCTTGTGTCGCGGTGTTCTCACCACCCAAGAAACTCACCGCACCAGGTCCCGAGAATTGCTTGCGACCTGTTGTGATCCAAGTGATAAGGCTAATGAGAGCAACAACACCAATTGCGGCACTGGTGTAGTTCATTGATTGGTGAGTAACCGGATTTTCGCTAGGGAAGTTGAAGGTGATTGCTGCGAAGAGAAGAAAGAGGAGTCCGATAATGTTAAGCGTAATAGAGACCGGGACAGAGAATGAGTATGGACCGTCGAGCTTGGTTACGTGACCGGTATAGTAGCCAGCTAGGCGACTGAAAAGGGCCATTGCGTATGACAAGTCTGTGGATTTTTTTTATTAATAAAGGAAGCATCGAATGCAGGGTATCAAACTTACAGAATCCTTCAGTTGAGATAGCGATGACTGTCTCGAAGCCAGTGGTAGTGCCGAATTCGATGGCATCGAGAGCCAGTTGTACAACGAGAGTAAGAAGCACGGCGTTGACAGGCACGTGGGATTTGCTCTCCACCTTGCTAAAGAACTTGGAGGATGGCAAGCCATTATCTCGGGCAAATGCGTAGACGGACCGCGAGCCTTCGGCAAGAATGTTGTTTCCTGCGACGATCACAATTACAGAGATCAAACTCGACAGAATACAAGTAGCCACCTTACTTCCAGTGGAGTCGTAAATAATTTGAATTACAGGCACACCGGTGCTTGTGTTGGCAGTGGTCTCGATATCACCAATGCAGAAGCAAAGAGTAACGAGGAAAGCGAATCCAGTCACGGCACCCAGAATAACAGCGAGGACGATAGCCTTGGGTGCCTCTTTTGACGCGGACTTCATCTCCTCGGTCATATGCGAAGGGGCATCGTAACAACACATGCCAAAGCAAGCTTGGAGAACACCAATAATCGCAGCCATTCCAGTACTAAAACCAGTTCCGTTTTGGAAATCCTGGAACACGAAAGAAGCGGGCTGCTTGTGGTCGTTCATAGCAAGAATTGTGGCGGTGACGATGACGAAGGAGGCAACGTTCCAAATGAGAATTGCTTTCGAGATCCGATGCAAGAAGTGTGAGCCCCAGAGGTTGACGGCGGCAGAGAGGAACGCGACAAGGTAGGCAACAAGCACGGTTTGCCATCTTTGAATCTCGAATTCGGGGAAGACGAGATTTGCCATTCCCAAGACAAAGTTGGACGCAATGGAGTTGTTCGTAGCACCCATAGCCAAAAGACCTATTTCCAAATTAGTACCTATAGGTAGGTGTTGGCGCACTCAAGAATCAAGCTTACCGATTAGCATGAACCATCCTGTCACGTATGAAAGACCTCGAGCGATTTTCGGTGGAGCGAGGGCTGCAACCCAGGAATATTGACCACCTGCTACCGGATACATCGAACACATTTCTGCCATAGGGATTGCGACGGCTAGGGTCAACAGACTAACGCCGATAAAACTGAAGACCATAACCGGAGGACCGCCGGAAGTTACTCCAACGATGAACACACCACTCAGTGCCGTCCATCTGGGAAACAATTAGTGCAAACTCAAGCTAGGCCATGAGCGATGAACTCACGATGTTACAACACTGAAACTAAAGCCAATCATCCCTACCAAACCGAAAGAGCGTTTGAGCTCTGCGCTAGTTAGCCTTGCAACACAAAGCATCTCTCCTCTTTAGACATACCCTGCTCATATCCCAAATTCTCCAGACGAACATCTTCACTCGGTGTGCCTTGAAACACTTTTTGATTCTCGTCTTCAACTGACATGACTGCGAGTGGCAGAAACAATAAGTTGAAAATGAAACCCAGCAAGGGGAAGTTAACACAACTTATCAACGAGGAACACCCAGTCCCACCAGATCACATCCCATAGCTTTTTGTCATAACCCCAGAGTAACCAAACTGACAATGTGATAAGATAGATGTTCTTGACTTCCTAATTGAGAAGGTCTGCGCGATAACTGTGGGGCCCGGCTACCAACCGGCTTCTTTGCGGGGAGAGAAGCCCCTAGGGACTTGATAAGGCTTGGAGGAATTGGGAAATTGGAAGAGAAATGATCGTCTATCATGTGGCGTTGCTTAGTTCATTTTTAGCTGTACTTTGTTATGTAGATTTATAAACCCTCCTTATCTTCCACTTTCTCTTCTATAGGCTGTCTCCATTATCGGCCCCATGCAGATCCATTCTGCTTCGCGATCTACCCTTTCGAATATATATATCAAAATAAACTGCATGATAGGTCCACGATATAACTATTTGCTAGAGTTTTGTATTACTTTTAAACTTGAGGCACCTTTGTCAAAAGGCCCCTTGGCTCCTAATATGTATTATAAGAAGCCACCGGAAGGCTCCGAGATGGAAGATTATGTCTGTAGGATCACTGAATGAATTCAATATCCCTATAACCACCTCTCTGAGGCTAAATATATGTCAAAGTCTCTTAAGTATGCCTTTTACCGCCTTGGTATACACACCTAAAAAGACATGTAAAACGAACATTTCAAAGGATATGCTAATTGCACACATAGATGAAATAGTTATCTGTAAAAATGGATCGGCCGAAACCCACATCAATAGTTGCAGATGCTTTGTATGAGAGTTTGAGGGCGAAAGGGTCGAGTTTGGGCAACGTGTAGTTTTGAGCAAAAATTATATCCAAATGACATTTGCTGAGTATCTCGATGCTCATAAATCCTGGCGATGGTGTCACATTAGCGGAACAGTTCCGCACGTTATCAAAGACCTGCACGCCTGGGACACCTACACCTAGACTACTTAACACTTCCCAAATTATCTGTACCGGCATTTTAACCTAATTGCTCAGTTACATCGAAGTTTCATCAGCCATGACAATCCAAACCTCAATCCATGACCCCGCAACTGCTGACGGCTGGCATGGCATCATCCCGAGTGAGCAATTCCCCGCCGAGAAAGGCCGTTACCACCTCTATATCGGCCTCTTTTGTCCCTTTGCCCATCGCGTATATTTTGTCCGTCATCTAAAAGGCTTGACCGAATTCATTGACATCAGCATTGTCAAGCCGTACCCCAAGGGTGACGCCAAAGGTTGGCCAGGATGGCGGTTCCCAGCCTCTGATGATGAGTATCCTGGTGCGACAGTTGATCACCTGTTTGGTGAAGACTACATGCACAAAATCTATTTCCAAGCCGATCCGGATTATAAGGGACGGTATTCGGTGCCATTGCTGTGGGATAAGAAGAAGGGAACGGCCGTTTGCAATGTATGACACTTCGCGAGTCTAGGCGAGTAAATCTGTACTGACAGGATACCGTCGTTAGGAAAGTGCTGAACTTCTTCGATGGCTCCCCACGGCGTTCAATGAGCTACTCCCACCATCGTTCGCTACAATTGACCTCTACCCGATACATCTGCGAGATAAAATCGACGCAGTCACCCCATGGCTACAATCTGATGTCAATGCTGGAGTATATAAAGCAGGCTTTGCATCCTCGCAGGAGGATTATAACAAAAACGTCATTCCTGTGTTTGGGGCCTTGAACAAACTCGAGAAGATTATTGCAATTAATGGAGGCCCATTTGTGCTCGGTCGGCATTTAACTGAGCTGGACATACGGTTGTATGCAACATTGATCCGTTTCGACACGGTGTATGTGCAACATTTCAAGTGCAACCTAGGCACCATCCGACATGATTATCCGGTTTTGAATAACTGGCTCAAGGGCATGTATTGGAATGTTAAAGCAGCGAAGGACTCGACAAACTTTCTACATATCAAAGAAAATGTATGTTGACCTGCCTTTCTGGTAGTAATTGACATTGACACCAACTACTTGACACAGTATACAAAGAGTCATGCGGATATTAATCCAAAGGCAATCACGCCTATGGGTCCTTTCCCTGATGTCGAAGAGGGATTCGATGAGGATTGGAACAAGTTGGCTGTCGGGGAGGTCAAGCACCCCGCTGTGTTAGATTATGAAACTACTATTCCTGGTCTCTAGTGATGAATATTGGTTGTCAAGGTGTTTGATGTTAACTTATGCACACCTTCGGTCAGCTTTCTTCGTCTTTGTCTATATATGTTTCATCTTTGCTTTTTTTTGTTCTTATATTTCCCCTCCTTTGTATGCTCAATCTCGTGTGAGATGGCAAAGAGTCTTAGCCCCTAATCTTATTATTTTTGTTGATTTCAACCGGAAACTCCGCCCACCCGTTCCGGAGAATCCGTTCCACCCGCTGGGGACTTCTTACTAAGTTCTTTGACTAATCGGAACACCATTTCTATACAGCTTGGTATCATGGATAGACTTGACTGAACGATCACACTTTTGAGACCGTTATACCTGGGCGTTGTGTTGTGCCTCACACGATGTGTATTAAAACTTCGCTGGGATAATTCTTATGCACTATGAACTAGGCGTGTTTGTGGAAATCTTGATCATCTGTTGAATCGACTATCTTGTGACATTTTCACAAAGCAACATTCATGGATATCAGCTTGCTAGCTAAAACCAGTAAAATCACTCAGTAGAGAATCCCACTGGATGTCGTCGATAGGGAACATGTCCCCCAGATCGCCGTAGGTAGACCCACCCGGCCAGACTTGAGGTGTCACAGCAACCTCATTGGTGTGAACGGCTATCATAGACGTATCCTGCCTTGCGTCTTGGGACGGCACACTTCCAACAATTGCCCGGATTTGATATGGATAACAACGTGCTAGCAGCCGCATTTTAGAGCAAAGGGTCCCCACAATGTCCGTTTCTTTGTCTGCAGCAGACATTCCTTCACATCTTGTGTCCAGCGCTTTGGCAAGCTCTATGACAACATTGGGATACTCTGCTGCGTCAATAACGGCCTGCACTTGGGCTTCCGTGGAAGAGTCGGTAGGGCCAGTAATGAGATTGAGAAGGGTCAATACTGCAGTGGGCATGTAGCCCACCGCAGCACATATACGAGCACTTGTAGATATTGTCATCTGGGCAATCTCCGACACTGGTAGGTTTCTGGCCATGTAAATGAGTTCCTTGCTTCGCTGGATTACACCCATCAGCATCGTTGTCCGGAATGCGCTAGCAGGCTCCGCAATCCACAGTTCGTCCCGAAGAGATAATTCCTCGAGCCGAATTTCCACGTATTTGATCTCGGTGCGTATTGCATTCTCTGCAACGGTCGGTCAATCTCCATCAACCATTTTGGATCCAATACATACCTGTTGACGAAGGGCAGCTTGAGATGTATTTTTCTACACATGCCCTCACACTATCAAATTTCCGCTGCAGAGAGCCACGCGTAACTTGAACGAGCACACTTCCACCGCTTGGTTGCATCGAAGCGTAAACTTCATCCACTGTTGCCAAGAACGACTGTAGATGGATAAATGGCGCAATCCACCGATCCGACAGATGCTCGGTAGATGCTATACTCTCAATGCACGCATCGGTTCGAACATCATGCTTCATGATAACCGGCCGGCCCAGTGTGCCACATAAACTAATATATATTTAGCCGAAGCCACATCTACCAGCACAGACAACCTCACCCAACCGACAGCCAATACGTACCAAGCAGCGCCCGCTGCTCATCCAAATTCGGACTAGACTTTCTGTGAAGTCCCAAGTCATATAAAATTGAAACACAAAGCTGAGCCAACAGCAACAGTTGCGGGTGATATCTCTCTGCAGGATATGAGTACCATGCGATGTGAACCAACAGACCACGGAGCAACTCGAGATTCCTCTCGGACCGTGCCACAACCCTTAACGTAACATGCTTCATAATCTCCTCGGCAACAATTTTGCGCAGAGGATGCGCACTGCCCATGGTCACGGCCACAATGCATAAAAACAGAAAAGGCTCTCGGTCCCTAAGGCGAGCGGCTGTCTCGCCGTTCGCAATCAACACAAAGGGAAACGTGGACACTAAGTCGGTCTGGAAATTTGTAACCAAGCGTTCAGCCTCGGCTTCACTCAAAAGCCCTTGATCTACGATAGACGGCTGGCCCTCTAGAATGGAGCTGGTTGGCGGATCGATGCCGTGGGACGGGTCTTGAGCAACCTCTAGCAACGCGGCAATGTTTGTGGAATCCAGCTCGGGGTCACGAGACGAGCCCAAGTTGTTGGTGAGCGGATTAGAAGTATCGGGCGACGACCCGTTCTGTCGGGTTAAGGCAGCCAACTGCGACGTCAGCTGGTCGACCTTCTTCTCAAGCACCTCCACACGGCTACATTTATAATTAATACCACAAGTACCATGTGTATTTGGAAGGATTACCTCGGTGCAGCCTTATGCTTCCGCTTCGTCTGCGGAAGGTCAAGGTATGTGCATGACTTTCCCAAACGGGCGCACCGCTGGCACAGGTTGACGGCCTGCGGCGTACATTTCGCCTTGGCAGTCGTGCATGCCACGCATGCCCTCCTCTTGACTGTAGATATTGTGGCGTTCATGATGTCGCGTAAGATACCGGGCAGGAAACGGAGCGACCGATTGACCCTTGACGGATTGCTAAGCAGTTGGACCGGGAAAACCGGACCATCCGGTCGGAACAGTTTGTAATCCGCCAAAGTATATATAAAAGGGAAGTAAACCCAACGAATATTGCAATGGTATCAGCAATAAATCAATATTTTCTTTTACTTTGAATAAAAAATGTCTTCATACGCCATCACCGGGGCCTCCAAGGGCATTGGCCGCGAGTTCGTGCGCCAACTCGCTGCTGATACGACCAATACGGTCCTGGCTATTGTACGGGACCCTGAGTCGCCTGAAATATCTGAGCTCGCCTCCAATCACCTTAATGTGCACGTTATCAAAGGCGATGTTACAGACCCAAAGTCCATTCTTGGGGCCGCCTCGGCCGCAGCCGCCATCACAGGTGGTAAACTAGACGTGCTTATCCACAACTCCAACGCCGTTGATCCGGCTACCATATCATCCAATCCGACTCAGATTCCCTTTGATGCTCAAGCCACTCGGGCAATTTTCGACCTGCCATTTAGTACCGCTATTTACGGCGGTATATGGACGACAAACGCCTTCCTACCTTTGATTGAGAAGGGTATCCAAAAGAAGATTGTGCACATCTCTAGTGCTATGGCAGATTTGGATTTAATCAAACAGAGTGGTGTCAGCTATGCTGTCGCGTACTCTGTCGCGAAAGCCGGGATGAATGTCCAAGTCGCCAAGTACGCAGCAGAACTTGCGCCTAGAGGCATCAAGGTGTTGGCTTTAAGCCCTGGATGGGTTGATACATGGGAGGGTGAGTAACCTTTTTCCACAGCAAGGCAATGATGGACACTGATATTATCGCAGGAGAGAAACCTCCCCAGGTAGTAGAAGGGCTCGAGGTCATGCTGAAGCAGTTTCAGGCATTCGAGCCTAGTCTCAAGGGCCAGATTCAGCCCGAGGAGAGTGTTAGAAAGAGCCTCCAGGTGATTGAGCGTCTGGATGCGGAGACTAGTGGCCTAATCCTAAGCCATAATGGAGATAGGGCAAGTTGGGTATGAGGGCTGTGGATACTGATGAGGTGCATCGGGGTTTGTACTCCAACTTCCATAAACGTAAATTGAATGGACAGTTATAAGAATAGGATCATCGACAGACCTCCCAAAGAGTGATAGAACACTTCAGAGGATCTTTGGCTTCCTTATTTATTTAATTTGTAGAACTTATCATGTTATTCATCAATAGCCCAGTGGTTTAGGAGAACATTATCCTATATTAGGGCGGCACTCAGTATCCTACCACTAGCCTCATGTTCTGTCATCCTCTCCCACACAGCTTTGACCAAGTATGCACACATGTCGGTCTTATAAGCACTCAGCCCAGGAACCACGTACTTGGACAAGGACTGGAAAGTAGGGAGGACCGGGAAAGCAATCGCTGGCCCGGCGCACGAAGATTACGTTTCCAGTCCGGATTATGAGCTGTCTAAATTCTTTGACCCCAATCCTCTACACGCTTGCAAGGATGAGTTTCAAGAACAGGGTCTCCAGGTTGTCGTCCGGGTCCACAGCATCGAGCTAGACCCTGAGACGCGATCCCTCCCCGGCGAGTGGCTTAGAGTGGACGAGCCACCCCCGCAACCCCGCACGAACTCAGGGTGAGTTAGGCTTAAGTCCCTTCCAAGGTTGTTCTGAAAGACAGTTTGCTTTAACCTCTTAGGACCCTCGTTGACCTTAAAACATATTGCTTGGTCCAACTCGGATATTTCCCTGGGGTGCCCGAAAGCATCGCCCTTTTACTGTAAAACTCCTATCCAGCCATGGCGAAGAGACGTCAAAATCACTCCTGCGAGCAGTGCAAAAAATCCAAGAAAGCCTGTGATGGCTATCTCCGAAACAGTGGTAATGTCGTGTTCATGGAAGCTGAATTGCTTAATCTCGGAATCCAGGATGGTGCGTTTCACGCTCCCCGGACAACCCCCTCTCTGCCACCCATCCCTCCCGGTGTTCTCCCGCAAATATGAACAGCTGGCTAAGGAATATTCACCTCAAAGAGTTAGGGCTGGTCTCTCCATGCTCGTACTGCATTAGAACAAACAAAATCTGCGGTCTGAACCCTCACTGGGGCCAAGGTCATCGTCCAACGGACGGGCAGGGCTTTTCGCGCTCTGAACACATTGGACTGGATGATGAACGACGCCGGGGCAAAAGGCAGCGAATCCAGCCACCAGAGAATGAGACCGACGCGGCAGTAACGCCCATTTGTATGGTGACTTGCCAAAATTCATCCAAAGAGTCTTTACATGCGCCTCTCCCGGAAAATAGCGTGGCTGGTTGGGACGCGCTGTCCACACCTGTTGCCCCTCATTCCATTGGCCATTCAACCCTCGTGGGGGCTTTTGCGGGATATGAGAATTGTTCGCACCCAGGGGACTCAGGGCAAGTGAACGGCATAGCTGTATCTGACAACAAGCACGTGGACCAGACCGAGTATAACGGGTTGGATAACCTTAGGGATTTAGAAATGGGCGATTCCGCCTCTGGAAATTCTCACTACTTGGACTTTAATTCACAGAGCCTCATTCCTGATACCTCCCAAACGTCTTTGTACAATCTCAATCCCGCTTACTCCATATCTTCAGCGTGGGAGGAGAGGGCCGAAAGCGAACTGGAGAGCCGGGACAAAAAATGGAAAGATTTCAGCAACTCGCCAGACTACTTTGTCATACCACTGTCTTTATTTGGTGCAGGCCATATTGCTATGGAAAATTCCAACCGATTACTCATATCCGAGAGCCTTCTGCAAATTTACCATGATGTTCTAGAGAACAACCTCAGTTGCTGGTTGGCAGAAGATACATGCCCATACAAGATGCGACAGAGGTGGCACGAGCACCTCCCCATCCACCAGAGTCCGGTTTTAGGAGGGCAAATAACACCTGAATGGGGCGTGTCATGGTCAAACCGCATGTACCATCGTATCAAACAGCTTGACCGATCCGCTCGGTTGACAAAGCTGATTCATCTCACTGCATCTGAAAATCAAGCGGCTTCTAAAGCCCTCGAGTTATCTATCATGACATTTGCCACGCAGTGGGCCCAGGGGGGACGGCGCTGGGATGGCCATTGGCTGGTAAATAGGCATGAAGATGAAGGGCTGCACGATGAGTTTGGACAAACTCTGCATCGATCAGTTTGGGAATGTGCAAACAAGGCGCTTCAAGATGTCTCCCAGGTGGAGTGCTTTAGAGTGGTTTTCGCTGAGCTGATTTTCGGTCTTATACAGAAGCCGTCGTCAAACAACTATGTTGATGCACGCACAGAGGAGAGGCAAAGCACTGCGGATCAGAACAACAGTTTGAAGTCTTCAACGTTGTCACGGGTCATGAAAATCATTGATCAGGGGGGACCGCCCGTATTTATGGAGCGAGGGGCTCGCAAAATTCACGCGCTCAAACACCGATTCAAAGCGTGCCAGACAGGCTTCCAAGGTTCTTTCCACAACCACAGCACCAAAATAGAGGAGCAAGTCTCTCGAGAGTTCAGCACGGAAGAGACCCGGACGGTCGGCCTCTTGTACTGGCTCGCAATCATGTTTGACACGGTTTCTTCATCCATGAATGAGCGGCCAGTCGTTGTTTCCGATGAAGAATGTCAACACGAAGCTGCACAGAAAGTAGTGCGAAATCATATTCAGAGCCCAATCTCTAGTAGTCGATGGGAACTTGACCTCTACGCCCAAGAGGATACGGAGAAGGCATCAGCCCTGCGTTGGCCTTGCCCGTACGAGGTTGTGACCAGAGCCGTTTCCAGATCAGCAGCTGTCAAGGTGCTTCTCTTTCGCTACATCTCATATCTTCAGAACTCCTTGAGAAATGCTGAGTGCAACCAAGTCATGGAAGAGATTATCCGACGCACGATATGTGTGTATTGTTATTGGGCAAAGACGCACGGGGCTTTATTCCGTGACCTGATGCGGCACTACGATTCAGTTCCTCCGCGGATTAAGAGCTGGTTTCCGTGTATTGGTATCCCCTGGCATCTTGGTTCATTCATGCTGGCCGACCTGATCGAGTTTGTGGATATGAACAGACTTGGTTGCAATGATGCCATGATAGAGCGTCAAAACACCTGCTTGGTAATGAAAATCCGGAAAGAAAGCTCAATCGACATGGCAGACCTTGCCGCTGTCCTGACACCTCGGCCTTTGGGGGGAATGGGTTTAAACCAACTACCGGGGTTTCACTTCGCCGTCAATGAAAGCCCACTTTTGACCGAGCCCTGGACGGTGCTTCTCGTTAGGGCATTTTCAAAAGCTTCAATATTTCACTTAAAGGAAACGGAAAAGCTACAGAAGTACCAACGTTTCATCTTTGATCATGAGAGCAAGGCGCTTCAGGCGAGCGTTACACGACTCGAGAATTGTGTTACAGCACTCCGATTCCTGGGTGCTAAGTCGCAGATGGCTGAGGCTATTTCTATCGTACTATCTGAATCATTGAATAAGTGCCGAACCCCGAGCTAATTTCTGGACAAGCCAATATCACCTCTTTTGAATCTGGTGTCTGCTTGATATGGGGATTATGATAACAAAAATTTACACACTGTATGCTTGATTCGTTCGCCCATACATAGATACATTTGCCCCCCCCATCATTGGGAATCTCAGTAGAAATTCTCCCAGGATGGAGAGAATGCCTATGGCAGTCGGGTCCGCTTTAATTCAAGGTTTGACTTCCTTCAATCGGCTCCGCACGACCGGGACCGAATTCCCAGTCGGCTCCGCTGGATATACGGAGAAGATCAGATTTCAGTAGGGAGAAGGGATAAGATGTAACCCAATCAACGTGTTCGAAGGTGTCTCAACTATTATATGGCTTCGTTCTACAGAAACATTATGTGACTTGGCGGAAAATCGGCAAGGCTTCCAGTTTCGTGGGGTACTACCTATACTACAGGATATAGTAAGAATATTGCTCCGATATATTGTAACCAGCTTTTTTTTGTCATTGAAAAGGACATTGAGTAAACAAATCAAAAACTATATCCAAGACACCTTTGCATTATTTGACATTGGTCTTTCACTGAATATCCATCTCTTATGTCCCAGTTTGCGTGACTGATCAACTCGCATTTCGAAACCTCTTGTACGCACGCGCAATTTTTGCCAATCCGGATGTATCAGGTAGAATTGTCAATCTGACATCTTCTTAAGTTGTGATAACCCCGGGACATGGCTAGAGAGATCGCCCACGGGAAGCCGCAGAGGAAAGTCCACGGCTTCAAGTAACAAAGAAAAGAGTAAATACCATCCACCGAGACATGCGGCGAATAGTATAGCCCCTCCACCCTGAACAGGAGATTGATTGCGTCAATACCGAGACATTAAAAAAAAAACCGCAAGATGACTCACTATTTGAAGCTTCTCAGCCAGTGCTGTCTCTTCCATGGCCAAGTACCAATAGTCCGCGATAATGAGGCCAACACCAATGACCACAGTGAAAAGGATATAAACAAGGACAAAATTGGTCCGGAAGGCGCATATCAAGTAAAAAAAGCATAAAATGTTGAAACAAACTAAGAAAAATCCTGTGTAAAGTTTCATCTCATTAGACTGTATTCACGCTTTACTCAAAATTTAAAAAAGTCAAGGTCGGGAAAACGATGTAGTTGACGAACCAAAGCTGGCATTGAAGCCCTCCGTCTCGAGCCCTGCAGTGGGATCACTAGGCGACGGTGAATAGGGCGCATAGGCATTATACAAGGGCTGTATAGTCGCGGCGAGTGTAAGGTAAAAGCATGCTGATAGTAATTAGTGACACACATACCTGGAAACGACAATGTCCGTAAGATCACCTACCAAAGGACATGAACACCACGGACGAAAAGGTGTTACCTATGATACACTCTAGCAACCCACCAACAAGTAACAGAATGCCCCCGAAAAAAATGTACGCCCCACTATACGAATAGCGAGTTAGCCCGCACTCCCGAATAGACCTTAGACTGATGCCAACTACTGACATATGAGCCGCCCCATTATTACCAGCTCCTCTCCAGCCCATCAGGGAAAAACATAGGGGGGTCAAGGCCATGACGAAGCCGGTGATAGCTCTAAGCTAGTGTCAGTCGTTTCATAGCAGAGGCGATCCAAACACGGCTGCCATACATCGGAGTTGGATTGCCAATGATACTCCGAAGGTTCCCAGCCACTGGAGTTTTTGGATTCAAGTAAAGCTTCTCAAATAGTTCCGGAGATATCATGATGCTTCCTGTAGACCTGGTCCTCTCAAAGGCAGAAGGAGATGTAATATCTCCACTTTCCGCATGCTGAACGTCGTTGGCAAAGTTGGACATGGTCTCAGCTTTACTCACATCGGAGGTTTGAGTCATCTTTGTTGACGAAAATAGGAGGTGGAAAATAGAAGTGTTGCCAAAGATGGAATTTGCAAGCAGCTTCAAATGATTTCCGGACAATATATATAGTTTGGCAATTTCTTTGCTGTTCCTACTTTTGGGGTAGCAACAAACGTCTATGCACGAATAATGTCTCGCGCGCAAATGTGTTCCAGCTACAAAGGGTTAGTGAGTCCCGGAAATGAGCCAAAGTCTTTTCCAAGACTGTATTCCAGATCTTGTAGATCTACATTCCCATGGGCCTAAGCTATTGAGCCGGATGAATGGAGAAGGGCGAGGAGCTCCCACGAATCAACATGTGAATAGCTTCCAAAATTGCAAACGCCGTATTATGAAGGCCAACTATGATCGGAATAGCGGATGCGCTGCAAGACTGGAACCTGGAGTTGAACCTGGAGTAGTGGAGCTACAGTCGATCATCCGATCCGGGGCCCCGTAAAAGAAATATGACAAACCAGTTGGAGGTGCAGCCACCTTGCCTGCAAATTGAGCTGGCCGTTCTACCGATCCTAGTCACATGTGGACGCCGACCCTAAGTCGGAGCCGCTCCGCACCTCGAGAAGCTCCCAATTTCACCGAAACGATGAAGACTTTACCCCTCAGCGGTTCCAAACAAGTCCAAGACCAAGGTCGCATGTTCAGGTTGATTGGCTTAATAAAGACACCTTGAGAAAGTTATAAATCTTCTCGAGCACCCCTTTTTCCTGATACTCATACCATCCTAAGAGAATCCAATCCTTCCTATTCAAGGGTTCTTGCTTCATTATTGCAAATTTCGACTCCTTTCTCAGTCTTTCCACAATGGCCACCCCAGATATCCAGCAGAACGTTCCCTCGCACATCCGTGGAGTGCCTGGCTCAGTCAACATACCAGTAGCACGCTTCCCAGTGCCATCTAAAAATGTCATCCGTGAGCCGGAACAGATTGCATCTAACCTTGTTAATGCTTTCAACCTTGCATTGGCCAAACGTGACTTCGGAGACATAGCGAGCCTATTTGGGGACAACGGTTTCTGGCGCGACCATCTAGCTCTATCCTGGCAGCTTCGAACGGTGCAAGGCCATGAACCTATCGTGGAATTCCTTGAGAAATGCTCTGAGTCCAGAGATGGCATGCGACTCCAGAAAATCTCTATTGACAGGAGCACCTCCATTCGCGCTCCGAAAGTGTGTGCACTTGACGGAGCTGGCGAAGTTCAAGGCGTCCAATGTTTCTTCACCGCGGAGACGGTTCATGGTTCTGCGGTTGGAATAGCCCGCCTCGCGCAGCAGAACGATGCATGGAAAATTTATACCTTGTTTACTGCTCTTAAAGAGCTCAAGGGCCATGAGGAGCTGCTTGGACATCGAAGACCCAAGGGTGCGGAGCACGGTGGTCACCCGGATCGCAAAAATTGGGCGGAAAAGAGAGCCGATTTTTCTGCTTATACTGACGGTCATGAGCCGAGTGTACTCATTATCGGTAAGTTCCTATCCAATCGTCGTTTTCAAGACACCCCGCTGATTCTCGTTTCAAAGGCGCCGGACAAGGTGGTTTGACCGCGGCTGCGAGATTAAAGATGCTAGGAGTAGACTCCCTCATCATCGATAAAAACGAGGCAGTCGGGGATAACTGGCGACTTCGGTATCGTCAGCTCGTCCTGCACGATCCAGTGTGGTACGATCATATGCCTTACATAGAGTTTCCAGCGAATTGGCCTATCTTTACACCGAAGGATAAGCTGGCTGAATTTTTTGAGTGCTACGTCAAAATGCTAGAACTCAATGTATGGACCAGTACGGCTATCACCCAGTGCGAATGGGACGAGAAAAATGCCAACTGGATCGTGAACCTCTCGCGCCAACAGAAGAACGGGGTCACTGAAGTGAGAACCTTTCGCCCCCGTCATATTATCCAAGCGACCGGTCATTCTGGAAAGATGAAAATGCCTCATGTCCCTGGCATGGAAAACTTCCAGGGTGAACTTCTTTGTCACTCTTCGCAATTTCCAGGAGCCCAGAGAAATGGCCATGGCAAAAAGGCCATCGTTGTGGGTTCGTGTAATTCGGCCCACGATATTGCACAAGATTATCAGGAAAAAGGCTACCATATCACTATGGTTCAGAGATCAACAACATGCATTATCTCCTCGACTGCCATCCGGAAGATCGGTCTAAGGGGCCTTTACGAAGAGAACGGTCCGCCAGTGGCAGATGCCGATCTCCTCCTACATGGCACTCCTACGCCAGTCATGAAAGCGCTTCAAATCCATATCACTGCTCAAGAGGCAGAGCATGATAAGGAGCTTCTAGATGGGCTTGCAAGAGCCGGGTTCAAGGTTGATCGTGGTCCCAATGGCGCTGGACTATTCGTCAAATATTTCCAGCGCGGTGGTGGCTACTATATCGATGTCGGGGCCTCCCAAATGATCGTGGATGGGAAGATCAAGGTGAAGCAAGGTCAGGAAATTGCTGAAGTTCTGCCTCGAGGGCTGAAATTTGCCGATGGTTCTGAGCTAGAAGCCGACGAAATTATCTTCGCTACTGGATACGACAATATGCGCTCGGAAACAAGAACGATTCTGGGCGACAAGGTGGCAGATAAAGTGTCTGATGTTTGGGGTTACAATAACGAAGGAGAAATCAGGACGATGTGGCAGGATAGTGGGCACCGGGGATTCTACTTTCATGGGGGCAACCTGGCAACTGCAAGATACTATTCGAAGGTTTTGGCACTTCAGATCAAAGCTCTAGAGGAAGGGATCTATCGTTATGGTGAATTCTAAGTAGACGAGTATATGGATATTCAGGAGATGTGCAAATCAACCCTATTTTTGCTACAATGCTTGTTAGACCCCATATTAAACCCCTTTTACAACTATGTTCTTATTTACTAGTATAATTCTACTAATTCTAAGGATTAATATAATAAATACATGGCTTTCAAGTACTGTGTAGTCAACCTTATATAATGGATGCAGGAACATAACCCCAATCACGCCATCTACACCCCACCATCTTAGGTTTGTCCCTCCCTTTTCCCTTTTTCTACTTGATCTTCTTCGTTTTCTTCGTTTTCTTTCTTTTCTTCGTTTTCTTTGTTTTCTTTGTTTTCTTTGTTTTCTTTGTTTTCCTTCAATTCAATCTTAATAGTCTTAGGTGTTGGTCTGTTTGACAGTGTCTTGTCCTAAAATTCACATAACTTCCCCGCATTCTTGAACCATGTCCGAGAATCTCCACTTTGACACCCTACAGCTTCATGCTGGGTAATTATCCGATCTCCCAATTCAAAGACCAATCTAACAGCTCAAGTCACGAGCCCGATTCGGCTACAAACTCCCGCGCTGTCCCAATTTACGCGACTAGCTCTTACGTCTTCAATGACTCGGCCCACGGCGCGAGGCTCTTCGGCCTCAAAGAGTTCGGCAATATCTACAGCCGAATCATGAACCCCACAGTCGATGTCTTCGAGAAGCGTATTGCAGCCCTGGAAGGTGGTGTTGCCGCCGTTGCTGCCGCCTCCGGTCAGGCTGCCCAATTCATGGCCATCTCGGCCCTCGCCCATGCCGGAGACAACATTGTCTCCACCAGCAACCTGTACGGCGGCACCTACAACCAGTTCAAGGTTATGTTCCCGCGCATGGGAATCACTACCAAGTTCGTCCAGGGTGACAAGCCTGAGGATATTGCCGCAGCCATTGATGACCGTACCAAGGCTGTCTACATCGAGTCGATTGGTAACCCCCGCTACAACGTTCCGGACTTTGAGGCCATTGCCAAGGCTGCACACGAGAAGGGTGTTCCAGTTGTGGTATGTTATTTGTTCTAAAAAGCGTATGAGGATGCAAGGCTTACGAATCTTACCTTTAGGTCGATAACACCTTCGGCGCTGGCGGCTACTTCGTTCGCCCAATTGACCACGGGGCCGACATTGTCGTGCACAGTGCTACAAAGTGGATCGGTGGTCATGGTACCACCATTGGTGGAGTCGTGATTGACAGTGGAAAGTTCGACTGGGGCAAGAATGCTGCCCGGTTCCCCCAATTCGTCGAGCCATCCGAGGGTTACCACGGGTTGAAGTTCTGGGAGACCTTTGGCTCGCTTGCTTATGCTATCCGAGTGCGCGTGGAGATCCTGCGCGACCTTGGTTCTGCCCTGAACCCCTTCGCTGCCCAGCAGTTAATCCTCGGCCTGGAGACTCTGAGTCTGCGCTGCGAGAGACACGCAACTAACGCTACCGCCCTGGCCAAATGGTTGCAGAAGAACGAGAATGTGAGCTGGGTGTCATACCCCGGTCTGGAGGATCACCCTAGCCACGATCTCGCAAAGAAGTACCTGCCCCGCGGCTTTGGTGGCGTGTTGTCTGTAGGCATCAAGGGCGGCGCTGCCGCTGGTGCTCAGGTCGTTGATAACTTCAAGTTGATCTCCAACCTTGCCAAGTATGACTCATTCCCATCCGCTCTCCTTTTGAAACCATTTTACTAACACACTGCAGTGTCGGCGACTCCAAGACTCTGGCTATCCACCCTTGGTCCACCACCCATGAGCAGCTCACCGAGCAGGAACGCCGTGACTCCGGTGTCAAGGAGGACGGAATCCGCATCTCGGTTGGTACAGAGTACATCGACGACATCATTGCTGACTTTGAGCAGTCGTTCCAGGCATCAAAGGCTCTGCCGGACCGTACTGTTTGAAGTTCTGACAGTGAGTTGTGGATGTTCTCATGCATGAAGGTGGAATACACTGGATATACACCGGAAAGGACACTACATAGCAGCATGGTAAACATAATTATGACCTCGATACGATATCAATAAACACTTTTATAAGATATATACTACAAGTAGGGCTCGTCCGTAGATTTGCCATAGGGAAATCACAAGGTTGAGCCGAAAAAGGGATTTTACAATCACAAGGCATTAAAGTCACGTTAATGAGTTATTTGAATTCTCGTAAAATTTGTTTCATCCCAATGTGTCCACCTATTTCAATCACCATTGGCGAGACGTCATGCACAACTGTGAAAATTAAAAAGGTAAGAAAAGTGCAGAAAAAGAACGAAACCCTCCAACCCGCCGAATGATATGCCTCGAGTTAAAAAAGAAAAATTCAAGTCCAATCCCCCAACGCCTTTGCCATGCGCGGTACGCGCAACCTATTTGGACCATATGCACGCATCAATGAGGAATCAAGAAAAATCAGTTGCCCTGGCCACCAGAAGGAGGCTGAGCACCGGGCATACCGGGCTGAGCACCCATCATGAATCCCGGAGGAAGCATGGGCATGCTGGCAAAGTTGAAACCATACGAAGGAACTGCAGGTGCGGCTCCCTGATTGCTCATGTTAGGCATGTCAAGTTCACCACCTCCCATCTGGGGACCGCCACCGTATCCATCACGCTCATGACGGCGACCGCCGAAACGAGTATCCTGGGGGTTAGGGTTGGTGCGAGTGGAAATAGGGCCCCGCTTGCCGCCAGTGTCAGTCGCGATGCGACGGCTGATAGCCTTGGAAGAAACACCAGCGCCAATTTCAATGTCGGGCTCCTCAACAATCATTCCAGATTCAATGGGACGTCCACCAGTTCCACCATACTCCGCCGAAAGCATCCACTTGCGATCAGCCTCAGTCAAGCGCTCAATTGGAATGATGCTAACTCCAGTTTGATAGTCGCTGCAGTCACGGGGACCAAAGCCAACGCCCCAACGAGTCTATATATTGATAAGGTCAGTGATAAGATTCAAAGATAAGGTCTAATCACCCCGCGGAGGGATAACAAGAAAGAAAAAAAAAAAAGAAAAAAAAACGAAGAAAAAGACTTACCCTGAGTTGCATCTCGCCAGTACGGTAAGACTCCATTCCATCACGTGCCTGCATGGCATCGGTACGGCTAACCATCTTGATAAAAGCGTGGCGCTTGTCCACGTTGACAATGCAAGTTTGAACAATACCAAACTGACCAAAGAGCTGACGCAGGTGAGCCTCGGAGGAGGTGACACCACCAACGAAAAGAGTTCGGCTCAAGACTTTGATCATACCCTGACCAATCGAATAGTCCCATTCAATGAACTTGGGTCCAGGGGGAGGCAGGTTAGGATCCTTGTTACGAGCAGGCGAAGGCGAGCGACGTCTACCACCACGGCCGCCAGGAGGGCTACGCTGGCGATACTCATTACCACGACGGCCACGTGCATCACGCGGGTCTCCACGACGACCAGGCGATTCACCATATTCTCCATAAACAGGGCTGTCACGACGGCGAGGGGGCGAGGCAGTACGACGTCTATCCCAGCCTGGAGAGCGAGAGCGGCGACGATATCCAGTGGGCGGCGAGCGAGGGTATTCACGGCCACGATCATCCTTATTTTGGGCGTCCGACTGACCCCATCCACCAACGTTCTGTCCTTGCATCGGGTTGAATCCAGCCATCGGTCCTCCAGGCATTGCAGGCATTCCAGGCATTGCAGGCATACCCGGCATACCCGGCATACCGCCCATACCACCATTGTTGGTCATACTGAAGAGCTGCAAGGCAGTTCCCCACTGGTCTTGAGGGATACCCTGGGCTGCGAGCATCTGAAGAAGCTGGAGCTGCTGTGCCATGGCGTTCGAGTCGGGTGCGGCAGGCTGCGCAGCCTGAGGAAGCATCGCGGTCAACGGGTTCGCGGCGGGCATCGAGATCGGAGTTCCACTTTGACTCTGCGGCTGAAGGGCAGGGTTTGGAGCCATGCCGGGCATACCTGCGAAGGGAGGCGCGACAGGTGCACCGGTACCAAGTGCATTCATGGCAGCGGCCATGTGCGAGCTCGGGTCATTGGCAGGAGTCACAGAGGCCGAGTTGAAAGCACCCATAGGGTTGGCCGGCGCAAGAGACGAAGGAGCAGCAGGCGCGGTAGTGTTCTGCTTGGCCATGTCGGCCAAAGCCTTCAGAATGCTCGAGGTATCAGGTGCTGCCGACTGTTGCGGGATTCCGATCGGGTTGGCGTTCGGTGCAGGGGATCCTTCGGGAGTGTTCGATTCGACGTCTAGTTAATTATAAGTATCATCGACATACATTGCCATCTTTGAGGACTTACTTTGAGCAGCGCTCAGCTTCTCCTTGAATGAACTGAGCATCGGGCCTGGGAAAGTCGCACCACGTTCCCAGATGTCAACCAGCTTCTTGATCTTGTCCTAAATCGTAAGAGGATATAGGTGAGTTACATGTTCGAAACGGTCTGGTCAAAGGCGACATGATCTTCGGATGGAAGTACATCGAGGCAAGGATACAATGTGCAAGGCTTGGCCAGCGCCAAGACTGTGAGGCTGGGGCATGAGGTTTATCATGATACAGGTATGTCCTATTACGTACCTTTTGGTCCTGGGGAGCATTATTGATGATGTCTGTCATCAGGATGGGCAAAAGATCAGTGACACGCTTGACACCGGCGGCGAAAGTTCCATCAGGGGCATCGCCGCCAGGCACTTGGCCGGCTTTGCGAGCGGCCTCTACCCATTGCCGAGTTACTGAGTCTACCACATAGAGCACGCCCAGCTTGTGGGAGCCCGGGGCCTTCTTGAAGTGAGTGTAAATTTTCTGAATGAGAACTGATTCGTTCTGTGGGCAGGGTTAGCATATCATGGATCACAGCGGGACCAATGAGATGAATCAATCGACCAAAGGGGACAAGCGTACCTGCACGTTGGCATTGCACAAGTTTGTGATGCCGCCAATCTTTGAACCGGATACGCCAGGCGGCTTAAGAGCCAGCATGGATTGGAGGAGATTCTCCAGTTCAGCTACTGCGGAAGACATGGCGGAAAATACTACCGTGAAGTCCACGTGTGAGGGGAGTCGCAAAAGAAAGAATGAAAGAGTTCCCAGTCAAGGCTTTATGCAGATGGGAGGAAGCAATCGAGAGGTCCCGGCTACTGCGCTTTGTGACGCGACGGACAATCTCTCGGTATGAAAAGAAGATATGTTTAATCGAGTCCCTGGCGGTTTCTTCACTACAGACTCCACGAGCGCATTCACTGTCGACCAGAGAATAGCCGCCTACAGCTGGAATACAGCCTAGCGATATTGTGTCCAGGAAGGGCTGCCTGGCGCCGAGTACGAAAGTACGGGGAGTACGGGAGATGTACAGCCTAGAGCGTCTTTTGCAGTGAGATCCCAGAGAAAAACCAGATCAGGGTTTACGGAGTCCAAGAGGATCCAGTGAAGTCCAGCACAGTCAGCGGGTGGACTGAAGTTGAGAAACTGATGAAATCGAAAAGAAAAAGGATGCTGAGATGGGGGGGGATGAAGATGAGGATTCATGGAAGGATCATCAAAGGGGACAAGCAGACTCTGCGACTGGCGCTAGTCCTATCATGGATTAATCACGTGCTGATTACGATTTGCACCTTTGGTGGTTGTCGGTAACCGGAGGCTTTTGATCTTATATCTGTCCAGCTAAAAGAGTGGCCGAGGTGACTTGCTAACAATCGCAGGGCTCGTGTCAATAAACATTGAGTTTTCAAGTATTGACTGAATGAGGTTCCGCATTTGTTTATAAATTCCTTTTTTTTGGTTTCATATTTGGAGGTCATATATATGGTTCAGAGGAATGATTATGGGCTCCCTGTTGAAGTAATGATTAAAGCCTACTAAACAATGGAAATTGAAGACCTCTTGATTCCAATGAAAGGTCGATCCAACCATAATAATAAAGCACAGCATCTTACTCCGTGCAACATAGTTAACTAACTAGTTACTCCATACATTATTATTAATGCAGCTGATTTACAGCTGAGCCGAGGGACCCGTCGGGCATATCCCTTTTTGCCAATACATTTCTGCCCCTGGCTCCCGCCCTATAGCTCCCGACCTCGGTGAACCATTTCAGAAAGGCCATTGTACAGGTATATGTTTTTTTGTACAACGATAGCCCTAGATTTGCGATATACAATTGTCTACTCGAGGTCATGGCATCAAATAAATTATGGTATCCACGTGTACGGAGTACCTAGGTATGTAGTATAATATCCATCTGATAAGGCCCTACCGAGGGTTTCCATATCGGACGGATGGCGGCACGGAAGAAAATGGCGACTTTTCGACGTCATTACCGCCGCTCAGTGTATTTGCAGTACCGCGAAATTTAGAAACATTAGAACCGGGGCAAAATGGGGGAGGATTTGATTACGTATGTTGAAAATGATTAAATAATAAATTGATACATATCTATTGTTAGTTAACTAGTTAACTATGAGATCTTATATAAATAAATCTCTTAGAGAACTACAATACCTAGGTAGATATGTAGCATTACTATAGTATATGTTGTAGTTGAAAAGAACACATATCCCAAATCACCTTTCCGTATTTCGCAATCCGCTACGTAGTGAACATCACAGATCTGCCGGCAGCCCGAGCCCGTGCTCTTCCGTACCGTTGGGGGAAAAATTACAGTAGAGACGACCTCGGGGGGAGCTGTCTATAGCTGACTGAGCTTCCACGGCGTCCCGAGAGTGGCCCAGTTACCGTACCGACCGTACCGGCTGTAATACGGCCAAATGGGAAAAAAACCGAGAAAATTCCAGGCGCAAAAGAGCTCCTCCCCGAATTCTTTCCTTTCTTTCTTCTTCTCCCCCAGGCTTTGTGACCACTTCTCCATTTCCTCCATATTACCCAACCCATATATCCTGTCTGAGTCGACATGGCTTCTTCTCTCAGAATCGGTACTACCGCTCTCCGGTCTTCCATCGCGAAGCCGGTGCAGACCGCTGCCTTCAATGGCGTGCGCTGCTACTCTTCCGCTAAGACCAAGGTATGATACTCTTCAAATTCAACTAAACTTCAATGGAATGCTAACTTGGTTTGATTGTCTAGTCCCTGAAGGACACCTTCGCCGACAACCTGCCCGCCGAGATCGAGAAGGTCAAGAAGCTCCGCAAGTATGTGACGCGCCCTTTGATTGAAAATCAAACAGCTAATCATGGTATTCAATTGTTTCAGGGAGCACGGCAACAAGGTCATTGGTGAGGTTACCCTCGACCAGGCTTACGGTGGTGCCCGTGGTATCAAGTCCCTCGTTTGGGAGGTAAGTTGAGAAATTTCACAGCCCCTGGCAAATAATGACGCTAACCATGTTTTTTTTTATTAGGGTTCCGTCCTCGACTCTGAGGAGGGTATCCGTTTCCGTGGCTACACTGTAGGTTCCGATCGACCCGGATATTGTTTCCTGCTTGCTCACTGTTACTTCTAGATCCCCGAGTGCCAAAAGCTCCTGCCCAAGGCCCCCGGTGGTGAGGAGCCCCTTCCTGAGGGTCTCTTCTGGCTTCTGTTGACTGGCGAGATCCCCTCCGAGCAGCAGGTCCGTAACCTGTCTGCCGAGTGGGCTGCCCGCTCCGATGTTCCCAAGTTCGTTGAGGAGCTCATCGACCGTTGCCCCAACACCCTCCACCCCATGGCCCAGTTCTCTCTGGCCGTGACCGCTCTCGAGCACGAGTCTGCCTTCGCCAAGGCCTACGCCAAGGGTGTCAACAAGAAGGAGTACTGGACCTACACCTTCGAGGACTCCATGGACCTCATCGCCAAGCTGCCCACCATTGCTTCCCGCATCTACCGCAACGTCTTCAAAGATGGCAAGGTCGCCCCTGTCCAGAAGGACAAGGATTACTCCTTCAACTTGGCCAACCAGCTTGGCTTCGGCGGCAACAAGGACTTCGTTGAGCTGATGCGTCTGTACCTGACCATCCACTCCGACCACGAGGGTGGTAACGTCAGCGCCCACACCACCCACTTGGTTGGCAGTGCCCTGAGCTCCCCCATGCTCTCTCTGTCCGCTGGTCTCCAGGGTCTTGCCGGTCCCCTTCACGGTCTCGCTAACCAGGAGGTCCTGAACTGGATCACCAAGATGAAGGAGTCCGTCGGCAGCGACATCAGTGACCAGTCCATCAAGGACTACCTCTGGTCCACCCTTAACAGCGGCCAGGTCGTCCCCGGTTACGGCCACGCTGTTCTGCGCAAGACTGACCCCCGTTACGTCTCCCAGCGCGAGTTTGCTCTCCGCAAGCTGCCCGATGACCCTCTGTTCAAGCTGGTCAGCCAGGTCTACAAGATCGCCCCCGGCGTTCTGACCGAGCACGGAAAGACCAAGAACCCCTACCCCAACGTCGATGCCCACTCTGGAGTCCTCCTCCAGTACTACGGTTTGACCGAGGCTAACTACTACACCGTCCTGTTCGGTGTGTCCCGTGCCATTGGTGTCCTTCCCCAGCTGATCATCGACCGTGCTCTCGGTATGCCCATTGAGCGCCCGAAGTCTTTCAGCACTGAGGCCTACGCCAAGTTGGTCGGTGCTAAGCTTTAAGCGCATGAAATTTTCCCATCTCTTTTTTTTAATATCATCCTTGGGGCCCGTTGAAAACCCGGGTTAGACATTTTGTATTATCTCCTTTGTTTGACCGAGAGAGTCTTTGGTTATTTTCATGCTGTATGATAGGGACTTGATCGGTTCGAGCGGGCCTTGTAACAGAACTTCCATGTCAAATCATTTATGATTTCCATTTTATTTTTTTAACAGTACTTTTTGTATGCAGAAAACACGGCTACATATTCCATTGCCTATGTAGATATGTAGATCCAGATAGATATAGATTTTGGTGTAAAAGCCCCAAGCTAAACGCGGGACACAAGGTACAGCGTAGGTTATCGACACGGTCTGACGACTACCGGTGTTGAATCGATCACATGCGGATATTGTTGGGCTCAACGTCTCCACATGTCAACAGAGAGAATTGTAGATAGAATACAATTGTAATCACTGTCTATGTATATGGTAAGGAGTAACCAAATATATTACAATAAAAAAGATAAAAACAAAAAATAAAAACAAAAAATAAAAACAAATATAGTACGTAGTTTGGTGAACTGCTCCGAATTACGCTGGTGGATTCCTTCCGGTATGGGAGGTACCGAGTACCCAATGGTATGAGTGGAAACTCTGGAGATCGGATGTACCAGGTACGAAGAGGTCCCAGCTTACTGTCCCCAAAGCTTTGATTTCCCTGTCCCTATAAGACAATCTACCTTCCTCACTCTTCTTCCTCTTCCATCCACACTTCCCACTTGCAAATTTCATCCTCTTTCGACTTTTTTAGTCCTCCCCCTTCTTCAAACGCACGAAGCCCCCTATATCCCTTGGTCAGGGCCCCTTTCAGCGCATCCATCATCCCAGAATGTCTACAACTACGTCCGCGGCCTCGGCCCCTAAGCTCGAGAAGAAGCCCGTCAAGTTCAGCAACCTGTTGCTGGGCGCAGGATTGAACTTGTTTGAGGTTACATCACTGGGACAGGTATGACATACTTCCAATCATATTTAGGAAAAGGCAAACTAACCATCCCCCAGCCGCTGGAGGTGATCAAGACAACCATGGCCGCAAACCGGGGCGATAGCTTCGCGGGCGCTATGGGTCGGATTTGGGGCCGTGGCGGCATTTTCGGTTGTAAGTGTCCATTCAATACCCGCTTCCAATTTCCCCCGACCTGCCCTAACTAGCGCGTGGGGGGCGCGTCGGACCCGCCAAATATGAGGAACCCAAAACTAATTGCGAGATCGGATGTTTAGACTACCAGGGACTCATTCCGTGGGCCTGGATTGAGGCATCCACCAAGGGTGCGGTTCTCCTCTTCGTCGCCTCCGAGGCCGAATACTACGCCCGCTCCTTCGGTGCCAGTGACTTTGTCTCCGGTATCAGCGGTGGTATGGCTGGCGGTGTCGCTCAAGCCTACGCTACCATGGGCTTCTGCACCTGCATGAAGACGGTCGAGATTACCAAGCACAAGATGGCCGCCACCGGTGTGAAGCCCCCTGGCACCTTCGCGACCTTCATGGATATCTACCGCAAGGAGGGTATCCGCGGTATCAACCGTGGTGTCAACGCCGTCGCCATTCGCCAGACTACCAACTGGGGTTCCCGCTTCGGTCTGTCCCGTCTCGCTGAGTCGGCTATCCGCAAGGTTGCCAACAAGGAGGAAGGCGCTAAGCTGTCCGCCGCGGAAAAGATCTTGGCTTCCAGTCTCGGTGGCGGTCTGTCCGCCTGGAACCAGCCCATTGAGGTTATCCGTGTTGAGATGCAGAGCAAGACCCCTGACCCTAACCGCCCCAAGAACTTGACCGTCGGCAAGACTCTCAAGTACATCTACGACAGCAACGGCATCCGTGGCCTCTACCGTGGTGTGGCTCCTCGTGTCGGTCTGGGCATCTGGCAGACCGTCTGCATGGTTGCTCTTGGTGACATGTAAGTGTTCCACTTCCCCCATTCCTCACACTTTTCCCGTTCTATGAAACCTCGGGCTAACCAGATCTCCTTTTCATCGAACAGGGCCAAAGAAGCAGTCGAAAAACTGACCGGCGACAGTGTCACCGCGAAGCACTAGAGAAGGTTTGAGATACCCTTCTGCCGTGCAGTGGTTTTCGGAATGGAAGTTTTTTTTTTGGTTTTTAGTCTAGATACATTTACTCATATAACTTCATAATTCGTCTGGTCCTGTGGACAGACCCGATACCCATTGAATACATTTACGGCTTTCCTCATCTTTTACCTGTGTCTTCTTCACTTTTGAACTGTATCAATCTCATTATCTCTCTGTCCTTTGATTCCCAATTCGAACACGGAACTACAATTCCGATTTACACCAACGTACAACGTGCATGGACAATACTCCACCCTCCGTAACCAATCCAGGAACACCTTCTAAACATTTAATTCTCCGCATTTAATTCTCCAGACCTTTAATTTCGGCCACCGAACCCCGGGTTTAGTGGGCTCAAACCCCCAGACAAAAACATCATCCGATGTTCGGTGCGCGAATCGGCCATTTCAGCTCTTCAGCCCGACAACCGATACTATCCAAATAATAAACGGAGAGAATCCGATGCCTATCATGACTTCCCTTGGATCCCAGAGTTTACGCTAGATAATTCAACCATGCCACTCTTGCCCATCTACTCGGTGTAGCGGGCCAATGCGGGCGTTGACCTCGGCTTATGGAAATCAGGAACATGCATTCATATGGGATTCCGTCTATCCGTCGGCTACTGCGTGTACAATCCAGATTGCGGTGGGGTTTCTCTCATATGTTTGCATTTTTCGGGATGATTCTGGGTGTCGGCCGAGATTACACATGCACATATTTCCGAAAAAGTACGGGGAATTGGAGATCCTGGTTACTTGGTGCATTCCATGTTGCTCGCTATTTCTGCTTCCGTTCATCTAGCCATATTCTCATCGACACTTCATCTTCACTGGTAAGATGGCCGAGTTGGTCTAAGGCGCCAGGTTAAGGTATACCTTGACTCTACAACTAGCAATAGTTTCCTGGTCTCGCAAGAGGCGTGGGTTCGAATCCCACTCTTATCATGTTCTTTTTGTTTTTGCTCATACATCACTTGCTTTTTGGCGTAGTTGGTGACGTTTTTGTAGTCGGGTGTGGTGGGTGTGGTGGGTGTGGTGGGTTGGTTCGGCAAGAAAAAATTCTTCCATTTTTGTGCGTTCCATGTATACGCCGGCAAGGCCTTCATTTTAACTTACAAGTTTATACGTAGCTAGTATAGATATAACATGAAGATCCTCTTATATTCTGATTGAGATCTATTAATTTAGCCATGGAACCTCAAAAATTGCATTTAAAACTTTGAAGTCCTAGTATATTTTATTAACTCTAGCATGTGTCAGATCTGGTAGAAAAGCACGCGATTTAGAGCCTGATATATAGAGGTGGGCGATAGTCAAAGACCGCTTCCCATACTACTAGTTGCTGTTAAAGCAAGACCTATAGAGCATATTCTTCCTTGAAGGTTCTTAGTATAGTACTTCTTAACTTTCCATTCAAAGTCCACGGGTCTATATATAGGTATGCTAATTTTTATATGAAAGCATATTGAAATTGCAATGAATGCTCATCTGTGAGATGTGCCATCGTCCGTCCTATATATCTTGGTGGTGAGCGACGAGTGGTGAATGTGATAGCCTCCCAAGTCTGACTAGTATCATGGTCCAAAAACAGACTGGTTTTTGATCCTATAACTCACTGAACAAGCCAGAGTACAGTCCCAAGAATGTATGCGATATATGACTATACTGGTAGTATATGTATAAAAATCGATTTGTTGATACCCATTTAGGGTTGGGGATATAGCTTACGTCGAAGAGTGTGAGATATATAGTAGCGCAGAACTGACGACAGGAGTCCCCTTGTAGTTTATCATTGAATTACCTGGTTATGGAAAAGAGTAGGGACTCTTGGGTAAAGCACGAACTTTATACTACATATTTATTCACCAGAGGCATCTTACAGGAAGGTAAATTGACACGGTCAGATTCTGATATCTATAACGTCATGGTGGTATTTCCTCTAAGGCTGATCTCAGTTAGATGGGGCTTAAGATCAGATCAGTACTCTATATTGTGGTATTATATCTTCTTATTGGCACCATGGCCGAGGATGAGGCGAAAAGCAAAAGGGGTTATTCGTCTGTCTTATAGTATCTACCTACATATATATACCAAGTAGGTTATCTCTCAAGGAAACAATCGAAATCCTACGAGGTACATGTGTAAAATAGCGCCTAATTTTGAAGATTATAGGATCTAACCAGATTTGTTAAACTCAACATCTGCAAAACGCACAACTTTAAAAATTTCCATTCAACCGCCCACCTCCACACCACACCAAAAATAACCCAATTGAACTAACCAAAGCCTTATATCGAGATGATATATGAGCAAAAACAAAAAGAACATGATAAGAGTGGGATTCGAACCCACGCCTCTTGCGAGACCAGGAAACTATTGCTAGTTGTGGAGTTAAGGTATACCTTAACCTGGCGCCTTAGACCAACTCGGCCATCTTACCAGTGAAGATGAAGTGTCGATGAGAATATGGCTAGATGAAAGAATGCTTAACAGGAGTCAAGTTCAATGATATGGGATGAAGACACTGTGCAATTGGTAAAATCCTTTCGTTCTAGACCTCTTCAGCTTTCATTCCCCCACCACCCAAAATAGGCGCAATTAGGGCATGAGGAATATCTGTGGCAAACGTTAGTAATGGCTTCCAATACTCATTGCATAATTGAAAGCTTGATAAAACAGTCTATAGGAGCAGCCACAGACCCCGAAACCCCCGGAGACATTTTTCGCCTAACTTGTAAGCCTATTACAAATACCGGACAGGGCTGGATGATCTGCATTTCATCATCCAACGATCGGTACCTATGCACATATGTAGCCGGTATCTACCGGACCTTAGGCCGCGGCTGTGGCTTGCCCGATTGAGGTGCCTCTGCTTTATGAGGGCTCCTGGGGTCCTGCTCACTGAGTATTTCATAACATAGGGTGATTACTGTCGAATCAGCATAATATTTGATGCGCATGTTCAAGCCGTTACGTCCTTATCGACGACCTATAACCCATCAAATGCGATTGTGGCCGGAAATACTACGAAGCCGCTATTGCTTCTTGTATATCGACATTATTTCAACTGCCCAGACAGCCATGTAGTCATATAGGGCTCGAAGATTCCCGAACTTAAACTGGGTTCTTGATTGGAGATCCTTGACACTTGGAAGATACGTGTGGTGGTGGCTGGGGCAAGCCTTGGCATGGAGTTAAGCAGGGTTTGTCGGAGATGCTAATATAGCGGAGATGCTTGGCAAAGGGCCTCAAGAATGGTGCTCTCAATCGGATTACAAAGAATTGTTCAATTCACATTAACATGTAAATTATCCAGAATTGGATTTTACATGTCGAAAAATAATCATCTGGCCAGATAACTCTGTTTTATGCCAAGATAAAAAACCAAGTTCGAACTAATCGGCACTTTGTAAACACCCCCGCCCATATCCAAATGGGGGTCTTGGGATTTTTTTTTCTAGAACCCGAAGATATTCGATCGTGGCTGAGGAAGGCAGCAGGATTTCTCAAGATTTCTCAGGACTCTTTTGATGCAGGTGGCTGACAGGCCAAGGTCTCCACTGTACTCCCTCATACCATAGGTGTTAGATCCTGATTCTTACAACATATGGTTCTTATTCTAGCCACGCGTTCAACTCTCACTTGGCAGCCTATTGTGCTTATGCCTAAAATCCTTTGTTCTATTGATACTCATTAGTTATGGATCTCTGCTTACATCTCAGCCATGGCAGAGAGAGACCATATATAATTTGACGCCTCGCGGTGGGGCTGAAGATTTATGGATGTGGTTGTTAAATCTATATATTGCTACACGTTACTACTTACAGGGAAGTCAATCCTTTTTTGGCGGGGCCATCAAGTCCATAGCATAATATCTGAGATGATGATCTTATCATTTACGATTCTAACACTGCTTGCATTGATTGTGCCAATATCGGCTGTTGAATGTAAGTATACGATGTCCATGGGTGTCTCAACTGTCTCGGTCAAGCAGAAACCTAACTCTATTCACTTACAGTTGATCTGGTGTCATTCCGTCTTATCGATCCAGTGCTCTCTCCTGTAATCGATACAAAGAAATTCAGCATAACAGCGAGGATTGAGACGTACAACCAAACCATCAGTTTTGTTTTAGAAAACAACGATGATCTCATATCACAGGACGTGCAGATCCGGTATCCCGGTATCTATAGGCAGGCCAACGAGGCAGGTGCTCTGCCGAACGCTCAAGTTCGGTTTACAAGAGGATCAGTCTGGATGCAGGACACTCTGAGAGGGAGCCGGGAGAATGTCGGATGGGCAAGGCTTGCCGTGACTCGGCATGAAGAGAACTTGCTCTTCGATGGGGCTTTTACAATTATGGGTTCGCAGTATGCCCTCGAATTTGAGACCCTTGATGATGGGTCGACTGCTATGAAAGCCCACGAGCACGAATCGGCATTCACAACTGGCAGCCGATCATCACTCCCTTCGCTCTGCGCAACTGTACCCGAAACACACTTGCATAAAAGACAGAGCTGGAATGGTCGGAATAACGAGGATTTCACTTCAACGATCGGCAGTACGAGCGGTTGTCCGAACACGAGAGAGATTGCAAATATTGGCATCATGACGGACTGCACTTACACTGCAAGCTTCAATTCCTCCGACTCTGCCCAGCGATACATCCTAAATATGGTCAACACTGCATCTGTTGTATTTGAGAATAGTTTTAATATCTCTCTTGCGGTACAGAATTTGACAATAAGTGACGCTGAATGCCCCAGCAGTACCTCAGATACGACTGCATGGAATGTCCCTTGCTCCCAGGGAGATCTTAACGCGCGCCTTCAGACCTTTTCAAGGTGGCGAAGCTCCGTGAACGATGAAAATGCATACTGGACCTTGTTGACTGGGTGTTCAGTTTCTGCAGGGGAGATTGGGGTGTCCTGGATTGGAGCACTGTGTAACACAGGCTCTGGTTCTAGTAATGGAGGAGCTGGTGCCAATGTTGTTGCTCGAACACCAAATGAGTGGCAGGTCTTTGCGTAAGTTGTTGTCATACCAGCCGATCACCCGATGGTGATATTTCTTTAGCTGACGAAGAAATAGTCACGAGTCGGCCCATACATTCGGGGCAGTCCATGACTGTACTTCAAGTACATGCGGAAGTGACTCGACACAATGCTGTTCGCTCTCATCGAATACTTGCGATGCTGGCGGGCAGTACCTCATGAACCCTGTATCTGGATCAGGTATGACGCGCTTCTCGCCCTGCACGATTGGAAATGTCTGTTCAAGACTCGGCTCTGGGCGGGTTGACGGGCGCTGCTTGGTTGACTCTCGGACTGGCAATACCACTAATAACGGACAATGCGGCAATGGTATTGTTGAAACCGGCGAGGCATGCGATTGCGGAAATGGTGCATGTAACGAACAAGAGACTCGGTGCTGCGACTCTTTGACATGCCAGTTGCGAACAGGAGATGGATGTGGTCAGACAGATGATGGCAATACTGGAAACACCGACAACACTGGAAACACTGGAAACACTGGACAAGGCAATCGGGGAAATGGCCAGCCAAGTGATGATGTCTCATCCTGGGTTCAGGATCATCTTTCGTTGGTTATTGGACTTGCTAGTGGTATTGGCGGAGCTTTGTTACTGCTCATATTTGGATGTTTGATTTGTTCCTGTAGGCGCCGCAGAGAACCGGTCAATGTCAAGCCCGTTGCAATGCCCCCACCTCCATATCAACCACCGCCTCAATATCAATAAGAAAAAAATATATTTCTGTTTCACTGGAACATCTTCTTAGCTGAGATTTCCCCCGCCTCCACTTGCAGTGCTATTGGGGGATTGGCTATAGCTGCAATGATTCTTTTCTGTTCATTGAGGATCAGACGAAGACAAGCAAACTATTCCTCAGGAATCTGTTGGGAAATATACACTAGGTAATAATCAAAATATCTATGTATATCCAGATGGGTCAGAATGCACACATCCAATTTGAAAACATGGGAGAGAGCTATCTAACTATCTATAGGCATTCAGCGACTCCTGATCATCGAACTATCCTCAACTTCCATTCCACTCCGTTACGTATCTGTCCACAAAACCTCCAATCCTAGCGGAAACGAATAACAATTTTGTGCTCCAAGTGGTCACTGTAGTGCCGGTAGTATTCCGGGGCCTGCTAAATATCAATGATAGAGCTAACCACCAAGCCCGGGAAAGCTCGATCATTCGCAACAAGATCAACAAGCAAATGTGCATGCTCCAGCGGAAGTACAATTTCACTACCAACAATGACAGTCTTCCTCCAAAACTCGAAGATAGAAATGGGAACTTCGGCAGGTACAGTAGCGGCGTTAGCAGCACCTGGGTATTATTCTGACCACCAGTATAAACACCTGCGATGGCAATACCTCCTTGCTGTGCAACAGCCGAGAGAAGGTTACGGGGTACCAATCCATCGGCGCGTTGACCGGTAGCATTCACAGACTCAAATCCGACGCAGTCCAAGGCTCTTGTCACACCGTTTGGCTCTTGGGCTAGGATTTGCTGCACGGGATCGGAGGCATTGAACTGGATGGGAACTGCTCCAATTGACTCGGCTAATGCGAGACGGTCTGGCACTTGATCGACCGAGTAGATGCGTGAAGAACCACGAAGCAGGGCGGAGTATGAGAATAGATACATCTTATCCGGATAATCCTGGAGATTGCTAGATGTTGAGAGGTTGTAGATTTGTAACGAAGATAAGCTTGGCGCTCTCGAGTTCCTGCCTCTTCAATGCAACTAATCATTCTCTTTCCATACACCTAATCCCTTCGCTCTTACTTTGTTATGAAATACGAAGCCTCGCTATTATGGCCACACTCCTAGGTGATATTTCCCGGCTCTTGAGAGTTTCCAACACTTGGGGTGCTTGTCTTTTATTATTTTTCTTCTCAAAGCTTATACCTAGAAGGGGGGGTCTCTTTTGCTTTTCCGCGTAAAAAGAACATCTAAAAAGACATCACGAGACTGTATAAGTGGGCAACTACTGTTAGGTCAATATTTAAAGAAATATATCGATCTATAACCCCGAAACATCCCGCAGTTGGCGTACATTACATTCTACAGCAAGCCCTCGAGGCTGTATTGGATTCAGTCTTTTTATCCCTAGCTAAACCTCATGGGGTGCTGGCAATACTAGCAAGGTTGGAACAGAAAGGCAAGCAAGTGGTCTCAACCCCTCGGTATTATGTGATGTTCGCAATAAAGAGGGTACCTAGATAGTATCAATGTGTATACGAGGGGGAGCAGTGCTCCTGTGGCATTGCTTCGAAGATTCAAATATCAACGCCATCCATGCAGTGTCCGCACCAACCACACCCTTTATCGCAGAGGCCCCAGTCCAGGTCTTCTTCAGTCATCGTCATCCACTGCGCCGTGTTTGGTTCAAGCTTGAACTGGGATTTATTCCTTTTTGGCTTTGGTTGTGAACCTCGTCCCCTGTTTGAACTTGGCGTTGTGTTTGTTTTTCTGGCTGGAGAGGATGTGTGGATTGTTTTTTCAGACTCTTGGACAAATTGTATCAAATTCCCCCATTGCCTGATTGCATTTCCGGATGGTTGCGCCGACGAGGTTTTCGTTGGAGGGTGGCCTGTGGAGCCTTGAAATGGGACAACCTATAATTTATATATATTTAGTTGGGGTTAAACTGGTACACTGACCCTGACCATAACCCCGATTCTCCTGGAAACAGCAAGAAAAGGAGCGTGTAGGATGGGAAATACATACCAGGCAGTCAGCATTATCACAGTTGTTCGTGAGACCCGTTCTATCAGACTCGCTCGCTAGGTGAATATATTGTAACGGCTTTGGATTTTTCTGACTCGATGGGTGGGATTTAGCAGGAGCAAGATTGCCTCTATCTTTAGGAACTGCTCGGGGGTTAGGACGTGCTCGGTGAACATCATTGAAGTGAGCATCTAAGGCTTGGCTGTCGACAAACAATCTAGCACAAGAGGAGCATGGGATAACCCGTGGGCGCTGTGGTGGCATCTTTATGTCGATTCTTGTCGTACCCATGGACTTAGAGGTTGGATTCGGTTTTCGGAAGCGCGGGGTTGGGCTGGGATGAGGATAACTACCGCGATCATGGGACTACGTACATATGTACGTACATATGTACCTTATATACAACAATGGAGCCACCAGAAAACTATGCAGCAGAAACGTGACCGTCCTGGTGAACCGTCTCTAGGAATGATTTGTATAGTGTTTAAAGGCTTTGTTTTTAGACTGGAAAACCACCCAGAAACAATTAATGTATGAATGATTTACATGATACTGACCCCTATGGGACTGCGTACTCAGGTAAAGTACACGAGAAGCCTGTGTCTCCTTTTACCATGGGAGATTGTCGGATTGATTGCCTATAGTTCGTTTGGCCCAAACCCTCCAACCCCTTCGAGAAGACTGCCAGAGTGCTCTGACATCCTTGTCGTGGCTGACATACCCCCAGTACCACCCATCCTCCGTTCGGAATAAAGATCGTCTGAATCCACTTCTACCTCCGCTACTGCCTCCGGCGCAGTACTGCGCTGCCACTACAGCAGGTTTTAGATGCCATCGCGCCAGATTTCTGCCAGACAGGAAATTAAAAGGTTATATATAGAACAATCTCTGTCTTCGTATATACATACCTAAGAGCATCTAAAAAGAGCATCCAAAGGGGCATCCAAAGGGGCATAATAAGGCCGTATAAGCGGCCGACTATTCTTGTTAATAATAAATTAATAATCTATACCTAAGCCAAGGAATCATATAAATATAGGTAAAAGCAAAGCGGTAAAATAGGTTAAACCGGTGATTTCTGCAACCTGTGCAGCCGTAGTTTACAGAGTGACCGAGAGTTATGGGTGGGATACGGCAGGTTTTAGACGATATAATTTGTTTACCCGAATGAGTCCGATGGAACAAGGACAAATTTGAATTTGTAAGTAAATAGTAACTTAAGCATTAACACGAAGCAGATAATAAAAGCTATTTGCTTCTGCAATTGCCTGGCAATGGAAAGGACTAACATCGTATCTAGAGTTCGATGAGCTGTCAATGCCGAAGCCTAAGCTTTTTCAGTGTTTCTTTACTTTTTCTTCATTTTTCTTCACTTTCTCTTTACTTCTATAGTCTTTCACTTTCATCGTTACTTGAATAGAGCGGGAAATTCACTAGTCCAGGTTACCGTTGTGCCATAGTGAAACCAATTGAGCCACTGTATCTATGCAACCTTTCAATTTCAATAAATCACTGTCAACCGCCCGTACTGGTAACACGTTATGTAGCCCTAATCTGTACTAGGAGATGTTCTGCTATATATGTATGTAGCTCACTATGGTTCATCTTTGACAATGGATAAGCTTACGTTTTGCTTAGTTCCCGTAGCATGGTAGCACGCTCTCTCCTTTTATGAAGGGAAAAGAAAAGGCAGTATTCCCATAGTGCATTCCGATGTGTGTTTCTCGCCTCTTCTGATATGTTCGTCATGATATGTACGTAGTTGCAGAAGCCTAATGTATGCCCGCCGTCAATTTAATATACCCGTCATCCTGACGACTGCTCACATGATGTTAGGTTCCTTTTTTGCGCGGCGATTTGAGTTTTAGCCGATATTCCTGGAAGTGACAAATAGAACTCAACAGATAATCTTTTCGATTCCATATCAACCTCGAATTCGAGGGCCCTTTAGCAGACCCAACATCCCAGCATCCTTGAGGGAAACGATATCTGAAGGATGAGGAGCTACTACATGTGGGGGGACAAACCCGATGAAGAGCTTGATCTAGAAAGCTCTGGAGATATATGTCTTCTCCAAAGATACCGATACGCTACCTTCACTGACGAAGAAAATCCACCACTGTGCCCCACCGACTTAAGGGAGCTATTACAGACAGAAGTTGCACTTCGGGGGAATACTCAACGCGAGATAGCCATGAAGGAGAAAATAGATAAACGTTCTAAGGAAGACACCAACGTGACTGTTGTTCAGGACTTACAGGAGGAATTATCGACACTTTCGACGGAGTATTGGACCTTAGAACGACGTTGGTGGGAGATTAGGTCTTCATATAGTGACGGCCCGCTGACCAGAGGTATCGATTTCTGGCGTTCACAGCCAAAATGGTATATACATCGAGTACTTGTGGAAGATTGCGTTGGGAGAGGAGGCTGTTGCAGCAGAGACTGTAGATGCTGTTCTCATCGCCAGTCAGAACGGAGATTTGCAGTTGGTCATTGCACCGTGGAGTGTTCATGTTGCGAGAGAGCCCGGGGGTTTGCACTCAGCCCTAAGCAGAAATTCAAAATCCGGGAGGCCTTCAAGCTTGATTACAACTGTCCACGGGCATGGTATTACAATCAAATAAAGACCGCTTCTCTGCTAGGCTTGATTGCCGGTAGTTACGAGAACCCTTTGGACCTCATCGTTGACTTGCCGCCAAGATATACAACTCCCTCCGAGGAATCGCGAGGGAGCAACTGGAAGAACTATTTGCGGGGATCTTCCCGCTAACGTTCCCTAAGAATAAGAGCCGGGCAACTGTCTTAGAAAGCCATACTTGCTGCTACTGTTCCCAGTTTTGTGTCGCTGTTATAAATTGTTATCTTACTATCTATGTGTACCTCTGAGTGAATTGCACTCGTGTGACTATCTAAATCGACATTCAGGTAAAAGGACGAGTTATCCACGGCTATAGTGTTACTAAGAAGCAATTAGGAAAGAAGGAAAAAGTGGAACTGGAAGGTTGAAGAGATATATATACCTGTCATCATTGCTCTAGCTAGCTAGCTTTGCTTGCAGTAGACGGGTGGCGAAGACGAACACAAAGCAAGAACCGAAAACTACCTAAGCCAAAGCCAGCCTATATGTATGCATATGTACCGCCATATATATTTATAAATTGGTGAAAGGCTTTCTTGGGCAGATAAGCTGGCTCGTATGCCCCATGGCAGGGTTGACGTTATATAATACATAGGTAGTATACTGCATATCTTCCTGGCAGCAAACACAACCCCTGCGACTTACTTGCACTGGGCAATAGAAAAGGTCCTTGGCTTAATGGCTTTAGAAACAAACGTCGAATCATTTTGTGAATATACTACCGTCTACATGATAGACATATATAACTAACAGACAAAGGTTACAACAACCTTCCTAAAAAGGGTTATACGTGGTGACAAACTTTCCGCTTAGGAAATCTTCAAATTACACCTACAACATAGACAATACTTTAAGTGATCACTACCATACATACATACCCCATTGTTCAACTATTTTTCTTAAAAAAAAGCGTGTACTTATATCGAGATAGAGATAAGATATGAGCAAAAAACAAAAAGAACATGATAAGAGTGGGATTCGAACCCACGCCTCTTGCGAGACCAGGAAACTATTGCTAGTTATGGAGTCAAGGTATACCTTAACCTGGCGCCTTAGACCAACTCGGCCATCTTACCAGTGAAAGATGAAGGGTCGATGAAGATATCGACTACATAAATGGAAATGAATATATTACCCCCAAGGCCTATCACCAAAATGCTGCTTTGAAGAGTCTAATAATCTTAGGTCAGTCGATAATGAAAATCTCTTTACCTTTTCAGTTGTGGCGTCGTGTCTCAGTATTTGCCGTGGACATGACGGTAGAGATATGTAGCTCAATAATTATTCACATTTACTCTACATGTTTTGTTAGGTAGTATACACACATAAATCAAGAAAACACCATAATACACCATATACCGAACATGGCAGATGAATCAATCATGCCCACTGTCGGGGGTGGCGCAGCACATCCATAATCTCTTTCTCGCTGGTCTTATCCTCTGCCAGGTCTTCTTCATCCACAGGCATGTTCTCTGTCCTCGTGCCAGACACAGGGTCCATGTAAGCCCAGCTAGCGGTACGTGGGAGACTCATCAAGATACTTTCAACGCGGGCACTGGGCGTGCGCAAGCCAAAGCTAGTTCCACGATCGTAGATAAGGTTGAACTCTACATAGCGGCCCCGACGAAGCTGCTGCCACTCCTTTTGTTCTGGGGTGTATAGCATGTCTTTGCGTCGCTCAATGATGGGCACATAAGAAGGAAGGAAAGATGCTAGACCGTCTGAAACGAAGGAGAATAGAGTCTCCTGCGGGTTGGAGGAGGAGCCGGCGGAAGTTTGAAGGAAGTTGGCGTCGAGGTCATCGAAGAAGATACCTCCAACGCCGCGGCATTCGCCACGGTGGGGGATGTAGAAGTACTTGTCACACCAGGCCTTGAATTTGGGGTAGTATGTAGCATCGTGGCGATCGCATGTGTCCTTAATGGTCTTGTGGAAGTGCTGAGCATCCTCCGGGAAGAGGTAGGTCGGGGTCAGATCCGTACCACCTCCGAACCACCAGTTCTTGTCCCCATTGATAGGGTCTTTGGGGTCGGACGTTTCGAAGTAGCGGTAGTTGAGGTGCACCGTCGGAGCCATGGGATTGTGTGGGTGTAAGACCAGCGAGAGACCGGCAGCGAAGAAATCTAACGAGTCCACATCTGAGCCGATAAAGGACTTGTGATCGGCACGCATCTTCTCAAGGGCTGGCCGGGGCAATTTGCCGTACACCACAGAGACGTTGACACCCGCCTTCTCAAAGACGTTTCCGTCCTGCAACACACACGAAACGCCACCGCCGCCATTGGGGCGCGACCAGGTGTCGGTCTTGAATTGTTGCCCATCGATTCTGCCTAGTTCTTCGATAATCTTCTGCTGGTGTTGCTTGATAAGCTTTTCCATCCGTAACCGCATTGGCGAGGACTCGGTGATCTTCGATGATTGCTTCAGGGCCTCGTCCACTTCAACTATGGATGGAGCGTCGAGTTCTGTGACTTCTTCTGTCATCTGGAATAAATGAGCAAAATTGATCTCCTTTTGTTCTGAAGCGCTGTGTCATACCATTGAGTATATAATCCCGCCGATGAAAGGCACGCCAAAGGCGAGGCGCAAGTATGGTCTCCAGACAGTGAATGGCTTCGGTTCACGCGGTTCCTGCCCGGTAGAATATCCGCGGAACGAGGGCCCAGCGCGACGACCGGCAATGCGAGTGCTTCGAGCAGACAACTGCCCCAGTGACCTCCGCAGAGGCGTGTATGCTCGAGTGGCCATTTTTGGAATAGGATTGGTTGCACGAATGGCTGCCAGCACAAAGTATCAACAGGTCAATGGCCAGAATCAAGAGAGTTATAACCCAAATCTGTACAAAGAATGATTTGAGGAAGAAGTTGAATTGAGTCAACGATTCAGCAAAACACCACGCAACCTCGGTCTCAAATCGTACGACTCTCTTAGAGATGAGTTTGATCTGTTTGGCTGGATGAGATAAGCACGATAAGCCGGGAAAATAGGCACCAACGGGGCAGTACATGTAAGCCCCGGTATTGGTAAGATTGTTTTTATTTAGATATTATCAAAGGCCTGACAAATGTATTAATGAGGTCTCTTAATCCACTAATATAGTATGTAAATAACATGGGATGTGTTTTGCTATCCACGTGAGTAGAACCCCATCGAGACATCTGATTTCTGCCGCGTGACTATTGACTCACCGCCCATAGATCCCGTGATGGTATTACCGTAACGTCAGCGGGGGAGTCGCCTTGTCATCCTCTATCACCCCTCTTCATCTCTCTCTCTCTCTCTTTCTACTTTCTGCAAGATACTTCACATCCAGAGCTTCCCATCAAGAAATCCACTACTGCTACCAACTTCGCACCAGAGCTTCCTGGTGTTTTGATCTTACTCTCCACCCGACCCGCTCTCACTTATCGACCCTTATCAGTCACGATGCGATCCAAGTTTAAGGACGAGCACCCCTTCGAAAAGCGAAAGGCTGAGGCTGAGCGCATCCGCCAGAAATATGCCGATCGGATTCCTGTGAGTATCTTTGATCAGGGGATTTCTCCCAAGGAGGGTGGTTGGCTACAACCAACCTCTCGGACCCTCACCGCTTGTTCGGTAGCTAACGGACTTGCCCATCTATAGGTCATCTGCGAGAAGGTCGAGAAGTCGGATATCGCCACCATCGACAAGAAGAAGTACCTAGTGCCTGCCGACCTCACCGTGGGACAGTTTGTCTATGTGATCCGCAAGCGCATAAAGCTTTCCCCCGAGAAGGCTATCTTCATCTTCGTTGATGAGGTCCTCCCTCCAACTGCTGCGCTCATGAGCAGCATCTACGAAGAGCACAAGGACGAAGATGGCTTCTTGTACATCACGTATGTTTTCCCTTTTTTTTTTGTCAATAAATGGATTCATACTGACATAACGATTAGATACTCGGGCGAGAACACATTTGGTGACCTGTAGAAGTTGTTGAGTCTCTGTCATTTGCTTTTGCTGTTCGGCCACTCTAACCTGCACGAGTGAGTCAATGATGGATGAACGGGCAGGCGAGGAGGCTTCTGCGACCTTGGGATACTGGTTTTGGGTCACTGGCGTTTCATTCGGTGTTCTACGCATTTCCTTTCTAACTTTGCTTAGCACCTATGCTCTTTAGCTGCAACTACAATCATTATGAGCTTTCTCTGGTTGTGGTAATATTCTGGGATTCTTTGACAAATTTCTTTCTTTTTTTTTATGTTTTGTCCTGTCGAGCAATGACGGGGCACCTGGAAACAAACCACAGATCAGGCTAGATAAAGTGTTTACACTTGAGAATATGATTTTCTTTCGCCATGGTCTAGTAATGAGTAGACCTACTCTATACTCTACTCTGTAGAACTCCCTTATAGTAGGCATACATAGTGGTCCATAGTTACCATGGAATGTTTCCAAACACTAACCCTAATTAGTTCCTCAACCCCACAGATATAAGACATTGGCACTGTCCAGGCACTGTCCAGACACAGTGTCACATCACTTCCGAGGTTATATACTATTTACTGTATACAGTCGGCAATGTTATATTGCAGGAATCCACTTCAGTCGCTTTCAACCGACGAATTCCGATGCATATTTTCATAGAACTGTTGGGTGATTTAGTTTATTTGTGGGGACAATGAGTCTATAACTATAGAATTAACAATATAATTTACTTCTTGATACCTTTTTAAATCGCATTCTATTATATATCCATATGTAACGAGTATACTTATCGACTCCTTGGCTCTCCGATGGCGGATCCAAAACGGGACTAGTGCCAAATCTGCCTCGATAAAATTTAACTCCGAGCACATGTTCCTGAATCCATCGGCGTTCTCATTCACTTGCTCTTTTTTGGGATTTCTTTACAATTGGAAAATATGTCTCCCGCTATTGCTTCCAGTGCTGGCGCTGCCTCCAAAGATGTCAAGAAAGAGTCTGCCACTGCTCGTCTCCTCGGTTCCGGTAAGTCAGATGTTCCAAAAACACCAAACTCATTACTGACCTGTGGACTCTTCTAGGCTCTGCCGGTATTGCTGAGTTGATGATCTTCCACCCCGTACGACCTCCGATTCGAGAGATATTACGACCAGACACTGACATCCTCCATAGGTTGACACCACCGCCAAGCGATTGATGAGCAACCAGACCCGGGTGAGATTCGGATTGTTTACAAACGAAAACGTATCTATTGCTGACGGGATCCTTGACAGATCACCAGCGCTACCGCTTTCAAGGAGGTCGTCTTCAAGGAGCACGTCAATGCCACAATCGGTCGCAAGTTCACCTCTCTGTTCCCCGGCCTGGGATACGCTGCGGGTTACAAGGTTCGTGACTCTCATCGGCAGCAAAATAATAGGAAAAGCAGAATAATCAGCTCATACCGTTTGGAATCTATAGGTCCTCCAGCGCATCTACAAGTATGGCGGTCAGCCTTTCGCCCGCGACTACCTCGCTCAGCACCACGGTGCCGACTTCGATAATGCATTTGGCAAGGGTACCGGAAAGGCCATTATGCACGCCACTGCTGGAAGGTAAGAACAATTGGACCATTGGACGCTAGGATACATCTAACTCGAAATCTTCTAGTTTGATCGGCATTGGAGAGATCGTTCTGCTCCCTCTCGATGTTCTTAAGATTAAGCGCCAGACTAACCCCGAGGCCTTCCGTGGCCGTGGCCTTTTCAAGATTGTTGCCGATGAGGGCATGGGTCTGTACCGTGGTGCTGGCTGGACTGCCGCCCGTAACGCCCCTGGCTCCTTCGCTGTATGCTTTCCCCCGGTCTGCCATCACTAAACCACCACTAACTTTTGTTACAGCTCTTCGGTGGATCTGCTTTCGCCAAGGAAAAGATTTACAAGTTGACCGACTACAACACTGCCACCTGGGGCCAGAACTTTGTCGCCTCGGTTTGCGGTGCTAGCGCTTCCCTGGTCGTGTCCGCTCCCCTCGATGTCATCAAGACCCGTATCCAGAACCGCAACTTCGAGAACCCCGAGTCTGGCTTCAAGATCGTCTCCACGATGCTTAAGAACGAGGGCCCTACCAGCTTCTTCAAGGGTCTGACCCCCAAGCTGCTGATGACAGGTCCCAAGCTGGTCTTCAGCTTCTGGCTGGCACAGACTTTGATTCCTGCTTTCGGCCAGGTTGTATAGAGACCATGTTTTATAATAGTTGCATTTCCCCTTTTATTTCTCCTTTCTTGGACTAGGTTAACTACCTAGACTTTTGTATTTTTCATAGACATCTTTTATTTCTTGCGGGGATCTACTTAGGTAGCTTACATTTTCCGAATGCGATGAATTCACTCTACTTCAACACAGATTCATGACATTCCTAAGACTCTGAAGTGCTATAAATGACAAGTTCTATCTGAATGACATATATTCTATTGCTAGAAATAACCACAAGAAATAAGACGGGATGTATAGTGGGAATATCAACATCCAAAACCAGCAAACGAAAATAAAACGCATATGTAAAAAAGAAAAGAAAACATGGCACAAACTTGATGCGTGAGGCATTCTACTAACCAGTAACAGCACTTCTTTGCTTTGCTAGCCAGCCCTTGCAATCTCCCGTGCTGGCTCCATGTCGATATCGTGATACCGTCATATTGTTGTTCTGCCATCGGCTCTGGAGGTGATACCAAGCTGAGCCCACCAGGTTGAGTTCTCGGGCCTGGCTGTCGATAATATTCTGAAGCTCAAGCTAAAAAGTGTCATCAGCATACTGCTAGAACCTAACAGAATCAAGGGACGAAGCATAAACAGCTCCATCTTTGACTTACCTCTCGCTCTTTGGAAATGCCATCGTCCAGGTTTTCTTCGTAGTTCTTCATACGTTCACGAAGTGATTTGACCAGCTCGTTTTGTTGCTGGATATACTGTGGAACCAAGCTAGAATTAGCAAACGCAAACCGAATAGAACGCAGCGAGGATCTTTTGTGGGAAAACTGACCTCCGCACGCTGAGCAAGTCGTTCAACATTCTTCTCCAAGACTCCAGCACACTGCTTCAAGAGCTCGAAGCTCGATTTCTGGGGCACTTCACCGCCCTCGGTATTGTGAGTTTCAAACTCGCCTAGGAGCATCTGCATCTCGTTCATCACTTCCTGATCTTCGGAGCTGATTTCACTTTGCTTGTTGTCGAGCATCTTGCGCAGTTCCTCTCGTTCCGCACAGACTTCGCGCACCAGAGTTTGGCTGGCATCAACTTCAGCCTCCAGGTGATGGACGTTCTGTGTAAGACTTTCCCAGTCATCCCGGATTTTTGTTAATTCAGCCGAGTTGTGCGCTTCGAGTCCTTGGACCATCTCGACCTGTTCCGCATTGACAAGGCCAACTTCAAGATTGTAAGTCACTTGTTTTCCCTCGGATGTGTAGAACCAGAGCAATAAAACACTTACGTTCAGCTTGTGTATCAGACAAGTCCCTTTTGGCTGTTTCCAATGTGTCCTGGACCTCTGCAATCTTCTTTAGAGCTCCGGTATAGTTCTCGTATAGTTTCCAATAGTCGTCGCTGTGAAGAATGTTAGATAATCTGTTCATAGAAACGAAATGTTGGGCAATCAAACCTTTGGGTGGAACCAGAGCGAGCCAGGTGCACGGATGCAGCAAAGTTTTCCGAGAAGCCCCCAGTGTGAGAGGCTGGCTGCTGGTCGTTAGTATCGATAGGGGCTTGTAGAGAACATATGGTACACATACGGCTGAGGGCACTTTAATCGACTCCATTTCCCGCTTCAAGTCATCATTATCGGATTTACTGTCAAGAGTTAGCATCCAGTAAGGCCACGAAGGAAAATTGTATACATACAGTTGAGATTCCTTGACACCGAGTGCCTCGAAGTCCTTGTGCAATGTCCCTTGCATTTTAGGGGTCTCAGAGCCAGGCGACGCGCTGCCCGGCAAGCCGTCCATTTCCCCGAGGCGTTCACGTAGTTCCGTGATCAAAGCGTCGTCTCTCTCGTGCTGTTCGTCCGCACTTTCCAGTCGCTCCGTCAGAGCATGGTTATTGAACTCGAGTTGTTTCTTCAAATTCTGGATCTCATTACATTCCTGCTCAACTTGCGGCAGAAGCTTGCGGTACTCTTCCAGCTCCACATCGCGCTCTGAAGACCATCGCTGCTGCGCGTCTGACTCTTTCAGCTGTTGTTGGATATCCTTGATCTGGTTCTTGAGGGTCTGGTTCTCTTTCTCAAAGTCTTGGCTGGCTTGCAGCTTTTGGCGGTATTTCTCGGCCGCGTTTGCCTTGCGCGCGAGCTGATCCTTCTCGGTACGGAGCTCATCATAGTCATCCTGCAACTTCTGATAGCGCTGGTTCTTGACTCGCAAGGACTCGACTGTCATGCGAAGACTGTCGATTTCGTCCTGGGCCGCGGTCAACTTCGCTTCTTGAGAAGCAATTAGATCGTCCTGTTGACGAGTCTTGCTTTCCAATGCCTTTGCATTGTGACCAATATCACCTTTTCCAGATTTCAATGTAACTAGCCGGTCCTCGGTGGAGGCGAGGCGGTTTTGCAGGGTGTCATTGTTCTCCTGGAGACGCGCCAGGCGATTGTGCAGGTCCTCCAATGCCTTTTCCAACTCCTTTTTCTCGTGTGTCAGACGATCGTTCTCCGCAAGCACTTTTCCGACGCGTTCTTCGAATTGCAGTTCTAGGTCCACAGGGCGATCGTGCTTGGCTAGGTCTTCCCTGAGCTCGTCCGCAGCGTCCATCGGCTCGTATTGGCCATTGTGCGCCTCCTCGATAATATCCCTGAGCCCCTCTTGTGTCGAGGTGCTTAGTTCCTGAAGTGTTTGTACGTACGTTCCGGCGTTGGGGGAGCTGATGGCGGCGATCAGGAGGAGCTTCAGCAGTTTGTTTGTTTCCTTGGTAGAGGCTTTTTCGGCAATGGACTCAAGATCAGGCGATGGATCGAGACCGGAGGGTAGGATGTCATCGTTTTGGTGTCGAATGTAGTTGAGCAGTAGTTTGTGAACGTGCTTCAGGTTCTGCCACTTGGCCACCCAATGGTCGGAGGGGTTGCGCTCTGGGATTTCCTCAAGGAAAAACTGAGGGTCAATATCCTGGAGAATCTCCCACAGAATAATTCCATCGGTCAATTCATCGGTGGCCCGGAGGGTTTTGCCCAAGGAGAAGCTGTTGATCCATTCCAACAGAACCTTGGTCACCGTGTGTTCCGATGCCATTTTGACGCGTTTTAATCAAGTGTCAAAGAAGCCTGTAGTTCCAGCAATTCCAGCATTTCCAAGACTCGAAAGCGAGGGATTACGCAGAATGCCTCGGTGGCTCTCGAGGGAGTTTCCAGATCCACGCGCCTTCGGGGCCACGGGAGTCAACTAGCGGGGAGGGTAGGATGATCGGCCCTACGAGTTGGTCTTTGATTTGCTACGTACATTGACCTACACAACTCACGTCTTGAATTTTGAATTATACATTGTGATAATGAAGATATTGTATGTTTTTGAGTAGATCATAAAAAAAAAACTCCCAATAAACTAAACCTATATGTTTCCCCCCGAAAGCCCTTAGCTGAAGCATAAGGGCTCAACCATTTACTCCACAATTGTATACATCCAAACGCCGAGGTTGCATTAAATCACCCATCACCCAGGCCTTTCTGAAAATATGATTCTGTTTGGTTCATCCCAACGACGGTTTGCCTCTGGACGTCATAATATATGCCCTGAGGTGCTCTGAGGTGCTCAGAGCCACAAGAACCACAACCCCCGGTATCTCATTAGAGAGGGGATATTAGACTGCAGCTGCATAGTCTCCATACGCACTGACAACCTTATCTTCTTCGATATTCGGTTTGTATTGAGTATCCTGTGTGGAGAGGGTTTGGAGAGCGCTCACAGGAGCCTCGGCGGCGAAGCCACTAAAGCCATAGTTAGAAAGTGAGTTATAAGACAGAAACCTTGGTTGAATTCGTACTTGATCAAATCTGGATAAGAAATGTATGTTAGTATATGATATCTCTATCTCTGAATGTGGGCAAGGTAGAACGTAGAACTTACGGTACTCATGCGTGATGACGCCACCCTAAAAGTGTCAGTTCCGAGTCATAACAGCCTCATGACAACAAAGAAGCACTGCGTACTGAAGCCACCAGACAGTCTTTGGCTTGGTTAACCACCGAGTCAGGCGTTCCCTTGGGAAAAGTAACGATGACGGACTTGAGCGATCCGGCTAGTGCCAGTGGTAGAACTAGCAGGGCAGCAAATGTAAGCTTCATATTGAAAAAAAAGGCAATAATATCTCTCAAATATGTTGGGAATGTACAGATTAAAGTAAAGTAAAGTAACAGGAAGTCGTCTGACAAGGAGCAGTTGAATGCGTCATTCCACGATCACATGACTATCTCTCTCTGACAATCCCTTTCTCTTTGGCACTTCCACCTCACCACCTCAACCACTTCACCACTTCACTTCTCTCTTTTTTTTCCCTTGTCAACCTTCAATTTTTCATTGCTTCACTACTCCACAGCGCTGTTTTCTTGCATTTACCCATTCTTGGTAGTCTCCCTTGTTTCTTCATTTTCCACTCCCCGCATCTGCTTGGTTTTTCGCACGAGGCTTTTCGGCCTAGCATTTCTTCCTTCGTTCCATGACCACCCATCGGCGATTATTTGACTGGAAGGTAGATACAAAAGGGCACTGGAAGGTCACGGGTTGGGTTGGACTGAGAGCAAGCGTTTGAATACTATTGTTTTCTCAATTCTCGCAAAGATAGCTAGCAAGCATTTACAAGTTCTCCGACTATTTCTCCATCTTTGCGCTGATCCAAGAGAAGTTGTTCCTTGGGACGAGGACAAGGATTAAGAAGAAAAGAAAACAGTCTCGATAGTCACAGGGAAAAGGACAGGCAGAAGCCATCCAAAAGGAAGAAGTGAAGAGAAGAAGAACAATCAAACTCGGAAGCACACAAGACTCAGAGAAAGAACAAGAGCAGGAGAGAAAGAAAAAAAAAAAACAAAAAACAAGACCACGTGCTGAACTTCGTCTTGATATTGATTTCTGCCCTCGACATCTCTGATAAATCCAGATCACCACTCATCCCACATCGCCATAATGTCCGGCCTTATTTCCGACGAAATTGCGGAGGATTACAAGAGCTCTTTGGAGGATCTAACCACCAATGATGGAATTCAGATCCGTACTCTGACCGTCATTGCCAAAGAAAATACCGAACACGCGATGGCTATCTCCCGGGTCCTGGAGAACCACATTCGATCAGTAGGTGCTCCTGATTTTGTTGTGGCGTAGTGCAGGATGAGTACTAACCACTATGTAGACACCACCCCTACAGAAGCTTCCAGCCCTCTATGTAGCCGATTCCATTGTCAAGAACGTTGGAAGCCCCTACACCCTCTTTCTTGGCCGCAACATGTACCAGACATTCATGAATGTTTATACTCTGGTTGATGGAAATACTCGAAGGAAGTTGGATGAGATGCTCAACACATGGAAGCAGCCGGCCCCAGGCTCCCTGGACACACGCCCAGTTTTCCCTCCCGACATCACACGCAACATCGAGAGTGCTCTCATCAAAGCACGCACCGCGGCTTTACAACAACAACAGGCCAGGGCCCAACCGGACATCCTTGGCCGTAGTCGTGGAAATGGGACTCCGACTGGGTGGACCAACAGCCCTACACAGAACATGTCTCGGCCTTCACAAAACCAGTATCCCAATACTGGTCATGCCAATTCGGTAAGTCTACTTGCATCTGCGTGTCACATGTCACTTGTCACATTCAAAGCTAATATGGGCTTCACAGACACCTCCCCAGACTCATCGACAGGATATCGATTTGAGCTACCTCAATCGAGACGTGGATGCCTTGATCGCTTCTGCAAAGATTGATTTCGCTAACAGTCCTTTTAACCCCGTCTCTCAACAACGTTTGAAAGCGCTGGTGGATCTTCAGGCCATTCTACAGAAACAACAGCTTGCTCCAGATCAATTGAAACTTGTCCGCGACCAGGTCTCTGCGCTCGCTGCCACAAGACCGCCGTCGGTTGGGCCCAATGCCGCTACGAATGGCTCGACAGTGTCCGCTCCTCCACAAATTCCCACACCACCAGCGCAACCAGTCTCGCAGCCCCTTCAGCAACTACTAAACCATAACACTCTCGCCGAGCTGATCAAAGCTACCGCTTCACGTCAACAGTCCACCCCGCCACCTCAAATCCCAGCAGCGCTGCCTCAGATGCCCCAATATCCTCACCAAAGCGGCCCTCCACAGCCAGCACCGGAGAACCCTCTTATTGCGGCCTTGAAGGCACGTGGACTTCTACCTGGTGGACCGACACCCTCATCTCTTACGCCTTCGACTTCAACGCCAGTTCCCGGGAGATCTAATTTGCCGTTCATCTTACCCCACGGAATGCAACCTACCACCCCCGCTCCCGCTCAAACTCCAATTCCCTCCAATGGATCCTCCGGGGTCCCCATGAGCACTGCGTCTATGAAGATCCCCCGATTCGGACTTATTGTGTCTCTTTATGATTCCCGACCGAACCGATGTGGAACTTGCGGCCGTCGCTTCTTGACCACGGACGAAGGCAAGGAAATGAAGGCCCGGCATCTGGACTGGCATTTCAAGACCAATCAGCGCATGACCGAGTCCTCTCGGCGGGCTCAGAATCGCAGTTGGTATGTTGACGAAAGGGTATGTTCATCTCTTGTATTTCTTCAGGTTTCATCTCTAACCTCCAATAGGACTGGATCAAATCTCGGGAGGCTGGCGATGAGAATGGCGCTGCGGATCCCCCAACCACCACTGAAGGAGCTGCAGGCGTGGATGGTAATACCAAGCAAGAGCCGCCAAAGCCGTGGATTCGAGCTCCAAACGATGCCACTCTCCGCAACACCCCATGCCCCATCTGTCAAGAGAAATTTGAACCGACCTGGTCTGAGGATGTCCAGGACTGGATCTGGCAAGACGCAACCAAGGTCGGAAGTCGAGTGTATCATGCCAGCTGCTATTCCGAAGTGACCAAGGGCCCCGCACCGACGCGCCAGACACGAACCAGCACGCCTGACTCTGTCCTGGGCAAGCGGAAAGCTGAAGTGAGTTCCTTTTGGGAGTTATTTGATGTTCAGAGAGCTAACTATACACAGGGAACTGAATCTCCAAGCCAGAAGACACGTATCAAGACCGAGATCTGATCTATTTTGTACCATACTTGAACGTGATTATTCCTGCATTGCATAGGGAATAACTCCCTGGCGTTAATTAGCGAATTGAGTCTTTCTACTTACCGTATCGTGGGCTCCATCCACCTATCGTACATGTACAACCTACTAAGCTGATCTGCTAAGCTGCCCCGCTCGGCACATCCCCGCTATATTTTCCCCATTCCTCTCGGCGTAAACTTGGCCTTTCTTCAATCTGTTCTTCAAACGTTTACGTTGTCTACGCTGTCTATTGTCCCTTTGAATTGACTCTACTCAAGTTTACTCCCGTCATGGCGCCACACATTGTTCGATGGGGTATTATGGGTATGAAACCCTGGCCATGAGAGAAAAACAGAAAAAAAAAAGCTAACTGAGTGATAGCCACTGGCTGGATCGCTGAGAGTAAGATCTCACTTCTACAATATCCTGTATTAGATAAGAACATAAGAACACCATGAAATAACCTATCCCCCCAACAGCATTCACAAATGATCTTCTCATCGACCCCAATGTCCGCGATGCCTCTGACGTAGCTCACCAAGTCGTCGCTGTCGCCTCGTCCTCGTCCAAGGAAAAGGCCGAGCAATTCATCTCGGCTCGGGGAATCACAACCCCCTGCTCTGCATATGGTGACTACGAGACTCTTGTGGCCGACCCCAACGTCGATGTCATCTACGTCGCGACCCCGCACTCCCATCACTACCAGAACGTCAGACTCGCGCTCGAGGCGGGCAAGAATGTTCTCTGCGAGAAAGCCTTCACCGTCAACGCTGCTCAGACTAAGATCCTCATCGAAATTGCCCGCAAGAAGAATCTCTTCCTTATGGAAGCGGTCTGGACTCGCTACTTTCCCCTCAGCATTCAGATCCGTGAGCTCATCCAGAAGGGTGAGATCGGCGAGGTCCTCCGTGTCGTGGCTGATACAAGCTTCGGCGATGATGTTGAGACGAAATGGGGTACCACACACCGCATGGTAAACCCGGATTTGGCCGGTGGTGCTCTCTTGGATTGTAGGTTTTCCGGGATTTGTTGTTCATTCATTGTCCCCCAAGCACGAAAAAGACAAAAAGAAAACCCTGACTGATTTGCTCTTCTAGTGGGTATATACTCCCTGACCTGGGTCTTCCAGACTCTATACCACACCCTGCCCCGAGACCAGAGGAAGCCACCTACTGTCACCTCGCAGATGACTCCCTATCACCTCACCGGTGCAGACGAGTCTACAAGCATGCTTCTGAGCTTCCCTACAAGCACTCCCTCCAATGGTCTTCACCCGCAACAATCGCACGGTGTGGCGCTGACCAACATTCGTGTCTCTGCTGATCCGGATGAGAAGGGCTCGGCTGGTCCTCCCATCCGTATTCAGGGCACTAAAGGCGAGATCCAGGTGTACGGCCAGCCTTTCCGACCAGAGAGCTACCGCATCATTCCCAAGAAGGGTGCCGGTGAGATCCGTGAGGTCCAATGCCCGTTCCCTGGTAATGGTAAGGGTATGTACTGGGAGGCTGATGAGGTTGCTCGTTGTCTCCGCGATGGCAAGCTCGAGAGTGAGGGCTTGCCATTGGAAGAGAGTATCGTGATTATGGAGGTCATGGATGAAGTGCGAAAGCAGGGTGGTTTGACCTATCCTCAGAAGATTGAGTCAACCGAGTATCCTCTGCAACTTTAGGTATGAGTTTACATGGCAAGTTTAAATAATACTAGTATTAGGTGAATATCCACACCACATCTACCCATGTGTATCGCATTGAACCCTAAATGGAAAGAAAGACTACCAAGATTTTACCAAAAGATTCAATTGAATGCATACCGGTCTTGAGTGTATTCGTTTCGGTACTCCAAGCTACACCCGTGGACACATACTATACATGGTGGTCAAGGGGAGAAACCCACGTCTATATGTGGACGAAAACACCAGCCATGCTTCCGGTGTGCCCAATTAAGGAAAAAAACATAAGGAAAAAAAAAGGTAGACATCACGGAGCCTGGACTGGTAAATGGTCCCAAATTACCCCCCAAATTCCCCTTTTTAAAAATGCAAATCCAACAGAATTGCTTACTGGCGGAAGACTCCAAGAATGCTCTTCCAGACCTGGCCAGGCTCCTGGCTGGCATCAATGCCGCGCCAGATACCGGTCTTCTTGTAGTAGTCGACAACGGGGGTGGTCTGGGCGTGGTAAGTAGCCAGACGCTTGGTGAGGGTCTCAGCATTGTCATCGGAACGCTGGATCAGCGGCTCTCCAGAGATGTCGTCCTTCATGTCAGCCTTGGGCGGGTTGAAGATCTTGTGGTACGAGCGGCCAGAGGCAGGGTGGACCAGGCGGCCGGTGATACGAGCCACCAGCAGGGAGTCGTCAATCTGCAGCTCAACGGCGTGCTGGAGCTTCTGCTGACGGGAAACGAGCATGTCATCGAGACGCTCGGCCTGCGCAACCGTCCGGGGGAAACCATCCAGAATGAAACTGTCCACCTCTCATGTTAACTCTGGCCGGGTTTCGGAAGAAAATAAATTTGGGAAGGGAATGTAAAGGTACGCACCCGTTCTTGCACTCTGGGTTGTTGTCCAGCTCGCTCTTGATCATGTTGACCATGATCTCGTCGCTAACGAGACCACCCTGGTCCATGATCTTCTTGGCTTCCTTTCCAAGGTCGGTCTTCTTTGCGACCTGGGACCGCAGCATGTCTCCGGTGGCCTATTCAGGAAATAAATCAGCGGGAAGAGCTTATGCTGTACTCAGGCAAACTTTCTACTTACCAGGTGGCACGCGCAGTACTTTTCCTTCAGGTTCGGGGCCTGAGTACCCTTGCCTAAATCGAAACTGTTAATATTTCATTGCCTTTTTCTCCCCAGTTATAGTTCAATTGCGTACCTGCGCCAGGAGGGCCCATCAGGATGATGCGCATCTGCTCGGCAGCGGACTTGGGCTTGCCGCCATTGGCGAGACGGCTCTCAAGCTCGGACACCTTTGCCTCCAGCTGGTGGATAGTATTCTTCAGACCGGAGACGGCCTCTTCAGTGATGGGAGCCATTGTGAATTATAAGAGGGGGGAGGGTTGAAGAAGGGAAAGACTGTAGACGGGGAAACGGAGAAAATGGGGAAAGGGAAGAATCGCGAGAACTAGCGCGCCCGAGGTTCGGAAAGCACGGGCTTCACGATTACTTAGTTATAGTACAACACAACAATGTATGAGGCGATGTATACAAGTTATATCCTGGATATTACTTGAATGTTTAGGATTTATACTTTTAATATCTTATATTTTTTTTTATATATATTTTTAGGGGATATAATCATATTTGATCTATTGATGATATGTGTATTTCTTTCAAGCTTCCTCTTCACCGGGCAAGGTGGCTGCTTACTGCTTACTAAGTTCTCCAGCCTCAAGATGGCGCAGCTCTCTGTGGCGGAGAGCTCTCAGCACCAGTGCATCATCGCTCTCCATCCACCGCATTCTCCTGTCTCGCGTTGATTTGCTGTTTCATTAGATTTTTATTTGATCTACGAGCTTTAATCGTCCCTTATAGCTCTCGATCTCTTTTCACCTTTTCTTTCACGATGCCTGCCACCACGGCGGACACGCTATCCCTCGTCAACCGCTCCGTGACGGTTGCCCCGTTAGTCCTCCTTTCCGTCGCAGATCACTATGGGAGAACGGCAAAGGGTACCCGGAAACGTGTTGTAGGTGTGCTTCTGGGTGAGAACTCGGGTGATAATGTCCGGGTATCAAACAGTTTTGCTGGTAAGTGCAAGCTTCGGTGAATCAACCGCATACAACAGACGTGCTGACATCGGTGTTTCTTATCCCTCTAGTCCCGTTCGAGGAGGATGAAAAAGACCCATCAGTGTGGTTCTTGGATCACAACTTCGTTGAGTCGATGAGGGATATGTTCAAGAAAATCAATGCTCGCGAGAAGCTAGTCGGCTGGTACCACTCGGGTCCGAAGCTGCGCGCTTCGGATTTGGAGATCAATGAGCTCTTCAAGAAATACACGCCCAACCCCTTGCTGGTTATTGTCGATGTACAACCGAAGGAAGTCGGCGTGCCTACAGATGCTTACTTCGCCGTGGACGAAATCAAGGATGTGAGTTTACATTGAATCCGAGGGAAGCATCCAGCAGGCCACCAGGGCTAACCAGGGCTATTTTTATTTCACTTGCAGGATGGCACAACAACCTCCCGAACATTTGTGCACACCCCATCGATAATCGAGGCAGAAGAAGCAGAGGAGATTGGCGTGGAGCATCTCCTCCGAGACATCAGGGACGTCGCAGTCGGCACACTTTCCACCCGTATCACGTCGCAGCTGCAGTCACTGCAAGGATTGCATCTGCGGTTACGCGATATCGGGCAATACCTCCAGAAAGTTCTCGACAAGGAACTTCCCGTCAACCACGCCATTCTGGGCAACCTCCAGGATGTTTTCAACCTCCTTCCCAATCTGTCTACCCCACCGGCGACACAGCGGACCAACGGCCAGGAGCCGCAGATCGAGAACAGCGAGTTGGCACGGGCCATGAGTGTCAAGACTAATGACCAATTGATGGCTATCTACATCAGCAGCTTGATCCGTGCTATCACGGCTTTCCACGACTTAATCGATAACAAGATCCAGAACCGACAGCAGCAAGAGGAGAGTGACACCAAGCGGGACCAGGAGGCCAATGGAACTAAGGGAGACAAGGATGCCAAGAAGGCCGGTTCGCCAAATGGCGACCAGAAGGAGGAGCAGGATAGCTCCGACAAGAACAAGAAGAAGAACTAAGGGACTCTTAATTTATTCTCTTCCGGAAAGAATTGTCAATCCAATGAGTGAAGCATATGACATTTCAACCTGCTTTTTTTTTTTTTTTTTTTCTTCCTCGTATTAGCAGACCAGGTCTGTCCATTTCGCACAGCGAACCAAGACCTTAATTTCTCTGTAAGGTGTATATTTTAAGTACATCTAAAGTAACAATACTGCCCATTGTCGTGTCTACCATGCAATCATCCTGCAATCTTAAGGGCACCGGGACAAGTCCCTATTCGTGGCCAGCCGACGTCTGTATTCAAGAGTGATTGCCCGGACACAGGCAGATGGTTCATGTGGAATGGACAAGGATCTGTAGGACCTGTTATCATCTGCTGATACTTGGGATGGTTCTCATATGGTCGCTTCAGCAGCTGCCACGGGGCCAAGGACTCTTTGCCCCGTGGCAGATAATATTCGTCCATTAATTTGCGTTTGACGTGTCAAGAGCCAAGCAAATCAACCACCCCAACCAGCACACCAGCCTGCCAATTCCTCCTTGGAAATGACGAATCTACTATCCCCGTCAACCCCGAACAGCTCAGGGCACCGTGTATATAGAATACAGGCTAGGATATGTTTGCAGGTGGGAGGCGACACCCGAGCCGTACCACGAGCTAGCGTTCCGCCAAATGAGTAGGCCAACTGATTCAGTTCGTTTGTCGGATAATTCGCCGGGAGTTGAGAATCTCGGTATGCAGACAGGGTAAATGTAGGACAGCTGCAATTCCAGGCACGCAGCCGAACCTCGTAGCCCTTTTCTTGGGAAACTGATGAACCCGGAAGTGAAGGGGGCACCGAGGCAGATATCACAATGAAAATATCTTGGGGTTTCTCTAGGGATGTAGCAGATTGATCTGAGCGCACAATTCGACGGACTAATTTGCGGTCGAGAATATCAAGGGCAGGGAGGAAGTCATTTGGAAATAGACAGTGCAATGTTAACATCAGTGGTTTGAGGGTCTTTGCGTGTCCAGTTTGTGCCAATTCTGTGATCAAACGATCAATGAAGATTTGAGGAGAATTAGAATCCATTTAGTTAATTTGATGGAAAAGAAGAGGTAAAAGAGAACAAAAAAACTGAATATATGAAGATTGAAACTAAAAATGAACCAAAAAAAATGAAAGTCCCCCGAGATATCCCACAACTTCTCAACTTCTACTTCTTCTTCTTCCCCTTCCCCTTCCCACTTCCATACTCCTTCGCTTTACCTTCCACCTTTTTCTTAATTTTCTTAAATGTCAAATCTTTTTCCTTGCCTTCTTCTTCATCTGCCTTCCCTCCCTTCTTCCTCTTCAGTTTCAGTCGATTGTAGTGTAATCCTTGAACTTCAAGATCCAACACCCTTGCTCCTTTTCCTCCATCTCCAGTCAAAGTGATGTGAAGTTGTCCACGTTGTTTCTCCCAGTCGACTATATCCTCCTTGGAACCGGTATCAACATCAGAACCAATGGCAGAACCAGTAGCAGGGTCAGTAGCAGAGCCAGTAGCAGAGCCAGTAGCAGAGCCAGTAGCAGAAGTCGAAGTCTTTGCTGCTTGGACTTGATGGGCTTTTCCCCTCTTCTTCTCCCATTCATTTGTCCATTTCTCCCACTCCTTGCGCCTCGCATCCGCCGAGCGAGCGATATAGCTATCGACAACCTTGGGAACCATCAGATCTAGGAACTTCCCTAATTCCTTGGAATCAAAGGCATTGGAGCCCGATAAGAAAGGATCGGTTCCTTCTGTCTGGGGTTTCTGTGTCTGTATTTCTTCATCCTCGTCACCCGTGGGTAACCGGCGGTATGTAAAGAGACAACCGGTGGGGAGGTGGATCGGGTTGCCTCCAGGCCCTTCGGGGACCCAGTCCAAGAGTTGTTCGTCATTTGCCTGGCTCCATTCATCTCCTTTACCTTTAACACCGATACTGTAATGACCTTCTGTTGCGTCCCTGCCATGATGCAAGACCACCGAGGTCAATTTATACTGGACAACTTTTCGGTGGTTGCCCCAGCGTTCATCCATGAAGCGTGTCTCGATATTTAACTGCTCGGACAGATATACGTGAGTTTCGATCTTCTCCCCCGTCATACTGGTGCGGTTGAGCTGGACCAAGAGAACCTCAGGGAAACTTCCAATTTGCTCTTTGGCTGTCCTGGTGCCTCCACAGTCCGCACACGCACCGAAATTATCCTCATGATCAAAGTGATTTGCGATTATATCGCTCAAAGTAGGCTTCTCGGGGAGTACATCGCCCTCCTCTCCGGATAAGTTGATCATCATCCACGGTCGCTGTCTTGGGATGTATGTTGGGTCACAAGGCTTTTCCCCAGTACATCTCCTCGCCATGATCACTTCGACCTCGAGCATATCTTCCAGATCCCCTCTCCTAGAGTCTCCTAGTCAGTCTTCTGTGGGGGATATGGGGAATATGGGGAGAATAAACATACATCATAGGCTTGGTGCTCTCTTTGATCACGTCGTAAAGCACATCAAAGTACTCCGCCGGGTCTTGTTCCGAATCTACCCCAGCAGGTTTCCAACCATGCAAGAGCGAGTGTGTTAGAGACTTAAATGTAGGCGTCCAACTTTCAGTTGCCGCTTCACCTGCCCAATACCCTTGAGCAATCTCAGCCAGTTGACAAACTGGGCATTGACTGGGACCGTCTTTAGATGAGCCCCGCAGGCAAACATGACCCTTGGGGGCATGGTGTTGCTTGTACCAGATGAGCCAATTGTAGAATACGGGCATATGTAGAATCATTTGGAAGACGACATTTCGATAACAGTCCACTTTGGCATTTGGAAAGCCCACGGTGGTTTTATTGGGCAAGTCGGGATGCCAATAGGTAGGGATGACGGTCTATCTTTTTGGTTAGAGGGGATGTTGAGGTTGACTCCCGGGTTATCACTCACTCTCAGTGACTTTTTCTCCTCTTCGGACTTTATTCTTGGCTGTGTTGTATCTTTCACTTCCATCTCTGCTTTTGGCTCTTCCTCTTCCTCTTCCTCTTCGGATACCTCTTCCTCTTCTTCTTCCTCTTCAGGTACCTCCTCCTCTTCAGGTACCTCCTCCTCTTCGGGTACCTCTTCCTCTTCAACTGCCTTTTCAACTACTTCTTCAACCATCTTTTCGACTATTTCTTCCTCTTCCTCTTCGTCTGAGTCATCGAATACCGATGGGGATTTCTCCGGGGGTTCCTCGACTTGTTTAGGTTCGGCCATGATAGTAGATGAAGGGAATAGATGATGTGAAGCTATTGCTCACTTTGGGGATTCGCGGTTAAATTTATCTTGCATTGCAACTGTTTTTCATTGTTCTCATCTCCAAAGAAAAGACGGGCTTCGACTTGGAATTGAAAGAATTCATGATCGAACCAATGAATTAACGATATGAAGACCGTGATCAAAGAAAAATCTATCGAGTCCAACACCAGAGGCACTCATTCAACTTTCATTCCAACATCATTACGATCATTTTGTTCTTTCACGGAATTTCCAATTCCACAAAATTACATTTTGAGTCGAAGTTGGCTTGCATACCTCAACAAAGAAAGGTCCTTTGAGAGAAGGAATATGTCTCTATTAATAGAATCAATAGAGGCTATTCACTCAGAAGAGAAAAAAAAGTTGAAAAAGTTGAAAAAAAGAATGTGAGTTGGGCATCCTTGAGATTCCAATTTCCGTCAAATTTCAGGGCCCAGTGGGACCCTAAATGAGTTGGAATCAGCCAATTTCCTTTTATACACGAGGTTTCCCCCGGGGTTTAAGAATGTTCGAGACCAGTCCAGATAATCTTAACTCTATAAGTGTCTCCGGATAAAGTGTCTATAAAGTGCCCAAGAGTCGAGAAGAGACTCCCCACAAGACTGTTTCAGATGTGGAGTCAAATGAAATAGGAATCTCACAGCTGATGATTGGTCATTGGCATCTCCAGCGATCCGGCCGAAAGCTATACCGGTTTTATCTTGTTCGAAGTACATCTGATCGAGTATAGGAGTATGCATGGATTTTGAGATACATCACTCTCGGAACAAGGACGACCTGCCCCGATGATGTATAGCAAATATTATATATATATATATATATATATATTATCTATATTATATATACACCACAAAAAAGTACGGTATTGACAGCAGGGTTCTTCGCATCTACCGAAGATCCACCGTTGAGCGCATTGCCCCCCAAATCCGAACGGTTGAGCGCCACTTCAGCTGAAGCAGAGGATCTCAATGATCCAAGTGGAACTCCCCAAATTCTCCGTTCACAGTGCATATGTGGCTAGTGGTAGGTACATCCAGGTCAGAGACCACCCTATCAGCTCCCAGAGAAACCCCCCTAATATCAAGACCCGAAATGATCCAAAGGAAAGGGTCGAAAGGAGAAATGACACCCAAATTATGAGCTTCGAATCAGAACCCACCAAAAAAACCGGGTCTAACGGGTGCGTGTCGGATATTTAGGGCGATCACGACAATAAATAGAAAAGAGAAACACCAGCTCTTACCACGTCAGTCATTAGTTTATGAAGATCTGACGTTTGCCCCTCCTTGAAACTCCACCCCGTTATTTCTTGTTATGGTTGGCTGAGCTGGTCTTCCCCTCCGTTCGAGGCTATTCTGCGCGTATCATCCTACTTGGCTTCTTCTTCCCGTGTCTGACGACGTACCGAAGACCTTTTGTCCGTCTTGAGACCTGGCCTGAACTCTCTCCCTTTTTTATTATTATTATATTATTATTATATTATTATTATTACCCTGTCTTCTCCTTCGGACATAACCCGGGCTATTGGTCTATTGTCCCCGTTACTCCAAGCGGACCATCAGGTCGATGAAGCCGCTGCCGAACGGGGCGTGTCTGTGCTGGCTCCCAAGCCAAGGGAGGCAACGATCGCCTTGCGAACGTTGTACATGATCCACTTACACACGTTCGCCTCTGCCTTTTTTTTTTTTTTGGACCTGACGGGAAAGTTGATAGACGAGATTTGGAGTTGGAGGTCCAGAAGTAGGAACAGAGGGCTGGGTTGCTGATCCTCTCTGTATGGACTGAATGGATGTTTCAGGGAAAAAAAAAAGATCGTCGTAGGAAAGGGGAGGGCATATAATATACCTCGGCATACCTTTAATATTATAAAATGATATAAAATGATATAAAATATATGAAATAATATAAGGATCCAAGGATGGGAAAGGAACTCGTGTTCGGTCTCGTCTATTTCTTCCAAGGGACGTGGAATGCCATTGGGAAATTGGCGATCAAAGTGGAAATTGGTAGGAAAGAGGAAATTGACAGGATATAAAAATTGAAATGACCCACCAGTCCCTGAAATCTTGGAAATGCGTGAACGCGTGCCCCGTCGTTCAAGACACGGTTCTGACAGCCTAGGCCTTGATAATTATCTTAAATCTACGTATTAAAAAGGATTCCCTTTTCACCGATATATAAAATGAACGCACAAAAGGAAAATACGTTCCTAGATTCCAATTTCACTTCTAGTTGTCTATATAACTATTATATATATACACATATATACTATGTGTATAGGTAAATGTGAAGAAACACACACCCGAGAGTCGGGGACAGCCCCACCAAGTGCAAGGAACCGAAGTGAAGAGAAAAATCCCCGACTGGTTCCATGAGATAGAGTGAACACCTTTAAAGTACAACCGTTCAACGATCTGGAACGTACGAGGCCCTGGACCGGAGAAGACCGTTCTCATTTCACCAAAGGGTGATGCGGGTCCCCGTTTATTATTTTAGGAGGATAATGATTTTCTCGATATTATTTCATTTAGCTGGATATTTCCTGCCCTCATTTCCTTCGAGAATCCAAATCACCCAACCAATTAGGATTAATTAGGAGAATTAGGAGAATGAGGAGAATTAGTCCCATTAGTCCATCATCTTGCCCCTCTTCCTGTGCTGGGTCTGAAACGCTGCAGGTCATATCAAACATTTACCGTCTCGACTGTGTATACTCGGTAACTATACGTAGGACCTAGTTCCAGTTAAAATATGACGATCATGGGGATATCATTCTACACTATATACACTACAGCTCTCAACTGGACCCAAAAAAATAAAGCACCAAAAAGCACCAAAAAGCACCCAAATAAAAAAAAACCGATCCAACAGGGGAACTGACCGCATCTTTAATTAAAACCCCAGTGGATATGTAATTTTCTCTGTAACAGCCATTACCCTTAATAGTCCCGGTCTAAGACTCTTCTGTTCTCTCTTTTCAAGATAGGTTTAGATCAGCTGTCACTGCTGCAGTCGTTTCACCTTTCAACTTGGATGCTTCATATGGTCCCTTTTCCTTTTCCTTTCTCCCTTTTCTGGCATTCGATGGACTCGCTTCATTAACATCCCATATACTTCCTCATTTCTATTCTTTCCAATTCTCTGATATCCCCGATATTTCCAAAAATTCCAATTCGAAAGAAAAAAAACCCCCCCAGTTGGAGATTCTACGATTGCTTTGGGACGTTGGATCGTTCTGTCGTCATATTTGGGACAAGACTTGGGATCACGAGAACCTTCCGTCTTTTCCCTTTTCCCTTTTCCCTTCGCCCCTTCCCCCCTCCAGTCGGGGATCTCCCTGCTGCGTTGTTTTCTGTTCGATTCACCGGTGCTCATCCGCGCATATGATTGCGTTACAAAATCGGCCTATATTGCCTCCAGTCAAAGTGGATATCTCACTGCTACTCAAGCCCCAAGATGAGGAAGAAACCGCCCCGGCGATGAACACCGGGTACCCACCCAGAACCATAGGGCCACCACTAGGCTTGGGTCCCATGATGACTATGCCGGGCCCGGTTGCCATGGCCATGCCACCCTTGACCAAGACCGGCCCGTCGGGTGCTGCCAAGCGCCTGCAGCCCTCACACACCTCGGAATCTCCAGCAAAGAAACAGTCCAAGTGGTCGCCCGATGAGGATGCCTTGATCATCGAACTGCGTGGCAGTGGGATGAAGTGGGAGGACATCAGCAAACGACTCCCCGGCCGCAGTGCCATCAGTTGCCGTCTGCATTATCAGAACTACCTGGAACGCCGAAGTGAATGGGATGAAGATAAGAAGAACAAACTAGCCCGTTTATATGAGAGGTAGGTCTTGGCAAAGGGAAAAACATCTCAAAAAGGAAACAAATCCACTAATCTCACACTCATCGGAATAGATTCAAAGCCGAAATGTGGTCCAAGGTAGCGGAGGAAATGGCTATCCCATGGCGTGCAGCAGAGGCCATGCACTGGCAGCTGGGGGAGCAAGAGATGGCTCGACGTGCAGGCGTCGTGCCATTCTCTCTCAAGTGCTGCCATCGACCCCCCCACCACCAGAACACGCCGCGCCAGCACTTCTCTCTCCCGGCCGAGAAAGGGATCTTCCTCACGCGCAATCCCAGGCCATCTGCCAGGCCTTCCACCTCAACTTCCCTCCCTCGAAGAACTCACCGCAGGCGTTCCTGCATACGCCCCCGCTCCACCTCCCCCGAGAGAGTTCTATGGAATTGGACGACCCCCGGAGATGGGAATTCCCCCACCAGGTCTCATGGGCCCCCACCTTGGCATGCCTCCTCGAACCATGCCCTAGGGATGAGATGACGAAGATGACGCCTAACACGTCTTTCCTTGAGTTTCCCCTCTTGTTTCTTTTTTTTCCCCCCTGTTTTCCTTTTGTGGTTTTCTGTTACGAATTGCATAGCGCCGGTTGGAGGTATATCGTGATTTGTGGGGATACTGAATCGTATAGATGATTTCTACCCCTCGGTGTTTGTTGCGTTCTTTTCCTTTGTTTGCAGAACGTTTGGCGGGGCCAGCAAGTGTGAATCGATGTGTTTTTGTTCATGACTCCGAGGCTGGTTCTCGGAGCGCATATCACATTTTTCAAACGTCATGAGCCGTTTTGGGGGTTGCGATCGCCCACCAGTTATCTTTCTCGTACCCGGATTCTAGCACACGGCCGCCAGCATTGCCGATGTCACGCTCCAGCTCGCCTTCCGCGTACAGGTGGTAGTAGCGATGGAAAGTCTGGGGTTGATCACCCTTGCGAACCCAGGGAACCATTCGATCTTGCTCATCGCCCTTGTCCCAACCTCTACGGCTGTTCTTTTGCTCAAGAGCCCAGGCGTAGATCAGGATCTGCCCGCCCTCCTGCGTCTCTGAACCATGCTTCACAGTTCGCAGGATCTCCGCGACAGCTTGGACTCGCCGGGCTGGAGTGGAAAGATGGTGCACCACCGCGATTGAAATGGCAAAGTCAAAGGTTGCATCCCGGTGTGGGAGGTCAAGAATATCGGCCACTACAGTCGAATGCGGCTGGTGCTGGAGAGCAATCCGAGCCAGGTTTTCAGATCTGCCATCGGGTTAGCCCAGACCAAGCTAAAGGGATACTATGGATGGAATGGTATCCCAAGGAAATACAGCAGTCTATAGAAAATCCAAAAATCAAAAAAATTCAATACTTCATATCCAACACATACCTATCTGAGGCAATGATAAAAACATCTCGATTGACCATCAGGTTTTTGCCATTACCACACCCTACATCTAGACCCACTGCGCCCGGTGTTAGGCCCGTGAGGAATCGCTCGACTATAGGCCATGGCTGGGAAAAGTGGTGAGTTGGGATCGAGGAGTTTTGAGGTAGCCAGTGACTTATAAACACACCTTGTAACGGGTGGCGGAGAAATGCTGAGCAATCTCTTGGTACACCTCATGGACATTTTGCCGTTCATACGCTTCGCCTGTCTGTTGGGACGCCATGGTGCGCTCGTTATGAATAAGGTGGGAGCTGTTGATGAGTGGAAAAGTCAAGCGAGAACGGATATCACGTGGCTCGCGATTTGTAACGGGGCATAATATCTACATCATATTCGGGGATGTAGAATTTATATGTAGAAGTACAGAAGGTATAAAGTATAAAATTTGAATTATGTCGAGTTTGACTGTATTGTCTACTTGTTAAAAAAAAAGAAATTAAAAAATACTCAATGGCTGCAGAGTCATATATAAAACAGATTATCATCAGTCTTGAAGTATGCACGCTGTTCCTATGATAATGCAAGCTACTATGACACAGGATAGAATATATTGTACAATGTGTTAAGGCATAAAACTATATAGTTATTCTGATGGACCTTTCAATAAGATATAGCTAGATTTGAATTGCTCTATGGGAATAACTAGATATGTCCTTCTAACACGAGATAGCTCATATAGTAACTTATAATTCCCAAGTATTCCATAGACATATACTTCCATACTTATAAATTTATTGAACATATTGCAAATAGGTAACCTCCAACGACTATAATACATGTAAGCCCTGGAGTAAGCTCTAGCTTACTAACTATGGATTTCTGACTTCAACATCCTACATCCCGTTTAGGCAATTGTTTATCTTTTTATCTAACCAACTGAACAGGAAACCCCTTGGCTTCACCTTGTCCCCCGTAAAGGTCATAGATCATTTGCCAATTCCATTCTGAACTGTAGCATCAAGCGGTGCCTGTTCCTGGCCGAGCCTGCTTACTAATACTCACTTCTTCGAGGGGCGATATATTCCTTTTTCTGTCCAAACCACAGAGACAGCACATGGTTAATTGTAAGTACTACCCCATTCAAAATATCCTTTTTTCTGTCTAGAATAGGTTGTGTTTCTGCCTTCAAATGCCACAAATTTGCCCTGAACAGTTCCAGCCTTCTTGTGAGCCTCTCAGGGGAATTTGATATTCGCAATTCAACATGCAACGGTGCTGCATGCATAGTCTATTCTTTTTTTTTCTCTCTTAATTTTTTTTTGGTTACTCTAAGGATTATGGAATTTTGGATCTAGCTGCCTGATCTCGATTTCTTTTCCTTTGAGAACCCTCACACCCTACATCAAGAACTTGTGTCCATAGCCCACGCTAACATTTCTTTCTAGAAACACGCAAAGGCAAAAACAATTGATACACAGAGATAACATGGCGTTCCAGCCTACCCCGATGGATATCTCCGTCATCATCACCAATGCGGCTCTAGCAAAGCCTGGGAATTCGGAGCCTCGATTCCTGACTGAGCGCCGAATCACCCCAACCTGGACGGTGATGCAGGTCAAGGCAAAGCTGGAGACTATGACGGGAATCCCACCAGGATGCCAGCGCCTGCGGGTAAAAGTCCCCGGTCGACCTGACCAATGGGCTGATGGGGACGACCGCCTAATTGGGGATTGGGGGTTGGTGAAGGGGTCGGAGATCGAGGTTGGTTCCCCTTTCTTCTCTTTGACTCTACTCTGGCTGTTTTGCCGGACGCAAAGCCCCATGTCCTTTGATTCGAGTGGTCAGGGGCAAGAGCTCTAGGTTACGAATTCTGAGTATATGCTGATTTGTATCCTTGCCAGGTCAATGACAGCCGCCCACAAACCATGCGGGCTAACTTCACCGACTTGTCATCGGTCGAGAAATATGTGCTGCCAACGGAGACATACGAAGCCCGTTCGGACTCTGTATTGGCTTGGAAGAAGAGCCAGAAGCTGGGTCGGTTTGATCCGAACGCTCTATCCCCCGAAGATGCTCTACGCCATCAAGTTGAGAAAGACCAGAACGAGGTTCAAACAAGAGGTTCGTTGAAACAAACCTTTCGAGTGTCAACTGACCTAATGACATCTTGGCAGGAATCACTATTGCTAAACGAGCTATTGTTTTGCCTTCATCTCCACCGCATATTCGACGCGGCACGATCCGCTTTGTTGGACCTGTTCCGACTATTCCTATTACCGGTCCGGGTCGCGAGCTGCAACAGGATGCAGAACTCCCGGCAGATCTCCAGCCAATCTGGGTCGGGATTGAACTTGACGAGCCAATGGGGAAGAATGACGGTAGTGTGGGCGGACAGCGCTACTTCGAGTGCTTAGGCAACAGGGGTGTATTTGTGAAACCTGAGAAGGTTGAGGTTGGAGAGTTCCCTCCGTTGGGTCTAGATGACGACCTAGATGATTTAATGGAAGAGATTTGAGATGGTATGTATACTTGGAAATACATTTCGATATTTTCGAATAAATGAGGTTCTGATTCCCAGCTTCTCTCAGTTGCTCGTCCATCACCATTTATCACCAATAGATACTGCATAATTAACCGGAGATACAGGCGAAGGAAAAACAAAAACGCCAAATTCCCTGGTAATCGTATGAAAACAAATCGCTGAAGAACTAATAACAATAAAAAGACATTTAGACGCCCACAAAAATAAAACTTCGGGGTATCCACGTAGAAGAAAAGTATCATGGCGCGTTGTCAATGCCTACAAACATGAGAACAGGAGAGAACAGGAGTTGGAGGGCAGAGCTAATGGAAGTGATCATTTGCCTGTCTTCTTCTGCTTGCCCTTGGGACGACCCTTGGCTTTCTTAGCAGGGACATGAACAGGAGCGGTGGGAGTGTCGGCTTCGAATTCGCTCTCAGGGCCGGCATCATGAGACATCTGCGGTGCGTCGTCTGAATTCTCGTTCTCATCGGGGACACAGCCTTGCGTGAAGAAAAGTCGGGCCTCTTTTTGATGGGTGTTTGCAAAGCTATAATAGTTACCTAGAGATGGGATGGTGTCAGTTAACTGACACGAATCAAGAAGCCAGGGGAAAATGAGACTCACCACGAGGAACTTGGAAAACACAACCCTTCCCGGCACTAAACTGGACACCTGAGATATCCACTTGAACACGCCCGTGACAGACATAAAAGACCATGTGCATTTTCTTTGAGTTCTTAGGTTTCTTGACTCCATCAGGCGGGAGCTCCACAACTCCAGACCCGATGAACGACGAGCTAAGCAGCTTCGCAAATCGGAATGTCGAGTCTTTGACTTCTCTGGTTTCGATTCCAGAGGGAGCATATGCAATATCTGTATCAAGATGGACTTAGTAAAGGAACCAACTATAAAGGGGTTGAGGGTTCATACCTAGGACTTCCTCCTCCTTCGAACTGGTCTGTGTTTTCCCATCCCATTTAAGGGTGTAGCCATGAAGAACACCGCCTTCCTTCTCCCAGAGATCAACATCCTCATCCTCGTCTGAAGAGTCATCCTTTTGTTTTTTCGACTTAGACTTGTGAGACGTTGAGCGTTTCCCCTTCTTCTTCTTCTTTTCAGGTTCTTGCTCCTCGGTGCGAATGACCTCTTTAATGGTTGAAAGAGGGTACCGATGCCCCTCAGCTGCCTCCCCATCACCAAAGACGCACCGTTCATTGCGCCAGTATGCTAGTGGTCGGACCGAAACCCGCCCAGATCGAGTGTGAGTCGCACTGTTGTCGGTAGGATTCTCACGCTTGAGGATATACAAACTTCGGCCTTTCAAAGGACCTGTGCGGTTGGCGTAATTCTCAACCACTCGATCCAATTCCGGTTCTAGAGGTTCACGCACCGGTGGAGATGTTTTGCTGTTCCGCTTTTTGGTTGGTCGGGGGTCGACATCTTCTTCGACATTACGGCGCTGAGACTTTGGACGTCCACGCGGCGCAGGGGGGTTCGCCTGATTCTTGTCTACCTTGGCGGTCTTTGGTGCGGCCTTCTTTGTTGACTTGGAGGCCACAGCGGGTTCTTCCGGAGGCGGAGTCGTGTCAGCCGTAGATGAATTGTTGTCATGATCGTGTTGGTCTTGCCCGGGAGAATTGGGTAGTTCCTCTGCAGCATCTGAATCTGAATCGATATTCAGACTGTCACCGAAATTTTGTTGTACTGCGGTGAATGCATTGGCGTTCTCGTCGCCGTCGGAAAAGTCGGAAAAGTCATGTATGACTGCGGGCTCAAATTCTGCTGCTAGTTGGGCTTTTGTAGTAGATTTTTGCCGTGTTCCATTCCTCTGGTTCGAGCGTCCCACGTTCACCGAGCGAGTGGAAAGAGGAGATGGATCTTGACGCGATTCTGCCTGTGCGCCTGTGTAACCTTTGCCGTCGGACGGACTAGATGACTCAAGTTCCTGCGGGTCTGGAGTCGATTGCAAAGCTGGAGTCCTCCGCGGGGACCCAGTGAGGCCATTCTTCATCGGCGACCGCGCAGCAGGCGGGGGGAGAAACGAGGTACGTGACCCATTTGTGCCTTTGAGGAAGTCCATGGGATCTGGCGCATTGCCTATAGAATTTGCATCAGCACGCAATGAGTCGGCAAAATATAAGGCGACACTGCATTGGCCCACCTTCGTCCATTGACATGCCCTCGGATCCAACTGAAGATTCATTTTCCACGTCGTCAAAGCCATTCAACTCCTCAGGCGATTTCTCAGGAGATGAAAAGAGACCGTCCACTTCTTCCATTCCATGTTCGTCGCGTCGACCCTCTTTCAGAGATATGCCAGTGCGCCTAGACGGAATCAGTATTAAATGTCTAGTGGAATTGACGATGACATATTCACCTTCCCTTGGTTCCCACATTGGAGTAGTCGAAGTCGCGGGCCTTTCCGGGCCCTCGTGCCATATTGAAAGTTGAGCACCCAGAATAGAATAATCAAAATATTAAGGAGAGATTTCAAAGAAAAGCCGTCAAAAGAGACAGAGACGCAAAGGTGGAGGGGAGGAATGCGGAATTTAGGCGGGAAGAGCAACACGCGCTCCCCGCTAATCCCGAACGGTCGACGCGTTCACTCGATCTTTTGAATTTTGCCCTTTGTGTACTCTTGTGTACTCTTGTGTACTCCAAAGACTTTCCTTTCTTTCTGTTCTTTAACCTTCAATCTTTTATATGCCTATTATGAATGATACTCCCTCCGTTCCTCCCAAGGAATCGTCTACCTTTATTCCTCCTAGTGTGATTCCAGAACCCCTTCTCTCCGGCGAATCCTACGCGTACTACACCCCATGCCCAAAAGCAATCACGCCCCAAGAAACCTCACCCACAATTCATGATACAGTTCAGAGTACACCATGTGTCTTGGGTGTCGATGAAGCTGGCCGTGGTCCAGTCCTAGGGCCAATGGTCTACGGTGCCTTCTATCTCCCTCTTGATCTCCACCACTCGCTTTTGACCGAAAAACATAGCTTTGACGACAGCAAAGTGCTTACACCTGCTGTGCGAGCCAATTTGATGCATTTGTTGAATACACCGGGAGACTCATTGTTCGAGTCCTGCGGCTATGCGGTCAAAGTACTTTCGGCGCGCGACATCTCTTCTGGCATGATGAGATCACCCACCGCAGTATACAATCTGAACGCCCAGGCCATGGATGCCACGGTGGAGATCATTCGAGGAGTTGTTGAAGACCGAGGGGTGGATGTGCGAGAGGTATACATCGACACGATTGGGAACCCCGCCACATACCAACAAAAATTGGAGCGAATTTTCCCATCTCTCAAAATCACGGTGGCAAAGAAGGCCGATTCCTTGTATCCCTGTGTCAGCGCCGCCAGTGTGGCGGCCAAGGTGACGCGAGATGTTGCACTGGAAATCATGTACGAGGCCGTGCTTCGCGCTGAGCAGTCACTTAGGCCAACCCCCGAGACTTGGGGAAGTGGCTATCCCTCGGACTCCAAGTGCGTCGGCTGGCTTCGACGCAACATGGACCCTGTGTTTGGATGGGGCAACGAGTGTCGATTCAGCTGGGGCACTGCGAAGGAGATGCTTGAAATGAAAGGAGGAGCACGAGTCGACTGGCCCGACGAGGAGGAGGAAGGGGCACGTGGGCTGAATGAGTTCTTACTGTCATCAGCCCCCGGAAAAAGCACGGGCAAGGTTGGATTACGGGATTGGTATGGCCACAGGCAAACTGAGGTTCTCTGAATGCGAATGCTCCGTGTAATGTGATTAGACATGAAACTTAATAAAACATTAATGATACCCCTTGCGCTTGCTTTATTCAGCAAGAGTGAGAACAAACGAAAGATAGAATAGCATAAAAAGACTCGTACATAGAAATAATGGGTATCATGGGTGAAAAAGATCGGAGCTCATCTGTGGAAATTCACAGTGTAGCAGTCGAGAAGTAGAAGTTATCCCAAAGGTATTCGTAGTCCTCCACAACACTGCCCACCAAGTCCAACAATGGCTTGCCTTTCATCTTTCCGGTTAAACTGTGCAGCCATGACCTGTTTCACAATATCAGTATTCAAAAGGGAACCTAGAAAGAGAACAGAGTGGGGGTTCTTACTTGGTGATGTTTTCATAGAATGCGCCTCGCATCATCCACCAGCCCATTGACAATCCACGCTTCTTCAGCTCCTCTCGCTCAAGCCCTGTAAGTCCTCGAAGACCGCCAGCGACCCGTTCACGGAAGTCACGCTTTGCGAGTTGGCGGCAGCCATACTCCATCCCAAATCCAATAAGCCATGGCCGCCAGCTTCGCCTATCACCACGCCACTTTTGCATCGCCATTGCGTAGACAACAGGCCGAAGGATGTATAGCACCTCAGCTAATTGCCCTTGTCCCGTCGCCCGGTGGAGAAGTGCCTTAGGGGGTTTGATGTCATCTGCTGTAAGCACTTTGGAGATGAGATAGTTCGACACATCGTTTACGTCGGGGAGAGACGGAAGGGAAAGTCCTGTGCGAGGCATCGTCCAACTCAAGTCTGAAGACCGCTCGCTGACCGGAGTGTCCATTCCGTTCCAGTCACTTCGTGGTTCCTCTTCTTCTGTCGTTCTCGGATCTACCTCACGCTCTGGAAGTGGAGGGCTGACAAGCGGTCTAGAGTTGGTCAATCGCAGAAGAAGCAAGCGGCAGACTGCCTTTGCGAATTCAATAAAGATAACCACGCGCCAACGGGTTTTCTGGCCGCGCCGCCGCGCTGCCATCTCCCAGAGAAGCTCGGTATACTGGAGCATTTGTAGCGCAAGCGCTACCTGGCGATAGAGCGAGGAGCGAGAGGTCCAGTATTTGGTATATCGGGAGTGGGGAGTGGGGGGCGGCCGGGGTACAGTCGATGGAAGCCGATCAACAACTCGCGAAACAAGAGAGTCATGGTATAACGATAACAACTGGACACCAGAGTGCACTGCAGGGGGTATCAGTAAACGCGCTCAAAGGCAAGTACAATGTTACACTAACCACATTCTGATGGTATCTCTGATTCGCGGTATCGCCCTGATAGAAGGTATTTATTAGATTCCTCAACAGCTGCATGATCAAATCGAATGAGAACTCACCTGGGATGATATAAGTCAAAGATCTCAGCGCCGACTCGACTTGACCAACCGAGCTAGCGTTCTTGGTCACGAAGTCCTCATAGATAGAAAGCCATTTGGATGGTTGCAAGAGCACCGGAGGTATTGGATTCTGAAGATTGCGAACGGTTTCCATCTTTAAGCTCCAAGCATGTTGAGATAGCTGTGACGGAGGGAATGAGATCCGGGGGAGGGTGACCCTCGGGAGGTTACAGGGGGGCACGTGGTCCCGCGTCCGCCAAGATGCCTTGGGCCGAGGTTGATGCCTTTGGCCTTTTCATACTTATATACTTAGATCTATGCATGGCAATTGAAACAGTTTGTGGTACCTTTTATGATGTGTTTTCAATGGAATAATATCGAACAGGTCATACATAGGTAAAAAAATGTAAATCTTATTCATCTGCCCATGTCCATAACCCCCCAGGGCGCATAGCCTCTCGATATCGCTCTTCCACTTTCTCACGCTCCAACCTCTTGGCAGCTTCAAGGTCGTCCTCCTCCTCCTGTGTATCTGGCATATCAGTCCGCCAGAAGCCAGGAGGGGATCGAGCCCGCTGGTGAGTATGCCGATGCCGTCCATACTGGTTGGCCAGGGCCCTGGCTCTCGCTTCCACCAGGAGATTTTCACGCTCTTTGCCGCTCATGTTTCGAAGCAATTGTGTATCTTCACCGGCAAACTCTGCTAGAATAGCCTGGTCTTCTTCCTCTTGTTCTGCTCCAGATTTACCGGGGAGACCCCCAAGGCGGGCCATGGCCCGGAACCGATCCCCACAACATCCCGGGCGAGTGCAACCTGATATGCATTTGCGGTCATCCTTCTTTCGGACAACTGCATCATATGCGTAATCAAGCCCTTGATTTCTAGCTGGGTTTATTTTGAAATGTCCCAACCCAAGACGACGAAGAGGTCTTGCCCTGAATGGTTCATCATCGGGGTCTATGTCTGGGGCCATTTGACTTGACATCTTGGGTGTTGTTTGATCACTGTGCGGTGTATCGGTCGCCCTTGTTGAGTCTGGGCTGGAGACTCTGTTCGACAAATGGAGTGGCGCTTTGGAAGGTACCGATCGTTCTAACAAATTTTCTAGATGTCCCTGTGCAAATCCACCTTTTGCCATTGCCCCCGAAGGTCCAAGATTGACACCGGAGCCGATTTTCGAAGACGTCCGTAAGGATATCGCATCGTCACCATCTTCTGCCAGAGCTGGTATTGCGCGTCGCTCCAGATCTTGAAGGCGTTTTGTGGAACACCCCAGTGCAGATAATGTGGCCCTGCGTGCGTTGCCATCAACTGGTTGGAGTACAGATGACTGTTGGGATGTTTGCTGGTCGACTGTAATTCGCTTTGAGTGACGTGCGTTATTTGTATCGTTCTCCGAATTCCAAGCGTCTGCATTATTGACATCCCGGTAGGCTTTCCGTTTAATTGGTGTGCGTATCTTGTCTCCTATCTCATCGAGATCTTGCGTGCTTACAAATGGCTGTTCACTGTTGCGCATTGAACCTCGGGCTGGACTCGAGGACAGGACCTCGTTTTTGACAAGTGTAGGGCGCTCTGATCTGATGACCGCCGGCTGGGTATGCTCGAGATGCCTGTCGGGAAGTGTTGTGGAAAGCCTCTGCCGAGTCTGCTGTTGGCGGGCATCGGATAAGAGAAATGTTGTATCAGAAGATTCCGAGGGTTCCATATCGGGTCTAGGAGAGCTAGACTGAGTGGAGGCCGACTCTGATGTTAGGCCATGAATTAGTCTTTGGCTATCATCTTCAACTTTTATATCTGCGTGCACATCATCTGCACGGGACCCTCGTTGTGACAACCTGATGGCCTTGGCAGGAATATCTGGATACTCTTCTCTTGGACGTTTTTTTGGAAAGTTTTGGGCCTTCAAGTGTTCTTCGTCGACATCCTCATGAGTGGGACTTTCCACTCGGCGGAATGTGACGGGTTGGCCATTGAGAACAAGCGAGAATTCTCCACGCTCTAATTGTTGATCCCATCGCCGTAACTTCTTTTTATGCTGCAACACCCGGGATCTGAGACCACTCCAAGTTTGGATGAATGTCTGTAAATTTGTATAAAGCGCGGTGTATTTGGCCTCAACTCTTTTCCGGGACTTCCGAGCAGCAGTGCGGTGATCATCATCATCATCCAGGTCATCCCCCCACAGATTCTTTGGGTCAAATTCGGTCTCTAGATTGGCATATTCCCCGGGAAGTTCAAGATCCCGTGGATCAACTTCATATTGTTGCAGCTCACTGCGGAGTACCGTGATATCATGCTCAAGCTCTCGAATTCTGGTTTCCGACCGTCGCTGGGCTTGACTGGCCATTGATTCTTTCATTTCTGCCTCTTTGGCGTGTGCATCTATATGGGATTTCATGTGTTTGTAGGCATTGTCAAAGGAGGCCTCACAGGCATTTGCCACAGCAGCGTGGAGCTCCTTGACCACTTCCATTGTGAGATCTCTAGTGTACCATCGAGAAAAATGACATGGATCATGAGAGAAGGAAAGCAAAGAAAAAAAAAAAGCTCCCCAAGTTGTAGACGTTCTAGTCAACCAGAGCGATACAAACGCGACGCGTCGAGGCCAAATGGGCACACGTGAGCTTATCACTTACTGATAAGGTTCCCTGGTGGCTCGACTCCACCTGCAATCGTCCCTCCACTTTCAACCACGGTATTCCTTCGAACGTGCGGAATGATTTCTCTTATTGATTTAACTAGTCCCCTAGGAGGCCTCTCTTTTTGTTAAATTCTGAGACAGGATGTCCAAACGGTGCAGAGACCACTGGGACTCCGATCTACCGCAAAAGCGGACCCGTACGAACGATATTGGGCCTGTTGATCGTCTGTCTCGTCTGAGCAATGAGTTGCTCCTCCATATCCTTTCATTTTTACCAGTATCGTCCCTTAACGTGTGTCAAAGGTATCTATACTCCTGTTGTCGTCGGTCCTTGGCAATTTCGCTGACTTGCTACTTCAAGGTTATCACATCGCTTCCATGCTCTTGGTGGGGACTCTGAGATATGGAAAAGGCAATACTACTCGGAATGGGTGCGGCCCCGTGCCCGCCGCCTCGCAAATACTAGACGCACAACCCTTCCAGCCAAGACCGATTATACGCCCAAGGTCGCCACATGGTTCGATCATGGGCACTTGGCACAGGAGGGCAATTGGAAACGGCAGTATCGGCTCCGGCATAATTGGTCCAAAGGGCTATGCCGGGTTACTGAGGTAGAATTTCCTCAGCCGCCATGCCCTCCTACGCTGGTCAGATTTTGTGCTGGGATTGTCTTCACCGCGGATTCAGCACACGGGCTCCGGGCTTGGGCCACAAGAGATCCAGCACGCTGTCTTGCAAGAGTCCCTTTGTCAGCTTCATCAGAATCATTACCTCTGACCCCAACCGCCTTGGCGGTCAGCCAGATCCAAGATAAGATCGAGATTTCAGTCGGACTGGAAAATGGTCACTTCAGCCTCTTCGTCTTAAATCTTCAAACGTCCCAGCTAGACTTGCAGTCCTCTCATGTCGGCTGCAGTGATTCTGCTATAACGGCAATGGCCCTCTGGTTACCGTATTTAATGGTAGTATCCCAGCACAAAGTTTTGACCTTGTACAATCTGCAGCCTGGCACCCATCGAGCAGGGGAAACCGCCGAGACCTCGGGGCCCCGCCAGGTTGCCTCCCTCAAGGCAGATAACATTGTTGCACCCATGACAGTATCTCTTAGAGTGTCGTCCTTTGAGATTGTGGCTACTATTGTGTATAGTTTCTTCCACATTGGCTGTGGATGGTCTCTAGGGATTCAAGAATTGCGTCTAGGCAAAGACGGGCAACAACTTGATTCCCGACTGGCTACTACAGTGGATTCCCAATTTGGGTTGAGGCCACTTCAATCCAGAAAAAGGCGACACTCTGCAAGCGAGTCGGTCGAGAATCAACCTCGTATCGGCTCTGGGGCACCGTCTATCATACATCAACAACCGCCAACCTCCATGTCCTATTCCCATCCGTATCTGCTGACCTCCCATGCCGACAACACGTTGACTATGTACCTTGTGGTATCTACATTGGACTCTTTGTTTGTCCAAGGCGGGCGGCGACTTTGGGGCCATACCTCTTCCGTATCTGCTGTCCACGTGACCAACCGCGGGAAAGCTGTCTCTGTAAGCTCTCGAGGGGATGAGATTCGAATATGGGAGTTGGAGATGGCGATATCATCCCTGGGCCGCCAATTCTTCGAGGAGAACGGTGTTCAGCTCAACGCTGAAAACAAGGGGGAGCCCGAGCCCGAGCTAGGTCTCGGAACGATTTACCCCAATTTGGACCGTGTAAATGTGGAATCCAAAGAAGTGACCCTGCCTATCGGATTTGACGAAGAACGGGTACTTCTCCTTCGAGAAAAGACCGGAACACAACTACTTGAGTGTTATGATTTCACCTGACACAGAGTATATCTATCCATATATATTTTATATATGTCAAGCTATGCCAATAAGGGGGAAAAAAAAGACAGAAGTAACTTTTGTGCATGTAGCACAAGGTACTCAACCCTATTGGGGACCCTGGCAGGACAGGGTATATAAGAGTCGACCCTGAACTCTTGGTTCCCTTCTCTTTCCCTTTTTCCCCCTTCTATTCTCAATCCATTACACCCTTAAGATCCTCTCGAAATGGATAAGAGGGGACAGACATTTTCTGAATCCGTTCCATTATATAAGATAAGAAAAAGAAAGGAATTAGAAAGATAACCCATCTCTTAATATGTCTCTGTTTCAGGGCGGTCAGCTTTTGCGGGAAGATTTCTCCCCGCACTACAATATTATGAATTTTTTTTTTTTGCAGACTCTTCATTTTTTACACCTTTTTCTTTTTTGATTCCCTTTCTTTTCTTATAAACCTCCCCAATATTCAAATATGGACTTCCCCCCTGCTGGACGTGGTGGCTGCTTCAACTGTATGTTCTTTTTTCTTCTGGAGTTCGATTTAAAAGTGTGAATACGTCATATTCACTTGGAAGCTTGTGTGGCATTCGAAATACTCTCTTGTGACTTCTATTGCGCAAGCTGATACCTGATTTGCTTTTTGGGGGGGGGGGATTTTTGGTATTTTTTTAATAACTAACACTCTTCCTTCATAGGCGGCGAGGCCTCTCACCAGGTAAATACAACCTTTGCCTGACTTCCCTCTGAAAATTTGAGCGAAAAAGGAAAAAAAAAAAAAGAACCTGAAGCTTATCTGCTCTTTGTATAGGCCAAGGACTGCCCTAAGAAGGGAAACCCTACCTGGTAATTCCCCTTTACCTGGGATCTGTCAATTTTAAAAGCTAATCCAGTCTTCCAATAGCTACAACTGCAACGGTACGCTCATCTCAAAATCGTCCATTAGACAGTTGGATGGGTTATTGGAACTTTGCTAATCAAGTCAATCACAATTACAGGCCAAGGTCACTTGAGTAAGTTTTGAAGTTGAAGCTCGCAGACTCTGGACTTCATTAACATTTTCCTTTTTTTCAAAAAAAAAAAGGCCGTGAATGCCAGGAACCTGCCAAGGAGAAGTCGTGCTACCGTTGCGGCCAGACTGGACACCTTTCTCGCGAATGCCCCCAGGGTGGCGACAGCAACTACAGCGGCGGTGGTTCCCAGGAGTGCTACAAGTGCGGACAGGTCGGCCACATTGCACGCAACTGCTCTCAGGGTGGTAACTACGGCGGTGGTTACAGCGCGGGCGGATACGGTGGTGGTTTCGGTGGTCCTGGTGGTGCCGGTGGTCGTCAACAGACCTGCTACTCCTGCGGTGGCTTCGGCCACATGGCCCGTGACTGCACTCAGGGTCAGAAGTGCTACAACTGTCAGTGATCTTGGTCTTCTTGGTCTTTCATTGTGTCTGGAATCTGCTACTAACTCATATGATTAGGCGGCGAAGTCGGTCACGTCTCTCGCGACTGCCCCACTGAGGCCAAGGGTGAGCGCATGTGCTACAAGTGCAAGCAGCCCGGTCACGTTCAGTCCGCTTGCCCTAACTAAGGTGCCCATTGCCCATTGCTTGCATTGCTCTTTTGGTCAACATCTTTCTACAGTTTCCATGGGATTGGACGACATTTTTCATGCATGCACGAAACGAATTTCTCTTTTTTTCCTGAAAATGTATGATTAGAGATCAACAACTGACAAGGTTGACACGATCTAACTTTTGATGCCTCTTACCTAGGTTGTTTGGTTATTTTCCCGGGTTTTATGATAACGCGTATAAAATGTGAAGTAGGGAAGCCTCGCAAATCCGTTTGCACGTTTTAAAATTCTTTTTTTAAATTCTCTCGGCCTATCTCGTGTCGACGCATTTGCTATGTAGCTCAAATCCGTTCTGATTCCTTTTTTTAAAAGGCATGTCATACATTCGCCTCCCAGAGAGTTGAAATCCGCATAGCGCTTGTAGCTTGATTACGAACTGCAACTGCACATCATAGCCCTCTTGTACTTAGGGACATCCCCACAGAAACGCTCTTCCTCTTCTTTGTGGAAATCCCATCCATCGTTGAACGGGTTCAGAGACATATGCATGATTCGGCCAAGAATATCTCGGTCTCCTTTGCGCTCCACACGCTCGATGAGCTCGTCGAGAATCCACCCTCGAGGCACAAACTATCAATGGGTTAGTCAATCTGCACCGGACTTCAAAAAAAAAAAAGAAGATTTCAACGGGTACTTACATTCGGGTTGACGGATTTCATGGCCTTTTGTCTTTCCTCGTCGTTTGCGGGGCCCCAGTCCTCTAGGACGCGAAGCCGCCAACTATCCAGCCATTTTGCAATGCGATCTCTAGCTGTAGCCTCGGTATATCCAATCCCACCGAAACCTTCAGCATGGAAGAAGACCGAGGCTGCTTCCCTTCGGCCTTCTTCGGTATCTAGATTAGACAGTGGCATCCCCGAAAGCCGGCGGAAGAAGTGGTTGAAGTCCAGTTCGAGCGCTTCAAGTGTGTCAAGCATCTCTGAAAAAAGATTTTGGAAGTCTGACTCGGCCTGTGTTTTCAGTCCTAGCCTTTGACTCATCAAGCGCTTGTACTCGTTTAGGAATACTGCTTTGAACTCCTCGCCCACACGCTCAATAATCTTCTCCGCGCGTTTGACGAGTTCCGGTTCAAACTCCTCTGTCACCCCATTGTTGACGAAGCTCTCGTCGTCAACCCGGTTTCCAGCCCCGATCAACTCGCCTAGTGACTCCCCGAGTCGGACCAGATTCCACCAGATAATGCTGGGTTGGTTGCGATAGGCGTATCGCAGCATGTGGTCATCATGGTTCGGGGTGTACTGGGGATCAAAGTTGTCCATGAACGCAAACGGGCCGTAGTCCAGCGACAAGCCGTAAATGGATGTGTTGTCAGTGTTCAGCACGCCATTCATGAAGCCGTAGGCCTGCCACGCGGCCACTGTCTTAGCATTGCGGCGAGCGATTTCTCGATACAGCCTAGCAAATCGGTTTTCTTGTACATCCTGGTGTTCCTGTACTTGATCGCCAGAAATACCCCTTTGGGGATTATCGATTTGCATGGAAGACTGCTGGTCGTGCAGTGATACAATTGCGGGAAGGGATTCCCATCCACCAAAGACGTCTTCTGCAACATACGTCGCAAGCTTTCTGATCAGCTCGCGATCTCCGCGAACGCGAAGAAGATCAAAGGTGCCGATTCTTAGCCAACTCTCAGCAAACCGAGCAACAATTGCTCCTGGCTCAAGACGCTCTCGCAGTACCTTGGCATTGGGAATCAAGGTGAGTGAGAGTGCCCGAGTTGTCGGTATACCGAGGGCAGAGAGTGCTGGCAATCTTTCAGTGGTCTATCCTCGAGTTTCATGTAGGGTTTCTTACCTTCTGAGACCACATATTCACGGATACTTGACCGGAGGACAGCTTTGCCATCTGCGAAACGCGAATAGGGTGTTTTGCCTGCTCCTTTCAGTTGCAGCTCATACCGCGTATTTGTCTGCGGGTTGGCACATTCGAAGAGACTGATTGCACGCTAATTTTTCGGTCATTAGTATATCTAGGGAGCCGAAGACGTGGTTGCATGTCAACTTATTAACTTACCCCGTCTCCAAGTTGTCCGGCCCATGAACCGCTATATGTTGTCAGCCGTTAAGGTTACATCCCTAGCTTCTTTCGTAGCTTACAATTGCCACCCTGTTCATGTTAGTCTCTTTGCATTTATCATGCATGACGATGTCGATACTGACCTCCATAACACTGTGCCCATGGGTAGATTCCACCCTGTTCCTCGTTCCACCAAATTTCATTCCCGGCGACCAGTGCCTTGAATTGTGACGTTTGTTCCTCGCCTGGTTTCAATCCCAAGTCTTTCATCGCTTTCAAACTGACTCCCAGTAGTTCTGGGTCATCGGTCTGCTCTGGGCGAATGTATGTGAACAAAGCTCCTTTGACCATGCGAGGCCCTAAAGTTTCCCTCGGGGCCTTATGCGAGGATTCCGGAGTTTCAAACGCCGGATCAGATGGCAATTTAGAAGTGAAAACATTTGATTTCGGTAATTCAGCCAGAGAGACCCCGGCAGTTGAAAGATGTGATACCATTTTGTTTAAACGATTCCGAACCGACGGTGGCCGAAAGCTGCGTGGAAACATATACCAATTTCTTGAACACGCAAGCAGGCGGAAGTTCATAGAGAGAAAGAGAGAGACCTAAAGTAATATGAATTCAAGTGAAGGTTCTAAAAGGATTGAGGAAGTATGGAGAGGGAGCTCCGGGGATTTAGAAATGACATAATTGCCCATTATTAATCATTGCCCAGGCCCGCGGGCCCACGGGGCAGATGAAGGTACAGCCTTGGGTATCCACTTACACCTTTCATCCTACAGTATATCTTGCCATTTTTATAAAATAGATTGGAATCATGGCAAACACTATTGCATCTATTCCTACATTGAACCTCAATGATGGTACCTCGATCCCTATCGTGAGTAAATCCGTCACCCCCCGCCGTAATACGGCCAATGTTCTCTAACCCATCCAGGTTGGGTATGGCACTGGCACGGCATGGTTTAAGAGGTCCGACACCGGTATCAACCGTGAATTGGTGGAATCAATCAAGACGGCAACGAAACTAGGATACCGCCACCTCGATGGAGCTGAAATCTACCAGACCGAGGAGGAACTGGGACAGGCAATCAAAGAGAGCGGAGTACCTCGAGAGAAACTTATCGTGACAACCAAGGTCATCACCAATATCGCCGATACTCCTCAGGCCATTGATACCAGTCTCAAGAAGCTCCAGCTTGACTATGTGGACCTGTAAGTGAATTCTAACGTGGTGTGAGTGATGGCTCGCTCGGGAACCGCTTTTGACAATTGGAACAGGTACTTGATCCATTCTCCGTTCTTTGCAAAGTCCAAGGAAGAGCTTCGAGCTTCCTGGGCTGCTATGGAGCAAGTAAAGGCATCTGGGAAGGCCCGGTCTATTGGCGTGTCCAATTTCCTCCAAAGTGACTTGGAGACGATTCTCGAAACCGCTAAAGTGGTACCATCTGTGAATCAGATTGAGTTCCATCCTTACCTTCAACATGGCAATCTTGTTCCCTACCAAGAGAGTAAAGGTATCAAGACTGTTAGTTATGGTGGTCTCACTCCTGCCACCCGGGCTCAGGGTGGGCCATTGGACCCTCTGCTCTCTTCCTTGGCCACTAAATATGCAGTCAGCCAGTCCGAGATCCTGTTACGCTGGACCATTGACCGTGGCTGTGTGTCTATTACCACCAGTGGCAAAGAATCCCGCCTAAGCACCTATTTACGCACATTTACATTCAAACTGACACCTCAAGAGGTTGACGAGATCTCTAAGATAGGCGAACAGAACCATTACCGTGCATTCTGGCGTGAGAAGTTTGCAGAGGATGATCGTTCCTGAATGTTGAGGCTTCAGGAACAAAGCTGGCATAAGAAACTTGTATAGATTCATTCCCTAACATCTTATCAAGATGACAAAGGCACATACATCCAATATAGACATACATGGATGTATACATAACTATGTATATATAACTATAGGATCTTCAAATGTTCATCAATGGATAACTGTACCTTATATACTCTTGTACTGTATGTAATGAACTGGTACGGTAACGATAAGCCGATAAGCAACAGGAACCGTAACCGACCTAACGTAACCTTCTCCAATTCATCTGTCTCTTTCATTCTATCCGGGGACATTTCCCATCTCTCGCTCCTTCATGGAAAGAGGTCACCCTCTCATTGTGACACATCCCACTTTTTCTTTGTTACCTCGGCTGTATTTCTCCCTCCCAATTGCGCGGCTTCGAAATCCCAGGGTTATGGGAACACCCCCCACGCGCGATAGTGATAGGATGCCCTGATTATTCGGCACCTGAACAAGGCCGGATCTTGTACATCCCATATCCTTCACTTGACTCAATGCGTTGACTATCACCAGGCAACTTGCCATACCGACTCGAGAAACAGGACTCGGTAATAGACTTCGGCCCGAATTGTGCTTGAAGCGCGTATGATACCAGCATCTTTTGTGGAAGAACAAATCGCGAACCCCTGCGCACTGCGATGTCGGTGAACGAGAACCGCCATTCCCAAACCACTACAACCCCCCGAGCTGCGAGTTCCCCGACGTCGGACCGTGAAGTGCTTGACCAACGATTGCAGCGCCTCTCCGACAACGTCCTCCCCCCGTTCCATATTTGCTCACATTTCCGACCAAAACGCCCTTTAACCTAGGGAACCGGTCCACCAACAATTGGGCTGTAGGGCATGACAGACCCTTTAGCTTGGAGGAGCAGCAACTACAATATATGACCTTCTTGACACACCACGACACAGACTCATTGCTTCTAGCCGTCGGGGACTGGTCAGACGAAACGGGGCGCATGATGGCCGATCGATCAACAGTCCCAAGCGCTGGAGAAATTTCAAGAGAAACCGTGGCCAAAAAGAAAATTAGTCTCAAGGACTACAAGACTCAGAAGACCAGTGTCGCTGTCGCATCCCCCATTGGTCTCGAAGCGGGTAGCCGAGGCGCGTCAAGCTCCGCCAAGTCCGAAGAAAGACGACAGATGACATCTTCTGAGCCTCTCAATAATACCGATAAGACTAAAATGCCGAGACTACCGCCGAAGTCACATGCGCATCTCTCTCCCGGAAGAGCGGGCCAGAAACGGCCATCTGGGTCGGAACCCGAATTCTCTAACCCCTCAGCGACTAAGAAGTCTGAAGCACATCCTACAAAGAAACTGCGACTGTCTCCTGAGAAAGAGACACGCCGAGAGCCCAGCCCTGCCAAATCGCACTCCCCCAAGCTGCCCGCACTTCTTTCGCCTACTCTCCCACCGACATCGGGTGGCCCCAGACTTCCGCGCTTGCTATCTCCTACCCTCCCCCCAAACATTGAAAAGGAGTTGGCCCGTCTTGAGGACCGTTCACCGCCTCGCAATAGTCGGGCAGGAAAGGGATTGCCTGCCAAAGAATCCAATACCCACGAATACTCAAGAGACCACGCTCGTGCCGACCCACAAAGGACGCAGCTTCTTACCAAACTGCGATATGGAAGAGCGAACCGAAAGCGTGTTGAAGCTTTGCTTAAATTTTCTGGTAAAAGGAAAGCGCATCTGTCGGATTCGCCGGTCAGCCAGGATACCGATCGTGATGATATCTCCCATTCCATGAAGAAGGGAGGGGATACCGGTTCGTCTCGTGGGCATACATTTGGGGATCCAAAGGGCAAGAAACATGAGACTGGCGACGCCCTTGGCCCCCAATATGGTCGCTCAAAAGAGCCGAGAAGCTTCCCCGAAAAACCTCGAACGCCGGTTCCTCAGCCACACTTGACCTCTCATTCAATCGCCCATGACAAACCCAAAGCAGCCTCCATCACTCCGGTGAAAGATACGAAAGATCTAAAACCTCCTACCTCTCGTCGACACGATGTCGGAGAGAATGATGGCAAAACTCTTTCTTATACCTCCAACAAGCGTCACTCGGTCGATCCCGGGTCAATCATGAAAGCTTCTCCGACACAGGCAGATGGTCGTACGCGCAATGAGCGACAGGTATGGTGGGATGAGTGGCAAAAGTTTGCGAGCATCGGTCGGGAATTGAAACATGCCGCAGAGCGGCATACGTCGAAAACGGGGGCCTCGGTCACTGACGAAAAGCTAGCCGTTGTGACTGCAATCGAAGCGTTGTTGTCCTTTATTATGGCGTTCGTAGCGAACGACCAGGCCAAGGCTTCATCACGCCAGGTCGGGGACTCCTCAACATGGCTGTCTATTGTGCCATACTGGCGTGTAGTCAGGAAGAACAGTGTACCATATCCGGCATTGAACAGTCTCTGCTTGCTCCTTGGGGCTGTCTCCTTCACTGCCATTCACACTCTCGATCTTGAACGCCTCGCGATAAGCCCAATTCCTGGAGAGCACACCCCGGTTCCCACGCCTGGGAGTGACGGGCACACAGCCCTCTTGGATGAGAACAGGAAAAGCAGGAAGGAATTTTCAGAATTGAAGGCTCGTCTTCCTGAGTGCTACAAGGAGTCCCAGAGGCTATGGGTAGAGGGCACCCGGGGTCTATCCGAAGATGTCCTTGGCCGTGAGTTCCCCACGATCTGGTCCCAGCGCTCTCGAAATTACTCAGAACGAGGCCGATCATCTCTCAAGGCTGGTGACTATGCTGGAAGCTATTTCCTACCACTTGGTGGCACTACACCACCAATCGAAGTGGTTCGGTTTGGCTGGTCCCTACTAAAAGAATGGTGCTCGAAAGAACGAGTGGAGTGGAATGGACGGCTTGGTCTCTAATTCATCATTCATATTTGTCATATTTGTCTCCTTTTTTTGTGTGTTCTTCCGTCGCTCGGAATATGCTTCATCTGGCGTCTCAGGGGAGGCCTTGTTTTTTTTTTCTTTTCCCACAGCTCATTTCCTTTTATGTTTTCTCATGATACCACGAGCCCTGGATTTTCATGTAGGTATTTGCAGTTTGAATATACCATGGGGGATGCAAAATAATACATTAGTTTCTCAGAGAGCTGCTTTGGCATCACTTGCCACCAAAATGTAAATGCAAAATATATTTGCTTGTCAAGTCTTCCGAAAAAAGAAAAAAAAAGGAAATCCACATGAAAGTCAAGAATCTCGCTAAAGCATATGGAAAATTATAACCGCTCAATTGTACAGAGAAAGGCAAACCTCCACCTCCCACTAAACCTCTTGATATTCATGTCCGAAGCGAGGCTGTGAGTCACCAAAGAGCCAACCAGCCTCACGACAATACCGGGCTTCTCTGCCGTAAATACCGACTTCGCTTGCCCAGCAAATGACTGCTGCATCTACAATATCTGCGATCACACCTTCCATTGCACCCAGTGTAGTCCAGCCAATTGTTCCAGCAATTAGGCCGACGACGTAGGCATAAAGACTGCCACGAATCGTGCCACCGGACGCAGAGGTTGTCAGGCTCCGAGCAGTGGTCACCCAACCACCAAATCCTAAGGCCAAGGACATCATGAAACGGGCAGCGTAGAGGATCAACTTGGACAGCCGGTATGAGAGTAAAGACCCCGAGTTCCCAGGGGATCGAGAATAGGAACGGGGGTGTAAAGAGGTTGAGGCCGCCGATGGAGCAAGAATAGTCATTTGGCTCAACCCCCGGGAGGAAGCGGCAAGAGGCTGCGAATGAATCGCTGCATAAGTGAGAGAAAGAGGATTGGTCAAGTAAGTAATTGGGGTGGGGACGAGTGAATAGGCGAACAGACTGAGCAATGAGGAGATGCGACCTGGTAATAAGATAAGAGGAACTCGAACCAGTAGGCCCAGTAGCCTAGACAAAGAGATCGTGCCGAAGAGAGTTGTGGCGGCGTGAACGACGGCTGCCTGAACAATTTGCCTCGAGGTTGGGGCAGGTGTGGCTAAACGATGGAAATACCACTGGCTCACTGTTGCAGCAGTGACGGCACGCTGGATGCCTGCAATGACACCGATCGACCATAGATAAACAACGACGAAATAGATGCCGAGCCACCAGCTACCCACATCAATAATGAACGATCTTGAGCTAACGAGATGACCGCCCAAGAAAACGCGAGTGAACATTAGCATCCAGATCCATGTCCAGGAAACAACACAGACCAAGGCACTCAGACCAAGAGCAAGAAGCTCGGGATTGGCGGCCAAGATTCGACAGGCAAACTCAAGAATGCCTATAGCCTTCCCTATAGACTGACGGCCACGCACAACATTGTAGATCCACACAGTAGCTATGAGAAACGGGACAGCAGAACCCCATCTCATCGCCTTGTCTTGGATACTCGTCCCATGCCATGGTCCCTTGAAACTTGAGATGAAAGGATATAAGGAGAAAGAGTATAAGATAATGGGAACGGCGACTAGAATCACATGGACCAGAAGTCGCACATAGGATCGTAGTAAAGCCAACCAAAGAAGGGACACAAGAATCGATACAATAGTATATACCCCGAGGAGGAAGAAAGATCCATGGACAGTCATGTATATCGTATCGCCCCATCTTGATTTGTCCCCAGATGGTGTGGATGTGTGGAGCCATACAAGAAATGCAGAAGCAAACAATCCCGCGAGAGATATCAAAAACAACTGGCCCCAAAAGGCATCGTGCACTGTGTTTTCTGAGGCTAGCGGTGAGACCGATGTTGGGAATGAGCTTGCCGAGCTGGGCGGCCGTCGAGCATCTTGCGATAAAAGCTCAGTCTGCTCTACAGTAGGTCCATGCTGGCTGTGACCAGAAAGGTCTTTCAGTGGTGCTCGTTCTCGGAATCGCTGGACAGGTGGATCGTTGGCACTGGGACTAGATAACGCCTGGTCATTGTCAAGGTCGGTCCGTAGGGAATCCTCCAGACCGACATCAACCAGATGACCTCGAACTTTGCTACTGCCTGGGTTGGATAGAGATGCCGGTTCATTCTCTGGGGCTTCTGCCACAGACTCGATAGGAAAAGGACGAGCACTAAAAACACCTTCTTCTCCCCGCCATGAGCTCTTGATGCCTTTGCCAGGACGATCATCATATGGTGAGCTTTGCTCCTCGAAACCTGAACGTTCAGAATCGTCAAGTTCCGAAGATTCCTTCAAGTTGCTGTCGCCAAAATGTCGTCTTGATCGTTGGAGTGCATAGAAATCAGCGATTTCTCGTTCACGTTCTGTTTCGTCATCCTCCTCTCGGAATTCATCAGTGGCACTGAAGAACAGGGGAGCTTGTTGAACCGAGCCGCGGGGAGCAAAAGGAAATTGAGATGTTTGGGATGCACTCGGTCGATAAGGATCGCTAGGTCGTAAGAAGGAGCGTGATGAGGGGTGTCGAGGGTTGCCTTGGTGTTGACTAGGGCGGCTACGACCCGTTCTTTGAATCTCATCTGGCCGAGAGGTTACTCGTGACTGTGACTGAGCAAGGAATCGTGAGGCATCTAAGGTGAAGGCGAAGCGTTAGCCATATATAGTCATCTAATACTCAGAGATCTTCCAGTTCCTACATTCAGAGAACATGGCCCGTTATCGCAATCAAGGAAGTACGGTGAGTGGGACAGGACTAGTGATAAATCACCAAAGGGAATATGGTGAGGAAATCAAGTACGATCGGATATTAGAGAGTAAAAGGATGAGAGAGAGAGAGGAAGAACTTTGAATTTAGTTTGAGATAATGTCAAATCTAGGAGAGCTGGTATATGTTGTAGGGTCACGCAGGTGATGAAAGCGTCATATGGGCACGTCAGGCCTGATAGATGACTCAGCTGATAACCATCCAACTCTCCAAACGTACCTACATCGTATAGGTAAAACTGACCTTCGCTTTCTTTTCTCATATCTGATTCTGGAATTTGAAATTTCTACTCTCTCCATGTCACAGCCATGGGATTATATTGCTAAGCTTGTCTGCATTGGTGACTCTGGCACTGGCAAGTCCAGCGTAAGTGCTATCGGTCTTTGACCTTGTGCCTCACGTTAACCCAAACAATAGCTCACCGTCCGACTTTGTGAAGGCCGCTTTTCCCCATCTCATGATGTGACCATTGGAGTCGAGTTCGGGTCACGAATTGTGCCAGTTGGTCCTCCAGCTTCATTAGAGTTAGGACTTGATGAGCCTTCTCCCGGATCGTCAGGTGATACATTTCCAGAAGCATCTACCACCTCCGGGCTTCCTACCCCTCCACGAAAACCACAAGGTTCTCCCAATCAGAAACGCATGAAACTCTCCCTGTGGGATACTGCTGGACAAGAGACATACAAGTCTATCACCCGCTCTTACTTCCGGGGCGCCTCTGGCGCTCTCCTAGTCTTTGATATATCTAGGCACTCGACCTTTATATCCTGCACTCAGTGGCTACAGGATCTACGGCATATTGCAGAAGATGGTATCGTTGTCATCTTGGTCGGTAATAAGACTGATCTGACGGGGGCCAGTTCTGGATCAAATCAAAGGCAGGTCACCCAGGAGGAGGCCGAAGAATGGTGTCGCATGAATAATGTGGTTCGCTATGTTGAAACGAGCGCCAAATCGGGAGATGGTGTGGAACGAGCATTCCTGGAGGTTGCCGAGAGAATCTATCGTAACATCGAAACGGGAAAATACGACCTCAATGATCGGCGGAGCGGCGTGAAAGGATTCGGAGCCTCAGGAGGAGCAAACACCGGAGTGCCTAGAACTGTCACATTGGGGATGGATGATGCTATGCGCAAAGGTGGCAACGGTTGGACCGGAGGGTGTTGCTAAATTCGCAGTCCGTAATAATAAATAGTCAGTGGCATATGGCCCTGGGCCCCCAACGCATCTTCATATTCCACTAAATCGTTACCAGGCACCAAGCGTGACTATGACTGTTGGAATGAGAACTGAATTATCTCTAATAATATGACATTTTTCTTTACAAGTACAGAAAATAAACTGAAATTATTCGTGTTGATCTAAGGTCCAGTTTGAAGTAGTCAACAGAAAAGTTAACAAGCAGAGAGGACGAGAACAGGTCATGAAGCTCGTCAAGCGATCCATACTTAGTTCACATTCGCCAGTTTCCATCCGGGTAGCCAGCGTAGGTGAGTCCATTGCTGGTTAGAGCCCTCCATTCCAAACACAATGGCTCGGAAATGAATGAACAATCCGACAATGACCACGTAAAGGAAGGCATACACTGCTGCAGATAATCTGGGGTTCATCCTCCGTGTCACCCAATCAATGCAGAAGCCGAAGTTCAGGATGGCATAGTAGAGAGCCGGATAGTAATGGTGGACATAAGTCACGCGGGCCATGATGATAAAGGGAAGATAATGCAACACCCATCCGATAACCGGGTACAAACCAGAGTAGTGAATGTGATTAATCTCCTCATTGCTGAGATCATAGTACCCCCTCTGCCAGCGCAGAAGGTACCAAAGGAATAGAAGACCAAATCCACCAAGAGCTGCAGTGCTTCCCCAATAGACCAGAGGGTTTCCTAGGAGATAGTATTTGACGACGCTATCATCCCAAGAACACATGCGTAGGCCAACATTGAGAATCGGCCATTGCCAAAACTTGGAAGCCAAGTCATCTTGCTTGTCAGGATCAGGAACCAGAGCGTTGTTGGAGGTCATCATGGCCACATTCAGGTGGATGAAGTCCTTCAAGAAGGGCGATTTATAGGAGCCAGGGTCACCGGGGGGCACTGTGAATAGGTCAATAAGTCTGATCGGGCTCGTCAACATCAAGTTTTTGAAAAATATATAAGCTTACAGCGGTCGTTAGTGTGAGACTCAACATTCCAGTGAGTGTACACATCGCCGGGTTTGTTTTCTTTGGTACACGTTGTTTCAATCTGCTTGAAGCCCCATTGGGGTAGGTTGACATTTCCTGCCCGCAGATAGCAGCCTAGGACCGGATGGCGGAGTCGGAATGCTGTCGTGAGTGTCCGGATCCTAGATCGGTCCCGAGATGCAACATCATCCACCACCTCCACTTTCCAGTGGTCTTTGTCGTCTCCAATGGTAATATTTCCGTAAGATGATACCTCGTGGTGTGATTTAGTGATTGGTGCTGGAATGGCGTGGGAATGCAAGTTGCGACCTGTCTGTCCGTGGATCAACCGAATGACATCGCCATCGCCAACAAACCGCAGATCAGCAGTGGCATCGTAGTCCGGCTCCTGTCGGTTGGGGTAGATGAACCAGTCGTTGTTGGCATCTTTGTGGTGGTAGCAGGTGACTTGCTGCTGCATAGATCCCTCTGGGAAGGTTTGAACGTGGGAGTGCAGAAGCCCTCCTCCGTATCCCATATTTTTGAGTGTGATACGCGACCCAAGTGCAAGCTCAAGAGGGCTGTCTCTGCCAACCTCAGTACCTTGTAGATTGGCTTGGAAAAGCGAGCTCATCTGGGCATCACCTGGACCACTGTTCGCCAGCACCAAGAAGTGCAGATAAAAGGAAAACATGTAGACCAAGATTGGAATAACGATCAATCCCACAACACGAGCAACCAAGTGCTTTGCGAGCACAGCCTGTTCAAATACATCTGTATTAGCCAACTAATCGGTGATCGACTTTGGGGGGAGTGGGGGTGCTGAAAGCAGACACTTACCCGTGGCATCTTCAGGTCGCCAAATTTATTCCAAAGGTCATCAATAGTATAAAGACCGACGAGAGCAGTGCAGAAGAATCCGACCCATTTGACACTGCACACACATCCAATGCTCAAGCCAGTCAAACAGAGCCAGGCATACCATTCCAGTGAAAAGCTATCACGCTGCAACCGGTGGAATCTTGCCCAGCACATTGTGGTAGTAAATGTGAAGCAGAGCAGCATGGAGTCAAGAAGTATAAACCGAGAAATTGTCGCGTAGGAGTTCTCACACAGCACCATCAGGCTGATCAACCAGACTGTGGCCCGACGGAAGTTCAACTCTCGCGCAGTGTAGTAAGCAAGGGGAATGCAGACTATACCAAAGGCAGCATTGAAGGCCCGCATAAAGGTATAGTTCACATCTTCTGGATATTTCTCGCCAGACTTGAATTCAAAAGACCCATTATAACCAGCAAGATACCCGGACAGGCCAACTAACATCTTTCCCAAAGGCGGGTGGACATCGAAGTAGAACTCGCGTTTGAGATAGTGGGAACCGAATTTACCGAAGTGGGCCTCATCCCAAGTCACAATGTTGGAACGACCGATCTGGTACAGGCGGGTGAAGAGGGCGAGGGCAGTCAAGATGATGGGAGCAATGATCGGCTCCCAGCTAGCTAGCACATGGAGGAACGAGGGTGACTGTCCAAGGGAGGTTAGAAGAGCGGATATCATGATGTCAAAGAAGGCTATCTCACCTGTTTTCTAGCTTTCTTCACATCTTTATCATTGTTCCGGTTTGAGTCCACATGAAGTTTGCTAGTATCAGGGACATTTCTTCGACGGATGTCGGACTCGGGTTTGGCGCCCGTGCTCACGGCAGTGTCTATGCCCGCCATAGTGCGCCTTGTGATATTTTCAAAAAGAAAACGTGGCCAACAGAATGGGGAGAACAGTAGGAAGTTAAACTGGGGAATACCGAGGTAGACCGAGAATAAAGAAGGGCGGATAGCTTAAGCGAACATAGCCATTCCCTTGGGCAAATGAGTGATAGAATAGGCAAATCTAACGGATAGACCGGAAGCAATGCCAGGAGTAGATTTTTTTTAAACAAAAAAAGAAAAAAGAAATAGAAAAAAATTGAAATGAAATGAAGTAAAACAAGAGAGTGGGCTGAGAGAATAAAGGAGAAAGTGAGATCCGTGGCCTCAAGGAGGATAAACAAAGTCCACTTTTAGCGGGCCGTTTTCAGAACATGGTCCTTGTAATTCCCAGTTACAGCCTAGTACACTATAAATATCCTATTAATATCCTATTAATATACATACTAGAAATATCCGTTCATAGTGGGATTTTCGAAACTTACGTACATAGTAAATAATACAAGCTATGTATATTGTATGGCATTTATATCCATGGATGCTAATGCGACTAGTAGATATCATACATACATAACGTATAGTTATAGGTAAGGATACTATACATAAAACCTATGTACCGCGAACGTGAACACAACGAAATCAACAGAAGGCATTGGTAAATAGGAAAAGGAGGATATATGACATCGAATTCTTTGGTCTTTCTTGCTCCCTTTATTCAGTCCGAGCCCACAATCATCCGCAACCTTTTCATTGCTCGTCTCCTTCTCCTTGCTCCAAACGTCTATATTGACTGCTAGTGGTACTGGGGCCCGCTCCTCGGTTTCGACTGACCATGTTTGAGATCCAGCCACCGATTCCTTCACCGCGAATGCTGCCCTGGTGAGAATCCGAGCGTCCGCGTTTGCTAGTCCCTTCATGGCTCGAAGTCGGCGGGTCAATATCTAGACCAGGAATAGAATTCTCTGCCCCAAATTGACCATACTGTCGACGCAGGTCAAGCGATGGGACGGGTGAGCCAGCACCCATCAGCGAACCCCGCTCGCCTTGAGTGGCAGGTGTTGGCATGGCGGTGGAAGCATCGCCAAAAAGAACGTTCATATCTTCTAGGCGGACTCCACTCGTTTCGGGATACAAAAAATAAACTGTGGTGATAGTCAGTATCCTGCTTCCTAGTGGATGACCACGGATGAGGGATCCTACCAAGCACAAAACTGCATGCACAAAAGAATGCATGGACCAGATATAGCCGCCACTTGATAGCTTCCTGAAGAACAGGGGTCACCTCGCCCACGAGCCAATTGAATGCCCAATTTGAAGCGGTGCTCAAGCTTGCACCTTTGGCACGAATACTCAAAGGCAAAATCTCCGGGGGGTATAACCATGGAATGGGGCCCCAAGATGCTCCGAAGGCTGCGTTATAGAGCATAACAAAGATGACCGTCAGGGTTGGGGTGGCGGGAATTTCAATGTAAATAAAGTAGGAGATAAGAGAAAGCGAAATGAGCATGGCAACAGCACCCGAAAGTAGGATCGGTCGCCGACCCCAGCCATCCACGAGATACCACGGTGGTATGGTAGACAGCAAGTATGAAATACCGTTGATTCCAGTCATCAGGATAGCATCCCGTCCAGCCCAGCCGGCCTATATCGAGGATTTGGTCAGCATAATCCTGAATCACTTTGGATTTTGTTTGAATCCGACATCGCGTCGCGGGAGGGGGACACTAGATTCATAGCAGGATATGGTATTCATACCGATTCAAAAACGAGAGGCGCATAGTATGAGATGACGTTGATCCCGTTGAGCTGAGCTAGGGCCTGGGCCGACATGGCAATCAAAACACGCTTGCGATACCGGCGGAACATGTCTGAGTAAGATCGCTCGCCCTCCTGGCGCTGGACGAGGACGTTCATCTTGATCTCACGATATTCTTGGCGGGCTTTGTCATTAAGAAGATCGCCTTCGCCATAAAGATTTGCGATCACCACCATGCCCTCCTCGTCGTGATCATTATCAAGAAGCCACCTAAGTAGGGACCTGGGAGTTAGCCTGGCAGAAGTTGGAGGAGGTTTCTACTCACCTAGGTGATTCACAGATCATCAGACTGCCAACTCCAAGCAAGGCACCCATGATACACTGGAAAAGGAGTGGGAGGCGCCAGGAGTAATCGTTATCGATAAAGCTACAGAAATAGTCTACCCACACACTAGTCGCATACCCAGCAATATTGCCGGTGAATTCGATGCATGCGAGCTTCCCACGGTTGTGGGGAGGCTTGAAATTCGTCAGCATACCAGAGAAGAGAGTAGGGAGGGGGCAACAAAAGGCCTTGGGGATTGAGGGAGAAAGGGAAATACAAACCGAAATTTCAGACTGATAAACCGGCACAATGGTAGAGAGGGCACCAACCCCTAGGCCAGCAATGACACGGCCGACCATCATCATGGGAATACCTGTGGCAAACGTTTGAAAAGCACCGCCAATGAAGAACACTATGGAGCCATAGAGTATAGTCCTTCGACGGCCGATCACATCACCAACACGTCCCACAAGGAGCGAGGATATGAATGCTCCAATTTCGAGAACTGCAACCACTGTACCAATTGTAGCCCGAGAAGGCTGGTTGAAGTAATCTTTGAAGTACCAGCCACTGCATCTGTTAGCCACTTTCTGCTCCTAATCTCCATGGAGAGTTTATGCTCGGGGGAGTAGACACGAACGTTATGATGCCCGACATTACACCCTGGTCATAACCAAAAAGAAAGACACCCAGTGATACAAACACACTCGTGAAGTAACTACATGCAAACTCAAATCAGTGGTAATACTACGGTATTTGGGCTTCGGGGCACTCACAGTAATGGCTTCCCGACTAAGCCGTGCATCTTGGTGTTTGGTTCATTTCTGGGGGTCATTATGGCGGCCAGAACGCGTTCAACTTTCGAAATATGCCGCGGGGGAGGATTTGGTATTCTGATCTTTTCAATATCGACCCCGGAACGCTCGTTGCTCAAGTTTGAAGGATAGTGGACGTGTTTGGGCTGCTTCCTTCGCTCCTTACGACGCAAGAGCTGTCGGTCTGAGGAATTGCGAAGGTGAATCTGCAGTGGATCTTCAGCCTCGGCGAACTGCTCGGCGAGGTCACCGGTGTCTGACCAGATTGAGAAGTCAGACCCGACCGAGCGAGCAGACGAGTGGGAAGACCTTCGACTACCCTTCTCGCTGGACTCCGATAACTTAGCCGAATGTGTCGACCGGGAATCAGAGGGTATAGACAGGATGGACTGGAGGGGTATGTTAGAGGCGCGTGAGGGAGAAGTCGGAGAAATGATGGCGGTATTGACGGGCTGAACCTTGCAGCCCTTTGTCCCGGAGAAAAGAATGCGGAGTCGATGGAATTAATGATATCGATAAGAGGTTCTCCGCAAGGAGTCAGCAACGGTATCACCTGGGCACAACCTTGAAAGTCACTGTATTAGACCGCGATAGGGCGCCAATCAGGCGATGTGGCCGCGGGCTAGCTACGTACAGTCACACGCGACGCAGGATGACGAAGTACCGTCAAAATGGGGTGCTGGTCAGGCGGAGATTTGGAGAGAGGGGGTGCGTTTGGGCAAAAAGTAAGGGTCCCGAGCCAAGTAAGAGCATTACACAGCCAAGGAAAGTCAAATATAGAATAGAATAAAATAGAGGGATTCAGATGATTTTCATCAAGCGTCTGAGAAGCTAGGTTATAATAGTAAGGGGTATGGAAGTACGAAATCGAGAAAAGAGGACAAGCAAGTCTAAATAATAATCGAGACATCCAAAATGTACTATGTAATGCCAAGTGGTCGGTATTTGTACGCATACGGGGTACGTACTAGTCTTAATACGGACTAGATCGTATCATCAAATGCGGGATGGATCGACGGATGGATTACTATTTACGTACACTACATACTATAAGTACTACCTAAATAGGTAATAACACCTTCTTTGGTTCTCGGATGTAAGACAAAAGTATTTACCCCTATATAGGTGCCTCCAAGAACCCACGTTTACATTCGAGTCCTACTATCAGTGATCAAAGTTATCTTGCCAGGTATCCGGAGTCGGGTATCGCTTGTATATGTACATAAGTCTATGTAGGTCTAATGAAACAAGATTCTATGCCTGTAACGCCCTCCACAGAATGAACAATCGAAAAGAAGCAAAGCAAAGAGATAGGTTTCAAGAAAGCCAAGATGAGAGGCGGGGGGGAAACCTGTCATATAAACCATTAAGTGAGAAGGATGTCATATCCATCACTTTGAATATGGACAGCGTCTGCCGGATTTGCGTACCGTCGGCGCACCAATTCAAAAATGATCAGGCCGGCACTGGTGCTAGGTACTTGGCGAAGAGAGCTTCCGATAAACCCACGGAACAACCAGGAGGGCCAGCCTCCGGTCCGGGCAGCCTTTCGCTTGCACCTCTTGAAGGTCTCCTGATAGGCGTGGTAGTATAATCGTATCATCTTCTGTCGCGAGGGTACGAGACTGGCCTGGTGATCCAGATATTCCAGTCGACCCAAGTGAAGGTCTTGAATCCTACTTAGAGGATGCTGAATGGTTTGCTGAGCGATCGATGCCACAACACCAGCCATCATCAGGAAACATGGCTCCAATGCGTAGTGTGGTTTGATGAGTGGTACACCGCGATCACTGGACTCGGACGATGAAAACATGCCCACATGATCGACTTGCAGGGAGCCATAGTACCAAGTCACGAAGGAATAGTAGGACTGTGACTTGATGTATTCGAACGAGGAGAAGAACACAGCATAACCGAGTGAATCCCGCATAAACGACAGGGTCCAGCCTGCAAAGACCCCGCGGAGACCAATCTGTTTGAGCTTATGGTGGCCATAGTGCCACATACTCCGGTACTGGCCCTCCAGCATGTCACTGGTTTGAAAGCGAACCTGTAACGCGTCTAGAGGGGCGGCTACGATCGACTGAATTGTGCCGGCGGTAAATCCAGCTGCAAATGTTGCAGAAGGAGGAGCCGGGGGCCAGACTCGCTTGACCCCTTGGGACACAGGTTCATGCAGGGCTCCCAAAACCTGGAGATAGGATGTGTAGAGAACGGCACCAACCCTGGTATATATCGTTAGCGCTTTCAAATCACCTAGGCCCCTATCTTGGGGAACATCTCACCCTGCATTTGCCATCAACGGTGGAAGAACTTGATTCGGGATAAACCGCCAGCCATATGTCCGAACGGCGTGGAGCAATAATCCCGGGGTTGTCGTATGCAGAGACCATTTGCCTTCGGCGACACGGGGGTTGACAGCTCTTGCAAATGCCTGTTTCAAATGATAAGTAACGAGGGCTAGTAATGGGTTGATTGTATTTTCTCATCTATTGTAGATGATGGGAGGGTGTACCATATAACTAGACGAAATATTGTCAATACAAAGATCATTAGGTCCACAGATACTACATACTCGACACGCATACGAAAGAAAGCTTTGATCGGCGCTCTGAAATAGAAGGCTACCATCTGTGCACTGAGAGCGCGAACACCTGCGGCAGATGCTCCGGTAGCTGCATCGTTGCGAGAAATCCTCCGCGAACTTCCTGGAAGTTCGCCGAGATGGGGCTCGAGAAGGATGGGAGCTATCGGAGACTTCATTGTTTACGGACAACTAAAAGGCCACAGTGTACATCGTAGGAAAGGGTGCTTGTGGGGTCTCCAAGAGAGACTAGCTCAATGTCAATAGTGAATTCCGAAGCGCAGGTGATGTAGGCGGGAAAAGAGGGCAGCATCACACGGTGTGATTGTTATCAAATCAAATGGCCAAATGAAGGCTCATATATGCCATGTTGACTTGAAGGTTAAAAACAAAAAGAATGTAGTGAAAAGAGATATTCACAAAACATATTCGGATTCAACAAGAGAAGAGAGATAAAAGAAATAACGCTAGTACAAAAGTGGTAATACTTTGATACGGTAATCGAGAGAGACCCTAAGTGCAAGAACGCGCTTTTCGCGTTCGCTTTCCCCTAGGCCGTCCCTTTCTATCTTTGTCTTTTCTTCCACCACCCAGCTCTATCGGTGTCTTGTCTCTCATCATCGCAGCTGTCGCATTGATGCTGCCTTCATCATATCTACCTTCTTCTTCATCCTGAACAAATTTGACACCCGGACGTACCTACGATAGCTCCTACGCTTCTCCACCGAGCTCTCTTGCCATCAACTTATTCTCTGACTGCGGCATATCTTGCTCGCATCAAGCCATCACCATGGCTGAGGAGATCACCATTGATAATAACAACTTTTTCAACCGTCTTTCTAGTTTCTATGCGTCATGGAAGGCCGACAAGCGCTCCGGCAATGCCCTCTTTGGCAATGCAGGGTCCATAGTCATTCTGATGGGCAAGACCGATGAGGAGAACTCATTCCAGAAGAACAACGCGATGCATGTATGTGGATTATCTTCCAAAGTCCTATCCCGGTCCCATAGATGCCCATAAGCTTCATGACACCGTTACTAATTAAAATTGTGCTTAGTTTTGGCTTCTCGGGTATGAATTCCCAGCGACACTGTTTGTTCTCACAACTGAGGCGATTTACGTGGTCACCACTGCCAAGAAAGGTGATTATCGATCCATGGACTTTTGCGCGCCGTATAGCTGATTAAAACAAATTCAAGCGAAACACCTGGAGCCGCTGAAAGAAGGAAAGATTCCCGTCGAGATTCTGGTCACTACCAAAGACCCAGAATCAAAGACCAAAGCATTTGAGAAATGCTTGGATGTGATCAAGGGCGCAGGAGTGAGCTAAAATAGCATTTGAATCACTAGGTTGATTTTCCACTAACCATGAGAACTGCAGAACAAAGTCGGTACCTTGCCCAAAAACACCGCTTCGGGACCCTTCGCGGATGAATGGAAACGTGCATTTTCAGATCTATCGAAAGAAGTGGAGGAAGTTGACGTAGCACCTGCGCTCTCGGCTGCTTTTGCAGTTAAGGATTCTGATGAATTGGTTGGTTTATCTATGACAGTGTGTTTAACAAGTGAATATTTGCTGATATGGCCTCAAAAGGTTTCAATCCGCAACGCTTCCAGGGCTTGCAGTGGCCTTATGTCAGAGTACTTTGTCGATGAGATGTCACGCTTGCTCGACGAAGAAAAGAAGATGACACATAAGGCCCTTGCTGCAAAGGTTGATGCAAAGATTGACGATGGGAAATTTTTCAACAAGCTGGCGCGGCTGCCCTCGGAATTTGATTCTCAGCAAATCGACTGGGCCTACGGGCCTGTAATTCAAAGTGGAGGCGCCTACGACCTCAAGCTCACAGCGACTCCCGACAGTAAAAACCTCGAACCCGGCATCATTTTGTCTAGCTTTGGAATCCGATACAAGACTTATAGTTCGCTCATTGGGCGTACTTATTTGGTTGACCCGACCAAATCACAAGAAGCAAACTATGCCCTGCTGCTGAGCCTTCATGAAGCAACCATGAAAGAGGTTCGAGATGGCGTGGTCGCTAAGGACGTTTACAACAAAGCGCTGAGCCTCGTCCGTTCCAAGAAGCCTGAGCTGGAGGGACACTTTGTCAAGAACGTTGGCGCCGGGATTGGAATCGAGCTTCGGGATGCCAACATGGTCCTCAATGCCAAGAACAACCGTGTCTTGAAAAACGGCATGACGCTATCTATCACGATCGGGTTGACTGATGTGAAGGATCCGGACTCGAAGAATGCCAAGAATGGTGGCTATTCTATGGTCATCACCGATACTGTTCGTGTCGGGGAAAGTGGGCCTCACATTTTTACCAAAGACGCCGGTATTGACATGGACTCAATCTCGTTTTATTTCGGTGATGAGGAAGAACCGGAGAAGCCCGTGAAGGAGAAAAAGGAGACGAAGTCTAGCGCGGCTGCTGGTAGAAACGTCACAAGAACCAAGCTTCGTGCTGAAAGACCCACTCAAGTCAATGAGGGAGCTGAAGCCCGTCGTCGAGAGCATCAGAAAGAGCTGGCTGCGAAAAAAACAAAGGAAGGCTTGGATCGGTTCACAGGTACTACGGGAGATGACAATGGAGTGGCACAGAAGAAATTCAAGCGCTTTGAGTCCTACAAGCGCGACAACCAACTCCCTGCCAAGGTCAAAGACCTTACAGTTTACGTCGACCTAAAGACTTCAACTGTGATTGTGCCTATCATGGGCCGACCCGTTCCCTTTCATATCAACACCATAAAGAACGCCAGCAAGAGCGACGAAGGAGAATACGCCTACCTACGCATCAACTTCCTGTCTCCAGGTCAGGGTGTGGGTCGAAAGGATGACCAGCCCTTTGAGGACTTGTCGGCTCATTTTGTTCGCAATCTCACTCTCCGGTCCAAGGATAATGACCGTCTTGCACGAGTCGCCCAGGATATCACCGAACTTCGCAAGACGGCATTGAGACGAGAGCAGGAGAAAAAGGAATTGGAAGATGTTGTTGAGCAGGATAAACTGGTTGAGATTAGAAACCGGCGTCCAGTGAAACTTCCCGACGTCTACCTTCGACCTCCTCTGGATGGCAAGCGTGTTCCGGGAGAAGTCGAGATTCACCAGAATGGTCTTCGGTACCTATCGCCCTTCCGCAATGAACATGTCGACGTGCTCTTCAGCAACGTGAAGCATCTGTTCTTCCAACCATGCGCCCATGAATTGATTGTTCTCATCCATGTGCATCTCAAGACGCCCATCATGATTGGAAAGCGAAAGACAAAGGATATTCAATTCTATCGCGAGGCTACTGAAATGCAATTTGATGAAACTGGAAACCGACGACGCAAACACCGCTACGGAGATGAGGAAGAATTCGAGGCTGAACAGGAGGAAAGACGGCGGAGAGCTGCGTTGGACCGCGAGTTCAAGGCCTTTGCCGAGAAGATTGCGGACGCAGGCAAGGACGAGGGCGTCGATGTCGATATCCCATTCAGGGAAATTGGATTTACCGGTGTTCCAAACCGTTCTAATGTCTTGATTCAACCGACTACAGATGCGCTGGTTCAGCTCACTGAACCTCCTTTCACAACCGTCACATTGAATGAAATCGAGATTGCCCATCTAGAGAGAGTCCAGGTAATGTTTTCCACTTGCCGCCATTTTGTCGGCCTTTCTTACTAATTTGTGCGCAGTTTGGACTGAAAAACTTCGACATGGTCTTCGTTTTCAAGGATTTCCGCCGGACTCCGGTTCATATCAACACCATTCCGGTTGAGGCACTGGAAGGTGTTAAGGACTGGCTTGATTCTGTCGATATTGCGTTCACCGAGGGTCCGCTCAACCTCAATTGGACCACGATCATGAAAACAGTCGTCGGCGATCCGTACGGCTTCTTTGCCGATGGGGGGTGGTCTTTCCTATCAGCCGAGTCAGACTCTGAGAACGGTTCAGATGAGGAAGAGGAGTCGGCTTTCGAGTTGTCCGATTCGGAGCTTGCAGCCGGGGACGAGAGTTCCGAGGAAGACAGCGAATTTGATGATGACGCGAGTGCCGATGCTAGCGAGGAAGACTTCAGCGGTGACGAGGAGAGTGGTGAGGACTGGGACGCGCTTGAGGAAAAAGCAAAACGTAAAGACAAGGAAACCGACCACGAAGACAATGACCGCGGGATCAAACGCAAGCGCTAATCGGCCATTTTGTTGCCACTAGGGCTCCAAATGACTTTTTGTTTTTCTTTGCTTTCTTTCTTGCGCTTTGTGTTCCAATCTATGGGCAAGTTAAACTGGGCTACTTACGCCTTGCATCTCGCTTGATTGGCCTTTAACGGCCTTTCAAATGCTTGTACGATTTTACTCGAGCCCCCGGTGGATGGGAAATCAGAAAAAGCACACACATTTATGGTGTTAATCGGGAGGAAACTAGTCTGTTAACGTCCCTTGACTGTACTGTATCCAAATATTCACGCATGATATTCCTTCAAAGTGTCCTTAGACAGGTAGCATTTCTGTAGATGGCAGCAACCAACTAGCCTCGCCGGCTAGCTTACTTCTGACCTTGCGTCTTGTGCGGGTATATATATAGCTTCGAATGGACTCCATACAGAGCTTGCATTAGACTCGTTGCCAGTTACTGTCGTGCTATTTTCCTTCTCGCATTGATGCCCACATATTCCGCATGCGCTCTCCTTGTCCGGGTGTGAAGCTCTCATAGCATACATCAGATGAATAATCCATGAAGTTGTGGACCGGGTCCAGGCCAGGAGAGTCCGGACAAGAATCCTTCTGAGCAGGGCACCCATCTGTCGGGGTGGACTGCTGTGGCGTGTCACTTATGTGGTCACCAGCATCATCCACTGAGCAAGATTCCCCTTGGAATGTGTGCAAAAGACCATTCCAGTGTCCAATCTCGTGAATGGCAGTCCCGCCTCGATTGTAAAGATCCAAGGAGCCACCGGGCATTGTTTTTGCCAAAACATTGCAGCCATCCTTGACATAGTGAGAAGCCGGGCTAGTAGCATTGACGCTCGAATCAGGCAAGGTGCAGAATCCAAGAACGCTCGATGCCAGGTCATTGTTGGTGGCTGCACCCCTGTGCCCGAAAGCGCGTCCTGCTTGTCCAGGCGAGGCCTGGAGATCGGTTTGGAAGTAAACATTCAACGTCCGGTAGCTTCCTTTTCGAAGGGCCGCTTTCATTGCCACATCATCCCCATTACTTGCCCACTTATCATTGGTATGACGAGTCACACCTTCCAATCGATAGGAGATGCCAGAGTCTGCATAAGATTGTTGTAGGATAGAAAGCTGTGGAATTGATCAGCACTTGAGATACCAGATGAAAAAGAAGCAACTGACTTGAGAATTGATCATATCATCAGTGACCTGGCTAGACTCCGACTTGCTGCTGACGATATGGAACCAGGTCTCAATCTCGATTGGCGCCTTCCTGGCCTGCGAAATAGCGGGATCGGCTTCATCCGACTGGAGACGCCCTAGTGCATGCAAGAAATCCGGACCGGGGTCTTCAGTAGCACAGCCGCCTCTTGTCTGGAAGGTAAAGGGACTGCACCGAACTTGCAGAAAAAGAGTGACAAGAACGACGAGTTGGAAAAATGAGTGACAGACCATGGTGTTAAGAAGCCCTGGTTTTGATTCCCCCTTCACACCTGTTCCAAAAGAGAGCAAAAGCAAAAGGAACAGAGAGTCAAGAGAAGAACCATCTCGAATTTGACCAGTATTGGAGGGGGTGGGTTATCATATAACCTGTCCGATTCCATAAAGAATGTTTCGTCATGCGGGAATGGCATGTCTTGAGCAAGGGGGTACGAGTATGTAAAGGATCGGAGAGAATAAAAACGAATTGGGATGTCAAAAATTCGATGAGGTCATTGAACAGAAGGATTTATTTACATTGGCATATTGAAACAGAAAGAAAACGCCCAAAAAAAGATCTTACGGGGCATTATCCCGTCCTGTGGCGATGGCAGTGCTCGGTTGATTTGAATCCCAAGTAAGATAGGTGTGGTCGCCAAGTTTTCTAGTAAGAGGTTAGTCGTTCGGAACTTCGATTCAAAAAAAGGAAAAGAAAAGAAAAGGAAAAAAAATCATACCTCGGACGCACCAAGTGCGCGACAGTAAACAAAGCCCCGAGAACAACGCAGATTCCACCCACAACCACATAGGCGATTCCCATAAAGGGATTCTTGCCTCCAAGCACTGTTCGAGTAGAGATTAAGATCGACTTAGTTCCATCGTATTCGGTGACATTGAAACCTAAACAGTTTAGTAAAATGTGTGGACAACGAAGTGGTAAGTATAACACATACGATCAACAATCTCGATGGAATATTTTGCAGCAGGCATGCCATGAGTATCGTTACGGCGGGAAAGCTTGCTGAACGATGGCAAACCAGCTGTTCTCATCCAAACCATGAAAGCTTCATTTTCATGCAGATTGGGATTCTCTTTATAGACACCATTCTCGCTGGCCCAGACCCAGTTTGGTGGTGGCAGTACGTCCTTCATATTGTACTTTGTGTTTTTGATGAGTTCCTTGTCACTGTCCCACGCAATGCCTTTCGTGGTCATTTCATAATACTGCGTTTCATTCGCGGGTGCATTCGGATCTAGGATCTGCGGTCTCCCAATCGTGTCGTTGAAGAACGAGTTTGCAATCAGTCCGCATGGATAATATACCTTCTCTACCGTGGTATTGACCGCCAATGGATCACATGTGCCACCCTTGATGGTATTGTAGGAGACAGCATCTCCTTTCAGCTGATTCAAATCAAGGGACTGAACATATCGGCGGTGATTTTGATAGAAGTTGGTGAGGCGGTAATACATGAAAACCGGTGCTGGAAGCTCATTCGGAACCTCGAAAAGAAGAGTGCAAGTAACGGCGCCCGAGTCAGACTCATTGACGGACTTGCGCCAGGTGGGTGCCGATATGGCTTTAGAAGACTTGAAGGTCGCCGAATAATGAGGAACGGTAGCATAGCTGTCGGTCGGTGCCTGTCTGGAGCAGTCGGAGTAATCGATGGAAATTTCTTGGACCTAGAGCACATGGCTCGTCAGAGCTGTTCTGTCAAGGAGGGCATAAAACTTGGCATACTAGAGAGCTTGCCCAGAGGAGAACACCGCCAATCGGGGCAAAGATAACGCCGACGATAAAAAACAGAGGTAGAACGCTTTTAGGGGTTAAGATCGGTCTAGTGGAAGGTTAGCGCGGTGGTCCTGGGGCAGATACAGGCATCTCAAGCTTACTGCCACGCTTTCAATCTTTGCTGGCGGAAAGCAGTATCTAGTACGAACAGGTTAGTTGGGGACAAAGGGTTAATGAAATCCCAGGGACCTACTGGCTGGTCGGCGAGACTTTGGCTTCTTGTCGCCATCCTCCCTTGCACGCTCCTGTTCCTCGATGGACTCAGCACGAGTCACCTCCTGAGACATGGTTGACCAAAATGATGAAAATAAATTGGATGGTCCAGATTGGAGTGAAGCGGAAAGATGATAGAAGGGATACGTCAAAAAAAGGTGGCGCCCCCGAGGCTGCCGGAGGATCACGATTGCGCCCCACCGCTTTATTTTGGGGTTTAATTAGAACCTTGGAAACTACCTATGTACTTGATTTTCTCTGCCACTTCTTGGCTTTCCCTTTCCGCTTTAGTGCTCAGGCCTTGCCGCTTTTTGCTCACTGAGTAGAACTGAGCACGCCCCTGAGTATTACATAATCATAAGGATCGCTCACTGAGCATCACCTGATTGTTATATAAGCTGAATGACTCGCTCACTGAGCGTGCATCTGTGCCGGGTTCCAGCTGAGCGGGACCAGCTAAAAGTTGAACGGGACCTGCAAAAATGATGACTACATGTGCACACAGTGTACTGGGGTGACGTAATCTTATGAGTTACCCTGGCTGCGGATGGGTCCCAAGGTACATACACACGTACATGTACATGTATAGCAACCCTCCACCAATCTCCTTCTTTCCCTCCCTCGTCAAAGCACTATCATCATCATTCGCTTTCCTTGATCCTCGCCCTATCGAGATCTACATTGACATAATGCGCAACACCCGGCCGTCCCCTATGGTCCGCATATTCATTCGCGCCAACGCCTCAGCAGACCCGCCAAGGCCGTCGTTGTTGCCCTCATCTGACAATTCTGCCGAGAATTCCTGGCCTCAAAACCCTATCCGAGACGAATATTGCTTCTTGTACGGGACATTAATGGATCCAGATACATTATCCAAAGTCTTAGGATCGTCAAAACCACCACCTATGATGCGCCCTGCTAGGATTATTGGTTACGAAATCAAACTTTGGGGCCCATACCCTGCTCTCCTCGATAATAAACCACTTCATCCAGTCGATGGAATAGTGTGTGGCCTCTTATCGCCGACGCAACTTGATCGACTTGCCGCCTACGAAACAGATAAATATCATCTTCAAGCTTGCTTGATTAACGTTCTGAATAATGACGGTAGCACCGAGAAAACCATCGAGGGAGTTTCTTTCATGTGGAATGGTCGACAGGATGAGCTTCGGAAGGGTACTTTTGACCTGAAGCAATGGGGGAAGGACAGACAGCTACGTGAATTGGACTGAGAATTACAGAAATGTCCAGGTTGGTTTATTCGATACTTTACGTCAGTGCTGGGCTTATACACGAACAGGGTGTTTACTTAAGAATTCGAAATTTGCTTTAAGACGTTTTGCTTCAGAAAATGTTGCTTTGAGACCTCGTGCTAAGCTACATACTACGTAGTTTCTTTATAACAATATTCTTTCGGTCACCTTCACTCTCTTTCACCGTAAGCATCTCTTGCTCTGACACTGTCAGTTCTCGCATAGGTCTCGGCTCAATAGCTCCTGATTTCCTATAGAACAGTGACTAAGATTCCACGGTTGACACCAGATAGTTCAAAGCTGGTCAAAAACTTCTTTAATCCTTGGACATCTCGAGTAAACCGTGGGAATACCTAGGTACTATATACATACGAAATACATATATATATAATACTAACTATTAAAAAATATTAGTAAATGTGTAGTATAAATCATTTACATTTAACTCAATTTCATATCAATTTCATATCAATTCATTATGATGTAGGAAAACCACATCTGGTCAGGGTATCAAGCCTTATCCTATGTGCTATTGCCTTTCTGGAAAAGAAAGGGGGAAGAGAACCATCAAGCAATAAAATTCAATCGCAATAGAGAAACGAAAAACACCTGTGGCTAACCAAGCCTGCCATTCTAGACCAAAGCGAAACGGAATTGAAGCACCCAAACGCCATAGCCAGCAGCCAAAGTTGAAAATCAAAGCCCATGGGGTGTCTGTATGCAAAAGAAAAGAAAAGAAAACCAAGAAGGGGGGAATCTCAAAAGAAAAACAAAAAGAGAGAGTGTGTCATGAAGAGTCGTAAAAGCGAAATAGCAATCGAAAAGGAAGCCGAAAGGCCAAGAGGTAAGATGGGTTGATCCAAGGAACACCCATACGTTTTGTCTTGGTCAGGTGCAGAGAGAGAACACTCAAATCTGGATTAATAGTTGAGGGCTGTATTGCACAGTGATAAGACACTGAGGTGGAGAGGTCAGTTATTGGAAACGGTGTCATCCATGACTCGGCCGGTGATGGGAGGCGACACACACGGGCTGTGATGAACTGGCGGCATCATTATCACGGTACCATCAAAGCACGTGGCCTGCGGTATCATGCTAGGTATTGATGGAAATATTCAGCTTTAAACCAACCCACACGTTCGTAAGCGGTCCAAAGTTTGCTGGCTTTATTGACATCGATCTTGCAAGCCTGCTGGGCATCTGTCTTGCGAAACTCTTTGCCAACACCCAGAGCTCGAACCCGAGCTTCAAAGATTCGACGCTTGCTGCATAGATAGGTCGCACATGAAAGTCTCAGGGTGGAGGCAAGATTGAGCTCGGCGGGACTGAGAATATTTCTGTCCGGGTCATTGCTCAAATCCAACATCTGCCCCTTCCAATCGGCCTTCAATGCTTTGGCGTTACTGCCTAGCGTATCTGCCGGGGGCGCATAGTCCTTGAGTGAGTGATAATCGGTGTCATCGCGATTTGTACCCAAGGCACGCGGTTTGGTAAGCGGGGTTTGGGGGGGATCAAAGTTGTCAAACACCTGCTGCTTGGGTGTGGATTTAGGGGTGCGTTTGACGCGGGTTCGCTGCACGCGCGGCTGAGTTCCTGATCTTTTCACTGGCGCAGGAGCAATCTTCTTCAACTTGGGTTCGTAATCTCCTGGGCGATAGCGGTTCATCATGGCCATCTGGCGCTCCAGCGTCTCCCGTTCTTCTCGGGCCCAGGCAGCCGGATTGCGATTGTACTGGGTTGAAACAATGGGAACACAGGAGAGCGCCAGGAGATATTCATCTCGGGTGGGTTTGTTCAACTTATTGCGAAAGATTGCCATATGAGAATTCATGTGCTTTTCAACCAGTGCCTCTGCAGATGGAGGGTGAACGGGGCCAAACAACGGCTCATCCGTAGCAACGTCAGTAACGGAATCCTGAGGGGGGAAAAGGACAGGGTCCCTGGGGGATCCCAAATCCCTTTCAATTTGGTCCGAGGCGTGGGAATTGCTCTTCTTGTTCCCCGTATAGGGAGTCACAGGTGGCGATGGGAGGTCCATCTCTGACTGGGTTCGTTTTCGATCCGCCGAGATGGGTGGAAGCTGTATGTCACGAGTTGAAGAGTCTCGAGGCTTTGCAAACGGTGAAAGCGAGACAGGAAAGCTCTCGAGAGGCTTCGGCTCTGGGGGTGACATGAGGCTAGAAACGGATGGGAGACGATGCATGGCGGTCGGCTGTTTGGCTGGCTGCCAGCCGGTAGAAGAAGTCATTCCGGATTAAATACCGTTGATCCAACGGTAATTGGCAAATAAGAGGTTAAAGTGGTCAATGGTGTCCAGGGCTAGGGTTTCCGGAAAGAGAAGGGGAGGGGATGAATACACCAGAAAGAGTGGGAAGATGGATGGCGAAAGCTGATGAGCGAGTGTTTATGGAACTCAATGGAAGTTGAATCACCAGGCAAAAACAGGTGATTTGTCAGGACTGCCTCTTTGTCTCTCTTGAGTGGCGATAAGCGAATATGACCTAAGTCTCGGCGTTAAGGCTCCAATGGCCGAATGAGTCAATTTGATGAAGAGGGGAATGGTCCATCGATAGAGAATGGACCAAATGAGAATAGAAAGGATAAAGTTGGAAAAGTAGAGAAGAAGAGAGGAAGAGAAGATTAAAAAAAAAAAAGAAAGAAAGAAAAGAGGGAATGTTGAAAGCGAACTGTGAGTCAGTTATGGGGGCTGAGGGTGTGATGATAAACTGCGGGGTGGCGCTTAATGGAGATTCCGAGTTTCTCCCAAGGCTCATGAGACCAATGGACTGACTGTAAAAGGGTTAGTTTGGTTTGGGGTTGGGGAGAGTATCAGAGCGCAAAAAGGGGGGGGCCTTGTTTTGGGCGTCATTTGAGAGAACCAGCTGATCTCATCATTTGGTACTCCAATACCTCCGTTCTCTGAAGGTACTGATACATACAAAGGGAATTTGAGTACTTCATGTTGATATGTAACCCCTCTCTTATTGAAGTAAATATACCAGTACTGAAATGTAAGATGGTAACTTTCGGATTTAAATGTCACTATTTCCTGCCTAAGTCCCACATGTCCACATGTCCACATGTGACAACATCCCATGCGGGCAATCACCTCATAGGATCAGCCGCAGGAGAGGTCAGCCAATCATTTTAGAGCATTGACCCCCCTCATGTGATCTGTAGATCCTTATCTTTTGATTTGCTTTCTTTCTTTGCTGCTTTTCTCCAGGGCTCCTTCACTTGATTATATAAACTTCTTGGGGGGTATTCAATTTAGTATTGATTCACGAGGCTTGGGGACTTGGGTTCTGACTCATCTGTATTCCTTCCAACCTTGAAAGGCTGGCACCTTGAGTCATAGTTGAATGGCTGCCTGCGCCAGGCGCCAAGAATATATCCTTGATCCGTATAGCAGTGATGTCATTATACACCTTACACACTTCCAAGTGCATACAATCCAACATCGGCAGAGCCCCTCTTATCATTGTCATTCCAAGGTCTTTGTTGCAGTAGTGGCTAGACTGCGACATCGCCCGTCCACGGTGGGCAGTGGGCTATTTGGGTTTTCGAGTGCCCGTCCATAACTAGACCTCATTAAAAGCATTTAGAGGGCCGCTCGAGGGCAGCCCTTATCGGCCCGTATAACCAGCCTCTTATAATTGCTACAATATAACCTTCTATATATCATATAAAGATCAAAATTAGACTATAGATTTAAGTAAGCTTTGTAAGTATATTATTGAATTTTGAACTAAATATAGTCTATAGAAATCAAGAAATTATATAAAAATATAGAACTTATATCTTAATATTAGATATATATTTTTAAGATATATAGTAGTACTATTACTTTCTAAGCAAAATTCTGTAATTTATAAACTATCTAAATAATATATTCTATAATATATTTAAAAGTAAATTATAAATTTAACTATTAATATAGGGGATTGATACAGGGTCATGGATCCTGGGACACCCCTTTGGATGCTAGGACTAGTCTTCCGCACGACCCAGTAAAACTTCAGACCCAACCCAGACCCGACCTAGTCTGGGTTGGGTTCTGGGTCGAGCCCTTCGACCTAGTAATAGGTCTAGGTCGGACTGGGTAACCTAGTAGGCTAGTACTGGGTCTAGGGCCCTAAACTAGGTTACAAACTAAACAAATATACTAAAGATCTTAAATATATAACTTATGCATTTTTTAGTAGTAATTGTAGGTATTTGGTTTACTTAATTATCTCCAATTTTAATTATAAAAAGGGCTGAAGAAAAGCTTTTAAACAATGATTCTTTATTAAGCTAATAGTATTCAAATAGGTTATCCTCCCGGCTTTTACGTTTCCTTCCTAATACTTATATTTATATACCAGTTAGTAGTAACAATAGTAAGTAAGGATAACTATATTTACTTAGTATATTATCCGGTATTAGACTGCAGCACGATCTATAATATCCGCGGATATCCACAATCTATATCCGCAAACTACGGATATAGATATTTTTTGATATCTAAGATCCGTAGCCTTACGGATTTGGATATAGACCTTATATTTATTAGATATTTGCAGATATCTAATAGATATCAAATAATATAAATATACCTAGACTTATAATCTTAAAGGATATATATTAATTTTATGTTTTCCTTTATATAATAGTATATTATATTTAAATAATCAAAATCTAGATCCTTTTAGGATTATATAAATTTAAATCTTCTTATTTATTTATAGATACTATTTATAAATCTAACTAGAAGCTATCTAGTAGCTTTAGCTATTTTTAAATCTATCCTAAATAGCCTAGTATAACGTATTTCACATACGAGCGGCGCACACAACCGAGTGGCGCACCCCACCAAACCTATTAAATTTAAATGCATTTATCTCAACCATAACACTATTAAATTTAAATGCATTTATCTCAACCATAACACTATTAAATTTAAATGCATTTATCTCAACCATAACACTATTAAATTAATTCAACTAACTAGCTGGTCTATCTGGACAGGTTTCTCTTCTATGCCCTGGCAATCTGTATATCCCACACCCTCGCTGGCCCCGTACACGTGGCTGAATAGCCGATTCTCTAGGTATGCCGGGGCCGGGGGGAGGTGCTTCTGATGCTTCTTATTGCTGTATAATTAATATAGAGGCTTCTTGAACTGAAAGGCCTTCTTCGGTAGGTATCTGCCTCCGGGGTCTAGCTCTCTTTTGCTTCTGCTTCTTATTTGCGGCCCGTAAATCCTTGTTTTCTTTAGCGAGTAAGATATGTATTGTAAGACGGAAGCTCTTCACAAGCTGGTTTAATGTACGATCTGACAGGCTAGGCGGGCTTCGAGACCTAGTACGAAGCAAAGCTTCAATTGACAAAGCTTGCTAATATAGGTCTTTCTTCGTAGCTGGTGTTTTGGGGGTAAAATTCCGGCTTGATTTACTATCCTGGCTAGGGGGGGGGGTAGGTATTCGAAGCCGGATATTAAGCTTCGAGATAACCAGATCAGGTTCAAACAGTACTAAACTAGCTGCTCCGAAGCTATTTATAATTGTCTCCGATTTAAAAGCTTCAATTCGGGCGGAGGGGTAGGCTTCTAGGAAGTCTAGTTTGTTGATATAGTTAATCCCGCTCCGCATTTTTATCTTAACTATCCGACTATAAGCACGTTTCAAGACCGCAAAATTGCCTATATTAAGAGGTTGTAAAAGATAGGATAAATACGCTAGTATACAAAGCGGTATTATCTTATTTTGCTTACAAATTTGATCAAATTTAGGCGTTAAATGACTTCTATAGCTATTAAGAATTAAAAGCCGGTAAGCCCCCTTAGTCCGTAAAGAAGTAGTCGGAATAAAGAGCTTTATAAGCTAACAAAGTCCAATTTTATCTAAAGTCTAGCCGTTAGGACTAACTTCGAAATACTAGTCCTCCGGAAGACTATTAAACTATGATTTAATAAAGACTTTGCCTTTAAAAATCATATACGGAGGAAGTGCCTAGCTAGAAGCATTTATATACTTAATAGTAGTTACCTACTCTCGATTTCTAGGTTATAAAAGTACTCGCCGACTGTAGTATTCACTTCTTATTATAACCTTTGTAGTTGCCGTTAATCCTATTGCGAAACCGGTCTCGTTAAAGTTATAGATATTATTAGGGTCGATTCTAAATTAAAGGATTGTCTTTTAAACTAGATTAAACTACCCCTTAATAATTTTAGGGTCTTTGTATTGCGTATATTCGTAGTTATACTATTTCGAGAATTAGGAGGAGAGGAGAGGATATTGTTTAACAAAGTTTATAACCTAGTTTTCGCCGACCGAAAGAACTAGGGTAGTTCTACGCTTTTCAAGAAGAAGATCTACTATATCTCGTATAGAAGAGGGCCGGGGGGCTAATCTACGAGTATCTATAGAGATAATCTATTTCTTAAGAGATTCCTCTTCGATTTCTGTCAATTTATACAAATTTGCGCGAGAAATCACGCGATTTTTAACCCTATTAAGACGTATTGAAAGGGTAGATCTCGGTACGTTAAATCGGCGTACTACCTTACGAATTGAAGAGATTTCTTGATTTTTAAAAGCCTAGATAGCTAATAAAAGCCTACCCTCTTGCTTAGTTAAATCTTTAGAGCGTTAAGAGCGAATTGGTGGTATGGTAGGTGGTTGAAGAAGAAGGGTTTAAATTAATTGACATGTTTTGGGTAAGGTGGCCAGCTGGCTTATGTGGCTAGCTCGCTTGTGAAATACGTTAGAGAAAAGTCGATATCTAGGCTAAGTCTCCTATCTAGGTAGACAGAAGGTATTACTATACTTACTAGATTTATATAAGTTAATTAGTAGTCCTAAAGATAGTTTAGTTTTTAATACTAGACTAATATATAATAGATAACATATTCGGTAAGCGAGCTACACAGGCAAGCGAGCTGCGCACCCTACCCAAAACGTGTCAATTAATTTAATCCCTTCTTCTTTAACCACCTACTATGCCACCAATCCGTACTCAATCTTCTCAAAATTCAATAGAGAGAGAGGGTAGGATCTTATTAGCTATCTAGGCTATTAAGAAGCAAGAAATTACTGCTATTCGTGAAGTAGCGCGCCGTTTTGACGTACCTAAATCAACCCTTCGAACTCGTCTTCGTAGAACTAAATTCCGCGCGATTTCTCGCGCTAATTTATCTAAATTGACTGAAATCGAGGAGGAATCGCTTTAAAAATAGATTCTCTCTCTAGATATACATAGAGTAGCTCCCCGGCCCTCTATAGTATAAGTTATAGCGGATCTTCTTCTTAAAAAGCGTAGAATTACCCCGGTAGTCTTAGTCGGCGAAAAATAGGTATATAATTTTATTAAATAACGTCCTCTTCTCTCCTCCTAATTCTCGAAACGATATAATTATAAGCGTACGAAATATAAAGATCCTAAAGTTATTAGAGAGTAGTTTAATTTGGTTTAAAAGACAATCCTTCAATTTAGAATCGATTCTAACGATATTTATAACTTTAATAAGACTGGCTTTGTAATAGGATTAACTACAACTACAAAGGTTATTATATAAAGCGAATACTATAGTCAGCGATTACTTTTATAACCTAGAAATCGAGAGTAGGTAACTACTATTAAGTATTTAAATACTTCTAGTTAGGCCCTTCCTTTATATATAATTTTTAAAGGCAAAGTCTTTATTAAATTATAGTTCGACGGCCTTCCGGAGGACTAGTATTTTAAAGTTAGTCCTAATAGCTAGACTTCGGATAAAATTGGACTTTATTAGCTTACAAAGCTCTTTATTCCGACTACTTCTTTACAGACTAAGAGGGTTTACCGGCTTTTAATTCTTAACAGCTATAGAAGTTATTTAATACCTAAATTTAATCAAATTTATAAGCAAAATAGGGTAATACCGCTTTATATATTAGCGTATTTATCCTATCTTTTATAACCTCTCGATATAGGTAGTTTTGCGGTCTTAAAACGTACTTATAGTCGGATAGTTAAGATAAAAATATAGAGCGGGATTAACTATATCGATAAACTTAACTTCCTTAAAGCTTACCCTTCTGCCCGAATTAAAGCTTTTAAATCGGAGACGATTATAAATAGCTTCGGAGTAGCCAGTTTAGTACTGTTTAAACCCGATTAGGTTATCTCGAAGCTTAATATCCGGCTTCGAACGCCTACCCCCCTCCCTAGCTAGGGTAGCGATTAGGATCCTAGAACGCCTTCAAATTACGTCTAATTACAAAAGCAAGATTCGTCAATTAAAGCTTTACTTCGAATAAGATTAAGAAGCCTACTAAGTCCTCTCAATTCTACTATAAACCAGGTTTTAAAGGCATACCAAATCACTATATAATCCGCCGTATTTCTTAAGAAAGAAGTAAGCGATTTACGGGCCGCTAACAAGAAGCAGAAGCAAAAGAGAGCTAGATCCCGGAGGCATATACCTACTGAAGAAGGCCTCTCAGTTCAAGAAGCATCTGCATTAATTGTACAGCAATAGGAAGCAACTGAAGTACCTCCCCCCGGCCCTAGCATACCTAGAGAATCGGCTATTCAGCCACGTACGCGGCCCCCCCCGGGGTGTGGAATATGCAGATTACCAGGGCATAGAAGAGAAACCTGTCCAGATAGACCAGTTAGTTAGTTGATTTAATTTAATAGCGTTTTGGTTGAGATAAATGCATTTGAAATTTGTAGATTGGGTGGGGTGCGCAGCTCGCTTGCCTGCGCAGCTCGCTTACCGAACACGTTACTATTTCTCTATTTTAATACTTAGTAATACTAGAGTAGATAGATAACGTATTTCACATACGAGCTGCGCACACAAGCGAGCTGCGCAGCCCAGAACACATAGTAAAAGCGATAAATTACAACACGATATTTCAACCACTAACGCTTTTATTTAATTTCATTACTTGCCGATAGCAGTTGATAAGAATTTTTAGTATCATATATCAATTTTGAATAAATCGAGAACACGCATTGTTATAGTATCGAAAAATACATCGCTTAACTCTAGAATATATATATATCTCAATCATCAATCTATTAAATTTCCCTAAACTCTACCAAGTGGCTATATATTATATAAAAAGGATTAGGCTATAAGGAAAAGCTCAAATAGAAAACCGTTGTTTTTTTATCATGTCGTAATTTATCGCTTTTACTATGTGTTCTGGGCTGCGCAGCTCGCTTGTGTGCGCAGCTCGTATGTGAAATACGTTATATATTCTTAAACTAAAGATTAAGTATACTCCGGAGTAAATAATTTAGATCAAAAATAGAAAGTATAAGATAAGAGTATCCTATTCGAGGATTTAATAGAAAGCTTAGTAAGTTAATTATATATATTACTTTCTTTATAATATATATAGATAGTAGAGTATAGTAGTAGATCCCAATATTAATTGTTAATCTCGGGAAATATAATATAATTCTTAGAAGAAAATAGTTTATAGATTATAATATCCTTCTAGATTACTACTAATACCGAATAATCTAGCTAGAAAAGAAGATACTCTTTAATAATATATTAAATAAGATAGTAGTACTAATATCTATTACTATTCTCTAGAAGCTAAAGCTAAATTTTAATTATTAAACTAATATTAACCGATAAAACTATTTTTTCGGCTAAAAAGAATTATATAACCGACTTTTTAGTAAAAAAGAGTTAAAAATAGAGGATAGCTATAATTATATATATAAGTACTAGTATAGATACTAGTAAATCGAAGAATAAAGAAAGATAAGCTAGAATCTAAATAATAAAAGTAAAATAATTACTTTAAAGGCTTAATACCCAGAGGAGATATTATTATTAATTAATATTAGTACTATTAGTAGTATAGGATTTAACTAATTATATAAATATAGAAAGGTTAATAAAGAGACTAAAATCTTCTCTATCTCGCTTTATAAGATTAATTATATTATTAATATTAAAAGTATTTAGATCTAGGATATAGAGATTGAAGAGATTAAGAAGATACTCCTAAGAGAGTACTATAAACTTATAGAAGTCTTTTTAAAGAAGAAGCTAGATAAGCTACTATCTTATAGACCTAAAGTTAACTATAATATTATACTTAAAGCTAAAGTATAGTCTAGATACTATCCTCTCTATAAGCTATTATTAGAGAAGCTAAAAGCAGTAAAAAAGTATATTCTTAAGAACTTACAGAAAGGGTTTATTATTCTAAGTTCCTCTTTATATAATTTACTAATCCTAATAGTAAAGAAACTAGATAGAGGATTATATTTCTATATTAACTTTAGAAGACTAAATATAATTATAAAAAAAGACTATTACTCTTTACTACTAATTAATAAAGTAATCTAATAAATAAGTAAAGTAAAGATCTATATAAAGCTTAATATCTAGTAAGGATTCTACCGGATTTAACTAATACTAAAAGCTAAAGATCTTACTATATTCTATATATAATATAGATCTTTTAAATATAAAATAATACTATTTAGACTAATAAATAGTCCTACTATATTCTAAAGATTTATAAATAATATACTCTAAGAGTATTTAGATAAATATATAGTTGCTTTTATAGATAATATCTTAATCTATAGTAAGAATATTAAAGATTATAAGTAATAAGTTAAAGAAGTACTCTATTATTTATAAGAAGTAGGACTATAGATTACTTTACTAAAATCTAAATTCTTAGTTAAGAAAACTAAGTTCTTAGGCTTTATTATAAGTACTAATAGTATTACTATTAATCTAGTAAAGATTAAGGTAATCTAGTTATAGTTAGTACTAACTATAGTAAAAAGAGTATAGTTATTCCTTAGATTCTATAATTTCTACTAATAATTTATTAAAGTATATAGTATGATCTTAAAGTTATTATATCAATTAATAAGATAGGATATTCTCTTTAAGTAGTCTATATAGTATAAAGAAGCTTTCTTATATCTAAAGTAGAATCTAGTTAATATACTAATTCTTTATTATTATAATCTAGTTTAAAGGACCTAGGTTAAGATAGATATATTAGATAGAGTTCTTAGTATAGTATTTACTTAGTATTATAAATAAGATAATTTCTAGTATCTAGTAGTATTCTACTCGAAGTTAATATAGCTAGCTAAATTGAATTATAAAGTCTAAGATAAAGAACTCCTAGTAATTATTCGTATATTATAGGAATAGAGACCCAAACTTAAAGGATTATTATAAAAGGATCACTTTAAGATACTAATTATTAGTTATTAGAATATTTTATAATAATTTAATAGATAAATTAATAATAAGTAAGATAGAGTAAATTCCTATTATAATTCTACTTTATAATTAAGTACTAGTCTAGAAAGAGGAATATTATTATAGATACTTTGTTAAGAAAGGAGACCTCTTATATAGATAAGAGTTATAATCTTATAATATTGCTAGAAGGTTATCTAGATAAAGGAGTACTCCTAGCTTATTTAGCTTCTATTATATTAGAAGAGACTACTAAAGAGACTACTAATAAGATATGTCGAGTACCAGGCATGGTGCATGGTAGGAATTACCAAGTCAATACAAACCGGAAAATCAATGGACCGCCATGATAACGGTACCATACAAAATTACATACATTGCTTAATCATCGATGTCCGTATAGATTGGAAAACAACGGACTTTGTTATTTTAGTTAGTTAGAGAATTTTATATATATCAATTTTGTATATATTGTCGTATACGTCTTATTTCTGTCAGTTATAAGCCCGGCTTCGTTTTATTAAGATCTATCTACAATATATAGACTATCTAAATACCTCGCTGTCGCTGATTTTTAGTAATTTAACAATAGTTAACCCCTAAATTAACGAAGCAACCCCTATTTCCTTCGAAGAAAAATCGGATTTTCGACGATAAATCGACAATAAATCAATTAAATATATACTATATAATATATTATCTCTCTCCGCGGCCTCCTCCTACGTTATTTTAAAGGACATAGAGATATAGAATTTATAGCTCCTATATATTAAAGCAATTGCAATTGCTTACGATATATAGGACTAATGCGATCTATTTCTAAAGAACGAAGAAAGCCCTAAATTAGAGCTACTAACTAAGATTATCTCTATTAATAAAGCTATAGAGAAATATAAAGACAATTAGTTCTATATTAGGCAATCTATAAAGTTAGATTAGAATATAAAGTATAAGGACTATCTAGCGAAAGTAAAGGGATTACTATTAGTAGTATTAGCAATTAGGTAGTTAGTTAACGACTCCTACCGGCTACTAATTAACAATCTAGAATCACTGTTAGATTTAATGCTTAATCTCTATAAACGATTCGTATCTAAGAGCGATCCTACCTATAAAACTAGACTTCGCTAGCAATAGAGGAATCTAGATAGGGGCCTAGATCGGAGTACTAATATTGATAAATAGTTCCTAAATTGGCAGACGCTTTAATAATAGTATAAGAAGGCTAAAATACCTAAAGTAGATAATACTAAGAATCAATTTCTCGAAGTAATCTCTATAATATCACCTAGATTCTATAAAATATAGGTTCTAAGGCTTTAAGACAAAGGAGATATCCTCTTTGCCGATATTATTAATCGGTATAGGGCTTACTAGAAGATTACCTATAGTAAGGTAGATAGTTAAAGAGGTATTTTAAAGGCAGCTTTCTTAATATAGTAAGACTATAAAGAAGCTAAGCCTATTAAATCAAAGCCTACTAAGTCAAAAATTAAAGTCTTAGAGAATAAGCCCTATCTATATAGAAAAACTAAGCCTAGATACTATATACTATAGTTCTATTAGGAGATATACGAAGACAAAAGGCCTTCTAGCTTCTAAGTATTAATTATATCAAAGCAAAAGTAGGATAAAGCTATAAAGGCTAATCCTAAATAGAAGGCAATTTGTTGGATAGCCTCCCATACATGCATACAATGCATGTTTGTTGTTTGTTGTTTGTTGTTTGTTGTTTGTTGTTTGTTGTTTGTTGTTTGTTGTTTGACAGACTGAGCCTGATTTCAGACGTTTCTGCAGGGTATATAAACCCTGCATCTCTCACTTCTAATGAATAATGATTCTTCTTCCTCTCTCTCTCTCTCCTTGGTAGTAGTCCCCAACAGGTTATGAAGCCCTCTTTCTACCCTAAGAATCACCACTTTCATCAAATTTATCAATATTCTATCAAGAATAGTATATAGAGTACTAGATCTTGTTTTGGAATCACTTATTCATCAGTTTTTTTTACTTCATTTTATCAAGAACAACTTGATTTTCTGTTTCTTTAACTGAATCCTTACAACATATCGGCGCCAGCAGCATCGGTATCGGCGGCAGCTACGGCTCAGCCTCCACACAATAGGAACTGGCATAATAAAGAAGACGTTATACTAGCTGATCAATCAATTGGACTTCCTGATATAGGGACATTCACTTTGTTTAAGATTACCCCTCTACTAAAGAATAAGAAGGATTTAGATAACTGGCTTAACAAAGTAGAGAAGATTTTAGAGAGTTATAACCTCTATAACTTAATCAAAAAGGATGTTTTATAGCCTTATAGAGACAGTGAGAATAGCTAGAAGTAGAAAACGATCTCGAAGCAAGTACGTACTTAGCTTTCGGGAAGTATCGATAATAATTTGATATAGGAGCTTAATAGTCGAGGTAATAAGATAACTTTTGCCGACGAATTTGTTAACAAGCTTAAGAAGTTAATAAAAGATAAAGGCTATAGAGCTTTAAAAACAGCGATAACGAAGTTTAAAACGATTTTACGAAACCAATACTCGACAATTAAAGGAATATATTATAGCAATAAAGAAGACGTATAAAATACTATCTAATTTGAAATCTCGTCTTATTCCTTACTTTGCTTTATAGGCGGTACTAATAGAACTAAGTAACGTTCTAGAGCTCGAGAGCTTTATAGTTCTTAAGGATAATAAGCTTAATACTATTAAAGAGCTAGTTAAGACTATTATAGTTATCGATTTTTATTAATATTATACTATAATACTTAATTATATTGAGTCTTATAAGGCCAAAATAGGTATTATTTCGGCCGCTATCGGCAACTAAAGATATTAAAATACTAGTAATTAGAATACTAATAATAATACTAATAATCCTAATTCTACCCTTCCGAATCTATCTAACGCTTATTTAATAAATATACCTCCGAAAGGTATTAATATATATAAATATACTAAACGTTAGAAGGTATATAAGCTAGAGAGAAGCGATAATAGCAATTGTTCCTACTATAGAGTAATAGGATATAGTATAACTATATACTAGTATCTTTATCTAGAGCTTAGATAGACTACTTAAAAGGGAAGAGCTAGTATCTAGGTATACAATAGTAGAGCTAATAAAGGAGCAAATAATAATACTTTACCTACTCCGACTTCTTCTTCTACTAAGTTTAAATAGGATAAAACTTAATAACTATAAGGATAACTATTAGAAAGGATAAAGTAGGTAAATCTCTCTACCCTATAAAGTAGTAGATTTATTATAATATTAATTGTAATTGACAATCTACTATTAGATTTTAATCCTTCCTTTATAATTATAAATAAATAACTATAGATAGAGGAAGACCTTCCTATCGAACAATTGCAAAAGGAAGAGTAGCTAATAAAGTAGTTAGATAATAATCTTAAAGAAGTACTGATTTAGTTAAGTTAATATAATAATATGTTAATAATCGCTATTCAATTTGCTACCCTAGTATCTAGATATCTTTAGATTTTGGATATAGGTATATCAGAGTATATTTGTAGTGATTAATCTACTTTCTTAACGATTTAATAGTACGATAAAGACGAAGAATACGAATAGCTTACTTCTAGAAACGAAAAGATTAAAGCTGAATTTTATAGAATAGTTAATCTAAGCCTATATATTAACAATCTAGTTACTTCTAGGTACTATTAAATTAGTATTTACTATATTTACAGAGTAGGCTAATATAACCTTTTCTCTCTTAGTATTATAGAGAGAGTTAGGGATTTAGTAATATAGTAAATCTAAAACTCTCTTTAATAGTAATAATAGTGTGATTCAGAAAGGATCGCATAGTTTGTATTAGACAGGACGTATCGTAGTGCTATATACGGTTCGATACGGCATGCTACGTATGCCAGAGTGGCATCGTACGGAACCGAAAAGGTCCGCACGGTGTCCTAGGGCCACCAGAGACGCAGATTCTATGGCTAGAATGAGCTTTGCGGATCTTATCCTCCCCTACTGATCCGAAACTAGTCCCAAGTTTCTGTATATCTAAGTACAAACTTGATTTCTCGGCTGTATTCGGTCCGTTCGGCCCGAACCTATCCTCCGTACTGCGATTTTTCGTCTAAGTTAGTAGGACAAAGGAAAAACATCGTTATATAGTAGCGACAGTGCCTAAAAATAGACTAGGTTAAAGCCGTACGCCACTGTAAGCAATAAAGATATATAAAACGACATAAAAGACTCTCTTACAAAGGGAATATAGCAAAAGTTATACTATTAAAGAATCTAATAGTGTTTGATAGGGGGTGATCCCTCCCCTATATATCAGAGAGTTAGTATAAGGGCAGTTTAGACAAAGAGAGGCTGTTTTCCTATAGTAAACCCTTTGTTTGTGTCCGAGAAAGCCTTACCTTAACTCTCAGCTATATATATATAAGTAGTAAACGCGTCCCTAACTCTTAGTTTACTTCCTTACTCTTACTTCCTATCTTCTCTCTTCTTTACGTCTCTCCTAGGTAGGCTCCCCTATATCGTTTTTTATCGATTTCTATCGATTTTTATCAATTCTAATACTTCTCGGACCTATATAGTATTTCGTAGTAAGGTTTTCTTGCTTATATAGGGTTTCTTAGTCTGTATAGGACATTACGCTGACTTTCTTTTGTATCTCTTAGTAACCGAACCTCGCTATATATTATATCCCCTCCCTAAGCTTGGGGCGACCCTAACCTTCCGCGTCCGCTGTAAGTTATCTCTGTTGTACGTTCCTATTTCTTCTATATATAGCGGTTTTTCGGGGTTCTATAGTTATTACTAATATCTTTCCTATTCTCGTAGTACGCGTTTATAAGCGTCCTATCTAGATTCCTCCTATATATCTCCCCCTATTGACGATCTTACTATATCGTCTCCTTCTCTAGCCGTTACTACCCGGAAGCGCCTCTTAGGTCGTCTTTTTAGACCGAATTCGGCGGCTCTTAGTATTCTTAGTAGTAGTAATAAGGGTAACGGAGGTAACGGAGGTAATAGGGGTAATAAAGGTAATACTATACCTAGTCCTATAACTCCTATAGGACCCGCCCCTATTCCCGCGCCTATAGCCGATCCTCTTATGCCTATTGTTACTCCCTCTACGCCTATTACGCCTCCCGCTATACCTCCTATACCCCCTCTCGGTCCGGTAGACAACCCTAGTCCTACTATATCGAACCGTTCGGCTCTAATATTAGATAAGATAGTATAGGTCCCTAACTATAAGTGATTTTTTATACCCTTATACTATTCGAGCTAACCTATTGTATAGCTAGATATATAAATATAGATATTAATAGTTTGCCCTTCTTATATAGTCTAAATAATTCGGGTATCGATAATTAGTTTATAAGGATACTTCCTATATATATATCTATAGACTAGCGTCCGACCCGCGCTAATACTAGTCATTCCGCCTAGACTAGTATACCTCTTCGCTTAGTTATTAGGTAGTTATATAGTTATTAAGTACCTCCTAGCGATAAGTATAGAAATTGTTTAAAGGGAAATAGCCCCTTTATCTATTATCGTATTGTCTTACTCCCGGATTCCCTATAGTCCCCTATCTAGTAGAACTAGGCGTATATAGGCTATAACTATTCCTCCTCCGGTAATAAGTACTTTTTCCGCCTAGAATATAGTAAGCCTCTAATATAGCTTATCGATCTTATATAGACGCGAAACCCGTTAAACCCTCTCTTAAAGTACCCTATTATACTTACTATTCTTACTATAGCTATAGCTATAGCTTTTACTATATTAACTATAGTTCCTACTACTCCCGCTAAGGGCCGAAAGGATAAGGGCAAAGGCTATATAAATAGTAAGAACTTATCTAGCGACAATAGTAAGATTATTATAGGCCTATCTACTCCTACTAGTACTAGTATAACTAAGTATAAGACTGCTAGGGGTAACCCTACTACTATAACCGCTCGTAAGAAGACGAAGGCTAGTAGTACTATAGCTAGGGCTACCTAGAAGAAGAAGTATATAGATATACCTACCTATATAGAAGTAGCTCCTACCTCTAGCCCTATATATAACTCTATATAGTATTATTCTCCTCTAGCCGAGCCTAGCGTCGTCTACCTAAGCGATATACCCGGTTCCGTATATATATATTAAAAGCTTAAGAAGGTCCGCGAGCGCCTAGACTTTAATTTATAGTTAATAAAGTAGGTCTTAACTTATAAAGGCTATATTAAGGGTTCTGATAAGGGCTCGGAGTATAAGAAAAAGAAGGATTCGGACTCGTCTATAGGCGTCTTTACTACCTTAGAGTGATTTCTTTTTCTGGTATATAGTCCGGCGTATCTAGACGGAGTATTTCTTTCTTTATCGGAGTCCTTCTAACCCTATTCGTAATATACTTAACTTTTTGTAGAGTAATACGTTTACTTACTCTTTTTCTCGCCCTCTTTCGGGTATAATAAATTCTATTATATTTATTAACTTCTTTTTATAACTTTTAATAATAGTAATAGAATAATAACCGTAAAGAGGCGTATAGATCGATCTAAACTGTTTAATATAGGTTCTTAATAAGCATCCTCTATCAATTCTTACCCTAAGGATACTACTAAGTTAGTATTATCCTCGGATTCGTAGTTATTAGTGTCTGAATTCTATTTATCTATATCTAGTAGGCCTAGTATAAGCGTATTCTTATTATCCTTCTACCGATTTTTTTTCCGGCCCTATACCTATATTTTAGCAATTAGATACTTAGTAATAATATCCTCCCCTATAAATTCTTAATATATCTCTATATACTTAAATTCCTACTATTCGGCCCTTATAAAGGTCGATAGGTCTATATATATTAGTAGTAGGGGTTTAACTTTATTAAGAACCTTACGGAGCTCTTTAGGGTAATTGATTTTCGTACCGGCCCTCTGTAATACAGATTATCCTATAGGCGACGCCTATAAATAGAGATTATCGCCTATATTCGCGTCTAACAGTCTTACTCTATTAATAAGGTTTCTTAGAATATATCCTTATAGTTCGGCTAAAGTATATATCCCTAGTAGGTAACTCTTAAGTACTTTATATAGCCTAAACTATATATTCTCGTACTTTTTCTTTACTTCGTTCTATACTAGGATCTAGTCTCCTAGCTAGAAGCTTATTTTCGTAACTACTATATCCTAGATTTATTATTTCTTAATTATATAGATAAGTAATAGTTTATTTACTTTAGAGTAAGTATCTAAGAGATACTAGATCTATTCTTCTCGGTACTCTTAGGAGTAAGTGTCTAAAAGATAGCTTTTATCGGATAAAATGCGTAGGTATACTCTATATACTAAGTAGTATAGGCTTCTTTTTAATACTATATACTTCTATACGCGAGCGGTAAATACTACCTATATAAGGTATTCGTCCTATAATCTTATAGGTTTCCCTATTAGATATTTTGTTAGTATCTATCTAACTAGTCTATTAAAGTTCTCTATCTTACTATTAATATAGAGGTAATAAGGTATAGTTATATAGTACTATACTTAGATTAGTATTATAAAGTAGTGTACCGCTCCCGAGAGAAGGTTCGGGCTATTATCCGAGATTAGTTCTAAAAATATGCTATAGTATATATAAATATCCTAGTATAGGAATTCTATAAAGACCTTTTCTATTATATCCGGAACTACTTATAATACTAGCTACCCTATAGTATAGTTAATCGCTATAATAATCTATCTATTACTATTAGAAGTAGTAGGTAGGCAACTAATAAAGTCGATACCTTAGTACTAGAAAGAACGCTCTCCTTTTGTAACTATATATTATACTTCTTCGCGTTCTAGGCTCTTCCTAGAATCTTATATAACTTAGTAGTTCGGGTAGGTTCTTATAGCCTCTTCGATATCTATTCTTATTAATAGCTACTATCCTCGGGGCTATATAATTCTATATAGATCTAGGAAGCCTAAATAGCTAAATTCTCGGTAGAAGTTTAGTACTAGATTAGTATAGAACGGTATATCGAGATATAGAGATACCTCTCTATTATTATAAGTATAGATTAATTGTCGGTTAACCTCCGGTAATACCCTTTTATTAATTAGTATATCCCGGAAACTTAAGTTTATAGTAAACTTCTTTATAGCCTAGGCGGTTATATAGTTATCTAGTTCCGTCCTATCTTCTAGGAACTAAGTTATTACTACTAGCTATTCCTCTTTAGAGATACTATATACCGCGCTTATAACCGCGAGATAGGCGTTCTAGATAGTTCGTTCCTAGCTTACGTTAGCGGGTATACTTTCGACTAGGTCTAGTTATTAACTAATTGTATCTACTACAATATTCTTAGAGCCCTTTCGGTAACGAATTGTTAGGCAGTATTCCTAGAATTCGACGATTTAATATACGAGACGCTTACTATATTCTTTCGTAGTATTAAGATACTACAAACTCGTATTATTAGTAATAATTGTAGTTTCGAAACAATTACTATTAATATACTAATCCTATATATAGATTGCCTTCTTAATAGCTAGGAGCTCTTTCTCGTATATAGGATAGTTTAGTTCCGCCCTATAGAGTTTCTATCTATTATATATAATAGGATAGAGTGCTTCTTTATTATCTTCCTATATAAAGACCGCGCTAAGTACCTATTCGGATATATCTGTCTTAATCGTATATAGCTTATTCTAATTAGATTATTTAAGAATAGGCGTAGAAATAAGTAACTTCTTAATTATACAAAATACGCTTTCGTAAGCCTCCGTCTATATAATAGATCAGAAACGCTTTTTATATAAGATACTATTACTTTCTTTTAGTAGTTTATAGAGTAGTACGTAGATCTTCGCGAAGTCTTTAATAAATCTATAATAGTATATAATAAGTCCGACGAACTATCGTATATTATATACGTTCTTAGGTTGTAGCTAGTTATTTAGTAAGTCGGTTTTAGCTATTAAAGGCTAAATAGTCCTATTCCCTACGATATAGCTATAAAATTCTAGCTAATCGATAGCGAATTAATACTTTGTCGGTAAGGCGTATAATTTCTATTCTACTAATAGTATAAGGGCCTATTCTAGGTATTTATAGTACTCCTCTATTAATATAGAGAAGATTAGGATATCGTCTAGGTAAATAACTATACTTCGACCTAATATTAGCTATAATATATTATTAATAACTAATTAGAATATAGTAGGTATATTATAGAGTCCGAATAGTATAGCGAGCTACTTATACTTACCCTATATCGTATTAAATATAGTCTTTCTAATTACGCTCTCCCCTATTCGGATCTACTAGTACCTAGCTATAAGGTCGACTTTTAATAGGAGCTAGGCATTATCTACTATATCGAGTAGTTCCTAGATTTATAGCAATAGGTATCCGTTCTTTTCCGTAATCTAGTTAAGTATATAGTAGTCGATATATATACACTACTTCCTATTAGATTTCTTAATAAAAACGACTAGGAACCTCTATATACTATTAGAATAGTAGATTAGGCCCTTCCGGATAAGTTCTTCGATCTATTTTACTTATTTATCGAGTTTTTCGGCGGAGAGTATATAGGTATTAATATTTATAGACTAAGCTATACCGGTTTCGACTTTATATACGATATTCTACTTAGATAGTAAGGCTATTAGGAGTTCTAAGCGGAAAAGGTCCTTATATTTCTCTAGAATTATCTATATTCTAGGATTTTCGTACTTTAGTACTTCTACTTAGAGTATAGCGGTATCGTCGGGTTTCGTATATACTATAAAAAACTATACTACTATTTTATTCTTCTATAGAGCCTTTACTATATACCTAGCGGATATTAGATTAGCGTATATATTACTCTTTATAATTATATAGGACCTATTTATAGGATATATATCGTAGGTTTTATATATATAGTCTGTAAGAGTTATAATAGAGGTTTACTAATTAATCTAAGGATTCTTAGAGCAGAGAAAGTCCTATCTTAGGATAATATTATACTCTATTTCTAGTACCTATACCTTAATACAATCTATCTACTCCCTTAGCTTTATAGGGAGTATAATAAAGCCAGCTATTCCGAGGCGCTCTCTATTAGCAATTATTACTAATAGAGGAATCTTCGGTTTTTATAACTATATAGTTCTGTTTATCCTTCGCTAGACATAAGGTAAGATAAAGATATTACTCGCCCTACTATTAAGGAGTATACGGACCTATACTAGTTACCTTAGGTCCGAATAGATCCTCCCCTAATAGAATATTAACAAATCGCTTATAATATTAAGAGACGCGGATAGGGATAGCGGTTCCTTCCGATAGTAACAATCTATTCGCGATAACCTATACTATTATTAATCCTCCTCCTATCTCCGATATTATAGTAGGGGCTCTAGCCTAGTCCGCCGGGATATAGGTTCGGGATACTATAGGTTAAGAGAGTCTTCTATATCGAATTACGGTTATTTAGAAGTCTACTAGAGGCGGCCGATAAGGGCTTCTATATTATATAGCTATACTAGTTTTTTGTTAGCTTTGTTCTATAACAAAATATAGCTCTCTATCGTTATTTTATTTCTTCTATTTTCGGGGTAGGGTATATATAGGCGAGGTAGTCTAGTTTACTATAGTTATAGTATATATAAGTCTCTTCTATTACCTATAGGGCTAGTAGCCGGCTAGTAACGACTAATAGGTCTATTTTGTCGGGGCCGGTTAAGGTATTTAGCCTATTTTAGTAATAGCGCGCGATCGTTAGGCCCTATTTATACCTAATAAAGAGAGTAATAACTTTTAGTAATATAGTAGGCTAGTCCCGTTCTACCGTCTATTTAGCTTAGTATTCGGATTTCGTACCCGCGATAAAGCGATAGATAAGCAGTTACTCTAAAATCCCGGTATTAAAGTCCGCTGTAGCCTAGTGAAGATTGCCGGTATAGGCGCTAATCGATATATAGCCCTATTTTAGGCTATCGAATCTTTCCTAGAGCTTCTCCTAGCTTAGGTACTCTAAGAATTCTCTCTTAATCTAGTTTTTGAAGTCGTCCTATATAGTAAATATACCGGAGCGTTAGTTTTCGTAAACTTACTTATAGTTTTCGAGATGTTATAGTACTATTTTTATAAGCTTTCTGCTAGTATAGATAATACGTACGGCTCTAGGCGTATTATATCCCGTAATATTTATTAGTTCGGTAAAGTAGTAGTCGTAATCGACTACCTATTTACGAGCTATATCGCCTTAGATAGTTCCGTCGTAGTTATCAATCTTTCGGATATTATTAATAATAGACTATCTAATATCTTTGTCTATCTTACTCGGATTGAATAAGCTCGCTATTAGCCTAGCGGCTTAGTTCGTAACGGCGGTTCCTACCCTAGGTATTATTAGTCTAGTCGACGTCGCTAGGGTTATTAGCGGGGGTACCTAGACGTTCGCTATAATTTCGCTTAGCTATACGACTTCGGCCCGGTACGTAAGTAGGTTTTGTACCCGCTCCGCAGCCGCGTTTAGTACTAGATAGATTATTTTATAGTCCTAAGTGCTATATATATAGAGATATAACTCCCTTTCCCTGTCTATAAGGACGTCGAGGGCTACTTAGACGTCGGCGGTAAGTCCGGTATAGACTTATTTGCTAGTTAAGGCTAATATCTTAAGGGTACTTATCTTATTCTCGGATACTTTAGGGTTTATAATATTGATTATACTCCCCTTTTTTTTATAGTAGCGAGGTATCCTATTTATATAGGATAGTCCTCGCTAGATATAGATCTATTTTCTGACTTATTCGGGTAAGTAACGCTTTATAAGAAGTAATATACGTCCTAATAGGCTATTTATAGCTATTCGTATATCTCCGGGGCTATATACTCCTTATACCGTTTGTTCTAGGTACGGGGTAACCCTTAGCGCGTCGTTAGTTTGCCGTAGCTCTCCTAACCGCTATACCGTTTGTTCCGGCTATACCGTTCGTTCCGGTTTATATCTTTTCTTTATAGCCTTACTCGAATATAGGTCCGCTGGATCGTATATCGGGCTTAGGTATAGGGACGATAGGGTTCCCTAGAGTTATATCTTATAGTATATTCTCTGTAGGGCCCCTATAGGTCCTATCGTACCCTTCCCTAGTCCTCTATAGAAGGAGGATTTAAACCGATATACTACTAGATATAATTCAGAAAGGATCGTATAGTTTGTATTAGATAGGACGTATCGTAGTGCTATATACGGTTCGATACGGTATGCTACGTATACCAGAGTGGCATCGTACGGAACCGAAAAGGTCCGCACGGTGTCCTAGGGCCACTAGAGACGTAGATTCTATGGCTGGAATGAGCTCTGCGGATCTCAATAGAGTTATTAGATTTATAAGGGATTTTTATAGAGTTCCCTTTCTTTAATTGGCCTCCCTTATATTAGGGACTATAATAATCTCTACTAAGCTAGTATACCGCTGCTTAGGCTATATAGGATTAAATAAAACTAAGATCAATTAATCTAATCTAGGATATAATATTTAAGATAGAGTATTTGATTATAAAGTATATAGACTTAGTAAGTCTAAAAGGATTATTTCTAGAGCTTATTAAGCTAGAGCTACTAGAGTAAGTTATATATTCTATATCGATCTATAACCTATTAGTCTACCTAGATATAACCTAGATAACAGAAAGAATAATAGATACTATATAATAGTAGTAATAGATAATACTATACATTATCGATTTGCTTTATACCTTACTACTAAGGGAGAAGCTACTTCTATATTGTAATAATTTATAGAAGAAATTTACTAAAAGTTAGGCTAATAGCCGGCTAAATAGTGAATAGATAGTAGAATAGAGTTTTCTATATTTATTACTTAGGCTAGAAGTAAGCTAATAGTAGTCAATTTGTTAGCTCCCTATACTTATAAACAAAATAGTATTTTTGAATTTACTAGCTACTATCTACTTTAAATTGTAAAGATAATAGGGATTAATACTAGATCTCTAAAGGAATTATAGACTAAGACGTTAAATACTGTATATTATATTACTAATCGTCTTCGACAAAAGAATAATAATACTCTAATTATTACTTAGAGAAAGCAATTGAATATATATATACTAGATAATATAACTCTTTCTTTCCTAAGAATATAGTATACTAAGATATATATCTATATTCTAAAGGAAAAGTGGATTTAGAGCTAGAAAATAGAAGCTAAAGTATAGATTAGCTACCTTATTAGTTATAAGAGAGATAATAGTTATATCTATAGGATTTATAACCCTAAAATACAAAGGGTATCCCGCTACAGAGATATTATTTTCTAGGAATAAAAGCAAGGTATTCCGTACTACGATAATTGTTAGATTTTAATAGGTAACGATATTATTAATAGTCCTAATATATAAGAAATTGAAGTAGGAGCTAGATTACTAATTATTGCGGTATAATGCTTCCTAAGGATAATAAGATTTAATAATAAAGATAAAAACCCTAAGGTATATAATTATAATATTTATAAAATTAGGAGTAACGATAAAGAAGAATATAGTTAGTTTACTATATTAAAGGCTAAGAAGAAGGCTATTCTAGGTAGTTTTATACCTACTCTATTACCTACTGTTTAATTATCGTTAATATAATCTCCTACGGCGTTATCGCCTAATCTACTTATAATACTAATACTACTACTAAAGAGCAAAACTAGATTATCTAGCTATTAATCTATTCCTCTAAAGCGATTTAAAGATATAGAATAGGATAAGAAAGGCAAAGCTTTACTAGCAATTAGAATAGTAGTAGTTAGTATACTACTAGGTTTAAAGACCTAGTAGATTAAGATTCTATATAATTAAGTAGAAGCACTCTAATCGCTAGAGAGTGAGCTTTAATAGTAAGCGATAGATTTATAAATTAAGAAATTAGGGCTTATAAAAGCCTATTAGTATATTACTTAGCTACCCCTAAGAAGCACAATTTTACCTAGAAAGTAGGTTTTCGATAATAAATATAATAAGAACAATTTTATTACCGAGTTTAGAGCTTAATAGGTTATTTGTAGTAATTATTAATAGCTAGGATTTAATTTTGACGATATCTATATACTAGTTCTAAGGCTAGAAAGTATAAGGATTTTCTTTATAATAATTGCTTTACGGTATTTATACTAGGAGCAAATTGACTATATAACGTATTTCACCACCGAGCCGCCACAACCACCGAGCCGCCACCCCAGGAACACCATAGTAAATAGGATAAATTACAACTTGGCATCTCAACAACGGTTGTCTATAGGAATCTTGCTTTTTGACCTATTGGTTTTTATATTATATTAAGTCTCTTTGGGGAGTTTTAAGAAATTTAATGATTTGGTGACCGAGATATATATATTTTTGGTCTGTAGTAGTGTAATTTTCAATACCGTGATAATGCAGCTTTTCGATTTTCTCGAAATTATTATATAGTGTTAAACAGTCTTATCAACCGCTATCGGCTCACAATCAAATAAAATAAAAAGGTGGTTGTTAAGACATCAAGTTGTAAAATATCACATTTACTATGGTGTTCTTGAGGTGGCGGCTCGGTGGTTATGGCGGCTCGGTGGTGAAATACGTTAATAGCTTACCTTAATACTTTAATTAATAAAAGGAGCATTTTTATAAGATCGCCGATAGGATATAAGACTCTAGGCTAAGTCTATATAATTAATTAGGCGATATACGGCTTATAGTAGTTAGCTTACTTATAGTATAAAATAATAAGATAATAGCTAGAGAATCTCGGTTTTAATTAATTGCTTAATAAGAGATATATTTCTAAGTATATAGAGAAGAGTATATAGCTCTTACTTTATATTAATAATACTCTCTGTATAGCTATATCGAAGGAGGATATTAAATAGCTTAGAGAGTCAATTTCTTTTAAAATCAAAGTTATTAGAGAACCTATAAGATTTTTAGGATATAGTATTACTCGATCTAATAAAGGTATCTTCTTAGATTAAGATACTTACCTCGAGGATTTACTGCAAATAGCGAGTATTAGAAGGGTTACTATAATATATTTACTAATAAAACTAGTATATTAACTACCCTTTTCCTTAACGGAAGAATATAAAGCTCTTAACGATAATAATAAATCTACTACTATATAAGAAAAAGTAGTATATAGCGAAGATATTAGTAAAGTCGGATAGCTAACTATATATATAAAACTAGATATTATATTTATAGTAAATCTCTTATAATAAAGAACTATAAAACCTAGAAAATAGGACTTAGAAGCCTTAACCTAGATATTACGGTATCTAAAAGGCGCTTCTAATTATAGTATATAACTAGTAAGAAATCTAGAGTAGAAATTGATTGGCTATATTGATACTTTATTTAATAATTATGAGGATAGTAAGTCAATAGAGGTATATATTTTCTACTATACTAGAGCACTAATTTCTTAGAGCTCCTATAAATAGAAAGTAGTTACTACTAGTAGTACTATCGCCGAGTATATTGCTCTTAATAGTATAGTATAAGAAGCACTATACTTAGTAAAGGTTTTAAAGTAACTCGATCTTTATAAGAATAACAATTCAATATAAGTTCTAATATATATAGATAGTAATAATACTGTCTCGATTCTAAGGAACGATATATATAAAAAGAGTATAAAATAGCTCGATGTTAAGTACTAGTTCGTTAAGTACGCTTAGAAGCAAAAATAAGTCGAAATTCGACTTATTAAGTCGAAAAATAACCCTACTAACGCTCTTATAAAAGCGCTGCCGAAGGTCGATTTTAAGAGATTAAGACAGTGTTTTGTTACAAAAAAGCCTACAAATTGATAAAGGAAAAGAACAGTTTTAAATTAATATTTTAATAGATGGTTTAACGAAGGATTTAACGAAGGATTTACTATACGGATCAAATTGATTTCTCGCTTGTTTTTTAATTGATTTTGGTGCTTAGTCTAGGGGGGTGTATTGGATAGCCTCCTATATATATATATAATATATATTTGTTGTTTGTTGTTTGTTGTTTGATAGACTAAGCCTAATTTCAGACGTTTCTGTAGGGTATATAAACCCTATATCTCTTACTTTTAATAAATAATAATTCTTCTTCCTCTCTCTCTCTCTCCTTAGTAGTAGTCCCTAATACAATTGTTAATAAAAAGAGAGTAAGTTTCCTTACTAAATAGTAAGCAAATATAATACTTAATAATAAAGCTTTTAGCTTCTTAATAATAGATATAGTAGTTAAAACTAACGCTATTATATCGATAAAAATTAAGGATCTTAAAGCTATAACTATACCTATAGAAGATAGATAGATAGTTAATATAGGAGCTTAGATCTATATATATAACAATTAAAGCTTATTTAGTACTTTTGAAAGAGTATAAAGCAATATTAAAGTAGGGGATATAGAGAGATCCCCTATAGTAAAGGCTTTATTTTTTTACTACATTTTTTACTCTATTCTAATTTAATAAAAATATCAAATTCAAAGTATATTTTTACTATATAAACCAGAAATAAACCTTAACGTCCCTGTCCCTATCTCTGTCCCTATCCCCGTCCCTATCCCCGTCCCTATCCCTGTCCCTATCCCTGTCCCTGTTATATTTCGTAAGGGACTACCCTTAGTACTAGCTGACTAAGTTTATCGTCGGTAGTCTCCCCCTAACGTATTTCACTACCGAGCCGGCCACACCACCGAGCCGGCCATCACAGAACACATAGTAAATGGGATAAATTCTACATTTATATCTCAACAACCATGTTTTTATTTTAGCTCCTTCTTTCTCGATAGCCATCGATAAGAGTAATTAGCACTATATATTAATTTCAAACAGAGTAGAAGGCTATATTATCATGATTTCAAAAATTACGGAAAAATACGTCGCGAAAAACTACAAATATATATATCGGAATCATGAAGTTGTAAAAATTATTTAAACTCCCTAAAGAGACTAGATATCATATAGAAAGTATAAGACTATAGGGAGAAGTCACTATAGACTATGGTTGTTGAGATATTATGTTATAATTTATCCTATTTACTATGTGTTCTGTGGTGGCCGGCTCGGTGGTGTGGCCGGCTCGGTAGTGAAATACGTTATATTGTTTTATCGTTATAGAGCCGCCTTACCTACCTTTCCCGCTACAATCGCCGTACCGATACTACCTCCTATTGTCGGTATTCCTTAATTAATATAAGATCTCGCTAGGTAGAATATTGTAATAGTAATAATAATAAGCTATTTTATAATAATACTATAGTTAGACAGTCGTACGCCCGTATAATAGCTAGATCCTAGATCCTAAGATAGAGAGGTACCGGCTAGTAAATACCTACTATACGGAGATACTAATAAGGATAAAAATCAGCTTAGGTAAGGCTTTGCCCCCTTACCTAAGCTTTATATATTATATACTTATATAGTAGACCTCTCCCTAGTAGGGAGAGGCCTATATATTAGGGTATAGTTGATTTAGAGGTTGATTCAGAGGTTAATTTAGGGGTTATCTACTTATAGTAGATTTCTATAGCTTTATTAATTGCTTCTCGTAAAATATACCGCTTAACCGCTTTAAAAATCGAGATCTTTATTAATCGATACTAGGTTTTCTAGCGCTTAATATCTTAGATAATACTAATATTTTACCGCTTAATCGCCGCGCCTATAATCTTAATAATAGTAAAGAGATTATACTTTACTAAATATAGGTTAATCTTAAGGCTATTATAGAAACCTTTAATATAGGAGGTAGTTATCTTATTAAGATAAAAGTAATACTTAGTATACCGGTGTAAAAAATTCCTTAGGTAACTAGAGGTTTCTAAAATCTACTCCTTTTCTATATACTATAGAAATCCCTAGAAATCAGGCTCTAGATAGTAAGCTAGGAATTTACTCTATAGCTTATTAGTATGATTAGAGTATAAAAAGACTAGATTATACTAATATTCTTTTATAGTCTCCTATTATATATTGACTTCTTCTTAGTAGCTAGTATAGCTTTTCTAGATCTTAGTACGGTTAATAAAGGTATAGATTGCTAGTTTTGTATATTTCTCAATATTATTGACAATATACTAAAGGTATAGTATATAGTTTATATCTAAAAAAACCTTTAATTAATTTATTAGTAAATTGATTTAAAAAAAGGGATAATTGATTTAAGAAAGAGGTAAAAACCTATTTAACTACCAAATAAGCGCTTTTTCTTTATCTATAAGGATAGTAAAGGGACTAGAGGTTATCTTAGTACTAGTACTAGAAAATAACTAGTAGATACTAACCGGCCCTTACATTTTTTACAAAAATTACAGACCCTCCTACCGGAGGGTCCGCCACCCAAATGAAAGGGATCACCCAAACGACAGATTTCTTTTTAATCCCACCTTTTTACTTTACTCCTAAACTATCCCACCCACTATGCCTAAATGTAATAAATTTATAGAGACTCAGCTTGAGAAAGCTCTCGACCACCTCTCTGAGCAATCTAAACCCAATATCTCGAAAACTGCGCGAGAATTCGCGGTCCCCGAGGGTCGACTGCGCCGGCGATAGAAAGGTGGAAAATCCCTTTTTTAACGACAACCCAATGATAGGAAGCTTAGTTCTATATAAGAATAGGCTTTATATAACTATATTGAATACTTTGATACGGTCGGGGTATCAATAAACCGCCGCCAAATTGCTATTGCAGCCAATTCAATTCTCGAAGAAGACTACTATAACGAGACAGAACTACCCCTACAAATCGGCGATCACTAGCTGAAACGTTTCCTTAAATATTATCCCGAGTACTACGTACGACGCTAGCGAGCTCTCGACGTAGAGAGGAGCGCTGCACTTAACAAATCAGTTATCGAGAGGTGGTTTTAAGACTATTAACGGGCAGTGACTAAGTATAGGATATACTAGCAAGATATCTACAATTTTGACGAAACTAGCTTCTAAATTGGTATCGGACGTGATCAATTTATTATTACTAGGTACCTAAAAAAGAAGCTATTTAACAGATCTGTTATAAATCATAAATCTGTTACTATTTTAGAGGCTATTTCGGCCGATAGTTTTGCCTACCCGCCGTTTATTATTTTAAGCGCAAAGTAAGCTTTACTACGCTGGTTTAGTACTATAAAAGAGGACGAGTACCTAGCTATAACTAATACTAGCTATATTAATAATACCTTAGCCTATCAGTAGATTCAGCTATTTTATAAGTAGACGATTAACTATACGCTTAGTAGAAAAAGACTAGTTTTATATAACCGTTTTGGGTCCTATTTAATATATCAATTCGTCCGATTTTGTAAGAAGAATAATATCATTTTATTCTTTTTACTCTCGCATACTAGTTATATACTACAGCCTCTTAATATCGGCGTATTTAACGTTTATAAATACTAGTATAGTAAGGCTGTAGAAGCCGCAATAATAACTAGATACCGCAAATTTTCAAAGGATAAATTCCTATATTCTATCGGGGAAATTCGTCGAAAGACCTTCCGGCTATATACAATTAAGCTTAGATTTAAATTAATAGGCCTTTAGCCTATTAATCCTAAGCTTATTACTGATAAATTGGAGTCGTACGATCTATATTATAATAATTTACCCCGGTCGAATACGCTATCAACTACCTCGCAAAATACCGAGTTTAGTACCCCAAAAACAGCTGAAAAAGTGAGAAGAATTAGCCTACGGCTTAATTAGTACGATCCTACTACTCAGCGCTTTAAAGAGGGGTTAGCAAAGCTTGCAAAGGGTGCTAAGATATAGGCTACTTTAGCTCTCTAGCTATAGCGGGAATTCGATCGGACGCAAGCTATTATAGGGGCTCGCTACGCCCGGTATAAAGCTTCTCGCCGTTATATATAGATCACTGGTATCATTAATGCAAATTAGTGCAAAGAGATCAAGCGAAAGGAGTATAAATTGACTGAAAAAGCCGATTAAGAAAAAACGAGGCGGAAATGGAAGAAGGTCTTGGTCGAAATTAGGAAGCATGGAAGGGCCAAAAAAAGTAGGGGCGATCTATAAATTTGTATTCTAGTAGTAAATTGGCTAATTAATCTATATCCTATTTTAAATTAATTAATTTACTACGTGGTGGTATAGTAAATGGTGGTTGAAGCAAAAGATAGAAATAATCTGTCGTTTGGGTGATCCCTTTCATTTGGGTGGCGGACCCTCCGGTAGGAGGGTCTGTAATTTTTGTAAAAAATGTAAGGGCCGGTTATATAGAAATTAAAGTACTTAAGTATATACTTCGGTAGTTTCTTTATATATAAATATAAATCTAGTATTAAATGATTTACTAGTACTAGATATTCCGATAATATCTAGTACTAATATCTTAAAGAAGTTAGTCTTATATATAACGTATTTCACATACGAGCCGGCCACACAAGCGAGCCGGCCACCTCAAAACACATAGTAAATGCGATAAATTATAACGTGATATCTCAACAATGGTAGTCTATATAAAATTTTACTTATAGCATAATACTTCTCAAATAATATATAGCCTGTTTACGGAATTTTATAAGTATATATAACTTAGTGACTGAGATATATATATTTGTAGCTTTTTACGGCGTAATTTTCAGTAATTTTCGAAATGATAATAATATAACCTTTTACGCTCTTTGAAATTGATATATACTGATAATAAGTCTTATCGACGACTATCGACAAATAAAGAGCTAAAATAAAAACATAGTTATTAAGATATTATATTGTAATTTATCGCATTTACTATATATTTTGAGGTAGCCGGCTCGCTTGTATAGCCGGCTCGCATATAAAATACGTTATAGTCTATCTATACAGGGTATAGATTAGACTATAGTAAAGCTATACTACTTCTATATATTAAAAAGAGTAATATTAGGTATAATAGTTATCTATAGAGTTAACCTTACTACTAGAAAAGCCGTTAAAATAAGCCTTTTTTAAATAAGGTACTCGTCTAATTTCTATAGTAATCTAATATCCTATAGATTAATAATAAAGAGGGGACTATTAATAAATCTTAGGGCTAATTATATTAAGATAATTAATAGCTATTGATAGATCTATAAGATCTACTATAATTAACTAGAAGCTATTATAGCTTACCTAAATAAAGAGGTTTATACCCCTAAAGGCTTTAAATTTGACGTCTAAAATATTATTTATAACTACAAAAATATTATTAAAAGAGTCTAAATCAGAGGCTCTAATTAAGCTCTAGTATTATCGCTTAGGCTATATTAGTAGAGTACGAATTATTAAATTAGTAGAGATAATAGAGGGTATAACTATTAAAAGTAACCTAGGTAAAGAATTATAGGTATATAAAGCTTATCAATTAGTAGATATACCAAAGTAGATCTCTTACCGGAGAATAGGCTAGGTATATAGTATTCTAGGGAGAGTATACTTCGATCTAGTACAAAATAAGCCTACCTATAATATTTATATATAGATAATATATTTCTACCTTAATATAATAAGATACTACTTTATATTTACCTATATTAAGAAGAACAAATATTAAATAGCAGTTTATAAATTCTTAGTATTAATCTGTAATTAGTTAAAAATCGAAATTAGGGTATTTTATTATAATAATAAAAGAAATACTAGTAATAAAGTCGAGTGTATAATCGAAGACAAAGGGTATACTATTAAATATATACCTCCTAACCTACTAGAAATAAATAGCCCTACTAAGAGATCTAGGGGAATAATAGTTAGGAATAGTAGAATACTACTAAACAATATAAATCTACCCTATAATCTATAGCTAGAAACTATATATATAGATATATATATATAATAAATTATACCCCTATAAAGGTAGATAATAATTAGATTATTCCTTAGAAGGAATTGATACTTTATACAGCCCTAGATAGCCTAAAATATTAAGTTATCAATCTATTAAATATTAGAGTATATAGATACTTAATATACTCTAGATTAATAAAAAGAGTTTAATCTGATAAGATAGTACTAAGAGTAAAGATAGACTATCTTATAGGCTATATATCAAAAAGCCTATATAAGATATAGTTCCTATATAAAGACCGCTTAGGTATAAGGAAAGTAGATATTGTAAGGAATACTATATTCGATAAATTGAGATAGTACTTTAAAATAAAGCTATTACTATAGTTAGAAGATACAATTAGTACTATAATAAATAGACTAAGTACTATAGACTAGGCCTAAGTACTCTTAATAGAAGAAGTATAATCTAAATTAAGTATAGAGATATAGATACTAATATCAATTATATATATAGCTCTTAATAATATTGAATATAGGGAATAAGGAGTTATACTAAAGGCAATAAATAAAGAAGAAACCCTAGAATCTAGAGATATAGAGTAAATTATAGCTCTAGAAAAAGATAGGGAGGTAATACTAAGGGTCCTCCCTTTAAAAGAGATACTAGATTTACCTTTAATACCTATATCTATAGTAGGGACTATCTTAATAATAGAGCTAAAAGATTAAGATTAAATCCCTAGAAGCTTTTCTATATTGCTATAAAGGGTATTACTATAAAGGGCTTTGTTATAGAGAGTATTACCGCTAATAGTAATATTAGAGAGATCTCCTATACTATAATCTTCGCTAGATCTAATCAATATTATATAGTCGATCGAAGCTAAAGGGGGAGAGGGAGATCAATATAATAAAGATAAAGTAGAGATAGAGTGTTAATTATAATAAGAGATACAATATATACCTACTCTAGAGCTAGAAAATCAGCCTACTAGAGAGATCTCTATAATAATTGATAAATCTAATATTATCTTAGGTCCTAGAATATAGAGGCTAAAGGTAGATCTAGACTATACTATATATCTATTATTAGATAAATAGCTAGCTAAACTACTAAGTCTTCTATATACCTTTACAATAGGTATTATAAAGAAGCTTAATATACAAAATAGACTATATAGGGATTAAATACTACTACTACTAGAGAACTAGTAGTAATTAAGACTTTTATCTATTCGCTAAGTAATTAAAGGTAGCAGTAGATTTCGAAATTGAAACTTTAAAGGCTAAAGAAACCTACTCTTAGGTTATATTACTAAATAAAAAGAGTACCTAGATCTTGCTATTAAAATAGGTATTTATATATAAATTTAATATAAATAGTATATTCGAGAAGTTTAAAGCACGAATCTATATAAGAGACAATCTATAGTAGTTAACTACCGAAGAAAAGAGAGCTACTATACTAGCTATTAAAATAATACGAGTACTATTTATACTAGTAGTAGCCTTTAATCTAGATATAATTTAGAGAGATATTATTACTATATTCCTAAATTTAATACTAAAAAGCGAGATCTATATAAAGTATCCTCTAGGCTTTAAAGTACTAAATTAGTACTAGCTACTATATAGAGCCCTCTATAGATTATATATATCTCCTAGATTGTAATAGTAAGAAGTAATAAAGGTCCTAGTAAAACTAGGTCTTATCCCTATAGAAGAAGACCTATATATTTTTATAATAATAGATATTATCGTCTTCTTCTATATTAATAACATTATTATTATTAACTACCTTAAATAGGCAAAAGAAGCTACTTTACTAGATTAAAATCTAAAGAAACAATAGGAACTTCGAGAACTAGATATAAGCTAGTTTTTAAATATATATCTTATATATAATAGAGAGCAGAAAAAGCTCTAGTTATATTAAGATAGCTATATTAAGAGTATAGCTAATAAATATAATCTTATTATAGAGAGAAAAATAGGGTCTCTCGTAGGAATTAAGCCTTTAGTACCCTACGATAGAGTAGCTACTTTATAATAGATCTATAGTTTCTAGGCTAAGATTAGATCTACGTAATATACTACTACTATTATAAAGATAGATATAGCAAAAGTAATATCTAAAGTAGCGGAATTCCTTATAAATCTAGGACTAAAGTATATTAATATAGTTAATTGTATTATCTAGTATCTCTATAAGATATATTTCTAGGCTATTAAATATAGTATCCGATCTACTACTAAAAATAATAACAAAAACCCCGATATTAATAATCCTAGAGATCTAAATAATTACCTAAGAAACCGAGATATAACCTTAATAATAGCAGCGAAATCAGTTAAATTTATAAGCAATATATTATTTAGAGACTATAAAGATCGAAAGAGCTCTAAAGGTTATATCTATAAGTTATATAATAGTCTAATTAACTAGAAGGCTACTAAATAAAGGACTATTACTATATCGACTACCGAAGCTAAATTACTAGCCTTAGTAGAGGTAGGAAAAACTATCTAGTAATAGAGAAAAGTACTAAATATACTAGGATTCTAACTAGATTACCTACTATCTATTATATATAATAACTAGCAAATAGTCGATTTATTAACAAAGAAAGAGGCGACGATATATATAAAGCTTCGATATATTGATATCAATCGCTACTAGATAAAGTAAGAAATTAGCGTAGGATAAGTATATATAGACTAGGTACTAACTACTATAATATTAGTAGATAGACTTACTAAAGCTCTACTGAAGCAGAAGTAGGTATACTTTAGGGAGATAGTTAGAATACGAGATATTAGTTATCTTATCAATTATATAACCTCTAAAAACAGAGACTAATTTATAAAAACTATATAAATCGACGATTTAAGATAAGATTAGTAGAAAAATCGACTAGGGATAGGTAAGACTAGAAGGAATCACTTACGAATCGTTTGCAAAGTAGTTAAGAGATAGTTAGAGAAGGCAGTTCTTAAAGCTCTTAAAACCTTTAAAAACTAGGGGGTATATTAAGTACTAGGTATAGTATATAGTAAGAATTACTAAGTCAATACAAACCGGAAAATCAATAGACCGCTATAATAATAATACTATACAAAATTATATATATTACTTAATTATCGACGTCTATATAGATTAATTAGAAAAACAATAGACTTTGTTATTTTAGTTAGTTAGAGAATTTTATATATATCAATTTTGTATATATTGTCGTACCTATCTTATTTCTACTATCGATTCTAAATTAAAGGATTGTCTTTTAAACTAGATTAAACTATCTTCTAATGATTTTAGGGTCTTTATAACGTATTTCACCACCGAGCTGGCCATACCACCGAGCTGGCCACCCCCAAAACACATAGTAAATGCGGTATATTCTATATTTATATCTCAACAACCACATGTTTATTTTGGCTCCTTATTTGTCGATAGTCATCGATAAGGATTTTAAACAATATATATAAATTTCAAGAAAATCGAGAAGCTGCATTACCACGGTATTGAAAATTACGCTGCTTAAAGCTAGAAATATATATGTTGCAATCACCGAGTTATTAAATTTCTCGAAAGTCCTTAAAGTGGCTAGACATTATATAAAAACCATTAGGTTAAAACGAAAAGCTCCTATAGACCACAGTTGTTGAGATATCACGTTGTAATTTATCGCATTTACTATGTGTTTTGGGGGTAGCCAGCTCGGTGGTGTGGCCAGCTCGGTAGTGAAATACGTTATTATATATATTCGTAGTTATATCGTTTCGAGAATTAGGAGAAAAGAAGAGGATATTATTTAACAAAGTTTATAATCTAGTTTCTGCTAACCGAAAGAACTAAAGTAGTTCTACGCTTTTAAGAAGAAGATCTACTATATCTTATACAGAAGAGGGCCGGGGGGCTAATCTACAAGTATCTATAAAGATAATCTATTTCTTAAGAGATTCCTCTTCGATTTCTATCAATTTATACAAATTTACGCGAGAAATCACGCGATTTTGAACCCTATTAAGACGTATTAAAAGGGTAGATCTCGGTACGTTAAATCGGTATACTACCTTACGAATTAAAGTGATTTCTTAATTCTTAAAAGCCTAGATAGCTAATAAAAGCCTACCCTCTTACTTAGTTAAATCTTTAGAGCGTTAAGAGCGAATTGGTAGTATAGTAGGTAGTTAAAGAAGAAGGGTTTAAATTAATTAACGTATTTTAGGTAGGGTAGCTAGCTAGCTTATATAGCTAGCTCGCTTATAAAATATATTAGTATTAGATATATTAGGATTATAGATTAGGTATATATTTATCTTATATATATTATCCTTTTTATCTTATATAAAAGCAAAGCTAATATAGAATATTATTCTAGTAGTAGCAAAACCTATAATATTAAGTAATAAAAGACTATAATAGTTAGTCTTATATATATAATCTATAGAGATTATCTAAGGATTTATTCAAAGTATTGCAATACTTATCTTATATATATAAAATAAGCTAGATATATAAGACTTATTATCTAGTTTATATTTAAAAATCTAGCTACTATTCTTAGGAAGTTCTATTAATAATACCTAAAAGAGGGTATAGCTAACTAGGAATTCCTAGTTTAGCTTCTAATAAGTATTATAGATATCCTAGAGAATAAGGATAGTATTAGGATTAATTATAAAGCTTAGTTATAATTTGATATATTATATAGCCTTACTAGACTATATTATTAATCTCTTTCTTTTTCTTATTTAGCTTAAGAGCCTAATAACTAGGATAGATTGATAATAGCGAGTAGGGATAATTATATATAAGATTCTTATATATAAGATACTAAAGATTAGTCTATAGGTCTAGGTAAAGTGCTATTTTAAAGAGATACTTTTATATATAGGTACTTATCTTCTATTTCTTTAATAGTAGAGGATTTAATAGTAAAAGATTTAATAATAGAGGAATTGATTCTAAAGGATTAGATAGTAGCTTATAGTTATAGTTATAAATTAGCCGAATTGTCTTCTTAACTCTCTTCTTTATAAATTTTAAGTAGTAAGTTATTATTTATAGCTATATAGATATACAAAGCTATTTATAGCCTCGATCCCTTTCTCGGATATAGGAAATTGCTAGGATAGTAGAGGAAGTAGGAATATAAATATCTCTATAATTAGCTTAGTAATTAGCTTAGTAGGTAGAGACTCGGGGATAATCTCCGGCTCGGAATCGGAGGAAAGTATATATTTAAGGCCTAGGGAGACTATATTAATAATAAAAATAGATAAAATTGAAGGATTTATATAAAAATAAAGGTCGAAAATAGGGTAGAAAAAGGTAGGTTAATATATATAAACTAGAATTAGAGTATCAATTTATTTAATCCTATCTTTATATATATATAGAATTGTTAGATAGCCTCCTATATATATATATATAATATATATTTGTTATTGTTTGTTATTTATTGTTTGACAGATTAAGCCTAAGTTTAGATATTTCTGTAGGGTATATAAACCCTATATCTCTTAGTTCTAATAAATAATAATTCTTCTTCCTCTCTCTCCTCTTCTTAGTAGTAGTCCTACTAATAAGAATACTATATAACAAAAGTAACTTAATTTTGTTAGGGGTTTATATACAAATTGTAGGTACCTACTATATCGCTATAATTGTATAGAGACTTTATTACAAAGGCAGTATATAAAATTAGAAGGCGGTATAGAGCGTAGTAGACTAGAGTAGTATTAAAGTAAAAGCAATACCTAATTAGGAAGGTATATCTTATTTTTTAGGTAGAGGGGGGTCCTATTAGCTAATTAAGGGAGGGGTCTCTCTATTAATCCCTTATATATACTAAATACCTTATAAATAGTACAAGAGATATACTTAGATATATAGATATAATAACTAATATACTATATCTTATTAGCCTAAAGAATAATAATATAGATACTAATAGTATTAATCTAGATTTAGATAATAAGAATAATATTAGTTATATCAATTAAGTATATTCTAATAATCCTAATAAAGTAAATCCGGATTCTAATAACTATAATCCTAATAAGATTATTAGTAATCCTAATAGGACCCTACTAGATCCTAATAACTTTAATCTTAAAAATATAATAAAGTCTAAAAACAATAATAATACTAGCTTTATTAATAAAATAACTATATAGTTATAATATCTACTATTATCTTAGATATATAAATAAGATATAGATTATATCTATATTATAATATATAGAATAGCTTAATAACAATAAATAATATAAGACTACATAGTTTAATCGTAATACCTATCTTCTTAGTAAGTTAAAGCTAAAGATCTCTTACTAATTATAAACTAGAGTATAAGATACTAGATAGAAATTTTATATTAATATATAGCTAATAAAGCCTACTAGCCTAAATAGAAAGAACTAGTTACTAATTACTAATTATTAATAATACTATCTACTTTATAAAAGAAATTATATTAAAGAATAAGAATAATATATATTATAAGCTTACTATCTTTTATAAGAAAGTTAAGCTTATTATAGATAGGATAGATACTCTAATATATAATATCTTAATAGTAATATAGAATTTAAGAAATTTATTAAATAAAATAAGAAATAAGATATAATATTTAAAGTCTTATACTATAAAACCTAATAGGATAGTAGAGTATCTTAATAGTTATATTAATAATATTTAAAGAATAATAATTATTAATACTAAGATATTAGAAGATAATATATTTTACAAGCTAGTAGCCTATATAAGCGAGTAGCCTACCCTACCTAAAATACGTTAATTAATTAAAACCCTTCTTCTTTAACTACCTACTATACTACCAATTCGCTCTTAACGCTCTAAAGATTTAACTAAGTAAGAGGGTAGGATCTTACTAGCTATCTAGGCTTTTAAGAATCAAGAAATCGCCTTAATTCGTAAATTAGTACGCCGTTTTAATATACTACGTACAACTCGTTATTACCGAATTAACAGAGTATAATACTACGCGAGAAATCGCGTAAATTCGTATAAATTGATAGAAATCGAAGAGGAATCTCTTAAGAAATAGATTCTCTCTATAGATACTCGTAGAGTAGCCCCCCGGCCCTCTTCTATATAAGTTATAGTAGATCTTCTTCTTAAAAAGTATAGAGCTACCCTAATTCTTTCGGTCGGCGAAAACTAGGTTATAAACTTTATTAAATAATATCCTCTCCTCTCCTCCTAATTCTCAAAATACTATAATTATAAATATACGAAATATAAAGACCCTAAAATCATTAGAGAGTAGTTTAATTTAGTTTAAAAGATAATCCTTTAATTTAGAATCGACCCTAACGATATTTATAACTTTAATAAGACTTATTTCGCGATAGGATTAATAGTAACTATAAAGGTTATAATAAGGAGTAAATACTATAGTTAGTAAGCATTTTTATAACCTAGAAATCGAGAGTAGGTAACTACTATTAAGTATTTAAATACTTTAGGTTAGGCCCTCTCTTTATATATAATTTTTAAAGATAAAGTCTTTATTAAATTATAGTTCGATAGTCTTCTAGAGGACTAGCGGTTTAAAGTTAGTCCTAATAGCTAGACTTCGGATAAAATTAGACTTCGTTAGCTTACAAAGCTCTTTATTCCGACTACTTCTTTATAGATTAAAAGGGTTTACCGGCTTTTAATTCTTAATAGCTATAGTAGTTATTTAATACCTAAATTTAACGAAATCTATAAGCAAAATAAGATTGTTCTAATTTATATACTAGTATATTTATCCTATCTTTTATAACCTCTCGATATAGATAGTTTTGCGGTCTTAAAATATACTTATAGTCGGATAGTTAAGATAAAAATATAGAGTAGGATTAATTATATCGATAAACTAGACTTCCTAGAAGCCTACCCCTCCGTCCGAATTAAAGCTTTTAAATCGGAGACAATTATAAATAGCTTCGGAGCAGCCGGTTTAGTACTATTTAAACCTAATCGGGTTATCTCGAAGCTTAATATCCGGCTTCGAACGCCTACCCCCCCCCCTAGCCGGGGTAGCGATTAGGACCTATAAATACCTTTAAACTATATCTAGTTATAAAAGTAAGCTTCGTCAATTAAAGTATTACTTCGTATAAGATTAAGAAGCCCCCTAAGTCCTCTCAATTCTACTATAAACTAGGTTTTAAAAGCATCCTAAATCACTATATAATCCGCTGTATTTCTTAAGAAAGAAGTAAGCGATTTACAGGCCGCTAACGAGAAGCAGAAGCAAAGGAGAGCTAGATCCCGGAGATAGATACCTACCGAAGAAGGCCTATCTATTTAAGAAGCTTCTTAATTAATTACTAAGCTAGTAGAAGCAAATAAAGCATCCCCCCCCCCCCTACCCCCCCCCCCCTCGGTAAAGAAGCGCTTCGCCGATTTTAGAACTACCTACGCGGGCTATACTAAGGTATAGTAGGTACAGAGAGACAAGATATAGATTTAATAGATACCTAGCTAGATAGATAATTTTAGTATATTTAATTTAATAGAGTTTTAGTTAAGATAAATATATTTGAAATTAATATATTTATCTCTACTAAAACTTTATTAAATTAATTTAACTAAGTAGTTTATCTAGATATATTTCTCTTTTATACCCTAGTATTCTATATATTCTATACCCTCGCTAGCCTTATATATATAACTAAATAGCTGATTCTCTAGGTATATTAGGGCCGGAGGGAGGTATTTTAGTTACCTCCTATTACTATATAATTAATATAGATACTTCTAAAACTAAAAGGCCTTCTTTTATAGGTATCTATCTCTAGAATCTAGTATACTTTTACTTCTGCTTCTTATTAGTAGTATATAATTCGCTTACTTCTTTTTAAGAAAGACAGTAGATTATATAGTAATTTAGTATATCTTTAAAACCTAGTTTATAGTAGAATTGAGAGGACTTAGGGGGCTTCTTAATCTTATACGAAGTAATACTTTAATTGACGAAGCTTACTTTTGTAACTAGATATAGTTTAAAGGTATTTTTAGGTCCTAATTACTATTCCGGTTTAGAGAGAGAGTAGATATTTAAAGCCAAATATTAGACTTTAATATTACTTTTTCTAGTAAAAAAGAGACTAAACTAGTAGCCAAAAAAGCTATTCTAAATTGTCTCTAATTTAAAAGCTTTAATTTGTATAAGGGAATATACTTTAAGGAAGTTAAGTTTATTAATATAGTTAATCTTATTCTATATTTTATTTTTAAATGTCTAATTATATAATTGTTTTAATACTATAAAAATAACCTATATTAAGAGATTGTAAAAGATAAGATAAATATACTAATATATAGATTAGTATTATCTTATTTTATTTATAAATTTTATTAAATTTCGGTATTAAATAACTTTTATAGCTATTAAGAATTAAAAGCTAATAAGTCTCTTTAGTCTATAAAGAAATAGTTAGAATAAAGAGCTTTATAAGCTAATAAAGTCTAATTTTATCTAAAGTCTAATATATTTCCCGGGCGAGCTACGTACCCGGATAAGCTATATACCCTACCTAAAATATATCAATTAATTTAACCCTTTCTTCTTCAATTACCTACTATACTACCAATTCGCTCCTAAAGCTCTCAAAATTCAATAGAGTAAAAGGGTAGGATTTTACTAGCTATATAGGCTATTAAAAAGCAAGAAATCAGCGCTATTCGCAAAGCAGTCTATTATTTTAATATACCTAAATTAACCCTCCGGACTCGCCTACGTAAAACTATATTCCGCGCAAATTCTCGCGTAAATTTATCTAAATTTACTAAAATTAAAGAAGAATCTCTTAAAAAATAGATTCTCTTTATAGATACTTATAGAGTAGCCCCCGGCCTTCTATAGTTCGAGGAATAATAGATCTTCTTCTTTAAAAATGTAGAACTATCCTAGTTCTTCCGGTTAGTAAAAACTAGATTATAGAGTTTATAAAATAATATTCTCTCCTTTCCTCCTAATTCTTAAAATAGTATAACTATAAGTATACAAAATATAAAGATCCTAAAATCATTAGAGAGTAGTTTAATTTAGTTTAAAAGATAATCTTTTAATTTAGAATCGATCCTAATAATATTTATAACTTTAATAAGACTAGTTTTACAATAGGATTAATAGTAACTACGAAGGTTATAACAAGAAGTAAATACTATAGTTAGTAAGCACTTTTATAACCTAGAAATCGAGAGTAAGTAACTACTAACCGGCCCTTACATTTTTTACTAAAATTATAGACCCTCGTATAGCGAGGGTCCGCCACCTAAACGGAGGGGATCACCCAAACGGAGGATTTTTCTATAGGTTTACTTTAACCTCTATTTACTATACTACTATATAGTAAATTAATTAGTTTAAAATAAGATATATATTAATTAGCTAATTTACTACTAGAATACAAAATTATAGATCCCCCCTACGTTTTTTGGCCCTTCTATGCTTCCTAATTTCAACTAAGACCTTCTTCTATTTCCGCCTCGTTTTTTCTTGATCGGCTTTTTCGCTTAATTTATATTCTTTTCGCTTTATTTCTTTGACCTAGTATAAAGATATAATACTAGTGATTTATATATAACGACGAGAAGTATTATACCGGGCGTCGCGGGTACCCCTAATCGCTTACGCCCGGTCAAATTCTATCTATAGCTAGCGAGCTAAAGTAGCCTATACCTTAGTACCCTTTATAAGCTTTACTAACCTCTCTTTAAAGCACTAGGTTATAGGATCGTACTAATTTAGCCGTAGGCTAATTCTTCTTACTTTTTTAGCGGTTTTTAGTATACTAAACTCGGTATTTTGTAATATAGTTAATAGTATATTCGACCGGGATAAATAAGGGTTATATAACTCTAATTTACTAGTAATAAGCTTAGGATTAATAGGCTAAAGGCCTATCAATTGAAACCTAAGCTTAATTGTATAAGGCCGAAAGGTTTTTTAGCGGATTTCGCTAATAGAATATAGGAAGTCGTCCTTTAAGAATTTACAGTATCTAGTTATTATTGCTACTTCTATAGCCTTACTATACTAGTATTTATAGACACTAAATACCCTAATATTAAGAGGCTATTGAATATAACTAGTATATAAGAGTAAAAAGAATAAAATAATATTATTTTTCTTATAAAATTAGATAAATTGATACGTTAAATAAGATCTAAAACGATTATATAAAACTAGCCTTTTTCTACTAAATATACAATTAATTGTCTACTTATAAAATAGCTGAATCTACTAATAGGCTAAGGTATTATTGATATAGCTAGTATCAGTTATAGCTAGATACTTATCCTCTTTAATAGTATTAAACTAGTATAGTAAAGCTTACTTTATACTTAAAATAATAAGCGGTAGGTAGACAAAACTATTAGCTAAAATAGCCTCTAAAATAGTAATAGATTTACAATTTATAATAGATCTATTAAATAGCTTCTTTTTTAGGTATCTAGTAATGATAAATTAATTACGTCTAACGCTAATTTAGAAGCTAGTTTCGTCAAAATTGTAGATATCTTACTAGTATATCCTATACTTAATTACTACCCGTTAATAGTCTTAAAACTACCTCTTAACAACTAATTTATTAAGTATAACGCTCCTCTCTACGTTAAGGGCTCGCTAGCGTTATACGTAGTACTCGGGATAACGTTTAAGGAAACGTTTTAGCTAGTAGTCGCCGATTTATAGGGGTAGTTTAGTCTTATTATAGTAGTCTTTTTCAAGAATTAAATTAGCTGCAATAGCAATTTAGCGGCGGTTTATTAAAGCTCCGACTACGTTAAAGTAATCAATATATTTATATAAAGCCCCTTTTTATATAGGATTAAGCTTCCTACTATTAGGTTATCGTTGAAAAAGTGTTTTTCTACCTTTCTATTACCGTCTTAGTCGGCTCTCGTTAACCGCGAATTCTCACGCAGTTTTCGCGATATTAGGTTTAGATTGTTCAGAGAAAGAGTCAATTGCTTTTTGAATCTCGATCTCAATTTCTTTATTAGATTTAGGTATAGTAGATAGGGTGGTTAAGGATCAAAGTGAAAATAGTAAATTTAAAAAAATCCTCTGTTTAGGTAATCCCCTCCGTTTAGGTAGCAGACCCTCGCTATACGAGGGTCTATAATTTTAGTAAAAAATGTAAGGGCCGGTTATTAAGTATTTAAATACTTCTAGTTAGGCTCTCTCTTTAAATATAATTTTTAAAGGTAAAGTCTTTATTAAATTATAGTTTAATAGTCTTCCGGAGGACTAGTAGTTTAAAGTTAGTCCTAATAGCTAGACTTTAGATAAAATTAGACTTTGTTAGCTTATAAAGCTCTTTATTCTAACTACTTCTTTATAGACTAAGAGGCTTTACTAGCTTTTAATTCTTAATAACTATAGTAGTTATTTAATATTTAAATTTAATAAAATCTATAAGTAAAATAAGATTATTTTAATTTATATACTAACCGGCTCCTATAATCTTTTTTCAAAAAATACGGACCCTCGTAAGCGAGGGTCCGCTACCTATATACAATAGATCACCTAAATATAACTTTTTTCTTACGTCTTACTTTAACCTCAATTTACTATACTACTATATATTAAATTAGTTAATTTAAAAACAGAGATATATAAATTGATTAATTTACTACTAGTATATAAAAGTATTATTTTCTACTACATTTTTTAGTCCTTCTATACTTCCTGATTTCGATTAATACCTTCTTTTACTTCCGCCTTGCTTTTTCTTTATAGGCTTCCTTACTTAGTTTATATTCCTTTCGCTTTATTTCTTTTATCTAGTTAGAATTTATAATACCGGTAATCTATATATAATAACAAGAATTATTATACTAGGTATAGCGAGCTCCTATAATAGCTTATATATAATTAAATTCTATCTATAGCTAGTAGGCTAATATAGCCTATACTTTAGTACTCTTTATAAGCTTTTCTAACCCCTCTTTGAACTGCTAAGTTATATAATTATATTAATTAAACTGTAGGCTTAGTCTTTTGACTTTTTTTAGTAGTTTTTAGAGTACTAAACTCGGTGTTTTGTGATATTATTAAAGGTATATCTAGCCTCGGTATATTATTATAATAGGGGTTATACGAACCCAATTTATCTAAAATAAGCTTAGAATTAATAGGCTAAAGGCCTATCAATTGAAATCTAAGCTTAATAGTATATAGTTTAAAGGTTTTTCGGCGAATTTTCCCTATTAAATATAGGAATTTATCCTTTAAGAATTTACAGTATCTATTTATTATTATAGCTTTAATAGCCTTCCTATACTAGTATTTATATATACTAAAAGCTCCGATATCGAGAGGCTATAGTATATAACTAGTATATAATAGTAAGAAGAATAAAATAATATTATTTACAAAATTTGACAAATTAATATATTATATATAATCCAAAACGATTATATAATACTAGTCTTTTTGTATCTAGTATATAGCTAATAGTCTATTTATAAAATAGCTAAATCTACTAATAAACTAGGGTATTATTAATATACCTAGTATCTATAATAGTAAGATATTTATCCTTCTAGATAGTATTAAACTAGTATCCTAATACTTATTTTGTATTTAGTATAATAAGCAGTTAATAGGCAAAACTATCTATCTATAGAAATAGCCTCTAAAATAGTAATAGATTCTCGATTTACATATAATAGAGCTATTAAATAACTTCTTTTTTAGATATCTAGTAATAATAAATTAATCTTTTCTAATACCGATTTAAAAGCTAGTTTCGTTAAAATTGTAGATATCTTATTAGTAAATCCTATACTTATAAATTATACGTTTATAGTCTTTAAACTATCTTTCTACTACTAATTTATTAAGAGTAAGAGCTCTCTTAATATTAAGAGCTTTCCGCTATCGAATATAGTACTCGGGATAATATTTAAGAAAATGTTTTAGCTAGTAATCCCCTATTTTTAGGGGGTTATTAGGGCTATCTAGGAGGTAATCTTCTTCGAGAATTGAATTAGCTACTATACCAATTTAGCGGTAGTTTATTAAGGCTATAACCGAATCAAAGTATTTGATATATTTATATAAAGCCCCTTTTTATATAGAGATAAGCTTCCTACTATTAGGTTATTATTAAAAAAGTGATTTTCCGTCTTTCTATCGCTAGCGTAGTCGATATATTAGGACCGCGAATTCTCGCGTAGTTTTCGTAATATTGGGTTTAGATTGACTAGCTAGAGAATCGATCTCTAACTAGATCTCTATTTATTTATTAGCTTTAGGTATAGTTAAAAGAGTAGTAGTAGATCAAAATAAAAGTTTTAAATTTTAAAAAGAAGTTATATTTAGGTAATCTATTGTATATAGGTAGCGGACCCTCGTAAGCGAGGGTCCGTATTTTTTGAAAAAGAATTATAGGGGTAGGTTAGTATATTTATCCTATCTTTTATAATATCTTAATATAGATAGTTTTATAGTCTTAAAATATACTTATAATTAGATAGTTAAGATAAAAATATAGAATAGGACTAACTATATTAATAAGCTAGACTTTCTAGAAGCCTACCTCTCTGCCTAAATTAAAACCTTTAAATTAGAAACAATTAAGAATAGCTTTAGAGTAGCCGGTTTAGTACTGTTTAAACCTAATTAGGTTATTTCGAAGCTTAATATCCGGCTTCGAATACCTATCTCCCTTCCTAGCCGGGATAGTAATTAAGATCCTAGAATATCTTTAAATTATATCTAATTACAAAAGTAAGCTTTATTAATTAAAGTTTTACTTTAAATAAGATTAAGAAGCCTACTAAGCCTATTAAATTCTAGTATAAATTAGGTTTTAAAGGCCTACTAGATTACTATATAATCTATTACCTTTCTTAAGAAGGAAGTAAATAATTTATATATTACTAATAAAAAGCAGAAGCAAAAGGGAGCTAGATCCTAGAGATATATACCTACTAAAGAAGGCCTTTTAGTTTAAGAAGTCTCTATATTAATTATATAGTAATAAGAAGCATTAGAAGTACCTCCTTCCGGTACCGGTATACCTAGAGAATCGGCTATTTAGCTATATATATAGCCCCTCTAGAGGTATAGAATATATAGGTTACTAGGATATAGAAGAGAAGCCTATCTAGATAGACTAGCTAGTTAGTTTAATTAATTTAATAGTATTATAGCTAGGATAAATATATTTAAATTTAATAGGTTAGGTAGGATATATAGCTCGGTAGTAAAATATATTATTAAATAATATATTAGGATAGTTTAAACTAAGTTATAAATATTAGTTAAGGATAGAAAACTAGATATAATATATAAGTAATATTAGAATATTCTTATTATCTTGTAGTTACTTATATTAGTATATTATCTATAAATAAATATAGAAAAGAGATTAATTATACTAGATCTATACTAAAAAGACTAAATATTAGAAATTTACTAGAGAATATTAGAAATTATATTTTTATATATTATCTTCTTTACTAACTTTTCTATAAATAGTAAATATACTAGCTTTTATCTTTTTAGAAGATATTTAGAAGCAAAAGCTACTAAACCTTATTACTATATTATATTTCTTATTTTTATTTCTTAAATATTAATAATTTACTAATATAAATATAAAGAATAATAGTATTTTTAATCTAAGGTATATAAGAGTATCTTAGGAATCTATTAATATATATAATATTTATTATCTATATATATATATATAGATATATATCTTATTATTTACTATAAGAATAAAGAGATATATAATCTTAGTAACTATTATTATTATATATATAATTCGGTACTATATTTATAAAGGATCTTACCTTACTAAGAACTTACCTCTAGTAAGGATTAGACTTTATATAGAGAATACTAATATATTACTTCTCTTCTATTAATATTCCTTCCTAGCTATTAAGACTAGCCTAAAAACTAGTACTCTTTATAATTCCTAATCCTTCTTCTTTAGTTACTAAGGAAAATAAGGGATAAAAGAAAGCAATATATAACTCGAAGTATATAACCTAAAGAAGATCTAATATATATTATAGAAGTTATATAGGAAGTAAAATAATCTATTATCCTTACCGAAAGACCTACTATAGACTTTATAGAAAAACCTAAAGAACTTTATAAACTAGAATAACTAACTATCCTAGAAATAGAATCCTAATAGGATATCCTTATAACTATTATAAATTAACCTAAATCTAGTAATATAAGACTAATTCTAGAAGGCTCCCTAGAAGAGCTAGAAAATTAGCTTTATATTTTTAAGCTATAATAGATATAAAAGAAGATATATTAGTTAGAAAATAATCTAAATAGATAAAGAAAGAAAACATATTAAGATACTAATAATAAAGAACTATTAGTAACTAGAGCTAGAAGAGTAAAATTAAATAAGATATTAAGATCTTTGATAAACTTTTTACTAAAGTATTATAAGTAATAATTATATAATCTAGATATATTATTTAAAAATATATCTAAAAAGTAACTATTATTAAGAACTAACGTATTTTACTACCGAGCTATATATACTACCGAGCTGTATACCCTAGAATACATACTAAAAGCGATAAAATATAATACAATATTTCAATAAGGGTTGTTTATATAAACTTTTCCTTATAGCTTAATACTTTTTATATTATATCTAGCTACTTATTAGGGTTTAAAGAAATGTTATAATATTATAATTCCGATATATATATTTCTAGTTTTTCGTAACGTAATTTTTGGTAATTTTCGAAATTATAATAATATAGCTATCTACTCTCTTTAAAATTGATATATAGTACTAATAAGTCTTATCGATAGCTATCGATAAATAAGGAGCCAAAATAAAAATATAGTTATTAAGATATAAATATAGAATATATCGTATTTACTATATATTCTAGGGTACGTAGCTCAGTAGTAAAATATATTATTTAACTAAAAACTATAATATATTTAGTAAGCGAGTAATAGATATAAGTAAGTAGTAGACCCTAACTAATATATTAATTTTAACGTATTTTATAAGCGAGCCAGCTATACAAATAAGCTGGCTACCCTAACTAATTTACAAATTTTAAATATATTTATCTCTACTAAAACTCTATTAAATTAAATACAGTAAAATCATCTATCTAGCTAGATATCTATTAAATCTATACCCTATCTCTCTGCCCCTACTATACCTTAGTATAGCCTATATATATAGTTCTAAAGTCGGCGAAGCGCTTCTTTGCCGAGAGGGGGGAGGTACTTTAACTACTTCTACCGGCTTAGTAATTAATTGAGAAGCTTCCTATACTAAAAGGCCTACTTCTGCGGGTATCTACCTCTAGGATCTAGTATACTTTTGCTTCTGCTTCTTGTTAGTAGCGCGTAATTCCTTATTTTCGTTAGCGAGTAAGATTATACCTTATATTATAAGACGGAAGTCTTTTATAAGCTAGTTTAATATACAATCTAAGGGGCTAGGCGGGCTTCGAGATCTTATACGAAGTAAAGCTTTAATTGATAAAGCCTATTAATATAGTTCTTTCTCTATTAAAGAGGTTTTTAGGGTAAAATTCCAGCTTAATTTACTATTCCGGCTTAGAGGGGGGGTAGGTATTTGAAGCCGAATATTAAGCTATAAAATCACTCTCTCTGGCTTAAAAGGGACTAAACTAGCTACTCTAAAGCTATTCTTAATTATCTCTAATTTAAAAGCTTCAATTCGTATAGATAGATAGACTTTAAGGAAGTCTAATTTATTAATATAGTTAATCCCGTTCTGTATTTTAAATTTAACTATCTAGCTATATAATCGTTTTAATACCGCAAATAACCAATATCTAAAGGTTATAAAAGATAAGATAAATATACTAGTATATAGATTAGTATTATCTTATTTTACTCGCAAATTTCGTCAAATTTCGGTATTAACTAACTACTATAACCGTTAAGAATCAAAAGCTAGTATACCCCCTTTATATATAAAGTACTAGGAATAAAGAGCTTTGTAAGCTAACGAAGTCCAATTTTATCCGAAGTCTAGCTATTAGGACTAACTTCGAAGCGCTAGTCCTCCGGAAGGCTATTAAACTATAATTTAATAAAGACTTTGTCTTTAAAAATCATATACAGAGGAAGGGCCTAGCTAGAAGTATTTATATACTTAATAGTAGTTACCTACTCTCGATTTCTAGGTTATAAAAGTAATCGCCGACTATAGTATTTACTTCGTATAATAACCTTTATAGTTATAGTCAATCCTATTACAAAGCTAGTCTTATCAAAGTTGTAAATATTATTAGGATCAATTCTAAATTAAAGGACTATTTTTTAAACTAAATTAAACTACTCCCTAATAATTTTAGGATCTTTATATTTTGTACGCTTATAATTGTATTGTTTCGAGAATCGGGAGGAGAGATAAGGACGTCTTTTAACGAAGTTTATAACCTAGTTTTGACCGACTAAAAGTACCGGGGTAATTCTACGCTTTTTAAGAAGAAGATCTACTTTTTGTCGTAATATAGAGGGCTAGGGGGCTACTCTATATAGATCTATAGAGAGAATCCATTTTTAAGCGATTCCTCCTCTATTTTAGTCAATTTAGACAAATTAGCGCGAGAAATCGCGTATTGTTAGTAGCTATATAGGCGGTCTTAGAGGGTTAAACGTAGTATATTAAAACAATATACTACTTTACGAATTAAAGAGATTTCTTGATTTTTAAAAGCCTTAATAGCTAGTAAGATTCGACCCTCTTATTCGACTAAATTTTTAGACAATTAGAAGTGTATTAGTGATATAGTAGGTAGTTAAATAAGAAGGGGTTTAATTAATTGATACGTTTTAGTTAGGGTAGCCGGCTCGCTTATATAGCCGGCTCGCTTGTAAAATACGTTAAATATAAATATATTATCTAAAACTCTATTAAATTAAATATAATAAAATTATCTAGCTAACTAGATATCTATTAATCTTATATCCTATTTCTCTATAATTATTATATTTTAGTAGGCTATATACCTAGTTATAAAGCCGGTAAAGGGCTTCTTTATAGAGAGACGAAAGGTACTTTAATTGCTTTTACTAGGTTAGTAATTAATTAAGATACTTTCTATACTAAAAGACCTACTTCTACCTATATCTACCTATAGGATCTAGTACGTTTTTGCTTCTACTTCTTATTAGTAGTATATAATTCCTTATTTTCTTTAGTAAGTAAGATAGTATCTTATATTATAAGATAGAAGCCTTTTATAAGCTAGTTTAATATACGATCTAATAGGCTAGATAGGCTTCGAGACCTTATATAAAGTAAAGCTTTAATTAATAAAGCCTAATAATATTATTCTTTCTCTATAAAAAGGGTTTTTAGAGTAGAACTCTAGCTTGGAAGAAGGATAGATATTCGAAGCCGAATATTAAGCTTTAAAATTACTCTTTCCGGATTAAAAGAGACTAAACTAGCTACTCTAAAGCTATTCTTAATTATCTCCGAGTTAAAAGCTTTAATTTATATAAGAGAGTATACTTTTAGAAAGTTAAGTTTATTAATATAATTAATCTAAGTATATATTTTTATCTTAACTAGCTAGCTATACAATTGTTTTAATACTATAAAATAACTAATATCTAATATATTTTACTACCGAGTCGCTATAACTACTAAGTAGCTACCTACCCTAGAATATATCAATTAATTTAACCCCTTATTCTTTAACTACCTACTATACTACTAATTTACTCTTAACGCTTAAAAGGTTTAACTAAGTAAGAGGGTAGGTAGGCTTTTATTAGCTATCTAGGCTATTAAACAGTAAGAAATCAGTAATATTACTACTACTACCCGCGCTTTTAATCTCCCGTATTTAACTTTACGCGATTATCTTAATAGTCTTACCGAACTAAGTACTATATAGATTAACCTCCTACTCTTCTATAGGTTAAGGAATAGCTAATCTTCTTCTTTAAAAGTATAGAACTATCCTAGTTCTTTTAATTAGTTAAAACTAGATTACGAAATTTATTAAATAATATACTCTCTACTTTTTCTAATTTTTAAAATACTATAATTATAAATATACAAAATATAAAAGACCCTAAAATTATTAGAGAGTAGTTTGATTTAGTTTAAAAGATAATCCTTTAATTTAGAATCGATCCTAATAATATGTATAACTTCGATAAGACTAGTTTTATAATAGGAATAATAGTAATTATAAAGATTATAATAAGAAGTAAATACTATAGTTAATAAGTACTTTTATAATCTAGAAATTAAGAGTAGATAATCACTATTAAGTATTTAAATACTTTAGGTTAAGCCCTTTCTTTATATATATTTTTCAAAGATAAAGTCTTTATTAAATTATAGTTTAATAGCCTTCTAGAAGACTAGTAGTTTAAAGTTAGTCTTAATATGTCTTAATAGCTAGACTTTAGATAAAATTAGATTTTATTAGCTTATAAAGCTCTTTATTCTAACTATTTCTTTATAGACTAAGAAGGTTTACCGGCTTTTAATTTTTAATAGTTATAGTAGTTATTTAATACCTAAATTTAATAAAATCTATAAGCAAAATAAGATTATTCTAATTTATATACTAGTATATTTATCCTATCTTTTATAATCTCTTAATATAGTAGTTTTGTATTCTTAAAATATACTTATAGTTAGATAGTTAAGATAAATAGAGCGGGATTAACTATATTAATAAACTAGACTTCCTAGAAGCCTACCTCTCTACCTAAATTAAAGCTTTTAAATCGGAGATAATTATAAATAGCTTCGGAGTAGCTAGTTTAGTACTATTTAAACCTAATCGGGTTATTTCAAAGCTTAATATCCGGCTTCGAAAAACGCCTTTAAACTACGTCTAATTCTAAAAGCAAGCTTTGTTAATTAAAGTATTGCTTTGTATAAGATTAAAGAGCCCCCTAAGTCCTCTTAATTCTGCTATAAACTAGGTTTTAAAGATATACTAAATCACTATATAATCCGCCGTATTTCTTAAGAAAGAAGTAACGTATTTCACATACGAGCGGCGCACACAAACGAGTGGCGCACCCCACCCAACCCATTAAATTTAAATGCATTTATCTCAACCAAAACGCCATTAAATTAAATATACTAAAATCATCTATCTAGCTGGGCATCTATTAAATCTATGCCCTGTCTCTCTGCACCCACTGCACCTTGGTATAGCCCGCGTACGTGGTTCCAAAGTCGGCGAAGCGCTTCTTTGCCGAGGGGGGAGGGGGTGCTTCATTTGCTTCTACCAGCTCAGTAATCAATTGAGAAGCTTCTTGAACAGATAGGCCTTCTTCGGCAGGTATCTGCCTCCGGGATCTAGCTCTCTTTTGCTTCTGCTTCTCGTTGGCGGCCCGTAAATCGCTCACTTCTTTCTCAAGAAATGCGGCGGATTGCATAGTGATTTGGCATGCTTTTAAAACCTGGTTTATAGCAGAATTGAGAGGACTTGGAGGGCTCCTTGATCTTGTACGAAGCAATGCTTTAATTGACGAAGCTTGCTTTTGTAACTGGACGTAGTTTGAAGGTGTTTTTGGGTCCCAATCGCTACCCCGGCTAGGGGGGGGGGGGGTAGGCGTTCGAAGCCGGATATTGAGCTTCGAGATCACCCGATCAGGTTCAAACGGTACTAAACCGGCTGCTCCGAAGCTATTTATAATCGTCTCCGATTTAAAGGCTTCAATTCGTGCAGAGAGGTAGGCTTCTAGGAAGTCTAGTTTGTCGATATGGTTGATCCCGCTCCGCATTTTCATCTCAACCATCCGACCATAAGCACGTTTTAAGACCGCAAAACTGCCTATATCGAGAGGTTGTAAAAGATGGGATGAATGCGCTGGCATACAAATTGGAATAACCTTGTTTTGCTCACAGATTTCGTCAAATTTAGGCGTTAAATGACTACCGTGGCCGTCAAGAATCAAAAGCCGGTAAGCCCCCTTAGTCCGTAAAGAAGTAGTCGGAATAAAGAGCTTCGTAAGCCAACGAAGTCCAATTTCATCTGAAGTCCAGCCGTTAGGACTAACTTCGAAACGCCAGTCCTCCGGAAGACTGTCAAACCATAATTCAATAAAGATTTTGCCTTTAAAAATCACGCACGGAGGGAGGGCCCAACCAGAAGCATTTGAACACTCAATAGTAGTCACCCACTCCCGATTTCCAGGTTGTAAAAGAGCTCGCCGACCGTAGTATTCACTTCTTGTTATAACCTTCGTAGTTGCCGTTAATCCCATCGCGAAACCAGTCTCATCGAAGTTATAAACATCGTCGGGGTCGATTCCAAATTGAAGGATTGTCTTTTGAACCAAATCAAACCACTCCTTAATGATTTTAGGGTCTTCGCATTTCGTACGTTCGTAATTATATCGTTTCGAGAACCGGGAGGAGAGGAGAGGATATCGTTTAACGAAGTTTGTAACCCAATTTTTACCGACCGAAAGAACCGGGGTAGTTCTACGCTTTTCAAGAAGTAGATCGGCTATTACTCGAACCATAGAAGGCCGGGGGGTAGATCCACGTATATCTATAGAGAGAATCCATTTCTCAAGCGATTCCTCCTTAATCAATGTCAATTTAGACAAATTGGCACGAGAATTCGCGCGGTTTTGAATACTATTAAGGCGGCGGCGGAGGGTAGTTTTAGGTATACTAAAACGTCGCGCTACTTCACGAATTGAAGAGATTTCTTTGTTCTTAAAAGCCTGAATAGCTAATAAGATCCTGCCTTCTTGCTCAGTTAAATCTTTAGAGCGTTGAGAGCGAATTGGTGGTATAGTGGGTAGTTGAAGAAGAAGGGTTTCAATTAATTGACGCGTTTTAGGTGGGGTGCGCCACTCGTTTGTGTGCGCCGCTCGTATGTGAAATACGTTAAGCGATTTATAGGCTATTAATAAGAAGCACAAGCAAAAGAGAGCTAGATCCCGGAGGTATATACCTACTAAAGAAGGCCTTTTAGTTTAAGAAGTCTCTATATTAATTATATAATAATAAGAAGTATTAGAAGTGCCTCCTTGGGTACCGGTATACCTAGAGAATCGGCTATTTAGCTATATACACAGCCCTTCTGGAGATATAGAATATATAGATTACTAGGGTATAGAAGAGAAATATATCTAGTTAGACTAGTTAATTAGTTAATTTAATTTAATAGTATTATAATTAAAATAAATAGGTTTAAATTTAATAAAGGTAGGTAGGGTAACAACTTAGTAGTTATAGCTATTTAGTAGTAAAATATATTAGAGATTATAAAAGAAAGATAAATAAGCTAGTATATAAATTAGTATTACTTTATTTTCCTTATAAATTTTGTTAAATTAAGATATTAAATAACTTCTATAACGTATTTCACTACCGAGCCACTACTACTACCGAGCCGCTATCTCTAAAACATATAGTAAATGCGATAAATTACAACTTAATATCTTAACAACCGTAGTCTATATAGAGTTTTTCTAATAGCTTAATACTTTTTAGATGATATCTAGCTTCTCTAGAGAGTTTGGAAAATATTTATAACTTTATAATTGCGATATATATATTTCTGGCTTTAGGTAACGTAATTTTTAATACTATAATAATGTAGCTTTTCGATTTTCTTAAAATTGATAGATAGGGTTAAAAATCCTTATCAATAGCTATCTAGTAAGAATAAAACTAAACAATAATACGGCTATTGAAATATAAGGTTGTAAAATATTGCATTTACTATATATTCTAGAGATAGCGGCTCGGTAGTAGTGGCGGCTCGGTAGTAAAATACGTTAGCTATTAAGTATTAAAAGTTAGTATATCTTCTTTATATATAAAGTACTAGAAATAAAAAGCTTTTTTAGCTAGTAAAGACTAATTCTATCGGAAACCTAGCTATTAGGACTAACTTTAAAACGCTAATTATCTAGAAAGCTATTAAATTATAATTTAATAAAGACTTTGTCTTCAAAAATTATATATAAAGAAAGGATCTAGCTAGAAGTATTTATATACTTAATAGTAGTTATATAGTAGTTATTTATTCTTAATTTCTAGATTATAAAACTAGTCTCTAACTATAGTATTTACTCTATATAATAATCTTTATAATTATAATTAATCCTATTATAAAACTAGTCTTATTAAAGTTATAGATATTATTAGGATCGATTCTAAATTAAAGGATTATTATTTAAACTAAATCAAACTACTTCTTAATAATTTTAGAGTCTTTATATTTTATATATTTATAATTATACTATTTTAAGAATTAAAAACAGAGAAGAGGATATTGTTTTATAAAGTTATATACTTATTTTTTACTAACTAAAAATACTAAGATAGTTCTATACTTTTAAAGAAAGAGATCTACTATTACTTGTAATATAGAGAGCTAAAGGGCTACTCTATAAAAATCTAGAGAGAGATTCTATTTTTAAAGAGACTCCTCTTTAATTTCTATTAATTTAGAGGAATTTATATAATAAATTATATAGCTCTATACCTACCCTCTTACTCTATTTAATTTTTAGAGGATTAAGTTCGAATTAGTAATATAGTAGGTAGTTAAATAAGAAAAGGTTTAATTAATTAATATATTTTAAGTAGGGTATACAGCTTATTTATATATATAGCTTATATATAAAATATATTAGAAAGTAGCTTAAAGCTAAGAAGAATCTCTTAATATTTCTAATCTTTATTAAGAATATAGTCTATTATTATTATACTTACTATAATAATAATATCTAATAATCTAGTATAAGAGAAAACTTTTTATTTAGTAATAGACTCTAAAGAAGTCTTTTTTAGTATTTATTAACAAATATCTTTAATTACTTATAGATAGTTTATTATAAGAGAATAGTTAATATAACTAGATTGAGATATATATATTTAATTATTATAAAGAATACTAGTTTTTAGGCTAGTCCTATTAGCTAGGAAGGAATATTAATAGGGAAGAAGCAATATATTAGTATTCTCTATATAGAGACTAATCTTTACTAAAAGTAAGTCCTTAGTAGGGTAAGATCCTTTATAAATATAGTACTAAATTATATATATAATAATAATAGCTACTAGGATTATATATCTCTTTATTCTTATAGTAAATAATAAGATACTTACCTATATATATATAAACGATAAATATTATACTAATAGATTCCTAAGGCGCTCTTATATATCTTAGATTAAAAGAACTATTATTCTTTATAATTAGCTCTTCTCTTTATATAGATCGTCCTAACCTATAATTATTAATCTTTATATTTTAAAATAAGCCTTTAAAAAGACTCTATTAAATCAGGGTAATATCTATTTTATACTAGAATACCTACTCTTTATATCTTTAACTTATTATTTATTTTATATTCTTAGATTCTATTAGAGTAGCTAGATATTAGAGAAATAGATCCTAGAGATTTATTAGATAGTCTTTATTAAAGTAAGTATAAAAGAATCTATAATATATTTTATCCTATTACTAGATATATCCTATAGCTAGATACCTACCTAAAATATATTAATTAATTTAACCTCTTTCTTCTTCTACTACCTACTATATTATTAATATACTCCTAGGGCTCTAAAGATTTAATAGAGTAAAAGGATATAATAATACTCGCTATCTAGGCTTTTAAAAATTAAGAAATCTCTTTAATTTGTAAAACTATCTATTAATTTAATATACTAAATTTAACTCTTACTATATATCTCTATAGTATATAAAACTATACAATTTTACGTATTAACCTATAGAAATTGACCTAGATTAAAGAGGAGTCTCTTAAAAAATAGATTCTCTCTATAAATCTATATATAGTAGCCCTCTAGCCCTCTTCTGTATAATATATAGTAGATCTTCTTCTTAAAAAGTATAGAACTATCCTAGTTCTTTTAGTTAGCAAAAACTAGATTATAAACTTTATTAAACAATATCCTCTCCTCTCCTCCTAATTCTTAAAATAGTATAACTATAAATATATATAATATAAAGATCTTAAAATTATTAAGAAGTGATTTAATTTAGTTTAATAAATACTTATTTAGTTTAGAATTGATCCTAATAATATTTATAACTTTAATAAGACTAGCTTTATAATAAGATTATTAATAACTATAAAGATTATAAGAAGGAGTAAATACTAAAGTTAGTAAGCACTTTTATAATCTAGAAATTAAGAGTAGGTAACTACTAACTATTAAATATATAAATACTTCTAGCTAGGCTCTTTTTTTATATATGATTTTTAAATGTAAAGTCTTTATTAAATTATAATTTAATAGTCTTCCGGAGAACTAGTATTTCGAAGTTAGTTCTAATAGCTAGACTTTAGATAAAATTGGACTTTATTAGCTTATAAAGCTCTTTATTCTAACTACTTCTTTATAGACTAAAGAGGGTTACTAGCTTTTGATTCTTAACAGCTATAGAAGTTATTTAATACCGAAATTTAACAAAGTTTATAAGCAAAATAAGATAATACTAATCTATATACTAGTATATTTATCTTATCTTTTATAATCTCTTAATATAGATTGTTTTGTAGTATCAAAATAATTATATAATTAGATAGTTAAAAGATATAGAATAGGATTAACTATATTAATAAACTTAACTTCTTTAAAGCCTATCCCTCCGCCCGAATCAAAGCTTTTAAATCAGAGATAATTATAAATAGCTTCGGAGTAGCTAGTTTAGTACCATTTAAACCTAATTAGGTTATCTTAAAGCTTAATATCCGGCTTCGAGTACTTACTCTCCCCCCTAGCCGGAATAGTAAATTAAGCCGGAATTTTACCCTTAAAATACTAGTTATAAAGAAAGACTTATATTAATAAGCTTTGTTAATTAAAGCTTTACTTTATACTAGGTCTTAAAGCCTATCTAGCCTATTAGATTATATATTAAACTAGCTTATAAAGGGCTTCTGTCTTATAATATAAGATACTATCTTACTTACTAAAGAAAATAAGGATTTATATACTACTAATAAGAAGTAGAAGTAAAAAAGAGCTAGATCCGAGATACCGATACCTATAAAAGAAGACCTCTTAGTTTAAGAAGTATCTATATTAATTATATAGCAATAGAAAGCAAATAAAGTACCTCCCTCCGGCCCTAATATACCTAGAGAATTGACTATTTAGCTATATATATATAGCCCTTCCGGGAGTATACTATATATAGATTGCTAGGGTATAGAAGAGAAATATATCTAGATAAACTAGTTAGTTAGTTGATTTAATTTAATAGTATTATAATTAAGATAAATATATTTAAATTTAATAGGATAGGTTAGATTAGATATCTAGCTATAAGATATATCTAGTAATAGGGTAAAATATATTACTATTCTCTTTCTACTTTGTTATTATTCTCTTAAATCTAAATATATAATAGCCTAAAATTTGTCTTTTATTAGTAAAGAACCTATAATGTCGAGTACCAGGCATGGTGTATGGTAGGAATTACCAAGCCAATACAAACCGGAAAATCAATGGACCGCCATGATATCGGTACCATACAAAATTATATACATTGCTTAATCATCGATGTCCGTATAGATTGGAAAAACAACGGACTTTGTCATTTTAGTTAGTTAGAGAATTTTATATATATCAATTTTGTATACGTTGTCGTACCTGTCTTATTTCTGTCAGTTATGAGCCCGGCTTCGTTCCAATTAAGATCTATCTACAATATATAGACCATCTAAATACCTCGCTGTTGCCGATTTTTGGTGAATTGATAACAGCTAACCCCTGAATTGACGAAGTAACCCCTATTTCCTTCGAAGAAAAATCGGATTTTCGACAAATCGATAACAAATCAATTGAATATATACTATATTATCTCTCTCCGCGGCCTCCTCCCGCGTTATTTTGAAGGACACAGAATCATAGAATTTATAGCTCCTATATATTAAAGCAATTGCAATTGCTTACGATATATAGGACTAATACGATCTATTTCTAAAAGACGAAGAACGCCCTAAATTAGAGCTACTAACTGAGATTATCTCTATTGATAAAGCTATGTCAAAATATAAAGACAATTGGTTCTATATTAGGCAATCTATAAAGTTAGATTGGGATATAAAGTATAAGGACTATCTAGTGAAAATAAAGGGATTATTACTAGTAGTATGGGCGATTAGGTAGTCAGTTAACGATATCTACCGGCTATTAATTAACGATCTAGAATCACTATTAGATTTGATACTTGATCTCTATAAACGATTTGTATCTAAAAGCGATCCTACCTATAAAACTAGACTTCGCTAGCAATAGAGAAATCTAGATAGGGGCCTAGATCGGAGCACCGATATTAACAAATAGCTCCTAAATTAGTAGACACTTTAACAATAGTATAAGAAGGCTAAAATGCCTAAAGTAGATAACGCTAAGAATCAATTTCTCGAAGCAATCTCTATAATATTATCTAGATTCTATAAAATATAGGTTCTAAGGCTATAGGATAAAGGAGATATCCCCTTTGCCGATATTATCAATCGGTATAGGGCTTACTAGAAGATCACCTATAGTAAGCCAAGTGGTTAAAGGGGTATTTCAAAGGCAGCTTTCTCGATATAGTAAGGCTATAAAGAAGCTAAGCCTATTAAATTAAAGCCTACTAAGTCAAAAATTGAAGACTTAGAGAATAAGCCCTATCTATATAGAAAAACTAAGCCTAGATACTATATACTATAGTACTATTAGGAGATATACAAAGAAAAAAGGCCTCCCGGCTTCTAAGTATTAATTATATTAAAGCAAAAGTAGGATAAAGCTATAAAGGCTAATCCTAAATAGAAGGCAATTGTTAATAAAAAGAGAGTAAGTTTCTTTGCTAAACAGTAAGCGAATACAATACTTAACGATAAAGCCTTTAGCTTTTTGATAATAGAGACGGTAGTCAAAACTGACGCTATTATATCGATAAAAATCAAGAATCTTAAAGTCATAATTATACCTGTAGAAGATAGGTAGGTAGTTAATATAAGAGCTTAGATCTATATATATAACAATTAAAGCTTATTTAGCACTTTTAAGAGCGTATAAAGCAACGTTAAAGTAGGGGATATAGAGATAAAAGTAGCTAGTATAGGTATTATAGTTGTCTATAGAGTTAACCCTACTACTAGAAAAGCCGTCTAAATAAACCTCTTTTAAACGAGGTACTCGCCTAATTTCTATAGTAATCTGATATCCTATAGATTAATAATAAAAGGGGGACTATTAATAAATCTTAGGGCTAATTGTATTAAGACAATTGACAGCTACCGATAGATCTATAAGATCTACTACAATCAGAAGCTCTTATAGCTTACCTAAGCAAAGGGGTTTATAAAAGCTTTAAATCTAACGTTAAATTTAACGCCTAAAATAACGTTTATAACTGCAAAAATATCGTTAAAGGAGCCTAAATTAGAGGCTCTAATTGAGCTTTAGTATCGACGCTTAGGCTATATTAGTAAGATACGAATTGTCAAATTAGTAGAGATAACAGAGGGTATAACTATTGAAAGCAACCTAGGCAAAGAATTATAGGTATATAAAGCTTGTTAATTAGTAGATATACCGAAGTAGATCTCTCGCTAGAGGATAGGCTAGGTATACGGTATACTAGGGAGAGTATACTTTGATCTAGTACAAAATAAGCCCGCCTACAACGGTTATATATAGATAATATATTTCTATCTTAACAGAATAAGGTACTACTTTGTATTTACCTATATTAAGAAGAACGAATATTAAATAGTAGTTCGTAAATTCTTAGTATTGATCCGCAATTAGTTAAAGATCGAAATCAGGGTATTTTATTATGATAATAAAAGGAGCGCTAGCAATAAAGTTGAATCTATAATCGAAGACGAAGGGTATACTATTAAATATATACCTCTTAGCCTACTAGAAATAAATAGCCTTGCCGAGAGATCTAGGGGAATAATAGTTAGGAATAGTAGAGTACTGCTAAACGATACAAATCTATCCTATAACCTATAGCTAGAAACCGTATATATATCTGTATATATAATAAATCGTACCCCTACAAAGGTAGGCGATAATTGGATTATTCCTTAGAAGGAATTGATGCTTTATACAGCCCTAGATAGCCTAAAAGATCAAGTTATCAATCTATTAAATGTCAGAGTATATAGATGTTTAACGTACTCTAGATTGATTAAGAGAGTCTAATCTGATAAGATGGCTCTAAGAGCAGAAATAGGCTATCTTGTAGGCTATATATTAAAAAGCCTATATAAGATATAGTTCCTATATAAAGGCCGCTTAGGTATAGGGAAAGTAGAGATTGTAAGGGATACTGTTTTCGATAAATTGAGATAGTACTCTAAAACAAAGCTATTGCTATAGTTAGAAGACGCAATTAGTACTATAACAAAGGGACTAAGTACTGAAGACTAGCCCTAAGTGCTTTTAATAGAAGAAGCGCAATCTGAACTAAGTATAGAAATATAGATACCAATATTAATTGTATATATAGCTCTTAATGATAATATTAAATATAGAGAGTAAGGCATTGTACTAGAGGCAATAAATAAAGAAGAAACCCTAGAATCTAGAGATATAGAGCAAATTACCCCGGAATCTAGAGATATAAAGCAAATTGCAGCTCTAGAAAAAGATAGGAAGGAGATACTAAGGGCCCCCCCTTTGAAATAGATACTAGATTTACCTTTAACGCCTACGTTAATAGTAGGGCCTATCTTAATAGCAGAGCTAAGAGATTAAGATCAAATTCCTAGAAGCTTCCCTATATCACTATAAAGGGCATTGCTATAAAGGGATTCGTTACAGAGAGTATTACCGCTGATAGCAATAATAGAGAGATCTCCTATACTATCTTCGCTAGATCCGATTAATGTTATATAGTCGATCGAAGCTAAAGGGGGAGAGGGAGATCAATACGATAAAGATGAAGCAGAGATAGAGCGTTAATTGTAATAAAAGATATAATATACGCCTACTCCGGAGCTAGAAGATCGGCCTACTAGAGAGATCTCTGTAACAATTGATAAATCTAATATTATCAAAGGCCCTAGAATATAGAGGCTAAAGGCAGATCTAGACTATACTGTATATCTATTATTAGATAAATAGTTAGCCGAACTACTAAGTCTTCTATATGCCTTTATAATAGGTATTATAAAGAAGCTTAATATACAAAACAAACTATATAGGGATTAAATGCCGCTACTACTAGAGAACTAGTAGTAATTAAAACTTTACCTATTCGCTAAGTAATTGAAGGCAGCGGCAGAGTTCGAAATTGAAACTTTAAAGGCTAAAGAAACCTACTCTTAGGTTATATTGCCGAATAAGAAGAATACCTAGATTTTGCTATTAAAATAGGTATTTATATACAAATTTGATGCAAATAGTATACTCGAGAAGTTTAAAGCACGAATTTGCGTAAGAGGCGATCTACAGTGGTTAACTACTAAAGAAAAGAGAGCTGCTATACTAGCTATTAAAACAGCGAGAGCAGTATTTATATTAATAGTAGCCTTCGATCTAGATATAATTTAGAGAGACGTTGTTACTGTATTCCTAAATTCAATACTAGAAAGCGAGGTATATATAAAGTGCCCTCTAGGCTTTAAAGCACTAAATCAGTGCTAGCTACTATATAGAGCCCTCTATAGATTACGTATATCTCCTAGATTGTAGTAGTAAGAAGCAATAAAGACCCTAGTAAAACTAGGCCTTACTTTAGTAGAAGAAGATCTATATATTTTTATAACGATAGGTATTATCGTCTTCTTCTATATTAACAATATTATTATTGTTAACTACCCTAAATAGGTAAAAGAAGCTGCTTTACTAGATTAAAATCTAAAGAAGTAATAGGAACTTCGAGAACTAGATATAAGCTAGTTCTTAAATATACGTATTATACGTAATAGAGAGCAGAAAAAGCTCTAGTTATACTAAGATAGCTATATTAAGAGTATAGCTAACAAATATAATCTCGTTATAGAGAGAAAAATAGGGTCTTCTTTAGGAATTAAGTCTTTAGTACCCTATAATAGAGTGGCTACCCCGCAATAGATCTATGGTTTCTAGGCTAAGATTAGATCTACGCAGTATACCACTACTATTATAAGAATAGATACGGCAAAAGCAACGTCTAAAGTAGTAGAATTCCTTATAAATCTAGGACTAAAGTATATTGATATAGTTAATTGTATTATCTAGTATCTCTATAAGACATACTTTTGGGCTATTGAATATAGTATCCGATCTACTACTAACAAAAATAAAAACCCTGATATTGACAATCCTAGGGATCTAAACAATTACCTAAGAAACTGGGATACGACCCTAACAATAGCAGCGAAATCGGTTGAATTTGCAAGCGATATATCATTTAGAGACTATAAAGATCGAAAGAGCTCCGAAGGGTATATCTACAAGTTGTACGGTAGCCTAATTGACTAGAAGGCTACTAAACAGAAGACTGTTACTATATCGACTACTGAAGCCAAACTACTGGCCTTAGTAGAGGTAGGAAAAACCGTCTAGTAGTAGAGAAGAGTGCTAAATACACTAGGTTTCTAACTAGATTACCTACTATCTATTATATACGATAACCAGCAAACAGTCGATTTATTAACGAAGGAAGGGGCGACGATATATACGAAGCTTCGATATATCGATATCAATCGCTACTAGATAAAGCAAGAAGTTAGCGTAGGACGAGTATATATAGACTAGGTACCAACTGCTGCGATGCCAGTAGATAGGCTTACTAAAGCTCTTCCGAAACAGAAGTAGGCGCACTTCAGGGAGATAGTTAGAATAAGGGATATTAGTCACCTAATCAGTTATATAACCTCTAAAAACAGAGGCTAATTTGCGAAAACTGTATAAATCGACGATTTGGAACGAGATCAGTAGAAAAAATCGACTGGGGACAGGTAAGACCAGAAGGAATCACTTACGAATCGCTTGCGAAGCAGTTAAGAGACAGTTGAAGAAGGCAGTTCTTGAAGTTCTGGAAACCTTCAAAAACTAGGGGGTGTATCGAGTACCAGGCATAGTGCATAGTAGGAATTACCAAGCCAATACAAACCGGAAAATCAATAGACCGCCATGATATCGGTACTATACAAAATTACATACATTGCTTAATCATCGATGTCCGTACAGATTGGAAAAACAACGGACTTTGTCATTTTAGTTAGTTAGAGAATTTTACATATGTCAATTTTGCATACGTTGTCGTACCCGTCTTATTTCTGTCATATAAGACTAATAATCTTTTAATATTAGATTTATCTTTATTATATTTACTCGGATTATATATTAAATATCTAGACTATAATTAACTCTATTATATATATCTTCTTCTAGATATCTTAATTACTTTATAAATAGTATAATATAAGAAATACTTTTTATAAGCTAGTAAGACTCTTAGTATTCTTTTCTAGAATCTAGCTAATTATATAAATTCTACTAGTAATACTTTAGGATATTATTATAACGATCTAGGCTATAGGGATCTTTTCGGCCGAATAGTTTTCTATTACGTAACCTCGCCTTATATATATTTGTATAGTTTGTATAAGGAATAGTTTCTACTATTAGATTCCGACTTCGGTTAGAGCTCCGAGCTCGAGGGATATTTATATAGTTTATTTGTTATTATTTATATAGAGCCCTACAAAAGCTCTGCTAGACTCGTTCTCTCTCTCTTTCTTTTCCTTTCTCTCTCTATACTTAATATTTTCGTTTAATATACTCTTTTATTTAAAGAACTAGCTAGTAATATTAAGTACTACTCTTAATTTCTATAAAGTAATACGACTATATAGGCTATTATTGAGATAGGTCCTAGTCCCGCTTTACTCTACTTCCTATTCCTTAGCACTATATAAACTAAGACCCGAACCGAACCGAAGTAAGTCTAACTAATTAAAATAGTTAAGACTCGACGAAACCTAACGAACTATAGTAAGCAGCTAGTTACTACTATACCTAATAATAAAGAAACTCCTAAATATAAGACAGATATTTAGAAACCGAAGACCCTAATAAGATTAGTTAAGACTAATAAATATAAATACGAATATAATAAGAATAAGGATAAAGATAACGCTAGTAAAGGATCGTCCTTCCTACGCAAACGACTAATAAAGACTCTATCGAAAGAGAGATTCTAGGAACTTACTCGCTAGTATAAGTAACTAAAGTAGAAGTATTAAAAGCTTAAAGACAAAGTTATAGTCCTTTTAGCTAAGAGAGTTAATTTCGATCTTATAATTAAGAACCTTAAGATCGAGTATAATAAAGCAATCGCTTACTATAACTTAGTAATTAGAGATCGAGGAGATCTTATATTCCGACTCCTAAACCGAAGTAGTAGCTCTAGCGTACTAATTGTAGAGGCTATTACTAATAGGAAGACTATAACATATTTTACTACCGAGCCGGCTATACCACCGAGCCGGCTATCATAGAATATATAGTAAATAGGATAAATTCTATATTTATATCTTAACAACTATATTTTTATTTTAGCTCCTTCTTTCTCGATAGCTATCGATAAAAGTAATTAGTACTATATATTAATTTTAAATAGAGTAGAAGGCTATTATAAGGAAGTTATATTACGTAACTATATCTCTTCTAGTTCTTTAGTCGTAGTAGATAGTTTCCTTCTTCTCTCTTCAGCGCAATATAACTATTTTTCTAGTGTACTATATTCTATAGTAGATTGCTAGCTACTAGTCCAATAGGTTATAAGCTCTTAGCTATAAAGCCTCTACTTTACCGTAAGCTTCGTACCTAAGTGTCCTCGACTTTAGTGCTTTATTATATAGTACCGCCCTACTATAGAGACTCGATTAGAGGTTTTACTAGCTGAAAATCTATCGGCCGCCCCTATCTACCTCGGTAGATAGATAGTACTCTATATTCTAATATATTGTACGTTCTATCGACTGTTAAATTAACTATTCGATAACCTTATTAGCTGTCTAATCTCTGCGATTGACTGCTATTATCTATAGAAAATCTATCTATAGAGATATCTTATTATATTACCTTATTAGTCAATCTATTTTTTAATCGCTAGTAACCCTACTTCGATAGCTTGTTATCTAATTAACTACTATCTCCTCTCTACTTCTCGATATCCTTACTATCCGTATAGTAAGTACTCAAAATATCGGAATCACCTCTAGGATTACCTAAATAAAAGCCTACTCCGGCTCCGGCTACTATAGTAAACGCCCTAGCTCCTTCTATCTAAATAACAATTCCTCTAGTCCTTCCGGTCGGATCTACTTTCTAATACAAATTCGACTATTACTGTAAGAAGGATATCTCTAATATTATACTAAAACTAAAGAGAGAGTCTAATTAGACTATATAGGAAGCTCGTCTATATATAGTATTAAGTGAATACAATATAGCCTATATCAAAATACTTAAGAAAGACAATACTAAACCCTCTTGTCCTTATGATAATAATTTAGATATAAATACTATTTATTAAGTAGCTCTAATAAGGATAGGTAGTAATACTTAGCTTATTACCGAAGTTATTATATAGGAAGTCTATAGTAAACGCTATAATAAGAATTGCTAGCTTCGTACTAAGTATAAGAAAAAGAGCGAGAAGTAGGATAGCTACAATATCTATACCTTTAATCTACTCTATAATACTCTTAATACAATTCCTACCTTACTTATTAATAAGCTAAGATTAGCTAGAGAAGTATATAAAACTCTTTATACTAAATATAGTATACCTTCGTAGTAGAATACCTTTAAGAAATTCGATATACTTACAAACTTACACTATAAAGGGAATAAGCTATAAGAATTTACTCGAAAATTTAAGGATATAATATATAATCTTAATACTTATAATACTTAGCTTAGTCCCTATACTACCCTTCTCCTCTTTATTTATTATATTAATAATAATCCTAACTATTAAGACTTTATTTATAGGCTAGAACCGGATCTTAAAGATCTAAATCTTATAAATACAGTCTATAACAAGTTCTTTATAACAGAGAGTATATTAAAGCCTACTTTGTCCTATAATCCGTCTTCCGCTAATATAACCTCAATATTGTTTAATAAGGACAATTCTTCTTCTTCTAATAAAAAGAAGGATAATAAGAAGCCTAAACATAATAAGAAGCAGAAAGATAATAAGGATAAAAAGTAGTAGAAGAAGGCCTCTAACTAGGAAAAGAATATTATATTCTATAAGTTTTATAACTCTTTAGGAAATCACTTTTCTAAGAGTTACTTACTAAAGAATACTATATTATTGTCGAATATAACTTTCTAGTAACCTCCTTAGCTTCTATATTAAGGCTTCTAGTAAGTAAATATACCGTAACCTAGCTAGATTATCGGCTAATTAGATACTTAAGGACGGATTATTCCTATCTAGTAATAGCAATAATATACTATAAATATAGTATTTGCTCCTATATCCTACCTATTACCTCCTTAATAAGGACCGCTATTAGGCGATCCTATTGCTAAGTATAACAATCTATTCTTAAACACTCTATTCCAGAAGTACTATATTATATTAGAGGGAGTATTTACTATATTAAAAGAAGTATTACTCGCTTCTAACGATAATATTTCGTAGATAGATAGTCGATTCTAGTACTAATACCTATATAACTCTGTATAAATCTATCTTTATTAACTTCTATCTATATATCCTACCTATATCTATAGCTATAAGGAATATTTTCTATATTAAAGGTTATAGTAATATCGTTCTTCGGATAATAAGCTAGGACTTAATAGATTATATTAGATCTTTAATACTATATAAAGTATAGCTTACTTCTAATCTTAAAGCTAGTTTGATCTTAATATCAGCTCTTAATAAAGAAGATATTAGAATATAGGTAAAGAATAGCATTATAATATTTAAGCTTTATAATTAGCAATCGCTTTAAGATATTATAGTTAGCTTTACTACCTATAAAAGAGAATACTATTAGCTAAACTACTCTAGTATTAACAAAATTGATTCTATACTAGATAATAAACAGCTCTATATAATACTTTTTAGATCTCTAAACTATATATTAGTCACTACCTTTACTATAAAGAAGGATTCTATCGTTCCTATCTTAGTAGATTTAGCTTATCGTCGAGCTTACTATACCGGTAAAAATCGTATTAAAAAGATAGAAACTTACGCTAATAGTATTAAATTAAAGAAGGGAGCTAGTATAATATTTCCTTATACTCCTTATATTAAGGGTAAAGGATATACCTTGCCTTTTAGTAAGTAGAGATCAATTCGCTCTAAGCTAGAAGAGTTTATCTATCTCGATATCTAGGGGCTAATTTTAATTACTTCTTATAGTAGAGAACGCTATTTCATTATATTTACTAACAATACTATACACTTTACATAGCTATTCCTAATTAAATCTTACTCTTAAGTTACTAAGACATTTATATAACTTAGGAATTATTTATATACCTAGTTTAGATACTCGGTTAAACGAGTATATAGCGACGATATACCCGAATATAAGCCTCTTAATACTTACTTAACAGCTAAGGGTATTATTTAGGATCTAATACCGCTATATACGAAATAACTAAACAGTATTACTAAAATCAAAAATTGTTACCTAGTTAAGCTATTAGTTATTGTTATAACAGAGTACTAGCTCCCGAAATATCTTTAGGGATATCTACTTAGTAGTATTAACTATACAATAAATCGTCTCTATACTTCCCGAATCGATAAGTCGCTATATAAAGTACTCTATAGTAAGAAGCCTAACTTATTAAATCTTCGAGCACTCGGTTACTAGTACTAATTCCTAATTCCTAAGGAAAAATAAGCTACTAAGCTTAATACTTATATAGAGAAAGTAAGGCTGATTGCTTATAATAAGGGAGATAACTATATATTATACAATATATATACTAAGATCAAGTATTCTAAGAATATTATTTTTAATAAAAACCCTTCTCTAATAGTACTACCTAGCCCTAATTACAATCTCGATCTCTTATCCTAGGGATAAAGAGAGTCTTAATTGTTATCTCTAGATCGATATATACTAATTAACTTTCCTAATAATAATAAAGAGCTAATTTAACGTTTTAAAGATAGTAAGTACGTTCGTCCTTTGTTACCTATACCCTTTTTATTTAGTATACTTCTATAGCCTATAGTCGAAGATAACGATAATAAAGAATTCTTCTATCTGCTAAATCCTTCTCTCTATTATTCCTATCTATCGATTATTAAGTACAATATTCCAACAAATACTCTATTAATTCCTCTGATAAATATTACGTCCGATTAGCTCCCCGATCCTACTATATTCGACTTAGATAACAATCTTATCGACAATACTAACGATAATACAATAGCAAGTAGCTTTAGAAGGTATATAGAGGTATAATAGAAGGATAGTAGTCCCTACTTAGAAGAGGGTAGGATATCTAGTCTTATAGACTAATAGTCGGCTTCCTAGTAGGCTATTTCGGATTTATAATATAACAATTAGTATAATACTCCTTATATTGACTTTGCTTACCTAGATCCTATTACTAATAATACTCCGGATCCTAACGTATTTCACATACGAGCGGCGCACACAAACGAGTGGCGCACCCCACCTAAAACGCGTCAATTAATTGAAACCCTTCTTCTTCAACTACCCACTATACCACCAATTCGCTCTCAACGCTCTAAAGATTTAACTGAGCAAGAAGGCAGGATCTTATTAGCTATTCAGGCTTTTAAGAACAAAGAAATCTCTTCAATTCGTGAAGTAGCGCGACGTTTTAGTATACCTAAAACTACCCTCCGCCGCCGCCTTAATAGTATTCAAAACCGCGCGAATTCTCGTGCCAATTTGTCTAAATTGACATTGATTAAGGAGGAATCGCTTGAGAAATGGATTCTCTCTATAGATATACGTGGATCTACCCCCCGGCCTTCTATGGTTCGAGTAATAGCCGATCTACTTCTTGAAAAGCGTAGAACTACCCCGGTTCTTTCGGTCGGTAAAAATTGGGTTACAAACTTCGTTAAACGATATCCTCTCCTCTCCTCCCGGTTCTCGAAACGATATAATTACGAACGTACGAAATGCGAAGACCCTAAAATCATTAAGGAGTGGTTTGATTTGGTTCAAAAGACAATCCTTCAATTTGGAATCGACCCCGACGATGTTTATAACTTCGATGAGACTGGTTTCGCGATGGGATTAACGGCAACTACGAAGGTTATAACAAGAAGTGAATACTACGGTCGGCGAGCTCTTTTACAACCTGGAAATCGGGAGTGGGTGACTACTATTGAGTGTTCAAATGCTTCTGGTTGGGCCCTCCCTCCGTGCGTGATTTTTAAAGGCAAAATCTTTATTGAATTATGGTTTGACAGTCTTCCGGAGGACTGGCGTTTCGAAGTTAGTCCTAACGGCTGGACTTCAGATAAAATTGGACTTCGTTGGCTTACGAAGCTCTTTATTCCGACTACTTCTTTACGGACTAAGGGGGCTTACCGGCTTTTGATTCTTGACGGCCACGGTAGTCATTTAACGCCTAAATTTGACGAAATCTGTGAGCAAAACAAGGTTATTCCAATTTGTATGCCAGCGCATTCATCCCATCTTTTACAACCTCTCGATATAGGCAGTTTTGCGGTCTTAAAACGTGCTTATAGTCGAATGGTTGAGATGAAAATGCGGAGCGGGATCAACCATATCGACAAACTAGACTTCCTAGAAGCCTACCCCTCTGCACGAATTGAAGCCTTTAAATCGGAGACGATTATAAATAGCTTCGGAGCAGCCGGTTTAGTACCGTTTGAACCTGATCGGGTGATCTCGAAGCTCAATATCCGGCTTCGAACGCCTACCCCCCCCCCTAGCCGGGGTAGCGATTGGGACCCAAAAACACCTTCAAACTACGTCCAGTTACAAAAGCAAGCTTCGTCAATTAAAGCATTGCTTCGTACAAGATCAAGGAGCCCTCCAAGTCCTCTCAATTCTGCTATAAACCAGGTTTTAAAAGCATGCCAAATCACTATGCAATCCGCCGCATTTCTTGAGAAAGAAGTGAGCGATTTACGGGCCGCCAACGAGAAGCAGAAGCAAAAGAGAGCTAGATCCCGGAGGCAGATACCTGCCGAAGAAGGCCTATCTGTTCAAGAAGCTTCTCAATTGATTACTGAGCTGGTAGAAGCAAATGAAGCACCTCCCCCCCCTCGGCAAAGAAGCGCTTCGCCGACTTTGGAACCACGTACGCGGGCTATACCAAGGTGCAGTGGGTGCAGAGAGACAGGGCATAGATTTAATAGATGCCCAGCTAGATAGATGATTTTAGTATATTTAATTTAATGGCGTTTTGGTTGAGATAAATGCATTTAAATTTAATGGGTTGGGTGGGGTGCGCCACTCGTTTGTGTGCGCCGCTCGTATGTGAAATACGTTAATTATAAGCTGTCTCGTTATCTAGTAGATTATAATACTTCTGATCTAAGATCACTTCGACGATTAACTAGGGTAAAAAAGACTTATTAAGCTTATATTAAGAGCCTTATAAGCAAGTCTTTTTTTAATAGTAATATCTTGCAGTTTCTAGCTAAATCTCCCGATATACTTATTAGCTTGTTTATAGCTACTACTTTAAAAGCTAAAGAAGAACAATTTACTCTATCTAAGCTTATAGCTAATAATATTAGCTTCGAGCTAAATAAATAGACGTAGGCAATAAAGTATATCGAAAAAGACAAGTAGCTTATCATAGCTTATAAAGAGCTTACTAGGTAAATTAAGAACAGTATATAGCGTAGAATTCTATACTCTAAGGCCACAAAAGGCCGTCGTCCCTTTACCCTTAGATAGGTTTTTAAGATCAAATATAATAGGATATATAAGGTACGTCTTATTACAAAGGGATTTAGGCAAATCAAAGACCTCGATTTCTACAAAGTATACACTATTATAGCGAAGCCTATATCTTTTAAGATTTTTACTATAATTGTAGTATTAATAGGCTAGCCAATTTATTATATTAATATTATAACTGCTTTCCTATATACTAAGCTTAAAAAGCTAATTAAAATTAAGCTTCCTAAAGGGCTTAAAGATTAATATCCTAATAATATTAGACTACTTATAAAAACTATTTATAGCCTAAAGCAAAGTCCTTATAAGTAGTATATATTACTTTATAACATTATAATCTCTCTAGGATTTATCTAAATACAATTAGATTATTCAATCTTTATTAAAAGAGAGCTTACTAAGGATCTAGTCTTTATACTAATTTATATCGACAATCTTCTTATACTATCTCTATCTAAACAAAAAATTAATATATTCAAAATAGTGATTACGAAACACTTTAATACCTCGGATAAAGACGTTCTTAAATATTACTTATCAATCAATATCTCTTATAGCAAAGTAGCTAACGAAGGAGCAATTTTCCTATCTTAATATAACTATATTAATAAGATCTTATCTCGCTTCGGCCTTAAAAACTATAAGCCAATAGCCACTCTAATAGACAAAAAACAGCCTCTTATACTGTTAGAAGGTACTGCTTCGAAGATAGAGATCAAAGAGTATTAAACTAAGATAGGTATACTTATCTAGCTTATAGTCTCTATATATCCTAATATCTTGTTTATTATTATTAAGCTAGCGAAGTATACTAAAAACCTAGATTTAATATATTTTTAAGTACTAAAGAGAGTATTCCGTTACTTTATAGGAACAAAGTATCTATTAATTGTATTTCGCTCTATAGGACAGTAACATTTAATAGGTTATAGGAAGTAGGGTAAAGCGGGACCGGAACTAATTATAATAATAGTTTATATAGTCTTACTACTTCGTAGAATTAAGAGTAGTACTTAGTATTATATTACTAGCTAGTTCTTTAAAGTAAAAGAGTATATTAAATAAGAATACTAAGTATAGAGAGGGAAAAGGAGAAGAAGAGAGGAAGCCTACCTAGTAGGACCTTTATAGGTCCTATCCTATCTCCTTATATAAACTATATAAATATCGATAAGACGAGGCGAGATTATATAATAGAAAGCTATTCGGCTGAAAAGATCCCTATAGCTTAGATTGTTATATATTTAACTAAATTATACTATAAGACTAGCTCTTAGTCTAGAAGACTAAAGAGACATAAATAAGAGAGGCTATACTATTAGAATATTTCTTAGTTCGTATTTATTAACTTTTCGCTATATATAATATCCTTCCTAGCTATCTATTTTAATATAAGTATTAAATATAGCTTTTGTATTATTTATAAATAGCTAACTTATAAATTATTATATCCGGTTAGCTTTATCTTTTTAGGTTTAGTATTATAATATACTATTATATAATCTATAACGATCTAAGCTATAGGGATCTTTTCGGCCGAATAGTTTTCTATTATATAATATATTTTATATACGAGCCGGCTATATAAGCGAGCCGGCTATCTCAAAATATATAGTAAATACGATAAATTATAACATAATATCTTAATAACAATAGTCTATATAAAGTTTTATTTATAGTATAATACTTCTTAAATAATATATAGCCTATTTACGGAATTTTATAAGTATATATAACTTAGTAACTAAGATATATATATTTGTAGCTTTTTACGGCGTAATTTTCAGTAATTTTCGAAATAATAATAATATTACCTTTTATACTCTTTGAAATTGATATATACTAGTAATAAGTCTTATCGACGACTATCGATAAATAAAGAGCTAAAATAAAAATATAGTTATTAAGATATTATATTATAATTTATCGTATTTACTATATATTTTAAGGTGGCCGGCTCGCTTATATAGCCGGCTCGTATATAAAATACGTTAACCTTGTCTTATCTTATATATATTTGTATAGTTTATATAAGGAGATAAGATAGGACCTATAAAGGTCCTATTAGGTAGGCTTCCTCTCTTCTTCTCCCTTTCCCTCTCTATACTTAGTATTTTCGTTAAATATACTCTTTTTGTTTAAAGAACTAGCTAGTAATATAATACTAAGTACCTCTCTTAATTTCTACGAAGTAGTATAACTATATAGATTATTATTATAATAGGTCCCAGTCCTACTTTACCTTACTTCCTATTCTTTAGTATTATATAAGCTAAGACCTAAATCAAACCGAACCGAAGTAAGTCTAACTAATCAAAATAGTTAAGACTCGATAAAACCCGACAAACCGTAATAAATAGCTAGTTACTACTATATCTAATAATAAAGAAACTCCTAAATATAAGATAGATATTTAGGAGCCGAAGACCCTAATAAGATAGTTAAGACTAATAAATATAAATACGAATATAATAAGAATAAGGATTAAGATAATACTAATAAAAGATTGTTCTCTCTATACGAATAACTAATAAAGACTCTATTAAAGGAGAGATTCTAAGAACTTACTCGCTAGTATAAGTAACTAGAGTAGAAATATTAAGAGCTTAAAGATAAAGTTATAGTCCTTTTAGCTAAAAGAGTTAATTTCGATCTTATAATTAAGAACCTTAAGATCGAGTATAATAAAGCAATTACTTACTATAACCTAGTAATTAGAAATTAAGAAGATCTTATATTCTAACTCCTAAACCGAAGTAATAACTCTAGTATACTAATTATAGAGGCTACTACTAATTAGAAGACTATAAAGATACTAGATATATATAAATAGCCCTACTATATTAATTTCAAATTCTTTAGAGGTAATAAGTACTATTTCGCTATATAATATTTAATAAATATCTTACTTCTTTATATTTTAATAAAAAGCTATTCCTAATAATAAATTAATAAATTAATCTATTTATTATTATTTTTAGTTATTACTATACTTAGATTTCTAAGTCTAGCTAAGCTTATTTTTCCGAGAAGATATAATATTATTTGTTTATCTATTCTTCTTAATTATTAAAAGATATCTTATAATAGGGGTTACTACTAAGCTAATTGTCTAGATTTAAAATACGTCTAAAGTTAAGATAAAACTTAGTTTAAACTTTTATTTAATATATTTTACTACCGAGCTAGCTATACTACCGAGCTAGCTACCCTACCTATAATACGTTAATTAATTTAACCCCTTTATATTTAACTACCTACTATACTACCAATCCGCTCTCAATTATTTAAAAATTTAGCAAAGTAGGAGGGTAGGATTTTACTAACTATCTAGGCTTTTAAAAATTAAGAGATCTCTTTAATTTATAAAGTAGTATACTATTTTAATATACCCCGCTCGACCCTCTCTACGCGCCTATAGAGGGTTTAAAACCGCGCGATTTCTTATGCCAATTTATCTAAACTAATAGCAATTAAAGAGGAATCGCTTAAGAAATAGACTATCTCTATAGATCTATATAGATCTACCTCCCGGCCTTCTATAGTTCGAGAAATAGCTAATCTTCTTTTTTAAAAGTATAGAATTACCCTAGTTCTTTCGGTCGGCGAAAATTAGGTTACAAAATTCGTTAAATAATATCCTCTCCTCTCCTTCTAGTTCTCGAAACGCTATAATTATAAATATACAAAATATAAAGACCCTAAAATTATTAAAGAGTAGTTTAATTTAGTTTAAAAGATAATCCTTTAATTTAGAATTAACTCTAACAATATTTATAACTTTGATAAGACTAGTTTCGTAATAGGATTAATAGTAACTATAAAGGTTATAATAAGAAGTAAATACTATAGTTAGTAAGTACTTTTATAATCTAGAAATTAAGAGTAGATAACTACTATTAAGTATTTAAATACTTCTAGTTAGGCCCTCCCTCTATATATAATTTTTAAAGGTAAAGTCTTTATTAAATTATAATTTAATAGCTTTCTAGAGGACTAGTAGTTTAAAGTTAGTCCTAATAGCTAGACTTTGGATAAAATTAGACTTTATTAGCTTATAAAGCTCTTTATTCTAACTACTTTTTTACAGACTACGTAGGCTTAATAATTCTTAATAGCTATAAAGGTTATTTAACACCTAAATTTAATTAAATTTATAAGTAAAATAAGGCAATACCGCTTTATATACTAGTATATTTATCCTATCTTTTATAACCTCTTAATATAGGTAGTTTTGTAGTCTTAAAATATATTTATAGTCGGATAGTTAAGATAAAAATATAGAGCGGGATTAACTATATCGATAAACTAGACTTCCTAGAAGCCTACCCCTCCGCCTAAATTAAAGCTTTTAAATCGGAGACAATTATAAATAGCCTTAGAGCAGCCGGTTTAGTACTATTTAAACCTAATCGGGTTATCTCGAAGCTTAATATCCGGCTTCGAACGCCTACCTCCCTCTCTAGCCGGGGGAGTAAATCTAGCCGGAATTTTACCCCTAGAGATAGATACCTACCGAAGAAGGCCTATCGGTTTAAGAAGCTTCTTAATTAATTACTAAGCTAGTAGAAGTAAATAAAGCACCCCCCCCCCCCCCCCCTCCGGCCCTAGTATAGTAGTAAATCGATTATTTAGTTACGTACGCGGCCCCCGTAGGGTTATAGGATATATAGATTGCTAGGGTATAGAAGAGAAACCTATATAGATAGACTAGCTAGTTAGTTTAATTAATTTAATAATATTATAGTTGATATAAATAGGTTTAAATTTAATAGAGTAGGTAGGGTAGCTAGCTTAGTAGTATAGCTAGCTCGGTAGTAAAATATATTAAGGGATATTTATATAGTTTATTTGTTACTATTTATATAGAGCCCTATAAAAGCTCTACTAGACTCGCTCTCTCTCTCTCTTTCTTTTCCTTTCTCTCTCTATACTTAGTATTTTTATTTAATATACTCTTTTATTTAAAAAACTAGCTAATAATAAGCTATTCTTCTTTAGGAATACTATATACTATACTTATAATAGTAAGATAGATATCCTAGATAGTTTATTCCTAGCTTATATTAATAGGTATACCTTTAACTAGGTCTAATTATAAGCTAATTATATTTACTATAATATTCTTAAAGTCCTTTTAGTAATAAATTACTAGATAGTATTCCTAGAATTTAGTAATCTAATATATATAATACTTACTATATTCTTTTATAGTATTAAGATACTATAAACTTATATTATTAGTAATAATTATAGTTTCGAAATAATTACTATCAATATATTAATCCTATATATAGATTGCTTCCTTAATAGCTAGGAGCTTCTTCTTATATATAAGATAGTTTAGTTCTATCCTATAGAGTTTCTATCTATTATATATAATAAGATAAAATACCCCTTTATTATCTTCCTATATAAGGACCGCGCTAAGCGCCTATTTAGATATATCTATCTTAATTATATATAGCTTATTCCGATTAGGTTATTTAAGGATAGATATAGAAATAAGTACCTTCTTAATTATATAAAATATACTTTTATAAGCCTCTATTTATATAATAGATCGGAAATACTTCTTATATAAGATACTATTACTTTCTTTTAGTAGTTTATAGAGTAGTATATAGATTTTTATAAAGTTATTAATAAATCTATAATAATATATAATAAATCTAATAAACTATTATATATTATATATATTCTTAGGTTATAGCTAGTTGTTTAGTAACTTAGTTTTAGCTATTAAGGACTAAATAGTCCTATTACTAATAATATAGCTATAGAATTCTAGCTATTTAATAGCGAACTAGTATTTTATTAGTAAGATATATAGTTCTTATTCTACTAGTAGTATAGAGACCTATTCTAGATATTTATAGTATTCTTCTATTAATATAAAGAAGATTAGAATATTATCTAGATAGACAACTATACTTTAGTCTAATATTAGCTATAATATATTATTAATTACTGACTAGAATATAGTAACGTATTTCCTAAGCTAGTAGTCTATATAAGCGAGTAGCCTACCCTAACTAATATATTAATTTTAAATGCATTTATCTTAACTAAACCTCTATTAAATTAAATATACTAAAATTATCTATCTAGCTAGGTATCTATTAAATCTATACCCTATCTCTCTATACCTACTATACCTTAGTATAGCCCGCGTACGTAGTTCTAAAGTCGGCGAAGCGCTTCTTTACCGAGGGGGGGGGGGGTACTTTATTTGCTTCTACTAGCTTAGTAATCAATTAAGAAGCTTCTTAAATAGATAGGCCTTCTTCGGTAGGTATTTGCCTCTAGGATCTAGCTCTCTTTTGTTTCTACTTCTTATTAGCAGCCCGTAAATCGCTTACTTCTTTCTTAAGAAATACGGCGGATTATATAGTGATTTGGTATACTTTTAAAACCTAGTTTATAGCGGAATTAAAAGGACTTAGGGGGCTCCTTAATCTTATACGAAGCTTACTTTTATAACTAGATATAGTTTAAAGGCGTTTTTAGGTCCTAATCGCTATCCTAGCTAGAGGGGAGGATAGGCGTTCGAAGCCGGATATTAAGCTTCGAGATAACCCGATCGGGTTTAAATAGTACTAAACTAGCTACTCCGAAGCTATTTATAATTATCTCTGATTTAAAAGCTTTAATTCGGGCAGAGGGGTAGGCTTCTAAGAAGTCTAGTTTGTCGATATAATTAATCCCGCTCTATATTTTTATCTTAACTATCCGACTATAAGTATATTTTAAGACTGCAAAACTACCTATATTAAGAGGTTATAAAAGATAGGATAAATACGCTAATATATAAATTAGAACGATCTTATTTTACTTATAGATTTTATTAAATTTAGGCGTTAAATAACTACTATAGCTATTAAGAATCAAAAGCCGGTAAACCCCCTTAGTCTATAAAGAAGTAGTCGGAATAAAGAGCTTTATAAGCTAATAAAGTCTAATTTTATCTAAAGTCTAGCTATTAGGACTAACTTTAAACCGCTAGTCCTCTGGAAGACTATCGAACTATAATTTAATAAAGACTTTACCTTTAAAAATCATATATAAGGAGAGGGCCTAACCCGAAGTATTTAAATACTTAATAGTAATTATCTACTCTCGATTTCTAGATTATAAAAGTACTTACTAACTATAGTATTTATTTCTTATTATAACCTTTATAGTTACTATCAATCCTATCGCGAAACTAGTCTTATCGAAGTTATAAATATTGTTAGGGTTAATTCTAAATTAAAGGATTATCTTTTAAACTAAATTAAACTACTTCCTAATAATTTTAGGGTCTTTATATTTCGTATATTCGTAATTATAGCGTTTCGAGAATCGGGAGGAGAGGAGAGGATATTATTTAACAAAGTTCGTAACCTAGTTTTTACCGACTAAAAGAACTAGGGTAGCTCTATACTTTTTAAGAAGAAGATCTACTATAACTCGTATAGAAGAGGGCCGGGGGGCTACTCTATAAGTATATATAGAGAGAATCTATTTCTTAAAAGATTCCTCTTCGATTTCTATCAATTTATACGAATTTACGCGAGAAATCGCGCGGTATTGTACTCTGTTGATTCGGTAGCGAAGAGTTATATATAGTATATCAAAACAGTATATTAATTTACGAATTAAAGCGATTTCTTGATTTTTAAGAGCCTAGATAGTTAGTAAGATCTTACCCTCTTACTTAGTTAAATTTTTAAAGCTTTAAGAGCGAATTAGTAGTATAGTAGGTAGTTAAAGAAGAAGGGTTTTTATTAATTAATACGTTTTAGGTAGGGTAGGCTACTCGGTTATATAGGCTACTAGCTTGTAAAATATATTATATATTTTAATAAATTATTAGTAGAAGTTATAGTTATACTTTTTTTAGTCTTTTATCTAGTTTAAAATAGATAAGAAGAGGTATATATATAAAGTATTGTTTTAGGATAGCGAAAGTCTCTCTTATTTCTAGTATAAAGACGAAGTCCTAAGTCTTCTTATTTATACCCTTCTTATAGATATCTAGTCCCTTTACTAATATATTAAAAGTTATATAGATCTTTAAGAATAATATAATAAATCTTCTATAGAAGTTTATATATCCTATAAATATTTAGATATTATAGATACTTTTAGACTCTAGCAATTCTAAGATAGTCTTTATCTTCTTCCGATCTATCTCTATTCCCTTAGGTATAATAATATAACTAAGGAATTCTATTTAGTTAGTATAGAATATATACTTCGATCTCTTTATATATAATTTATATTAATAGAGTCTCTCTAAGACTTATCTAATATATTTTATATAGGTCCTTATATCCGATAAGAAGATTAAAATATTATCTAAGTAGATAACTATAAAGATATTAATAAAGTCTATAAGGGCTCTATTAATATAGCTTTGAGATATTACTAGAGTATTAGAAAGGCTGAATAGTATAACCTTATATTTTTAGAGACTATATCTTATATAGAATACTGTTTTCTATTTATCTTCTCGCTTAATATAAAGACAATAGTATATATCTATAAGATCTAATTATATAAAGATCTCTATATCTATAAAACGATCTAATAATTCTCCTACTAGTAGTAATAGATACCTACCTATTCTTAATAGTAATATTATTTAGACCTTGGTAGTTAATATATAAGTAAAGTCCTCTATCCTTCTTTAGTATAAATAGTACTAGCGCTCCTATAGGGCTTTATAAAGATTATATTTACCCTTTCTTTATTTATATCTTTAGATATCCTTTTAGTATATAAAGCTATTCTTAAAAGAGTAGGTAGATAGATTTCTATAGTAGTTATAATTTATTTTTAAGATTAATTATATAGTCTATATCAGAGTATAATACTATAATTCCTACTTCTACCGGATTAAATATATCTATAAAGTCTATATATTCTTCTAGTAGGGTATTCTTTTATATTACTTCTAGTCTTATTACTCCTCTTATATCTATCTAAAGATAGGCTAGGGTATATAGTAAGTCTTCTAAGATTTTATTAGCGTATATCTAGGCTATAATTTTCTCTATATTAGTCTTATTTTATATACTACAATACTTCTATAATACTATCTTCTAGTCTATAATAGGGTTTATACTAGTTAACTAGTTGAATCTTAAGATTAGATCGTATTCTTCTTATATATCTACTACTTTTATTATAATAGTATAACTTCTTATCTTATCTATACTATTAGCGATATTAAATTTTACTTCTCTTATCCTATAAGATCTAATCTTTTATCTATTAATAGCCTAAACTATTTATAGGGGATATTATAAGTCTTTTAGGTATTCCTTTACTTATTATTAGTTAATAAAGGACCTCTCTGCTCTATAATCTATAAAAGTATATAAGGACGTCTTCTTATCTAATACTTATAAATACCTCGCTTATAAGGGCTTTAGGGATTTACGATTTAGATATAATAACCCCTAATATAGCTATAGCTTAGAGTATTAGGGTCTCTATTTTTTTAACTTCTCTAAGAGGTTACTTATTTACTCCTATTTATCTAGTTTACTATAGAGACTCTAATAGGTATCTTTCCTATAGTCTAATATTTTATAGTATTTATATTTAATTAGGGGTTTTCCTTTTTTCTTATATTTAGTATTTAGGTACTCCGACCCTTTAGTTTATTTATATATTTTTCTATCTAAGACCTTTATCTTCGAGTATAGCCTCTTTTTATTATAGGCTTATCTCTTTAACTTCTTTAGTTTAATATACTCTAACTTCTTTATAGGCTAAGCCTTTTATAATAATTAAATATCTAATTTAAGGGATTAGTAATATACTAAGAGACTATTGTATATATAGTCTAGATCTATTTTTACTTAGCGGTATTCCTTAATCTTTAATTCTAGTAGTACCCCGGTAATTAAGCGATCTTTACGGGCCTCCTCTATAGGAGTAATATATATATTCTTTACAATCTAATCTAGGTAAAAAGAGTATATTATTACTAACTATCTTAGCTTTTATATATATTTATACTACTATTCTTTAGCTTCTCAGTATATAACCTTAGGATTGTCTACTATACTTTATATAAAATAAATAAACTCCGAGTATATCTTAGGTACTCTTTATCTTATAATATAGGATTCCTAGGCTATTATTATATCTCCTTATAGAACTTCGAAGCCTTAACTAATCTTTATTATATTATCTACGAAGTAGTACAGATACTATCGGAAATAGTTATTTAACTAAACTTACTAGATCTTATACTCCTAGATTGATTTTCTAGAGTACTTACTAATACTAGATAGGTATAATGTATTTTATAAGCGAGCCGGCTATATAAGCAAGCCGGCTACCCTAACCAAAACGCGTTAATTAATTAAACTCTTCTTATTTAACTACCTACTATACTACCAATTCGCTCTTAACGCTCTAAAGATTTAACTAAGTAAAAAGGTAAGATCTTATTAGCTATTTAGGCTTTTAAGAATAAAGAAATCTCTTTAATTCGTAAAGTAGCGCGCCGATTTAATATACTACGTTTAACCCTCTAAGACTGCCTATATAGCTACTAACAATACGCGATTTCTCGCGCTAATTCGTCTAAATTGACTGAAATAGAGGAGGAATCGCTTAAAAAATGGATTCTCTTTATAGATCTATATAGAGTAGCCCTCTAGCCCTCTATAGTACGATAAAAAGCGGATCTTCTTCTTAAAAAGTATAGAATTACCCTAGTACTTTTAGTCGGTTAAAACTAGGTTATAAACTTCGTTAAAAGACGTCTTTATCTCTCCTCCCGATTCTTAAAATAATATAATTATAAGTATACAAAATATAAAGATCCTAAAATTATTAGGAAGTAATTTAATTTAGTTTAAAAAATAGTCCTTTAATTTAGAATTAATTCTAATAATATTTATAACTTTAACGAGACTAGCTTTATAATAGGATTAACTATAACTATAAAGATTATTATACAAAGTAAATATTATAGGTAGCGATTACTTTTATAACCTAGAAATCGAGAGTAGGTAACTACTATTAAGTATATAAATACTTCTACCTAGGCCTTTCTTCTATATATAATTTTTAAAGGCAAAGTCTTTATTAAATTATAGTTTAATAGCCTTCTAGAGGACTAGCGCTTCGAAGTTAGTCCTAATAGCTAGACTTTAGATAAAATAGGCCTTCGGTAGCTTAAGAAACTCTTTATTCCTAGTACTACTTTACGTACTAAGAGGATATACCGGCTTTTAATTCTTAATAGTTATAGTAGTTATTTAATATATAAATTTGATAAAGTTTACGAGTAAAATAAGATAATACTAATCTATATACTAGTATATTTATCTTATCTTTTATAACCTTTAGATATTAGTTATTTTGCGGTATTAAAACGATTATATAGCTAGATAGTTAAATTTAAAATATAAAATAGGATTAACTATATTGATAAATTAGACTTTCTTAAAACCTATCCTTCTATACGAATTAAAGCTTTTAAATCAGAGACAATTAAGAATAGCTTTAGAGTAGCTAGTTTAGTCCCTTTTAAACCGGAGAGAGTAATTTTAAAGCTTAATATTCGGCTTCGAATACCTACCCCCCCTCCGAGCTAGAGTAGTAAATTAAGCTAGAATTTCACCCTAAAAGCCCTTTAATAGAGAAAGAACTATATTAGTAGGCTTTATTAATTAAAGCTTTACTTCGTATAAGATCTCGAAGCCCGCCTAGCCCCTTAGATCGTATATTAAACTAGCTTATAAAAGGCTTCTGTCTTACAATATAAGATACAATCTTACTCGCTAACGAAAATAAGGAATTACGTACTACTAATAAGAAGCAGAAACAAAAGCGTACTAGATCCCGGAGGTAGATACTAGTAGAAATAGGCCTTTTAGTATAGGAAGCTTCCTAATTAATTACTAAGCCGGTAGAAGCAGTTAAAGCACCTCCCTCCCCTATACGAAGAAGCCCTTCGCCGACTTTAGAACTATATATATAGGCTATACTAAGGTATAGTAGGTATAGAGAGATAGGGTATAGATTTAATAGATACCTAGCTAGATAGATAATTTTACTATATTTAATTTAATAGAGTTTTAGTAGAGATAAATAAATATATTTGAAATTTATAAATTAGTTAGGATAGCCGGCTCGCTTATAAAATACGTTATCAGCTTAACATATTCGGTAAGCGAGCTATATAGGCAAGCGAGCTACGTACCCTACCCAATCTACAAATTTTAAATACATTTATCTCAACCAAAACGCTATTAAATTAAATCAACTAACTAACTAGTCTATCTAGATAGGTTTCTCTTCTATACCCTAGCAATCTATATATTCTATACCCCCGGAGAGGCCACGTATATAGCTGAATAGCCGATTCTCTAGATATACCGGTACCGGAGGGAGATACTTCTAATACTTCTTATTGCTATATAACTAATATAGAGGCTTTTTGAACTGAGAGGCCTTCTTTAGTAGGTATATACCTCCGGGATCTAGCTCTCTTTTGCTTCTGCTTCTCGTTAGCGGCCTATAAATCGCTTACTTCTTTCTTAAGAAATACAGCGGATTGCATAGTGATTTAGTATACCTTTAAAACCTAGTTTATAGTAGAATTAAGAGGACTTAGTAGGCTTCTTAATCTTATTCGAAGTAAAGCTTTAATTAATAAAGCTTACTTTTGCAATTAGACGGGCTAGGGGGGGGGGTAGGCGTTCAAAGCCAGATATTAAGCTTCGAGATAACCCAATCGGGTTTAAATAGTACTAAACCGGCTGCTCCGAAGCTATTTATAATTATCTCCGATTTAAAAGCTTTAATTTAAGCAGAAGGGTAAGCTTTAAGGAAGTCAAGTTTGTCGATATAGTTAATCCCGCTCTACATTTTTATCTTAACTATCCGACTATAAGTACGTTTTAAGACCGCAAAACTGCCTATATCGAGAGGTTGTAAAAGGTAGGATAAATGTACTAGTATATAAAGCGGTATTACCCTATTTTGCTTACAAATTTGATCAAATTTAGGTGTTAAATGATTTCTGTAGCCGTTAAGAATTAAAAGCCGGTAAACCCCCTTAGTCTATAAAGAAGTAGTTAGAATAAAGAGCTTCGTAAGCTAACGAAGTCCAATTTTATCTAAAGTCTAGCTATTAGGACTGACTTCAAAACACTAGTCCTCTAGAAGGCTGTCGAACTATAATTCAATAAAGACTTTGCCTTTAAAAATCACGTATAAAGGAAGGGCCTAACTAGAAGTATTTAAACACTTAATAGTAGTCACCTACTCTCGATTTCTAGGTTATAAAAGTAATCGCTGACTATAGTATTTGCTTTGTATAATAACCTTTGCAGTTGTAGTCAATCCTATTGCAAAGCTAGTCTTGTTAAAGTTATAAATATTGTTGGAATCGATTCTAAATTAAAGGATTATCTTTTAAACTAAATCAAACTACTCCCTAATAACTTTAGGATCTTTATATTTCGTACGCTCGTAATTATATCGTTTCGAGAATCGGGAGAAGAGGAGAGAATATTATTTAACAAAATTGTATACCTATTTTTCGCTGACTAAGACTATTAAGGTAGTTCTACGCTTTTTAAGAAGAAGATCCGCTATAACTCGTACTATAGAGGGCTAGGGAGCTACTCTATATATATCTAGAGAGAGAATCTATTTTTAAAGGGATTCCTCCTCGATTTCAGTTAATTTAGATAAATTGGCACGAGAAATCGCGCGGAATTTAGTTCTATAAAGACGAGTTCGAAGGGTTAATTTAGGTACGTCAAAACGGCGCGCTGCTTTATAAATAGTAGTAATTTCTTACTTCTTAATAGCCTAGATAGCTAATAAGATCCTACCCTCTCTCTCTATTGAATTTTGAGAAGATTGAGTACGGATTAGTAGTATAGTATGTAGTTAAAGAAGAAGGGATTAAATTAATTGATATGTTTTAGGTAGGGTACGTAGCTCGCTTGCCTATGTAGCTCGCTTACCGAATATATTATAATACTCTTTTAGTAATATCTTCTTAATCTCCTTAATCTCTATATCTTAGATCTAAAAGCTCTTGATATTAATAATATAATTTTATAAAGTAAGATAGAGAAGGTTTTAGTCTCTTTATTAACCTTCCTATACTTATATAATTAGTTAAATCTTATACTACTAACGTATTCGGTAAGCCAGTGGTCCATGTAAGCCAGTGGTCCACCCATCCCAATCTACCAATTTTAAATGCATTTATCTCAACCATAACGCCATTAAATTAAATATACTAAAATCATCTATCTAGTAGGGCATCTATTAAATCTATGCCCTGTCTCTCTGCACCCACTACACCTTGGTATAGCCCGCGTACGTGGTTCCAAAGTCGGCGAAGCGCTTCTTTGCCGAGGGGGGGGAGGTGCTTTATCTGCTTCCACCGGCGTAGTAATCAATTGAGAAGCTTCTTGTACTAAGAGGCCTTCTTCGGTAGGTATCTGCTTTCTAGATCTAGCTCTCTTTTGCTTCTGCTTCTCGTTGGTGGCCCGTAAATCCTTATTTTCTTTGGCGAGTAAGATTGCACTTTGCATTGTAAGACGGAAGCCTTTCACAAGCTGGTTTAATGTACGATCTGATAGGCTAGGCGGGCTTCGAGACCTAGTACGAAGCAAAGCTTTAATTGATAAAGCTTGCCGATGTAGGTCTTTCTCTGTAACTAGCGTTTTAGGGGTAAAATTCCGGCTTAATTCACTACCCCGGCTAGGGGGAGGGGTAGGCGTTCGAAGCTGTATATTGAGCTTTGAAATCACTTGATCGGGTGCAAATAGGACTAAACTAGCTGCTGTAAAGCTGTTTTTAATAGTCTCTGATTTAAAGGCTTTAATTCGTATAGAAGGATAGGCTTCGAGGAAGTCCAATTTGTCAATATAATTGATCCCGTTCTGTATTTTAAATTCAACTATCCGACTATACGATCGTTTTAGTACTGCAAAACAACTAATATCTAAAGGTTGTAAAAGATAAGATAAATATACTAGTATATAGATTAGTATTATCTTGTTTTGCTCGCAAATTTTATCAAATTTAGGCGTCAAATGACTACTGTAGCTATTAAGAATCAAAAGCCGGTATACCCCCTTTATACGTAAAGAAGTAGTCGGAATAAAGAGCTTCGTAAGCTAACGAAGTCCAATTTTATCCGAAGTCTAGCTGTTAGGACTAACTTTAAAACGCTAGTCCCCCGGAAGACTATTAAACTATGATTTAATAAAGACTTTGCCTTTAAAAATCATATACAGAGGAAGGGCCTAACTAGAAGCATTTAAACACTCAATAGTAGTTACCTACTCTCGATTTCTAGGTTGTAAAAGAGCTTGCTAACTATAGTATTTACTCCTTATTATAACCTTCATAGTTGCTATTAATCCTATTGCGAAACCGGTCTTATCAAAGTTATAAATATCGTTAGGGTCGATTCCAAATTGAATAATTGTCTTTTAAACCAAATTAAACTACTCTATAATGATTTTAGGATCTTTATATTTCGTACGCTTATAATTATATCGTTTCGAGAATCGGGAGGAGAGAAGAGGATACCGTTTTACAAAATTGTATACCCATTTTTCGCCGACCGAGAGTACTAGGGTAGTTCCACGCTTTTTAAGAAGAAGATCTGCTATATCTCGTACTATAGAAGGCCGGGGAGCTACTCTACGTATATCTAGAGAGATAATCTATTTTTGAAGCGATTCCTCTTCAATCTCTGTCAATTTATGTGAATTTGCGCGAGAAATCGCGCGGCAAGGGGTGCTCTTTAGACGACGGAGGAGAGTTGATTTCGGGACGTTAAAACGGCGTGCTACTTCACGAATTGAAGTGATTTCTTTGTTTTTAAAAGCCTGGATAGCTAATAATATTCGACCCTCTTGTTCGACTAAATTTTTAGACGATTGGGAGCGTATTGGTGGCATAGTGGGTGGTTGAACAAGAAGGGATTACATTAATTGACGCGTTTTGGTTGGGGTGGACCACTGGCTTACATGGACCACTGGCTTACCGAATACGTTAATAGTACTAATATCAATTATTAATAGTATCTCCTTCCTCTAGCTATTAAATCTTTAATATTATTATCTTATTTTTATTATTTAGATTCTAGCTTAAATTTCTTTATTTCTTAATTTGCTAGTATCTATACTAGTATTTATATATATATTTATAACTATCTTTTATCTTTAATTCTTTTTAGCCGAAAAGATAGTCTTATTAATTAATATTAGCTTAATAATTAGGATTTAGCTTTAGCTTTTAAAGAATAGTAGTAGATATTAGTACTACTATCTTACTTAATATATTGTTAAAAAGTATCTTCTTATCTAGCTAGATTATTTAATACTACTAATAGTCTAATAAGATATTATAATCTATAAACTATTTCTTTCTAAGAATTATATTATATTTTCTAAGACCTATAATTAATATTAGAACTTACTACTATACTTTATTATGGTAATCCCTATTGGCACAGTGAAATCCCTAATGGCACAGTCCACTAAGCCCTTTTAGTCGAAGCCTTCTTGGCACCTATTTTTCAGCCTAAGTGTTATTTATTATGGTATCGCCATAGTAAAAAACATAGCCCCTGAACCACCTCAGCCATATAGTACTTCTATGATCTGCCCTATACTCGGCCCTATATTAATTCCCTATAATTTGTATGCCTCTATGCCTCCATTAAATCATATGATCTGTATAGAGCTAATTTGCTAGGGTTACCCGAGGCACCTACAATGAAAACTCTGTACTCTGTATACCAATTAATCGTCTATTAATTCCGATCCCCTATAGTAAAGGCTTCATTTTTTTACTACATTTTTTACTCTATTCTAATTCAATAAAAACGTTAAATTCAAAGTATATTTTTACTATATAAACTAGAAATAAACCTTAACGTCCTTATCCCTGTCCCTGTCCCTGTCCCCGTCCCTGTCCCCGTCGTACTTTGTAAGGGACTACCCTTAGTGCTGGCTGACTGAGTTTATCGTCGGTAGTCTCCCCCTATATTGTTTTATTGTTATAGAGCCGCCTTGCCTGCCTTTCCCGCTGCGATCGCCGTACCGATACTACCTCCTATCGTCGGTATTGCTTAATTGATATAAGATCTCGCTGGGTGGAATACTGTAATGATGATAATGATGAGCTGTTTTGTGATGATACTATAGTTAGACGGCCGCGTGCCCGTATAATAGCTGGATCTTGGATCCTAAGATAGAGAGGTACCGGCTAGTAAATACCTACTATATAGAGATACTAATAAGGATGAAAATCAGCTTGGGTAAGGCTTTGCCCTCTTACCTAAGCTTTATATATTGTATACTTGTATAGTAGACCTCTCCCTAGTAGAGAGAGGCCTATATATTGGGGTATAGTTGATTTAGAGGTTGATTTAGAGGTTGATTTAGAGGTTGATTTAGAGGTTAATTTAGGGGTTATCTACTTATAATAGATTTCTATAGCTTTGTTAATTACTTCTCGTAAAATATACCGTTTAACCGCTTTAAAAATCGAGATCTTTGTTGATCGATACTGGGTTTTCTAGCGCTTAATATCTTAGATAATACTGATATTTTGCCGCTTGATCGCCGCGCCTATAATCTTAGTGATAGTAAAGAGATTATACTTTGCTAAATATAGGTTGATCTTGAGGCTATTGTAGAAACCTTTAATACGGGAGGTAGTTATCTTATTAAGATAGAAGTAATGCTTAGTATATTGGCGTAAAAAATTCCTTAGGTAACTAAAGGTTTCTGAAATCTACTCCCTTTCTATATACCGTAGAAATCCCTAGAAATTAGGCTTTGGATAGTAAGCTAGGAATTTACTCTATAGCTTATCGGTATTATTAGAGTATAAAAAGACTAGGTTATACTAACGTTCTTTTATAGTCTCCTATTGTATATTGACTTCTTCTTAGTAGCTGGCGTGGCTTTTCTGGATCTTAGTACGGTTAATAAAGGTATAGATTGCTGGTTTTGTATATTTCTCAATATTATTAACAATATACTAAAGATATAGTATATAGTTTATATCTGAAAAAACCTTTAATTAATTTATTAGTAAATTGATTAAAAAAAAGGGGATAATTGATTTAAGAAAGGGGTAAAAACCTGTTTAACTGCCTAAATAAGCGCTTTTTCTTTATCCGTAAGGATAGTAAGGGGACTAGAGGTTATCTTAGTATTAGTACTAGAAAATAACTAGTAGATACTATATAGAAATTGAAGTATTTAGGTATATACTTCGGTAGTTTCTTTATATATAAATATAAATCTAGTATTAAATGATTTACTAGTACTAGATATTCTGACAATATCTAGTACTAGTATCTTAAAGAAGTTAGTCTTATACGTATAGTCTATCTATAAAAGGTATAGATTAGACTATAGTAAAGCTATACTACTTCTATATATTAAAAAGAGCAATATAAGGGTATTAGTAGTAGGATTTACCGTATAGCGAATAATCCAATTACTATCTCGGGGAAGCTTATTAAAAAGGGCTTATAAAGGGGTATACCCTTCTAATTTATTATAGTGGTATTGTTGCTTTAGGTTCTTAATATCCTTCTCAGAGATATAGCTCTTCTGCTTACCTATATTAGTACGTAGGGAGTTAAGAATATAGCGAATTAGCTAGTACTAATCGATCTAGGTAATAATCTCCTTCTTGAATTTCTTTATCTCTCGCCGGCGGTAGCAAGTCTATACTTCTAGGGGAGTATCACAATAGTTATATTGACTATTAGTAATACTAGAGATAAAATAGAGACTAGTACGGTTAATACTTAGCTCGCCTAGAAACCTACAATTAGTACTAAGGTAGATAGTTTTCCGGGTAGGAATACTATTAATTAGGGGTTTCCGGCGGTCCCTATATTTCTGGCTTCGTTAGTATTGAAACTATACCTTAGGGACGATACTATTGACGGTATATAAGCTCTTCTTTGAAATCCTATACCTTTGGATAGCTAACTAGTCCGCTATCCAATCTAAGGCTTTGTCAATTATTGTAAAAGATCGTTCGTTGACCGGTAGTAGAAGCATTTGCTATTGATCGGGGGTATGCTCAATTGAAGACATAGTGTAGGGAAAGATATAGTTAAATACTTTGAAAATATGGTAAAAAAATGAAGGTTTTCCTATAGGGGACTGGAATTAATTCAGTATATAGAGTGCAGAGTTTTTATTGTGGGTGCCTCGGGTAACCCTAGCAAATTAGCCCTATATAGATCATGTGATTTAATGGAGGCATAGAGGCATACAAATTATAGGGAATTAATATAGGGCCGAGTATAGGGCAGATCATGGAAGTACTATGTGGCTGAGGTGATTTAGGGGCTGTGTTTTTTACTATGGCGATACCATAATAAATAACACTTAGGCAGAAAAATGGGTGCCAAGAAGGCTTCGACTAAAAGGGCTTAGTGGACTGTGCCATTAGGGATTTCACTGTGCCAATAGGGTTTACCTTTATTATTTATATATATTATAAAGAAATTGATATATATAACGTATTTTACTACTAAGCCGCTATAATCACCGAGCCGCTACCTTAAGAATACTATAGTAAATACGATATTTTATAACTTAATATCTTAATAACTACCTATTTATTTTATTTAATTGTAGGCCGATACCGGTTAATAAGACTGTTTAACACTATATAATAATTTTAAGAAAATCGAAAAGCTATATTATTACGGTATTGAAAATTATACTACTATAGACTAAAAATATATATATCTTAGTTACTAAATTATTAAATTTCTTAAAACTCCCTAAAGACACCTAATATAATATAAAAACTAATAGGTTAAAAGGTAAGATTCCTATAGATAACTGTTGTTAAGATACTAAGTTGTAATTTATCCTATTTACTATAGTGTTCCTAGGGTGGCGGCTCGGTAGTTATAGCGGCTCGGTAATAAAATATATTAATTAGCTTACTAAGCTTTCTATTAAATCCTCGGAGAGGATACTTCTATCCTATACTCTCTGCTTTTAATCTAAATCACTTACTAAAGAGTATACTTAATTCTTAATTTAAGAATATATATCTACTCTAGTAGTATCTAATACTAAAATAGAAAAAGAGTATTTATTATATATTAGTCTAGTACTAAAATCTAAATTATCTCTAAGACTACTAATCAATTTATATAAATCTAAAAAGTATAATAATATCTTCTATCTATCTAGATAAGAGACTTAGTATAGATATTAGCTTTTCCCTAATTATTATCTTTATTATTAAATTTAATAATATAGAAAGAAGGATAAACTATAGTAATAGTAATAATACTAATATATTTTACTACTAAGCGGTCTATACTACCGAGTGGTCTACCCTATCTACCCTACTAAATTTAAACCTATTTATCCTAACTATAATGCTACTAATTTAATTAAACTAACTAGCTAGTCTATCTGGATAGGTTTCTCTTCTATACCTAAGCAATCTGTATATTCTATACCCCCCGGGGGGGGGGGGGGGGCCTATATATGGCTAAATAGCCGATTCTCTAGATATACCGGTGCCGGAGGGAGATACTTCTAATACTTCTTATTGCTATATAACTAATATAGAGGCTTTTTGAACTGAGAGGCCTTCTTTAGTAGGTATATACCTCCGGGATCTAGCTCTCTTTTGCTTCTGCTTCTCGTTAGCGGCCTATAAATCGCTTACTTCTTTCTTAAGAAATATAGCAGATTGTATAGTGATTTGGTATACCTTTTAAGACCTAGTTTATAGTAGAATTAAGAGGACTTAGGGGGCTTCTTAATCTTATACGAAGTAATGCTTTAATTAACGAAGCTTACTTTTGTAACTAGATATAGTTTGAAGGCGTTTTTAGGTCCTAATCGCTATCCCGGCTAGGGGGTAGGTATTCGAAGCCGGATATTAAGCTTCAAAATAACCTAATCGGGTTTAAATAGTACTAAACCGGCTACTCCGAAGCTATTTATAATCGTCTCCGATTTAGAAGCTTTAATTCGGGCGGAGGGGTAGGCTTCTAGGAAGTCTAGTTTGTCGATATAATTAATCCCGCTCTATATTTTTATCTTAACTATCTAACTATAAGTATATTTTAAGACTATAAAACTACCTATATTAAGAGATTATAAAAGATAGGATAAATACGCTAGTATATAAATTAGAACAATCTTATTTTACTTATAGATTTTATTAAATTTAGGTATTAAATAACTACTATAACTATTAAAAATTAAAAGCCGGTAAACCTTCTTAGTCTATAAAGAAATAGTTAGAATAAAGAGCTTTATAAGCTAATAAAGTCTAATTTTATCTAAAGTCTAGCTATTAAGACTAATTAAGACTAACTTTAAACTACTAGTCTTCTAGAAGGCTATTAAACTATAATTTAATAAAGACTTTATCTTTAAAAATTATATATAAAGAAAGAGCTTAACCTAAAGTATTTAAATACTTAATAGTAGTTACCTACTTTCGATTTCTAGGTTATAAAAGTACTTACTAATTATAGTATTTACTTTTTATTATAATTTTTATAGTTACTATTAATCCTATTATAAAACTAGTCTTATCGAAGTTATAAATATTGTTAGCATTGATTCTAAATTAAAGGATTATCTTTTAAACTAAATCAAACTACTTCCTAATAATTTTAGGGTCTTTATATTTCGTATATTTATAATTATAGTATTTTAAGAATTACGAGAAAAGAAGAGGATATCGTTTAATAAATTTCGTAACCTAGTTTTAACTGATTGAAAGAACTAGGGTAGTTTTATACTTTTTAAGAAGAAGATCCGCTATTCCTCGAACTATAGAAGGCCGGGGGGCTACTTTATAAGTATCTATAGAGAGAATCTATTTTTTAAGCGATTCCTCTTCAATTTCTATTAATTTAGATAAATTAGCGTAAGAATTCGTACGGTCTTAGATACTACTTAGGCGGCGGAGAAGAGTCGACTTTAGGACTTCGAAACGGCGCGCTACTTTACGAATTAAAGTGATTTCTTGATTTTTAAAAGCCTAGATAGCTAATAAAAGCCTACCCTCTTACTTAGTTAAATCTTTAGAATATTAAAAGCGAATTAGTGGTATAGTAGGTGGTTGATAAAGAAGGGGTTAAATTAATTGATGTGTTTTGGATAGGGTAGACTGCTTAGTAGTGAAATACGTTAGCTAGCTTCTTCTTTAGATAGTTATAGGGTATATATCCTTACTTCTTATAATTAAAGTATCAATATTTCTTTATAAGAGTATCTTATTAATATTTGATAGTCTTCTAGGATTAATACTCTCTTTATACTTTATATAGGGAGTATATATTTGTAAAGGGATATAGCTAGTCTTAATTTAAACTAACTAAGCTGTTTATAGTTATCTAAAAGCTTAAGGAAAGAAGTAGAAGCTAGCGTAGTCAAACGTAAATATAAGAGGGTATATAGAAGGTTACGTATATATACGTAATATTAATCAGGTACTGACCTATTATAATACCCCCCTCCTCCCGGCGGTATCCGTTTGTATATAAAGGGCACCCGTATATAAATAGGGGTATATTCTCTATAGACTATTATTTGTTTATACGCTTCTATAACGTTCCTTAAATCCGTCTAATATAGTATAGTCCTCCAATTTGTCTAATCTTTACTATATTTGTTCCGTAAAGCCGGCCTATTTTATTAATACTTCCTACTAATAACTTCTTCTAATCCTTTATATATATATAGCTAGGATCTCTTTAACTTTCTATTCTAATTTATTATTAATAATAATTAGTAGAGATTAGGTATTATTTATAACCTAGAAAGAGAGAAGATCTAATACTATAGGTTATATTAGGTCTATATAAAAGATAGGATAAATCCTATAACGTATTTCACTACCAAGCGGTCCACACCACCGAGCGGTCCACCCCACCCAAAACGCGTCAATTAATTTAACCCCTTCTTCTTCAACCACCCACTATGCCACCAATTCGCTCTCAACGCTCTAAAGATTTAACTGAGCAAGAGGATAGGCTTTTATTAGCTATCTAGGCTTTTAAAAATCAAGAAATCACTTCAATTCGTGAAGTGGCGCGCCGTTTCGAAGTCCCAAAGTCGACTCTCCTCCGCCGCCTAAGTGGTATCCAAGACCGCGCGAATTCTCGCGCCAATTTATCTAAATTGACAGAAATTGAAGAGGAATCACTTGAAAAATGGATTCTCTCTATAGATACTCGTAGAGTAGCCCCCCGGCCTTCTATAGTTCGAGGAATAGCAGATCTTCTGCTTAAAAAACGTAAAACTACCCTAGTTCTTTCAGTCGGTAAAAATTGGGTTACAAAATTTGTTAAATAGTATCCTCTCCTCTCCTCCCGGTTCTCGAAACGATATAACTACGAGCGTACGAAATATAAAGACCCTAAAATCATTAGAGAGTAGTTTGATTTAGTTTAAAAGATAATCCTTCAATTTGGGAGCGACCCTAACGATATTTATAACTTCGATAAGACTAGTTTCGCGATAGGATTAACAGCAACTGCGAAGGTTATAATAAGAAGTAAATATTATAGTCGGCGAGCTCTTTTATAACCTAGAAATCGAGAGTAGGTAACTACTATTAAGTATTTAAATGTTTCCGGTTAGGCCCTTCCTCTATATATAATTTTTAAAAGTAAAGTCTTTATTGAATTATAGTTCGATAGCCTTCCGGAGGACTAGCGTTTTGAAGTTAGTCCTAATAGCTAGACTTTAGATAAAATTAGACTTCGTTAGCTTATAAAGCTCTTTATTCCGACTACTTCTTTACGGACTAAGGGGGTTTACCAGCTTTTGATTCTTAATAGCTACAGAAGTTATTTAACGCCTAAATTTAATTAAATTTGTAAGAAAAATAGGGTAATACCGCTTTATATACTAGCGTATTTATCCTATCTTTTACAACCTCTCGATATAGGCAGTTTTGCGATCTTAAAACATACTTATAGTCGGATAGTTAAGATAAAAATACGGAGTAGGATTAACTATATCGATAAACTTGACTTCCTTAAAGCTTACCCTTCCGCCCGAATTAAAGCTTTTAAATCGGAGACGATTATAAATAGCTTCGGAGTAGCCGGTTTAGTATCGTTTGAACCCGATCGGGTTATCTCGAAGCTCAATATCCGGCTTCGAACGTCTACCCCCCCCCCCCTAGCCGGGGTAGCGATTGGGATCCTAGAACGCCTTCAAATTACGTCCAATTGCAAAAGCAAGCTTCGTCAATTAAAGCTTTGCTTCGAATAAGATCAAGAAGCCTAGTAAGTCCTCTCAATTCTGCTATAAACCAGGTTTTAAAGGCATACCAAATCACTATGCAATCCGCCGCATTTCTTAAGAAAGAAGTGAGCGATTTACGGGCCGCTAACGAGAAGCAGAAGCAAAAGAGAGCTAGATCCCGGAGGTATATACCTACTGAAGAAGGCCTTTCAGTTCAAGAAGCCTCTGCATTAATTATACAGTAACAAGAAGCATCAGAAGCACCTCCCCCCGGCACCAGCATACCTGGAGAATCGGCTATTCAGCCACGTACGCGGCCCCCCGGGGGTGTGGAATATGCAGATTGCCAGGGCATAGAAGAGAAACCTGTCCAGATAGACCAGCTAGTTAGTTTAATTAATTTAATGGCGTTATGGTTGAAATAAATGCATTTAAATTTAATCAAGGTGGGTGGGGTGGCCACTCGGTGGTGGTGGCCGCTCGGTGGTGAAATACGTTACCTTTAGTACTAGCTGACTGAGTTTATCGTCAGTAGTCTCCCCCTATATTGTTTTATTGTTATAGAGCTGCCTTGCCTACCTTTCCCGCTACGATCGCTATACCGATACTACCTCCTATCGTCGGTATTCCTCAATTAATATAAGATCTCGCTAGGCAGAATATTGTAATAATAATAATAATAATAATAATAAGCTGTTTTGTAATAATACTATAATTAGACGACCGCGCGCCTGTATAATAGCTGGATCCTAGATCCTAAGATAGAGAGATACCGGCTAGTAAATACCTACTATACAGAGATACTAATAAGGATAAAAATCAGCTTAGGTAAGGCTTTGCCCCCTTACCTAAGCTTTATATATTGTATACTTATATAGTAGACCTCTCCCTAGTAGAGAGAGGCCTATATATTAGGGTATAGTTGATTTAGAGGTTAATTTAGGGTTTATCTACTTATAGTAGATTTCTATAGCTTTATCAATTGCTTCTTATAAAATATACCGCTTAACTGCTTTAAAAATCGAGATCTTTGTTAATCGATACTAGGTTTTTTAGCGCTTAATATCTTAGATAATACTGATATTTTGCCGCTTAATCGCCGCGCCTATAATCTTAGTGATAGTAAAGAGATTATACTTTGCTGAATATAGGTTGATCTTAAGGCTATTGTAGAAACCTTTAATATAGAAGGTAGTTATCTTATTAAGATAGAAGTAATACTTAGTATACCGGCGTAAAAAATTCCTTAGGCAACCGGAGGTTTCTAAAATCTACTCTCTTTCTATATATTATAGAAATCCCTAGAAATTAGGCTCTAGACAGTAAGCTAGGAATTCACTCTATAGCTTATCGGTATTATTAAAAGTATAAAAAGACTAGGTTATACTAACGTTCTTTTATAGTCTCTTATTGTATATTGACTTCTTCTTAGTAGCCGGTGTAGCTTTTCTAGATCTTAGTACGGTTAACAAAGGTATAGATTACTAGTTTTATATATTTCTTAATATTATTGACAATATACTAAAGGTATAGTATATAGTTTGTATCTAAAAAAACCTTTAATTAATTTATTAGTAAATTAATAAAAAAAAAGGGGATAATTAATTTAAGAAAGGGGTAAAAACCTATTTAACTACTTAAATAAGCGCTTTTTCTTTATCTATAAAGATAGTAAAGGGACTAACGTATTTCACTACCGAGCTGCGCACACCACCGAGCTGCGCACCCCAGAACACATAGTAAATACGATATATTCTACATTTATATCTCAACAACCATGTTTTTATTTTGGCTCCTTATTTGTCGATAGCCGTCGATAAGACTTATTAGCACCATATATCAATTTCAAAGAGAGTAGATGGCTATGTTATTATGATTTCGAAAATTACCGAAAATTACGTTGCGAAAAACTAGAAATATATATATCGGAATCATAACATTATAAAATTTCTTTAAACCTTAACAAGTGGCTAGATATAATATAAAAAGCATTAGGCTATAAGGAAAAGTTCATATAAACAACCCTTGTTGAAATGTTATGTTGTATTTTATCGCTTTTAGTAGGTGTTCTGGGGTGCGCAGCTCGGTGGTGTGCGCAGCTCGGTAGTGAAATACGTTATAAATCTTAAACAATATAGTTATAGTTACAAAAGTTATATTTAGTCTTATTTTTAAAACTAGATATAAAAGTGAACCTATCTATTTTTGATATTTATTTATATTATTTTTAGATACTTATTTAGAGTTCTTAAGTAATTTTAAACCCGGTTATCTAGGTATTTTAACTAGAGTATTATTAAATATATTAAATTTAGTTAATAATTTTGTAGTATATTTATTTTAATTTATATAAAGTTATTAATTTTCGATTTTAATATCGTTTCCTAGAAATATAGAGATTGGTCCTATTTCTTCAATTTTGATATATTATTTTAGATTTTTTATTAAATCTTTAATATAATTAATATCTTTATAAATAGCTAAAATATTATCAATATAATATATTAAAATATACCTAGTTTTAGTATTTATATATACTTTTTTATTATAGGATAATACTTTAAAATAGAAATTATTTAGTATTTTTAATAAATATTTATACTATAGTCTAGGACTTTGTTTTAGGCTATAGATTACTTTAATTAAATAATAACATTTAGTTTTATTATTATATATACTAGTCGGTAATATAATATATATATTAGTATCTATATTAGTATATACAAATATGTTTTTAATATTGTATTGCAATATAGTCTAGTTTTTATTAACTGCTATAATTAAAATTATATACTATATTTCCGTTCTATATATAGTAGAAAATGTTTCTAGGAAATCAATACCTAATCTTTGATAAAAACCTTAAATAACCTATCTAGCTTTATATCTAAATATTTTTTCTTTATTAACTATATATAAATCCTTTATATTATTAGGATTATAAATTAGTTTTTTCTTAAAAACCTATCTACCTTTTATAGATATTATATTATTATCTTTTAGAATATCTATAATTTTATAGATATCCTAGCTTTCTAGTTCTTTTACTTCTTTTAAATAGGCTTTATACTATTTATATTTTTTATTACTTTGTATAGCTTTATTAAAAGTATTAGGTTTATTTAATAATAAAGTAGTTAAAATAAACTTATTAGAAGAGTTGTTTATATTTAGAATTAGATTTTCTAATTTAGTATCTTTTATAGTATATAGTATATTATTTTCTTTATAGGGAATTTAAACCTTAATTTTATATATAGGGTCTCTTACTATATTATTATACAATTTTAATTTAATATTAGATTTATTATTAATAATAATATTATTATTAATATAAGATAGGGTTTTAAATTCATTTTTACAAATAGTAATATCTTATACCTAGATAGTTTTATTTTGATTAAGATCCTATAGTTTATAGTGATTTATATTATTATAACTAATTAAAATAGCTTCTTCTTTCCTAGGTTCTAACTTAGTTTTATATTTATTAGAATAATAATAAGATATTGAACCCTATATTTTAATATTTTTAATATATAGTTTTATATTATTATATAATTTATATAGTAATTTAAATTTTAATAACTTATATAGAGTTCTATTGTATAAATATACTATAGCCTTTAAGGCTTCTCCCTATAAATAATTAGGTACTCCTAATTAAATTAATATAGATCTTACTTTATTTAGTAAGGTTAAATTAATCCTTTCAATTAAACTATTAGGTTCTTTTATATATATAGGGCTTAGTTTATAAATTATACTATATTTTATAAATATAAATATAAATTTTTTATTAATATATTCTTTTCTATTATCTATAAAGAATTCTTTTATATATCTATTTTTATTATTTTTAATCTAATTTTTTAATTTAATAAATATATTATATAGTAAAACCGGGTTATAACAAACCCGGTTTTAACGAATACCCGGTTTTAACGAAGTAATACCGGCCTACCAATTAATCCGCCATAGTAATAACGAAATTCCCCCCTTACTACGAACTTCGTTAATTCACTATTCCTCCTATACTAAATTCGTTAAAACAAGGTTTTACTATATTATTTTTAACTAATTAAAATGCCTCGCCGATTAATCCCTACCTCCTAGAAAGTAGCACTACAAGAGTACCACCGAAACAACCTTTAGCTCTCGAGTAAATAGCTTAACGAATAGTTTTACAAAGCCTACAATTATCGCCTATCTCCCTCTACAATATCTAAGATCCTTTCCTTCCGATACTCTTATCTTAATAGCGATCTCTTAAAGTATTAATCTAATACTAAGCGCTCCCAAACTGCTAAGTAGCCAGATCTCGAAAAAGCCTTAATCTATTAGGTTAAACTCGCCAAAAGCTATATTCCTATAACCTAAGAGATTATACGTAAAAAAGCCCGCTTTTTTTTAGACCTAACTACTAGTATATAAAGGTATAGAGATACCTTTATTTAGCAATAGCTAGCTTACTGGATTTTAATACCGAGAGTCGATATCTAGCTATATATATCATAGCGAGGATAGAAGTATACTAGAGTCTGCTACTATAGATATAATCCTAATATATTAAGCTCTCCAATTATATAGCCCTCGGGATATATTTAATTGTAACGAAACTAGCCTCTATTAGAAGCGTATTCCTAACCGAAGTCTGAGTCCTTTAATAGTCTTATTCTTCAGCGGTAGCAAAACCTTATACGGATCCGAGATCTATAGTAGATATATTTTCTTAGACAGTACGGTATAAGCGAGCTTATCTATACTAGCGGAGAAATTCTTTTACAAAATATCATATAGTACCTCCTCGATAAGACCGGATTCTATATAATAAAGCTATTTAGGCTTTGAATAAGCTTTGTCTATATAAAGAGCAGTAGGATCAAAGTAAAGCGCACTTAATTAGCGCGCTTTATAAGTATAGAAGATTGATAGAAGCGAGGAAAATAGGAGGGAGGAAGCAGAGTAATATTAGAGACTTTTTTGGAGTATAAATTTATACGTAAACTAGAAATATATATTTTATTATAGTACCTAGATTTTACGAATACCTAGATTTAACGAATATTTTACCGTATTTCATTTAATTCGTTATAACCCGGTTTTACTGTATACTTTAATTTTATTATTTAAAAGAAAAACCTATATAAATCTAGATTTTTTATCTATAAATATAATATAATATTTTTTCTTATTATATATTAGAGTTAATAGTCCTCTAATATTACTATAAATTCTTTTAATAATATTATATTTTATATTATTATTGCTTTCTTTATTTATATATCTATTATCCTTAGATAAAAGATATATTTTATATTTATTTACTTATTATAAATAAACTTTTTTAGTTATATTTATATTTAAATCCTTAAAAAGAGCCTATAAAGGTTTAAATAATATATAGCCTAGTCTCTTATACTATTGTTTAATATATATTTCTTTTATTCTTATAGGTAAGAGTATAGATCTCTCTTTTATATTATTTTGTAATATAGTATTTCTTACTATATATAGATTTTAACTCTTTATTATATACAAGACTAGTTTATTATTTTGATATAATATTACTTTTTGTTTTATAAAAACAGATATTATATTATCTAGTTTATCAACACTTAATAAGTTTATTTCTAATTCTAGAATATAATATACTTCGTTTAAATTTAATATATAGCTAGTATTAGTTTTAACTAATATAGATCCTATAATTTTTATATATATAATATTTATATTTCCCTATTTTACCTTTTTATCTATATATTTATATTTATAGAAATAGTTTAAATTATAAATTATATAAATTGTAGTAGTAGTATTAAGTATAAAATTAAATATTAAATCTAGATTATAGTCTATTTTCGCTTCTAATATAGTTAAATCTTTATTTCTATATCTTTTTAAACAATCTAATTTATATTTATTAGCTGTATTGTTTTATTTATTATTTATTAATAGAATATATACCTCTTTAGCTATATCAAATTTATCTTTAGAGAGAGTTAAAAGATCTAGAAGAATTGTATCTTTATCTTATTAATTTGAACTCTTAATAGAAATTAATATAGTTTTTATATTATTATCCTTTTTGACAATTGATTTTTAAGTTCGAGGTTTTTTAACCTTATAGTTCTTGATTTTTGAACTAGAATTTGTATTTTGATAGCGAGGTATAAAGTCTTTTAGAGCTTTATCTAAAAATAAAAACTAATAATTTATAGTGATATATATTGTAACCTTACAATACTTATAATAAGTATTATTGAAAGGTTTTTTCTTCTATATATTTTTGGATTTTTATACAATTATAAGCTTATTATTGCTTATTTGTTAAATACTACAAGATTTATTAATAAGACTCGAAAATAGAGTTTCCGATATATATAAATTTAGATCTCTTCGTAGAGATTGAATAATAGATTGAATCAATAATTTATAATCCTCGCTTAGGCTATTTAAAACCTAAGGGATTACTATCTATTTTAGTAGTATAATCTTTTTGTTTATAAGATTATCTATAAGAATTTTAACCCTATTAAGATATTCTTCTATAGTCTAAAAATCATCTAGTTATATATTAAAGAATTCTTTTAAAGTCAAATATTCGGTAGTAAAACCCTTTAGGTAATAGATTTCTTAAAGCTTTTCCTAGGCCTATTTTGTATCTATAATATCTTTTATATACAGAAGTAGGCTATCGTTATATAGTAGTTAAATAATAGAGAGAGCTCTATTATTTTTACTACTAGTAGTAGGAGTTTAACGAATTATTCTAATAAGCTCTTCTTTTATAAGGACTACTTTTACTCTAATCAACCAGATTAAGTAGTTTTTAGATCCTCGTAGCTTTTAAATTTAAATTTTTTTAAGAGAGGCTATAATTCTATATATAGTACTATCGAAGTATATAGATAGTCGTAGTTCGGCGTTTCGAAAAGGATCAATTTTTAGTAAAAGGTATAGAAAGGTTTAAAATTAAACCTTTCTATTTTAAAAAAGAAAAATAAATAAGCCGGGCTTATAACCTTTTAGAGGTTTTTTAAAAAAATAAAGAAGTAAAAGTAAGGATTTGTAAAAAAAATAAATTAAGATAGAAAAAACTATAAAGGATAAAAAACTAAAATATATAGATCTTTTACTATATATTTATATTTAATTATATAGTTACCTTTTATATAATAAATTCAATAATCTTATTAAATATAGGGTTATATTTAATAATTTCAATGATTTTATTATATAATTGATAAATTAATGATTTTATGATTTTAATATTATAATGTTTACTATCATTAATGTTAATAATTTAATGATTTTATCTTGTTTAAATATAAAGTTACATTTAATAATTTTAATAATTTTATATAACTATATATTATATAGTTTAATGATTTAATATTATAATGTTTTAATATTATTAATGTTAATAATTAATATTAATAATTTAATGATTTTAATAATATAATGTTTAATATTATTAATCAAGATCATTTATTAATATTATTTATTATTGTTTTTTTTTTTTTTTATAACTATATGATTTAATAATATTATAAGTAAGTAATTATAATTAAATATAATATAGTAACAAATTGTTAGGCAGTATTCCTAGAATTTAGTAACTTAATATACAAAGCGCTTACTATATTCTTTTATAATATTAAGATACTATAAACTTATATTATTAGTAATAATTATAGTTTCAAAACGATTACTATCGATATACCAATCCTATATATAGATTACCTCTTTAATAGCTAGGAGCTTCTTTTTATATATAAGATAGTTTAGTTCCGCCCTATAAAGTTTCTATCTATTATATATAATAGGGTAAAGTACTCCTTTATTGTCTTTCTATATAAGAACTATACCGAGTATCTATTTAGATAGGTAAACCCTATTGGCACAGTGAAATCCCTAATGGCATAGTCCACTAAGCCCTTTTAGTCGAAGCCTTCTTGGCACCTATTTTTCAGCCTAAGTGTTATTTATTATGGTATCGCCATAGTAAAAAACACAGCCCCTGAACCACCTCAGCCATATAGTACTTCCATGATCTGCCCCATACTCGGCCCCATATTAATTCCCCATAATTTGTATGCCTCTATGCCTCCATTAAATCATATGATCTGTATAGGGCTAATTTGCTAGGGTTACCCGAGGCACCCACAATGAAAACTCTGTACTCTGTATACCAATTAATCGTCTATTAATTCCGATCCCCTATAGTAAAGGCTTCATTTTTTTACTACATTTTTTACTCTATTCCAATTCAATAAAAACGTTAAATTCAAAGTACATTTTTACTATATAAACTAGAAATAAACCTTAACGTCCCCGTCCCCGTCCCCGTCCCTGTCGCACTTCGTAAGGGACTACCCTTAGTGCTAGCTGACTAAGTTTATCGTCGGTAGTCTCCCCCTATATTGTTTTATCGTTATAGAGCCGCCTTACCTGCCTTTCCCGCTGCGATCGTCGTACCGATACTACCTCCTATCGTCGGTATTCCTTAATTGATATAAGATCTCGCTGGGTAGAATATTGTGATAATAATAATAATAATAAGCTATTTTGTGATAATACTATAGTTAGACGGCTATATACCCGTACAATAGCTAGATCCTAGATCCTAAGATAGAGAGGTACCGGCTAGTAAATACCTACTATACAGAGATACCAATAAGGATAAAAATCAGCTTAGGTAAGGCTTTGCCCCCTTACCTAAGCTTTATATATTGTATACTTATATAGTAGACCTCTCCCTAGTAGAGAGAGGCCTATACATTAGGGCATAGTTAATTCAGAGGTTAATTCAGAGGTTGATTCAGAGGTTAATTCAGGGGTTATCTACTTATAGTAGATTTCTATAGCTTTATCAATTGCTTCTTATGAAATATACCGCTCAACCGCTTTAAAAATCGAGATCTTTGTTAATCGATACTAGGTTTTCTAGCGCTTAATATCTTAGATAATACTGATATTTTGCCGCTTAATCACCGCGCCTATAATCTTAGTAACAGTAAAGAGATTATACTTTACTAAATATAGGTTGATCTTAAGGCTATTGTAGAAATCTTTAATATAGGAGGTAGTTGTCTTATCAAGATAAAAGTAATACTTAGTATACTAGCGTAAAAAATTCCTTAGGTAACCGGAGGTTTCTGAAATCCACTCCCTTTCTATATACTATAGAAATCCCTAGAAATCAGGCTCTAGATAGTAAGCTAGGAATTCACTCTATAGCTTATCGGTATCGTTAGAGTATAAAAAGACTAGGTTATACTAATATTCTTTTATAGTCTCCTATTATATATTGACTTCTTCTTAGTAGCCGGTATAGCTTTTCTAGATCTTAGTACGGTTAATAAAGGTATAGATTGCTGGTTTTATATATTTCTCAATATTATTAACAATATACTAAAGATATAGTATATAGTTTGTATCTAAAAAAACCTTTAATTAATTTATTAGTAAATTGATTAAAAAAAAGAGGATAATTAATTTAAGAAAGAGGTAAAAACCTATTTAACTACCTAAATAAGCGCTTTTTCTTTATCTATAAGGATAGTAAGGGGACTAGAGGTTATCTCAGTATTAGTACTAGAAAATAACTAATAGATACTATATAGAAATTAAAGCACTTAGGTATATACTTCGGTAGTTTCTTTATACATAAATACAAATCTAGCATTAAATAATTTACTAGTACTAGACATTCCGACAATATCTAGTACTAGTATCTTAAAGAAGTTAGTCTTATACATACAATCTATCTATAAAAGGTATAGATTAGACTATAGTAAAGCCATACTACTTCTATATATCAAAAAGAGCAATATAAGGGTATTAGTAGTAGGATTTACTGTATAGCGAATAATCTAATCACTATCTCGGGGAAGCTTATTAAGAAGGGCTTATAAAGAGGTATACCCTTCTAATTTATTACGGTAGTATTGTTGCTTTAGGTTTTTGACAGAAATAAGACGGGTACGACAACGTATGCAAAATTGACATATGTAAAATTCTCCAACTAACTAAAATGACAAAGTCCGTTGTTTTTCCAATCTGTACGGACATCGATGATTAAGCAATATATGTAATTTTGTATGGTACCGTTATCATGGCGGTCCATTGATTTTCCGGTTTGTATTGGCTTGGTAATTCCTACCATGCACCATGCCTGGTACTCGACACACCCCCCAGTTTTTGAAGGTTTCCAGAACGTTAAGAACTGCCTTCTCCAACTGTCTCTCAACTGCTTCGCAAGCGATTCGCAAGTGATTCCTTCTGGTCTCACCCGTCCCCAGTCGACTTTTTCACTGATCTCGTTCCAAATCGTCGATTTATATAGTTTTCGCAAATCAGCCTCTGTTTTCAGAGGTCATATGACTGATCAGGTGACCAATGTCCCTCATTCCAACTATCTCCCTAAAGTGCGCCTGCTTCTGTTTCGGAAGAGCTTTAGTGAGCCCATCTGCTAGCATCGTAGCAGTTGGTACCCAGTCCACATATACTCGTCCTGCGCTAACTTCTTGCTTTATCCAGCAGCGATTGATATCGATATGTCGAAGCTTCGTATGCATCGTCGCCCCTTCCTTCGTTAACAAATCGACTGTTTGCTGGTTGTCGTATATAATGGATAGTGGGTAATCTAGTTAGAAACCTAGTGTATTTAGCACTCTTCTCTACTACTGGACGGTTTTTCCTGCCTCTGCTAAGGCCAGCAGTTCGGCTTCGGTAGTCGATATGGTAACAGTCTTCTATTTAGTAGCCTTCTAGTTAATTGGGCCACCGTACAACTTGCAGATATACCCTTCGGAGCTCTTTCGATCTTTATGGTCTCCGAATGACGTATTGCTTACAAATTTAACCGATTTCGCCGCTATTGTTAGGATCGTATCCCAGTTTCTTGGGTGATTGTTTAGATCCCTAGGATCGTTAATATCGGGGTTTTTGTTTTTGTTGGTAGTAGATCGGATGCCATATTCAATAGCCCAAAAGCGTGTCTTATAGAGATACTGGATAATACGATCAACTGCATCAATATACTTTAGTCCTAGATTTGTAAGGAATTCCGCCACTTTAGACATTGCTTTTACCGTATCTATCCTTGTAATGGTAGTAGTATACTGTGTAGATCCAACCTTAGCCTGGAAACTATAGATCTGTTGCGGGGTAGCCACTCTATCGTAGGGTACTAAAGGCTTAATTCCTAAGGGAGACCCTATTTTTCTCTCTGTAATAAGATCATATTTGTTAGCTATACTCTCAATATAGCTATCTTGGTATAACTAGAGCTTTTTCTGCTCTCTATTATGTATAATATGTATATTCAAGAACCAGCTTACGTCTAGTTCTCGAAGTTCCTATTACTTCTTTAGATTTTGATCTAGTAAAGCAGCTTCTTTTGCCTGTTTAGGGTGGTTGACAATGATGATATCGTCAATATAGAAGAAGACGATAATACCTATTGTTGTAAAAATGTATAGATCTTCTTCTACTAGGGTAAGGCCTAGTTTTACTAGGGCCTTCATTGCTTCTTGCTACTATAATCTAGGAGATATGCGTAATCTATAGAGGGCTCTATGCAGTAGCCAGTACTGATTTGGTGCTTCAAAGCCTAGAGGGCACTTTGTATATACCTCGCTTTCTAGTATTAAATTTAGGAATGTAGTGACAACGTCTCTCTGAATTATATCTAGATTGAAGGCTACTACTAATGCAAATACTACTCTCGCTGTTTTGACAGCTAACATAGTAGCTCTCTTTTCTTTAGTAGTTAACCACTATAAATCGCCTCTCACGTAGATTTATGCTTTGAACTTCTCGAGCATGCCATTTGTATTAAATTTGTATATAAATACCTATTTTAATAGCAAAATCTGGGTGTTCTTTTTGTTCGGCAATGCAACCTAAGAGTAGGTTTCTTTAACCTTCAAAGTCTCAATTTCGAACTCTACCGCTGCCTTCAATTGCTTGGCGAATAGGTAAAGTTTCAATTGCTGCTAGTTCTCTGGTAGTAGTAGCATTTGATCCCTATGTAGTCTATTTTGTATATTAAGCTTCTTTATAATACCTGTTGTGAAGGTATATAGAAGACTTGGTGGTTCGGCTAGCTGTTTATCTAATGATAGATATGCAGCATAGTCTGGATCTACCTTTAGCCTCCGTATTCTAGGGCCTATAATAATATTGGATTTATTAATTGTTGTAGAGATCTCTCTAGTAGGCCGATTTTCTAGCTCCGGAGTAGGCGTATATTGTATCTTTTGTTACAATTGACACTCTATCTCTACTTCATCTTTATTATATTAATCTCCCTCTCCTCCTTTAGTTTCGATCGACTGTATAACGTTGATCGGATCTAGTGAAGATAGTAGTATAGGAGATCTCTCTGTTATTGCTGTTGGCAGTAATGCTCTCTGTAACGAAGCCCTTTGCGGCAATACCCTTTGTAGTGATATAGGGAAGCTTCTAGGGATTTAATCTTAATCTCTTAGCTCTGCTATTGAGATAGGCCCTACTATTGACATAGGCGTTAAAGGTAAATCTAATATCTGTTTTAAAGGGGAGACCCTTAGTATCTCCTCCCTATCTTTTCCTAGAGCTGTAATTTGCTCTATATCTCTAGATTCCGGGGTTTCTTCTTTATTTATTACCTCTAGTGTAACACCTTATTCTCTATATTCAATGTTATTGTTAAGAGCTATATGTGCAATTGATATTGGTATCTACATTTCTATGCTCAGTTCAGATTATACTTCTTCTATTGAAAGCACTTGGGGCTAGTCTTTAGTGCTTAGTCTCTTTGTTATAGTACTAATTGCGTCTTCTGACTACGGTAATAGCTTTATTCTAGAGTACTATCTCGATTTATCGAATATAGTATCCCTTACAATCTCTACTTTCCCTATACCTAAGCGGCCTTTATATGGGAACTATATCTTATATAGGCTTTTTGATATATAGCCTACAAGATAGCCTATTTCTGCTCTTGGAGCTATCTTGTTAGATTAAACTCTCTTGATCAATCTGGAGTACGTTAAGTATCTATATACTCTAATATTTGATAGGTTAACAACTTGATCTTTTAGGCTGTTTGGGGCCGTATAAAGTATCAATTCCTTCTAAGAAATAATCCAATTATCGCCTACCTTTATAGGGGTACGATTTATTATATATATAGATACATACACAGTTTCTAGCTATAGGTTATAGGGTAGATTTGTGTTGTTTAGCAGTGCTCTGCTATTCCTAACTATTATTCCCCTAGATCTCTTGGCAGGGCCGTTTATTTCTGGTAGGCTAGAAGGTGTATATTCAATAGTGTACCCTTCGTCTTCGATTATAGATTCGACTTTATTGCTAGCGCTTCTTTTATTATTATAATAAAATACCCTGATTTCGATCTTTAACTAATTACAGATCAATACTAAGAATTTACGAACTACCATTTGATATTCATTCTTCTTAATGTGGGTAAATACGAAGTAGTACCTTATTCCGTTAAGGTAGAAATATATTATCTATATATAACTGTTATAGGCGGGCTTGTTTTATACTAGATCAAAGTATACTCTCCCTAGTATACCGTCTGCCTAGCCTATCCTCTAGCGAGAGATCTGCTTCAATATATCTGCTAATTGATAAGCTTTATATACCTACAATTCTTTGCCTAGGTTGCTTTTAATAGTTATACCCTTTGTTATCTCTGCCAATTTAACAATTTATGCCTTACCAATATAGCCTAAGCGTCGATATTAAAGCTTAATTAGAGTCTCTGATTTAGGCTCCTTTAACGATATTTTTATAGTTATAAACATTATTTTAGGCGTCAAATTTGACGTTAGATTTGAAGCTTTTGTAAACCCCTTTGCTTAGGTAAGCTATAAAAGCTTCTAATTGTGGTAGATCTTATAGATCTGTTGGTAGCTGTTAATTGTCTCAATGTAATTAGCCCTAAGATTTATTAATAGTCCCCCCTTCATTATCAATCTATAGGATATCAGATTACTATAGAAATTAGGCGAGTACCTCGTTTAAAAGAGGTTTATTTAGACGGCTTTTCTAGTAGTAGGGTTAACTCTATAGACAATCATAGTGCCTATACTAGCTACTTTTGTCTCTATATCCCCTACTTTGACGTTGCTTTGTACGCTCTTAAAAGTGCTAAATAAGCTTCGATTGTTGTATATATAGATCTGAGCTCCTATATCAACTACCTACCTATCTTTTGTAGGTATAGTTATGGCTTTAAGATCCTTGATTTTTGTCGATATAATAGCGTTAGTTTTAACTACCGTCTCTGTTATCAAGAAACTAAAGGCTTTATTGTTAAGTGTTATATTCGCTTACTATTTAGCAAGGAAACTTGCTCTCTTTTTTTAATAATTGCCTTCTATTTAGGATTAGCCTTTATAGCTTTATCCTACTTTTGCTTTAATGCAATTGATACTTAGAAGCTGGGAGGCCTTTTTTCTTTGTATATCTCCCAACAGAACTATAGTATATAGTATCTAGGCTTGGTTTTTCTATATAGATAGGGCTTATTCTCTAAGTCTTCAATTTTTGACTTAGTAGGCTTTGATTTAATAGACTTAGCTTCTTTATGGCCTTGCTATATCGAGAAAGCTGCCTTTGAAATACCCCTTTGACCACCTAGCTTGCTATAGGTGATCTTCCAGTAAGCCCTATACCGATTAATAATATCGGTAAAAGGGATATCTCCTTTATCCTATAGCCTTAGAACCTATATTTTATAGAATCTAGGTGATATTACAGAGATTGCTTCGAGGAATTAATTCTTAGTGTTATCTGCTTCAGGCATTTTAGCCTTCTTATACCATTGTTAAAGCGTCTACCAATTTAGGAGCTATTTGTCAATATCGGTGCTCCGATCTAGGCCCCTATCTAGATTTCTCTATTGCTAGCGAAGTCTAGTTTTGTAGGTAGGATCGCTTTCAGATGCGAATCGTTTGTAGAGATCAAGCATCAAATCCAACAGTGATTCTAGATCGTCAATTAATAGCCGGTAGACATCGTCAACTGACTGCCTAATCGCCGATGCCACTAGTAGTAATCCCTTTATTTTCGCTAGATAGTCCTTGTGCTTTGTATCCCAATCTAACTTCATAGATTGCCTAACATAGAACCAATTGTCTTTATATTTTGATATAGCTTCATCAATAGAGATGATCTCAGTTAATAGCTCTAATTTAGGGCGTTCTTCGTCTTTTAGAAATGGATCGCATTAGTCCTATACATCGTGAGCAATTGCAATTGCTTTAATGTACGGGAGCTATGAATTCTATGATTCTATATCCTTCAAAATAACGCGGGAGGAGGCCGCGGAGAGAGATAATATGGTGTATATTTAATTGATTTGTTGTCGATTTGTCGAAAATCCGATTTTTCTTCGAAGGAAATAGGGGTTGCTTCGTCAATTCAGGGGTTGACTGTTGTCAAATCACCAAAAATCGGCGACAGCGAGGTGTTTAGATGGTCTATATGTTGTAGACAGATCTTAATTGGAACGAAGCCGGGCTCATAACTGACAGAAATAAGACGGGTACGACAATGTATGCAAAATTGACATATGTAAAATTCTCCAACTAACTAAAATGACAAAGTCCGTTGTTTTTCCAATCTGTATGGACATCGATGATTAAGCAATGTATGTAATTTTGTATGGTACCGTTATCATGGCGGTCCATTGATTTTCCGGTTTGTATTGGCTTGGTAATTCCTACCATGCACCATGCCTGGTACTCGACAGTTTTTAATATCCTTCTCAGAGATACAGCTCTTCTACTTACCTATATTAGTACGTAGGGAGTTAAGAATATAGCGAATTAGCTAGTACTAATCGATCTAGGTAATAATCTCCTTCTTAAATTTCTTTATCTCTCGCCGGCGGTAGCAAGTCTATACTTCTAGGGGAGCACTATAATAGTTATATTGACTATTAGTAATACTAGAGATAAAATAGAGACCAGCATAGTTGATACTTAGCTCGTCTAGAAACCCACAATTAGTACTGAGGTAGACAGTTTTCTAGATAGGAATACTATTAATTAGGGGTTTCCGGCGGTCCCTATATTTCTAGCTTCGTTAGTATTGAAACTATACCTTAGGGACGATACTATTAACAGTATATAAGCTCTTCTTTGAAATCCTATACCCCTAGATAGCTAACTAGTCCGCTATCCAATCTAAGGCTTTGTCAATTGTTGTAAAAGATCGTTCGTTGACCGGTGGTGGAAGCATTTGCTATTGATCGGGGGTATACTCAATTGAAGATATAGTGTAGGGAAAGATATAGTCAAATACTTTGAAAATATAGTAAAAAAATGAAGGTTTTCCTATAGGGGACTGGAATTAATTCAGTATACAGAGTGCAGAGTTTTTATTGTGGGTGCCTCGGGTAACCCTAGCAAATTAGCCCTATACAGATCATGTGATTTAATGGAGGCATAGAGGCATACAAATTATAGGGAATTAATATGGGGCCGAGTATGGGGCAGATCATGGAAATACTATGTGGCTAAGGTGGTTCAGGGGCTGTGTTTTTTACTATGGCGATACCATAATAAATAACACTCAGGCAGAAAAATGGGTGCCAAGAAGGCTTCGACTAAAAGGGCTTAGTGGACTGTGCCATTAGGGATTTCACTGTGCCAATAGGGTTTACCTTTAGATATATTCGTCTTAATTATATATAGCTTATTCTAATTAGGTTATTTAAAAATAGATATAGAAATAAGTAGCTTCTTAATTATATAAAATATACTTTTATAAGTCTCTATCTATATAATAGGTTAGAAATACTTCTTATATAAGATACTATTACTTTCTTTTAGTAGTTTATAGAGTAGTATATAGATTTTTACGAAGTCTTTAATAAATCTATAATAGTATATAGTAAGTCCGACGAACTATTATAACGTATTTTACTACCGAGTCGCCACCACCACCGAGCCGCTATCTCTAAAACACATAGTAAATACGATAGATTACAACTTAATATCTCAACAACCGTAGTCTATATAGAGTTTTCCTAATAGCTTAATACTTTTTAGGTAATATCTAGCTTCTCTAGGGAGTTTAGAAAATATTTATAACTTCATAATTGCGATATATATATTTCTGGCTTTAGGCAATATAATTTTTAATACTATAATAATGCAGCTTTTCAATTTTCTTGAAATTGATAGATAGGGTTAAAAATCCCTATCAATAGCTATCTAGTAAGAATAAAACCAAACAATAATACGGCTATTAAAATATAAGGTTATAAAATATTGCATTTACTATATATTCTAGAGATAGCGGCTCGGTGGTGGTAGCGGCTCGGTAGTGAAATACGTTATATTATATATATTCTTAGATTATAGCTAGTTATTTAGTAACTTAGTTTTAGCTATTAGGGGCTAAATAGTCCTATTCCTAATAATATAGCTATAGAATTCTAGCTAGTTAATAGCGAACTAGTATTTCGTCGGTAAGATATATAGTTCTTATTCTACTAGTAGTATAAAGGCTTATTCGAGGTATTTATAGTATTCTTCTATTAATATAGAGAAGATTAGGATATTATCTAGATAGATAACTATACTTTAGCCTAATATTAGCTATAATATATTATTAATTACTAACTAGAATATAATAGGTATATTATAAAGTCCGAATAGTATAGTAAGCTATTTATTTATATTTACCCTATATTATATTAAATATAGTTTTTTTAATTATATACTTCTCTATTCGGATCTACTAGTACCCTACTATAAGATCGACTTTCGATAGGAACTAAATATTACCTACTATATTAAGTAGTTCTTAGATCTATAGTAGTAACCGTGCCAAGCCTACCAACAACCCTTCCCGTTGTTGGTGGGCCACACAAGATTACAAATTCTCACAAGATTACAAATTTTCCCCTTTTTATCAATTTCCTACCTATTTTGTACCACCCCACGATGTCAAAATCAATTGAAAATATCGAGATCCGGATCCTAAGTGCTGTCGAAGCCTACCATCAGAGCAATAAACCCAATATTGCTAAATTGGCCCGGGAATTTGGGATTCCGTACGGTCGGCTTCGCTGCCGGATTGACGGGCGCAAGCCTAATTCTGCTATTGGTAGTCAACGAAAGGCATTAAATCCAATACAAGAGCGAGCATTAATATCCTGGATCAATGCTCTACATAACGCACATACCTCTCCTACACCAGAAATCGTGGAACGTGCCGCCAATCACCTTCTAAAAGATCAAGATCAACCTCGGGTGGTTAGTAAAAACTGGGTATACCGCTTCATCAAAAGACTACCCCCAGAGATGAGCTATACCACCCTAAAACCTACCGAAAAAGCAAGGGATAATAGCGAAAATTTCGGAGCTTTATTCCTTTGGTTTAATAAATTCTCTGCAGTCATAAAGAAGCATCAATTCCAACCAAATGAGATCTTCAATTGGGATGAAACCGGCTTCCAGATCGGCCAGGGCAAGAACCAAAAGGCTATTATATCTAGTATTACTAAGTGTAGTAATCCTACTAGTGGTCATACAGAATCAATTACTGCTATTGAATGTATTGCTGCCGATAGTTGGGTTATGCTACCTTGGTTTATACCAAGAGGTAGTTTACATATAGCAGAGTGGTACGAGTATATTCAAACACCTGATTTTCGAATTAAGCCTACTCCTAATGGTTGGATTGATGATGAAACTGCACTTCAATGGCTCTATTCTTTCCATGAAGCTTCAAAAGAAAGAGTTAAAAAAGGCAGGCCAAGGCTTCTTTTAATGGATAATCATGGCTCTCATATGACTATTGAATTCATCAATTTTTGCGAGAAAAACTTCATTATTCCTCACTATTTTCTACCTCACACTACACATATCTGTCAACCGCTAGATAGTCAAGCCTATCAATGCATGAAACACTACTTCCGTAAGGAAAATAGTGAGGTTGTTATGTGGGGTGGAAGTGCAAGCAAAAAACGGGATTTTTTCCGGTTAATTCAACGGGTTAGAGAGCAAGCTTTAACCCAAAGAACAATCCGATCTTCGTTTAAATCTAGGGGTATATACCCTCTAGATCCAGAGGTTATTCTTAGTCCTTTGCGTGAAAGAGATCTTCAAGGGTCCCCCCTTCGGATCTTTACTCCGTCACCCCCTCCAGATATTCCAAGTTCTATCACCAATTCACCGCCAGATACAATCCAGCGGGTTAATAGGCTTAATTCTAAGCTTATTAATGACATTGAGCAAATCAAGGATCAAATGGAAGATCAATCTCAACGGATAAAGCGGCATATACAAAGGAGTATATCTGCAAATGCGCTTTTAGTCCAAGATCTCGATTTAGTGAGGGGCTCTCTGAAGAAGTCCCAGGCACACAAAGCAGCTGCTACTATCCCAAGAAATGGGAAATCGATTCTTGGATCTAGGGGCTCTGTATTATCCCCTATTTCGGCAAATAGAAGGATGGTAAAAAGGCTAGATGCTGATTCTAAGAAGTTGCAACGGCTTCAGGCCAGGCATGCCAAGGATTTGGAAGCAGAGCAGCAGGCCCAGGCGGCGAGCGATTTATTACAAAGTGAGCATGAAGCTTCAATGGCGGCAAGAGATAGTAATGGAGGAAATTGGTATATAGATAGTCATGGTGGTTATTTGTAAATAGTAGTTTTAATGCATTGTTAATTGAAAATTTGTAATCTTGTGAGAATTTGTAATCTTGTGTGGCCCACCAACAACGGGAAGGGTTGTTGGTAGGCTTGGCACGGTTAGGTATCTATTTTTCTCTATAATCTAGTTAAATATATAGTAATCGATATATATATACTACTTCCTATTAGATTTCCTAGTAAAAATAACTAGGAATCCCTATACGCTATTAGAACAGCGGATTAGGCCCTTCTAGATAAGTTCTTTAATCTATTTTGCTTATTTATTAAGTCTTTCGGCGGATAGTATATAGGTATTAATATTTATAGGCCGAGTCGTACTAGTTTCGATCTTATATATAATATTTTACTTAAGAGGTAGGGCTATTAGGAGTTCTAAGTAGAAGAGGTTCTTATATTTTCCTAGAATTACTTATATTTAAGGGTTTCTATACTTTAGTAGCTTAGATTAGGATATAGCAATATTATTAGATTTCGTCTATACTATAAATAGCTATACCTCTCTATTCTTCTTCTATAGAGCCCTTATAATATACCTAGTAGATATTAAGCTAGTATATATATTGCCTTTTACAATTATATATAACTTATTTATAGGATATATATTATAGGTCTTATATTTATAGTCTATAAGTATTATAATAGAGGTTTACTAATTAATTTATAGGTTTTCGGAGTGAAGGAAGTCCTACCTTAAGATAATATTATACCCTATTTTTAGTATCTATATCTTAATATAGCCTATCTACTTCTTTAGCTTTATAGGAAGTACTATAAAGCTAGCTATTTCGAGATATTCTCTATTAGTAATTATTACTAATAGAGAGGTCTTTAGTTTCTATAGTTATATAGTTCCGCTAATTCTTTACTAGATATAGGATAAGATAAAGATATTATTTATCTTACTATTAAGAAGTATTCGGACCTATAAAGATTATCTTAGATCTATATAAATCCTTTTATAGTAGAATATTAACAATGTGACGATCCAGACTGGACTGTACTTTCTGCCGCGACTGGCCGCCTTAGTTTTCCGTCACGTGACCTCGCCTCGCCTCGTAGATGTTTGCATGGTTTACATGAGGAGACAGGACAGGACCCACAAAGGTCCTGCTAGGCAGGTTTCCTCTCTTCTTCTCCCTTTCCCCCTCTGTACTTAGTATTCTCGTTTAATGCACTCTTTTACTTTGAAGAACTGGCTAGTAACATAATACTAAGTACTATTCTCAATTTCCACGAAGCAGTACGACTGTACGGACTATCATTGCGATTGGTCCCGGTCCCGCTTCACCCCACTTCCCGTTCCTTGGCACCGTATAAGCTAAGACTCGAACCGAACCGAAGTAAGTCTGACCAATTACGATGGTTGAGACTCGACGAAACCCGACGAACTGTGGCAAGCAGCCGGTTGCTGCTATGCCTGATGATGAAGAAATTCCCGAATATGAGACAGATGTTTAGGAACCGAAGACCCCGATGAGATCAGTTGAGACTAATGAATACGAATACGAATATGATGAGAATGAGGATGAAGATAACGCTAGGGAAGGATCGTCCTCTCTGCGCGAATGACTGTTGAATACTCCGTCGAAGGAGAGATTCTAGGAACTTGCTCGCTAGTATAAGCGACTAGAGTAGAAGTGCTAAGAGCTTAAGGACGAAGTTATAGTCCTTCTAGCTAAGAGAGTTGATTTCGATCCTATGATTAAGAACCTTGAGATCGAGCGTGATAAAGCAATCGCTTACTGTGACTTGGCAATTAGAGATCGAGGAGATCTTATATTCCGACTCCTAAACCGAAGCAATAGCTCTGGCGTACCGATTGTAGAGGCTATTGCTAATAGGAAGACTATAAAGATGCTAGATACTCTAATGCTCAGTGATAGTAAGGAGGTCCGATTTGAGACTTAGGAAATAGTCATATACTAGAAGCTGGAGGCTAATGCGGACTATTACCCGTTGCCTATACACTGTAAGCTTTACGTACAGAGTCGCTGCGAGGGTAAGGCCTAGTTATATATTGCGCCGCGGATAAGTTCCGATTCTAGCAATCTATACGTAGACGCCGAGGATATGATTACCTACCTAAAGACCGTTTTCGCTAATCCGAACCGACGCGCTGAAGTATATACCGCGTACTATAAGTTGATAATGAAGCCGAAGGATAGCTTTACCGATTTCCTTACCGAGTTTATATAGCTTGCTGAAGAAGCTGTTGTGATCGAAGAAAACTGTAAGTGTGATTTGTACTCGAAGCTCCTATACCTATTGCAGAGTTAGGTGATATAGGCTGTTAACTAGGATACTGTGACCTTTGAATCTTTTACTAAGACCTGCCAAAGTATATCTTACGAGATCAATCTTTAGTAAGAAGCAAAGATTACCTTCCGTATACGATCTACTGTTACTACCAGCAGTAGCGTAGGTATAGGAGTAGGAATAAGCGTAAAGCCAACGTTAACGTCGATATACACTCTCTGTATGAAACGCGAAGAAAGTGTTAACCTCGGAAGACTCTCGAATGCCGAACGAGATATCTTAATAAAGGAAGGTCGATGCTTTAACTACAAGAAGTAAGGATATATAACCCGCGACTGCCTAAAGAAGAAGCTAGCTGGTACTGTTGCTGTAGCTCGCCCTTCTCCCTGTATTATTGAACTTGACGATGAAGATGATAACTAGGGAAAAGCCGATGCCTAGGCTAAGTCTCCTGCCTAGGTGGATAGAAGGTATTATTGTACTTGCTGGATTTATATAAGTTGATTGGCGGTCCTAGAGATAGTTTAGTTTTCAATATTAGACTGATATATAATGGACGCTTTTTCTCTATTTTAGCGCTTGGTGATACTGGAGTAGATGGATATGTGTTCTTGAATCGAGGATTAAGTGTACTCCTCGGTAAACGATTTGGATTGAAAGTAGAAAGTATAGGACAAGAGTGTCTTGTTCGAGGATTTGACGGAAAGCTTAGCAAGCTGATTATGTATGTCACTTTTCTTACGATATGCGTGGATAGCAGAGTGCAGTAGTAGGTCCCGATGTTGATCGCTAACCTCGGGAAATATGATATGATTCTTGGAAGGAAATGGTTTGTAGATTATGACGTCCTTCTGGACTGTCGTCGGTACCGAATGATCTAGCTAGATAAGAAGACGCTCTTTGATAATGTGTTAAGTAAGATGGTAGTACTAATACTTACTGCTATCCTCTAGAAACCGAAGCCAAATCCTGATTATTAAGTTGATGCTGATCGACGAGACCGTCTTTTCGGTCGAAAAGAATTAAAGACAAAGGACAGTTATAAGTATGTATGTGAGTACTAGTATGGACACTAGTAAGTCGAGGAACAAAGAAAGATGAGCCGGAACCTAAACGATGAAAGTAAGACGATGATTTTAAAGACTTAACGTCTAGAGGAGATATTGCCGACAATTGATATTAGTGCTATTGGTAGTGTAGGGTTTAACCGATTGTATTAGTGTGGAAAGGTTGACAAAGAGACCGAAACCTTCTCTATCTCGCTTTACGAGATTGACTATATTATTGACGTTAAGAGCTCTTAAATCTAGGATATAGAGATCGAAGAGATTAAGAGGACACTGCTAAGAGAGTATTATAAGCTTGCAGAAGTTTTCTCGAAGAAGAAGTCAGACGAATTGCCACCTTATAGACCCGGAGTCGACTATGAAATTGTGCTTAAAGCTAAAGCCTAACCGGGATACTGTCCTCTCTATAAGCTGTTATTGGAAGAGCTAAAAGCAGTAAAGAAATATATTCTTGAAAACCTACGGAAGGGTTTTATTGTTCTAAGTTCCTCTTTATATACCTCGCTGATCTTAATAGCTAAGAAGCTAGGTGGAGGACTATATTTTTGTGTCGATTTCAGAAGGTTGAATGTAATCACGAAGAAAGACTGCTACCCTCTGCTACTGATTAATAAAGTGATCTAACGAATAAGTAAAGCGAAGATCTATACGAAGCTTGATATCTAGTAAGGATTCTACCGGATTCGACTAATACTAGAAGCTAAAGATCTTACTATATTCCGTATACGATATAGATCTTTTAAGTATAAAGTGATATTATTTAGACTGATAAATAGCCTAGCTACGTTCTAGAGATTTATGAATGATGTACTCCGAGAGTGTTTGGATAAATATGCAGTCGCTTTCGTGGATAATATCTTAATCTATAGCGAGAATGTCGAAGATTATGAATAATAAGTTAAGGGAGTGCTCTGTTGTCTATAGGAAGTAGGACTATAGGTTGCTTTACCAAAATCTGAATTCTTAGTTAAGAAGACTAAGTTCTTAGGTTTTATTGTGAGTACTGATGGTATTGCTGTGGATCTAGTAAAGATTGAAGTGATCTAGTTATAGTTAGCGCCGACTATAGTGAAAGGAGTATAGTTATTCCTTGGATTCTGTAACTTCTACCGACGATTTATTAAGGCATACAGTATGATCTCGAAGCTATTATATTGGTTAATAAGATAGGACGTTCTCTTTAAGTGGTCAATATAGTGTGAAGAAGCTTTCCTACGCCTAAAGCAGAATCTGGTTAACGTACCGATTCTCCGATATTATAATCCAGTACGGAGGACTAGAGTTAAGACGGACGTATTAGATAGAGTTCTTAGAGTAGTGCTTGTTTAGTACTACGAATAAGATGATTTCTAGTATCCGGTAGTGTTCTACTCGAAGTCAATACAGCTAGCAGAATTGAATTACGAAGTCCGAGACAAAGAACTCTTAGCAATCATCTATATATTGTAGGAATAGAGACCCGAGCTTGAAGGACTGTTATAGAAGGATCGCTTTGAGATCCTTACTGATTATTAGTTATTAGAATACTTTATGACAACTCGGCAGATGAATTAGCGATAAGTAAGATAGAGTGAATTCCTATCGCAATTCTACTTTGTGATTAAGTACCGGCCCGGAAAAAGGAATATTATTGCGGACGCTTTGTTAAGGAAGGAGACTCCTTGTGTGGATAAGAGTTGTAGGCTTACAATGTTGCCGATAGCTTACCTAGATAAAGGAGTGCTACTAGCTTACTTAGCTCCTTTAACGCTAGAAGAGACTGCTGACGAGACGGTTGAGATTGTTGAAAGAGTCTGTGAGTCTAATTGTTAAAGTCTAGAGCTAGATGGGTTCCGACAGATAGCTTAGGTAGGAGAGAGTTCTCGATAGACGATGTAGGACGGATTGCTCCTTTATAAAGGACGACTCGAGGTGCCGGATAACGGAGATTTGCGTACTCGTCTGCTCGATAAGATATACCGATAGCCCTTAACAGCGTATCTAGGAATCGAGAAAATGAAGAAGCTAGTCGCGATAAGATACTATTGGTATGGATAGGTGACTGACGTGAAGCGATATATCGATAATTGCTTAATCTGTAAACGTACGAAGGCTTGGAGAGATCGTACGCCTAGACTATTGCGACCTCTGCCGATTCTAGAGCGTCTTTAGTAGTATCTTTCAATAGATTTCCGCTTGTTCCCGAGAGATCGTTATAGATACGATATAGTGTTTGTGGTTGTTGATCGTCTAAGCAAGCGATCAATCTCTATTCTATATCAGAAGGAAACAAAGGCTAAGCAGATAGCCCGGTTATTTATTGATTATATTATACGTATCTTAGGGATCCTAGAGACGATCGTATTGGATCGCGGAGGATAGTTTATCTCAGAATTCTGGACTGAGTTCTGTAGGATCCTAGGGATCAAACGGAAACTTTCGACTGCGTATTATCCGCAAATAGACGGACAGAGTGAGATCGCGAACCAATATATAGCCTAAAGACTGCGTCTATACGTTGAATAGAACTAAGATAACTAGTCTGAGTTGTTACTAATGGTTGACTTTGCAGCCTTAATCCTTCTCTAAGATATAACGAAGAAGTCTCTGTTCTTCGTAGAGCGGGGCTACGAGCTAGTAATGACATTCGACTGGAAGGATTAGGGAATATTAATACCGAATGAACGAGAGGCGATCTAGATACTCTCGGATCTATAAGAGATCTAGACTTAGACGAAGGAACAAATTGCGAAGTCACAGGAATTACAGATTCGATAGGCGAATAGGTATCGTCGTAAGGAGGATTTCGGAGTCGGTGACTTAGTGTTTGTTACGATAAGGGACTAGCTTTAAGATCGACTAAGTAGGAAGCTTTCGTACCTAGCTAGCGGACTGTACAGGATTATCGAGAAAGTGGGTAATTCCTACAAATTGGATCTTCCTAAGGCTATTCGGGTATACCCTATCTTCTACCTAAGCAAATTACGGAGAGCAGCGACGACAGAGCCCCTGACTGGATAGTATATAGACCCTTCTCCGCCAATACAGGTTGGGGAGGCAGATGAATAGGAAGTCGAAAAAGTCCTAGATGTTAGGACGCATTACCGGAAGCTGCAGTACAGAGTATAATGGGTTGGATATGACCTCGATTTACAATGGTATCCTGCTGGTAATATGAAGCATGCGCCGAAGAAATTATAGGAATTCTATGCACAATATCCTGCGAAGCCTGGTCCCCCAATACGCTTACAGGAATGGTTGGATGCTGACGAAGAAGATCGAGTCCTCGAGGATCATATTGATGACGACAAGCCCGCATTCAGGGACTGAATGTAGTTTTAGTCGGGGGTTATGTGACGATCCAGACTGGACTGTACTTTCTGCCGCGACTGGCCGCCTTAGTTTTCCGTCACGTGACCTCGCCTCGCCTCGTAGATGTTTGCATGGTTTGCATGAGGAGACAGGACAGGACCCACAAAGGTCCTGCCAGGCAGGTTTCCTCTCTTCTTCTCCCTTTCCCCCTCTGTACTTAGTATTCTCGTTTAATGCACTCTTTTACTTTGAAGAACTGGCTGGTAACAAACAAATCACTTATAATATTAAGAGATATAGATAGATATAGTGATTTCTTCTATTAGTATTAGTCTATTTACAATAACTTACGCTATTATAGCTCCTCTCCCTATTTCTAATATTAGGGTAGGGCTCTTAGCTAAGCCTATAAAGACGTAAATTCGGAGTAGTATAGATCGAGGAGTTCCTTTATATTAAATTGCGGTTATTTAGGAGCCTACTAGAGATAGCTAATAAGGGCTTCTATATTATATAGCTATACTAGTTTTTCGCTAACTTTATTCTATAGTAAAATATAGCTTTCTATTATCGCTTTATCTCTTCTATTTTTAGAGTAGGATATATATAGGTAAAGTAGTCTAATTTACTATAGTTATAATATATATAAGTTTCTTCTACTACCTATAGAGCTAGTAGTTAGCTAGTAATAACTAATAGATCTATTTTATTAAGGCTATTTATAATATTTAGCCTATTCTAGTAGTAGTATATAATTATTAGGCCCTATTTATACCCGATAAAGAGGATAATAACTTCTTCTAATAATATAGTAGATTAGTCTCGTTCTACTGCCTATTTAGCTTAGTATTTAGTTTTTATATCTATAATAAAGTAATAGATAAGTAGTTACTTTAAAATCCTAGTATTAAGGTCCGTTATAGCCTAGCGAAGATTGCTAGTATAGGCGCTAATCGATATATAGCCTTATTTTAGGCTATCGAACCTTTTTTAGAGCTTCTTCTAGCTTAGGTACTCTAAGAATTCTCTCTTAACCTAGCTTTTAAAGTCGTCCTATATAGTAAATATATCAAAGTATTAGTTTTTATAAACTTACTTATAGTTTTCGAGGTATTATAATACTATTTTTATAAGCTTCCTACTAATATAGATAATATATATAGCTCTAGATATATTATATCCTATAATATTTATTACTTTAGTAAAATAGTAGTTATAATCGACTACCTATTTATAAGCTATATTATCTTAGATAGTTCTATTATAGTTATTAATCTTTCGGATATTATTAATAATAGACTATCTAATATCTTTATCTATCTTACTTAATTTAAACAAGCTCGCTATTAGCCTAGTAGCTTAGTTTATAGTAGCGGTTCCTACCCTAGATATTATTAATCTAGTTAATATTGCTAGGGTTATTAGTAGGAGTACCTAGGCGTTCGCTATAATTTCGCTTAGCTATATAACTTTAGCCTAGTATATAAATAGATTTCGTACCTACTCTATAGCTACGTTTAGTACTAGATAGATTATTTTATAGTCCTAAATACTATATATATAGAGATATAGCTCCCTTTCCCTATATATAAAGACGTTAAGGGCTACTTAGATATTAGCGGTAAGTCTAGTACGGACTTATTCGCTAGTTAAAGCTAGGGTCTTAGGGGTACTTATCTTATTTTTGGATACTTTAGGGTTTATAATATTAATTATACTCCCCTTTTTTCTATAGTAGTAAGGTATCCTATTTATATAGAATAGTCCTTGCTAGATATAGATCTATTTTCTAACTTATTCGGGTAAGTAACGCTTTATAAGAAGTAATATACGTCCTAATAGGCCATTTGTAGCTATTTATATATCTCTAGGGCTATATACTCCTTATACCGCTTATTCTAGGTATAGGGTAACCCTTAGCGTATTATTAGTTCGCTATAGCTCTCCTAACTGTTATACTATTTATTCCGGCTATACCGTTCGTTCCGGTTTATATCTTTTCTTTACGGCCTTACTCGAATATAGGTCCGCTAGATCATATATTAGGCTTAGGTATAGGGACGATAGGGTCCCCTAGAGTTATACCTTATAGTACATTCTCTGTAGGGCCCCTATAGGTCCTATCGTACCCTTCCTTAATCCTCTATAGAAAGAGGATTTAAACCGATATACTACTAGGTATAATTTAGAAAGGATCGTATAGTTTGTATTAGATAGGACGTATCGTAGTACTATATATAGTTCGATACAATATACTATATATACCAGAATAGCATTGTACAGAACCGAAAAGGTCCGTATAGTATCCCGGGACAACTAGAGACACAGATTCTATATAGACCTAGCAGTGACCCTCCGGGTAGTCTATAATCTTAGACCCTCTACCCGCCCCTCCGAGGGTTACTCGCGGGTAACCCTCTACAACCCGCAGCGACCCTCCGATATATAAATTTATAGCGCTAAGCCTAATTAAGGTAGATAAATCTACTTATCTATATTAATAAAATACTATTATTTATATATATCTTATCTACTCGAGTAACTTAACTATAAATCCTAACTTATAACTATTAAAGTTCTCGAATATTATAAAATTATTTAGTAATATTATATTTTAATAATAGTTCTTATAATTATATACTTATTTTATACTATATAACTATAAAGAAGACATACTAAATAAGATTAAAGTAATTAGTATATATTATAATAGAGATATATATTATAGATATATATATATAGTATTTCTTACTACTACTTTTTGAACCGGTATTAGAAAAGTACAGTTTAGAAGGCTTTATATAATAACTAGATATACTACTAGTTTTCTAATAGAGGTTAGAAAAGTAAGGTTTTAGAGGCTTTATATAATAATTTAGATATACTACTACTTTTCTAACCCTTATTAGAAAAGTAAGGTTTAGCTAGGGAGATAGGGTAGACCCCGAAATAGTTGAAAGAGGAGGTTTGCTATAGGTTACTATAGGTCGCTAAGATTCGTTAAGGGTCTAAATAAGGGTTACTATAGATTACTAAGGTTTATTAAGGGTCTAAATAAGAGTTACTAAAAGTAACTCTTATAAACTAACTAATAGTAATTATTATAATAAGTTAAGAGATTAACTTTATAAATTGTAAATATTAGTCCTCTATACTTTAATTATAGAAAGTAATTTACTATAAGTCCTCTCTACTCTTTACTATATTTATATTTATATATTTATATTAAATAACTATATCCTAATTTTCTAATACTTATACTTCTTTAACCTATAAGGGGGTACTATTAGATACTTTTTAATATATTCTTCCTACTGATACTCTATTTACGACCTATTATATATTAGAAAGTTAATAAATCTTAATATTAATATATAATAGTTATCTGTTTACTCTAAGCTCTCTATAATATCTATCTCTACCTCCTTATCTTATAATGATTAATCCTAACTATATTAATTCCTTTACTCTATACTATAATATAATAAGTAAGGAATTTATTAAATAATAGCTTTAGATAGAATTCGGGAAGTCTAAATATATTAACTAGGATATATATTATTAAGTAGTATACTGGGATAGTTTTAACTAAATAGCGAATACTAAGGATAGGAAACTAGGTATAATATATAAGTAATATCAGAAGGTTCTTAATTATCTAGTAGCTAGTTATATTAGTATATTATCTATAAATAAATATAGAAAGGGGATTAATTATACTAGATCTATATTAGAAAGACTGAATATTAGGAATTTACTAGAGAAAGTTATATATTATATTTTTATATATTATCTTCTTTACTAACTTATCTATAAATAGCAAATATACTAGCTCCTATCTTCTTATAGGATATTTAGGAGTAAAAGCTACTAAATCTTATTATTATATTATATCTTCCTTTTTTATTCCTTAAATATTAGGAGTTTACTAATATAATCTAATATATATATCTTACTCTAGCTATACTAGCTATTCTCTTATAACGAACTATCTATAAGCGGTTAAAGGTATTTATTATTAAATACTAAGAAAGGCTTCTCTAGAGTCTACTACTAAATAGAAAGCTTTCTCTTATACTAGATTATTAGATATCGCTATTCTAGTAGGTATTTATAGTAGTAATAGGCTACTTTCTTAATAAAGATTAGGAGTACTAAAAGGTTCTTCTTAGCTTTAAGTCACTTTTTAGTATATATTCTAGGTTATATCTTAGTAAGATTATTACCTATATATTATAAAAGTATAATATTCTTAATTAAGTACTTATAATTACTACTAATAATATCTTAAATAATATAATACTAATTTAGACTATAAATACCTTAATAAAGACAATCTAATTAAGTACTAATTCTATAATTATCTATATATCTTATATTACTTATATTATCTAAATTAGTATAATAGATCTACTTAGGAAGATAAAGGCTTCTCTAAGCAATAATACTACTAAGTTATATTAGTCTAATAGTTATATATAGTTACTATATATATATTAAAGAAAATATAAGATTATAGATATACTTAATAAGATAGACTATATTCTAAATATTTCTTATATATACTAATATCTCTTCTAGATTCGGAGTCTTACTATTTATATTAATATAAGCCTATAGTAGTAGGATATATTTTATACTCTTTAAGATAAAGAGCCTAAACTTATTCTAATCTAAGATATTAGGATATAGTAGAATTCAACTTTTCTAATACTTTAGTAAGTGAAGAGACTATAACTAGTATTCGATACCTTCTATTTATAGTATAAGTAGCTATACTTTATATTAAGTCTAGAAGAATAGAGATAGATTAATTATCTACTTTTTATCTTTAAACTATTCTATAAGTTTATAAGTCTTATATCTAAGACTAAAGACTTAAGTATTTACCTTATCTTTAGTATATATAATCGCCTTTTTAACTATATTAAGAAGGCTATTGCTATACTTAGACAGAAGAAGGTTCCTTAGAAATAGCTTATATAATCTATCCTTAAAGCCGTATTAGAGAAGCTTTCGAAATACTATAAAGATATAGATAGTATTAAGAGATATCTTTATACTATTAGTACAATTTTATCTCTATCTTAAAAGCTTTAGTTCTTCTTATTAAAGGAATAGGAATCTAAGAATCCTAACAAAGCTAGTTAGAAGGATATTTACCGAGGTAGTCTTAAGACTTAAGTTAAGCGCTATAAAGAGTAGCTTAATATTAGGGAAAGTTAGTTATCGCTAAGTAGTCTTTTATCTAGGGTTAGGATATCTAAACTTAAATCTACGTTAGAGATAAATAACTCCTAGTAGTCTATCGCTCTATAGAAGGATAAGCTAACTTAATATCTTTATTCCGGTAAGTCTAACTACCTATCTTAAAGCTTTATATCGAACTAATAATAATATATATCTAATACTATAACGTTTATTACCTTATATATTCTAGAAAGAAAACTAATATAAATAGTCTACTCTTTTAAGTATTACCTATAATATTATATCTATTCTAGCTACTAGTATAGGTATAGAGCGACTATTTAACTCTATATATAATATTTGTTATTACTAGTAAGGTTTACTTAAGCCGAAGACAATATAGGATATTATAATATTTATATATATAATAAGGTTTAATCTATAGGAGAATTAGCGGCTAATTCTCTAGGAGTACCTATCTTCCTAGGAGATTGTAGCTTCGATAGAGGTAAGTAGTATAGAGACTATATTATTTAAACTAATTAGTAATACTAAGGAAGATATAGTTAAATAAACTTAACGTGTTCGGTAAGCGAGCTGCGCAGGCAAGCGAGCTGCGCACCCCACCCAATCTACAAATTTCAAATGCATTTATCTCAACCAAAACGCCATTAAATTAAATCAACTAACTAACTGGTCTATCTGGACAGGTTTCTCTTCTATGCCCTGGCAATCTGCATATTCCACACCCCCGGGGGGGGGGCCGCGTACGTGGCTGAATAGCCGATTCTCTAGGTATGCTAGGGCCGGGGGGAGGTGCTTCAGTTACTTCCTATTGCTGTATAATTAATACAGATGCTTCTTGAACTAAGAGGCCATCTTTAGTAGGTATATACCTCCGGGATCTAGCTCTCTTTTGCTTCTGCTTCTCGTTAGCGGCCCGTAAATCGCTTACTTCTTTCTTAAGAAATACGGCGGATTGTATAGTGATTTAGTATACCTTTAAAACCTAGTTTATAGCAGAATTAAGAGGACTTAGTAGGCTTCTTAATATTATTCGAAGTAAAGCTTTAATTGACGAAGCTTACTTTTGCAATTAGACGTAATTTAAAGGTATTCTAGGATCCTAATCGCTACCCCGGCTAGGGGGGGGGGTAGGCGTTCGAAGCCGGATATTAAGCTTCGAGATAACCCGATCGGGTTCAAATAGTACTAAACTAGCTACTCTAAAGCTATTTATAATTATCTCTGATTTAAAAGCTTTAATTGGCTTAAGTAAACCTTACTAGTAATAACAAATATTATATATAGAGTTAAATAGTCGCTCTATACCTATACTAGTAGCTAGAATAGATATAATATTATAGGTAATACTTAAAAGAGTAGACTATTTATATTAGTTTTCTTTCTAGAATATATAAGGTAATAAACGTTATAGTATTAGATATATATTATTATTAGTTCGATAGTAAGCTTTAAAGAAGTCAAGTTTGTCGATATAGTTAATCCCGCTCCGTATTTTTATCTTAACTATCTAACTATAAATACGTTTTAAGACTGTAAAACTACCTATATTAAGAGGTTATAAAAGATAAGATAAATATACTAGTATATAAAGCGGTATTATCTTATTTTCCTTATAAATTTAATTAAATTTAGGTATTAAATAACTTCTATAGCTATTAAGAATTAAAAGCCGGTAAACCTCTTTAGTCTATAAAGAAGTAGTCGGAATAAAGAGCTTCGTAAGCTAATAAAGTCCAATTTTATCCGAAGTCTAGCTATTAGGACTAACTTCAAAACGCTAGTCCTCCGGAAGGCTATCGAACTATAATTTAATAAAGACTTTATCTTTAAAAATCATATATAGAGGAAGGGCCTAACTAGAAGTATTTAAATACTTAATAGTAGTTACCTACTCTCGATTTCTAGGTTATAAAATTAATTACTAACCGTAGTATTCGCTTTATATAATAACCTTTATAGTTATAGTTAATCCTATTGTAAATCTAGTCTTATTAAAGTTATAAATATTATTAAAATCGATTCTAAATTGAAGGATTATCTTTTAAACTAAATCAAACTACTCCCTAATAACTTTAGGATCTTTATATTTCGTACGCTCGTAATTATATCGTTTCGAGAATTAGGAGGAGAGGAGAGGATATTATTTAACAAAATTGTATACCTATTTTTTACTAACTAAGACTACCGGGGTAGTTCTACGCTTTTTAAGAAGAAGATCCGCTATAACTCGTACTATAGGGGCCGGGGAGCTGCTCTATATATATCTAGAGAGAGATTCTATTTTTGAAGCGATTCCTCCTCGATTTCAGTCAATTTAGATAAATTAGCGTAAGAAATCGCGCGGAATTTAGTTCTACGAAGACGAGTTCGAAGGGTTGATTTAGGTACGTCAAAACAGCGCGCTGCTTCACGAACAGCAGTAATTTCTTGCTTCTTAATAGCCTAGATAGCTAATAAGATCCTACCCTCTCTCTCTATTGAATTTTGAGAAGATTGAGTACGGATTGGTGGCATGGTGGGTGGTTAAAGAAGAAGGGATTAAATTAATTGACGCGTTTTGGGTGGGGTGCGCAGCTCGCTTACCGAACACATTAGTCCCGACTAACTTTATAACTATTATCTAATACTATACTTAGAAGGAGACAGAGAAGTAGCTTACTAAGTAAAGATAACGATATATAATCTAATTATAAAGACGGTATAGATAAAGATAGTAAAATTCCTCTCCCTCGATTATCTAGAAGAGTTCGGAAGGTATCAAAAAGGCTTAATAGATATATAGTAGATAGAAACTAGGTTTAAGAATATATATTAGAAGTTATCGTAATAATATATCCCTAAATCAATTGCTTAAGAAGTTTAGGTATATAATATAATTAGGATACTTAAAATTATAGAGGAAATCTATATAAATTATATATATTATAAGATTTGCCTATTTATACTATTTGACAACCCTTAGGGTCACCCGCGGGTGACCCTCGGAGGGTCTAACCTAGGGGTGACGACCCTAAGGGTCGGAAGGTTGGACCCTCGGACCACCCTAGTGGCGGGGCGGGTGGAGGGTCGTGAGGGTCACCCGCGGGTCACTGCCAGGTCTAATTCTATGGCTGGAATGAGCTCTGCGGATCTCAATAGAATAGATAGTAGAAGTCTTTTTAATATACTTCTATATATACTATAGACTTCTATTAATAATTATAAGTAACTAAGACTTATAATTTATAGGTAGGTTCTAGCGAATTATCTATAAGAAACTATTAATTTAATAATAATTATCTACCGCCTTCTACCTCTAATTAGATAGAGTAATAGAATAAACAAATTAAGAAGTTAAATAGATTATATAGTTATGTATTTATTACCTATATTTAGAATAACTAGATAGGGCTACTATTAATAATAGCTACTATAATTAATAACTAAGATATCTCTTTAATAAACTTATCTCCTTTCTTCTTTACCTATAGGTATTATATCGACCCTCTGGGAATTAAGGATAGTAGTATAGATACTCTTAGGATAGCAATAATCTAGCCTATATATACTAGTATAATATTTATAAATCGACTATAAGAAGCTACCGATTAGATATAGTTAGCGATTATAATAGTATAGGAGAAGTAGTAGGAATATATAAAATAATATCGATAAATAGTATCTATCTACTATATAAGAGATTAGGTATAGTTAAACCTACAAAATATATACTCTTAGCGCCTATTAAGGAAACTAGACTAGATTTATATATAATATTAAGTCGAAGAGGTATTTACGTCCTATACTATACGTCTTAATATACCTTGTAGTATATACCTAGTCTTCTATATAGAGTTAATTCGACCTACTGTAATAGACCTGTTTCTATCACAAATTGTAGACGATTTATAGCTACCCCTAGTACTAGTCGATAGCGAGCTAGAGTACAAAGTCGAAGAAATCTTATTAATACGGGAGAGGCGAGTTAGTAGGGGAGTATAGACCGAAGTTCTAGTAAAATAGATAGGATATATAGAGAGGATATAGGAGAGGTTAGACGTAGTTAGAAACTATTCGGCTCTCGATAACTACGAACGACGATATAGGCCCGTTCCGAGGCTCTCTCAGCACCGTTTCGACGCCGAAGGCGATATCATTGTGCCTATCGTAAGGATTAAATATAAGAGGGGGGGTACTGTAACGGGCCAGAGCCCAGCTTAGATCACGTAAGGCACGTGCCCACAATATACATAAACCCCTACCGCTAGTAGATAGTTACCTTTTCTCTAAGATTGATATAAACAGCATGTTGGCCTAGCCTAATTGAATCAATAAAGCTTCAGCCCTTCACAAAAAACCCCTTTAACAGAGAAAGAACTATATCGGTAGGCTTTATCAATTAAAGCTTTACTTCGTATAAGATCTCGAAGCCCGCCTAGCCCCTTAGATCGTGTATTAAACCAGCTTATAAAAGGCTTCCGTCTTACAATGTAAGGTGCAATCTTACTCGCTAACGAAAACAAGGAATTACGCGCCGCCAACGAGAAGCAGAAGCAAAAGCGTACTAGATCCCGGAGGCAGATACCGGCAGAAGCAGGCCTTTCAGTATAGGAAGCTTCTTAATTGATTACTGAGCCGGTAGAAGCAGTTGAAGCACCTCCCTCCCCTGTACGAAGAAGCCCTTCGCCGACTTTGGAACCACGTACGCAGGTTATACCAAGGTGCAGTAGGTGCAGAGAGACAGGGCATAGATTTAATAGATACCTAGCTAGATAGATGATTTTACTGTATTTAATTTAATGGAGTTTTGGTAGAGATAAATGCATTTGAAAATTGTAAATTAGTTAGGGTGGCCGGCTCGCTTGTGAAATACGTTAACTAACGTATTCGGTAAGCGAGCTGCGCATGTAAGCCAGCTGCGCAGCCCAAAACACATAGTAAATGCGATATTTTATAACTTGATATCTCAACAACCACGTTTGTTTCTGGTTTTATTGCTTGTCGATAGCTATTGATAAGGCTTATGAACTCTATAGATTAATCTTAAGTGAATTGAAACCCTGTATTGTTGTGGTATCCAAAATTACTGTGCCCCGGGGTAGAAATATATATCTATTCAACCTCTAGGTTATGAAAACTCATAAAAGTCCCTCAAGAGGCTGGATATTACCTAAATCATAGTATGCTACAAGGAAAAATGGTTACAGACCACTATTGTTGAGATATCAATTTGTAATTTATCACTTTTACTATGTGTTTTGGGCTGCGCAGCTGGCTTACATGCGCAGCTCGCTTACCGAACACGTTAGTTAATAACCCAAAACCCATTAGGTAACCTATTAGGGCCCCAATATAGTACAAACAAAACAAACCAAAATTATATAGTTGAAATTCAAAGATTTAAATATATATATATATTGAAGAGGGGAACGCTTTGGGTGGGTGGTCACTCGCTCACCGAATACGTCAACTGGTGAATGATTTAATAAGTAGAAATTTATATGTGGAAATTGGTATATCAACTATAGTGAAAATGCAGGGGTTTGAATATCACGGACCTACCTATGTACCATGTAGGTAGATATGCACAGATGGATGTATCTGATGCTATTTCCTTCAATGGGGAACGCAATAGGGAGACCAAGGTAGTAACTTGAAGAAACCGACCCGATGGATTGTGAGAGCCATATTGGTTCTAAGAGTTAGACTCCCGTGGTTCCTTTGCAGACATGATTTCAAGAATCAGAGGTGTATTCAACAACGCCTTTTTCGCTGCTTCGTCACCTGCAGCTGCTTTACTCAAACCCTGACCGGAGCCCAGAAACCTTTTGTTCCAACCCCATCCAGTGAGATATAACGCGACGAAGAAAGTCTGTGTGCCACCCTTCTGCTGAATTGATGGACGCTCCTCGATGTATTCAAGCTTGACATTTTTGCCCATAATTTTCTTAGCAAGAGCCTCCTTGGATCGTAACTCTCCTTTCTGATGTCCCAAGTTCTTGAGAATAGGCACCCATAAACCTGCTAGCCAATGCTCGGCCACTTTATAGCCGTACACAGGATCGGATAGTATGACTGCCGCGACGTAGGCTTCGAAGACGTCGCCCTTTGTTTTGGTCCATCGCTTTGATGGGGTATTGTAGTTTGGCGGCACAGAAACCCTGCGGTCCAAACCAAAGCTTTCGGCGAAGCCCGAAAGTGTTTCATTCTTAACAAGGATCTCCCGAATCTGTGATATTCGACCTGCTGGTAAATCTGGAAATTTCTCCCAGACAAGTTTGGTTGCGATCAGCTCAATGTATGCATCGCCTAGAATCTCGAGTCGGTCGTAGGTCGTGTTGTTATTGTTGCTAAGAGCTGGGTGGGTAAAGACAGCAAGTTCCAGCTTGTCATCCATGATCGGGGGGAGCCCAGGGTCACAAGATCCATGGACAAACTTGGAACTGTGATCTGAGTGGTGTGATTCTGGGATCTCACTAGCCATGGACGAATCTCTGGAAGGCAATTGATTTTTCGTCCCACGGAATGTGTCATCCAGTCTCAAAATTGCGGCCATAACCTCCGAGTCAGCACCGGTGAGATCGGAACCGGTTGAAATTTCCCGAACAAGGTGTTGCAGAAGAAGTAGACGAGGATTGTTGCTAGACTTGGCCATGCTGCGGCTGTCACCAATGGAGAACTCAGTATCCGACGGCCGACTTGATTGTTGAACCTTATGCAAGTAGATGTTAGCAACTTAACTGAATCCGCAGGAATTCACTCAGAAGGATGAGAACACAGTATTCACCTTGGGCCGCTTTTGTGAGTGTTGTGTGGCATCTGACTCAAAGACGGAGGATGGTCTTTTCAGATCTACCATTGGCCTTTTTAACTCTGCTGAATCTGCTATCTCCTTGTCTTGAGGCATGTCAATTGTTGTAGTGACTGTTCAGTCTCATTGGACTGAGTCCAGTTTTGCACTTGCGCTCTTTTTTTTTTTTTTTTTCCTCTTCGCTCGAGGTAAAATACAATCATGATGATATGTAGGCGGTATACTTCGGGAGGTCACATGACTACCGGGCAAACTTCAGTTTGGATAACATCTGTCTATCAACCGAGCTGCTGTGAACAGCTGCTTCACCCCTTTCTATTTGCATATGATTCTTCTGAACTTCTGAGAAAAGAAAATGGCGTCAAGTCGGATCTTGGATCTAGTTAAGGTTCAACCACCCTTTCCATTCCACTGTGGTGGCATTCACTAATTGACAATTCGCTAGACCCAATGCCGCATATTCTCTCTCAATTTCAATCCACAACGACTTCGACTTGGAAACAAGGTCTTGAGACAGCGCTTGCGTGGGCCAGCGCTTGCAGCCTGGTACCCAAAGCAAACCGTGTCTTTCCAAGATCTACAAAACACCTATAAGCCTCTTGGATTGACGACATTTGACGAAGCCGAAGATGACAGAGAAGAAGCCATTCAGATGTAAGAATTATTCTCCCACAACACATACGCTCACTAACCACCTGATTCATAGTGCCAAATTGCGAGGAAAGGGCCGGCCGAAGAAGAAACGAACTGCTGCAGGTAATTTCGTTCACACCTAATGGTTTCCTGCCGGGATCAAAAAACTAAAACTTGAACAGAATCGAGATCCGCAAAGAAGAAGAAATAGATCGCCTGCCTAACCTTCTGAGCCTTACCGAGCTCAACATTGCACCACTCACATGAACACCGGCACATATTCTATATCTGGACTATCTCCCTATGATTTGGCTGGGCCAGTGAAATACTACTCTGCAAAGCTGTTTACAACTTTTGCTTCAGGTGCAAATTGTCTCGGGATTTTATTCGTTATCTTCGCCCATAGTCTCACCATCGGACGGCTTGTTTTGTTTCATATTTTGTACAATAATACATTTTTTCCCTTCTTTTATTTTTGGGGTCTCATGTCAGTAGTTCATTGGAACAATACTGAAAATTTCTATGCAAAGAGTTAAGAGTTTTGATCAAAGACATGTATAACGTAAAATAATCGGTCATTGCATAGTTAACAAATGAGAAGACCATTGCTTGCATCTTTTTTATCACTAGTGTGGCAAAATATAGGCGGTAAGATATTGTAGTTGGGCGCACGTGATGACAATTGAGATGCAATATATTCTGTTTTTGACCTTGTCCTCCCACTCTATCGTCTTTCGCTAAATCTATCCTTGCACGCACCTGCACTTGAACCAGGCAGTCAGTGCCATATCTCTTTCCATTTCTGCAATATTCCCCACCTGGCACCGCGTTCATTGAGCGGCTACCAGACCTTCCAGCGACCATGAAATTGAGCAAGAACCAGCTCAGAAGAGCCAAGAAAAAGGCCCAGAAAGCCGAGGTAAGGCAGTTATATTCCTCAAATTTTCTTAGCCATAACCGATGCAAATCTGACACTGCTGTCAAGACTACGAGCCTTTCCATTGACAATACCATATCACGGGAGCCGTCACCTCCGGCAGTGGCTATTGCTCAGGATGCGCCGGCTGATACCAACACCGATTTGCTTATTGAGCCAATCGAGCCAAGCGATCCGCTATGGGAAATGTACAAAAGCGTTGCCGGAAGATTCGACGAGACAGTGAACGAAAATTTATTGACGAAGGAGACTGATAAACCCGAGGTCTACTTTGACGACGGCGATGAAATACCCGACGAAGAGCAAGAGAGCGAGCCCAAGATTTCAAAAAAGAAGCGGAAAGAAATGAACAAGCTATCCGTTGCTGAACTCAAAGCAATGGTGCGAAAGCCTGAAATCGTTGAATGGACAGATACATCCGCCCCTGATCCTCGACTCCTCGTTCACATTAAAGCCCATCGCAATGTTGTCCCGGTTCCCTCTCACTGGTCGCTCAAACGAGAGTATCTCTCATCCAAACGCGGAGTGGAGAAGGCGCCGTTTGCTCTCCCGAAATTTATACAGGAGACCGGAATATCTGAAATGCGCGATGCCGCTTTAGAGAAGCAGGAACAGTCAAGTCTGAAACAGAAGCAACGAGAAAGAGTGCAGCCAAAGATGGGCAAGCTGGACATTGATTACCAGAAGCTTTACGAGGCATTTTTCCGTTTCCAAACCAAGCCAGAGCTGACTCGCTACGGTGAGATATACTATGAGGGCAAAGAATACGAGACCAATCTCAAGCATCTCCGACCCGGCGAACTGAGCGATGAGTTAAGAGACGCTCTTGGTATGGCCCCAGGAGCCCCTCCCCCGTGGCTCGTCAACCAGCAGCGATATGGTCCCCCGTCCTCCTACCCCGCGTTAAAAGTCCCCGGCCTCAATGCGCCGCCTCCCCCCGGCGCGTCGTGGGGCTACCACCCCGGAGGTTATGGAAAGCCACCTGTCGATGAACACAACCGCCCATTATTCGGAGGTGATATCTTCGGCGTTTTCCAGCCTCAACAGCATGCCCAACAAGGAGAGCCGATCGAAAAGGATCTTTGGGGAGAATTGCATGAAGCAGAAGAGTCAGAAGAGGAGAGTGAAGCAGAGGAGGAGGATGAAGATGAAGAAGAAAGCGACGAAGATGGCGTGGGTGCAGGTGCTCATTCTCCTAGTGGCATGGAAACCCCAAGTGGAATAGACTCAGCAGTACCATCTGAATTTGTCGGCGCTGAGAATGTTTCTGGGGAGTTTGATGTGCGCAAACACCATCGTGGTACTGACACAGAGGAGTCCGTTCACCCTCGGAGTGCTTATCAAGTCATTCCCGAGAGGCAAACGAACGTGGAAGGCTTTTTCGGGGGTGATAGGGCCTACGACCTTGCCGGATCAACAGCCAAGCCTCCTGTTCTCGGCGCAGAGGACCAAACCCGGAAACGCAAGAAGCCTGGGGATGTTGAAGTGTCTGTCAACTTGGATGCAATTCAATCTGGCGATGGCCTCAGCAAAGAGAGCCTCCAGAGCATGTACGAGTCACAGAGACAGCAGCAGAATCCACCGAACTGGGGTTTCCAGGAGGACTTGAGTGACATGATTGCGCAGGAGCACCGCAAAAGACTCCGGAAGGAGGAGGAGAGACGAGGGAAGCATTAAAGATGCTTCTTTCAGTGTATTTCTTATTTTCTTTCTATTGGGTTCCCTGGGGCGTGCTTCTTTCATGATGAGCATTGGAGTTTGGCTGCTTTAGTGTACACTCTGGGTTGCAAGAAACCCTCTGGCCTGTAATGTACGGTTAGTTTTGAATCGAGGTTCTTATTGAGTAATCCATGAAACTTCAAGGGTAGTACTCCGTAGATTTGTTCGTATAAATCCCGCAAGTCAGTAGCTTGCCTCTTCTTGTACGTACATACATTGAGACCCACAGTCACGGGAATTGATTCCAAAAAGGGTTTAGCTCGGTTCTCTGATCTGCCATTCCTGGTACTACTTTGATCTACTTTCACCCTCTCCACACAGGAGACGGAGAAGTTGCACTGGGTAATTGTGTGCTCCTGTGCTTCACCGTCTATTCCCACCCTGGAGTACTCTGAACTTCATCTTACCTCCTCTAATATCCATATTCTCTGTGCTAGAATGGACTGGGATCGCAGAAGGTTTGTAGGAGCACCAAAACGTTTGAAAGGAAGCAAATTTCTAAGTATTTCCCTAGATTCGATGAGCGAAGAGGTGGTGAAAGTTATCGTCCCGCCGAAAGAAACGGTCGTTCCCCTTCTCGGGGATATGAAATTCGTCACCGACGTTCGCCACCACGCACCCGAAGCCCTCCTCGACCACGAGCGGACACTTGGGTGCCGTCATCAAATAGAGGAGGGTATGGACGCCTACGAAGTCGATCACCACCACCATACCGACGCCGCTCACGTACTCCTCTGGGGAGAAACTTCGGTCCACCTCCCTATGAAAGACGACGATCCCCTCCAAGAAGGTTCTCGCCCAGGAGAGATGAAAGGGCCAGATCACCGCCCCAAAAATGGCGCTCGAAATCGCCCTACAGTGATGGCAGATCACGCAACGCATCCCGCGCTCGCAACAGCCCAAGACGAATACGTGATACAACTCCTGGCAGCCAAGTCTTCCGACCCACGAGGCGAGACGGCCCTGCTGTCTTGAATATTGACAAACACCCTAGAGCTTCCTCGCCGAGGGTACAGCCAGAAGCCATGTTGCCACGAAGCCCAATTCATGTCCCGCATCGAGACCACCCTCGTGATGCGATGAAACGAGATCGGACTTTGTCGCCATCAAGACATGCTTCACCTGCACCGTCACCGCCCGCCCTGATATCTCGACGTTCCCCGCCGGCTACAGAAAAGCCTGTTGTAGCTCCCAACAGAGCTCGTAGTCGGTCGCCGATTCGCTCTCCGGTGCCCTTCCAGCGGTCGTCGAACCCCTCAGGTCAATCTCCGTACCGGGATCAGATCTACGATGCGGAGCCCCCTTACCCACAACAACGGGCAGATCTTGAGGATCGAGTATCGGTTGGCAATCATTCACCTTTTTCGATCCCAGAGAAGACACATTTAGAACCCCAGGCAAGCGGTACCAGGGTTGGTGGCAATATCCCTACTCAACCGAAAAACCACGGCGCAAGCCCACTTCCTCTGCCACCATCGGGACCTTATCAGGGACCAAGGCCACCATCTAATCAGCATCGTGGTCCTCCGCATGTCTCTTTACTATCAGCGCCGACTCGTCCTCGCCGCGGACCTGGCCCACGTGAAGCTTGGACGGGATCTCCGTCGGTACGCCGTGGAACTGTGGCACCTTCCCAAGCCCCACCAGCAGGTCCTCGCGCTTCATTTTCATCTCCCGTACTAGGTGGCAGTTACCGACATCCAACTTCTCGACAACCCAGCATCCCATCCGTGACTCAACCATTGACTCAGAGGGGGGTCAACCACCTTGCAGGTCTGTATACTATCATACCGGAAGGTCGAAGTCTTCCGTCGCTTCTAGACCCTGCTGTGGAGAAGCGGTTGGCTCAACTTGATGTCGACAAAGAAAAACTCCTTGAGCAGATCGCAGAGACGCAGAGGTCCAAGCGAGCAGGACTTCGAGACTGGGATCGACTCGATCGCGAAAGCTCAATCTGCGCCCTTAAGAGCGAGCTAGCTGAGGGCCATCTCCAGCGAATGGCTGATGAGAGCATTGGGGGTGGGAACCTGTTCTAGCGAGGTAAATATACATGCTTGTCCTACCATGGCAATTGATCTCGGCGTTTTATTTGGTCATGTGTCTGGTTGAGGTCCTAGGTAGCGATTATGATTGTTTTTCTTCCGAGGTTGTATCAATATGATGACTTGACGATATTATGCATTTTGGGCCCGTATAAAAAATAAGTACATAGAAAGTAGATATCTTGATAATTTAATAGAAGAAATACAAGTAATCATACTCAGCTTGTATTTTCAACAGTAAAATCCCTGTGTATTCGATGCTTTGCAAAAAAAAAAAAAAGAAAAAGGTACATTTGGGTAAACATTCTCTCCTCACCAGTAGTCTGTATTAATACATACCGTAAGGTATTATTTGTATGGTATTGTCATATACATCCCTGTATACTATGATGTACCTGATCTGCAAGTAATTTAAAGTTCCCCTTCCATTTTTTTGCCTTCGTGTCAACAACTCAAGCTATTTTGGTGGAAACTCCTACTTCTCAGACTTGTCTCCTCTCCTCCCCTTCCTTTCTCTCTATCTCTCTCTCTCCTTCTCCTAGCTTAGGTCACTATCCATATTGCTAACTGAGATCCGTTTCCGGCATAATGAATCTCTTCAGGTTATTAGGTATGACATAAAACCAATGGAAACCAACGCGATATACTAACGCTCAGTCGCAGCCGACTTCTCCCATCTTGCGTCGATCTTCATGCTTCTGCAGAAGATGAAGACGTCAAGCGTACGTTCTCCTGTCCATAAAGCCACATAGGACTTCCAATTAATAGCGGATCGCAGAGTTGTTCCGGGTTGTCGTTCAAGTCGCAGGTGTTATACCTTCTCGTCTTTGTCACTCGGTATCTCGGTAGGTCTCAACGTTACTGTCGGCATTATGTTTATCACAATCGCTCATGCGACTTATAGATCTTTTCTGGACGTTCACCGACTCCCTGTACCTCACCACGTTCAAGCTTCTGTTTATCGGTTCCTCCGCCTACGTCATCTACCTCATGCTCAACGACTACAAACCCACACATGATCCCAACATCGATACTTTCAAGGTTCAATACCTCCTCGGAATTAGCGCGGTGCTCGCGATTCTCTTTCCACGCGATTATCGCATCTCCGAGGTTGGCTGCATCCTGTCTATGGTGTAGAGACAACCGGACTAACCGTCATGTAGATACTCTGGACTTTTTCCATCTGGTTGGAGTCGGTTGCTATATTGCCACAACTATTCATGCTGCAACGAACCGGGGAGGCAGACACCATCACCACCCACTATCTGTTTGCTTTGGGACTCTATAGGGCACTCTACATCCCGAACTGGGTCTTCCGCTATTTCACCGAAGCCTCCTTCCAACGTTCCTTCCAGCCTGTGACCATTATTGCCGGCATCATTCAAACGTTGCTTTACTCCGATTTCTTTTACATTTACTACAACAAGTAAGCCCAATTGGCTCCCCTCCCCCGTGTGGTGTGGACACTGACTTGTGCGCTTTCTTTCCCCAGGGTTTTGAAGGGCAAGAAGTTCTCGCTTCCTGTTTAGAATCCTTTCCTTTTTGAATGAGTTGAGGAATTGATGATACATTGGTTCTTCTCAATGTTCCGAGATGGAATTTTGAATCCGATCCACTCTTTCCTTTTATATTTGCCTGGAACACTGTGATCGCCTATCTCACAGGCACCGAGTGCCTTGAACCCGTGCAACAACCCCCTTCCAGCCCCGACACTGGGAGTTGCTATGAATTAATGTTTTCATGTCGCCAGTCTGTATGCATTTAGAAATGGTCATATGAGGCTCAAATAAACCCGGGCTTGACTACCGAATGTCAAATATCGAATACGACCATGGACTATGTGCATATCTGATTGTTGTATTCTATGTTGACCAGAGAAGGGAAATTCTCCGGTCAAAACTTCCGTACTTTTGGGTCATTGGTCTACCATTCCAAGGTAGTCTTTATGTTGTATAATGCAAAGATTCAAGATTCAATTATTCAATTATTCAGAGTATTCTTTGTTTTTGTTTTTCATGTTCTTCCCCGTTTTTTATTCGACTGCCTTCCCTTCCATTCACTATTGGGATCCCTTGTCTCTTCGTGCACTCAAAGCCCCGTGACGGGTCGGAATCGACCTCTCGCCCTGTCCGTGTGTGCCACCGCTCAGACTTGTGGTTGACAAGGAAGCATCAGACGATCTAGAGACTCCTAGCAAGGTATACTTTTGAGGAGCACACAATTAGTGCGCTCCGATAATATCAAAAAGCAACATCCACACGAGTCGACCAGGATAGAGAATCAAAACTCTCGTTGAGGCGCAGCCCCATGCGTCGGGGCATATCCCGTTGTATAACTCAATTGGGATGGAGGGATAGATAAATCGGTGGAGAAGGGATCCAAGGTGCCAGCAATTGAGTGTGAAAGATTGCCCATGGGACCTTGGAACGACCGAACACCGTTACCTAGATTCGAGCGACCTTGTACATTTTGATGACTATCCATCCACCCACCGTGACCGTGTAGATGACCAAAATAATCTGTTTGCGTCCTGTCAAGGGGAATTTGACCAGCAAACGTCGACTCTCGTCGCGAAATTGGCGGCGACGGCAGTTTGGGGGATCGAGAGATCATCTCCAGTCTAGGAGAGCTTCTTCGTGAATTGGGCGGCGTCAGGCGTGATCCCCCACGGCGCACCTGGCAGGTTGGACAGATCTTGACGAAACGGGAGATCAGTTCCTTAGGAACCCTAATGATATAGTCAGTTGGCTGCGGATCAGACACTTCATTTGCACACACACACACACACATATATATATATATATATATATATGTAACAGGCTCGGATTTACCCACCATGAATAGATCCGCCGGACCTGAGCAGATGTCTTGTCTCGGCCACCATGCTGGCATTGCTGATGAGCCTTGGTGAGAATTTTGAACAACTTTTCCCGAATTGCAACCGGCTTTCCCTCGTGACAGATCATCTTCCTATGCTTTATATCGCAACAAAGGACCCCATCAGTATTGGTTGATCATGTCCGTTGGGACAAGCGAGACTTACATCCGATCCCACAGCTTGGAGCTTGAACATCTTTTTAACCCAAAACCTGTTTTATTTAGCAAGGTAGGCAATTGATTGAATGGATGAGATTCATACCGAAATTGAGCCGACTCCACCGCCGTGTCTTTGGGGTCAATCAACACAGTTCTGATGTTACGTGCTCTTTTAGCATAGATCAACGCTTTATCTTGCTTCTTGATGGACAGGTCCTCAACGTAGCTAGAATGACGAGAGATTAGCCTTAAGTCTAGCATGGTATATCACGGATCACTCACTTCTGCATCAGTTGATCAAATTCCTTTACATCAGGGAAGCCGCTAAGTGCGGGTACTACAGCCTCCGACAACAATGTAGCCTCATTGTGAGACTCCTGGCTTTCAATCTCTGTTTCACCCAGCGGGTCGCGGGGTAGATACCTTGGCCCCTGAAGGTAACGCGATTGGGACATGAACTGCGGGGGATGGTGTAGCCTCGGGTCATCCGGTGTTGTCATCGATGGAATCGAATGTTCCGACGTGTATTGCAAATGCTGCAACCCCGGAGACAGACTCGACTGTGGGCCATAGGGCTGCCCAAACTGAGACCCGTATGGGTTAAAGGAATGCTGAGGGAAGTGATATGAACCAGATCCATGTGCGTTGAAATCATGGCTCTCTTGCTTGAAGTCATGACTCTCCGGTTGACCATACGAGCCAGGCACTGCCATTTGGTGATTCATGAGATACGCATCATTCCCTTCGTTGCGCCTTGCGAAACTGCTCATAATTGATGCCTCGCCGAGTTGGAATGTCAGTTGATTATTGTTCACCTCACGTCAGTCTGCTTCAAACAGAGAAGAACAAGATAAAAAAGATGTATGCAAAAAAAAAGGCCAGTATACAGCGAGTCTCCGAGGGTGGTGATGATAATGATAGTGAAACGAAGACTGGGATAACTCGTTGGCATGTAATCAAGGAAGAATTGCCACAGTACCCTGGTACACCACAGCAAGTATCACAGAAAGAAATGAACTGGGTCTAGAAAGACCACAGTGCGAAGGTGAGATATAGAAGGAGAGGAAGAAGAATAATTGACAGAAAGCCCATCTGGAAACGGGGTAACAATTCTATTAAAAAGATCCCACTGGAACAAACAGTGCAGGACTGACATGGCTGATGCCCAAGATGAAGTGCACGGGACCATGTCGCGACAGAGATAGTGGACAGAGACAACAGAGGGCATCCCTGGAAGAGGAACAGCAAATATTCCACAGAGAAAAAGAAATGATGGAGCCAGGCGAGTCGAACAGAGCTCTGTAAGGTACGGAAGCATAGGTATTACGAAAGCTTGCAGGGAAGATAGCGGCATGGGTCTAACGAAAAAAGAAAGGAAAAGCAGCGAGAAAGGACTGGGGTTCGTGGTCAATTCTTTCCGACTCGCCGAAGGTATCGAGAAGTGGAAGCAGGCTGATACGACAGCGCACAGAAGCAATGGTGATACGGAATCCTGCCTTTCGATGCCCTGAGGTTCAATCAGCGCCACCATTTGCCTCAAGAAGCCACGTTGAGGGTATGGGAGTGGACAGGCTATTCAAGGCACCCTATCGGAGAGGGGAACCCATTTGGCTCTCCTGATTTGACCGAAGTACAGCAAGTACAGCGGGGGGCGAAATCATCTCCCCGAATTTTCCTATACTTAGAATTGCGGAACAACTCTACTCCCGTATAGTTCCCGACTCGAATCAGGAAAGGGGGAAACTCGTTGTCTGCACGTTTGCTTCATCAAACAAAGTCGGCAGGAGATTCCCCCGGGGGCAAAAGAAGAGAAGAAGAAAAAAAAAAGGGGAGTTGTCCATGCAAGTAGCCGTGCAAATTGGTAAGGAACATGGTTTGGGGAATCCCCTCTAGGAAGTTCTGCATCCGTCAAGCTTCTCCCCGTTGGGTTCATCCGGTGAGCAGAGGGGACAGAAAGAGAGAGGGAAGAAAAGAGGGAGAGAGCAGAGACTCGTAGGGTGTACATCGATGTACGAACAACTGCTCTGGGGCAATTGAGATGGATTCCCTCGAGATTTGAAGTCTTCTAGGGGTCATCCCTGTTAATGTTGTACTGGTGTCTGGTCCATGTCCACCGGATTGTTTAATTTGAATTTTATAATTTGGGCTAAGTGAGCATCCGAGAAGATGTTTGATTTGACGTGGCATTTACAGCCGGGACTTTGGAAAAGAAAGTAGAATTGCAGAGCAGAGCAGAGCAGTGGAGAAGAATGCAGAAGTGGAAGTGCAGGAAGTACAAGTGTACAGGGGGGCGGGACGACAGGATGACCTACGTTTGGCTGACTCTGGGTGAGACACATCGGACATTCTTCATCGGACCCTCGCAGACAGTCCAAAACATATCTGGTGTCACCATGCTGCTTTCCGATTTCTTTCTTTTTTTCTCTTTTATTTCTGTCGAGTCAATATGATTTAAAGCTCGAGTTTTAGTAGTATAGGCTACGGGAAATAGTATAGAGTATATATATAGTATAGTATAGATACACAGTGCAAACTGTATGTACTCCAGACCCAAAAGATATAGTTACATAGCATCCTACCCCCTTGGTCAGATAGGCTTGAAAAAAGAAAAGAAAAAAGAAAAGAGAACCATAAATTCATGACATCGACCGAATCATTAGGGCCAATGGGGGTCTTCACATCGTAAGTTCGTGGATGGGCTTTGGGTTAGTACATGTACATGCAGGTAAAAAAAAAAGAAGAAGGCGACCCCTGTCCGGGAAAAAAAAAAGGAAAAAAAAGGAAAAAAAAGAAAAAAGAAAAGAAAAAAAAAAGCCGATGCAGACGTCAAATCTGGCATTCTATGCTGATCCCCGGTCAAAGGCCACTAAATCGCGGATGATCCATTTCCAATGATTTTCATGATCGCCTCGATCACCTCGATCGAATACCCATTTGTCAACCTTGCGTCTCCACTTGTCTTCTTCCGCCCGCTGTCGTCGAATGAATTCCGGGCCGACATCGAATTCTTCGGTCATAGGCCCTTCATCGGAGGATTCACCGGCACTTGCATCATCAACTGCTGGGAATTGGTCTTCAATCACTCCAGAATTTCGTCCATTGATTGTGCTGATCCTGTCATCCAAGTCGTCCAGACCGGCAAACACGTCGTCTTCCTCGGCACCTCCAAGAGATGCTCGGAGCCAACACATACGATGTGGATCGAAGACCATCCCACCAACGGTCTGCACATTCTGCATCGCACCAACGTTGGTGATGAGAGCCGGTGCAGGTTTGGGTGATTTGGGAGTGGCATCAAATTCTTGAACCAAATTTTCGTTTCCTTCCCACCGGAAATTGGTAGGGTTGTAACGCATACCCCTCACAGCTGAGAACGGTTAATAAACTGGAGAATAAAATGATGTAAATAGAAAGATCGGAAATGTGGCTTACATTTGGCATCCTGCACCCCAGATCCCATGGGCTTGATCAAGTGCGGCTTGGATGTGGATTTGGAATTCGGTTTACCTTTCCGGCTTTTGATCGTCGCAGACGCCGGAGGAATCCTGGAGATTGGTTGGGACTTCCAGTTGGATTTGAAGGCCGAAAGAGGATTCGGTTCACGGGCTTTCGAGTTAATAGCCATGGATGCAATGCGTTGTTCCCTTGCATTTCTAGATGCATTTGTATCTCGCGCAAACCTAGGGGTTGGACTGCGCAACTTGGAGGTTGATGGGGATGTTAAAGATGGAGTAGGTGATTCGTCATGTGGGGGATCAATCCGGCTCTGGCTGAGTCTGGCGCGGACGGACCTTGGAGCACCTCGACCGGTGGGGGTTTTGACGAACTTGCTCTCGGCCAGCACCGATGTAGATAGGTCATCGAACGACTCCAACTCCGTTCCATCCCCGAAATTGCGCCTTTTAGCGGGTCGTGTGATGGTACGTTTGGTAGAACCAAGAGTGTCCGCGCTTGGGTCGCCCAACCCAGCACGAAACGGCTCATTGCGAGTTGGCCGGGAGAGTCGGGAGACTGTCCCCTGCGGACTAAGAAGTCCACCAGAGCTATCTGAATTTGTGCGACGTGACGAGCGATACCCCTTCACACTGGCATGGTGTGATTGGGATTCGGATACACCAGCTGGCATAAATGGCACCTGTGGCCTACGACCTAGCGACCTCGCATCGGTTGCGGGGAGATCCACCGGTGTTTTAGGCCTGGCAGAAGGAAGGCGGACTGGACGATCGACCGGTGGTCGCTGGGAAGCGGTCATTGAAGGCGTCGAGCCTAAGCCACGAAGCGATGGTAGGGATCGCTTGGTCTTCAAACGCCGAACTGAAGGGTTACCCTCACCACCCTGGGCAATGTCCCGGGAATTGCGAGGCCCGAGAAGCCGTCGACCAGAGAGTGTAGGAGTCGGTGATGTCGGATTAGCGCTAGGAGCTGGGAGACTTGATGTTGACGATTGAGACGAATGCCCTAGACGCGATTGGGATGTTCGAAACTTGGAAAGAGGCGCACCACTTTCTGACACAGTCTCAAGGTGGGTTGAATGGGTGCGATCATGGCCAGACAGGCGTGGGATGCGAGTCCGTGGAGATCCTGTCGCACTGGTGAACGTGAGTGTTGTTGCAGATCGACGAGTTGGGCTGGATGGCCGTTCTGTCTTGCACTTTATGTTGGGATTTAGGGCGGGTTTTCCAAAGGAGAAAGCCTTCTCATTGTCGATATCAATGCCAGAAAAGAAGTCATCTGCGTCAGAAGGAATATGATCCGCCTGACTCTCTCCCGCTTCGACACTATTAGCTTGGGCAGTCTGTCGCTTCTGCAGAGAAGCACTGAAATCAAGGGGACCATCGGGAATGACGATACCCTCGAGGCCATCGTCTTCACTTTCCGCCGTCAGACAGCTTGAAACGCTGGGGCTGGCGATGGAGATAGAAGAGCTGGGAACTGAACGACCATCCCTTGCGGTACCACCAACTCGTACACCGATACTTCCTTCGGACCACTCAAGATCGAAGTCCTCCAAAGTGGGACTGGAAACGTAGAAATTTGCTTTTCGATGGGATAACTCGAGAGGTTGATGATTGGCGGGAAGCTCAAAATCCTGATTGAAATCGTCATCTGCTTCCTGTTCAATATTGGAACCACTGCCAACATTGCCAATGTTCAATTTCGTCGGAGATCGTGGAGTTGGGGCTTTGAGGGTTGGGATATCTCGGGTTTCTAGACTATCATTGTCATCTTGGAAGGTGTCAAATGGTCGTAAGGTAGATTGCAAACGCGTCGAGAATTCGTCGTCCCAAGATGGTGAGGCCGTGGGTTTCACTGGACTGGTAGCAGCGGAGCTCAAATTTCGAAGGGAGTCGGGAAACATTGTTTCCCGAGGAATTTTGAGCCGTAATAGGGTTTCAGGACCCGGGAGCTCAACGTCTTCTGACCAGTCATCAACAAAAGTTTGCTTAGTCTTTCGAGTTGACAAGCGCTTGATCGTGCCCCCAATAAGAGCTGACTTGGGGATATCTGGAGGAATGGGGATGCCCGCAGTCTTGGCCGAAGCAATGGCATCTTCTTTTGCAAATTCATCGTTGTCATAGAGCGGTACCTGCCAGTCTTCGTCGCCCGCATTAGAGTCAATATCCGAGCGAGCAGAACGTCGAGAAGAGATAGAATCTCGGTGCCCGGAGGGCCGAAATGACGAATTTGTTATGGACCCCGCGCTGGATGCGGTGCGAAAGTGAATATCCTCGCTGAACTGCAAGTCGTCGTCATCATCCCAGCATTCAATCGGCTCGTCGGTACCCGGTCCTAGGTGGATAGGTAAAGATTCCATGATCGGGGAAGCGAATTGGTTGAAGGCGTACAGATGAACACGGAGGTCATGGGATGGTTACAGGCGTCCAAAAGTGGATGTATTTAAGTGGCAGACTCAGTGCTTTGCGACACTGGTGAGGGTTCAGGGGGTGCGAACATGAGCGTCATTCCGTGTCGGTTGGTAGGGACGAAAGATAGGAGCGAGTGAGAAGCACGGTTTCACTGTTGATCGTAGCGTGACAAGTGAGCTCGGATATCGCAAGGCAGGTGGTTGGAGAAATCAGCTCAATAAAGGCCTTGCTCTAGAGTCGATTTCGCCGAATTAGACCAAGCGGGTTCACTAGGCGACCTGATAAATGCCAGGTCCTCATCCATAAACATTCACTAGAAGAGGACACTTTAGCATTGGGCGCCCCAAGATACTTGATTCCGACCGCTGATATTTGGGGGAATTCAAGGAATCCAAAGAACTTGGTTGCGAAGACGAAGGAGAGACAGGGGAAAAAGACGTCTCGGTTGTGGCTGGATCTCAGATTCCTCGTGGAGGAGAGGAAGAACGTGACGGGGCCCCGTACTGGTAATGTATATCGGTAATCCGTTTACCTGGGATATTTAGTGGACACTGCGTACTTCCAGGTTGTGCAGTATGTATGTTATACATAGCCATTACACGCCAGTAACAGAACCCTTGTCCACTCAGTACGTGTATTTATATAGTAGATACCTAGTAGATGTTCCGAGTGCTATTGAAGAACTGCGTAGATACATATATATATATATAACTATAACAATTATCTACAAGATGCTTGGAGTTTCATCCAGATGTAATATATATAGCTATGGTATTGATACATATGGTATGTACATTTCGCACTGTTTTAATATGTGGAGACCCGGTCTCTGCTACCTTTCCAACTACATACATAACACACAGTACGGAGTACGTACTGTCTCGTATTGTTATATCCACTTGAGTTCTGTTGCCTTGGGATATGACTTGTGTTACCTCCATTGAAATATACATGTAGGCAATTAATATCTCATTTCCCAATAGCAATACTCTCTCTTCTTTATAACCTTCACCCCCCTCTGCTCTTCTCACCTGATTCTTACCTGAGTCTTCATTCCAAATATGCCACCTTCGGTTTCAACAGACCCTCGAATCTTGCGGTTTCCTAGATCTGACGAGACTGGGTCTTTCGTACTCGTCTATGTCTCATGTACCGGCCCTGCGCCGCTTGATCTGAGCTTAACGGCTACTGAGGGGGAATCGCCCTATGTGAGCTTGGGTGGGTCGTCACAGAACGAAGTTTGGAAGTCATGAGCTCATGTCGCGCAGTGAAACAAACACGCCTGAAAGACCTTCAAGCAAAGAATTACCAAGGATCGAATGATGAATGGGTTAAAACTGTCTCCCTCATTTTGGGACAATGTTCTGCTCCTCCTGATGCCCCGGATTGGGCCACCGGTCTTGAAGCTTCGGCCAGTATATCGGGTTCTGATGAAGACAACAAGGAAATTGTGATCACGATACGGAAGCGAGTGCAGACCATCACAGTTCGTATTCCACGCCGCCAGATTATATGTATACATATGATACCCCTACTAACACATATATAGCAACGCCTGGGTGCTTTCACCCTCAAACAAGACGATGAACAAGCCGTCGAGCTTTTTGAATGGACAGGAATCACTGCGGCCAGAGCTCACACGCTAGAGGAACAATTATCCAGCCTGACTGGCCGTTATCGCCTTGCCGAGGACACCATACATAGGTTGAATGAACAGCTCGAGGAGCTGATGCATGCGAAAACCGAACATGAGAATCGACTGGTGGCCAATTTTGTGCAGGTCTTGAATGAGAAAAAGCTCAAAATCCGCAACCAGCAACGTCTTCTGGCATCAGCTACTGTGGATGCTACTAAAGGTAGTTGGCCTAAACAGAGAAGCCTGAATACCCCGACTGACTAAATATCGATAGTCTCCGAGATTCAAGCTAGCATTCCCCAAGAGTCACACGGAACCGCTGAGAAATTCCATTCGGCAAAGAGAAGTGCTCGGAAGATGAGCGACACAGACGACTCTGATGGGTTCGAACAAATGGACATTGATCCAATAAAGACTGATCGAGGTATCTCCAATAATCAAGATACCGATGACGAAGAGCCTTCGACCCCTCATCCTTTGGACGACGAACAAAACAATAGCACGACGGACGACGATTCGTCACAGGATGAATCGGCCCAGCTGAAGCGAGTCTCCCCAGTGAGGGATACCGCGCCGCCTCAAAGAGATTTGCCATTTGCTAAAAGGACCGGCGGGCCTATCAAGAGGACTGCTTCAACCCAGCCCAGCGAAGATGCCGAAGAAACTGCGGGAGAGACGGATGATGATGAGCTCTAAACTGGCCATCCGGAACGAGGCTAGGTGGATAAAATAGCTCAACAGAGTGAGACGCAGTTCCATCTTATGTGCGGAGGGGCGCCTGATCGACCTACGAGTCAGGAGTTCCTCTTGACTCCATAGGCCTGTATGTAGATATGTATATACCCAAGCAATGACTCCTTCATCTTGCAATACACCCATAGATGGATCTCTCTCTGGGTTTGTCTTTCGTCCTATCCTGTTCTTGTCGCTGGGATATTCCTCTTTCCCCCGTCATTCTGTCCCAGTACGATCTCACTCCGTTTCTACCATAGGAATGAATACTGAACTATACTTTTCCTTTCGAAAGCTACTACGTACCAAATTATGAAAGTAGCACAGATTCATCATCTCCGACGCCCATGGACTCGAAATTTTGGGGGTTCAGTCTTTTATGTACAAGGCAACCACTACCGATTAATCCCAGGCGACACCGGAGAATTGGCGAAGAGGTCAACAGGAACCGGAAGGGTGTTCAAGATGATAGGGAAAAACACAGAGGATGGAAAGGAAACAGTACATCAAGAGGGAAATTTAAGATGTGGTACAATAAAAACGCCTGCAACCATTAGAGAAACACAGAATGAGGTCAGAATAGACCCCGATCTAGCCATACAAAGCCTGAGGAGACATTTCTCCTGCGGCCATGAAGTTGGTCTCAGGGTTTCCAGTGGCCTTGGCAGCAGAGGCGCGGGCCATGGTGGGCGAACTAAAGGAGAGTTAGTAATGCAAATAGATCAATGCTGAAGATGAGATGGAATGGGGTATTCACCTTCTGGAGATAGCGTCAGTGAAGAAGAAGTCTTCGATCACCTTCTTGAAAGGAGCCCCAGTAGCTGGAGACCCCTTGTTCTGGTCCACAAGTTGTACCTTGCTCAACGAGCCAACCGAGGTAGGCTCAACAACGTCGTAGCGACGCATGACTGGGCTGATCTCCTCCATGCGGTCGCGAAGAGCCTCAATATCATCATAAGGAAGAGGAGCATCGAGGAATTCACTAGTGGCACGGATGATCTTCCAGTCATCACGAGCTGCACCGGGGAGAGAAGTGGCAGCTCGGGTGACTTGCACGCGGCCTTCTGTGTTGATGTATGTGCCTGACTTCTCGGTGTATGCAGCGCCGGGGAGAACGACATCAGCGAGTTGAGCACCGCGATCACCGTGGTGTCCTTGGTAGACAACAAAGGCATCCTTCGGGATTTCGCTTTGGGCAATCTCATCGGCACCCAAAAGCCACACCATCTTGGGGGTAGTCTGAGCAACCTGGGAAGACGGTGTAGTGAAGCCAACCTCATAGGCACCAGCCCGAGACGCCGCACGCTGGAGGACATTGTAGCCCTGCCACTCAGGGGTAATGAAGTTGCTTGCATTCTTCTCCACGAAACCACCGACGGCCTCGAAGATTGCCTTGGCATCGGGGTGCTCTGCAGCAGCGCTACCGACAATAATCATTGGGCGTTTGGCTCCGGCAAGCTTCTTGCCAAATTCTCCAGACAACGCGGATTTCAAGGAAGAGACATCAGTCCCCAAATGGTTGAAGTCAAATGTGCTCTCAAACTCCTCACCGACAAGTCCGACCTCAAGATCAGATCTAATATACTGCTTGCGAATGCGAGCGTTAAGAACTGCAGCTTCGTGACGAGGGTTTGTTGCAACCAAGAGGATCGCATCTGCCTCTTCAATTCCATAGATCTTGGAATTGAACAGGTAGTTGGAACGGACATCGATACCGTGAGCAATGGGGGCACCACCTCCAGGTTGATCTAGGGCAAAGTTGTCAGAGCCAAGCTTGTTTGCCAGGTCCTTCATGGCAACGAGCGACTCAGTATCGACCAAGTGTCCAGCCACGGCCTTGAACTCATTGGCCTGTGGCTGCAGCTTCTGGTGAGCCGACGAGATCTCTGTTAGAGCCTGTTCCCAAGTGGCAGGAACGAATTTGCCCTCCCGGCGAATGAGCGGCGTGGTGAGTCGTTGGGTCTTCAACCCATCGCATGCGAACCGCGACTTGTCATTGATCCATTCCTCGTTAATATCGTCATTCAATCGCGGGACAACCCGCATCACTTCCAGGCCTCTGCTATCAATCCGGATGTTAGAGCCAAGCGCGTCAAGGACATCGATCGATTCGGTGTGCTTGAGCTCCCATGGACGTGCCCGGAAAGCATAAGGCTTCGAAGTTAGTGCACCGACAGGGCAGAGGTCAATGACGTTGCCTGAGAGTTCTGAGTTGAGGTTCTGCTCGAGGTAGGTTCCAATCTGCATGTCGTTTCCGCGACCGGCAGTTCCTAGTTCCGGGGCACCGGCGACATCGTTCATGAATCGGACACAGCGAGTGCAGTGAATGCATCGATTCATTGAGGTCTTGACCAGTGGTCCGATGTTCTTATCCTCCACGGCACGCTTTCCACCGGTTTCATGGAATCGACCCCGATCAGCACCGTAACGCATCGACTGGTCTTGGAGATCACACTCTCCTCCTTGGTCGCAGACAGGGCAATCGAGGGGATGGTTGGCGAGAAGGAACTCCATGACACCCTCTCTTGCCTTGTGAACCAGTGGTGAATTCGTCTTTACCACCATACCGGGTTGTACCGGCCAAGCACACGAGGCCACCGGCTTTGGGGCACGTTCGACTTCGACGAGGCACATACGACCTATATTTTCGGTTAGTATATATGCATCAATGGCATGGGACGAGGGAATATGGGTTGCACGTACAGTTTCCTGCAACCAAAAGTTTTCTTAAGGGACTGGTGTTAGCAAAAACAACATGTCACTCGACCAGAGGCACATACTCGTGGTAACAATATCTAGTGCATGTTAGTACTGCAAGAAAATTGGATTCACGAAGTCTTGTCATACCTGGGAACCGTTGCGCCTGCCTGCTCACAGGCCTGGATAAGAGCCGAGCCAGCTTTGGGGAGAGGATGTGAGTGAGGGTTCAATGAGTTATAGCGAGGGAGTCTTTACCTTCTACTGACACCTTTTTGCCATCTAGAGAAACGAGCCATCAGCTATCGATCAAATTGGATGGACTAGACCAAGATTAGACTTACCAATGGTGAGTTCCACCTCGGCCGCGCGAGGGGCTGTCGTTGCGAAGGTCCGGGGGGTGACCTTAGGAACCCGGAGGGACCGGGCGGCCGCACGAAACAGCTGCGGCCGCATCATTGGAAGGAGAACAGAGAAGTGAGGGTGGGGGATAAAGTGGAGGAGGGCGAGGGAGTGAGATCCTGGTGACGGTTGGGAGTTCAGAGAGCACTTTGCATCGGAATCTGCGGTTCTAAGGTTACATAATGGGAGTGCTGACCATCACCTTGCTGACTAAGGACAACGGTAAATGGGCTCACGGGGATTGGTTCGATTGACTCGGTTAAGCGGATAAACTTCCGCTCCGGTTTTCCTTAAAAGCCACCGTTTCCCCCCCCTGATTCTCCCTTTTCTTTCTTCAATTAAATTGTTTCAGGGCATCATTTATTGTAGGAGGCAGGCAATTTCCCTGTTCCTATTTCCTCTACAGCATGTCCCAAGAGCAGAATTGCACCGTAGCTGGAGCTGTCAAGGGTTCGCCTAATTATGACTTTGTTCCTTACCAACGGTAGCTACATCCCGAGGTCATTCTCCTATATATTGTAATAATTTTGTACATTTTTCAATACAGTTCTATTTACCCTATTACATTCTGGTATTTTCTCATAATAGATCACATCTATTAAAATTTCGGGTGGCAATCTAGACTATGGGTGTATCCTATGTGCAACGAAAGTACAATATCTGGGGTGACTGGAAAGAATGCTCGGTGCGCCCTAGGCAGCATACACCACAACAAGAGGAAAGGATAGTAACGCAAAAGGCTCTTCCGAGCAGCACATCGCTACCATGATATCATACACCGAACTAATAAAATACAAATGCTAGGCTGCAGCTTGAGAATCACTAACCTGCCAAGTGGATTCTTGTTTGGTCCCTGGTAACCAAGTACGAGAAACACTGGCTCCTCTTGGTCGAGCATGCCCAGGCCCATCGTCTTCCTTCTTGGAGTTGTTTGCTGCAGCATGCGGGTTGTTGGGGGCACCTTCAAAGGGCCTCCCCGCGGGGAAGGCATAACCATTAGAATCCCATGGCTTGCTTGAGTGTCGCACATTCATTGGGAGAATGGACTGTTCGGCACGGAAATGATCCGTATTTGCCTTCTGGTCAGCTACATCGTCATGGCTATTGCGATCGTAAAGGTAGAGGCCCACGAAAGTGAGACCAATGCCAAATGCTTGGATCGAGGTGGTCGAGCTCCCAAACCATATAATCGCTACCACGATCACAAACACACGCTTGACCAATGATGCAACTGAATAGGACACAGGAGAAACCATTGACAGCAACACAAAGGCCAGGATGTTTTGGGCAAAGTGTGAGGCCCCGTTAAACACAAACTCAAGGGAAAGAGCACCGTGGTCCAATGACCCTTGCTTACCCGAGAGCGATATCACACCATCATGAATGAAATCAGATACTAGCGGGTAACCCTCGGTGACAAACCAAATAGGCAGAGTGAGGAAAAAAGCCAGCCCGGAGCAATAGCAAAGCAAGTTGAGTTTGTCCAACTTCCGCCGCCCCGGGGTTTGCAGGTCTGATTCTGCACGGTCTACCTCGTTGAACAGCTTCTTCGAGAATATGTTCTGCGAGACAAACACAAGAGCTGCACCAAATGCGCAAAAGATACCGAAGAAATTTGTAGACACTCCGGTCGAGCATGCAAGCATCACACCCAGAGTCAGAGGGATAAGAGATAAGTAGGTCGCCCGGGCATATCGAATGCGAAACAGGATTCGGTATGCTAGAACTGTGAAGAGAGGTGAAAGGCCCTTGATGGTGTGGACCAAGGATACGGGGATTTGTGCAGTGGCCATAGAGCTCAGAATGTGACCGGCCAATTGAAATACTGCGAGGGGCAAGGCTGTGGAAATCACGTCACGGGATGGGTAGCGAATTCCATGTTGAAGGATTGGGATAATTTGTCTCAACCGAGGTATAACTGTGGAGAGGTACACCAATAGCAAACACCAAAATGAGACAAATGCAAATTGAATCATCGTCAATGTGATCGGCATCGGAAGGGCGTTCAATATCGATTTCGAGGATGTGTTTGTGAGGGCAGAGGTCAGATACCAAACGAGGCAGAGAGCCTTGGGACAATGTGTTAGCGAGCGCCGTTGGTTGAAGGGGGTTTCTTCTAGGTGTGGACTTCTCAAAACACGAATCAACATACAGTGAGTCGGTAAGAGACTGGGGCGCGAAGTGCTTCGGCCAATTCATGAGCATTGGCACTCATACTGCCATTGCGTGCTCTGATTGTCGTGATAGCTTCGCTGATGCTCTTTCGTGGGCGGAGTTTGGGATTTCGTAATGATCCGTTCCCATACTCTCGCGAGTAAAGGTTTGCTTTTCGGGGTTCCCAGAGCTCGTTCGGGGCATATTTCACCGAGGCGCTTCGGTTTGGACGAGTGGACCCCGCGACGGTGTCGAGGGTGTCTTCGTAAGGCGGAAATTTGTCTATCGGGCTGCTCGTTGATTGAGGAACGGAGGATTTGGTTGGGATTTGCAATTCGGCCTGGCGCATGGAGGCGCGTCGCCCATGACCGGTTACTGTGGTTGTAGCCATCTTCCACGACCCGGAACGTCTAGACTATCTTTCAGAGACGTCAATTCCCCGGACCCCCCGAAAGGAACCCGCACTTGGTGTCACTTACCCGAGAAGGGCGAGAAAGCAGCTGCGGAGAGGCAATCCGCTCAATGGTTTCCGGTGAGGATATGTGTCCGCTTCACTAATTAATGAAGGAAAAAGGGCGGGTTAGTTCGCCGGTTTGTCGATGACGAATCTCTTTGAGCGAATGAGCGTCGAGTATAGAAACACACACGCTTTCGGCGAAGCCCAAGCGATGAAATGATATGTGAATCGACCTAGTGAATATCCAGGCATATGTCAGACAAAGGAATTGTTGGGAAAATATAAGTTTGAGATGATGTCCCCATAATAACTTGCAACGCGACCACGGATAGAGATGCAATTGGATTTTCATGTACGGAGTACCGCCACGTACCTTACGGGAAGTTGATAACACTAATAAGGAAGTACATACACCGAAGAATATTCCGCAAGCGCATATGGCTATTCCTATTGCATAGGGATCTCTACTATGCTTGATTTTCTATCATTCCCCTTCTATATTTTCTATAATAAGAAATCTCCCCTTGTTCCGTCTTCGTATGTAACTATGGCTCTTCTCCATTACGCGTCATCTGGGTCACGTGGTGTGGACCCTGATCTGCATGCAATGGCTTGGCTTTGGGAGTGAGGGCAGGGAATATTTACAACATAGCTCTGATAGATATACGGAGTACATTGTCCATTGCACAAGAATCCGTAGCGTGGCTGCTTATACAGCCTCTGTTCTTGACGATATAGGACTATAGTAGTCTGGCCAATTTAGCTCATGATATTACATCCCCCGTCTCGGTATTATGACTCGGTGAAACCTTGGAAGTCCCATACTATTAATGCTATAAAGTGCCGTTCCTATCTATTAATAAGATGCAGGGTATAAAAATATGAAACGACTTGTCCATGTATCTAACCTTCCAATGACAACCTTCGGGGTAAAGGGTATTGTTGATACACTATACTGTACCTTGGTATAGACTTTATACTATACTATACTATACTCATGGGTATTATACATACATACATACATATGTATACATATGTACCTAGGTACGCCTATACTAACATACATGTATCCATGGATGAAACTGGAGAGAACCAACTATGCCTAATTGGGTAGTGGCATATCTATATGGAAGGTTCACTCTGTTCCTTCCTCGGTCTCTGGTTTCCTTTCCTCTGTTCCCTCTCTCCTCTCTCTATCCCATCTCCAGTCCCAATCTCGTCTCTTCTCACCACTACTTCCTCATCTCCAAAAGTTCCCTTATGTTTACCGTCATCTCGCAAGAATCTGCTCGGAATCCTTTTCGTTGCATGTAAACTCACTTGGTTTCCAACGAGCCTGTCTGTCCCCACCTTCACCCAGCGACTTCATTACTTCTGTTTCTCTCTGTTCTTTTCTGTCTCTATCTCTGGTTTCGTTTCTGTTTCACTTTTAATCTCTCCCAGTTGACAACATGTCTACCCTCGGCGGACCTTCAACACTTGGTCGAATGGGAAATGGAGCACGTTTTGCCTCCAATGATGCCATTGATGTGCGAAATCTCTCTTTTGGACACGAATCATCGGTATGTTTCTCGGGCGACAACTTTCGAATCAAATTTCTAGCATACTAACCAAATTGGTTGTGGCAGAGCCCTCAGAACTCGATTACCCATTACGGTTCTTCCGATGTGGCTGAAACATCCCGGCATGGGAAGTTGCAGGCCTTGTCTGGTGAAGGGGCTGAGCACTCGGCGAGCAAGGTATGTGGTTTCCTGTGGCATTAGCTCACGCATGTGTATGTGTCTGTAATCTCACAATCCCAGAAGCAGAAGCTAGATCATATCAAAGTTGAACCTTTGAACGGACAAACTTCGGATCTTGACAGAATACTGGCAAAGATCTCTCCCAAAACAATCCCCCTTCCACGTTCTGAAACCGATCGCTCTTCTGTTTCGTCCCAAGTCACCACCGCTACAACAGTGCCAGCTTTAACCATCACTGAAACCACCAATCCCTATCCCCAGGAAGACAGAACGGTAGAGCTGCTTCGCCTTAAGCAGGAACTTCTTGCTGCAAATTCCAAGATTGCTCTGCAGGAGCAGGAGCTTGCCCAAACTCGTGTGATAAAACATACCTTGGATCAAGCCCTTGGTCCACCCTCAGAGGCTGATTTCGGTAGCCGCGAAATTACAGAGCAGACCATTAGTCACCTACAGAATGCTTTTAATGCATCGAGCTCTGCATTCACTCAGTTTCAAGATGCGTGGGGTGCCCAAGATGATTCACAATCTGATGTCTCGGATCCATTGTCCACAGCAGCTTACAACCGATCTCGCGCGCTCTGGGCCCATAATGAACCTACCACAGACAGAGAATACGGAGATAGTCTTTCAGGCACCAGTAGCTCTACAAGCCAGGACCCAAACCGGTTCTGGGGAGTCTCCAATGTGTATCCTCCGTTTACCGGCCCACCGTATTTGCAATCACAAAGACCACACTCGGGGTCCTCGGCTAGTTCATGTGGATTCTATTCACGTCCCATTGGCGAACAGATGTTGTATGCCCCAGGACCCATCACCAATGCTCGTCGCCCCATCACCCAAAGCAGTAGGGGTGGATCTCTATTTCCAATTCAGCCTACCCCTTGGGGTGAATTTGCTTCCGGGTCTTCCAGTGAGCAGACTACCAAGTCACCTGCTTCGCCGAAGAGACCCCCGAGCACCTTTCAGCAGGTCGGACTTTACTCTGTGCCCCCTTATCCCCCTCGACCGATTGGAAGCCCCCTCTCACCCACTGCGTCCGAATTTACAGGTACCAACACGAATGAAACCACATGGACCAACTCGGTAAGAGATAATCATGTGCGTCGTGCTTGTATTCATTCTAACTCTTGTCAGATGAGCGGCAATTCCATCCAGACGTACGTCTCACCACTTGAACCACTCAATTATCGACGCCTGCTTGACAAGAACGTGTCGTGTGATTGGAAGTACATTGTAGACAAGATCATCTGCAACAACGATCAACAAGCTTCAATTTTCTTACAACAAAAGCTGAAGGTCGGCACAACTGAGCAAAAATACGACATTATCGAGTCAATTGTGCATCAAGCCTACCCACTCATGGTCAACCGCTTTGGAAATTTCCTCATACAACGCTGCTTTGAACATGGAACCCCAGAGCAAGTCGTCGCCATCGCGAATGCGATCAGAGGCAACACACTAAATCTCAGCATGGATGCGTTTGGATGCCATGTGGTCCAAAAGGCGTTTGACTGCGTTTCAGAGGAGCATAAAGCTATCATGGTCCATGAACTTCTCCGCAGAATTCCTGAGACGGTAGTCCATCGATATGCATGCCACGTTTGGCAGAAACTCTTCGAGCTCCGGTGGAGTGGCGAGCCTCCGCAGGTGATGGCCAAAGTAAACGAGGCACTACGCGGAATGTGGCACGAGGTCGCCCTTGGAGAGACGGGAAGTCTGGTCGTCCAAAACATCTTCGAAAATTGCGTGGAGGAGGAAAAGGTGAGATTCCCCTTCAACCTGACCCGCTACGATACCCATCAAACCCCCCCTTTTCCCCGCTGTCCTGCTTCTCTGGTGGTCCTTTATATTGATTATACTAATGCCAATCTTTTGTAGCGACCGGCAATCGAAGAAGTACTGGCGAAGATCGATGTACTTGCTCATGGTCAATTCGGGAATTGGTGCATTCAGCACATCTGCGAGCATGGTGCTCCCCACGACAAGAGCCGAGCTGTTGAACATGTTCTTCGCTGGGCTGTGGATTACAGCATGGATCAGTTTGCATCTAAGATTGTGGAAAAATGCCTCAAAATTGGCGGCACGGAGTTCATGGATCATTATCTCTCTCGTGTCTGCACTGGCCGAGCTGACCGACCTCGCATGCCATTGATCGATAGTAAGTTGTCCGGGCTTTAATACCACGGGGAGATAGTAACTTGGGTTTTTAGTAGCGGGTGACCAGTATGGGAACTATCTCATCCAATGGATTTTGATGAATGCCGCGCCTCATCAACGAGAGCTCGTGGCCAGTCACATTCGGTACCATTCCGTTCATTTTCTACCTCGAGTGGTCTGAAGTCTAACCCGATTTAACTAGGAAACATATGGTCTCCCTTCGTGGCTCCAAATTTGGCTCTCGCGTGGCTATGCTTTGCTGCAACCCCTCTCACACTACACGCCCTGGTCCTGGGGCTGGAATGCAAATTGGTCGTTTCAACAATTTCAACGAAGACAAATTTACCACCACAGGCCAGTCCGGTGGTGGTCGTTTCGGCCGTGGACATCAATGGGGACCCCATTATGCGCCACTTCGTTGAGTCTGTCCCTGTCTCTTGATACTTCATATGCACTTTTATCGCCATACAAAAAGAAACGAAAAAAAGACCCCCTTCCCTCTCAGAATCAGAACCAACAGCAAAGCAGAAAAACCATCACTTCAGCATTTCACCCTTCTACTTACAGGCAGACAGTCTTGTCTTTGCCAGTTTGCCTGACCGTGTCTTATCAATATCTGTTGACCCAGTTCCAAATTACCCAATCATTTCTGTGTTCCAATATTGAGACTTATCACTGCTTGCCGATTTATTCATTTGGCTTGCTATCCCCAGTGGCTATCATTTCATTCAATCGTATAGATTGAAGATTGGGCTGTGTCACGTTAAATTTTCTTGAAGAAAACATATTGTTATTATCCAAAATTCTATCCCATTCGAATATTTAACCCATGAACCTCGGGTGGACAGAAATATAATTTCAGGGAGCAGCCCTCGCAGTTTCATCGGAGGTAGTCATCACTTCATCCTTCTCCCAGGGTTTCCGTCGCCGTGGTTTCTCGCTGGAAATATCATGGCCGCTGAGCACTGTGTCTGGGATGTCTTGGATCCCGGGTATTGGTTGTCCCGTAGTGATAAGTTCCACAATGTGCGCAAACGATGATGGATAAGCAGGTTCGGGATTTGTTGAACTCTCAGGCCCAGATGTGCTTGGGTCCGATGCCTCGGAGATTTGCAAGTTTGTATTGTCTAGCCCTTGGGGCTCCGTTGTCCGCGCAGCTAACCATGATTTGAAGGCGACAAAGTCAATAGCCGGAGTGATCTTTTCTTTCCTATATTTAGATTAGTACCTAAACTATTATTCTGCGCAGGTATTCCTAGCATACCGTGAGAAAAAGAAACATTTTGCTTGCAGGACAAGGTCGTCATCCCGGTTCATCTCCACCTCGGTGGCGGGGGTGTCGGGGTGACCAAGGATTATTGAGAGGCCATTTGCAAACTCGGGATCCGATGTGAATGAGTAAGATTGTAGCCTTTCAAAGACCTGAGCTTCTGACGGTTGTGCCATTGTATGAAGAATACACACAAAGGTCTGAGTTGCGGAGGATGCGGAGGATGCGGAGGATGCGTGGGGCAATCTTAATCTAAGCTAACTAGAGATAGCCGAGGCTCATTTGCTCTCGTGCATTCTCCAATTATTTGCAATTACACCTTTTCTACTTTCAAAAATAGAGCCATATGGTACTTGCGAGAAAATTCGTATTTGGTATATATAGACGCCTTACCTCCCTCCCGTATATGCTATCTTTTGGCCTGTGAACAGAAAAATCCAGGGATATCGGGACGCCAAACCATGCAATATTGAGATAATTCCCCCTAGACCGTAATATCCATCCCACCTGATGTTGGGTTGGTTGCCCCAGAGTGCAGTGGTGTACTTTTACTTTGACAGCCGGGACAGTTGTGCACAACCTCATGGGCAAAGAGATCGCAGTCGATACAGAAGTGATTATGACATGCGGTACACTCGTAGCGACTGCTCACACTCATTCCCTTGGTCTGGTTCTCTGCCATTTGCCAGTGATCTTCCAGAGGCACAGGCGGAAAAGAAAGACCACAGGCAAAGCAAGCGGAGCTTCGCGAGGCTCGACGCCACGGCACCTCGACCCAGTTGATCAATGGAAATAGGTGATGATATGATCGTGCCAGATGAGTTGAAAGGATCAATGTGAGCCCACAAGATGGACATTCGGCAGGAAGACTACACACTTTGCTGTTGCATCGTGAGCAAAGATAGCCTCCTCGTGAGGGCTTTGAATGGCATGCGCAGAGCGAGGGACTGGACTCCACTGTACGAGAAGGGAACCCCATCATCAGCAATGAGCTTGCAGATTCTTTCTGTGAGTAGGCAGCCGGGGGTGTAGTCACGTCCATCATTAGCTCCCGAAAGTGCTGCTCATTCAGTGCTACACCATATGCTGTTTCATCACCACCATTGGTTTTTGCACAAAGTTCCCGGCAAATTGCAACCTGGGCTGCGAGCCCCACGATGCCAACCCGGATTTTGTCGCTGATCAGGGTATCTATCGTTTGGTGGATGTCTCCAGGATCGGAGGAAAGGAGGGAGCCATATATAAATAGTACCTCTCGAGTCCCATGGCTAGGTGTATGGCTAAGTTCACTGGTTAGTTTCGTTCAAATCCCTCCCCCCCCCCCAGGCTACATGTGGCTGGTGTAAAGACGTACAAGAGAGCACCACGTGCCATCTCCAATCCATTCTGAAGACTAGGCAAACCTTTCGGATCTTGTGTTTTGAGGGCTTGGATGGCTGTGAGGTGTTCTGTTGGATTGCCACTCATGTCACTGACTCGGAGCGCGAGACCATCTCTCAACCCGAGGACACCAAGCTGGGAGATGGGATTTTGTTCAAAAAATTCTCTCACGAATTCCTGGGCATATCGGAGAGTCAACAAATATCTCGTGGGTCGCAAGTCCTTCTCGGACATGGATTGTGAAAGATCCAGGATTAGGATGAGATGTCGAATGATACCGCGCTGTAGTGGTGTCGTATCTTTCAAGAGCCTGGACGACCGATATACACTTCAGTAAAGAATATATGAACGCTGTAAGGGGAAGAGACTGACCTTTTTCGTTTTCCAGCCTCCAACAGACCTTCGACAGTGGAGTTGATGGTACCATCGGCACCCTCCACCAATGTCTCCCAAGTTCTGGATAGCTCCCATTCTGCGCCTCCGCGTTGCTTTCTTTTAGCTCGCGGATTATCGCCCCGAGTCACCTGTAAATCATCTTCATCTTCTGTTACCTCACCCACATATTCTTCGTCGGAGTCGGCCATGTCTGTACGTAAGAGTGGAGAGAGAAAGAGAGACACCAGAGAGAGGATCCAAACGGAAGACCGAAAATGGTCCAAGCTTCCGACGGAGCTCCGTTGGAGAATATCTTCCCTATCTCTCACTCTTTCACCGAGTCGTCAGTCACAATCCCTTTCAAACCAAACTCCTTTTATTTTTTATTTTTATATATTTTTTTGGGAAAATAGCTCCGACGATAGCCGTAGAAGGTTAAGTTAGAATCTCCCCCCCCCCCCGATGTGGGGAAGAAGATCCATTGCTGGTGTAGCAGTTCAAGTTCTCCGTCCAGTCACTGTCCGCCCTACCCCTCTTCTTTCTCGCACACTACATAAACTTTCTCTTTCGCATTCTCCTCGACTGCGACCTCGACTGCCTACACCTGCTGCCACATTAGATCTGAGCTTCCCTCCCGTTAGGCATTGTTCCGCCGAAGTCCGCATGATGGCGTCTCAAGAACGAGAGACACTTCCTGACGTGTGAGTGATGCCCCGCTTGGGTTAGGTGCCCTTTTTTCCCCCTTCTCTTTCGTTTCCCACATTTGAGCACTCGCTATATTTCTGGTTTACGGCATTGGAAACTGATATGACAATAGGGCTAAGCCTATCAACTACCACGTCTCTCTTTTCGACTTGCAGTTCGGTGGTTCATGGGAATACAAGGGCGCGTTGAAGATCGATCTCAAAGTCACTCATCCTACTAGCGAGATTGTGCTGAACTCGAAGGAGATCGAAGTGCAAAATGCTGAGATATTGGAGAAAGATGGTACGTGTGAGAGCATGTCATTCGTGTGATATAGAGGGGAGGGAACCAAGCTAATACCGGTCTTCTTGTCATAGGGAGCCAATTGGCCAAAGCATCCGGAATCACCTACGACAAGCAATCGGAGCGCGTTTCCCTCGCTTTCTCGCGGGAGATTGCGCCAGCAGACGTTGTGCTTTCCATCAACTTTACGGGCACCATGAACAACGCCATGGCCGGCTTCTACCGCTCGAAGTATAAGCCCGTGGGAGAGCCATCTGCCGACACCCCCAAGGAGGATGACTTTTACTACATGCTAAGCACTCAATTTGAGTCCTGCGACGCACGAAGGGCATTCCCTTGTTTCGATGAGCCAAACTTGAAATCCACCTTCGATTTCGAGATTGAAGTCCCCAAGGGACAAACTGCTTTGAGCAACATGCCTGTTCAATCCGAAAGAGACGGAAGCAAGCCCGGTTTGAAATTTGTCACGTTCGAGAAGACACCGGTGATGAGCACCTATCTTCTGGCCTGGGCAGTTGGTGACTTCGAATATGTTGAGGCTATGACCGAACGCAAATACCAGGGCAAGAGTATTCCCGTTCGAGTTTACACTACTCGGGGCCTTCAAGACCAGGCTCGTTTTGCACTAGAATGTGCTCACCGCACGGTTGACTATTTCTCGGAAGTCTTCGAAATTGAATACCCCCTCCCCAAGGCTGATCTCCTGGCTGTTCACGAATTTGTGAGTAACCATATATTCCCCATGAGTTCCAAGCGTTTCGTTTGAGCTAATTGTGGGGTTCTAGGCCATGGGTGCCATGGAGAACTGGGGTCTTGTGACCTATCGAACGACCGCTGTTCTCTTCGATGAAGGAAAGTCGGACAACCGCTACAAAAACCGCATTGCTTATGTTGTAGCTCACGGTCAGTCCCTATATTCATTCAATTCCTGGGTATCTAGGTGTCAACATAGCTTTGGTATCTGACTCAATTTATAGAGCTGGCTCACCAGTGGTTTGGCAACCTTGTCACCATGGACTGGTGGAATGAGTTGTGGCTGAATGAGGGATTCGCAACCTGGGTCGGTTGGCTTGCCGTTGATCATTTCTATCCTGGTGAGCTTTGTTCGCTTCTAGCCGATGAGCATCTGACGCAGTATCTAATGTGCAAGCAGAGTGGAATGTCTGGTCTCAGTTTGTCGTACGGAATGCCCGAGGTAATATCCACCATGTTAAGACCAATATTGACGTTCCCCCAGGCTGAAGGTGTGCAACAAGCATTTCACCTCGACTCGCTCCGCGCTTCCCACCCTATCGAAGTTCCCGTTCGGAACGCCCTCGAAGTCGACCAAATTTTTGACCATATTAGCTACCTGAAGGGGAGCTCTGTCATTCGCATGCTGAGTGTTCACCTCGGTAGAGAGACTTTCTTGCGTGGAGTTGCAGACTATCTTAAATCCCATGCATATGGTAGGGCGTCAAGGAAGAAGATTTGGGGGAACATCTGCTGAGTGGTTATAGGAAATGCAACCACAAATGACCTGTGGTCCGCGTTGAGCAAAGCCTCCGGTCAGGACGTGCATTCTTTCATGGTAAGTAAACACTCAACCCTTGGCTCTTTGTTTGGCTCTCTGTATGGTCGACTCGAGATCTAACTGTTCTACCCTAGGATCCCTGGATTCGCAAGATCGGTTTCCCGGTTGTCACCGTGACAGAGGAGCCGGGTCAGATCACCGTTAGCCAGAATCGATTCTTGTCTACCGGCGACGCGAGGCCAGAGGAGAATGAGACAAAATGGTGGATTCCTCTCGGCATCAAATCCGGCCCGGAACTGGCTAGCGTTGACACCCGTGCTCTGACCTCAAAATCCGACACCGTTGGAGGAATTGGGGAGGACTCCTTTTACAAGATCAACAAGGACCTGTCTGGGTTCTACCGAACCAACTACCCTCCTCTGCATCTGGCAAAGCTGGGCCAGTCGCTTGATCTCCTGAGCACCGAGGACAAGATCGGTTTGCTGGGTGATGCAGCTGCGCTTGCAGTCTCTGGTGAGGGCACCACGCCCGCCTTGTTGACTCTTCTGGAAGGATTCAAGGACGAACAAAATTATCTGTGAGCTACAATCTCCTTATGGTCCTTTGCTGTCATTTCTGACCTCTCATCTTGCAGTGTTTGGTCCCAAGTATCTGCGTCCCTGGCGAACCTTCGGTCGGTTTTCTCACAAAACGAGAAAGTGGCCGAGGGGTTGAAACAGTTTGCCCTTAAACTGGCTTCCCCAGCCGCAGAACGGATTGGCTGGGAGTTCAAGCCCGATGAGGACTACCTCATTGTGCAGCTTCGGAAGCTGCTCATTGCAATGGCCTGTAATGCGGGTCATGAAGGGTGAGATATTTTTCCTCGTCTCTGAATGCCGTTGAACACTCTCTAATATAGTCTCATAGGTTTGTCTCGGAGGCCAAGCGCCGTTTTGATCTCTGGGCGACCGGAAAAGATGCCAATGCCATTCATACTAATCTGCGGTCAGTGATTTTCAGCGTCAATGTGTCTGAGGGCGGCCAGAAGGAATATGATGCCGTTAAGGAAGAGTATATCCGCACCGACTCTGTGGATGGTAAAGAGATCTGCCTGTCTGCCCTTGGACGCACAAAGGATGCTGCTCTGGTGAAAGACTACTTGAACTTCGTGTTTTCAGACAAGGTGGCTATCCAGGACATCCACAGTGGTGCCGTATCTCTGGCCGCCAACTCGAAGGTCCGGCATTTGCTATGGCAGTACATCAAGGACAACTGGACTGCTGTCGAAACACGACTATCATTTAACAATGTTGTGTTTGAGCGCTTTGTCCGTATGGGTCTATCAAAGTTCGCCGATCACCAGATCAGTGACGACATTGCGTCTTTCTTCAAGGACAAGGAAACGGGCGCCTATGACCGCGCACTCGTGATTGTCTCGGACAACATTCGAACCAATGCATCCTATAAGGAGCGTGAGGAGATGTTGGTCCTCGAATGGCTCCGGGCACACGGTTACGCATAAATGCGCCATCTACGAACATGGTGGCTTTTATGATTTTTATAACAATAATACTTGTTCACATAAATTTGTTTTTTGGGGGACTTTGATATCATGTAAAACGGGGGATTCTGGATTCTGGATTCTAGATGCTTTTAGATCATTGGTCTAGTACCCAGGCTGAGTTTATGCACGGGATAACAACAGTTGAGCAGGTGATCTCGGATATGAGCAGTGGAATCAAGTCCAGAATGCTCTTGTGATGGATACATCTGTAAAAAGAGAAACATGCTTCAAGAAGAGGCATATATATATAGCAAATATATAGAAAATATGCAAATAAAGAAAATCCGAGTAAGTGGCTGTGACGTGAAACAAAGCTGCGCATCAGGTGCGTCTGCCTCCCTGAACCTCCTATCATTTCAGGCGACTGTTCCATCATTGTCCCCTCCCCCGACTTCATAGGAACTTCGACTCCATCAACTTATTTTTTTCCCCATTATATTCCTCTGGACTTGTGTGTGCTCTACCTCTGCTTTCATTTCACCTTCTTCTCTGCTTCCAAAGTCTCATCATGAATCCCGAGTGGTAAGCCTTCCCCATTTCCCATCTCCCCCCAAATTCCCTTCCAACTATGCGCCCTGCTTTGGTTGACTATACGAGCCTGCTTGTGCGTTGAACCTCGACTGATGTGATTTTGATTTCTAGAGTATCGTCGCGTCGCTGATTTGACCGTCGCACGACCCAAATTCCCAAACTTGCCGATCTCCGTTGCCTAATCATCGAGATAGATACGATTACCTTTTCAAGCTGCTCCTCATCGGTGACTCCGGTGTTGGAAAGTCTTGCCTGCTGCTTCGTTTTGCCGATGATACCTACACCGAAAGCTACATCTCGACAATCGGCGTTGACTTCGTACGTCTCGGAAGCTGCAGGGTATTTGGCCGCAAGAGAATAGCAGTGCTGACAGGTCATCATAGAAAATCCGCACAATCGAACTCGATGGCAAGACTGTGAAACTTCAGATCGTATGGCGATATTGAAACACCAGACATTTAAAAACAAAGCTAATAATACCTACAGTGGGACACCGCCGGCCAGGAGCGATTCCGTACCATCACATCTTCTTACTACCGGGGCGCTCATGGAATCTGCGTGGTTTACGATGTCACTGACATGGATTCCTTCAACAACGTGAAGCAGTGGCTCCAGGAGATTGATCGGTACGCTACCGAGGGTGTTAACAAGCTGCTCGTTGGAAACAAGAGCGATATGGAGGACAAGAAGGTCGTGGAATACACCGTTGCTAAGGTATGTTTCAAGAGAGACCCAAGGCCGTTCGGGCAGACTGTTAACCTGTTTTGATTGCACCTTTACAGGAGTTCGCTGATAGTCTCGGAATTCCTTTCCTCGAAACTTCGGCCAAGAACGCGTCGAATGTTGAGCAGGCATTCTTGACAATGGCACGACAGATCAAGGAACGCATGGGAACGGCCACTGTCAACAACAAGCCGACTGTGCAGGTTGGCCAGGGCCAGGGTGTCCAGTCTGGATCCGCAGGTGGCTGCTGCTAAACGACACGACGTTCTCTTTGTGTGGTGCGGTGCTTCACTTTGGCGCAATGTTACATCATGAATTGAGGGGGTTTCAAGCGGCGTGGTCTCTAATCGGCAGAAGTCAGGCTTGTCAGGTCTTTGGAAACTCGGCATATTCCTGGCATATTTCTGATGGGCAAGGAGAAGCTTCTCCACGCAGCTGGCAATCGTTATGATAATGCCGTTGGGGGTTCTTTTCTTGCCTTGGATTCACTTTAGACGGCCTGTGTTCTATCCTCGTTTCTGCGTTTGCTTATGCGATTACCGCCGGTTTCTGCGTTCTCATGATTTCCTAGCCACGTCTCTGCTCTATTACCTTGGCCCATCATTCTCTCTGTGTCTTTTTTTTTTTCCCCTTCCCCTTCACCTTTCTATTTTCTATCTTCGCTTTTTTATTTTCTGTAGGTTGGATTTCTCACTTGTGAATGGAATAATAGCGAGAACCTTGCGACTTCTCGAGGCATACTGCCTCACATGGGGCTACTTTTTCTATTCTTCTATTCTTCTATTCTTTTCTGGTAACTTAGTGGGTTGTCTTATGTAGATTGTCCCCCTGAGTTAAATATAAGTGTACAATTATATGCACCATTAAGGCATCCATGAAGATATATAGATCACATGCAAGTCACAGGCGCCGACTCCAAGGTGGTATAGATCATGATCAACACTTATATAGTTCACCTTGGAAGATACTACCTAGGTAGTCCCGGAGATATTACCCATTCCGGGTTATTTGAATGTGACGCATTTAAGTTACTCAATTAGCATGCAGGTACCGAGGACATTAAGAAATCAAATCAAATTTAAGTACGGAGTAATCCGACTAACATATGTATAGGTGAATTTACGCTATGGGCGCTTCGGAATGCAGTGGAGTTGGGTTAAAGAGCCGAGGTACACACTTCGGCAAAACGTCATGAACATCCCCATCCCCCTTCACGCCGACCCGTATGGTAAAGTTCCAAAACATTCTTAATCTGACATATTTCATCTTCTTCCGCTCTTTACAGGCTATATACGTTACACCTGAGCACAGTTCAATAATCTAACTCTTCCCATCATGTCTCAACCTGGAGTCGAGAGTAAGGCATCTGCTGCTGTTCAGCAGAGTGATAACATCGCGCACGCGCTGGCAGGTGCCGGAGGGGGTGTTCTGTCGATGGTCTTGACGTATGCTTACCCGCGTTTTCCCCATCGCTGCCGCTAACCCCATACCCACTCCAGATACCCTCTGATCACTTTGTCGACAAGAGCCCAAGTCGAGTCGAAGCGTGCACACTCAACTACCCTCGACGCCGTACGCCGCATTGTACAGAGAGAAGGTATCTCGGGACTATACTCCGGCCTTGAATCAGCCTTGTTTGGAATCAGCGTCACCAATTTTGTGTATTACTATTGGTATGAATTTACGCGTTCGGCCTTCGAGAAGGCCGCCATCCAGGGAGGCCGAGCCTCAAAAAAGCTCACGACAGTGGAGTCTATGATTGCGGGCGCCATTGCAGGGAGCGCCACAGTGCTGATCACCAACCCGATCTGGGTCATCAACACTCGCATGACTGCCCGCAAGTCTGAGGCGGAGGAAACATTGCCTGGTGCCAAGAAAACAAAGGCATCCACCCTCAGCACCCTAATGGACCTGCTCCGGCAGGAGGGCCCCAAGGCCCTATTTGCTGGCGTCCTCCCGGCGTTGATTCTGGTGATCAACCCAATTCTGCAATACACTATTTTCGAGCAATTGAAAAATATGGTGGAGCGCCGCCGGCGTATGACGCCGAAGGATGCGTTCTACTTAGGCGCCCTAGGCAAAATCATGGCCACCAGCCTCACGTACCCATATATCACCATCAAGAGCCGAGCTCATGTGGCCAGCAGGGATGGCCCGAAGGAGAGCTTGAACGGAAGTCTGAAGAGGATTATTCGGGAAGAAGGCTGGAAGGGGCTCTACAAGGGTAAGTGATTTTTGGAAATCATACCTGGTGGCTGTTCACTGACATATGTTCCAATAAGGTATTGGACCCAAGGTCACCCAGAGCGCCATCACTGCTGCATTCCTTTTTGCGTTCAAGGATGTGCTGTATGATATGATGGTGTCTGCCCGTAGAAAGGGCCGCATTGCTAAATAGACAGGACATGTTTCCAAGTCTACCAGACCTATGTGACAACTCATATGGTCACGCTTTCTGGAGAGACAAGATTGGGACTCTCAATGTCCACCATGTATACTTGTTCGAGTGCAAGAACCGCGAGTGTGCAAAGGTGCTGACTTTCATTTCACTTTCCCACTATAAAGAATGACTTGGTGAAGCTTTTTGGGAAGTTCTTGGGAGCTTTTGGGAAACTAGTTTAAAACGATACCCAGGTACTCTGCAAATATGTAGTTTAGTTATTTAGTTATTTAGTTATTTTTACTTTGAAATCCACTCTTATACTTCTTAGACCTGACCGCCTTACTTTGGGTTCACCGCCCATCGCGGCTGTTACCCGCGTTATCGCGTTCTCGACGCGATTCTGCTCCATTTCTCTCCACACTTTCTCCTGTATCTTCTGCAATCTGGGCAATTTTCAGTTTTGCGCATTGATTCCCTCTCCTTCAATCCCTCTTTGAGCTTCTATACATACTCCTAGGTATGCTTCTCTCAATCCCTTCAGACGGGAAAAACCTAATGCATGACAGATCCACGCTTACCTCTCCATTGTCGCATCGCCTTTGTGGCCCTCTTACCCTCGGCTTGGAAGATCTACACTCGCTACAGATATTGTCCATCCTACCAGAAACAACATCTTGAACGACTGTATTGCCTAGGATCCAGCTTTCATAGGGCTGCCAAGGCTATACCGGGACAATTTTCTTTCCTAGCAAAGCCATCCAAAGTCATAGGCTTGATTTTGCCAAAGAAAGGAACGGAGTTAGGTCTAAGGGATCGACGATCGACGGGTTGGAAGGCAATAACGGAAACCCCAAGTTCAGTGTGAACAAAGTGAGAGCGGGGGCCGATGTTATGTCTTTCTCACTTTGCCATCGTCCGACACCAGACGTGACTGAGCCCAAATCCATATCAATCAAGTCAAACATGTGAGAGAACGCTCTTGTTACTTTTATTATTCATGTCTGACCTTTTTTTTTTTCTCTCTAGCTCGGAACATCAGCGGTGGTACTAAAATGTCTCACGGCTTTTCCAGTCTTAATGGCCAGGGCATTGTCCCTGCATTCCCTGGTCTGTCAGCTCGAAGCATCCCGGAAAACCCTGATATTCAACGTGAGACTCTCCGTTTGCTACTGCAGTATTCGAGGGTCTCCTCTCTGCCAGAGAATCCGTCAACTCCGGCCACCTCTGGCCGTACAAGAGACGAGGTCCGAGATGCCTGGCAGACTCCGCGGACTGAAGTCCAGCCTAGTGAGGCACCACCTCGATTCACGCGTTCATCAAGTGGCAGCCATGCCACTCAACCTTCTCCTTCTCGCTTTATCGCGCCTTCCTCTGGCAGTCCAATCCGGGTTTCCCCCCGCACGTCTTCGCGCGCTTCCTCCTGCGCGCCTTCCCGCGCGCCTTCCCGACTTACATCACCTCAATCTGTTTCTGTATCTGTCTCTTCATCACATGGCATCTCTCCCAGTCATCGCGAGCGCCAACGGACGCTTAGGGAGAGTGTGGCAATCTCAAATGCCAATAGGAAGGATGAGATAGTTGCTCCTATGTCAAAGCAGCACTTCTCTTACCCACCAGACACCATGTCATCTGCCTCCAGATTATGTCACTCCTCGCCGTCAATATCCCCGACTGCCGAGCAAAGTTCCATTCGTCGCTCTAGTCGAAGTAGAGTCCAACCAACCAACTATTACGCCAATCCTTGGGTCAACGTTTCCATTGACTCTGAAGAGCCAGACACAAATGTCGAAGCTGTTTTGGACACCGTCGCGTCTTCTCCACAGGAGCCGTGTCGCGTTTTGCCCCGTCGTGCAAATGTTCAAAAGCTGCTGTACAGCCGTGAGCTTGGAGGCGGAAATCATCGCCCCATTGTCACCGATGTGGTCTCGGACCTGAGACCATGGAAATCATGGCAAGGCGCTTCGGGGGATCTCCTTGTTCTGGCTTGGTCGCCTGATGGTACTCGGTTTGCGGCAGGCGCCGCAGCTAAATCAGACGAACATAATATGCAGTACAACAAGGCCAACAATCTTCTCTTAGGCGATCTTCAGAGCAACCGTCTGAAGGAAATTCCGGACCATTGGATTCCGCGGCCAACCTCGTCAACGGTTGATGACCCCCGGCTTTTCATGAGCGTCAATAATATGCAGTGGATTGGCAACAGACTCTACACCGCTAGTTTTGACAAAACTGTCAAGATTTGGGATGTGGAATCAATCCACAACATGTCCTGTACCCATACCTTGCAGCATGAGTCTCGAGTGGCAGTGATGTCCGTGTCGAGGTTCAGTCCGCATATCTTGGCTACAGGGACAGAATCAATTTTGGTCTGGGACACAAAAGATCCGGAAAATTTGACATCGACTCTCCTTCCCTTCGACCGCGATGCACGCTATAAGCCCAACTTTGAGTTCTCATCAACAGCCCTGGCCTGGGGGCATACTCCGTCGACTGAGGAATACTTAGCCGGAGGGCTGGCCGAACCAGGGGAGGATCCAATATACAAAGGCCACTTAGGCTTGTGGCGAGCCCGCGAATCCGCATATGAGACTATCAGGATGTCTTCCAACTCACTTAATGTCTTCGACATTAAGTGGCACTCCTCGTTGCCCATCTTTGCAACGGCCAGTCCTGAGGATCCTCACAACGCGCGCATTAAAGGGATTGGCATTACCACGAAATCAATTGTGAGGGTGTTTAGCCTCAACTATGACCTTCAAAAACGTGTGCCGTCTGTGATGGAATATTCCTGCCCGGCATTGGATGTTAATGAGGTCAGCTTTTGTCCAATGGATTCAAACGGCACATATGTGACCGCTAGTTGCACAGATGGTAAAACCTATGTTTGGGATAATCGGAGAGGTGATAGAATTCTCCACGAACTTCGTCATAGAGCCCCCCTTAACCCCATTGATCACCAGCGAAGCCGGGAAACGGCAGACGTGGGTGTTAGGGTAGCTCTCTGGGGTTCTTCTATGGACCAATTTTATACCGGTGCCTCCGATGGCGTTCTTAAACGATGGGACATTCGCCGGTCACCCGAAGATGTCCTCGTTGAGGACGTCGCAACTTTCGATGAGGAGATTATGTGTGCAGCCTTCACCGAAGACCATTCTCATCTCCTTGTCGGGGGTTCTGGAGGAGGCGTACATATACTATCATCGGGTCCTTGTTCAGACCCTAACATGAAAACTTTCGAGTTCGAGCATGCCCCAGAACCCGAAAAACCCAGTGATAGTGGCATCGTTGCGGGAAACCAGCTCCTCCTATCTGGCCAGCTTGTCAAGCACGAAACGTTTGGTATGGGTCAAGGGCCCTCTTACACTGGACCTTTTGCCTCGTGGGCTAGGGATGTCAAGCAAGATGTTTCTTCTGACCAAATTGGACAGCTCCCTTTACTCCAGAAATACCAGAGCCAACAGCTGGATGGTCCACCACCAGAAGATCGTCTTGAACTGGACTCAAACCAACGACGAGAGGTTGAAAGACAAATACAACTTGCGGAAATACGAAATCGAGGATTCCATAAGACAAAACTGCAGGAGCATAATGACCCTTGTACGTTCATCTTCCAAAACCCTGTATCTTTGTCTTCCCTTGGCTCTTCCCCGACAGGAAAGAAGAGGAAGAAAAAAGCCGAGAAAACGAAACAGAAAATGGGAGTGAAAAAAGTGAAAAGGGAAGAAGATCAAGAGGAGAATGGAGATGAGAAAGAGGGCTGTGGAGAGAAGGGAGAAGTCAAAAAGAAATCTCGGATGAAAAAGAAGACTCGCAGGCTCTCCCGTCGGATAATCAGCAACACCGAAAACGTTGACCTGACTCTACTAGACTCAGATACGGAGATGGGATCACACCGACAGCGGTTTGACCTTGGGGAACTACTTGAGCTTCTTGAGGAAGATAACTGGTTCCCAGCTAGTGGAGAAATCGATCCTAACATCCAAAAGGAGGTCGTTTAAGGTGACACCTTTCTCGACACTGGTGATGTATTTTGCATAGCATTGAAGCGTGGAGGTCTGATTTGGTTTTTTCTTTAAAGAAATTCACGTTGCAGCGACAGAGCTATTAATGATATTTGGATGTCAATTTGTAGGAGAATATAACCGATAGGCTGAAATCTTGAATGTGGTAGCCTGTACTCCGTAGATCTGTAATGTTACTATATATGTTACTATATATGGCCCTTTATATGGCCCTTTATATGGTGACATCAGGGCACCGCCACCGGCCTCGGGAGGCGCAGTCAATATGCCTGAGGCCAGAATGCTCCGCTTACCTCCCGAGTATATCTCCATGAACCAAGCACTCCTCCCTCTCTCTTTCTCTCTCTTTCTCTCTCTTTTATACACACTCTCACACTTTTTTTGTCCTCATTTAAACCTAACCCTTTGATCATTCCGAAAATCCGAGCTTCCAGACTTGCAACCTATTCAACCTAATCGTACTTGTCACATCATGTCGTTCGCCCCGCCTTCCGGGCCTCCCCCGCCCTCGGTACCTGAGGGATGGAAAGCGCAGTATGATGATCGTTACCACGCTTGGTGTGTATTTACTCATCTCAATAAAGACCAAAGTACTGACAATCAGCTAGGTTCTATGTGGACCTTGCCACGGGCAAATCGCAATGGGACCGCCCTGAAGCCCCCCCACCGCGCGGTGACGGTAATTTTCCAACCGATTCTCTCCCGCCATCATACAGCAATGTCGGGTCTGGCGACCCAGCAGCAATAGCCAGTGCAGGAGACCAGAAGCAACATATGGGATCAAATAACCCCTATAACCCTTCAACAAATACTGGCCCGGGCAACGCCAGCCCTAACATGATCGACGAAGATGCACGGCTTGCTGCCAAGCTCCAAGCCGAGGAAGATGCCCGGGCCGGTACACGAGGAACCGGAGCCGGACCAGGAGATCGTGGCGCCTCATCAGACTACTACAACAATGCTTCGCGGCCGCAGTCCACCGGGCCAGGGGGGTATGCGGTGGGCTCAGCATCGCATAGCCCGATGCCTGAGCAGGAACAGAAGCGCAGCAAGGGTGGATTTTTGAGCAAGCTGATGGGCAAGAGTTCAAGCAGCAGGCCGCCTCGGCAGCAACAATACGCCTCGTATACCCAGCAAGGTCCTCCTCCTGGTGCATACTACGGTGGGGGTGGCTATCCTCCGCAGCATGGCCCCCAGCCTGGATATGGAGGTGGATATGGAGGGTACCCGCAGCAGGGTGGATATTACCAGCAGCAACCGCCTCGCAGACAAGGTGGAGGAGGCATGGGGACTGCCGGCGCTGCTGCTTTGGGTGTTGGTGGCGGTTTACTTGGCGGTATGCTGATTGCTGATGCTATCGATGATCATCATGACAACGACGATTACGGCGGCGGCGGCGATGATTATGGTGGTGGTGATGACTTCGGAGGAGGCGACTTCTAAGCCCGGTTGCGTTTCGATTTCTTTGATTGTTCTGTTCTTTTCTTCTTTGGTTTGTTACTAGGATCGACTTCGGGATAAGGGACAGGTCTCTCTGTACAGCTCGAGGGGCTTCTAGGCGTTTTGACATCGGGAGGGATTTGGGAGGATTGCTTTTGTTTCGCCTAAACAGCTCTAGTCATTTATTGGCATTTGGCTTCAATTTTATGAGCAAAGAGCAGCTTCGGTTGACTTTGTATCATACAATTAGCCACGAGACAATGACAGGATACCATGCCAAGAACAGTCAATATGAAGTAATAATCTTCTATCCGCGCCGCCGGGTAGGACCACTGGTATCTCTACCAGTTGAACCAGCCTGGGCCGCATCGTTGGCCGTGGGGCTAGGGGCACCTGTGCCCGCCATCCAGCTGGCCAGATCAAACCCACCACCAGACATGGCATTGGCAGTGGCACCGGTGATGGGCGAGGAGCGAGAATGCTGCTCAAATTCGGCGCGCATCTCAGGATCCACTAGACAACAGAGTTAGGCCCTGGATATTTAACTGGGGTTATGAGGGATAGACATACTGTTATCCATGAGCTTGGGCATGACAAACATGAGACCTAGGGCGACAACTGCAAGCAAGACCATTGGGTTCTTGACAAGGCTCAAAGGAGAGACTGCAATTCAATGCAAGGTTAGTACAACTATAAACATTTATTGCAGGTTGTATCAATGGGGGAAGAGAGGTGGGGGGAGGGAGCTTACATTGAGCACGCTGCTCATAGAAGACCTTCCGTCCAAGAACCTTGGCCTCGACAACCACGTCAACCTGTTTCTTTCCAGCAACATCCACAATATATTTCTCTGCACCACGATTATCCCATGGGTTCCCGCGGAAAGTCTCCCAGATACCGAGAATGGATCCATCGGCTGCAACATCGACACGGTAGGGGGCGAAGACGTAGTCACCAGCGGAGCGAATATCAAGCAGGTAGGACTCGGGCCGAGGATCTGAACCCGAGGATGGAAGATCATGGAATACAAATGTCGCCGAGCGCGTCAGCGATGCGGAGAGGATGTGGTCTTTCCCACCAGAGGGAAGCGTGGTGAGAGTGGCATGGCTGGTTGCGGGAAGAACATGTGGGTTTGGGAGTGAACTAGAGACGGGGATGGTGATTGTCAAAGAGCTGGCAGATACCAGACTGCTAATCCCTAGCAGGAGAAGAGAGGAGAATGAAAAATGCATGGCGGAGATGTGTTGCTGTGGAAGACAGAGGGCCATGGGTTCCGATCAGCAAAGCAGTGTCCGCATCACGTGACGGATATCTTCTCCAGCTCTTGGATGTACAACATACAAGCATCTACGAATCACCGAAACCACCATCTTGTCTTTTCCCCATACCCCAGAGCATCATGCCTGTCTACCTTATTTCTAGGTACAAATAGTCTGCGACAGTCCGAGGCTGTATCCGACAAGAGACCCATCATTCTAACACCATATGAATAGGATCGCAGATCCCCTCTTCGCCTTGACCATGGGCGTCTCTGCTGCCCTCACCCGCATCCGCCGTGACCAGCGCGAACAGCACCCCGAACGCGCATCGGAAATCACATACGGAAGCATCGTACAAACAAGCGGGCATCGGTTACAACGGTGGTGGAACGGAGACTTCCAAGTTGTTTAAACGGGAATTGTGATACTTCAGTTTGGAGTTTTGGTTTGGGAGATTCCCCTAAGAGAATTAAAATTAATATTGATTCTTGAATGCTGAATCTTTGCATTTTATTTGTATATATTTGCCTGTTCAATTGCATGGAATGGTCATCCTCTACACGGCACAAGGGAATGCAATTCTTGTATAGCTTCATTTTACTATAAGTGTAAGTCTAAGAGGGCGAGCTTAAGAAGGAGGTGAATCTCACTAGTTATGATCTACAATCTACAGAAGAAAAGAGTGGTTTGAATTAAAAAGAATTTTGATTCACTAGGATTTTTTTCCCTAGGAAAAGAGATAACCTTGTATCTATGCAATCATGCGCAAAAGGAAACCTTGATACCCCATAAGTTCGTAAAACAAGACGTAAAAGTAAACGAGTGCCAAATGGCAAATAAGAAAGAATCATTCAGAGCGAAACGTTTAGTCAAGCTCCTCGGGCTTCTCCTCAACCTCGTCAGCGGAGCGAGCACCACCCTCGGGGGCACCAGCGCCAGGGGGAGCCTGGCCACCGTAGGCAGCGGAGATGATGGGGTTGGCAACAGCCTCGAGCTCCTTCTGCTGGGACTCGTACTCGTCCTTCTCAGCAGTCTGGTTGCTGTCGAGCCAGCCGATGACCTCGTTGATCTTGTCCTCGACCTTCTTCTTGTCATCCTCGGAGATCTGGAGCTTGCCCTCGGAGAGAGTGTTCTTGAGGGAGTAGGCGTAGGACTCGAGGCCGTTCTTGGCCTGGATGCGAGCAGACTCAAGCTCATCCTCCTCCTTGTACTTCTCAGCCTCGGAAAGCATGCGCTCGATCTCCTCCTTGGAGAGACGGCCCTTGTCGTTGGTGATGGTAATCTTGTTGGACTTTCCGGTACCCTTCTCGAGAGCGGAGACGTTCATGATACCGTTGGCATCAACATCGAAGGTGACCTCAACCTGGGGAACACCACGGGGAGCGGGGGGAATGCCAGTGAGCTCGAACTTTCCGAGGAGGTTGTTGTCCTTGGTGCGAGCACGCTCACCCTCGAAGACCTGGATCAGGACACCGGGCTGGTTGTCGGAGTAGGTGGAGAAGGTCTCGGACTTCTTGGTGGGGATAGTGGTGTTGCGCTTGATCAGAGGAGTCATGACACCACCGGCGGTCTCAATACCGAGGGAAAGAGGAGCGACATCGAGAAGCAGGATCTCGTTGGTGGACTTGGAAGACTGGTCACCGGACAGGATAGCGGCCTGGACAGCGGCACCGTAGGCAACGGCCTCATCGGGGTTGATGGACTTGTTGGCGTCCTTGTTGAAGAAGTCGGAGACGAGCTTCTGGATCTTGGGGATACGGGTAGAACCACCGACGAGGACAATCTCGTGAACGGAGGACTTGTCAATCTTGGCGTCACGGAGGACACGCTCAACGGGCTCCATGGTGCCGCGGAAGAGGTCCTGGCAGAGCTCCTCGAAACGGGCACGGGTGATGGAGGTGTAGAAGTCAACACCCTCGAAGAGAGAGTCGATCTCGATGGAGGTCTGGGCAGCGGAAGAGAGGGTGCGCTTGGCACGCTCGCAAGCGGTGCGGAGACGACGGAGAGCACGGGCGTTGGTGGTCAGGTCCTTCTTGTGCTTGCGCTTGAACTCGTTGACGAAGTGGTTGACCAGACGGTTGTCGAAGTCCTCACCACCCAAGTGAGTGTCACCGGCAGTGGCCTTAACCTCGAAGATACCCTCCTCGATGGTCAGGAGAGAAACATCGAAAGTACCACCACCAAGATCGAAGATCAGAACGTTGCGCTCACCCTCGACCTTCTTGTCAAGACCGTAGGCAATGGCAGCGGCAGTGGGCTCGTTGATGATACGGAGGACGTTGAGACCGGCAATGAGACCGGCGTCCTTGGTAGCCTGACGCTGAGAGTCGTTGAAGTAGGCAGGGACAGTGATGACAGCGTTGTTGACGGTGCCACCGAGGTAAGCCTCGGCGGTCTCACGCATCTTGACGAGAATCATGGCAGAGATCTCCTCAGGGGTGAACTGCTTGGCCTCACCCTTGAACTCAACCTCGATGACGGGCTTGGTAGCCTTCTCGACGATCTTGAAAGGCCAGTGCTTCATATCGGCCTGGACCTCAGCGTCCTGAAAACGGCGACCAATGAGACGCTTGGCGTCGAAGACAGTGTGGTGGGGGTTCATGGCGACTTGGTTCTTGGCGGCATCACCGATGAGACGCTCGGTGTCGGTGAAACCGACGAACGAGGGGGTGGTGCGGTTACCCTGGTCGTTGGCAATGATTTCAATGCGGTCATCGCGGAAGACACCCACACAGGAGTAGGTGGTTCCCAGATCAATACCGACGGCGGGAGCCATGGTGAATGTGTGTAATCGTTAAAAAAAAAAAGAGAAAAGAAGTCGGTGTGTAGAAAGAGATTCGTGAGTCAAAAGAGGTAGGTAGTATACAGAGAGGAAGAGGGTATTTGATAGTGAGAGAAGAAAAGAAGAAGAGGAAGGGGACGAGGGCTGAGAAAAGCTCCTATATAGTGAGCGGTGTATTACTCCAGAAGCTTCTAGAGGGAGCCTTCCATGGGGATCCATGAGATTCCACGAGGTTCGATGACCCAGCAACCACCTCATTACGTTCTTTAGTAGGACTCTAGTAGGTTCCAGGTGAGCCCAGTGGAGTCTTCAACTCTACAAATTACTTGATTCTCTTTCAATTAATGTCAACGATGTCAATTCCTATTTTATTACTCTGATTCATGTTCTTCTTTGACGTTCTCTTTTTTTTATGGCGGGGCTGTATGATGTAATAGTGGGATGACTCTTAAGGCGGTGTCAGATCACGGTATTAATACAGGATCAATACATACTCAATACATGATAATACTCGTCGCCATGGGAGACCCTCCGTGATTTGTGTGTTCTTCGGGTGAAGGTACATATGTACCTCTCTGTATTGTTGGTAATGGTATGGTCAATTATGGATACGTCATGGTGAATTCATGACCTCTAACATGTTTATGGACCATTTTTTTTTTTCGTGCGGGCCTTCCATCCTGAGCCTAGATTATGTAACACCTCCTCACCCTGGAGTCGGAGTAATATTTTATCCATCTAATATCCTGAGGCAGAAATTGGAGCCTAAGGCAGCGGGACTACCGCACTTTCTACTTTCTGTGAATATCTTCACAATACTTTCTCTTTCATTTAGTATCTCTTTCAATCATATACCCAGGTAGCCTACAAGGATTATTGGTCTCAAGAACAGATAAAACCCTATCTATCTATCTATTTATATAATTACATATATTAACATTTTCATAGACTCCATACTCCATAAGAAAATAAAGAACCTTGGAACCCTATGATTCCCCTGCCAAGAGTAAGGCTCTCTTGTACGGAGTAGTCCGCCATACTCCGGAGCATTGCTGCAACATACATACAAACATGGGTGTCCTTAATCTCCAAAATCTAGACAAATCGGAGCCAACCCGGAGAAACTAACATTTTTTCTTATTTTCTTATTTTCTTATTTTTCCCCTTGTACAAACATAAGGAAAAAAAAATATAAAAAAAAAGCCGGGCCAAGCCGAGCTTGCGCCATCCGCGCTAAGCATTGATGTTTAACCTTGTCAATGTAACCTTGAGACAGAGGCATTCTCCTAGGTCCAATCGGGCCGTGGTCTGGGAAAATGGCGAATATTTACTCCAGTCGCACATCATGACCATTGCTAAAGCGTACTAGTTTGCTACCTTAAAAAAAATCATACTTAATATTTTATCTTCCCTTTCATATGGATTCCGCTAAAATCCTCTTCTAAAATCCCCTTCGCCATGTTCGCTGGACTGAAGCGCAAGGGGCCCGGGGACCAACCTACTGAGGTCAAAATAGAGGAAGACACTATGGGTTTAGAAGGGTCAGAGCTGTCTTCCAAAAACCTAGAGGTGACGGAGACCGGGGTGGATGAGGAGAACTTCCATTTTAAGGGGGAAACAGCCGCTATTGAACAAGAGACACACGATAACCCCGAGATTGCTGCATTGCCCATGTCTGTGAGACATCTGATCAACTTGACCGATGACCCCAACTTACCGACAATCACCTTCCGTTACTTTGTGCTCTCGATCATCTTTGTTATCCCTGGAGCCTTTCTGTCGCAGATGAGCTACTTCCGCACAACCAAGGCACCATACTCCATCTTCTTTGTTCAAATTGCCTGTCACTATGCCGGTCACTTTATGGCCAGAGTCCTGCCCGACTGGAAGATCGGGCTACCTGGTACTCGCTTTTCATTTAGCCTAAACCCGGCCCCATGGAGCATCAAGGAGCATGTCTTGGTCACCCTGACGGCAGCTTCGGGGGCTACGTACAACATGGGGTATGCTCCCATCGTCCTCGCGGAGCTTTGGTACGGCACACGAGTCAATCCGGCAGTGGCCATTTTCTTCATGCTTTCAATCGTATGGATTGGCTACTCCTTTGCTGCTCTGGCCCGACAAATCCTTTTGCCGGACCCGGAATACATCTGGCCCCAAGCTTTGATGCAGACCACATTGTTCGAAACTTTCCGCAAGACAGACAACTCATCGGCTCTCGCTCGGCGCCAGATGAAGGTGTTCTTCTTCGCGTTTCTAGGGATGACCATGTGGCAATTCCTTCCCGAGTATGTTTTCCCATTCACATCGTCCCTAGCCTTTCTCTGTTGGGTGGCACCGCGCAATCCGGTGGCCAACTTCATTGGCTCAGGTATTGGTGGCATGGGATTCCTCAATCTCTCGTTAGATTGGTCAAATGTGAACTGGAATGGATCCTCAATCATGACGACCCCATACTGGACGCAGGTCATCTTGTTCTTGGCATTTGCTTTCAATTGTTGGGTCCTACTTCCTGCAGCGAAGTGGGGGAATCTAGGTTCCTTCAAGCATGGACTCATGTCAAACAGCCTTTTCCTAGGCAATGGTACAACCTACCCAACCCTCGACGTACTCACCCCAGACTATCACCTGAACGTGACCGCTTATGAGGAGTATGGACCGATGTATATGGGCTTGCAAAATGTGTGGGCGACATTTTTCGACTACGCCAAACTTCCAGCAGCGGTCACTTGGATCTTGACGTTTGGGTACGCACAGGTTTCCGGGAATGTCCGAAGAATCTGGTCATCTCGCACAGCAGAGAAATCCCCCAAGAACGAAAGCATTCATCACCAGTATCACGACCGCCTCAACGTTATCCAGAGACAGTACAAAGATATTCCATGGTGGTGGTATGGGATTCTATTCACGGTAGCCTTTGCCATTCTGATCATATTCCTCGCACTCGGACATCTCTTCATTCCAATCTGGACCTTGTTTGTGGCCCTTGCGAGTGCTGCTGTCCTGGTCATCCCGTTTGCTTGGCTTTACGCCATCTCCAACTACCAGCTTGAGACGGGCTCTTTCAACGAACTCATGTATGGCTACATGGTTCACACAAAAGCCGGCGCGGCCCACCAACACCCCTGTGGTCCTTCTGTCTATGGGGCTATTGCGGGTGACGCCTGGTATCGTGCACAATATATGCTTCAGGACCAAAAGATTGGTCACTACATGCACATTCCACCCCGCACGGTTTTCTTCTCTCAAATTTTCGGCACTTGTATGGGTGTTCCAATCAACTATGCCGTCATTCGTTGGATCATGGACACCAAAGGAAATTATCTGACGGGCAAGAAAACGGATCCACTGAATCAATGGACAGGACAGTCCCTACGGACCGCTAACACAATGGGGGTTCAGTACGCTGTGCTTGGTCCGAAGAGGCTTTTTGCTCAGACGGAAATGGCCGTGCTTCCCTGGTCATTCCTTATAGGGGCGGTGATTCCTCCTATTCTCTTCTGTTTCCACCGGTTCTTCCCCCGGCTTCGGATTGACCTGTGGAACGTCAGTATCTTTTTTGGAGGACTGGCGATGTTCTATGGTAACATTAGTACTGGCTACACATCTGCCATTATTGGTGGATATGTTGTAATGTATTGGGCTTACCGTCGCCATTTTGAGGTCTGGAAGCGGTATAATTACCTGATTGCTGCTGCGTTTGATGCTGGATTTAACCTCAACATGTTGCTCGTCTTCTTCTTTTTCGGAGCAGGCAAGCAAATTTCGATGCCAAAATGGTGGGGCAATAATGCAACGTCTGTGGAGAGATGCTTCGCTCTTAACAGCTGATCAGCTTTTATGATTTGGAAAAAAATAGCTGATATTATGAGTTCTAATATAAAAGTTGGCCCCTTTTTTCAACACTTCACAAATGCAGGCAGAAGAAGCGCCCTAGTATGTTGTAATATTGTTTGATGGCCTGGGGCTAACATTTGCCCATATAAACATGTCAGATAGCATTATCTTGCTGTATAGGTAAAAATTTCAAAGGTTTGCTCTTTGATTTCATTTTCAGTTCCTTTTCAGGTCCTTTTCAGTTGATATAATACTTCCAAGATTGTCTTTGATGCCTCAGGGCAAGATTTGTCACGGGGCTTGATCACCCGCATCAGCCAATCAGATGGCGAGGTCACCCTTACATGTTGTTTTGGTTCGAGGGGGAAGACCTTACTTTGCAGACCGTCTTTTAAATTCCCCTTGCCCCCTTGCCCCCTTTCCACCAACCAACCTTCCTACAATTCTCCATCCACTCAAAATAAAACCTCATTATGGCTGACCAGGCGACCATTTCCAACTCCAACGAGCAAGCCTTCGCCAAGGGCAAAGGCAAGGCTGACCCCACGCAAGATATGAGCATGGACGAGGAGAGCGAGTCGGAGAGCGAGAACGAGATCGTGAGTCTACAATTTACACACCCATCTACCGATTTTATGCTGACTTTGCTTGCGTGTTGCTAGGCTGACAATGGTGTGTACCCCCACTATCACCCCCAAGCAACCCATGTCTGAATGGCCACATGCGCCAGAATGACCATCGATTGCCTCCATACTGACCCTTTCTGCTCCTAGACGAAGATGATGACACACAAGACAACCTCAACGATCCTATCGACCAGAGCAATATCATTCAGGGCGGCCGACGCACACGCGGCAAGGTCATTGACTACTCCAAGATCTCCACTGATGAGATGGAGGATGACGAGGATGACGATGAGGAATACGAGAGCCGCGAGGACAACGAGACCAACGATGATGATCAGATGCGCGACTAAGCTCGACGAATACAAAACTTCCGGGTGGCATGGAATTGCTTTGAACTATAGGCGCCGCGGATCGGTCCACGATGTTTTTTTTTTTTTTCGCGTGTGTCCATAAGATGTCTCGCCATTCTGTGATGACAATGAATCGATGAATATCTCTTCGGATTTCTTTTTCCAACCCCGTTGATATACACTTCATGCATTGACTATGGGTTGGCCGATGTTCAGCCTATGATGTAATTTGTAGACCAAATAACTAGATATTTCTAGCGGTATAACTTGAAACGAGTATTGCTTTTTCCATTACATTCAGTCATAATCGATTCCAAAATGACCAAATTGACAATAAACAGATGCCCATGCGAACCGCAACTGTTGTGTATCCTGTGTGTTGATTTCCAGTACTTCCAACTTTGGAAGGTTGGGCTATCACGTGTTGTTCGGCGAATGACAACGCTATGGCCACCTTGATGTTTTTATCTCCGCAAGCGTGGAGGACTCGAATAGCGATCGACTTGGATTTTGACCCTTGCGAAATGCTCGATTGCCGTTGAAAAATTCATCTGCATTTTATGTTCCTCCTCTTCCTCCGTCGCGAACTCTAGCTACATCCCACGACCGTTATGGCTTCACGGTATAGTTCCACCATTCATCGCTCGGTTCATTATGGTGTGTCCTTCAGCTAATGCAGCAGTAATCTAAATAGATTTCCTCGTCAGCGTGATCCCCGCGCCTCTTCGTCTCTCTTCGACCAATACGGTGGTGACTCCCGCCAAGCTAGCAGATCGCCTGCCCAACAACCAGGTGGATACGGGTACGGAGGTTACTCCAGTCCAGCACCTAATGGTTATGCGAGTAGCGGTGCCGCTGGGGCAGGATATCAGAGTGCATCGCCGGACAAAAAGTGCGTTGAGTGGCTCATAATCGTTTTGAGATCGCTTGCAATTCTTCCCACTATGTATGTATAGTTGCTAACCAAGGCTTTGCTATAGGGGACACTACTCCGATGCAGTTCTCTCATCTCTCGAGTCACAAAATGACGCTGAGGTAGAGGGCATCAGTGCCAAGGTCAAAATGTTGAAGGATGTAAGAAGCCTCGCACCCATACTTCCAGGCCCAACGAAAGCAGGTAGTCGTTCGAAATAACAAACCGCTGACGGGGGAACCCCATCTAGATCACAATTGCAATTGGCGATGAAATCCGAGACACCACACATATTACCGATCTCAACGATTCATTCGATAACACTCGAGTCCGACTCCGCGGGAATATGAACCGCATGCTTCGCATGGCCGACAGCACCGGCATCGGCTGGCGAGTCTGGCTCGGCTTCTTTTTTGCCGTCTTTCTCCTGTTCTTCTATGTGTGGATATTCTGAACGTATACCCTTGATGTCTCTCTGAGACGTACCTTCGCACTCTATACCATGTCGACCATGCCCGCCTTTCTCGTCTTTATCATCTTTAATCTCCCGTCTTCACGCAAAACCCAGCGACTTGCTCTTTTACTTGATCTCATATGGATCGAATCACACACATAACTTATCGGTATCTTCAACATGGGAATCTTGACTTTGGCGCTATGAGGTGTTCTGGGACTATGGATTCTTTGAGCTATGTATATGCCAACCCCTGTCATTGGGTCAGATGTCGGCTACGTACCGATTTCTGAATCGGCACATTGGGTGTCTGCCTGGTATTCATCCCTGGGGATAATTCAGGAAAGTTGTCCAATGTGATCCGATGATGGTCAGGTTATTTCTGACTGGAAAATGTTTTAAGTAAACCGTACATAATGCATATAAAACAATATACAAAAACTGTTCAAGCAAAGTGAGCCATTACAGGTGGAAATTTACGAAGACTGTGGATGTTAGCTTCAGGACGCATTTGAAGTCATGTTCATTGAATTTGCTCATAGAATATCTTATCTCATAAGGAGGAAGCATAAGCTGCCATTAAAACAGGCAGAACCCCCGCGAGATCTATCTTTTTATGCTCGCACAAAACGCCGTAGAGGAAATTGAACAAGTATAACACCGTTTCGAATAGCCTCTAGTTTAGACTATCCCTGGGCCCACCGATGTGCCGTGGGAACCTTCTCGCAAACCCGCTTCGTCGACTGCCCTGACTGGTTATGGATGCACGCAGGTCCTCGTCACTGTAAAGCATGCTGCTAGAATCAAATGCATCGCCACCACCGCTCCAGCGATTAAGGAAACGGCGCTGGGCTTCAGTCTCGGGCTCGCGGCGCAGAGTCGGAGGTGGAGGCAAACCACCACGACTGTTTGGCGTGCTGGTGCGGAAGTTCTCGGCAAACCTGGTTTGAATGATACTGGGTTCATTTTCATCTTCCTCGTCACTCAGCTCCTCTTCGCTGTCTGTGTGCTGCCATTCCCCTTCTTGCTCCGAGCCTTGCTCTGCAGCATCAGGGATATCATCGTCGAGGTCGCGCGTCATGCCTTCTTCACTCACACTCTCACCGTCGGCGGCAGGTATCTCCGCATCCAGGTCAGGCTGGTTGTCGAAATCATCCTCTTCGTCATCGTCATCATACAGGCCTGAGCCCTCATAGTCATCATCGGGAAATCCTTCGGGAATGTCATCATCCAAGTCGCGCTCCATGTATTCTCCTTCGTCGCCAAGGTCATCTTCCTCGAGTGCCTCTTCGCCTTCCTCGATAAGACCTGAGGCCTCCTCCTCCGCGTTGGGGATATCATCATCCAAATCGCGTTCCATGCCTTCGTCTTCTTCGACTTCCCCTGTCTGAATCCCCACGTCATCATCCATTATTCCTTCTCCCTCTGCAGCTTCCATCTCAGCCGCAGCGGCTTGTAGCGCCTCTTCGCGCTCCGCTTCCTCCTCTTTCATGCCGAGCATTGTCTTCGCACATCCCGCCGGCCTGATCCATGAGTATCCGAACGACGCGATATTCAATTTTCGAGAGCGTAGCGAGCGTTCTTCTGCAGCTAATGTAGCGATTGTGTTGGCAGAAGAGCGGGATGGCATTAATGAGCGATGACTGCTGGGCGTGCCGCTGGCATTGCGTCGGGCGAGATGGTTGGCAGCGGAATTGTCGCCAGCTTGTTGATCCGAGGTAGAACGATATGGTTGGGAAGATCCGAACCAAAGTTCGTGGGACTATCGAAGCTGTTGGTTCTGTCCAGGGCTATTTGAGAAACTTGAATCGCTAGAGGCTGGCACTTACGTCGCGCGGGGTGATGGATGAAAGGGTAAGCATCTCTGCAAGGATGGTTATTCCAATGCTGGATTTGGGAATACTATGGTGCCTCCAGGGCTATTCCGATGTATCTGCTTATGGAGCTTTGTGGGGATGGCCTGTTGCGGATGCAGCGCTTTGTAGCTGTGCCCCGAAAGAGGATAGTGCGGCGAGTGGAGTGGTTCTGGGATTTCACGACGGGGTGTGAGATTTAATTATCTTGGAAATAAAAGGTCATAGAGAAGCAATTGGTGATGTTGACATAGGCGCACGATATCATCCAGGGTCGGGAAACCGCGCGCGAAGGCAGAAAAGGCCAGAGCTCCACAGCCAATCAATTCATCTATGCGGGGAATCCCCAACCCTACCTAAGTATGTTGTACTTTGTAACTATACATAGTTACCAATAGTTATAACTAGTTAGTTAGCTAACTATATCTACATACTCCGTATGTGCTTCAATTTACTATATTCAGAGCTAAGTATCATATTAGGAACACTTTAGAAAACCAAGGCTAATTATATTCCATATAACTAGTATCTATCATCTATTAGTGTCTAATGACATTTATAGCTTTCAACAACACAAGAATAGTCGGCCGTTTATGCGGCCTTGTTATGTCTTCTTAGATGTTCTTTTTAAATGTCCATTTAGGTGTCCTTTTAGTTGTATACGGAGGCAGTAAAAAAGAAGTACTTTGTGCAAGAGACTTTTCTATGTCTGTCCTTTGACCCTATAACTATAGATTGATGTATCCATATTCTATTTTTGCAGGACTGGTCATGGATATATATAAATATATAACCTATACCTTCTACATATATTATACGGCGTTCTTTTTCAGTTTGTGCTGGCTTGGCCTTAGGGACCTGCACAGCATGGGGAGAGGTGCTCCCACCTACGGAGTACTTCAAGGGCAAACCGCAGTTAATGGTGAGTTTAGCCTCTTTATTAATCTAGGCCCTTAGCTACAGGCACTGCATATGTACTCCGTACTACGATGCATCAATCAAGGACCAGCCAATTGACTACATATGCAAGTAAGACCCCCTGAGTCAAAATCCAGGATCTCCCAAGACCTAGATATAGGAAGAAGTGAGATGGAGGTGGACTGGTGCGATGTTGTAAAGTTGTACACGGTCAGAAGTGGAATGGTAGGTGAATCCCAAATGGAAATATTCGTCAAAGTGGTGAGATGTTCGAGTTGTTCTCTCTCCTATGTTGTATTGTTGGTTCCCGGAATCACCCGATACCAGCAACCCGGTGAACCTAAAGTGGACAAGAGGACACTCGGAAAAAGCCGGGTGGATACTTGTTGTCCCTATGTTGGAGGTACTCCGTAGCTTTCCCTGAAATCATGACGTTCGATGGATGTGTCTGCTGTCTTCTTACTTTCATCAGCACTTTGATTGGCCTAGAAAAAGGCGGGGATCATGTGATATCCACTCTGATCTGGTTCCGGGGTTAACTCTGTAAAATACGGTAACTACATATTACAGTGCTACATTGCTACATACGTGAACTAACTACCTAGTTATATCCTATTTCACCCGATCAATATTTGATGTATATGATAATTGGGCCAACTGTATGTAGACAGCTAGGCCAAAAAGGAGAAAAGATCCTGAGAAGAAGTTATGTATTCTTATTATCATCATCTAACTACCTTATCTCTATATCTTCACCTGTCTAGACGGATCACTTTCCTCCGGACTCTATTTAATCCCAAATTATACAAGGTAAAGCATCCGGAGTATTTGTGAATGTAAAACATGGGGAAGCAGGGATTCCGATCAATTCGAGCTGAATCCTTATAGTCCAGGGGTAGAGGCAATGCCAGTAAATCAGGTAATTTGAACTGAACCGCGATAAGCAGGATGATTTCAAACGCATCCGCAAACGGCTCCCCGAAATCGGGCTATGCATCTACAAGCGAAGGTGGTGAGAGAGGGGAAACCCGGGAGAGGGGACTTGGCCGTGGTCGGAATGTCTACCGTTACTTACAGGTATTTGCATTACCATTGGATCTTTAATATACCCAATTAATGTCTAATGTCCACTTAATAATTTCCTATCTTTTCTTTTCTGTGTCTTTCCTGGTATGAACTTGAATCTAAAATCTCCTCCAAATCGGTACTTTTGCTGGGGTTTTTTTTTAGGTACTTTTTCAGGTTCCTCCTGCAGATGCAGAACTAAATGCAAGCTGGCGGCTCGAAACCAAATGGATTAAGCACTACATCTTGGCCCCACTGGGGAATGCGCCCATTCACCCGGGTCTCCCACTCTCCATGTGAAAATTGTCTTATTTCTAATACGGGAATCTGTACGGTACTCCGTACGATGTCCTTCGTATGTATATGTCCAATGAGCAGCTCTGATCCCTTTTTTTTATGGGTCTATGGGCCTGATGGGCCTATGGGGCCGCCCGGCCCACTAGACCTTGTTTTCTTTGAGGGAGAGAAGAGAGAAAGGAGAAGTGAGTGTACGGAGTAAGACTTAAAAATAAAAATAAAAATAAAAAAATAGATATAAGAAATTGTAGAATGAGTGAGATATAGTAATATGTAGTGAGATATGTATCTGATATTGAGTATGCGACTAAAGTTAGTTGACGTAGTAAAGAGCTAACCCTCGTAACATCTTCACTCTGATTGGTTGAGTGATGCTTATCTTGGGATGATTTGCACTCCGTAATCATAATGATTATCATTACTATGGAATGCTCTTGAAGCTGTTTTCGTATATCAACCTATACCCTGTTCAAATGCAGTAGAGAGATCCAAAGTGGCATGTTATAACATGCAGCATAGCATGTAGCATGTAGCATGTTTTATTGTTTTACTATTTTACTATTTTAATTGTTTCACTCATATTTCTTTCACTTTTAATCCCCTTACCGTTTCTCTTGGCTGCTTTCACCTAACAATTTGCCACGGTAAACTCCCCACCATTGTAATTTTTCCCTTTTTGGGTACATCGGGGCTTGCAATCCCCGGACCTGCTGTCCCGCCGTAATCGCCCATCCTTTCTCTCTCTCTCTCTCTCTCTCCCCCCTCCTTTTTTTATTCTCTGGTTCTCTTTTTTACCTCTCCCCCTCTTCCATCTTCAACCCTTTCGCAGAAGCTGGGTGATCATTGACCCGTTTGTTCCTCCCACGCCCGCACTGCGAGACACCCTGTGACGACATCGCTGTCATCCCCCAGTCAACCCCCAAATCGGCGGGGTCCTTCCTAGAAAACCAATCCCCTTCAGTTACCATTCCATTCTCTGTCGGCTCCCGGCGGAAGAATGGGTCTTAACTTGGAGGAGCTCTATGGCAAAGATATAAATGAAGAACAGGCCCCTCATGAGTATTCCCAGTACCAACCCAAAAAGGGTTATGGCTGGGCCAATGCTCTGCCAGAGCGGCAAGGTCTGTACAACCCTGAATACGAGAAAGATGCCTGTGGTGTAGGCTTTGCAGCGTGAGTGAAAATCCCCAAAGGCTGGGCCCCCAATTGGAGACATGAGGACCCAACTCAATTCTGACGGACCAATCAGTCACATCAAGGGAAAGCCAAGCCACAAGATTGTTAGCGATGGTAAGTGCTAGTTTTCTACTCTTTGGGCTCAAGGTCAGAACAAAGGAAGCTGATAGCAATCGAACAGCTCGCAATCTGCTGTGCAACATGACCCACAGAGGAGCCGTTGGCTCTGATGCACGAGATGGTGACGGGGCTGGTGTGATGACCAGTATTCCACACAAGTTCTTCATTAAGAACTTTGCCCGGGAGGTGGGTGTGGATCTTCCCCCGTTAGGACAATATGCTGTTGGCAACTTGTTCTTCAAGCCCGATGAGGAGGCACTCAAGCAGTCCATAGCGAGTTTTGAGGAATTGGCCACGACACTCGGCTTGCGCGTTCTTGGATGGCGTGAAGTGCCCCGGGATTCAACTATTCTTGGTCCTGCCGCACTATCTCGAGAGCCCATCATTATGCAGCCATTTGTGGTCTTGAAATCAGCATATGGCGAAGGCAACAAGCCCGAGATCACTGACACTGAAAAGTTTGACGAGAGAACTTTTGAGCTTCAGTTGTACGTTCTACGAAAGCGTGCCACTCATGTCATCGGTCTCGGAAACTGGTTCTACCTCTGCTCTCTCAGCAACCGGAACATCGTCTACAAGGGTCAACTCTCTCCCGTTCAAGTGTACACGTACTACCACGATTTAGTGAACGTAGACTACGAGGGTCACTTCGCCCTAGTACACTCTCGGTTCTCTACAAACACGTTCCCATCCTGGGATCGTGCCCAACCCCTCCGATGGGCTGCCCATAATGGTGAAATCAACACCTTGCGAGGAAATAAAAACTGGATGCGCGCACGAGAAGGTGTCCTGCGGTCAGATGTCTTCGGTGAGGAGCTTGACAAGCTGTACCCCATTGTTGAGGATGGCGGTTCCGACTCAGCTGCGTTCGATAACGTGCTTGAACTGCTCATGATCAATGGCGTTCTGTCCCTTCCTGAGGCAGTGATGATTATGATTCCCGAGGCCTGGCAGGACAACCCAGCCATGGATCCAGCCAAGTCCGCTTTCTACGAGTGGGCTGCCTGTCAGATGGAACCTTGGGATGGCCCAGCTCTTTTCACTTTCTCCGATGGACGCTACTGCGGTGCTAACCTTGACCGTAACGGTCTCCGTCCCTGCCGTTTCTACGTAATGGACGATGACCGCATCGTCTGTGCTTCCGAGGTCGGCGCTATTGATATTGACCCCGAGAGGGTCATCCAAAAGGGCCGCTTGCAGCCTGGAAAGATGCTGCTGGTTGATACCGTGGCTGGGCGGATCATTGATGACGCCGAGCTCAAGCAGACTGTTGCCCGTCGGCAGGACTTTGCCGGCTGGCTGGACAAAGGGCTTCTGAAACTCCCTGCTATCAATCAGACGCTACTTGACTCCAACATTGATCTTTCTTTTGCCCTGGACCACAACACCATTCAGAACGACCCGCGCCTCCGAGTATTCGGGTACTCTTTTGAACAAGTCAGCTTGATTCTTGGCCCCATGGCCGCAGACTCCAAGGAAGCTTTGGGTTCTATGGGTAATGATGCACCTCTCGCCTGTATTGCCCAGCAGCCTCGCCTACTCTACGAGTACTTCCGCCAGCTCTTTGCCCAGGTCACCAACCCTCCCATTGACCCTATCAGAGAGGCCGTGGTTATGTCCCTCGAATGTTATGTCGGTCCTCAGGGAAACCTACTGGAAATGGACCCTTCGCAATGTCACCGTCTGCGTCTTCCCTCTCCCATTCTGAGCATTCCCGAGTTCAATGCTTTGAAGAATATCAACGTAGCCCACAAGGATTGGACTGTGCGAACCATCGATATCACGTTCGAGAAGAGCAAGGGCATCGCTGGTTACGTTGAAGCGCTCGACTCCATCTGCGATGGTGCCACTGAAGCTATCCAGAATGGCGACAAGGTCATCATTCTCTCCGACCGTGCTACATCTGCCGACCGTGTTCCAGTCTCTGCCTTGCTGGCTACCGGTCTGGTGCACCATCATCTCGTCCGAAACAAGTGGAGATCGCTTGCTGCCCTGACAATTGAAACCGCCGAGGCTCGCGAGGTCCACCACCACTGTGTTCTGCTAGGATATGGTGCCGATGCCATTAATCCCTACCTGGCTCTAGAATGTATTCTCAAGATGAACCGGGAGAAGTTGATCCGCAAGGACATCCCCGATGAGAAGGTTGTTCAGAACTACCAGTCATCCTGTGATGGTGGTATTCTGAAGGTCATGAGTAAGATGGGTATCTCTACTCTCCAGTCCTACAAGGGTGCCCAGATTTTCGAGGCCCTTGGTATCGACGACAGCGTTATTGATCGCTGCTTCTCCGGTACTGCCAGTCGCATCCGTGGTATCACATTTGATCTGATTGCCCAGGATGCTTTCGCCTTCCACGAGCGTGGTTACCCCTCGCGTCAAATTGTCGAGGTTCCCGGTCTGCCCGAATCCGGCGAGTACCACTGGCGTGATGGCGGAGAGGCCCATATCAACGACCCCACCAGCATTGCCAACGTGCAGGATGCCGTTCGCACTAAGAACGACAAGTCCTACGAAGCCTATGCCAAGTCCGCACATGAACAGATCAAGAACTGTACTTTGCGTGGAATGCTGGACTTCGATTTCGACCAGCGTACCCCTATTCCCATTGACCAGGTCGAGCCTTGGACCGAAATCGTCCGTCGCTTCGTGACCGGTGCCATGTCCTACGGTTCCATCTCTATGGAATCACACTCTACAATTGCCATTGCCATGAACCGCTTGGGTGGCAAGTCCAACACTGGTGAGGGTGGTGAAGATGCCGAGCGTAGCCAGAGAATGGAGAACGGCGACACGATGCGGTCCGCCATTAAGCAGATTGCTTCTGGTCGTTTCGGTGTGACATCCAACTACCTGGCCGACGCCGATGAATTGCAAATCAAGATGGCCCAGGGTGCTAAGCCCGGTGAGGGTGGTGAATTACCCGGCCACAAGGTCGTCGGCCCCATTGCTCGCACTCGGTTCTCCACACCGGGGGTCGGTCTTATCTCCCCGCCCCCGCACCATGACATCTACTCCATTGAAGATCTGAAGCAGCTTATCTACGATCTCAAGTGCTCTAACCCCAGAGCTCGTGTCTCCGTCAAGCTCGTATCTGAGGTTGGTGTTGGTATTGTCGCCTCTGGTGTGGCCAAGGCCAAGGCTGATCACATCTTGATCTCTGGTCATGATGGTGGCACCGGTGCCTCGCGCTGGACCGGTATCAAGTATGCCGGTCTTCCTTGGGAATTGGGTCTTGCAGAGACTCATCAAACTCTAGTTTTGAACGATCTTCGTGGCCGTGTTGTGGTCCAGACAGATGGCCAAATCCGCACGGGCCGTGACCTTGCCATCGCCTGTCTCCTTGGAGCGGAAGAATATGGATTTGCCACAACTCCTTTGATCGCATTAGGATGCATTATGATGAGAGTGAGTACATCCAGTCTCTGGTTTCCCGACTTATAGCCTATTAACAAATATCTTTTCCCTAGAAATGTCACCTGAATACCTGCCCTGTTGGTATCGCGACTCAGGATCCCGAACTGAGGCAGAAATTCAAGGGTACACCGGAGCATGTTATCAACTTCTTCTACTATGTTGCCAACGAGATGCGTGCTATCATGGCCAGGCTGGGTGTTCGTTCGGTCAACGAGATGGTCGGTCGTGCGGAGCTGCTTAAGGTCCGGGACGATATTCGTAATGTCAAGCAGGAACGAATTGACCTGTCACTCATCCTGACCCCTGCTCACTCACTTCGCCCTGGAGTCGCTACCTACAATGTTCGCAAGCAGGACCACCGCCTTCACACCCGCTTGGACAACAAGTTGATTGCTGAATCGGAGCTCGCTCTTGAGAAGGGTCTACCTTGCCGAATTGAGTGTGATATCGTCAACACCGATCGTGCTCTGGGCTCTACTCTCTCTTATCAGATCAGCAGACGTTATGGCGAAGCTGGTCTCCCTCAGGATACCATCCACGCAAACATTAAGGGCTCTGCTGGTCAATCCTTTGGTGCATTCCTCGCCCCCGGTGTCACTCTTGAGCTCGAAGGTGATGCCAACGACTATGTCGGTAAGGGTCTTTCCGGTGGTCGTCTCATCGTCTACCCCCCGCGTGGAGCCGCTTTCAAGGCTGAAGAAAACGTCATCGTCGGTAACACTTGTCTTTACGGTGCCACCCGCGGAACTTGCTACTTCCGTGGTATGGCTGCTGAGCGTTTTGCTGTCCGTAACTCTGGCGCTACTGTGGTCGTTGAGGGTGTTGGTGATCACGGATGTGAGTACATGACTGGTGGTCGTGTACTCAATCTCGGACCTACTGGCCGCAACTTCGCTGCTGGTATGTCTGGTGGTATTGCCTACGTTCTGGATAAGAACCAGGATTTCCATTCCAAGGTTAACTTGGAGATGGTTGAGATCTCCAGCATCGAAGACCCATCAGAGATTGCCTTTGTTCGTGGTTTGGTTGAAGATCACCACCATTACACTGGCTCTGAGTTGGCTGCTCGCATCCTGCTCGACTTTACTCGTGCGCTTCCTCACTTCGTCAAGGTTCTGCCGACCGACTACAAGCGTGTCATGGAGGAAGAGGCTGCTAAGGCGGAGGCTGCGAAGAAGGCCGAATTCACTCTTCCTCAGCTCCCTAGCACCCCAGTCAAAGCCGAGAAGGCCAAGGCCGATGACTCCAAGAAGACTGACTTGCTGGATATTGAAGACAGTATTAGCGATTCGAAGTCTGAGAAGAAGCGATCCGCATTGATCTTGGACAAAACAAGAGGTTTCATGAAGTACAGCCGCCGCAGTGAGAAGTATCGCAATGCGACAACCCGTACTCGCGACTGGGGCGAGATCTCCCACCGCCTCAGCGAGGACGAGCTGAAGTACCAGTCTGCCCGTTGTATGGATTGTGGTGTTCCATTCTGCCAGTCTGACACTGGATGCCCCATTTCCAACATCATCCCTAAATGGAATGAATTGGTATTCTACCCCCACCTTCTCATATATATATGACAACTCATATCTAACTCGGCTTCTCATGCAGGTGTTCCAAAACCAGTGGCAGGACGCTTTGAACCGTCTGCTCATGACCAACAACTTCCCTGAGTTCACCGGTCGTGTCTGCCCCGCGCCTTGCGAAGGCTCCTGTGTTCTAGGCATCAATGAAGACCCCGTCGGTATCAAATCTATCGAGTGCGCAATCATTGACCGTGGATTCGAAATGGGCTGGATGGTTCCCTGTCCCCCCAAGACCCGCTCTGGCAAGACCATTGCTGTCATTGGCTCTGGGCCTGCTGGCTTGGCTGCTGCTGATCAGCTCAACCGCGCTGGTCACAGCGTCACCGTTTATGAGCGTGCCGACCGAATGGGTGGTCTTCTCATGTATGGTATCCCCAACATGAAGCTTGACAAGAAGGTTGTCCAGCGCCGTATCGACCTCATGGCCGCTGAAGGTATCAAATTCGTTGCGAGCACCGCTGTTGGCCCTGACTGCGAGGTTTCCCTGCAGTCTCTCCGTGCCACGAATGATGCTGTCATTGTTGCCACCGGTGCTACTGTTGCCCGTGATCTCAAGGTCACTGGCCGTGAATTGGATGGCGTGCACTTCGCCATGCAATTCTTGCATAAGAACACCAAGTCCCTCCTCGACTCTGGTCTTTCGGATGGCGCATACATCTCTGCCAAGGACAAGCATGTTGTCGTCATTGGTGGTGGTGATACCGGCAACGATTGTATTGGTACCTCTGTCCGTCATGGTGCCAAATCGGTGACCAACTTCGAGTTGTTGCCCCAGCCTCCCCCAGAGCGTGCCCGTGACAACCCTTGGCCTCAGTGGCCCCGTATCTACCGCGTCGACTATGGCCACACCGAGGTCAAGACCCACATGGGCAAAGACCCACGTGAGTACTGTGTCATGTCGACGGAGTTCGTTGACGATGGCAACAACCGCGTCAAGGGCATCAACACTGTCCGAGTTGAGTGGACCAAGAGCGCTACCGGCGGTTGGGACATGAAGACCGTCGAGGGCAGCGAGCAATTCTTCCCCGCTGACCTTGTCCTCCTCTCTATGGGATTTTTGGGCCCCGAGGATCGTGTCTTTGGTGAAGATATTGAGCTTGATCCTCGCAAGAACATCAAGACTCCTCCTGGCCACTACTCGACCAACATTCCCGGTGTCTATGCGGCAGGTGACTGTCGCCGTGGACAATCTTTGATTGTCTGGTGAGTTTTCGTCCAATTCTTATATAACTAGTAATATACTAATATGGTTTCTAGGGGTATCAACGAAGGTCGCCAGTGTGCTCGCGAAGTGGACTCTTTCCTCAGCGGAACCAGCTCCCAGCTGCCAGTCACCGGTGGTATCGTCCGTCGTCCTGCCATCGACTCGGTCCCTCAACCCACTGAGGTTGCTGCTTAATCTAGTGGCGACGTAGGACATGTTTACGACTTTGACGGCCATTTTCACGACAAAAGTTTCATGGATAAACTTGTGACTCAAGACGGTTCTCTGTGCGAATGAAAAAGCCTCCAGGACTGTGCTTTCTTCAGTTTTGCTTTCTACCCTTTGTTTTATCTTTTATTTTGCTCCAGCGGGTCCCCCCTTCCTTAGTTCAAGTTTGCAGGGTGTTTAGAGCGTGTGCCATTCGATGATCTCCCTATTTCTGCTGTACATAGCTTTTCTGCAAATCTGACTACGCTCCATCATTATTTCAAATTCATCTATAAAGCTGAATGTCTCGTTTTCTTTGAGGCTCTCGTCTTTGTATCAAAGAACAAAGAACTGGAGAGTGTCAGCAATGTCTTTGTGCTTCTTTCTGTGGCAACTTCTCCTTGTTAAACTTGCATGGCCGACTTTGATGGCTAAGCTATATATAATTGGCCCTATATCCCTTGAATTTTTCGGACCATTCCATTCCATTCATTCGTTTCAGCTAATCCAGCTTACCTATTTCACAGATTCACAGATCCTATCCATCGCAGACATGGACAACGAGGCCAATACGACAACCGAGGCCGCGAGTGATCTCAACCCAAACGGCTTCATCACTAACCGCGAGCTCGACGGCGAACGACGTTCCATCCGCCACTATAATGATGGTCGAGTATCCGGGCGCGGTAGGAGTGTCGAGGGTAGCCTTCGAACAAAGATGCGGAAGAACTCCACAGGGGCCGGAGGTCGCGCCAGACCCCTGAACGGTCGATCTATTCCAGCTGTTGCGTCCGGTCCATCTGATATCGCCGATATCACTGCTGCCATGGCCAAGCTCACTGTTGACCATCCCACTAGCCCTAAGGTAAAGAGACTCAGCAAGAAGTTGAACCTTGATGCCGATTCGGGGATTGAGACTGTGACTCTGCAAAAGGTCACTCCTTCATCTACGGCTAGCGTGGTCTCTACCTGCAGCACGAGCAGCAGAAGTTCAGTCAATGCTAGGATAGCGGAGATTGAAGGTCGAGTAAGGGAGCACATTAAGACCCGGCTCCAGTCTATTAAGGAGGAAGATGAAGAGTAATAATAAAGAGTGAAGTTCGGATTGGGCAACTAGAGAATTGGAGAACATCACCTTACCTGTCTTCTATTGAATTTCTGAACGCTAACATGTCGAATTGCTCTATACAATAGGTCTTACAAGCTTGCTTCGCAGTTGAGCTTGTACAATGCACGGCGGCTACTCACAGCTTCCTAATCTATATCCAATAGTCTGAAAGAATATGAGGTAAGTATATGTGGGATTTCCTCTTTGGTATCCCGAGGCATCTCTCATGTGTCCACGGGCTTTTAGGTCTTTGCTAACACGTTTCATAATTTATGTCCTTCATTTATGTGGCGTTCTTTCAGGCATTTCTTGAGGCGTTTTGATCAATCTATTTCAGCATCATTCTTTCCCTTTAGTGGAATTTTATAGATCGTAGGGCATAGTTATAAAACCCACATAAAGACAAATCTGGGAAATGCCGAAGATATAAAACCATACAGTGTAACAGAAAACAGCCTATAAGCGCTATACGCGAATCCACGGAGTCCTCCATATGACTATCGAACAAACGCCGATGCACAGGGGAAATGGAGAGTGTCATATTATTATACATGAGTAAATGAAATAAAATGGTGTATATTTACATATCATAACAAGAAGAGAAGAGAGAAACAAAGAACATCATGAAGCCGTCCGTTCCGGCTGTGGTTTCGCTGCTTCATCTTCGGCCTTCATCTCCTCCCACATTGCGGCAAAGTCTCCCTTAAACGAGTCTTTGGCTGGGTCTAGCCGCACATCCCAGACATCCTCACTGCTGGGGCCTGTCTTGTACTTAATCGACTTCTTCCGGTTGTGGTCTCTGATCTCTCTCCTGCGCAAATCTTCCGGCCAAGTTCGTGTCTTCATGCACAGCCATAGATTATCCCAGTGATCGCTGCATGAACGTAATTCTCCATATCGATAAACATTCACAAATTGGCCTCCGAAAGACTGGCAGAAGAAGGCGTAGTCGAACGCATTGCGGCAGGACATGGTATCTTGGTAGAGGGACTCGGGGGAGATGGGTGATGAAGGTGTTTGGGATTCTGGCGACGGATTGCCATCAAGGGTCAGCCCTGTTCGTTTTGAGAGCGACGCATCCTCGGCTCTGAGATCGGCCAGGATTTGGTTGAATTCCAAGTCGGCTTGTTCGTCGGGGGTCAGGGTCTTCGATGGTGCATTCTGCTTTGCTGGTTCCGTAGGAATTGCGGATGGTATATCCTTTGGAATATCCTTGGGAATATCCTTGGGACTTGATCCCCACAGCCAGCCCATTTTGTTTTGCAAGAGGAAAGAATTGGTGGATCTATCGCGACACCTTGAAATCACGAAGGTTATCTTTTTCGGCGGTAATCAATATGTCATGTGACTCCGATAACTAGTCCCGATAACCAGTCAGGAACCGACGTCATCAATTTGGAAGTCGATTTAAACATCTGGATCGCTCTTCCAACTTTGTGTTTTTTGCTCTATCCGGTATGTGTCTACAGCCAGAATGAGATCGACAAGCTTATCAAAGGGTCCGTTGGCCCTTTGGTCTCCGATATGCTCTCGTATCAGCGCCAATGCCTCCCGGGGATGGAGACCTCCGCTTTGGGGACGCTCGACGATACGATGTACATCTTCTATCCAGTCGGGACATATTTCAGTAGGAGAAAATGAAGGGATTGTCTATGTCAATAGTGAGCGCCAAGTTATGGCGAGCTATCATGTCTATGCACCACTAACTAGCTCTAGATATATTTCCGCACCGATTACAGTGGCTGCTGCGGGGACCCCTCAGTCATATCCAGCCTCTCGAGGGGTTTTTGACACGAGTCAACAACCCAGAGCTAGCGGCGGCTGATCCTACTCGTATTGTTCAACGAGCCTTGCCCAAAGACCTAGGTCTGGAGATCAAAGAGGTCGTGACGAGGTACAAAGAGGGAGGCGCATTCGTGAAGTATGCGCTCAAGTCAGACATCAGCAACGAAAGTATTCAAAACGCAATCAACGAGCATTTGAAAACCAATCCCATTAAGCCCTGGTTCAATCCAATCTTGAAAGTCGATGTAGACCTCGTTCGCGGAACGCCGTGGGTCGAAGACCTCTATCGAATCCCAAGTCAGACCCTAAAGGTGGAATTCTTGCCAACGTCCCCAGATAATTCAGCGGCCGAATTAACCCAAGAGTCCCTATACTCAATGTTCCGACCTTACGGCAAACTTCTGGACATCCAAACACAGCCCTCAGATTCGAAGGTCGAGCCACGATATGCAATTCTGCGATTCGAGCGCCCGCGGTTCGCTGTGATGGCAAGAAACTGCATGCACGGATTTATTGTCTCCGAAGAAGCAGGGGGTGGCAAGTCCGGCACAAGATTCAAGATCAACTACGAGCGCAAGATCAAGCTGTTTATGATCAAGGATTGGATTTTGAACCATCCGAGACTAGTGATCCCTGCTATAGCTGCTCTGATAGCTACTTTTACGGTCATCATCTTCGATCCGATTCGCACGTTCTTCATCACGCTCAAAATCAAGTCGTCGTTCCAGAGTGAAGAGAATACAGTGCTGCAGTGGATTCGCAAACAAGCCAGCAAAGCCAGCATGTTCTCATTTGGGAGGCGAAAGTCGGACCCGCGAGGTCTAGCGGCTATCTGGGAAGACCGACAAGCAGAGATTGCACAACTGCGAGCCTGGTTAACGGAGACTGCGGAGACCTTCATTGTTATCTATGGTCCTCGGGGCTCAGGGAAACGCGAGCTTGTTTTGGAACAAGCTCTGAAAGAGCACAAGTATAAGGTCATCATTGACTGCAAGCAAATTCAAGATGCTCGGGGTGACACGGCCAAAATTTCACGAGCAGCCGCTCAGGTCGGCTACCGACCGATCTTCTCTTGGATGAATAGCATCAGTAGCTTCATTGATCTTGCTGCACAAGGAATGATTGGCACCAAAGCTGGCTTCTCCGAGACGCTAGATGCGCAGTTGAGCAAGATCTGGCAGAATACTGGTGTCGCTATGAAACGAGTGGCCTTGGAAGGTAGACGAAAGGAGGACAAAGATTTCAACCTGTCCGAAGATGAATACCTGGAGGCTCATCCCGAGATGAGACCTGTCGTTGTAATTGACAATTTCCTCTATGACGCGGATGATAGTGTCGTGCTCGACAAACTTACTGAATGGGCGGCTGGTCTGACATCCGCAAACATCGCTCATGTCATCTTCTTGACGACTGACTCCTCTTTTGCAAAGCCATTGAGCAAAGCCATGCCTAATCAAGTGTTCCGCACAATTGCCTTGGGTGACTGCTCGCTCGAAGTTGGTCGTCGTTTCGTGTTGAGTCATCTGGGTGCAGACGCAGGTGATGGTGATGATGAACAGAATACAAGGCGCAAAGAGACGCTTCATGGCTTGGATTACTGTATCAAGATGTTGGGTGGTCGAGTTACTGACTTGGAATTCATGGCGCATCGTATTGAGGCTGGAGAGACCCCTGAAGGTAAGTCTATCTTTGGTTTTCACCTCGGAAATTTTACCAACCATTGTATAGCTGCTGTGGACCGTATTATTGAACAGTCGGCGTCTGAAATCCTGAAAATATTTATCCTCGGAACAGAGTCGATTGCACCCCAATGGACTCGTGAGCAGGCGTGGCATCTGATCAAGTCTATGGCCCATTCCAAGGATGGAAGCCTGTTGTACAACAAAGTCCTCCTCGACGGTATATTCAAGGACAACGGCGAGGCCACTCTCCGGGCACTCGAACAAGCAGAGCTCGTCTCCATTGTAACGGATAAAGGATTCCCACGATATGTCAAGCCAGGAAAACCCGTGTATCGCGCTGCTTTCCAACGTCTGGTTGCGAACAAGACCCTGCAGGGCCGCCTTGATCTCTTAATTCTCTCACAGCTCATTGGAAACGAGAATTCAAGTATTACGAAGTATGAGCAGGAGCTACAGGTCCTTGGCTCGCTGCCAAAACACCCCTGGGAGCTAACCTCGCGGATCGATTGGCTTCTGCGCAAAGTTCAGGGATCGCAATTGAAGATTCTCAAGTATGAGAGTGAAAGTGCTGCCTTGTCAAAGGGTTTGCAGAAGGAGAATTGAGCTTTTAGCTACTGTATGAATCTCATCTCAATACTACTCCATTACTAATAACACTATGTACCTGAAGCCAGTCCTTTTTTTTTTTTTTTTTGAGTCCTGCTCCTATAACTTCAAATTTATCATGGGTATAGATAGATCTGTTGTAGTATGAACGTGAACCAAGTGATTATCAGGTTTGATCCGACTATTTATAATATTATTTGAGAGTCCTCCATCATTACATCAGAACAAAATCACGATCTATTTTGAAAATATTCCAAATTGATGAAAATGATTTCCACCCAAATAGAACTCCAGCTGCCTCGGGCCCCGCGAGACTGGAGCTTAGTCATTCAGAAAAAGACACCTCCGTTTGCCATCACGTATCCCTTCATCCTTCACCTGGATATATTAATTGTTGAAAGTCTCTGGAGTGAATCAATTCAAATTGCCTGTCATACCATATTATCTACCTCAAGCCCTTGAGTGGGTGCTGGCGCTGTAAAACCGTGTTATCTTGCATGGCAGGGGTTGTTTTGGGTAACATTGATTCAACCACAATGGAGAGACACGAAGCCTCAAGTCTTATACAGGTCATTCGTGAGAAATATTTCGGTGTAAGTTGGTCAACGGTTTTTGCTGTTGTGGTGTTGGTATGCATCACAACCCGGATTATCTCGGGCTTTCAAAGTCGACGTGAGCGAGACCCTTCAAAATCACAGACGGTGCGACTAGCACCTTATTGGTTTCCCTGGATTGGACATGGCCCTGCCTTCTTATGGAATCATGTCACCTTCTTTACAAGAACTCGGTTGGTCTTTCACTATATTGCCATTCTATGTGCCTGCTAATAAGGTTATAGGGAATCTATGAATGAGCCTGTGTTTGGCATTTACATTCGCGGTGTGAAGCACAATGCTGTGGCTTCTCCATCTATCATGAAGACTGTTTTATCTGTCAAAGCTGCCACGCCACACAACCAGGTGCTCGATCAGGCTCTGCAAAACGTCTTTGGCGACCGCAGCCTCATCCGCAATCTGGATTTGGATCGTCATCAAGGAGTTAGCGACAAGGCTTCTACCATTCTCAACGAAGAGGCTTTTGTCTCTGAAGCTTCGTCTACTCTTACCCGTTTGGTACAACGTGAGATGCCGAATCTGGTGAGCTTCTGCCGGAGCATTGTTGACCAATATCCCTGGGAGCGTGGAACCAGTGGAGTTGAACTTCCCGATGATGTGGACCAGACAGTCTGCGAGGCCAATTTGTTTGCACTCGTGAGCAATTTCATTGGTCACGTTACATCTACCTTCCTGATGGGTGAGGCGTTCGTGGAGAATTTCCCTAATCTCGCAGAAGACCTTGGAAGACTCGACGATTGCTTTGTGACATTGTTTGCCGGCACTCCTCGCTGGGCCCCGCATCCAGCGGCTTCCGCAGGGCATGCGGCCAGTGATCGGCTTCGTCATATCTTTTCGGTCTTTCACCGAGCTTTTACCGCTTGGGACGATGGGATTGACGCCGGCATTGAATTGCGTGATCTTGATGATGTCTCTGAACTGGTCAAAGACAGGATGCGGACTTTCCGCAAATTGGAGCTATCTCCAGGTGCCAGTGCTGCAGGGCACTTATCTCTGTATTATGATTTGATTGAACACACGACCAAGATCACTTTTTGGACAATTACTCACCTCTTTGCCGAACCTTCACTTCTCGATCAAGTCCGGAAAGAGATTGTCCCTTATGTGGTGGCTTCCAGACCAACTCGCGAGGAAACCGGTTTACCCTTCGACGAACCTCCTCGTCTCTCTCTGGATATTGAGAAAGTGCTCACATCTTGCCCTCTATTCAGAGCGTGTTACTATGAGACTGTGCGCCTTCATTCGGCAGGAATTTCGTTCAAGAAGCTGGCATCTGATGTGACACTTTCCGAGTCGGCAGAAGAAGCCGCCTATGGTCTGACGGAGCCCCGTACATACCAAATTGCAAAGGGCGAGGATATCATTGTGCCCCATGGTGCCCATTACCACGATGCTCGATACTTCTCAAATCCGGGGCAGTATGATCCCCTACGATTTCTCGTGACTGATCCTGCAACGGGAAAACAAGTGGCTGATTCAAGCATCCTTGCTCCCTTTGCGGACGGATTGTATGGGTCGACAAACAATGGCTTCACCGAGAGAGCTATCTTAACTTTCACTGCTGGTATTGTGGCCTTGTGGGATATTGAACCCACAAATGGTAAATTCCTCTCAGTTCCAGGGCACAAGACTAGCTGGGGGGCTTTCCGACCGACTAAGGAGCTGCGGGTGAAGATGAAATTGAGAGTATAGATTGTATCGGAGCATTAGAATTTGACTATAGAGAGAGAGAGCCTTCCAATTTTAATTTTGTATACGATATACCCGACATATATATAGGTGTATACGTATACTCCCTCTCGGCTCGGATTAATATCCGGATCGGCCATGCGCTGATGACACCATCCACTAAGAGAAAGGGAATATATAAGTCGCCTACAAGTCGCCCAATTGTGGCCGTTATAGCTCCTCGTTCCTCCATAGTCTTTGTTGAATTGTTAACTCAAATCGAGGAAACAATAAAATGGACCGCCAGAGCCCCAACGGGGACTACGATCTCACAACTCCAATCACATCCACATCCGGACTTCGCCAGGGTCTAACATCCTATGGAGATGCTCATTTCTCTCTCTTTCTCCGCAAAGTATTTATCAAGGCACTCGGATATTCAGAAGATGCGCTTTCACGTCCCATCGTGGGTATTATCAACACGTTCTCAGGATTCAATCCCTGCCATGCCAATGTGCCCCAGCTTATTGAGGCGGCCAAGCGCGGTGTGCAACTCAATGGAGGACTGGCGATAGAATTTCCTACCATCAGCGTTGCCGAGTCATTCTCGCATCCAACTAGCATGTTCTTGCGGAATCTTATGAGCATGGATACGGAGGAGATGATACGCGCCCAGCCGTTGGATGCTTGTATAATGATCGGGGGTGAGTTTTAATAGTTTTATTTTTTTAATATTGACGTCCTGTTATGTGGGAATAGTCTGCTGACAGAATTTAGGGTGCGATAAAACCGTTCCTGCCCAGTTGATGGGTGGCATCTCTGCCAACAAGCCAATCCTACCACTGATCACCGGTCCAATGATGCCAGGAAGTCATCGCGGTCAGCGTATTGGAGCCTGCACTGATTGCCGAAACAACTGGGCGGCTTTTCGAGCGGGTGAAATTGACGTTGAGGAAATCTCGGCCATCAACGAAGAGCTTGCTCCAACAGTATGTGCTGATGCATTCCCATTAGATACAAGATCATTCAGCTCGCTGACCAGAATGGCCACTGGTTTAGATAGGGACATGCGGTGTCATGGGAACTGCTAGTACAATGGCTTGTGTGACTGCTGCGTTGGGTATGATGCCGCTTCGGGGCGCAACTGCACCAGCAGTATCATCCGCAAGATTGCGAATTGCAGAGGAGACTGGCGCAAATGCAGTTGCAATCGCAAAGTCTAAGAGAAAGCCACAAGAGATTTTGACAAAGGAATCATTCTGGAATGCCATCACAGTGCTCCAGGCTATCGGGGGTTCGACAAATGCCGTTGTTCACCTGCTCGCTATTGCAAACAGGCACCCAGAACTGCAGGGAGTCATCACTTTAGATACCATTGAGGAGATTGGCCGCATGACTCCGCTGTTAATTGATCTCAAGCCAAGTGGAGATAACTATATGAATGATTTCCACAATGCAGGAGGCATGATGGCGCTGTTGCAGGTGCTTCGGCCCTTGCTCCATTTATCTGCTGTGACAATTACCGGGCAAACTCTGGGTGAGGTCCTCGATGCATCTCAATCAAAGCAACTTTCCTTTTCGCAACAGATTATTCGCCCAATGTCAGACCCTTTGTTTCCCGCATCATCCTTGGCTGTTCTGCGTGGCAATCTTGCCCCAGGCGGAGCGGTCCTCAAAGCCTCGGCGTCAAAATATCGGCACTTACTTTCACACACTGGACCGGCTGTAGTGTTTGAGAATTCGGCCGACCTTGCCCAGCGGATCGATGATCCAAACCTTGTTGTCACGAAGGATAGTGTATTGGTCCTAAAAAACATTGGCCCGGTTGGCAATCCAGGTATGCCAGAGGCTGGTCTTATACCGATTCCAAGGAAGCTAGCAGAGGCAGGAGTTCAGGATATGCTACGGCTTTCGGATGGTCGAATGTCAGGGACCGCGGGCGGAACCATTATCCTCCATATCTCACCTGAAGCTGCGCTGCCAGAGTCACCATTTGGCGTGGTGGAGACTGGTGACTTGATTATCTGCGATATTGAGACTAGAAAGTTGCACTTGGAAGTTTCTGAGGCAGTATTGCAGACTCGAATCGAGAAACGCAGGCAGAGTCTTGTAGGAGAGACACAGGCAAGAAAGCAGAGGAGAGGCTACCGCGGGTTGTATGAACGATCGGTGAATCAAGCACAAGAGGGAGCAGACTTTGATTTCTTAACAGCTGGAGGTGCCAGCACGTAAAGTCTATTTCAGATACAAATTCAATGCTAAACAATATGACCTTTGATCAATCGAACTTTGGAATGTCTGGGGAAAGGGGGCCCTTACCCTGAGCCCTGAGCCCTATTCCATTACCCAATTGAGTTAAATCAATCAAAGCGCGTAACGCGAACGCGTCTGACCTTGCAGATCCCTGGCCATTTGCGATCCACCAAATTAAGATCGAGAACGATGCTCCAGACTTTCTAGTTGCAACTTGCTTAAATTATCTACGTCGGGTCTCCTTTGCAATGAGTTCCGACCCTCTTCGCCCGCGGGGGCGTCCAGCTCGTAAGTCATCCTGATGACCTGGGGAGACTCCAATAGCTACTGACAACACGCTTGTCACATAGACACACCCGGCACCACGATACTGGCCTACACACCTGACGGACGCCGGATCATTACTGGTGGTTCCAACTCGGCAATTCGTATCTACACGGTCGGCGAAGATGGAGAGCCCAAGACCATCGACGAAGGTGTTGACGCGCATTTCGGCATTGGTGCTACGGTATGTTGGGACATAATATTCAGGATCCGTCGAAGGGGCTGACAGGATTGCTAGAATCGGTCTTTCATCATGGGTGCCGAGGATGGAACAGTCTGGAAGTACGACATTATGTCGGGCAAGATGCAAAACTTGCTTGTACGATGCGCTTTGCCGGTCAGGGACATTGCAGTGACGAGAGACGGGGAATGGGTCGCAGTAGCAAGCGAGTAAGTCTTACAGTGATTGTGCTAGATATATGTTTCGATGCTAACATTGGTGGACTAGTGAGCTAACAGTCAAGATCGTGAAAGTCGACGACATGACGCAAGTCAAGTATCTCCGGGAACAGTCCAAAGCAACGAAGCATGTCACATTCGATCCCAGTGGCCGATATGCGACGGTATCCGGAACAGATGGAATCCTCTATATATACTCCATGCACGAAGAGGAGCCAGAACTAGTCCGCAAACTCGATGGAGTGATTAGGCGACTGGAGTCGGATGCCGAGGCGACATCGAGAGCAGTGTGGCATCCCGATGGTACTGCATTTGCTTCTGCGGAGGCGACCAGAGATATCTCTATCTACTCAACCTCGGAGTGGAAGAAAGAGAAAACATTCGCTGGCGGTCATTCTGGCGACATCACGGCCTTGAGCTGGGCCCCGAATGGATCTCTTCTGGCATCTGCAGCGGCAGATGGATATATTGTGCTATGGGAAGCAAAGACACAAAAGATCTTGCAGCGCTACGACTTTGGAAATGTCATGAACCTATCTTGGCACCCGACCAAGAACTCGCTTTCATTCACAACTTCAGATGGAGAGCTTTTCATTTACGATAACTTTGTGCCGAAGGATCACGAGTCTCTGCTGCAGAAACCGCTGCAGGCTGCTCCTATCTTGCCCGGGCCTCTGGGCGAGATCTCCAACAATGTTGGGCGAACCACACTCACGGAGCGGTCCAAGGAGGCCATCCAGCGAGCGGCGAGAAGAGGAACTCCAGACTCATTGGATGATATTCTTGGTGGAGATGACCAGATGATGGATTTCGTCGAGGATGATGATGGGGCTGGCTATGCCGATGAGGAGCTAAATTTGTATGGCAAGCGGCCAAACGATCATCTCGATGATCTGGGTGGCACTAGCAATAAGCGCCTTTACGCTGGCTTCGAGAAGCCCAAGGCCCACCCACCTCTTCAACCCGGTAGCACGCCTTGGGCTGGGAGCAGGAGATATCTCTGTATGTTCTTGTCCCAACTTCATTGAAATGGATTCGCTAACTTGGCCAGGCCTGAATTTGACGGGAGCTGTCTGGACGGTTGACCAAGAGACACATCACACTGTTACTGTGGAATTCTATGACCGAGAAGCCCACCGAGACTTCCACTTCACTGATCCATATATGTACGACAAGGCTTGTCTAAGTGAGTCTTCCACTTATCTTGTCTTTTTGCGTTGCACTTTCGACTGATCAAGCATAGATGACAACGGAACACTTTTTGCCAATAACCCTTCAGATGGTAGTCGAACCACTATCTTCTACCGGCCACACGAGACGTGGACTACGCGAGCGGACTGGCGGACTGAATTACCCGAGGGAGAACAAATTCGAGGTGATACCTGAACTCACTATACCTAATCTATCAATCCCACTAATGCTCGTTATCAGCTCTGGCACTCAGCGATTCATACATTGTCGCTGTGACATCAAAGGACTATGTGCGAGTGTACACACTCTTTGGAACTCCTTTCAAGGTGTATCGACAGAAGAGCCAAGCCGTGACTTGTGCGGCCTGGCGCGACTACATTATGAGTATCGGGAACGGCCCTATAGGGGTTGATGGCCACGCGACATTACGATACACGGTGGAGAATGTCAAGCGCGACGAGATTTGCCAAAACGAAGATACTGTCGCCATTCCGGAAGGGGCTTCACTACAGAGTGTTTTCTTCTCCGATAATGGGGTGAGCGCCATCTGAACAGAAGAGTTGAGCATGGGGCTAACCATCTTCTTAGGATCCTTGTATCTATGACTCGACTGGCGTCCTACTAGTTTTGCAACACTGGCGCACACCCGGCCAAGCCCGATGGGTACCACTCCTGGACACGAAGCAAATGGCACGTCTCGCAGGAGGACGGAAAGAAGAGACATACTGGCCAGTAGCTGTCGCACAAGACAAGTTCCACTGCATCATTCTCAAGGGTGGCGACAAGAACCCTTACTTCCCGCGGCCACTACTCAGTGAATTCGACTTCCAGGTCCCGGTTGCCAGTGCTCTTCCAAAGGACTCTAGCGAATCCGAAGACACGGCAGCCGAAGGTGCCCGTTTCGAGGAATCCTTCGTACGTGGAAACGTACTTTTGTCACTCTTCCGCGATCTTCTCTCATCGACCAATGCGACGGCAAGTCAGCGTTCTGACTTGTCGCGGAGGGAGCTTGACTTGGATAAGAACTTGCTGCAGATGCTGGCCATTGAATGCAGAGAGGGCGAGGAGCGTGGTATGAAGGCGCTAGAGCTGGTGGCCTTGATGACAGACCGCAACGGTAAGATGCTCGAGGCGGCCGCTAAGATTGCACAGCGTTATGGACGTGGTGTTCTGGAGGACAAGATCCGCGATCTGGCTGAACGACGAGTCATGGGAATGGGAGACGATGATGAACTGGCTTGAGGGGATATGAATAATACTTTGGAATTAGTTCTCACAGATCAGCCCTGTAGACATTTAGACATTTAGACCTGTAAATGTGTTATATATATGTAGTGAGTAGTGAATAGACGTAGGTAAGTATATAAAATTGTATACCAGAGCGTCCTGATTGGTTCCTGCAACGTCATTTTCCCCGACTCCGCGACTCCGCGACTCCGAGCAACTTCAACCTTCATATATCTACATGGCTTGACAACATATTAAAATCAGACTGCTTTTGAAATGCAGAATGCCGAAGCTGGTCTCTCTGCGCAAGTCTCTTTCCAATCAGCCGAAGAGCCTTGTCTCTGGTCGGCTTTTTGCTTCGGTTTCGCGACAGCGACTGGCGCAACTTCGTCATGGCCTTCTCAATGAGCCCTGGCTACCTCCAGCCTCAACTACGCCTTTACCAATCACATACTTCTCCCCGGCTTGGGTGCGGAGGGAGCATGGGGAAGGCCCGCGGAGAACCGATCACAAGCCGCCAGATGAAAGAACCTTGAAACTTGGAAAAAGTGTGTACTCGTTATTTTCTTTCTTTCTAGAAAAGCTGTCTAACTAACGATTGAAGCTTTACGAACCCTCTCACCCCTCTTACCGACCATCTTGTACAATACCTTGCCCACCGAAATCCTCGCCCCGAGTGTTAATCTTCACCTATTTCCATCCACACATCCACACCTCCCCACTGTCAAAGGACGCACACTCTATCGCGCAGCACTATGGACTGTCCCGGTAGCATGGAGTAGCGTACCATTAGTTGGCAACGTGAAATTACGAATTCTCAGCGAAAGGATCGTACGCGCCGGGACGCTGCTCGACCCCACGCATCACGGCGCCCACCACGACTGCGGCGATGAGCGCCTACTAGTACGATGGAAAACTGAACCACGAACAGATAGCCGCCCTTTTCATGGCCCAGCGTCTTCAAATACCAATTCTACAACCTCGAAAACTGCCCCATCACAAAATAGCCATCTTTCGGCTTCCACAAACGGCACCAACAAAGGCTTGAGTGTCCTTCTCGGTGGTGAAGAGCCTATTTTCAAACTGTCAAAAGAAGAGCAATTCACCGGTATCTTTATTTTCTCTTTCGATGAGGAGGGTCGCATCCTGACTCATACTATCGAACATGCCAATGAAGCGGACGGCTGGGACCGGACTGCTAAATTCGTGACTCTCACTGACTGGCTCATTGGAAAAGCACGTGGTTCGCTGGACCCAGCTGTCAATGCTGGACTTGCCATGGCAATTGGTCAAAATCATGGGGTGGCTTCTGGTAATGGCCGGAGATCTTGACTGCAGCTTCATATGCAATCACACCTTGAGCGAATCTCTTATGAAATGAAAAATCTGAAGGCAAGGGAAGACCATACATTGACTGCCGTGTTTGTGTATTCTTTTCTAACCTTTTTGGTGTATTGTGTATCTTTCTTTATGTTCAAGGCGCATCTGGGCAACGGCATCTGGTGATGAGTGCCAAAGGACTGTTTTGACATTGAACTCCTCTCTTTCACTTGGCCTTGTCTGCTGGCATCCTTGAGACATACTATCGCCACTCTTCTGTATATTATACCTTATACTAAACAAATCAGAAATCTAATAAAAATTTCATGTTGAACATGGGAGAAGTCCTTCCGTAACTTCAAAGCAAAATTCATATATGTACCTATGTACATTACTCGGTTTTTTTGTGCACAGCAGGCGACTTCAACAAGCCGAAGACCGCAAGTGTAACGACACACATGGCAAACCCGCCAGCAGTATAAGCAGCCTCACGGCCAGCCCACCAAAACAGAGAGCAGAACACAATAGGACCAGTCGCCCTACCGGCCTGTCCCCAACCCCGCAAACGACCCATAACCGCGCCGCGGTTTGCGTCTTGCGCCTCGAAGCTGCCCAGGCTGTTAAGTGACGTGACAACCGTAGCGGTTGTTACCGCCAGCAGAGCACCGGCAGCATAGAGACCCGAGGGGGAAGAAACGTGAGCAAGACAGAAGAATGAGATAGTACAGGCCACGACACCCGCACGGAGGGTGACTAGCGGCGGGAGACGGCGCACCAGCGTACCCTGAAGGAGAGAGGCGATCAAGCCCATCAGGGACAAGAGACGTCCGTTCAATGCAGCCGGGCTGGCTGTTGTGGCTGATCCCGCGTAGAGCGTTGTAGTCAAGAAAGGGAGGGAGAACTCCAGACCGGAGAAGGGAAGTAGGAAAAGGAAGTGGAGAGCATTGAGAAGGGCCGGGTTGTTTGTATGGGTGTGTTTAGTAGAAGGACTGCTCTTCTCTTCTGTCTTCTTACTCGACCCGTCATTCTTCTTGGCAGAGTTAGTCTCGCCCTCCATCTGAAGCGTTGTCAGGCGGGGATGCGTCTCGGGCAAACAGGTCCAAAGATACACAGTTTCAATAAAGATCAGAACAAAGGACACAATTGCGGCGACGATGAACGGATTTTCGGAAACCACATTAATACTACTGAGCGCCGCACCGAGCGCCGGCCCAAACGTGAATGCGACACTGAAACAGGCCCCGATTAATGCCATAGAGGAGCCGCGGCGCTCCTCGTCTGTGATATCTGCCACTATGGCGTTGGCCATTTGCACATTTGCTTCGCTCAAGCCGCCAACAATACGACTGGCGAGGAACATGCGGAAGTCCGTGGCTGACACCCACAGCGCGACGCTCAAGAGGTTGCCTAGCATGGAGGTGAGCAGTGCGCGACGGCGGCCATGGCGATCAGATAGGCGGCCTATGATGGGTGCGGTGAAGGCTTGGAGGAGGGAGAACAAAGAGCCAAGGGCTCCGCCGAGGAGTACGATGTCATAGCGCGAGTCAATGGGGCGTGCGAAGGAGTTTTTGTAGGCGTTGAGGTAGTGGAAGATGCGGTTGAGGAGGGAATCCGGGGACGGATCTTGCGCGCGATAGAACGATAGCAGTGAAGGGAAGAGGGGCAGAATAAATGTAAAGGAGATCTACAGGCACTGTTAGTTTTTAAGTAAACGTGATTGTTGGCTTAGAGGGGTTAGCTTGGTCTTACCAAATCTAGTAGCAGCGATAGTATCAACACCTTCAGCACCTCCTTTCGTTGGGCGCCAGCGATAGCCATTGTTGCTGGCGCCGTATGTACAATCGATTAGATGTAAAAAAGAGTGCAGAAGCAAAAAATGTGCGAAATGACAAGAATGTTGAGAAGTTGACACTTGTACAAAGAGTAAGTACAAAGATTATTTTTAATCAGATTGAATACGCCAGGAGCTCCACCGGGCGGTACTCATTTCCTATCGTGGTTTAGCTCCTGGCTCTGAAAAAGGCGCTAGTAATAAATGAATACGCGTATTTGAAGTGCGGTTATTTTCATTAGGTCATACACATAATTGGTCGGTTGTAATAGCATTACATTACCTAGGTACGCTAATGCTACAGTAGATCATATCACGTGCTAGTATACATCAACATCTATACATCAACGGATGCAGTATCATCTGCCATTGATTATTGCCCACCGATTCAAGTAGTAAACCTTGCTCTGTCACATTAAACTAGCCCATACTAAACCACGATGTGGTCTAGGAGAATCCTGGAAAGTAATGGTGCACTCATTATGATCAATTTCGATCTATGCCCGACCTAAGCCTGTCCACCGGTCCGTTCACAAGCGCCGATAAAACAATAGCCATAGAATACATATGTATGTCGTGGGAGAAGCTCTCGGGGGATCGGGAATATGCACGCTGAAAAAAAATTGCAGGACATGGTCAAGAAGACTTTGGCAAAGCCAGACGAAGAGATCAAAGTGACTCTCCGTGAAGAAAATTCGTTGCGTTCGTGAGCCATCACATCGGACCAGAAATTGCCGAGGCCAGTCTCGAGAAGACAAACCTAGAAATCCCTCGTTGGAACACCACTTTTGAGACAAGATCCCAAAACCAGCAGGTTCTAACTGACATCCTAGGATTGCCACTCTTACTCGATGGAAGCAGGAGCTTCCACCGAGCCAGCGGCAGGGCCACTTGCACCGCCTCGGCCACGTCCCCCACGACCGCCTCGTCGTCCACCACGTCCACGGCCCTCACCAGCACGACCCTCACCACCACGACCCTCACCACCACGACCCTCGCTAGCACGCTTAGCGTCATTTCGGCCTCGGCCACCACGCTGTCCGTGACGGCGGCGTCCACCAGACTTGGCACCGTTCTCGCCCTGAGTTGGAACATCAGCGCCAACAGAACCGTTATTCAAACCCGCATTGGCGCTAGCCGGAGTAGCCTGGAGACCAGTGTCGGTCTCATCAGGGTTGCGAGGAAGCTTGACCCATTCGCCGCTCTCATCGGTAGTAGGAGCCCAGGTTTGCTCCGCAATCGAGTTTCCAGCATTAGAAACCAAAGTCTGCGCAGGAGGGGCTAGCTGATCAGCCTTGGAAGCTGCAGGCTCAGCCTGAGCGCCGAAAGAGGTATCCTGGAGCTCGGTCAATCCAGCGTTGGCCACGGTAGGGTCGGTCGTAGGGTCGGGGGTGGGGGTTGCCTCCGAGACAACCTCAGTAGTCTCCTCAGGGGGAGCGAACTTGTCAGATGCTTGCTTCACATCGCCATCTAAAGAGATCGAATGTTAGCCAGCAGATTCAATGATTTCTGGTGGCGGTGGTGATGGTGGGGGTGGGGTTGTGGGGGATTCATTACTGACAGGTAAAATCAAGAGTGGTCCCCTCAACAGCATTGACCTTCTCATCAGCACCCTCGGCAATCTTCAGTAGCGAATTGACTGCAGACTGGTTGCCAGCATACACCTCGAACAGAACACCCTCGAAAGCACGGCTCTCGGTGGTGACGGCATCACCGTCGCGTCTAAGGATGGCCGCGGCGCACAAGAATTTAGTCACGGTGTAGAACTGCTGGCGCAGTGCCTTCTCAGAGGCCTCAGTTGCATCAGCAATGGCATTATTACGGACAGCTTCGAGCTCCGCCTCATGCGCCTTGACAAGCGCAGCCTTCTGAGCAGCCAGACGGTCCTCGTATTGGACAGCGAATTGTTTGTAGTGACCAATCTGCTCCTCGGCCTGGGCAATGGTGGCCTGAAGGGTAGGCTTCTTCAGGACCTGGGCCTTCTGGTCGTTGTTGATCTTCTTCTCCTCGATCAGTTCATCAAGCGACTTGTCGGGGTTTTCGGCGATGATGGCGTCGACTTTGGCGAGGGAGTTCTAATCAAAAAGAATCGCGAGGTTAGAAATGTATGAAAGAAATAATTGAAACCAGAGAGCATTCGACAATGACTCACCAACTTCTTCATGGCATTGCGAAGTGTCCTAAACGGGGCATACAGTTAGCTCACTTGCACGCGCGCACAGGCAATAACCGTGCAACCAGGTATAGGATTTTAGACATACTTCTGTAGCTCCTTCAAATAGCTGCTCTCTTGACCATCAGAGATGGGACTCTCGGGGTCCTTGCAGACGCTTGAAGCTCGGGAGCCCTTCTCCTCGTCCTTGAGCTTCTGGGTAGCGGAAGCGGGAGGCATGATGGGAATGTAACACAGATATTAAAGTATTTCCGAAAAGCTTGTACAGGTCTGGAATGAAGAATTAAACGTGATAAACGTTGAAGAAAAGATGGGTGTTATGAAGGAAGAATCAACATGCGGGTCGGGAACCCTTTCTTGGTCGGTGTGGCCCACTGCCTTTGGGACTCTCTCTACGCGTTAGCACGCGAGTTAAGCAATTAAGCAATTAAACAATTAAGAGATCACAGCACTAGCCTATATATCTACAACTGTACAATTTACCAGATAATTGATTCATTATTTGATCATTTCTTCCATTGTATTGCCCCAGGGTATCATATTCACATTCGCCCACAACGCCATAATATCACAAAATGCCAAGTCAATATTCCTACCTCGTCCTCTCGCCTTTCATATCCATGCTAGGCAGGTCTTCATCATAAATGACAGATCGGGGATATATCCTGGGCTCTGCTATCCTTGGAATTTGCGCAATGTTTTCTAGAGAAACCCCATACTTGTCAGCTATATGTTCTCACGAGACTTCCAGAGAAGCTTTTAGATCGACCTCAAATAACGCACCTCGGTGACTTTGCGCACAGTATTCGCTGAGATATTCTTCTCACCAGATTTGCGCGACCGAATGGATGCTTCGCGCATTAACCTACAGCGTGTTAGCGCATTGCTAGTTCAATCACGTTGGCAGCGAGAACGCGAATCGGAGGGTTGTGGCCGGTGAACTAAGCCACAAGAATAGACGGAGACACACTCTTGCATAAATAGCATGTAATCCAAAAAGATCTATAAAACTAGAATTAGCAACTGGAGGATAGAGAGACTTCATATTGGGACGACCGCGTACCAGGATGTCGGCATTCTTGCTCACGCTCCGATTGGAGTGGGCTTTGACAATGCGCTTGACTGTTCCTCGTGGATATAGTTTCTGAACTGCCGCCATAATGAGTAGAATAGAGGAGGTGGTGAAGTGGAAGACGTGTGCAATGTTCAATGTTCAATGTTTACCCCCCAAAAAGGATGTGGGGAGCTCCCGGGTCTCTAATGTGACCGAATACCGCAATGATCTGTTTCTTATGTAATTTGGTATTCGTATTTCCGGCTTGTCCGAGACACGTGATTGATGTCCATCATACGATAGTTATGTATGTTGTATTAATAAATGCATCTTTATAGTTAACTAAGTATATTGTAATGTACACTTCAACGCAGTCGTCGAAGAATTCGCCAGGCTGAAACACCAGCAATTGAACCAATGGCTACACGCCAGGCCAGGAAAACCCAGATTGCCATGCGCAGACGGTCATAATACCCGCGGAGCATGATCCCAACAGCATAAGAAGTCCCATCTGTTGCTTGGTCTGTCGGGCCATAATATCTCCCCACTCCGAGACCACCGATACCCACTTCATTGTGATCATGTTCGGTATTCGTCTCCTGTATGACTGGGAGTGCGGCCGTTTCGCTATTAGCGGCCGTATTACTAGGTCGAGCACCCGATCTCACATTGAGTGCATTACGCTTCCGCAGATTATAAGTCACAATGCTTACAATCAACCGCAGATCAGGCACGGTAAATGTGGGGTATTTCCACAACTTCACGGCTTGGTGGGGAGGGAGCATATCCAAGAAGTCAGCCAGGATGCCGAGGGTGAGACCCCAGAGGAGCAGCGGACGGGCAGTGTCATTCGACTCCGCTTGCCCACTCAGACACCATCCCTTGAAGCGCTGGGCCAGGGAAGGTTTGGGTGTATTCTCTTCAGGGACAAATCCTGGAGTTGTAGTGCATTGGTTGGTTTCCGACGGGAGGAGCCTCACGGCCGAGAACTGCATCCAGCCCATCAGAGACCGAACTGCAAGACGGGTCAGAAACCCGCCTTGTCGAGCGAAGCGCTGCGACATATCCACATATTCCACGGTCCGGAGCGATGGTGATAGGAGGGCGCGCAGGGGGATCCAATGTGTCGATGCTACCTCTGTGGGCTGCAATCTAAGAGTCAGGGAGTCGCTGCGAGTCGTGAGGAAAACGAAGGGACAAAGAACCATCAACCTGCCATTCAAGTCAGTAATCCGGTTTTGACGGCGAAAGTGAATTGGGTATTCGTACGGTTCAGACCCCCAGCTGGTAGTGACTACCCGCTCAGGGAGATTGCCCACACTAATGGTATCCTCCGTTGTCAAATCTAACCCGATTTCCTCTGAAGCTTCCCTAATAGCTGCAGCTTTATCATCTGCATCTTCCGGGTCTCGCTTTCCGCCCGGTAGGGCAACATGACCAGTCCATCGGTCCCCCACGCGCGAAGCACGCTTGATAAACAGAACCTCCGGTTCACCGTATTGTACCCATGGCTGTGAAAAGAACTCATCTAAACGTTGTTGAACTGGCTGAGAAGCATCTTTTGTGGAGGTTGAGCTGGGCCAATGGTCATAGGTTGGTCGTACCCGAATAATCAAAGCAACCGAGGCGCGTTTCTTGCAGGTTGGGGGGTTTGGGACGTAGGGATAAGGTTGACGATGTAGCTCGGCTAATACGCCATGCAGATGATGGGACAGCCCCGTTTGTGCAGACTTGGTATCCATCAAGTTGTGTATGTTGTATAGTTATCTAATATTTCGATGTCAAAGGATCCCTGGAATTGTGGAGGAACATCGGTATCGGAGAGGTCCATGTGCACGTACCAGTCTCCGGTCCGGGGCGGTATCGGTCTAGCCCGTACTTCTGTACTTCTGTATTGTAAAATAACATATAATACTACGGAATATAGATTATCCGACTAGCTAGGTCAAGCTAGTCATCCACTCGTCCACTGCTGAACTCTGATTGGTCCCATCCAACGAGCACGTGCGTCTATCGCTGGCTATCGAACGCTTTCAGTCTCCAAGCTGCGACATGGTCCCATCGCTTAGTTTGAAGCTAATGAGCTATTTTTTTTTTGGCGTCTCATATTTCGTAATCTGCAACGGGATATGAGCTCTTGCTTTGCTTTTTCGAACAAGATCAACTTGGCTCAATCCTCTCTCTCTCTTTATCTCTTCCTCCCTTCCGAGACCCCCCAAATCAGAGGTGCACACCTGCTCTGAGTAACAACTGCACAACACCAATTACAACCGGACTGGCTCAAAATGCGGTTTGGGAAAACCCTCCGTGCTGCGGTGTACCCTCCCTGGAAAGGGAAGTACATTGACTACACCAAGCTTAAGACCTTGCTGAGAGAGAATGATGTCACCCGGAACGGAGAAGACGCCAGTGACTCCGATGACGATCAATGGACTGAGCAAGATGAGGAAGCCTTCGTGCAGGAACTACTCAATGTAGAACTGGACAAGGTAAATTCTTTTCAAGCAGAGACATCGCAGCAACTCCGAGAACGGACAACGGCATGTGAAGTTAAACTTCGACCATTGGCATCTACTCCGGAGCAAGAACCGCCCGCCCTCGATGAACAAAAGAAAAGGGCTATTGCCTCAGAAGTTCTGCAAGAACTCGATAACATCACCAAGGAAGTCAGTGCCTTGGAAAAGTACAGCCGAATCAATTTCACTGGCTTCCTTAAGGCTGCAAAGAAGCATGATCGAAAACGAGGTGCCCGGTACCGGGTGAAGCCTTTGCTCCAAGTGCGACTGTCGCAACTGCCATTCAACTCGGAGGACTATTCACCGTTGGTCCATCGGCTCTCGGTGATGTACTCCTTTGTTCGAGAGACCCTTAGCCATGACATTGTACAACCAAGGGAGACAGAGCATGGATTTGGCCGTGAGACCTATTCGTCTTACAAATTCTGGGTTCATTCAGACAACGTTTTGGAGGTCAAGACTCACATCCTTCGCCGATTGCCGGTTCTTATCTACAGGCCGGGGACTTTCAAGGACCTCGATACCATCACTGAAGACCCTACCATTACATCCCTCTATTTTGATTCCCCTCAGTTTGATCTCTACAACCAAAAGGTCGCACGAGCACCCGAAGCCGGCTCTTTGCGACTGCGTTGGACGGGATCACTGAAAGACAAACCTACCATCTCATTGGAAAAGAAGATTGTCACCGACGACGACGAAAGTCGACAAGTCAAGGTACAGCTCAAAGACAAGCACATTAAGGAATTCTTGGACGGCGAATATCGCTTCGATAAAAAGCTCCATCGCATGGAGGATTCAAACAATGGCGAGTCGGCGGCCGCCGAGGCCTTGAAAAAGGACGTGGATGAGCTGCAGTCCTTCATCAAGGACAATGACCTGCAACCCATGCTCCGGGCCAACTACACGCGCACCGCCTTTCAAATTCCTGGCAATGATCGCATTCGTATTTCCCTCGATACCAACCTTGCGCTCATTCGGGAAGATACCCTCGACAGCGAGCGTCCATGTCGCGACCCAGCTGAGTGGCACCGTACCGACCTGGACGATGCTGACATGACTTATCCCTTCAACGCTGTCAGGACTGGAGAGATCACTCGCTTCCCTCACGCTTTGCTCGAGATCCAGCTTCGAGGCAAGGCCCATAACACCGAGTGGGTTAAGGACCTGATGGTCTCCCACCTTGTCAAGGATGCTCCCCGCTTCTCCAAGTTCGTCCACGGTGTTGCATCACTATTTGAAGACTATGTCAACAGCTTCCCCTTCTGGCTTGGTGAACTTGAAAGTGATATTCGCCGTGATCCGGAAACCGCATTCCACGAGGAGCAAGAGCGACTTGCTCGACGAGCGGAGGAGAACATAGCAGTGGGAAGTTTCATGGGGGATGCGCGCAGCCCAAGCGTTCGCCCACAGGTCGGGTCACCTTACCACCAATACTCTAATGCAGGCTCTCCCTCGGCCATACGGAGATCCTCGGCAGTCATCGAACCTGCTGCGCGGCCTCCGCGTCCATCAATCCTAGAGCCCCAGCGCCATGATACCGAACCCGCTCCCGAACCAGAGGAAGAACCCGAGCCGCCCACGCGCCTCGAATCCATCTTTCAATTATTTGGGCTATCTCCTCAGCGCTGGCTTGGGGAATCGGTCTCCCTACCGCCTGGCGTTCGTCACCCCGGCGTCTGGATCAAAGATGCGGGACCCGTTCGTGTGGAAAGTAAGGTTTACCTTGCCAACCAGCGAACGTTCATCAAATGGCTTCACATCAGTATCCTCCTGTCGAGTTTATCACTGGGCCTTTACAATGCTGCTGGCAAGCACAACCAGGTAGCCCAGGCACTAGCTATTGTCTACACCTTCTTTGCCATCTTCGCCGCAGTCTGGGGATGGTTCATATACGAGAAACGGGCCCGTCTCATCCGCCAACGGAGTGGAAAGGACCTAGACAACATGCTCGGTCCTATCGTAGTCTGCATCGGTTTGGCAGTTGCCTTGGTCCTGAACTTTGTCTTCAAGGTTAGCCTTCCCAGTCATTATATTTCAACCCAGTCTTCCCGCTAACTTGTTAACTCGTTAATAGTATTCCTCGGCACTCAGTCAAGGCCGCAACCACCCGCTTCCTAATGTGCCGGTTCACTCTAACTCATCGGCTGTTTTCGACAGCAGCTCGGGAGGTTCGTGGAGTAACTTGAACCAGGCCCAGCAGGTTTTGTGATAGTCTTTCTGGGGGGGGGGGTTTCTTATTTGAACATGTGTCTTGTGGAGCGTTGGTGTAAATGTTGGATAATAGCGTGTACCTCAAAATAACGTCCTTTGGGCACACTTGTGATTTATATCAATTACCTCTCTTATCCAATCCATATATTATATTATCCAAGCAAATCCAAAGTGGTCTAACACTTCTAGCACTTAGAAGATGCGGGATCCCAAGGCATAAGAGACAACTGGAAACCACCTGAAATGAAAACCCGCAACCTCGGGAGTCCGGAAATGTCAATGAAACGCTTACAAATCGATTGTCCCCAACATCCAAAGCAATGCTCCAAAAAAAATACAAAGCAAAGGATATCCCAAGTTTAAACCCATTATCTCTCTGTCCCGCACATCTTCGACACAATGACGAACTTCCAGATCCAGATAATTTCAGACACCGTCTGCCCAGTAAGTATTCCAACCATAGAACACAGATCTATACTAACCATATATATTTTAAAAAAAAAGTGGTGCTACGTCGGTTACCGCCGCCTCTCGCGAGCAATAACCACCCACCAAGCTACATACCCAGCGGACACATTTAGCCTACACTGGAAAGCATTCTACCTCAACCCGGCATCAGCCGAGTACCCCGGCGTGAACAAAGCCGAGATGTACATTCGGAAATTCGGAGCTGAGCGCTTTGAAGCGATATCCGCGCGCTTATCCGCTGTGGGCAAGGGCGAGGGCATCCAGTTTAGTTTCGGCGGGAATACTGGTCTCACGCGGGACTCACATCGCTTGCTTTGGTTTGCTGGGCAGCGGGAGGCTGAAGAGGTAGCGAAGAAGGAGGGTGCGGATGGGGTTGTTGGTGGGTTGCAGACGAGGGTTGCGGAGCAGCTGTTTCGGGCTTATTTCGAGGAGGAGAAGAACATTACCGATCTGAAGGTTCTTGTGGAGGCGGGTGTTGGGGCGGGATTGGATCGGGAGACTGTGAAGAAGTTGTTGAATGAGGATGTCGGTGCTCAGGAGGTTGATCTGGAGGCCAAGACGGCGGCCAGGAGGTTGGTTTCTGGTGTGCCGTATATTTCGGTGCAAGGGAAATATCATGTTGAGGGGGCTGATGAACCCGAGGTCTTTATTGATATCTTTGAGAAGGTGAAGGCCGAGCAGAAGGACTGAAGAATGTTAGAAGGGACTTCATATAGTTCTAATACAGTCAGCATGCTCTATCCTATGGTTACGTTGAATGATTTCAAAGGTTATGATGATCGTCTGTATTATGCTATTGACACGCCGTAGCAAGCCAAGCTATTCAGACTAGCAAAAGCGTAGCTGATTCTATCTTGGTGCATTTGTGTGTCAAAGATATCTGCACGAAAATAGAATGTCGAGGTAGAGAATAGTCTTAGTGATCTGTCACTTCCAGCCAATAAAGCTAGCATCCCAGGTCATGAAAGTACACAGATTAACGCCTGTCATGCAACGAGTGTCTGGGTCATCTGTGGAAAAAAAAAAAAAAAAAAAAGAAAAGAAAGAAGGAAACGGCATAGATAATACATAATCAAGATGCAAATAGGACATGGGAAATAAAAAATCAAGTATACAGCCCAGTAAAAAGCAAATACAGTGAGGGAGAATGTAAGATGACCGGCAAGAGTCAAGTCATCCCGCAAAAGAAGTCATGATAGATCATAGCAAGTCATGGAATTTTGAAACTCCATGTTCAAATTCCGGGGGCATTCAGTGGGTCGTCTGTGCTTTGACCTGATGCAGTTCGTAATCGGGAAGGTAATCGAACCAGTCGGTCTCAGGGTTATAGCGATATGCCTTGAACTCTACTCCGTATGGCTTGGGCTCAAGCATGTACAGAACGCCCAGCGGGACATCGAGGTCAGCAACCTCATCACGCTTCAGACCACGGAAGTAGGCCAGGAGCACACGGGCAACGGATCTATGTCCGACCAGGAGCACATGATCTGTAGTACGCTCTATCTCGACAATGACGGTGCGCGATCGATTGATGATGTCAAGGTAGCTTTCTCCGCCTGGTCCAGGGTATCGGTAGAAGAGCTTATCTCTCTTGCGGTGGGCGTACTCCTCGGGGTACTGCTCTTGGATTTCCTTATATGTCATGCCTTCCATCTTGCCGGAATGGATTTCGTCCAACATCCTCATCTGCTTCACGTCGTAGTCATCTTCATTGAAGTATTCGGCAGTTTGCACAGAGCGTTGCATCATGGAGGACCAGACACAGAAGTTGCGTGGCCCTTCCTGAGGAAGATAAGATGGGTTGGGAGGTGTGATGTCACCAGCTCGAGGCGGGAAGTGCTTGAGAAGATCTTTCTGGCGCTGATATGCCTCCCACTGCTGCCGTTGGTGATCCACGAAGCGAGCCAACGCCTTGGCGTACCTTCTCCCGTTCTCGCTGAGATCAGAGTCACCACCGATGCGACCTGCGGCATCGTCCAAACTTTCGCCGTGCCGTGTGATCCAAATTTGGCGTGGAGAGAGATTGAAATTGAGTAGGTAGTAGACGACTTGAGAAGCAAGGAAACCATGGGTCTGGTGAGCGACAACTTTACGACCGACATCGATCATCTGGATGAAAGCCATACGATGCTTCTCCTCGTATTCGCCGAGAGGCACGTAGGACTTTTCGTAGAGAGCAACACGCTTCTTGAAATCTTCAAGTGCCTCAGCTGGGTCCTGGCCTTTGTAGTCGGGGCCAGAAAGTTTCAGGCGCATGTTAGCCTCAAGCAGATCCTGGTCCACGCAGCTGCTTTCAAGAAACAGGATATTAAGCTCTGGACCAGCGCGATTGCGAATATGGTCAACAATTGCTTTGCGGCGTTCCATGGTGCTGTTGGTCGCATCGAGGATACCAATGCTACCACCTTCGTCCAAAATATAGTCAAGCAATTCATCAAGAGTATCCAGTGCGACCTGCTCTCTCATCTTGACGGCACGCTGATTCTGGGGGTCAAAAAAGTTGGCGGTCTGGTCGATTGGTTCAGGGGAAGCTTCATTGATAGCTTCTTCATTTTCACGAGATTGTGCAGGGCCTGCGTCGATCGATGGCACAACAGTACTACCGTTTTGAGAAACCTGTTCGGGCTCTTCTCCGTTCACGAGAATCTTGGTTGGCACCACTGGAGGGGGAAGCGGGGCCTCGTTCTCTGGCGGGGAGGTGTCTGATGGGTTCAAAGTGGTGCCAACGCTGACACTCAACCGGCGCACCGAGTCAACGAGATCTCTGTGGAAAGCACTTGGTTTCCGATCCTGACCACGATCAAGCGGGGCGGGTGAGGGGGACTTTCCGGCGGCCACACGGCGACGCTGTCCAACGTTGAAGATTTCAGTGTCATGTTGGAGCCAGTTTAAGTAGCGGGCCAGCTTCTTCGTAATGTAACTTTTGCCTCGGGCCGGGAGGCCGACCATGACAATGACAAGCTTTGCACCAACATCTCGCTGGGCGATGCGGCCATCTGGAGACACCTTGGACTTGGTCAATCCGGGGATATCGAGGGTAGTTGCACGCACTCGACCGGGGGTCCCAGGAGGGTGATAAAGGCCCGATCTGCAATGATCATATTAGTCACAGTTCGCCAAGCACATCCATGCAAGTCCCAAGAGAGTAAACGTAAAACAACGGGTTGGAGTCCGGGGTAAAGTAGATTAGCTCAAAATAAGACTGCAAAGAACCCCGGAACTGGACTGATCCCGAGTTGAGCCGATCAAAACTCATTATGATAGGCTCAAATATAGTAAAGTCCAAAGGTTCTAGACACACAGACCAAAAAAAAAAAAGAGAAACAATACTCACATCTGTGGAGACGGAGGTGCGGTAGAAACCGGAGTGTCTGTCAGAGCCGCTCCGACTCCGCCCTTGGGCGGCAGTGACGATTTGTGGGAATCGGAATGCAGGTCATTACCTAGCGCTCGGTTGACGACAGTTTTCGGAGGCATAAGAGCTCCTTCTTTCCCCGATCCCGAGCCATTCGATGTGCCGTTGGGTTTAATATTATTCCTCTGATCCCCCGTCTCAGGCGAAATGGCCGACGTCATGGCCGACCGGGCGATGTTAGAATGTTGCGCCATCCCCTAGGGGGATGTTCTGTGTGTGTTTTTTATTAAGAGGGGTATTGTTGCTCTCAGAGCTTTTCTCACAAGGGTCTTCGAGTTGATAAGGACTTGTATCACGCCTGGGCAAGATAACCAAAAAAAAGTTGGTGAGAGAGGGGAGAGAAAAGAAAGTGTGTCCACGGAGGTTTGGATGAGTCAACCAACGGGAACACCGGGTCTGGTATTGACCACTTGGGATATTCAAGGAGCTTGGAGATATTCAAGGGATAAAAGAAAGTGGTTGGGGGCCTTTTTTCTGATATGAAGTTCTTTTTTTTTTTTTTTTTTTTTCAAAAAATATTTTTTATGTGCCTTTCTTTTCGAGTGTTTTTCGAGTGCATGTGGGGGTATAATGTCACTCAAAGGATAGGGTGCCAAGTACGTCAAAGGGAGAAGATCTTAACTTAGAGATGCCTTGGAGATGATGAAATCACGCAGTAGGTTAGACTTAGTTCATAGGGGTGTGGATCGATGGCTTAAAGATCATCCAGATATGATGTCAAAGGAAGTGTAACAAAGTATACAGACTGATTATGATATGGAGATGATATTCAGGTCCCAGGATTAAACAGCTCTTATAGACATCATATTAGGTTTCACAAAATCATGCAAGATGTATCGGTCCTATCTCTAATAGAGAATGCTTGGCTGAAAAGCATACCGGTGTACAGGTTCGAGAAAGCACGGAACATTGAACCATCCTCAATCTCACCATGCAATTTCCCCTGGGATATATCCTCATCATCCACCAAAATGCTCATATTCGTTGGGTTTCCCGTCTTGGTAGGGGGTTATCAGTGCACCCCTAGTTGATTCCAGATATGGCCGACTCAACAACAGTACCAAAAGTACACATGATACTCCGTATTTGGAATCGAACTCAATGAATCAAACATAATTATGGGGAACACCTTGTGTGACCTGAGTCTCACCGCTCGGGCTGATCCATACTCGGCTTTCTTGGCGACTTTCGGTCGACACAACAGATCTCCGGCCAACGGTAGGCGTCCGTTGCTGCACGCTGATCTCCGCTGCCGTAAGCCCCGAAAAATGGTCATATTCCGTGGTCAGGTGCGGAATCCTTGGCACTTGGCGGTAACGCAGGGGGGTATCGGGGTATCACAGATGGCATGCCTAGAAGATAGCCTCCAGGGATATTGGGATATACGGTGTGTGGATGGATCAACCATCCACGCAGAATGATCCTTATCAGTTGCTCAAGTTCAAGGTCAAGCCAATCAAGCATGCGTACGCGGCAATACTCAGTGCTGTCAAGACCAAGACCGCATTTCCACTGGTACGGAATTTGTGCCGATGGATCCCATCCTCCCCTACTTCCGAGAAGAACTGTCTGTTTCCCTGCGAGCGGCGGAAAAGTCCGATGATGAGAACCCCCGTTCCGTATATCGCGAACAGAGCCCCAATACTGTAGAACTCGGCGGTGAAAATCTTGAGTACAACAAGAGCGAAGGAGAATTGAGAAAGAGCGGTTCGGACATAGGCCCCCTCAAAGGTACGTTGGGCCGCGCGCACCTCGACCATTTCATCTGAGGTCAGCACTGCCGAGCGGGCTCGGTGCATTCGAAGGCGATAACGATCCCCTGCACGACGCTGAGACGGTCAGACTACATAGTGAAGTTGGACAGGAGAGATGAAGAATATGGGGTAGCCAAGGTAGATGGGAATTTCTAGGTAAACACACCTCAAACATGGCGAAGTCTCCAAATCAAATAAAAAAGAAGCAAGAGTGAAGGTATTGGAAGTGGAATGATACTTGTTTTCACAATTTCATGGAAGTTGGGTTCCGCAGAGGTGAGAGCGGGTGACACCTTTGGCCCCCTCACGTGGACTCACTTGGAATTGTATACTCCGTATACTACTACTACCTAGGTAACTAACTGGTTAACTAGTTAACTAGTTATATGATGTACTCTGATTTACATATTCACCCAATATTTTCCACCAATAACATCAACTCAATTCCAATTCCTACTCGGTCGGCAATCGAAAAGGCCCCAACGAGGAAAAAGCGGCTACCGACGTTCCCCACACTCCCCAAGGTTCTCCGATGGCTTCTCCAATTTACTTCTCTTCTTCCCCTTCTTTTCTCTCTCTCTCTCTTGAATACTTTGTCTTGATCTCCGCCGATATCACTCAACTCACCCCTGTGCCGTGATTGAGAATGGCCAAGGTATTCGATGCGACAGAAGGTATTGGTTCTCCGCATTCGTGTGACCCCCACGTGGGATATTTCGACTAACTGAAGAAACAGTCGCAAAACACAACACACCTGAGAGTTGTTGGGTGGTTCTATACGGCAAGGTCTACGACGTACGGTTTCATCCTATAAGGATCCTCATTGTGGATTGCACATTCCCCGAGCACATCTGACTCTCATCTAGGTCACCGATTTCCTGAGCAGCCACCCCGGCGGTGCAAAGATCATTTTGAAACTTGCGGGCCAGGATGCCACCGAGGAGTATGATCCCATTCATCCACCAGGTATATTAGAGGAGGAGCTTAAGCCCGAGGCATGCTTGGGAACAATCGATGCCAGCACATTACCAAAGGAGCAGGCATCCTCTGAACCTCAAGAGGAGATCGAGGGTCCACCGCCTATGGAGAATCTTCTCAATTTGGACGAGATTGAGGAGGTAGCTACTAAGCAAGTGAGCAAGAAGGCTTGGGCGTACTATTACTCCGCATCCGACGACCAAATCAGCAAAAAGTTCAATAATGAGGTTTACCGGTCCATCCTCTTACGACCTAGAGTTTTTGTGGATTGCACAAAGTGTGATCTGGACACAACCGTCCTCGACCATAAACTGAAAACGCCTATTTATGTGTCTCCCGCGGCCATGGCCCGTCTAGGTCACCCATCCGGCGAGGCCGGCATCGCAGAAGCATGTCGTAACTTTGGAGCCATGCAAATCATCTCTAATAACGCTTCCATGACACCAGAGCAGATCGTCAAAGACGCTTCTCCAGACCAAATCTTTGGCTGGCAGCTTTATGTTCAGATTGACCGCAAAAAGAGTGAGACGATGCTTGCACGCATCCAGAAGCTCAAGGCAATCAAGTTCATTGTTCTTACCCTCGACGCCCCGATTCCAGGAAAACGCGAGGAGGATGAGCGAACCGGTATGACCGGACGGACCGCTGCCGTGCCCAGCGGTGTGAAAGCCGCCGAACGCTCGTCAGACGATACCCCCAACCCAACCGAAGGATCTGGAGGCGTCGGCCAGCAATTGTTCGCAGGCACCGATCCTTCCTTGACATGGACGGATACTTTGGCTTGGCTTGCCACTCAGACAGATCTGCCTATTGTCTTGAAGGGTCTGCAGACTCACGAGGATGCATACCTTGCCTCACTCCACGCACCTCAAGTTAAAGGTATCATTCTCTCCAATCACGGAGGACGCGCCATGGACACTGCCCCTCCCGCAGTTCATACCCTTTTGGAGATTCGGAAATACTGCCCCGAGGTCTTCGACAAGATCGAGGTGTATGTGGATGGAGGTATTCGTCGCGGCACAGATGCCGTCAAGGCTCTCTGCCTAGGCGCGAAGGCAGTTGGCCTTGGACGCCCGGCTCTGTGGGGTTTAGCGGCGGGTGGAGTCGACGGTGTTCGCCGAACATTGCAAAGTAAGTTGACTAGGTATCTGTTCTGTTTTCATTTCTAACTCTGTGGTAGTTCTAAACGATGAAATCAAGACATGTATGCGACTGCTTGGAGTGGAGCGGATTGATCAATTAGGGCTCCAACATGTAAGTGTTCTCTCGTCACTTTGTCTTTTTGTCTATTAACTGTGCTATTAGATCAACACACGCGTTACTGAGCAGCAGATCTACGATGGTCCCACCGCCCTCGAACCCTTACGGCGCGCATTCCGTCCGAGACTGTAAGAGCCACCAAGGTTATATACTTCAAATGTAAATGTGTCCATCTCAAATATAATTTGACTACCTGGAGTCTTATTCTCCTTTTCCTCATTCAACATTTGCAATATCCAATAATGCTTTTCTCTTTCCTCCAACAAAAAAAACTCCCATACCCCCGTTGGCTGTTGGCCCACTATATTGGCGCCACCCTAACTCATCTCCACCCCCAATCCACACAACCAAGAAAAAAAAACTCATTCTTCGGAATGAAGAAAAGACCAAAAAATAGTTTCCCTGGGAATCGAACCCAGAACCTTTCCGGAACACTTGCTTGAAAGCAATTGTTAACGGAAAATCATAACCGCTAGACCAGGAAACTGGTTGATGTAAGACGACGCATCTGAAGACACTATGGACGAGATCGAATGAGTCCTATTATTTCCACACATTAGATTGGGTTTAATTAAACTATCTTATAATCTAAAGAGTATCTTCTATTATAAATTATTTCAAATCAGATTAGTTATCAGTAAATGTATGATTAATAATATACCTCCAGGGCTGTACTTACATCGCCATATGTTCCCCGCATCTTACCTTTCCCATCATACCTCCTCGATCTCACAATGGCTGCAAATATCCTACAATGGTTTCCCCATACAACTGCTCCATTCATTGCTAATGCACCAATGCTTGGATTTACCGACGCCGGCCTAGCAACTGCCGTCACAAAGGCCGGAGGATTCGGTATAACAACCCAGCCTGGTTGCAGACATTAAACTGACCATCTACAGGGTTTATTGGCGGAGGCTTTGATTTCCGATCTGAATCAACCCAGCTCCTAGGCCTGGATACTCAGTTGGCAAATGCCCGCTCTATCCTTGGTTTGACCGATGGTTCGCCGTTGCCGCTTGGTGTCGGTTTCATTACTTTCCGGCCAGATGGGTTCATTGACAATACCATTCCCATTCTCCAGAAGCATCGAGTAGGGGCAGTCTGGCTATCCTTCCCTCAGGCTGACGCCGATCATCTTCCGATCATAAAAGCCATTCAGAAAGCCCGGGAGAGCTCTGACTGGGATATCAAGATATTTGTCCAGGTAGGAACTATCAAAGCTGCAGAAGAAGCACTTAAGCAGGGAGTGGATGTTCTGGTGGTTCAAGGAACAGATGCAGGAGGACATCAATGGGCTCAGGGTGCTAGTTTGATATCCCTGTTGCCTGAGGTGCGAGATCTTCTGTCAAAGGCTCAAGATACAACCACTGCTATCCTGGCCGCTGGTGGCATTGTGGACGGAAGGGGCTGTGTTGCTGCTCTCGGCTTAGGTAGGTTGTTCCGCATTTCATTGTTGCAGCTGATTGACATAGACAGGCGCCGATGGGATTGTTATGGGCACACGGGTTTGTCTTGCTTCCTCTCGTCTAAATGGATCCTTGCTAATCAAGTGCCAGTTTGTTGCAACCTCGGAGTGCCCTGCGCCGTTTGAGATGAAACAGACCATTATATCGGGGCGTGATGGTGGAGCCTCGACTGTCAAGTCCACCCGACATGATGTGTTCCAGTCAACCGATGTCTTTCCGAGGCAGTATGATGGCAGGGCTATCACTGGTGTTAGCTACGAGGATTCTCTGAATGGGGTCAGTGACGAGGAAATCATCCGTCGATACGATGCGGCTAGAGAGGCTGGCGAACATCAACGGAGGACAGTATGGGCGTGAGTATCCCGACTCTTCTATACTGTCTGTATCTCTTGGGCTTTTTATATTAATGGCTTCGATAGGGGTGCGAGTATTGGAAGTATCAACGCTGTGGTCTCTGTTGAGCATGTCGTGCAGTCTACCCAACAGGAGGTGAAATTGATATTGGGACGATTGCATACAGGATTTTAGCTGTATGTATCTGGTATCTGGTGTTTTGTCTCTCTCGTTTTGGGTATAAAATCAAGATATTAGCTCTATACCAACAATATATACTCATCCGAAATATATATATGGACATCAGAGCCACACAAACACACACCGTGAAAACTAGGCCATTCCAATGCAACCAACTAGCAAATTAAACACAAGAATATCCTTTCAAATTTAGAAATTGGTGTCCGATCAAGATCGATCAAGATCGACAAGCGTTGGCAACAGGCCGAATTGAGTATCCCCCCCCCCTCCCCCCTCTTTATTCTCAATTCTCAATTTCTCGACCTTCAAAGTGACCGTCTCTACCTCCCAGTTCTCTCTTCTCTCTCCCACAATTACACGTCTTTCGCAGGCAAATCAAGATTCACGGCCGTGTTTGGTCAGCCTTGAAGTTGGGACCTTGGTGTTCCCTTCATAGCTGCCCGCGATTTATTCCTCGATTTATTCCCATCCGCCCAGCCACGAATACAACGTCGAATCGTGAATTTTTAACAACTGGGACATACAAGAGCCCATCTCCTACTCTTATCACCCTCAAAAACATCGACTCGACCCATAGCGACGATCAATCCGCCGCCATGAATAAGACTACACCCTCACCGAGCCCCGTCCCCAAAGCTTCGCCCAGCTCAAAACCCTCTCCCTCGCCGACCGCAGGCACAAAGCGCAAGAGAAATACCCCGGCCAAATATTATGCTGTCAAGGCGGGTCACAAACCAGGTATCTACTATGGATGGAATGACTGTCTGGCCCAAATAACGGGATTCAAGGGAGCAATTTGTGAGTGCACCCTTCGCAGTGGTTCTTCCAATAGGTGTGCCAACTTGACCAGATACTAACACATAAGCTATTTAGTCCAATCATTCCCCTCGCAAGAAGCAGCCAACGCGTTTCTGAACGGTACCAAGCTCCCAGCCGAATCGCAGAGCTCGGAGAACACCCGATTCTATGGAATCCAAAGGGGCCGGGTTACTGGAGTATACACAGATTGGACAACGGCACAGGAGCAGATCCGTGGGTTTCCGCGACCTCGATATCGCAAGTTCTCCACTCGCGAAGAGGCAGAGGAGTTTGTACGGGAAGGACAGACCCAGCCCCCAGCCGGGTTCGGCGTGGCATCTGGGCCTCATGGGATAACGACGGAAAAACCAAAAGACGCAGAAGGGGTCGAGTTTGCGCCCGGCGACGGCCCATTGCCAGCAGGAGCTGAAGATGGGTTTGACCCCAACGTCCTTTTAGACCCAGCCACTGGCAAGGTGGTGTACAAAACCGCCCCCCAGATGGCAGCGACAAAGACACAATCAACGAGTATCCCAGGGATGCTCCGGATATACACCGATGGGAGTTCATTAAGGAATGGCACTCCATTGGCATCGGCCGGGGTAGGAGTATACTTCGGCCCTGGCGATTCAAGGTTCGTACATCCGTGTATTGGGCAATATATACATATTTTTTACCAGGCCTTCTAACTTCCGTCACTTATCCCAGCAGAAACGTATCGGAGCCACTAAAAGGCAGTCGTCAAACGAACCAGCGCGCTGAATTGACTGCAATCCTTCGGGCGATTGATATTGCCCCTCGGCACCGAGATGTAACCATAGTCACCGACAGCCGATATTCGATTGACTGTGTTACGGTATGGTTTGTCAACTGGCGTCGTAACAACTGGATGACCCGGGACAAGAAGCCGGTTGAGAACAAGGATCTGGTTGAATCGATTCTAATCAAAATTGAGGAACGAAATGACCTCAAGGTGAAGACCTTGTTTGAATGGGTTAAAGGTCATAATAAAGACCGGGGTAATGAAGAGGCCGATAAATTAGCCGTCAATGGAGCCCAAAGGGGGGTATCTGCCAAGGCAGAGGCACTGCATGGGGCTCAAGAGGTGCCCGATGAATTGTTTGAAGATTTTTAGGCATTTGCAAAATAAAAAAGAGCATCTTGTATGTAATATGGAAGATACCTACATAGTCACTCAGTATATACATATGTACGGACCTCGGGAGTACTTTCTATTTACAAAGCTTGTCAGATGCCAAGACGGATGTTTCCCACGGAGATCTTCTCTTCTCTCATCTTCTCATCTTCGCATATTCACCTTAACCCCCCAATGCTAGCATTGTTTGCTTTGAAGCCATTTCAGTACATCCAGATGATCTTGCCAACAATTGCACAGGAAATTCATATTATGATTCAATAACACTTGCTTGTACTCGCTCAACCTTGACATACGGACCTTATCTAAGACTCTAGATCTCACTGATCTGACTCCTTTGAACCCGAACTGTTTCTTTACTTGACATATTTGGGCCTTCATTGCCCTCAGATACAACTCAGAATATTTCAAAGCTATAGTGCAGAGCAAAATGCCGACACTCGCCTTGATCAACTTCAACATCGTCTGCGCGACGCTCGGAGGGTTTATTTCCCTCTTCGGACTAGTATCCTACCTTTGCAAGGAGAAGTTCTACCTATCCGAAGCATGTAAGTGTTAAGCCATCTGGGTGGTATCACCACATTTACTAACAGGAAATAGTAATCTCCCTGCTAGCCGGAGTGTTATTCTCTCCCCATGCAGCTAATTTTATCAGACCAGAAGATTATGCACTCCACTCCGAGGAGAATCTCGAAGCAATTACTTTGCATTTTACTCGCCTAGTGCTAGGCGTGCAGCTAGTCCTAGCCGGGGTCCAACTCCCAAAGCGGTATCTGCAGATCGAGTGGCGGAGTCTAGGGCTACTCCTTGGACCAGGCATGGCTGCCATGTGGATGTGTAGTAGCCTAGTGATCTGGGCCATGGTTCCGAACTTCAAGTTCCTCCATGCCCTGATCGTCGGCGCATGTGTGACCCCAACCGACCCCGTTCTGTCCAACTCCATTGTTAAGGGCAAGTTTGCCGATAAACATGTTCCCCGTGAGCTGCAGAGGATCATTATCGCTGAATCTGGCGCTAATGATGGCCTTGGCTACCCGTTCCTTTTCTTTGCGGTTTATCTCCTTCAGTATACTGGGATGGGAAGCGAGGGCTATAGCGGTGGTGCGGGGAAGGCGATGGCGTTGTGGTTCTATGAGACCTGGGCATACACCATTCTGTTGAGTATAGCCTATGGAACTCTGGTTGGTTGGATTGCGAGGAAGTTGCTACACTGGGCAGAGGAGAAGCGCTATGTTGACCGGGAGAGCTTCTTGGTGTTTGCCATTGCTCTTGCAGTGAGTTTACCTCAATACAAAAAAAAAAAAAAGTTTTTTTGCTGATCCTTTAAATAGCTGTTCATTGTGGGAACCTGTGGTTTGATTGGGACAGATGATCTTCTCGCCTGTTTTATTGCTGGAAACGTATTCACACAAGAGTAGGTCACCATGATGCGGGCTATGATAATCACGAATGCTAACAGAGACAGTGACTGGTTCCGCGTTGAGACCATGGACGATTCGCTCCAACCGACAATCGACATGCTTCTCAACCTGTCTGTCTTCATGTGGTTTGGAGCGGTCTGCCCATGGTCATCCTTCCTGGACAACAGCGTGATTCCAATCTATCGGCTCATCTTCCTGGGAATATTGGTCCTCATAGTCCGCCGCCTCCCGATCGTCTTTGCCATGCATAAATGGATCCCGCAAATAGAGCTCGCTTCCCAGGCTGCTTTTGTCGGCTTCTTCGGTCCTATCGGAGTAGGCGCCATCTTCTATTTATCAGTCAGCCTTGAATTCCTGCGCAAGATCCAAGTCAACGGCGAAGTTCCGGAGGACGTAAAACAAGTCATGGAGACTATCCGGGTCGTGGTCTGGTTCCTAGTAATCTGCAGTATTGTAAGTCTTCTTCCCAAATAACCAAATCACCGTGTCTTCATATCTTATTCATCTTCTGACCAAACCTAGGTTGTGCATGGCCTCTCAGTCCCGCTTGGAAAGGCCGGCTATCACCTCCCGGCAACCATCTCCAGTGTTATCAGCACCGGCACACACGAGGAGCGCGAGCCGGTTCCCATCTCAAACACCAGCCACACGCACAGCACAGCGACACCTCTCACAACGGGTGAGGATGCGAGTTACCGCAGCCGCAAGCGTGGTTTCCGGGGTATTGGCATAGGTCGTTCGGTGATCCGTCCTCGTTCGCCGTCCCATCAACCCGGCGTGGGTCAGCCCGATGAGCCGGAGAGACCCGTTCGCCTGGTTATTGATCAGACTAAAAGCGGGGATGACAACCCCTAGCCCTAGTTGCACCTAGGGATGTGATCGATCCAGGCCGCTGTGCTTTGCTTTGATTGAATTTATCCAATTGCTTGAGTAGCAGGGCGAAGTGTTGCGTGGGCCATCATATCCTCCTGCTTTGATTGCTCGGCATGAGACCAATGCTGATGTTGGGGATATTAAAGTGGATCCGGTCTAGGCATCATTTATACATGTAGATAGTTGGAGGGTTAGATGGGGATATGGGGATGCTAGGTGGTTGTTAGTTGAATCTTATCATATATCTTCATCATGAGCTGAAGTGCTACGGCTAAATTAGGTTAAAAGAGCAATCCAATTCCACCAGATTATTGGAGCGACTGCGTAAGATTATCGGAGATTTGCACGATTTACCGATATTCGGGATTATCGAGGAAGATTGGCTCTGTCAGCCTCTATACAACCATGGATAGTTGCAAAAGGATAGCTCGGGTCTTAATAGATACTTGACGTGACGGGACAATGATGATCTATCATTTCCGCGTAAATTGCTAGCCCACATTCTTAGATGCACGTCATATTGACCATATAAAGATGAAGGTCAAATAGGAAACCCAGGTAGTTGCACTACAATCTTGTTACACCAAGTGAAATTCCAGGCTGCGGCTCAAGGGATTACATAGTCTGGTAATAACGCCATGTCATAAATATGGAAGACCCGAGAGTACAAGAACTAGACTGAACTAGATAGATACAAGCGAGAGGGACGCAGCTTTACAAGCCCTAGATAGCCCACAGCGCCACACCTATACCATCATAGAAGATGCCCTCAGAAGAATAGCAAATACAAACGAAGTGCATTGGTATCAATCAAATGTGTCCCGGACATCCGATTCCATGCCCCAACTAAAGGAAACTTCATAACCTCGTCAAGGTGTTGTTGACCTGATAACCAAGATAACCGTTCCACTCATTCCGAAGGGTACCAGAGAGACCATATTCTCTGATCGAATTCATGTGTTTTTTTTGGGGATTTCTTTTATCATTCCTTCGATATCGTTACACGTCATACTGAAAAGCAAAATGATAACGCCGTTGATGGGTCCGTGTCGAGATCGTGAACTCATCGTGATTCCGAATTCATGAACTTGCAAAAAAGCGAGAACAGGCGAGAAATAAAACGCAATTTAAGATAGGCTGGCGTGCAGTTCGCGGGCACGGCGAGCGAGGGGTGAAATATGTCGCAGGATTGGGTCGTGCGGGTTGCGCTCAACGACTGACATGTATAGGGTATTGAGGCGCTGGCTCATGATATCCAGAATGCGGGGTGCGACTTCACGGAGATCGGTGTCCTAAAAAGCCAGAATTAGTGAACATGTGACAAAGATTTGGGAGAGGATAATGACATACCCTGGGGTTCACGTTTTGGAGAACCACCTCAAGCCAGTGGAGGCGCTGGCCAATGTTGGTCTGCATGGTAGTGGTGACAGCAACGGCCACGGAGAGCATGACGATCGCAGAAAGCCGTGACAAGTAGGCGGGAGATATGTGGACAAAGAAGTTGTCAAACAGATCAGCCTGCTGGTTCGATTGGAGCCACTAGGAAATTTAACGTTAGTAAGAACATCGAATAAATGGAAGTGTTTTAAACCAACCTTGATGGTGCCCTGCTCGTAGTGACCGGTATTGATAAGCTGCACAACCTCTCCCATTTCGGCTTCCTCGGGGGATCGCGCGACAGGGGAAGCGACAGGAACCGGGGCTGGTGCCGGGGCCTGGATAGCCTGAGGCTGAAGGACATGTTGAGACAACGGCTGCGGCATGCGCACGTTCTCACTTGGTTGTCTAGTCGAGGAGCGCTTGTTGACATTCAAGACCTCACGGTGGGGGACCTCGTGCTGTGGGCTTTGGCTTTGCTGAATTTGGTGGCTCTGGTTCGCGGCCAGCAAAGAAACGGTGTTGGACAAGCCACGCAGGACGGTCGACATCTCCTCGATCTTTGCGGTATCTCTCTGGCGTTGGGCCTCGTAGTGGCTGACCTGCGCCTGGAAGTGGTGTTCCATATCCGACTCCACCTTCTTCGTGGTACGTGCCAAGCTCTCAATCATGGGGGCAATTGAAGATTGCATGACCCGGGTAACTTCCGCCTCAATGCGAGGTGCAAGCTTCTGTGCAACCGAATCGGAGACAGCCTTCACCACAGGTGCCTGCTGCATAGCATTGATGACAGCCTTGGGGAGAATCTGTCGCAACTCGTCATTCAATGCACCTCCAAGCTGTTGAGAGATAGCGCCATTCAGTTGTTTGTCGACTGCTGCGGAGGTGGCATCGGCAATGACAGGAATAACATCGGTCTGGATACTGGCTGAAACAATACGTGTCAAGTTCTTCTCGACGTTGTCGGAGAGCGTACTAGAGACCAGGCGCAACACTTGGTCTTGCTTGGCTGACGAGGCAGCCTCCCAGCTGCGACGTTCATCGTCGAAGCGGCGATGGAGGTTCTCAAACTCATGGCCAAGACTCTTGTTGAACTCGCTTGAAACACTGCCCTGCAGGGTCTGGATGTGTTTGCTGAAAATTTCGCTTGAGAAACCGAAACTAGGCACTGCGTGGTCGGCAGCCTGAGTCGCACCCATCGCCGCAGTAGAAGAGGCAAGAGTCTCGAATTCCTTGGCAGCGCCGGAGGGGACTGGCAGAGGTTCAACACCGGCAGTGACGGATGGCTCCTTTGCCTTGGCAGCTTCGGCGGCAGCGGCGGCAGCCTTCTTCTTCTTTTTCTTTTCAGACTTCTCAACCACAACAGGTGCCACTGCTGGCTCAATTAATTCTTCCTTCTTCTTGGCCAACTTGGTAGGCGAAGCGTTACGCGAAGGAGCAATGCCAGAAGCCAATTCTCCAATCTCTGGCTTTTTCGCCGATTCCTTGGGACCAACGCGAGACTGGATAGAGGCTGTGTCACCGTTGACAGATGGCTCATCGGTGGCGTATGTGGGGAAAGTTTGAAGGTCGCTGATTTCAATCAAGCCGTGCTCCATTGCATCGATAGGGCGAATAACCTTGTTATCCGCAGTCCAACCCAAATCCTCCTTCTTGATGTTCAAGCAGGTCACACCGCGCGAGTGCATAACGTAGAGCTCGAACAGGGGGGTTTCCTCAGTGCCGCGTTTGTCAGTAGTGGACTTGGTGATAGGGAGAAGCTCCAAGCTTCTCAGTTGACCCTTGGAACCGAGAGAGATCTCCCGAATTCCACTCAAGCAAGCAGTAGACTCGGGCTTGGGTAGGGTGTTGTCCTTATCGTTGAGGTCTCGGATGTAGGCTGCCTGTGACATCTGAGGCAAATTGTACCGAGGAGCCGAAAGATGAGCAAAGTAGATAGAGTTACGTGTGGGATGTCCAACGACAATGACCCCCGATGCTGGGTGATAAGCCACGCTGCAGATGGCATCGGACTCGTTCTCGTGAGGGAACTTTAACTCCTGCACGGCCTTGCCCAGCCCAATATCCCAGAGCTGCAAGGTGTGGTTTTGCTTGAGTCCAACCAAAACATAACGAAGTGCCATAGATCGCGAATAAGCGCGAAGCTTATCGAGGAAGAGGACCGAAGTAGGCCAAGACTTTTCGGTTGGGGAGCCAGTGACAAAGGTAGTCAAGGGCACCCGGATCTCAGCAGGAGCAGGGCCTTCCACCAAGCTCGCGTCGTTAAGCATATCATTTATATCCCAGAAGCGCAGTCGGCCAGTCTTGTCCAAAGAAGCGATGACGGAATCATCATCACTGAAAGCGAAGTCTTTGCCGGCTTTACCAGTGGAGATCTTCAATGCGCGCTCCTTGAAAAATTTCTCAGTGTTAACTGTACGCTGAGTACCAGAAACGCCGTACGTAGGGCTCATTGCTGCCTTCGGCGAAACAACGTAGATATTCTTGCCCCGGCCAATGGCAAACAAGTTGGTGTGACGAGTGCTCCGCTTGGCCCGCGTTTTCAGCTGGCCACCAGAGGTGTTCTCGTCTGAGGCTGGGAAAGGTGGGAAGATCAAGCTTTCGCTTTCCAAGGCATCCATATCAAAGAAATCCTTTCCAGCGCGCGAGATCAAAGCCCAGTATACAGAGCCGCTGACTCCAATACCGAGGATAGCCTGGACTTCGGAGTCACCAGCCGCAGAAGGAGCTGTGCACAGGGCAACGTTGAACACTCGATCGCGGGTGGAACGGAACACCTGTCGGTCACTACCATCATCTTGTCGAATAATTCTGATTCCACCGGTTTTGGCGAGCGCATACACGATGTATTCGGATGTAGCCGCAGTCAATGAGCGGTCAAGCTGATCGAACTCCTTCTTCAGACGAGCAATATCCATGACATCATCATCACGGAAGGTCGTAAGTTTTCCAGACGTAGCTTTCACGGCAATGGAGATGAAGGGCCTCATTGGGAAGTTGTGAACAGAGACAACTCGTTCCTCTTCCTTTTCAGCGCTATCTTCCGCACTCTCCCAGCTGTCAGCTAGAGCCTCGGTGTTCTCAGTCGCCTTAGGGGCAGCTGGAACCGCGGAAGGTTCTGTCTCCTTCACGAGCTCGTTAACCTGGGTCAAGGTTGCTGTTTCTTTAGCTTCAGCAGCAGTCTCGCGTAAATGACTAGCGATCGACGGAAGAACTGCTTCAGAGGATTCCTCCTGGACAGTAGAAACAGCAGCCTTGGCTTCCGTTGCAACCTGAGGCTCATCACCGCTGAGAGAGCGGCCAATCTCATCTACGAGACGACCGACGACCTCATGCACGGCCTCCCTCTGACCTTCAGTCAAGATTGGCGACTGGGTCTTCTCCCTGGGGGGCGCGAGCTCTGGTGTCTGCGAAGGCTCCAGCTTAGCAGAAACATTGATCTTTTGCTTCTGCATGACTCCAACAGCCGGGCTCTGGATACCAGAGGTAGACTGGGGAGACTTGTTCACAGGAGAGATAGCGGCCAATTGGTCAAATGGATTGACATAAGTGAACATTGAGTCCTTCGAGTTGGGCGATACGACCGTTTCCGGGTTCGCAGGCGCCTTGGGACTTTCATCCACAACTTCCATAAAAGTATTCTTGGCTGGCTGGTTCTGACGTTCATCGACGACAGCCTGAATATATGGTGCCTGCTGAGTTGAAGCCAGCGCCGGTGATTCGGCGACAGCAGGACCTGACTGAGAACGATTGAGCAGGCGAAGTAACATATCCTGGGTGTTCTCATTGGGGCCCTCCGGCTGACCAGATTGGAATGCCGGGGCAGGGCCAGCGGGAGCAGTAACAGGGGCGGCAGGAGCTTGTTGGCCGAAGAAGTTAGCAACTAAGTCAGACGCGGAAATATTTCGTCCGTGCGACCCAGGAGCTCCCTGGACCGGCGGAGTCTGCAGGTGCTCGGGAGCTGCAGCTGGGGCCTGCGGCTGAGGGGAAGCACCAGGACGCTGGCTGAATCTGAGAAGATTCAAAAGGTCCACAGATCCTGGGTTGGTGTGCTGCGGTTGCGGCTGCTGGGGCCATTCGCCTCGAGGAGAATGCACATTAGGGCTCAAGATATCAGAGCCCTGGTGAGGGGGAGCATTCATTGGGGCAGGACTTTGGACAGTCGAGGATACCGAAGGATGTTGGTAGCCATGCGACTGGGGATGAGGGTAGCTCTGACCATCGTAAGGTTGCTGCTGCGGAGGGTGCGGCGGGAACAAACCGGGCTGGTAATACGATTGGCGCTGGGGCTGAGCCTGAGGATTATCCTGACCAGGAGTGTTCGAAGGAGAAGGGCGCGGCCGGATACTAGCCAAGAGAGCCTGGAGATCAGTGGGGGTAGACATTTCTGCCGTTACGCCGTGGTTACAGGCGACCTCCGCCGGTAGGATCCAAGCTTTGCAGAGCTCTCAGAAGCTCTCTTTCGAGAGGGACAGAGTATGAAATTGGGAATCACAAAGGCTAGAAAAGGCGACAAAATAGCAAACCAGAGATAAGTGCAAGAAAAGAGAGATGAAATTGAAGAACGTGGTGAAGTAGAGAGGAAGGGTGAAGGAGAGAAGAACTCTCGGTAATATTGTTCGAGCCGTGGGTGTGGCTCAGGCTGCCGAGTTGTGGCGAACTGTGGCTAGTGCTATTTCTTGCCCGACTCGCGTCATTAGTGATCAGATTACTTTTACTTCCTTTAGCCCACTTTCACTTACTGAGTCCGAGGTGGTGAGCTCACTGGACTATCAGTGATATTTTAATTACGTCAAACGACGCTCTTGTCTATCTATCTGCACCTTTCCGCCACAAGGCCAGCGCCCGCAAACCCCATCAGCATCATGTTCTGTCTACGAAGGTAAGAAATGCAAGCAAGCAGCAACAAAGCAGGGTGACCGTGAAGACTAACCGAGATGACCCATATTGCAGCTGGCTACCTCTCCTTTTCATCCCGACCAACGCCTCCCCGCTCTTCATTATCTCGTTTGTTGCGTTGACATACATCATTCACCGGCCATGTATCTACTGCTCCGCATTGCTCCTGATTCTATTCGTCTCCTCGTGTCATTGGTCAGATCGTTGTATCTTTGACCTACGGAGTAATTGGTTTGCACCACGCTATACCTCAGAACCTGGCAGTTATGCTATCTCAGGCAATGCAACCTCCGAAGCAACAGTGCCTGGCGAGGGTCTGACGGAATTTGTCTTCGATACTATAAACTCCACTGCCAAGGTCTTGGCTGGTGCTGCATTGGAGGGCGTCCAGCAGCGACTTTCCCCTGATGGACTGGAGTCAAGGCCCAACGAGTGGACAGGAGTTGGGCTGGAGTGGATGCGCAGCCTCTTGGGGAGACAGGAGTGGACTCTTCCATGTGTTGACGTCAAAGTCCGACTATGAAGTGTGCAAAAGTTTTGATTAAGCATGATTCCCCCGTTGATGTATTTACATGAGCTTTTGATTTCTCATACATTATTTACGACTCGTGTTTTTCAGTTCATGTGCAGATCTCGACATCCTTCCTTGAACACCCATGAACAACCATTGTACATAACCCATTCTATATTAATGCATCAATCATTGAATGGCTTTTTGTTAGAGATACCGATTCTTCTGCTGCTGTAACTCAACCCAAGTAGTAGCCACGTACGGCATAACGCGATACTTAACTTGAAGGGGAAGACGTTCGTCTACGCTGAGCCTAGCCCTCACGTATATGTCCCTCATGCCAAGTTAAACAACAACAACGATGAAGACTAAAGGAGGAGAAAAACAGCTAGCATTCCTACCGGAATGGGACTGACTACTATGTATAGACACTGAGGACTAAAGGGAAACCTGAGCTATGACACGCAATGACAAGATCCCCAACGATCATACGGCTGAGGCCTGCGAGCAAATTACATAGAAGAAGGCTTATCGTTGCCATTATTTGAGGCCGGACAGATACCCAGTTCAATAAGCACATTTTCAATCGATGGAACACAAGCAACACATGAGCAGAGCTAGATCCGGATCTTAGTTTTTCTTTCCAAAACAAACTCGATGAAAGAAAAAGAATATACCTGACTCATGGAAGTCGTCAAGCACTTCTGCAGAGCAGCCGGATCACCATTGGTAATAGCATTGGCAATGCACGTAAGCTGGGCCGACAAATTGAGACAAGCAGCGACGCTACACGCCTCTGGGAGCTGCCGGACGATATCTAGATTTTCTTGTCTCACTATATATATAATTTGTATTAGTATGCTGGCTTACCCAAATTACATTCGAAGAGCAATCGGGTTTATAGGAAAGAGATCTGTACAGGAGGGTTTGGTGTGGGTATTATTGACTACAGGAGCTATTCCTGCAGCAGAGGTCAACCCCGAGGCGAGGAAGAGAGCGGCGATATTGAAACGCATATTCGATAAATTTTCGAGAGAATTGAAAACAGAAAACCGAGATGGATGGGCTGAATTTTGGTATTTGTCAGGTTATCACAAGGGATGAGGTTTCGCTGTTGTTGTGGTTATTATATACACCGGCGTTTTGGATTCGTTTTCATCAAAAGAGTTCAACCCCCGGCATGAATGTCACATTGGCGGCCAATTGGTAGATTGGCATATGGAGCGAAGTGCAAAATAGCATGCCCACTTGGTCACACTGAGTCGCAGTAGAAGGCTTGTCTTTCCCCAATGTCCGTATCGGCCGTGGGTAGGTAGCATCAGATACTACCTAGCCAATATAAGAAACTCGAGGGGCGTTTACACAAAAGCCTTCCGGTGAATGATTTGGTGTGGGGGGTGGGAATCGGCTGTTTAGTTAGGGCTGATGAACTGGGGAAAGGTGAGAGATAGCTAAAGTCGATTATTTGACATGGGTTACAACTAAGTACATGGTGAGGAGGTAACTGTCCTAAAACAAAATAACGGATAAACGCCGACGGAAAAGTGGCCGTCCTGTAGTTGGACTAGGAGATTGAAACTCCAGGTAAATTCATAAAACATAGATAGGCTGGAACGAGTCATAAAGCAAGGCATGATAACCTCCGTAAAAGTAAGAGATGGCAGGTGAATCGTGAAACATGACTCAAAGAAATGGGGTATCACAACGTCGGCAATCCCAGTTCAAGATCCAGACTTGTAAACAAGCGTGAAGAAAGTTATGTGTGGCAGAAAAATAATTAGTGACGTTAAAATTCGCACGCAAGAAACTGACGAAGCAAAGTCATAGATGATGCAAATGGCATAATTATCTGATCAGTTGTAACCGCCGCCACCCACGGGCAGAGGCCAGTCGTCTTCAGTAATACTGCTCCAGAAGGCCCAGACCCCGGAGACAGAAAGGAGGGTGAAGAGAGTTTCGAACAAAGCTCCATTGATCTTGCCATCCGCGGCCTGGCACAAGTGGGTGCTGATCACATAGTTGAAAACCTGACCAATTGCGAACAAGACGCCAGCACCGGTGAGATACACTGTTGCACCGTTAGCACATGTTTATTTTGAGTCCAGTGTGGTGTACATACGCATTGGTCGGAACTCGCCCAGGACCCGAAGCACTAGGACGGCTTCCAGGAGGTAGAACAAGACCAAGCAGACGAGTGGGAAGAGTTGGTATAGAACATAGAGGGCGATGTTGCGATTTGGTGCGTCATGACTTGACTGGAAACGGCCCGTCCAATCGAATCCGGTGTCCAAGGCAATATAGCCTGTCCCGATGAAGAGGGCTGCAGCAGATGCGCATATGAGACCGATGGAAGCTGCGGTGCCATCGTCAAGCAGCTGGAAACCGACAAGCGCGTTCATGAGAAGGACCCAGGAAGTAGCCGTGATCGCGGCGATGTGTACTGCAGAAAATCCCTAGATGCTTCTGTCAGCCGAGACCTCGAGTCTATCCTGTAGAAATCCTACCTTTCGGACTGCGTCGCTCAGTGGGAAGCCACCCACTGTGAAGATCTCGCAGATCTCAATGACGATAAAACCGAGCAAAAACAATTGCATTTCCCTGCGCGCATCATCTTGTCAGTTGATATTTCCATGGCGAATAAAGAAATTCCATACCTCCGGCCGACAGCAGCGTGCTTCTTGTCTGATCTCCATATCATACCCGCGGTCAAGACAATGGCGATGAAGGCCAGTAGAATCGAACCTATCAGAAATCAGCCATCATGCTCATATCATTTGTCCCCCAATCATATCGGTTTCGGCTTCGGCTTCGTAGATCGTACCTAAGTTCCGAAGATTTCTCTCCCCACTGAGAGGAATGCCGGTCAGATTGCACGCGCCGAAGGCAACAGCCGCAGTTTCATTGGTGAAAAGCTGTACGCGACGAATAATACCATCAGTTGACCATTCCATGGGGCCATCGCAGGGGGTTTTCAAACAGATCTCACTCACATTGCAGACTGGTAGGGTTGAGTCGCGACAGAAGTTCTGTGGTACCCATACGGGTGTGCGGTCAGTATCTGCCCATTGGAGGGTCAATATCCAGGTCGATCTGCACTTACGTGGAAGTTCCCGAATTGAGTGGACCCCATTGCGAATTGGGGGTTCAAACGAGTGGAAAAGATCAAACGAGTGGAAAAGACGGTAGGCAATGTTGACAAAGACCGTTGAGACTTGAGAGTTCAACGATGGTCCTGATCCGCGCGGAGGACCGGTCCAGATCGGTAGATCTCTAGTGAAACCAGGTTGAAGTTGAGGAAGTAGAAATAGAAGTAGAAGTAGAAGCAGAGAAGTGAAACTGTGTAGCTGAGTGAGCGAACTGTGAGGGGAAACAAGAAATCAAGATCCCCACGGGTTACTCGGGGGACTCACAAGGCTAGCGCTAGTGTGGCTTTGAAGAAAAAAAGAAGAAAAAAAGAAGAAAAAAAGAAGAAAAAGAAGAAAAAAAGAAGAAAAAAACCTGTCTCTTCTCAAGTTTTCTCACGAATTTCCAAAATCGAATTCAAAGATGAAATTCCATCAAAACAATTCAACTTTGTGGCGATGATTCCTTGGGTCCAGTCGGCTAATAATAGTACACTCTCCAGGGCTCTTCTCTTCCGTCTTACGTAGCCGTGAAGGTTGCTGTGATGTGTAGAGAGGACTCTTTATTTTCCCCATTTGATATTCTGAATACTTGCAGATCTCGCTAGTTAGATCTACAATAGTGTCCATATTCTTTTCTTTTCTTTTCTCTTCTTTTTGGGAATATCATAAAGTGGTTCCCTCGACCCTTGCCGGAGGCAATAATAGATGGTCGCCAGGTCGACCAGATGGACTCAAGCCACAATTTAAGTAAATGCACCCGTGGACACATATGATCCTCTGAACTTTGGATTTATAAGGCTTTTTGGATTGTGATATATGCACCCGGTCATGTTTGGTGCCTGCAGTGCTGTACCGTTACTTGGTACCTCTACAGAGGATTCACAATGGGACTTACTATGTATAAGTATACCCCTTAAGAACTCGATCCGGTTCCATTGGAAATCAATCGATTCACATCCAATATTAGCGAATCAGCCCCTTCTTCTGCACGGTTCTCCATGCAGTTGGACAATACTCGAACGCCCCTCTTAACAAACATCCTCGATCACCAATTTTTGCCCATCATGATCGCCCAGATCCAGCTTCAAGGTGCGCCCAAACAGCTCGAGCAGCATCTCAAAGCAGACCTTGGTAATAGCCGGATCATACCGACCCTTGCTGAGCTCATCACGGATAAAGGCATCTGGATAAGTATTCTCGTTAGCATATTGGTGTTTGGTGTTTAAGGGATTGGTTCAACTCACGTTGCGCCCAAGCGACTTCATAGAAACCGAACAAGACGCCCTTATCATGTAGGGTCTTGCGGATGAGATCGCGTCCCTCGGGCGGGACGTGGTTATCGTTTTTGCCGAAGATCTAGAGATTTTGTTGAGCAATTGACCCAGATGAGAACAATAGGAAAAATAAAATAAAAAAAAACAAAAAGATTCAAGACATACCATTAGCATCTCACCCTTGATATCCCCAGCTCTCTCCAAACTATCATCATTCTTGCCGAGGGCAAGGGTCTTGCTGTGGATATCCGTGGCAAAGTAACACACGCTCGCCTTGACCCGGCTATCCAGCGCGCAACGATAGGCCAAATGGCCACCCAGACACATGCCCGTGGCACCAACTTGTCCATTGCAAGTGGGTAGCGAAAGCAGATAATCCACGCTGAGACTAGCGTCTTCATCATAAGCGGCAAGTTTCTGATAGACAGTCAACGCCGGAATTTAATTCCCCCCAAAAAAGAGCCCAATGAAGAACAAGAATAGAAAACGCAAGTAAAGCATATGCTGATGGAAGCTGTGTTATTTCACTTACCTTGCCAATCTTCCATGCATTCCCCTTATCCGTGTCCTCCGCGTCATACTTCAGAGCTTCCGGACCAGTGAATTCATGGTAGCTCGAAGGAGCAACACAGATGTAGCCCTGGCCTGCGATCTGACGTGCAAATCGTGCCACGGGGCCAGTTACTGCGGGTCGTGATCTTTAGTCGAGGTGTTGGGGGAATGATCGTAAAGGGGATACAAACCTTGATAAATCTCGCTGAAAACTACGACTCCGGGGAAGCGGGCTTTGGGATAGCCTGGGATTGTCGGGTGGAAGACATAGATACCTGGTGAATTGTTAGAATTGGCATTATGAAGGAGCAATGGCGTTATAGAGGGGGGTATGCGCTATATGAGAGGGACGATAGTGTACATACGCATCGTCCCCTGTCCATCCGCTGTGGTGGGGACATCATGATAGGATTCTTGGATCAGCATGTTTTTCTTTTCAAGGATAGAAATATATCTGGAATTGAATCGAGAAATCTCAATTGGAATGACCTCAGGAATACAGACGAATGAGCGCGGCGAAATCATTATCGATAACACACGCGGGGCAGTCATGTGCTGATACTGGCCAACATCTTAACACTCGGTTTAATGTACTCCGAAGAGTTCTGTAGTTTTGCCCTTGAAAGCAGAAATTGTGGAATTGAATAGAATATTATCTCTTCACGTTTCGATCAACTTCGTAGTCCGTGACTCGTCACAATCGTACAAAAAGTCATGAAAAGGCCATGGTGGATTCCAAAATCACTCAAGAAGGCCACCATACGATGGCCGGACATCTTGCTTCATAGTTAATCGGTGCAGGTATTAATAATTTATTTGACGTTTTGTTTTATACATATGATACACCAAGTTTGTTTGGCTGAATGATGGTCTGCTTAGACCTAAAGAAGAAGGAAAGAAATCCCCTGGACTCCCAACTACTGAGCCTCCAATGAGTCCAAGGGGACGCAGCGGGCTGCGATTAGAAGACGTACTATAGTATATAAGGTTAGTCACAGGTGCTGGGAAAATCTTCAAGATCAAGTTACTCACAGGAATGAACAGGTAAGGCACCTGGCGTTCGTATTCGAGCCAAGTCTCGCCGTACTTGGTGCGACAACGCTGGATGTCACGAAGAGCACGGTGGCTGATCATGCAAGCGAAGAAGACAGGGTAGAACCAAGGGAACGGGCTTGAGAATCCGGTAATCAAACCCCAGTTCAGAGCGAAGTAAAGATCGCACGTGTAGTGGATCTTGCGGGCCTTGCCATCTATACGGTTGTTAGTATCGGAACTTGTAGGTTTTTGATATTTGGCATGAACTTACACCACCCATCTACAAGAATCTTTGAGCCATCAGCCGCAGTAAGAGTCTTGGGGTTCTCCACGGTCTGCCAAGGAAGCTGGGGGAAGGTGTTGCGGGACACCATGGTACCACGCTCCTGCTGGCGGAAACGGTTCTTCTGGCTGTTGGTGGTATCCCACACCCAGTAGACGAACAGGTAGGCGACAAAGATGAAGGCAAGGAAGTAGCGGTTCCACCGGTATTCAGCAGGGTCGTGATTGGCGAGGTAAATTGTGCAGTGGCAGTAGCTCAGAGGCACACCGGCCAAGTTCCAGAAGATCAGCATGAAGCCCCACTTCTCGTAGTACATATCCCTGCAAACTGTTAGGAAATAATCATGATTCTGGGGCAGGAGATACCCTTACCAGGTGGAAACAATGCACTCCTCACCCTTGGAGCAGGCATTGGCGTAAAGGTAATGAGCCATGACAAGGAACATAACCTCGCCGGACACATAACCATACAACTCCCATTGGCGCGCAGCGGCGCCCATAGACAGGCCGAGCAGGATGTACCAGGGCAGGCGGACCTCGAAGAACATCTTGAAGTCGAGGATCTTGAACATGCGGGGGTTGAGTTCGGCACCCATGAAGAAGTCATAGATCGGGTAGCCAGTCATACGGTGCTCCGCGCCACGCGCTAAAGCCGAGAAGTAGGCAATGAAAGAGACGATGTATCCAGACAGGATGGCAACGGTGAGCAAGGGGCCGAACTCATCAATGATGGTGTAAAGCTTGAAGACCCCAGTTACGTGGGCAATCAGCGCCAATGCAATGCTGGTGTAGAAAGACCACACGCCAGAGCAGTAGTATGGTAGCTGCTTGCCACCCATGTGAGGCAGGGGTCGACCCGTAACGCTCACACCGGGAAGAAGCACGTAACAGGCACCCTCGAAGATGAAGAAAACCCAGTAGATAGTCCATGCTTTAACCGATGGGAAAGCACCGGTGTAGACCAGATTGGCCAAGTGTGCGAAAAAGTTGCCGTAACTCTCGTTCTCCGCGGGGCGAGGGAACTTGCCGTCGTAGTAAGTGGCACCAATCCACATGTAGTACATGAGCATGGGGAATCCGATCATCATGGACAGCACTCCCAAGGAGCCACCAAATTCAAAGTGTCCGCTGTAATCCACCTTGGGATCGAGGCCTTCCTCCCAACCGTCCACCACGCGCGATGCGGATTTGGGTTTAGGAGTAGTAGCCTTGCCATTGGTCGTGACCTTTACCGGCGTATCATCCTCTTCAGTCTTGACTTTGGCGGAAGTACGACGACGGGAGGCAGACTTGGATCTCTCTAGGGAGGGGGAGGGGGCAGCCTCATGCTCGGTACCCTCAAAGACAGAACTGTTGCGGGTGGCACGACGGCCGCCGGGGGTCTCAATGAAGCCGGGACGATCCATTTTTCTGGAGGAAGACAGGATTCCAAATTAGCTTGACAAAAAGCCTACTATGTGCAAGCCAAAAGGTCCGGGGATTGGCAAGATATAACCCTGGATAATCCAGGGTGTGGATACGTCGCAACAGAGATCCGGTGGAAACTACTCACTTAGGGGTCTTCCCCGTTTGAGAGCGGGTTAAAGTCATGGTCACTCAATCGGAAGACCAAGGTTCCGAGTGCAATTGAGGGTACGGAAAGGAATGGCTGAGGGTAAAAAGGAGCGAGGGTGAAAAAAACAGGAATGTCCTGAATGTTTACTTTGTCCGCGGGCCCGTACTAATTGATTACATAAGGACTAATTTTAAAATCTGCAATCCAATTAACGTGGTATTTATCTGGTATACGTGAGTTTATAATGGAATATCTGTGTCCTTTTTCGTAGTAGTTATAGTAGTATTAGTTGAATAGTGAGAGTTGTATGTCCAAAATCAGAGAGAACTCAAGGTGTACTTTGTACTTTGTATAGATTTCCCTTTCATAGATGCTAAAAGGGGCTAAATGCCTTTTCTTCCAATCAATATTTCACCCCACAAAGACAATTTTACCAAGAGGAAACCTTTTGGTTGAGTGTGTCATTGTGGGGGAGCTCGTTGTCAACTGCCTATTTCGACTATTTCGTTCTCCAAACAGATCTATGTAATTTACCCCTTGGTAGATCTCAACATAGAAAAGATGCTCTATATGGTTTATGCTTTTTACCGCATTTGTATACATCTAAAAAGACCCCTAAAAAAAACCCCTAAAAAAACCCCTAAAAAGATCCTTAAAAAGGACCACCTAAAAAGCCCTTGGCATGTTCTATCATATAACGTCTCTTATATCATTTTAGGCCAAATAGATCAGAGTACTAAATTATAAAATGTAATTGGGTGTTTATTTCATTCAAATATTCTAGAAAATCCAACAGTACCAGTAGAATAGCATACAGGCACAGGCGAAAATCACAGGTACTAAGTCAACAACCCGAAGAGTCGGGGAAATGGACCATATATGATAATGCAATTGGAAAAGTACAATAAACAACGAGGCTGCGTCGAAGCCTATGCCCCTCTCTGGCTGCTAGTGGCCATCAAGGTAATCTTAGTTTTGTTTTTCTTCTTTTTCTTACCCGCACTGGAAGATGGTCCAGAATTGGGATTTTGGTCTCCAGATGCCGTCTGAGCGAGTAGCTCAGATTCCTGCTGGGCAAAGAGCTCATCCTCCCAGCCTTGCCGCCACCCGTCACTGTGTATAGCTCGTTGAGCCTCAAGGCTTGGTGACAGTGAACCCACTGCCGTTGTGCCCCAAACAGTGCGGATACCTGGCGGACTGGTGGAAGGAGAAGCCAATGCCCCGAATCCAGACGATGAGCGCGGAGGAGAGGCCGAGGAGGCGGTGGCGGGGTCAAACAATGTAGAATCCACGTTGTGAGGAAGTGGTTGGAAGTCATGAGCAGAGAATGGAGCTTCACTGACGCTGGCACTTCCAATGCTTGGCCGCTTGCGCCGAGCGGCTGCCCACCGTTTGTCGTCCTCCTCCTTCTCCGCGCGAATGCGATCCTTTTCTTCCCGAGCTTCTTTTTCCCGGTTACGTTTTCGGCGTCGATCAATCTCTGTGCGGAAACGCGCCAGAACCTCGGGGACAACTACATCTCTCCAGTCGCACTCCAGGAAGCTAACCTCACATCCCTGCGGAAGATGCCCGAGATATTTCACTCGCTTGCGAAGCTCATCGTCCACGATATGGCCTGTTGATATGTGCTCCACCCGCGGTAGGATAGTTGCAGGGAACAGAGAATATTCCCCAAATGCAGCCTTGAGGATACGAATATCCAAGGACGAGAGGTAGAATTGAGGCAACGCCTGATAAAAGTGATATGGTTGATCGGACCCGGAAGACACTGGTGTTTGCTTGCTGGGGCCTTTCTCTTTAGATTTGGCACTGGATTCAGGATCGAGATGGACCCCGTCTAGGGTTTTAGAGAGATGATCCGCTTCATCTGATGTAGCCGGCGTAGGTGCAATGGTGCGTTCCTTAACTGGCCGGACCTCAGGCGGATTGCCAATGCCTTTCAGCTTCTCTTTGGCATCCTTGATGGAACCAATTGCTTTTCGAGTCCAAGTATTCTCATCACCAAAGAGAAGCTCGTCTTCGACTTCCTGTCTGTGGAGGTCTTCGATCTCAGCATCATACTGGGCGGTCATATATTCTTCGCCACCTTTCATGATTCGAGCATAGTCGGCAACTTCCGCCACATGATACCACGGAACATCCTCGCCTGGACCAAGAGTCTCAGATCCATCACGAGGCAGAGCAAGAGTGCTGCCTGACTCTCGCTTTACGAGTCTCAATACAACATCACCACCTTCGACGGGAAGATCGCCTTCTTGGCCACGGAACCACCTGACAGGTCGGGTCTCAGAGATATACACGGAGTCCCAGCAGATAGGACATTTCTTCCAACGGTGCCGTTTTTCAGGGACCGTGTTATCATCGTCGGATGAATGCATGTATCGGATCAGGCATGGGAGGCAGAATATGTGACCACACCGTGCCATCCGTGGTGCAACCGGAGTAGAAAGACAAATGGGACAACTGGCAGCCTGTGTTTGAGCGGATACCAGCACTTGAAGGACCGAGGCCCAATCGAGATGAACATCGGCATTGGCTGCCTGAGCATGGAAATTTTGATTTGGCGTCACAATAAACCGATAATTCGCGTGCACATAACGCGATTTGTCTACTGCACCCGCCCCCCAGGATGTATACCGTCGAATGTTGCGAGGGGGTGCTTGGTATTGCGGGCGAGGTGGAAGTGAAAAGTTCATCAGGTGAGTGATGGACGTCTGTCCCTTTCGACTAGTAGTGGATTTCATGGCGGCCTATATAGTATAACGGCCCTAGGGTCAGCAGGCAGCTCTTGTGGAAGATAGACCTGTGAACCCACCGATTCGTTGTACTCGTCATCATCCAATAACCGAGGTTTTCTTTGACGGTTATGTTGACTCTTCCGAGCTTGGTTATTCCTTGGGGTGGCTGAAGTCTTCGATGATACGCCTGGCCGAGAGCTTCCAGAGCCTCCTACACGCCTCTGAGAGCTGCTGTTGTCCGCTGGAGCTGCCGAGTAGAATGGAGTAGACGAGACTGTATTTGGAATGTTTACCGCTTTCGAAGGGGGCGCGTTTTGTCCTGCATTGGATGACATATCTATGCAGTATTTCTCCTGCAACAGTGAGACTCCAATAAACCAAACAAGGCAGAAAGACAAGACTAGCCGGTTGGCTGAAATGGAAGAAGAGGGGTGCTATGGGGGACTGGATAAAGCCAACAACTGATAAGATGCAATCAGCTAGCGGGCAGTAGATCGAGTGATCCACCAGATGCCTCAGATTAAACCAGAAGAGGTGAATGGGAATGAATGGCCCTAAAGGCCATGTAAGAATAGTAGTAAGGATCGAGGGACGGCCCTCAGGGTGCCAGATGATGTCGTGAAGGTGCAGTTTCGCCCCTCTCGGGTTACAAATCGTAATGTCACGTGAACCAACAAGTCCCGACAACCAATTCGGTCTCGGTCCCCTTCAGCTTCATTTCGTTTGACGGTGAATCAGGTCTTCTTTTTTTTTCCCTTTACTTCTGCTCACTCGCTTCTCACCCCCACCTGTCGATTCTCTCCGCCTAGAGATTCACTTGTACAGCGATCTGTTTCTTTCTCTTGTTTCCTCACTCCGATCTGGTTTGCCAGTCTCCTTCCAATCAATCCCCAGCAACCCCAACAGCTCTTTTGACCCAGTTCATCCTCCACTCCCACTCTCCAACATATCCAACTCCTCTTACTGAGGCCACGATGGCTGCCTAAATGCGACAGCAGCTCCAGATTTTTATTTCCTCTTGACTGCTATCGCGCATGGCACTCATTTGAGGCAACGCGTGACCGAACGTCAAGACAACTTCTTTCTCTAGCTAGCCCAAGATGAATCACCACCTTCCTGCCATGCCGCATGGGCAGCTGCCTATGCCTCCTTCACGGCGCCAGCAAGACTTCTCTTACAACGCCGCGCCTCCCCACATGCGATCACCACAGTACATGGGATACCCTCCTCACATGAATGGCCACATGCCTCATCAACAATACTCATCTCAGCAATACCCTTACTGGTACCCACCATATGGACATATCCAGGGCCCCCCACGTCCATACCAGGCGCCCTATGCACCGATGATTGTATCCTCTTATCCTCACTCGCAGCCTGTCATGGCTCCCGCGCATATTCCTCATTCGATGCCCATGCATCAAAGAACTCCGACTCCCCTGCAACCGATAATGTCTCCATCTGTCATGCATCCGCCAATTCAGCCAATTCAGCCCATTCAGCCCGAAATGCAGGAATACCCTGCTGTTCTACCGCACGCGGCCCAGGGATATCCCATCGCTTCTCCGCCACCGCGATGGGAGCCACACTCAAACTTGCCGCCGAAGCCGACTTTTGCCGCACCAGTAAGTGTTCGCTCTCATCTTGAATCAAAATTGCATATTTTTCTAACTGTTGGTCTAGATTCCTTGGCTCTCTGTTCCTGAGCAGCCCTTCCCGGCCAGAATCCCGCGTAGACGTCGCAAGGGCCGTGTCATGCAAACATCAGTTGAGCTCCCTACCAAAGACACGCACATGGTCATTAAAGGAGATGAAAACGAAGAGGTTCAGCCATCGAGTTCATCCACCCACGAATCTTCAGAACCCCAAACCCCAACAACCACCACGTTCCAACAGTCTGATGCAGACTCCACACAACCCACCACTCCTTCGTCAGTTGCGAAATCACAGGCACAGTCGAAAAGCTCAAAGCCTGCTCCGGTTATTCCAGTGGTGCCCAATGTTCCATCTACCCCACGTCGCCAAGCCAAAGATGGTAGCGTCGCATCTGGAACTCCTAAATCCACTGCACCTGCTACTCCTGCCCCAGTGGTAGAATCTGATAAAGCTCCTTCCACTGAAGCCAAGACAATCTCGCCCGTATCAGCTGCACCCAAGTCTTGGGCTGATTTGGTCCGTTCGAAGGAATCAGCAAAAGCAGCAAGCGCCGCCGCCGCGGCCGCTTTGGCTGAGCCACACGGATTGCCTGTTCAGAAAAACAAATCCCTCGCAGATGTCCTGAGCAAATTGGGAGAAGACGTCACTCAATACAGCGACAAGATTGCTTTCCTTGAACCTCGGGGACTAGTCAACACTGGAAACATGTGCTACATGAACTCTGTGTTGCAAATTCTTGTTTCTTGTACCCCGTTCTACCAGTTCCTTGATCATCTTGGCCGACGTGCTGCACACACGTTCCACAGCGATCTTCCTCTGATCGATGCAATGATCATGTTCATGAAAGAATTCCGTGTTATTGACGCGGCCACTTCCGAAGACCAACTTCGTCTCAGATTGAAGCCCAATGAGCTTGAGCAATATGGCGAGTCTTTCGTGCCTGAATTTGTTTATGAGATGGTTCGACAGCTGCCACGTTTTAGGGACATGCGGCGCGGACATCAGCAAGACGCTCAAGAGTTCTTAGGCTTCCTTCTCGAGGAGATGCACGAGGAGTGCGCTCGTGCTGAATCGCACACTGCAGCGAAGGCAAGTGGCGATTCTTCCGTCGATGGCTGGTTGGAGGTTGGCCACAAGCAAAAAGCAGCAGTCACCCAACTGTCTGGCTCTCTTGCCGCTGAGTCGCCGGTCACCAGAATCTTTGGGGGAAAGCTTCGCTCGGAATTCAAGGTGCCTGGCAACAAGACTTCTGTTACATTGGAACCCTACCAACCTTTGCAACTCGACATTGGGTCGCATGACGTTCACAACATTCTCGATGCGCTCAAGGGAATGACAAAGCCGGAAAGCATCCAGGGTGATTTCAACTCGTCGCGGGGACCCAACATCACGGCGACCAAACAAATCTTCATCGAGACCTTACCCCCTATCCTCATTCTTCATCTCAAACGCTTCCAGTATGACAGTGCCACAGGTGCCACTCAGAAGATCTGGAAAAAGGTTGGATATCCCCTAGACCTGGAGCTTCCGCGGGAGGTTTTCCCACCTCACCGGCGTAACGCCATGACATCCCAGGGAGGTCCCCCAAAGTATCGGCTTATGGGTGTCATCTACCACCACGGCAAGAACGCCAGCGGCGGTCACTACACAGTTGATGTTCGGCGACAGGAAGGCTTGGAATGGATCCGCATGGACGACACCTCTATCCGTCGCGTTCGCAGCGAGGAAGTGGCGGAAGCTGGTGGCGAGGAAGACCCCAAGCTTCTCGCTGCTGCTCTTGAGCAGCACAAGCACGGAAAGATCCCGAACGGCAATATTTTCGACCATATCGATCAGGATGACATGGATTTGACTGACAGCGATAAGGGCTGGAGCCAGGTCAACGGCAATGGCGCCAACGGACATGCAAGTAAGAGATCCGTGAACGCAGTCACTCCACCTCCCGCCGCTCCCTCTGGGGTCCGAACTCCCCTGGGCCGCTATGGCTCTCGTGACAACAAAGTGGCCTACCTATTGTTCTACCAGCGAATGGATTGAGGTTCCTCGACCCGAAAGCTTCGCTAGTAGGCTGGGCGTCCATTCCTCAACGACGCATTGAAAAAAGCATCATACCCACCTCATCCTACGACACATCAAGTTTTGTGTATTCCACAAAGTCATGCATTTTGATCCTCACTGCAGAGGATTATCTGCCGCCTGTATTGACAGGTCATACATAACATCCATCAATCTCGGCGAGCTCGTTCCATTTTGTGTTTACAGCTCGCCTCTGCACATGAAACATTGCTCACAATGAAGCCATCTGGGGAGAGGAACATAATCTCGGGCACGGCGGCCCCTTGACATTTACCTCTCTCCCCAAAAGCTTCTCGATCATATCTCTTGCTTCACCAAAGCATTTATCCAAACTCCGGTTTGACCCTTTTTTTTGCTCTTTTTTTTCCCCTAGTGATGAACCCGAATCATTTGCTACTCCACAACCCATTGTCTTTTGAGCCAATAGTTTTTTTTTTTCCATCTAGCTTTGGGTTGTATCTTATGGGATATCGACCTCGGTTTATACCCCTCTCCGTTTTCTCATGGACACATTCTTCGAAGCCATGTTGGCTCTATCGCACATGCCCAGGCCGAAAAGAATGGATCTCCATGCTGTTCCTACCAAATTCTTTTATGTACTTTGCCATGTCATTCGACATCTGGCGTCGATACAGGAGATCCTGTGACGAAGTCACGAATTTCCTTGTCCTGATCTCGATTGCTTTGTCTGCATAGAAGGGTGTTGAAGAAGGCTGGTGTTGTTCAGCCTGGGGCGTCAGGGGCGTTTCTTGCTGCTGGGAAGAGAAGGGGGGTTAATGGTGCAGACCTCGGAGATTGGAGGTTTGGCGTGCGGAGGTTACGGGATGTCTGAGTTGCGTGAGAACGCAGAATACCTGGTGTGGTATTTCAAAAAGCCTGTTTTTACCAAAAAAAAAATTTCAAAGGAAGTTTCAAATTTATCTCCAGAGTGTTGTTGTAGTTGTAGTAGTTGTAGTTGTAGTTGTAGTAGTAGTAGTAGTAGTAGTATAGTATCACCTACACTCATACTATCTACATATATTGATGCTGAGGTACTGCTTCTTACCGATATTATGTAATATATGCCGATCTCCACCTACGTTATAGTGGCGTGTATTAGTATGTAATTTTAATACACACTCGGGACAACTACTTGAACCGTAGAACTAGTTAACTACATCTACCTACACATTCCAGCATCCAACACCTATACCATGGATTGGGACAGTCTCTTCTTTAACACAGCAACCTTGATTGCCGGAGTCTCTGTCCTTGACTATGGTGCAGACAAATTCATTGATCACACTGTGATTGTAGGACAGCGACTAGGAATCTCTCCAACTCTGATTTCCCTTTTGACCGCTGGGGCTGAATACGAAGAGGTAGATAGGTTCGAGCTTCTCCATCGAATCTATCTATGGCTGACAAGCTCTCCCTAGCTCGCTGTGGTTGTCGCTGCAATCCTACAAGGTCACACCCCTTTAGCCCTAGGCAATGTCATGGGATCTTCAATTTCCAATATCCTCGGTGCCTTTTCGCTGGGGCTTTTATGTCATCCAGGTAACAATCCCTTTGACAGTAGTGCGAAGATATACTCTGCACTCCAATTCTTCATCACGACCCTCTTTATCATCTTGGCATATTTTCATCAGCTGAATAGAGTTACCGGTGGGCTTCTCATCGCTCTCTTCGCACTTTATATCATCTCTATTGGCTTTGCCATCTATAGAGGTATCAGCGAACCTCCTCAGCTGTCGGACAGTGAAAGTGACAGTGACGACGAATCAATCGATGTTGGTTATGAGCCAACATTAGGGCAAGATGCCGGGCAGTCAGCCTCGGAGTCTTCCCCTCTATTAGGACACACGGATGTGGACCAGAAAAAGAAAAGGCCTTCCCGACCGCTTTATTATCATGTTCTCCAGCTTATTTTCGGATTGCTAGCACTCTCCTTGTCAGGATATATCCTTGCCCACAGCGCAGGTGCTATCGCCGACTCTCTCAATCTGTCAGGCACTGTCTTCGGGTTGACCGTGATCGCTTTTGTCACAACCCTGCCAGAGAAGTTGATCGCGATGCTCAGCGGATTTCGTGGACAAGGAGGCATAATTGTTGCAACCACAGCAGGGAGTAACATCTTCCTACTAACGCTCTGTGTCGGGGTTGTCGCGGTAGCGGGAAACCCCCTCGATGGGTCAGATACCTTTGTTCTGTTTGATCTGGTGACAGTTTGGGTATCTTCGCTGTCCCTTGTTGTGGTCGTCTTTCTGGGACCCCACCGAATAGCTGGCCTGGTACTTCTCGCCGCCTACGTGGGTTTCCTGGTCATGGAGTTCACCATTTACAGGCGTTAAATCAGGGCATCCCTCTTCGGTGCAACTATCGCAAGGCCAGTTCAGCACGAACACGCCAAATGTACAGAGTTGGATGTATATAGCATGTAAGGTTATACCCGATATGACGTATAGTGAACCGAGTTACACAGTAACGAATATATGCATTCAAGCATGGAAGACAGGCATTCCAGCCTCGCTCTTCACTTCCACTTCCACATCCCCATCCTCCACAAACTCAAATCCAAGAGCCCTCCAGTTCAACTCCTTCCTCCAATGTAGCCCATAGTATCCCCTCTCTTCCTGTCCACCAACCACAGAAGCGTCAGTCTCGGCACCTTGATCACGCTCATCGGCCACAGGACCAACGGCTGGCTCAGAAGACAGGCCGCCACTCTCTAACCTCCCACTTCTAGGGAAGATGACAGACCGGAACCGGGAGAGAAGCATGCCCATAGAGCAGCACAGACACGGCTCATGGGAAAGGTAGACGTCCAAGTCTGTGCAGAGGTAGCCACCCTGCGAGCGGGTACGAATACGCGGGGCTGCGGGCGTTGTAGCTGTGGTAGAAGAATCCGCAAGTACCACGCTCGATGGGGGAGGAGCGGGGAGAGGTGGGTGTTGGAGCTGGGATTGTGACGGGTCTGTAGAAGGGTTGATAGTCAAGTCGGATTCAGGGTTCGGGACTTCGTGCTTCCTCTTCAATGGGGACGAGGGCGATTGAGGTGGGTTTGAGTGGTTGGGGGATGCACCAGGACGATGGCGGTATAAGAAGTATGATTCGAAGGCGCTCAACTCTAGCTGTTTTATTTCTGGCTTCGATGAATCTGCAGTAGCTGTTGATGCAGGCACGCCATCAGAACGGTCGTGTTCTCGGCGCCAACGAGCAATCAACTCGACGGCACGCATTAACGCATGCAGTTCAGGCCCGCCCTCGATATCTGCGTCGTATGTCTTGCTCGCTGGGTTCGGCGCTACCCCGGTGTGCAGCTGGGCCTGAGATGGCGCGCCTGCCTCGGATCGAGAGTACCGCGCATCACCGGCAACTGCGAGGACTGCTTCGTCCCATTCTAATGTCGTGTCGTATCCGGCCTCGTAACCTGCCTCGGTTATCTCTTCTTCGATGGCAGGGTCGACTATCACTGCGCCTACGCCACGGCCTAGCCCAGATTGTTCTGTTTCCTCTGCTAATTTGCGCGCGAGGGATAAGTAATACCCTGCTCGTGGTTCAATAGATTCCTGTGCGCGTTTTAGAGTCTGAGGGGGCGGTGCGACAGTTGAGCGGGGTGCTGCTGGGTTGAATATGACCGGCCAGAGGGTCTTGGTCCATTTTTCGGCTTGAGTGGTGTTGAAGGGGGGTGCAAGGGGGATTTTGATGGGGTGAAGTTGAATAGTAGGGGAAGGTGGATCGGAATGTGAAGCTTCATCTGGCGTTTCATTTGTAGTCGGAGGATCGTTTGTAGCGGCCGGCGCTGTGTCTGGCGCAAACGGAGCGAGCAGAGCCTTGAGTGTGGTGAGGTCGGGCAATGGTGGTGATATGAGGACGAAGATGGTTTGTGTCGGGGTCGCTGGAGGAGCGCTCTGACTTTCAATCGCTGCCCTCAGCGGCGGCGGGAGTAATTCTCTTTTGGCGAAGCGGCGGAGGTGGGATAGCGGAAGGGAAGGGTCTCTTGGGAAAGCCGTGTCGATAGCCCTAAGGAATTAATTAATTCGGTGTTCGAACCGGCAAAGTATGGGAGTCTGTAGCTTACTTTATCACTTTGGATGCAGACTTCACATTGACTTCTGCGACAAAGGCATCGCCTATTTCTTGGTTAATCATGATGTCGCAAGAATAGGGCGATATTGTAGGTCATACCGAATTCTTCTTGGGGCCGTGTCTCTTGAACTGTTCGAATAGGGACCACTTGTCCACAAAGGGGCTTGAGGCCTCTGATTGTCTTTTCGACGTCCATCTATCTCGAATGGCACCCACTCAGGCGCGGGGTGGAATAGAATGTGTCAAGATAGGTTTCAGGATGTACAACCAATGTCATAGCCTAAAAGTGGTTGTAAATGATAGTGCTTTGGGATTTCACGCTTGAGCCTCAATTGCCGACGTCGACTTCAATAATTCAGCGACAGAGGAAGTATTTACATGAGGACTCGAAGAAAAGAAGAAAGCTATACAAAGTTGAGGAGCAAACAGTGCAAACATTGTCCCACGGGTTTGCCGCTAGACCGTTTTGGGTCTTTTTGGGGTCTTGGGGGTCTTGGGGGTCTTTTTTAGTTCTGTATAGTTAGTTAGTTTCGGATTCTTCTAGTTTACTTAGTATGAATGAACAGATATTCTGTTCAAATGCTACATAGCATGACCAACCCTTATATATTATGGGAATATATAGCAATTATAATTACTCCATCTGTACCTCACGCCCTTCAGCCCTACAGTGTAAAGAAAGCAGGGACATGTACGGTCACATGTTATATAAAAAATTCGACATTTTTTCACATTCTTAACACTAATAACAGGGGGAAATAGCCATAAATAAATAAATTTGAAATAGAAGGTCCGGAAATACCTGAAAAAGACTATCAAACCTAGTAGTACCAAAAAGACACGACAAGGCTGCATAAGCGGCCGACTATTGTTGTACCTGCATACATAACACGCAGAAGATCTACAATTTCAAGTGTTCAGGTTATAAGTGGATATTTGAGATTTGTATAGTTCTAAAAAAAAAGAAAAACAGTTCAGACGATAGGCGATTTGATCATAGATATCACCCATCATCCTGTGAGACATGAAACGCCGAATGCCCTGTAAAAAGAAAATAAAAAAAATTCGCTCCAAAGAACAAGGTATTGTCCATTGAGCTTTTGGTATATGCTGAGATAGATCCCTGTTCTAAAAGCGCCATGTCTGATGCCGGTGCTCCTCGATATTAGATCAAAAGCAATGGTGCATCGAGATCCGACACCATCACACCCCCTAATGCAAGTGGTATGTATTAAATCACACCGCCGGTGACTTGGCGGGTGACAGGCAGAAGAATCCACTCATCCATGGCTTGACTCGAGACCGGCCCGAGTGGTCCAGGGCAGAACGTAATTTGCGTTATTTGTGCAGATTTCGCATGGGCGACGTAAAATTGGGCGTGGTCCAGCTTTTATGCTGGAACGGGACCGGATGCTGGAGCAGGACCGGCCGCTGGGGCAATACCCGTTACCCCGGCTTTCGCGCTGCCATTCTGGCAGACGCCTTCAATTTCAAACCCGTCGCATCGATCGACGAGGCTCTGATAATAGTCCACCAGTACTTCCGGTTGTGGAACAATCCGCCATTCAACTCGGAACAGGAAATCGAGTTCGAGCATGGCTAATTCCGTCATGCCGATTCCACCAACTCTAGCGTACGTTTTGTTGGTCCAAAAACTATCGCTGAGTCCTTTGCTGGCAACTGTGGCGCTAGTGATCAGGAACCGATGGATGGTCAGACTGGAAACGGTGAAGGCAGGGTACAGTGCGCAGAGTCGATCGATGTAGTAAACCATGCTGAGGAGGATAGGGGGTGAGAGAGTAGCATGGGTCGTCAATCGCTGGAGGTAATCTTGCACGGAGATTCGAGGCGGAGAGCGCGAGTGGAAGCGAGTCAAACGACCCTGGTGGAGTGGGATCTTGTCGTTGAATCGGATCAGCTCCATGAGCATGCTGGAAATCAGCACGACCATGTCACGGGGGTCGGCCAGTTCATATTGCGTAGGCAACATTTTGACCTCCGGCTTGGAAGGTCGCAGGCGCTTGGAGTGTGACCTCTCCAAATCTTCGCCATCGTATTCCGCGGGCGTCGCATCCGACGAATGATGGTCCCGTTGGCTGTTGCGCTTGTTGGAACCGGAGGTAGGGGCGGGCATCGAGGGGGCGGGGGAGGAAGTCGGAGGGTTTGTGGACGTGGCAGTCGCTGGGGGAGTTGCAGTCACGGGTGAAAAAGTGGCTGATTGGGGGGTCGAAGCCAAGACCGAATTATTGGCTAGGGTCTTTAGAGTGTCGGTGGAGGAAGATGCGCGCCTGCGTTGAAGATCTCCTGAAGTTTCAGGAGAGGAGGGATCGACGGTATGCCGATTTAAGGCTGACCGGAGTTCGTCAATAGCCAAACGCGAGGATCGAGGACTATTGAATTGTGGAGCGCCAGTCGGCTCATAGTGTGAATGGGAATGCAATCCCGAAGTTGAAGGAAGCGGGGAGCGTAATGCAGCCGTTGAAGGCGAAGGCGAAGACGCCAACATGGTTTAGGGTGTGACTAGGTTATTAAGGAATGCTGAGAATCTGAGCATTCACAGTGCAAGGTGAGACCACGTGGGCGCACAGTCAGGGCGCGCTGTGGATGGCGTGGGTGCACGGCCGGCCTCATCCTCAGAGGCTTAGAGGAGAGGGAAAGCAAAATGGGGGATTGCAAGATTATAACAAATAATGAAAGAGGAAAGAGGGGGTGTGGTCAAGGGAATAATACTCCGAATGACCTTGGACAAGAGAACAGGAAGGGGGCGAAAGCCGGTTGAAAATCTTGTTCTTTCAAAGTTCGTCCGTGAGGTAATTCCATCTATGCTGTCAGTGGCTGGATGTCACCGGTTACTGTACTGTTACTGTATGTGTATTTTTGCAATTTCTTGGCTTGATTAATACATACTAATGTACTGTACTATAATTATGTATTATATCTAAAGGTATAGATTTCTTAGGTATGTTAATAATTCGTTTAAGAAGATCTATCTTTCATCCGTTCAACCCTCGATGCTGTATCCTGTATAGCACTCTATATATTTTTTACATCTAATGTGAATCATATGTATGTTGTACTACGGAGCGCCGGGAAGCGGGGGTAAACTACCGGTCCCTAGCTGAATTGGGTTAAAGTGCCAAGAGAATTCAAGTATACAATTTGTACTTTGGAGTTCTAGATGCAACCTTATAACTACCTACCTAGGCAGTTAGTTAACTATAACTAGTTATATGATTCATTTAAATAATTGCCCTGGTGACTAACTATCCATAAAAGGTCTGATCCCAGACCCCGGATCAGCAGTATACCGGATTGGCTGTAGTGCTGCAGACTTCGTATAGAAGAGAACTGATACTAACGATCGAGGTCTTACAATATAGCCCTGGAGGATACGTAATATAGATCTCACTATGGGGAGTATGGAGTACTCCACAGGCAAATGTTGGTTAATATCCATACACTCCTACCCAGATGATACCCTTGTAGACTTGAATATGCCCCTCCTTCCATACAAAGAAAATAATCTTGGAAACAATGCAAATGTGTCGCGTTAGAGCTAAGATTCCCCCTCGCAATTGACAATATGTTTTTCTATCCAGATCTTCTTATAGGAGCAGTTGGGTGTGTTCAGGTTCAGTAGCCAAGTGCATACAAATATTTCTGTGGCCACAGGTCAGACCAGTAAGGCTGAGTGTCGGTCTTTTATTAATCCGGGGCCACTTTTCAGGCGGTATGCATTGGCAGAACCGAAGTGCGGAGTACCTCTGGGCCCGGCTCTACAGTTCCGGTCAGGCATCATATCTATGTTGTACATCCAGGTCTACACAATCTTCACATTGACGGAGATAATTTCCTCACTATCATAGCCTCTCTACCAATTTCTTAATTTAACAAAGTGAAACGCCGAGCACCTCCCGCTGGGAGGGGGTGATCACCAGATGATGACGCGAGCGGCCGCACCGCCGATTCTGCTGCAGCTGCAGAGCGCCGAATCGGCCTCCTCTCAGATTACAGCTTTGCGCACTCTGAAGAATGAACTGATTGGTCATGACCAGCGCAAGGAAACCTACATTGTCGAGGGAATCATACCAGCTTTGGCACAGGTGCTGACCTCGAGGTGGCCGGGAACGGCCGAGTTTAATGAATTGATATCACCCCAAGACCGGTTCACGCCAAAAGCCCCAGAAGATTATGAAGTTTGTCTTCAAGCCATTTTAATTGTTGGGAGCTTGGCACAAGGTACGTGAAGACCAGATCCATATACAAATCTACCAAGACAGACACTGACTGTACTGAGCAGGTGGCCCGACGTTTCTCACCCCACTATTCGCCAGCAATATCCCCCAAACCTTACTTTCAATATTTTCGTCTCCGGACTGCCCATATTCATTCTGTCTTCCCATTTTACGACTCCTGAACACAATTGCAGACCGGATACCGCTGCAAAGCCAGGAACAATGGCCTCGGGACACGCAGCTTGCTGACCTTGTCTTTGCTTCCGCAAATATTAGCTCTCTCAGGCGTATAATCTCACAGGAGTACAAGAACCTGCGCAGCCAGGCCACGATTGAGTTAGCAGCCGCCCTGATCGGCAAGCTATGCACGGAGGAAACCCACAAGACGGCACTAGCAGAGTCCGGGGTGTTGGATGCTTTGGCGCTCAAGGTTGCCTCATTTGTTGTGGCCAAGGGATTTGTCTTGCCTGGCGCGGAGGACCGCCTTCAAGAACCTGGCGCATTGGAGGATCTGCCACTTCCGGCCCCCGAATCCGCCCAGCTAGCACCGATTCTACGTGCGGTTGCTGTCATTATTGAACAGTCAAAGTGGAGGGCGGAGCACTTCCTGTCATCACCTGGCATTGTGACGGTATTTCCACAACAAGTCGCTGGGTTTGCCCCATCAGACGTCAAGAAAGGTCCGTGGGGATCCACATATCTGTCGGGCTCCGCAGTACCCCGTCATCTTGGCTCCAACCCCATAGAACAGCTTTTGCCTTCGGTCCCTCTAGCACACACAAAATCATCATCCAGTTCTGCCAATTTCCCACCTCTGGGGCACGGGGGCCCCCAGCGCCGACACAGCCATTCCTACCCCACGCCTTTTTCACTGGCTGACACTCCTGTCCCAGAAGACGACGAGAATCCGATTATCCCATGGCTGCTCTGTATTCTCCGCTCGGAGAATGGCATGGCACGATTGATGTCCGCCCGTCTTGTCACGGCCCTCTTCCGCTTAGGACTGGCGAAGAAACATCGCGTCCCAATGTTCAGTTATTTGTTAATTCCCATCTTGATTCGTATGCTTGACAAGAACGTCCGACTACCGGATGAAGAAGGCGCTATTCATGATGGGCTGCTCTCGTCAACCCTACGCTTAAAAGAAGAGGCGCCTGCCGTATTAGCCAACTTGGTTATCGACGACCAGGAACTACAGAAACACGCAGTAGAAGCTAATGCGCTTAAGCGACTTTCACAACTTCTCAAGGAGACTTACAACCCGATCACGGAGACATCTCGGCCGATGTGGCACGCAGAGGATGGCCCAGCCCGGGACCTTGAGACTCTTTCACAGGAGTGCCGCCTCGGGCCTTCCGGTTACTCCCCGACCCTTTGCCATGTGATGCGTTACCGAGAGAACATTCTCAAGGCTTTGGCAGCACTCGTTCCATTCAAGGACGAGTACCGCAAGGCGATCTGTGAACATGGTGTGGTCCCTTACATCATCGACGCTCTCAAGCCAAGGCCCAGTGATGCATTGGCTGATGCTGCGACGCCCAGAAATACTGCAGAAGATGGAAATCCGATTCCGACAATTCTGGCTGCTTGTGGTACAGCTCGGATGCTGACCAGATCTGTGAGCGTGCTAAGAACTAGTCTTATTGATGCCGGCGTGGCTAAGCCACTCTTTGCCCTTCTTCGCCATTCTGACCTCGAGGTGCAAATTGCAGCAACGGCTGCGATCTGTAACCTGGCCTTGGACTTCAGTCCCATGAAAGAGGTTTGTCGATGCCTATATTTCGCTTTCAGGAACTGTGCAGCTAACATAATCTTCTCAGGCAATCATTTCCCACAACATCATTCCCATCCTTTGCGAACATGCTCATTCATCCAACACCAAATTACAGATTGAATCGCTCTGGGCTCTCAAGCACATGGTTTATGATACTGCAAACGACGTCAGAATGAACATCATCGAGACCTTGGGCCCCGAATGGATTATGGAGGTCATCTCCCAGGATCCGGTCCGCGCAGTGACTCGCCGGGGGATGGAAGAGGAGACAGATCAAAGTCCCGGGTTTGCCATGGGTCGATCCAACTCGGCTGGCGAACAGGTCGATATTTTGAACCCCATGGATGATGCGGCGGAGTGGGACGAGGACCTCAAGATGACCGATACCATGCCTCCCTCCAAGATGAGTCTGGACATGTTCCTTCCCGATGCCAGACGTAGACGTAAACTCGTTCTGCACGGAACCCTGGCTCAAACCACACAGTCTCGACAGGACGATATTGCCGTCCAGGAGCAGACATTTGACTTATTGCGCAACATGATATGTGGTCGGGATGCACCTGAGATGATCGAATATCTCTTTAGAGAGCTTGGTCAAAATGATTTCCTCGATACCATTGCAGATACACTGCGCCCACGTACCATCCAACTTCCTCACCGCCGGGATTCCAGCAGTCAGTCCCTCCACGTCCCCAATGAGATTATCAACGCAGCTGCCGCTCTCATCATCCACTTGGCGGCCGGACACCCACGCCACCGGCGCATCGTCACATTCCACCGTGAATTGCTGCGGTCGCTAGGCAATTATTTCAATCATTCCCACAAAGACATTCGGTCGAACTGTGTCTGGGTAGTGATCAACCTCATCTACGAAGAAGATCAGAGTGATCATGAAGGTTGCCGGGAGCGGGCAGTGAGACTTCGTTCTCTTGGTTTTGCGGACCGGCTGGCTAGCCTCGAGGATGACCCGGAGCTAGATACGAGGGAGCGTACAAAGACTGCGCTGCATTTGTTGAACAAACTGTCTCCTGCATAGTTGATATCTTTTATGGTTAGAGTTAGCCGTGGACTTCTGGATGGATTGGAGTACTGTCGGAAAATGTGGACAATTCCTTTTTACTGTTACTGTGACGAGCTCATCTCATATCGTAACTGAAGATAGGATCTATTAAATTATGAATATGTACCTGAAAGCTGTATCCCTTCGGTCTGTGGCCTAGTGATAAGAGCTCCATTATCGATGTGGAGAAAAACGTCATAGGGCCTTTGCAATCCGGTCTATTCACATCACCGTGTTTAGTTTAATCATCTGCTTAAAAACAACCTTGGAAGTCTACTCTTCCTAACACCCCAACTTTAATAGCAATGTCTCCAGTACCAGAACTCATTATTCAAGCCCTCTCACTCCCATCCGAATCAAAAGCCAGCCTCTCCACATCCGGCCTAGGCTCAGGCTTCACAAGCACAGGCACCATCCATGTCCAGATCCCCAGCAAAAATGGCAAAGAAGAGCGACGCTACTTTGTAAAAACCTCTTCAAATGGTAAAGCTGCAGAAGAGATGTTCCAGGGCGAATCCGAGTCCCTCAACGCAATCGCAGCCTCCGTACCAGGATTCTGTCCGCAAGCCCTAGCTCGGGGACCACTCGACGAACCAGGGATAGAAGCCAAAACGTACTTCCTCGTAACAGAGTTTCTCGAGCTTGGCGGCAAGATGGGCCGCAGCACGAGCGACGAAGCCACCCTCGTGTACCGTCTCGGAAAACTACATACTACGCCGGCACCCCCAGATCCAAACACCGGCCGGCGCAGATTCGGATTCCCTGTGCCGACCTTCTGCGGTGATACCAAGCAGCCAAACCAGTTCTGTGATAGCTGGGCTGAGTTCTACGCGAACGAACGGCTGCTTACGATCCTGGCAACATCTGAAGAGCGCAATGGACCAGATGCTGGGCTGCGCGAGGCGGTTGAGAAGACGACGCATACGGTAGTGCCTCGGCTGCTTGGGGATGGTCATTTAGGGTATACTTTCAGTGGGGAGGGAGATGGGATTGTCCCTGTTGTTGTTCATGGAGATTTGTGGAGTGGGAATGCTGATTGGGGTCGGATTGTTGGCTCGGGTCGCGATGAGGCGCCTGGGGATGTGGTGTATGACCCATCGGCTTGCTATGGACATAGTGAGTTTGAGCTTGGGATTATGCATATGTTTGGTGGGTTTGGAGCTCGATTCTTTGATCAGTATCATCGGATTGTGCCGAAGACTGAACCTGTGGCGGAGTATGCTGATCGGGTGGAATTGTATGAATTGTGAGTTCTTCTTTTTCCTTTTCTTCTCTTGTTATTGGACAATTTTACTGATATAACCGAAAAGGTATCATCATCTGAATCACCATGCTATTTTTGGTGGAGGGTATCGATCTGGTGCTATGTCGATTATGCAGAAGTTGATTAGGAAGTATGGAAAAGACTAGAGTCTGATGGTTTTCGATGATTTTTGCAAAGATTTCTATTTTTTTTTGTGCTATCCTTTCAATTTTCAAATAGTATCTAACTGAAGACAATGTTCAATCACGAATATGTTAGAGATGATGTCACACTAATATTCATGACTTGTCCAACTCGGATCTCTTCCTCCTTTCACTTTTCACTTCTCCTCTTGAAAACATCAAATTACATTCTACAATGCCCGCTCATCCTGACTCTAATCTCTATCCCGAGGCCAGTGGCCCGGCCAAGGTGCTAGTCGATCAGCATCGCGCTGAACAGCCATTGAAGTTGTATGCGGGGTGGTTCTGTCCGTATGTCCACAACCCCTCTATACTCCAATCAAACGACTGCTAACCAAGTACCCAGCTTTGGTCTGTCTCTAGTCGCTCATCTATAAGTAACAATATTAACAAAACAAAGTGCAACGAGTCTGGCTCGCCCTCGAAGAGAAAAAGATACCATATGAATATATCGAGGTCAACCCATACAACAAGCCAGAATCACTACTCACACTGAATCCTCGAGGCCTAGTCCCTACACTCTCAACGCCAGCAGATCCACACCCAAGGCCACTGTACGAATCCACTGTGATCCTGGAATATTTGGAAGAAGCATACCCAGACCATAAACCTCGCTTCCTGCCAGAGGATGCATATGAGCGTGCCCGTGCACGAATCTGGATTGACTATGTTACATCTCGAATAATCCCATCTTTCCACCGATTCTTGCAGTACCAGTCTGCAGGTAGCAGTGGGCAGAACGCAGATGCAGGGTTGAATGAGGCTCGGCAAGAGTTTTTGAATCACTTGAAAGCCTGGACTAAAGAAATGCACACCGACGGACCTTTCTTCCTTGGTGAGGATATTAGTCTGCCGGATTTGGTGCTGGCTCCATGGGCGGTACGACTGTGGGTGTTTGATGAGTTTAAGAGTGGTGGATTAGGGGTTCCGAGGGAGGGGGAAGGGGGTTCGGATGAGGGGATTTGGAGCCGATGGAGGACTTGGCTTGCTGCTGTTGAAAGCAGACGCAGTATCAAGGAGACTACCAGTGACCTTCCCCATTACCTTCCCATCTATAAGAGATATGCGGATAACGCAGCTCAAAGTGAGTTGGCTAAGGCGACACGGGCTGGTCGGGGGGTTCCTTGAGAGACCCGTAAGACAACATTCTGCTATTCGTGTATCTCCAGCATGATCAATATGTTTGTAATTGCACATCCACGAGGTCTTCAAGAAATCAAGCATCATGGTAGAGATATATGTATACACTTCGGAATGCGGGGAAATATATTTCCGATATACCTACACGTGATTGAGAGCTCTTGGACTGACACGTGATCGAGATATCAATCCAGTCACTTGGTGCGCGTCTTCATCTTGCAACTTCCAAAGACATTGCTCGATATTGCCATATTATTAGGAGATCCAAGAAACCGCTATGGCGCGCAATATGAGGGACGAGTCTCCCCGCAGGGGATCAACGCTGGAATTTGGCCTGTCAACCCCGGCCATCCACCCGTCTTTTATACAGGTGGCCAATCCGTACATATTCGAACAGACAATTGAAAACTGCATCGAGGCGATGAGTGTTAATCCTCTTCGCGAAACTTCGTTGCGACTTCAGGGCGTGGCGTGGATCGACAGCGTGCGGAGAGCCCTCAACCTGTAAGTTGAGTTCAAGCCAAGCAAAATGCATCGAGACTGACTTGAAATTCAGTCCCATTCGCACCTTTGACACAGCAGTGGGATATTATCACCGATTTCGATTGGTGCACCCAGACAATGAGTATAATTGGACAGTGAGTTCTCTCAGAAATCCCTCAGGAAGATCAGTCTAACCTGGGATATAGGATGCTGCGGCTGCGGCTCTATTCACAGCATGCAAGATCGAAGATACGCTCAAAAAGTCGCGAGATATTGTCTGCGCAGCGTACAACTTGAAATTGGCGCCCTCAGAGCACCTATCGGCTGATGATCCCGTAAGTCATGATGCCAGGCAAGACAAGACAGAAGGATTAACGCTTGGTGCCAGATGTTTGAATCCCATGCGCGTGGCATAATCGGTCTCGAACGACTCATGTTAGAGGCCTCTGGGTTTGACTTCCGAACCCGGCATCCCCATAAGACCCTCATGAAGCTGGGTCGGCATTATGGACTACTACAAAACTCCGAAGTCTCCAACCTTGCCTACCGCATTTCATCTGATCTCTACCGCACATTTGCACCCATCAAACAAAACTCATCAACGATGGCCTTTAGCTGCCTTGAGCTTGCAGGACGACTCTTGGACCAGCGCGTCGAACAAGTGGAGTCCGGGCTAGACTATGCGCAGTGGAGCACCAGCCGAGCAGAAATCATGGGTCAGTCTTGTTGTTGCATTCACATTTACCTAGAGAACACCACATATTAACAACCACCCAGAAACCCTCTTCGACCTCTTAGAACTTTACACCCATCACCGCTCACTAACCGCCGTCGGCTCGGAATTCCCAGCAGACCGGTTCCTAACAGTCCGCATCCCGCTCAACCAAGAAGCCAGCGAACACAACATCCCACGCTACCAGCCGTGGATCGGCCAGCCACCCAAACCATCCAATGGCGCTGGCGCTAACGACCAAGCTACTCCGCGACCTGCTCATCCCTTAACACCCATTGCCGCGAACGGGGACCGCCAGAGGACAGGGGAGCGAGGCCGCGATGCTGCCGTGCGATTCATGCTCGATCCTGCATGTGCGGACGAGGAGAGGCGCCGGGTCGCAGCGTATTTCAAGGTCGAAATGGAAGAATATGAAGTCGACGGTTAAGACACAGTTCTTGCTGATTGTGTTCCTGGCACCTTGCGTGCTTCATGCAGCGAAGTGAGGCCGAGATAATGCCTTTCTTTGTTTCTGTGGACCGATGACAGGATAGCGGGTTTGACAATGAGCTAGGATGGAAGGCCCGCCACATACTATGTCCCATCTTGGTTGCAACTGAACAATACTCCGGTCACGGTGACTCGCTATTTACTGTTCGTCCTGATTCTTGCTGGGATACGCCGGGCATCCTTGCTAAGCTCATGCGAGGACTTTGTCCGCATTTTGCTGGATAGATGGGCGAAACACTCGGTTTCTCGCTCCAGAGTTTCGCACATAAGAGACTCACATTCTGGAAACTTCCCGCCTTGATTCATATTCCCCACGATTTCCCGATACCCCAGACATCTATGATCAATGACGAGATATCGATAGATACAATGAAAAGAACCATCAACTATCGATAATCAGTTTCTCATTGTAGGACAAGACTCTGGATGTCATTTACTTCACCCCGCGAACCAATTGTCGGGTAACAATATGAAGTGAAACAAAATCAGAAATCAGCTTCAAATTTTGAATTGAAAGCTATGTACAAATATACAGCCCGTTCCCTTCACTCATCCAAAAACAGTGAAGCTAGAGACAAGACTGCCAGAGCAAAACACGCAGGCATGTCCCCCACCATCCCCCTTCTTGTACCACTACTATAGAGGGATTTGTCCTTTCCACGCATCGGGAGTATAGCAGAGCTCCATGTCAAGATAGACCGAGCACACAAGTCATCAAATTTGGTTCAGCCCAGGGCCGGGCACCAATCAGAAAGAGAAGACAAGAGAAGAGAATAGGGCGAAAAAAGTACTAAACAGAAGTACAGGGAAACAGCCGTAAATGAAGAAGAAAAAGAGTTCGTCCCCGTGCCTCCGGCGTGCAAGATTTCCGGTCTTCACGCCGGTTCATTAGAGCCCTTGCCACGGGTCATTTTGTTGGGTGTTGATGCCGTGTTGAAAGGCGGGCAGGGCGAGCGGGGCGCATGTATGTACATATCATGCATGCACACATTAAAGCTTGCATGCATATTCGGTGAACTCAAATCAAGTCCCGAATGGAGCAAGAAGCAAGAATACGGGGTAGTCGGCACAGCAGAAGCAATCGGAGGAGAGTTGCAAGGGATGGAGCGCGGGGTTGAAAGGTCGTCCTCGAATGATGGAAGAGAAAGAGAAAGATGTGTCATAGATTTGGGTGATGTTTTCAATCTGAGTGCCAGGCGATTTCAAGTTCATCGACGCTTGAGCTCGGTGACAAGACACTCCAGGATCTAGGGGAGGTTAGTGGTATAATTGTAGTAATTGATTCAAACAAACATACCGATTCTGAGACAGCTCCCTGGTTGTAGAGGTACTTGCCCAAACCACGGACGACCTCGAGCTGCTCGTCAACCGTAAGACCGTTTATGGCGGTCTCGATGATATCACCCACGCTGGCCTTGTAAACGGCAATGAAGCTGTGATAGTACATGAAAGAGAAGAAGCCCATGATGAACTGGCAGTCCATGCGGTCAGTGATACCACCGTGGCCAGGAATGGACTCGCCAAAGTCCTTGATCTTGAAAGTGCGCTTGAGACCGGAAGCAAAAAATCCACCGAACGGAGCGATCAGCGAAGCGAAAGTGGCGAAGGCCAAGATGTGGAACTGAATGGGTTCCACCCAGAAGGTCTTGTCCAGGCCAAAGATTTCAAGAGAGTAAGGCTGCGACGTGAAGACCGGGTTCGGGACACATTCCAGACCTGTCAGAGCATTCGAGCCCAGGTCGTTGACAGGACAGATGAAGTACTTGTAACGGATCAGCAAGTTGGTCATGAAATAACCAAAGGCAACGGTGCAGGCCCATGCGCCGAGGAATCCCTCAACAGTCTTCTTCGGGGAAAGCTGAATAAGTTGTGTCCTTCCGAAGCTAATACCGCAAACGTAGGCGAAGATATCATTGGTGATGACCAGCGCAGCGGGAAGGAAGAACCAGATCATGCCCTCGAAAATGTTGTTCATGACAAAGTGAGCTTGAACAACAATCAAATACAAAGCCATATGGGTCCAAGCAAACTGGGTGAACTGGAATCGGTAGTGGCCCTTCTGCAGAGATCCGACAAAGAAGACGAATCCTATCAACGGGGATTAGCGGAGTAAAAGGGGAACAATTGAAACACTTACCCATGACGTAAAGTGTGAAGCTGAGGAAGCGGTGGTGGTTCGCCAACGGAAGCAGAACTTTGTCAACAAGCAAGATGTGCTTGAAATAGTAGATCACGCTCTCTCCGTACAGGAAATACATAGTGGTCGCCAGGAAGTACCAATTCAACGATTTGGTGAACCGCAAGTTTTTCTCCTTATTCGGGATACTGGCGATCGCAATGACTTCCTTGAACGAGATGATTTGGATGCCAGTGATTAGGGCAATAATATAAATGTGACCGGAGAATAAAGCGACGAAGAAACCGGCGATCATCACAAATGTCCATATCGTCCGGGTAATGAAGGTCTGCTTCTTCTTCTCATATTCGGACTGGGGGGATTCTAGAAGTGAAGATCATATTAGACCTAGATTCCGAGGTCATTCTCCACTGGAAACTGACCTGTTCAGTTACAGGAGATGATTTGGACCCGTTGGCATTTTTGCTGGGGCTAGTGGGCTCTGAGAGGGCATCGCTGACGTCGGAGGACACGCTGAGGCGTCGCTCATCATTTGCCCGGTGTTGAAACCTAACATTACGGCGAGATTTCGACATGGTGCAGAAAAGGGGGCCAGAAACTAAATCTGGGCAATAGAAGCGGAGAGTGCAGAGAGCGAGAGAGGATCATCGGATTAGAAGTTGATGAGCTCATGTGAAGTGCCGAAAGCGGTCAGCTTCAGCTTCAGCCCCGTGTTTACTTTTTTTACTTTTTTTTTTTTTTTTCTTTGCTTGTATTTTTTATACTTGGTCTATTATTCGAGTTTATTAATTGAATCAAATTGTTATTTGACCTACAAATATTACATTCGTGACTAGAAATTGAAATTGGATGTGCAGGGTTGTTGCCCAGGTGCTTTGAACTGCCGTGCTCTATCTCTATCTTTATCTTTATCTCTTCTTCAACCCTCGGAACCGCTCGAACTCGAGAATGATCAAAAGTCCTCCGTGAACTTAGAAACCGTCAAATCCCTCTGGTAGTCCATTCATGGCGGGGGCATGGAAGACGACGACGACGACTACGGCTCCGACGAGTTCGACTCCCTGCCACCGGGGACGTTGTATGCGCTGGAACAGAATGCGTTCCAAGCAACCCAGGCGTCAGCCTCACAATACCACCACTCAAACCCCATAAACACCAACCCCGTACTCCACGCTCAAGCAGTGCAATCGAACGACAATGCTGGATCACTGAGACCACCGCCTCGCCTACACACCGGATTGACGAACGACTACAATACACTAGAGGTGGGGGAATTGGAGGCCGAAGTGTACGATAATGTCGATAAACCGCATGTCATTTCGCATGGTCAACATGTACTCGGCCTAGATCCTAGCTTTGCGGTCAATGGGCAGCTGGGCGATGTCATGGATGTGGACGAGTACTATGGGCAAGGGAACGCCGCTGCGGAGATCAATGCACGCCTAGTGCAGGTAGGTTAGTTGAAAGCTTCTTTGCATAAACTCTAACAACCCTTCTAGATGGAACAAGAAAGAGAACAAATGTTACAGGAGCTAGCTGAAGCGAGGATGCAAGTGGAAACGAAAGCTGGGGAAATCTCGATCATTCGAAAGAAGCAGACAACAATGACACAAGACTATGACCGACAACTAGCGGCTCTGCGGAAATCCATGGCCGACGAAATGGCGAAACACAAGCAAGAGGTTGAGGCGGCCATGTCCGAAGGCAAGGTGCTGGCGACGGAGAATGTATTTCTTCAACAAGACCTCATGGATGAAGCCTACCAGCTTCGGAATTACAAATCCAGGCATCGCGAGATGGAAGCACCCGTGACTCCTCGAAAGTCCCGAGTGCTTCCCTTCCGCGATGGATTTGACGATGATGAAATCGCCATGGTATCACCCAGCAAGTCAGCAGCGCGTTCCAAGCGAGCCACGCCGACAGTTCCAGGGAAACGCAAAAGGCAATCAAGCCAAGATGGCCCCGCACCGCTACAGCTGAGTCCTGCTGGTGTGGAACTTATTATGACTGATGCGACTGATAATTCAGCCGAAGTCGAGGTGAAGCGCAAGTCTGCAGAAGCGAGTCGCAATCAGCGATTTATGATGCGACTTTTGAGTCACCGTACGCATCCTAACCAAGAAACCGATTTCGAAGCCATGGCCAAACTTGCGTTTCCTTCGGAACCGCATCGGCCCATGTCCAGCATCGTTATGGAGGTCATGGCTCGGGTTGACCCAAGCAGCTACGTATTAGAATATACACAAGCAATCGCCTCGCTATGGCAGCGTGCCATCAACGAGAAGTTCTACGAGCCAATCCCCCGATTCGAAGCTATCACAAAATATAGCTTGATGTCGGATGACGTTCCACTCTCCGAACTAATCACACCTTTAGTTGGAGTCTTGCAAGACACCGTGGAAGTGAATGCGGTTCCTCGCTTCAAGTACGCCCCGGCATCACGGGATAAACGAATTACTCGGCAGACACCACAATCAGATCTGCAGCCCCTAGTCGACTCAACTGGGGCCATGCGTCTACTTTACCAAATCGCCTGCGGAGTATTGCACTTAAAAAATGCAATGGAAACATTCTGGCAAAACATCCGGATCTCTTTCATTCTCGTGATGCTACACCCGTCACATCCACTAGGTGACATTGTGCTTTTAATGAACCTCCTATCAACAAGTATCCGTGCAGACTCCTTTGGCCCAATCCGAACTTCTGACCAGGACCAATTGGACGTGCAAAAGTGGATTGTGGACCGCCTCACACACATGCTGAGCGAGCCCGCGATACCGGATGAAGGCGTGGAGCCATACACCGCACATGACATTTGTGCGATGCGCCTCGAGGTACTACTGCTACTAGAGTCGCTGGCATTCAACCCTATGGCCTCGTCCCAAAAACATGCCAGTACAATCCTCGCATTGCACCCGAATGCACTCGCTCGTTTATTCCGGTCGATGCACGATGAGCTAGATGCACTTTACTCCTCTCCGCCAGAGTCAGACCTGCGTGTTGCGCTGGTCAATGGCCTTATGCGGCTGGTTTTTGGGGTCATGCGGCAACACGGCCCCTTAATCAATATGCAGGAGAAGCTGGCGTGTGTGCCTGGCAGCAAACAGAAACATCTCGTTGTGTTAACTCGCTTGGCGTTTTGTGATGGGACCGTGCTGGAGGCGGGCATCGATGATGAAACCGTTGATATGGCGCACGAGCTACTGGAGGAATGGACTAATCCCCAAGAAGCAGAGTCATTGGCTGAGGCGTTCCCAAGTTCTAGGAGAGAGTGATGCAGTGACGACAGGGGAGATGTTCAACGTTGTACGACTAGGAGTTTTGTATGCATTTAACATGGCGCGGTGTGTTTTCTGGATTTACTAGCATGCTTCTTTTACTATATACCAAAACAATCTCACTTTTATACCTTCCAAAGCATTCAAGGCAAGAGGGAAAAGCTACAAAGTACACGTAGGTCCAGTAAGAGAAGTGTGACACCTCCAACAAACATGAGCGGAAATTCACAGGGGTAATCCATCTCCTAATGCTTCACTGGACTTTCATCTCTCAGCAGTGAAGAGCATGCAAGGGGCCAGGAAAGGCAGTCCACAGGTAAAATGAGTGAGCAGTCATGTTTAGCACAGGGCTGGAGACATTGTGGGCACCACACGACGCGTCAGGCGAGTTCCAGGGGGTGGGGTGTTTTTCTTCAAGAGGGGCGTACTATCCAGGACGTGCTCCACGAGGTCACAACATGAGTAGGCGACGATGGAGACACACAGGACAGGGAAGCCCTGAGCAGGACAATGACTTCACATGGCCTCACTTCTAGATGCTAGGTACTGATTACAATGTAATACATAGCTACTGGGGACTCTTCTCCAACCTCGTGCCACTGGCTCAAGAATTGATGAAAAGAAAATATTCCACGAATGGAGGTGCCAAAGAATACGCCTGTCAATGACCCGAGGGCCATTGAACAGACTGTTCCACCGCGCTGTGCAATGCAGGGACCAGCCTGTGGTAACACGTCTTGATGATCACGGTCACCCAAACAAGGTAAGTATGAAGAAGAAAGAAAAAGGAGAGGAAGGGCCGGGCGAGATGGAGCTATTTATACCCCCTGGGACAGGGCGGTGGCACTAAGCGAGATGTTGTTTGCACTTTATGCAAGCATAACAAACATAGCAAACAACCAATCCCGCATACGAGAACATAATCGTGACTAAGCATTCACCTACACCCGTCCCGCGTGTAGGTGAGCCAATGCCTAAACACAAACCAATGCCTAAACACAAAAACTTCAACCTTCAATTTTTGTCCTTACTTTTTACCACCAAAACTATGCCAATTTCGTCCGAAAAAGAAGAGATTCTTCTTTCAAATGCCGTTGAAGCCTATAAATCAGGCCAATTCAAGAGTATTCAGGCCGCAGCCTCTCATTTTGGCGTCTCAAAGTGGAAGCTTCGGAATCGAAGTAACGGCACGCCTAGTAAAAATGGCCGTACAGCCACCAACAAAGCACTAAATCAGTCGCAAGAGAGATCCCTGATTCGCTGGATTGAGCTGCTTAATTCAGTATATACACCACCGACTGCTTTAGACATTGAGGGCGCTGCAAATCGCATTTTACAGCACTGCGGTTCCGACCGGCAGGTTAGTAAAATGTACGGCTACCAATTCATCGCCCGCCTACCACCGCATATCACTCTCCGTACGCAAAAACCTATGGAAAAAGCGAGGATCGAGGCCGAATTACATGGTGAATTGGTTCATTGGTATAAGGTCTTTGGCCAATTCCTTAAAAAGAATAAAATCCAGGCCCATGAACTCTATAACTGGGATGAAACTGGCTTTCAGCTAGGCGTTGGAACTAAGGAAAATGTCGCTTCTACCCGTAAAAATAAGACGATTGCGACCGGTGGTATAGGCCAGAATATCACTGGTATTGAATGCATTTCGGCCGATGGCTGGGTTATGCATCCGTGGTTTTTAATGTGTGGTTCTGAACAAATAGAAGATTGGTTCGACGGCGATAATGACCCTTCTAATTATAGGGTCATTAAACCAACTGCTAAAGGCTGGACGGATAATAAAACTGCAATTCAATGGCTATTGGACTTCCATTATACCACCAAAAAACGAGTTGCCAAAGGTAGACCTAGGGTTTTGGTTATGGATAACCATGGTTCTCACGGAACCCCGGAATTCGAATACCTTTGCCAATCCCTTAATATCATACCTTAGTGGTTTATACCGAAATTAACACATCGATGCCAGCCTCTTGATGGCAAGCCATTCTCGGTCCTTAAACAGAAATTCCGAAAGAAGAATAATGAGATCGTCCGATAGGGTGGAGATGTTGATGATAAACGGCATTTTCTTCGGTTGATTAAAACTGTTCGCAAAGACACATTCAAATCACGAACTATCAAATCATTATTCTATGATACTGGTATTTGGCCTTGGAATCCACATATTGTCTGTAATCAAATTGATCCTGGCTGGGAAGATGAACCAGTACTTGAGATCTATGGTCATACACCTTCTCCAGAGGCGGAAATTCCTAGCTCAGTCACGAATTCGCCGCCGAACTCGGATCAAAGGTTCTCAAAAATTGAGAATAAGCTTCAAACGATATTCGAAAACGACGAACCAGACCTTCCGAAGGTTCAAAAGCATATAAACCGTGCAATTCGTGGCGGTAAGCAGGCTATCCAAGACCTAGCCCTTGCAAAGCAGACGATTAAAAAGATGCAAAGCCATAAAATTCCTGTCAAAAGATCAAAGCGTATTATAAAGGGCGCTTCTAAGTCCCCATTATCGTCAATTGCAGGCAATTCGAGGGTTCATCGACGCTGTACGAAGGAAACAAAATTGGACATTGGGAATGAGAGTGCGCACGCAAGGATTCGAGACTACTGGCTTCGGGCCAACCAAGCTCTCAAAGAAAAAGAAGAGGCATCAGGAGGTAGAGATTATCTTGATGTAGAAGATGAGGTCTTCAAATATGTAAATATAGATAGTATGGTGGCTGAAAAATAGGTCTGAAATTGAACGCATGAAGTTTTTGTGTTTAGGCATTGGTTTGTGTTTAGGCATTGGCTCACCTACACGCGGGACGGGTGTAGGTGAATGCTTAGTCACGATTACCCCTTACATTAAAGGCATTGATTTCTTTTTGGTCACGTGCTCTGAAGTTTTGAGACTCGACCAACTTGGACTGGATAACATATCATTGCTACAGCACTGTGTCTACCGAGTCGCGACAATGAGAAACAGAGCTAGCAACACGTTGTCGAAAGGCGTATGTATCTACTACCATGCTTAATTTCCCCGATTCCAAGTGGCTAATGAGACACTGTTCAGAAAATCCGTCAATCATGGAGCAAATACAACCTGTATAACATGCAACGATTCCGCAGCCCACCCACCACCAATCGCACATTCTTCCAGCAAAAATGGTCTGCCAAGGCTGCCTCGCGTGCCTACCACGGCGAGCAAGTCCGCGAGGGACAGTGGAAACGCATGTTCAACCATCGTATCCGCAGTGTTATCCCCATGAATGCATCCGACCTGGCCGCCGATGACGGTTCCCTAGTCTCGTCCGGTCGAGGCTCCGGACTTGACAAGGGTGGTAAACCCGCTCACCAGACACGTCCTATACCTTACACCAACATGACCTTTGCACCCCTGGAGCGCCGGTTGGATGTAGCCATCTTCCGAGCTCTGTTTGCCAGCAGCGCCAGACAGGCGAGACAGTTCGTCATCCACGGAGCGGTTACTGTTAACGGGCAAAAGGTATGATGCGACGTGAGAAGCTATCGATTCCTTACTTACTGACTCGCTTTTGTTACTAGATGAAACACCCCAGCTACCTCCTTAACCCCGGTGACCTCTTCCAGGTCGAGCCAGACCGCGTCTTATACGCTACTGGTCACACGAAGACTCCGTTCGAACGACGTATGGGCCGAGTGAGTCGGAGACAGGCTAAAGCAGAGAGGTTAGCGGAAGCCGAGCGAACCGAGGGCGGTGCGCCAGAGGTTGAGGCGGAGTCAAAGGAGACCGCCGCAAAGGAAGATATCAAGGAGACTAAAAAGGAAGATACCAAGGAGACTCTCCAAGCGCTTCTGGCACAGGCCAAGGCTGTCATGTCTGCCGGCAAGGAGACACTCGCACCCCAGCGCAAGCAGGAGCTCCGCGGTTTCCAAAAAGCCGTCCGACGTGTATTGTCCCGCTCCGAGTCCAGCACTGTCCTCGCAGACAGCCTGGAAGCCCAATTCTCCCAGCTAACTCTGCTGCTCAAGGCCAAGCGGGCCGAGAAGAAGCCAGAGAAGAAGGATGTGAAGCCCCGTCCAGAAGACGCCTTCGCAACCGACAAGGGAGATGCAGAACTGGCTGCCGCCAAGAAAGATACAGAAACCACAGCCAGCGACAAGCTCTCCGAAGCCTTCGCACAGGCAACACTGGGTAATGACGTCGATGGCTCGGAGCTCACCGACGAAGAGTTCGAAACGCTCAGGCGCGCTCTTACTCAAATGCGTGACAACCCTCTCGACAACAGCAAGACCTACTCCACCCCCCTGGCAGCCACGCCAATACATGTCTGCCTTTGCCTTCATCCCACGCTATCTCGAGGTCAACCAGAACATTTGTGCAGCTGTGTACCTGCGCCACCCCGTGGCCCGCCCCGGTTCCGCTGAGGTTCCCACTCCCTTCGGCGAGTCCATTGCCACACCGGCTTATGGCTGGTACCTGAGGAGACGGTGGTAGAGGATGCGATTGGCCTGTCTTTCTCTGCCTAGCCTATCCTTTCCTTGCTTGTCTCTACTGTTCTACTATTTTCTCTCCCCTAAACTTCCCGTCTGTGTATTAGTGGGCGCTTAGATCTCCCTCCTCCCTTTCTGCATATTTCTGGATCATGTTGACCATGGTGTTGGTTCCTGTTTTGCTTGTCTTTGGAGCCTTTTGTGTCGGCTCTGCCCCCTGTACCACCATAGCCATGACGTGTTGTAAATGGATATATTATTGATGTTATCGTTTCACGGTATAGATTGGCCAGTCATTTATATGATCCGTGAATAGACCTAGCTGCTTTGCCGACTTATTATGGGTGAATGTTATATGAACAGCCTGTTCTTGGCGTACTGCTGAATTCTAATATCATGCGATATTAAAGCGTCATGTTCGACGTTATACGGATATGATAGAACTGATGAATACATAATTATCTAGTGGTCGAGGTTCGATTTATAGATCGCGAATATATATAAACTTGCAGTCAATGAATACCGAAATCCAATGTGACACTATATGATTTCAATGTCTACATACAATCAAGCCTAATCAAGGCATTAATAGAGTGTCAAAGTATCTAATTGAAGCTTCAATGTTATTCCCAATACATCTACAAGATTGTATAGACCGAGCTGGAATATATGCTTAGCGCACGGACCTCGGGGAAAACCCTCTGGTGAAATCCATCGCAGCTTTATCTTTATCCCCACAGATCGACAAGGACATTCTACATTGGTCTGCGACATTGCTGTCACCCTATCGATGGCCACATTGAACTAAGGAGACCATCTCCTAGACTCATAGGCCACCCAACTTGCACTATTGGTCTTCCACAGCTACTCAACCACTACTATTGCTACTGCGCAAGCTGCTCTCTCCATGACTTGCATTCAACCTCACGAATACAGCCGTCCTTCGTATGCCCACCCTTCACCAAATTCCCTCGGAACAGTACCATTAGGCCTGCGCTCAGGGTTCAGCCCAGTCTCCCAGTCTGTGTCTGTGGTAGTGAGGAATCCACCTACGCCCGATACCGCATCAGAGAGCAACCAAGAGACACGTGGAGGGGCAAACCTAACCGGAAGTGATTCACGTGAAGGAGAAATTCTCGAAAACGATCTATACTATGCGCCGATGCCAGTGGGTGTAGCTCAACACAGCAAAGGAGATGGGTCAAGGCTGATGTCGGGATCAACCACCAACAGAGGCACGAAGCGCAATCACAACGACGATGAGCTCGATGGCGACTCTTCACGGCAGCATAGACGTCTCACGACCAAAGAAGAAGTAGCGCTCTTCGAGATCTGCAACCAAAACGCAGACACTTTCGGCAGCCGCAGTAATCTGTGCAAGTGGTGGATATCCATCGCCGCCGAGTTCAAGCGCACCCATGAGGGCCGCTCATACTCGTGGCACTCGGTGCGGCGCAAAGTCGAAATGGTCACGAGGCAGCGCATCAAGTTTCTCGAGGACCAGCGACAGCGGGGCTCAAACGCACCCGGCTCAACGGCCGAAGAATTGATGAACCCGCAATGGCTCGCTGCCGTCGATGCCTGGCTTCCGACCTGGCAGCGGTGGGAAGAAGCCGAGAACCGGCGCATTGCAAAGCGCGATGAGCTTAAGAAGCGTAGACAGCCGCAGCCCTGGCGCCAGAGTTCCAATAACGGAGACCAGGATCCCTGGCGGAATCTGCCTGGATCATCTGCCACTAGCCCGACTGATGTCAACGCCGCAATGATGAGTATGCTACACCAGCCTATCACGAATCCCGTCGGTGATGCTGCACTCCCGGCTACCAGCCCAACGCCCTCGCCCTCAATTACTGGCCCTGCGCCACCTGCGCATTTCCTCGAATCACCATCCACCCCTGTCTCTGGGTCCACCTCTCTAAAACTACCACCGGGTTTCGAGAATATGTTCTCAACCCCACAACCCACCTCACAAGTCGCACCTCTTCCCTCCATATCCACACCGCCAGTTCCACAATCCGACGGCCGTATGGTCTCAGCCGTTCTCGAAACCCTGGGGAAACTCAACAAACACCTAGACGCTGCATCAGGGGGTGGTATGGACACGAGTGTTGCCTCATCCGTGATCTCGGCTTTGGTACAGGCTGCCTCGGAACCACCGGTTTTGGCTTCTCCCCAACAATCACAGCACTCGCGAGTACATCCTACGTTACAGCAACAGCAACAGCCACAGCAAGGTCTCACTGACATTCAAGTCGAGCAAATGAAGGAAGAGCTCCGGCACGAGATGCAGGCCCAGTTTCGAAGTGAGCTAGAGCGTGAACGTCTTGTGATGGAAGAAAAGCTGGATTCTGTGCAGCGGACTCAGGACCTGATTCTTGAGATGTTGAGACAGGAGCCTGCTTGATGCAGTTTGCGACTTGTTCTCTAGACATGGCTTGTGTTGTGTCACTTCTTGCTATTCTGGCTTGTACTTTTACCTTTACTTTTTCTATTTCTTTCTGATATGATACCCATTATCGACTGCGAGGGACGGCGTGCCTGCATATCTTCAAGAGGACTGATGTTGCTACCTTGGTCTTTACTTTCTTGATATTCTTGATGAGAGAGTACTGTAAGACTACTTCCTAAAATTCCATGCACTGAACTTGAAAAGGACCCAGCCGATGGCAATTGCTCTCTACTCTAGAACAGAAAACAAGTAAACAAACATAAGAGAAAATAGTCATCGGGCTAAATTACAGATAAATGATAGAACGACCCAAGAATCTCTTCCCGAGCCTTCACACAACGATTAAAAGCTCTTCCATGATGCACAGAAGTGCCTATAGGGCGGAACAATCTAGTAGTAGAAAGTCTCATCGACGGTACGACCACGCATCCACTTGGGCTCAGAGCCACGGACGTAGATGTCCTCGAAGAGGATGCGGGCAGTGTTGTCGGGGACGGGCATATTCTCAGCCTCGGCGACCTCGGCGTCGACGTTGGCACGGGCGGTCTTGTCGAGACCCTTGAGCTCCTCCTCGGAGGTGACGCCCCACTCGAGCATCTTCTGCTTGAGGCCAGCGATGGGATCGTTGGTGCTGCGCATGCGCTGGATCTCCTCACGGCTACGGTAGGTGGTACCGGGGTCGGACATGGAGTGACCACCGTAACGGTAGGTGACGTACTCTAGGACGAGGGGTCCGTTGCCGGTGATGGCGTAGTTCTTGCTGTACTGGACGGCGGCCTTGGTGGCAAGGACATCCATGCCGTTGACCTTCAGACCGGGGATGTACTGACCACGCTTGTAGTACTCGGTCAGAGCGGAGGAGCGCGAGGCGGAGGTACCCATGCCGTACTTGTTGTCTATAGAAACCTAACGTTAGTACAATCTGTGGTTTGTTTTGGATGGTGTAAAGACTTGGAATAAAACCACTTACTCTCACAGCCGAAGAGAACGGGCAGGTTCCAGAGCTTGGCCATGTTGAAGGCCTCGAAGACCTGACCCTGGTTGGAGGCACCGTCACCGTAGAGAACGATGGAGGTGTTGGGCTGCTCGTTGTACTGCTGGGCGAAGGCCAGACCGGCGCCGACGGGCACCTGGGCACCGACGATACCGTTACCACCGTAGAAGTTCTCGGCGAACATGTGCATGGAACCACCCTTGCCGTACGCGATACCCTCACGACGACCGAGAAGCTCACCAATGATGGACTTGACGGTACCACCACGCATCATAGCGAAACCGTGGCAACGGTAGGCGGTAATAATCTTGTCCATACGGGTGATGGCGTGCTCAATTCCGACAGCGACGGCTTCCTGTCCGGTCGAGAGATGACAGAAACCCCGGATCTTCTTCTCCTTGTACAGACGATCGGCGGCCATCTCCATACGTCTGCAAAAGAACAAGCAGTCAGTCAACAGCTAGTCCAAACATCCGATATCGTGCTTATCGTACCTCATGGCGACCATGTCGTAGTACATCTGCTTGAGCTCCTTCTTGGAGGTCTCGAGAGTGTACGGGGGTGGGTCGAGCTCGTAGGTCTCGAAGCTCTCATCGGAGAGACGGACAGTGAAGAGCTTCTCATCCTCCTGTTAAAGCGCACGCATAAGCATCAGCAATTGAAATTCCGGAACGCTTCGGGCGAGGTTTTTCAGATCTTCCGGATAGGGCTCAACAAACCTGCGGGATTGGGGTCTCAACGTTGGCGGATGCGGCGTCGGTGGTAACAGTGCGACGGGCAACAGGAGTGAAGGCGCGACGCCTCAAAGGCGCAGCCTGACGGACCGCAGCACGGAAGAGCATTTTGTGAGGGAATTGGAGATGGTACGTTGAAGGTGATAAGACACCTTTTTCCGTCCCAACAACTCTCTTCAATTTTGCCGTCTTAGTCAGCTTCCAGATCGGGGCCGCCCGGTGAGGAAAGTCAGGCCGGGTCCGATGCTTTTTGAACTTCACTTTGAACATTCAATCATGGATTCTACTTGTATTTGCTCAGATATTCTTGTATTTGGCAATTCATTTCATTGGAATGATCAAAATGAACCATTCCCACTAACAACTGCCATTTCTGCTATGAACTCTTTTCCGGGTTCGATCTCCGACTCGATCCCAACGGTTCGGTGCGCCTCTATATAACATAGCAACTTCCAACCATTGGTGGTAGGAAGGTCAAATTCAAGTTTTCCTGGATATTCAATTGCCTCTTTTATGTCTGTAGGTCATTTAATTGGCTTGTAACGAATTTAGCAAACAATGGTCTTGTGAAGCAGAAGATATACACAAGGCTTGGATATATCGGGGATCAAAAGGGCAGCACACGAACAACCTAGCAACCTACTTAATAAAGGGTCATAGTTGCATTGGCAGTCACGATGACTAGAATTGCATATACCAAAGCTCGAAACATGTCTGTTTTGACCGTTGAGGCAGAAAAAAAAACGCACCCTGAACGGATATCAAAAGGTAATTGACACCAACCTCGGGGCTATTGAGAGGAATGACTATTGAGATGCTCAAAAGGCAAACCTCATTTCGACAACCCTTTTCAGCAACCCCATGAGGCTTAATCCTTGGCGAATAAGACCCTGAGAGGATGCTGTATTGACTTCATCGACTTTATTGACTTTATTGACCTTCCAATAGAAGTGCAGTTCATTCTGATATGGTGTGTCTAACATCGAGCCTCATTATTTAAGATGCTGCTTCCCCCCTCCATCGTCGTCTCTGTTTCTGCATCAATTTCTAAACCGGTGTGATCAAGGTACCATCGTCTCATGCCCCCATCCAAAGACAGGAATCTAACAAACGATCGAGCAGCACCAATCTCGATATGGCGAACTCCACTGCCAGAGCCCGCCCTCCCCTTGGAGCCCGCCTTCCCCTTGGAGCCCGGCCTCCCGTTGGAGCAGGCCCTCCCGTTGGAGCAGGCCCTCCACTTGGACCTCCCATTGGTCGTCCCATTGGCCCCACCACAGAGCCTCTGGTTGTCTTCGTTGCTCGTGGCGCTCCCCCTCCCAGAGACGTCGAGCTCGGCCAGCTGAAGCACTATCTTTGTCCCGCTCTAGGCGAGCTCCAGGAACGGTTTGAGAGCAAGTATGGAGCGCTTGAAGGCCGATCCTACTGGTACTGCCCATTGATTCACAAATCGATCACCCCACTTGAGCCCGATTGCGATTCGTTCCGGTCCCTGACCGATTTCCTCGTGTATGCCCGAGCCTACGGCCGCGACATCATGTTTGTCACGAACCACTGGGACTCCATCACCTCTGACGGACCGAGCTTTGCCAATATCTTCAAGGATTTCACCGACGTCAACGTGACTCTTCGCGTCCATGGCACGATTTCGGCCGACCACTGTGCCGAATTCCATAATATCGATGCACACCGAGTCAGCGCCCACTACCAAGGCTTGATCAGACTGGAGGAAGAGTATGTCATTGATGATGCACTGCGTTACGTGGTCAGAGTCGAAGAAGTCCGCAGTGTCAGGATTGAAGTTGAGGAGTCGGTTGGCCTGATGATGGAATTGACAGGCGCATCTGAGAGAGAGCTGTTGGAGCGAGTGCTGTGGATGCTTTGATGCAGGGAACCGAACTGAGGAATTGGGCTGTTGGATATTCATGGAGATGTGAGGAAACCTGACGATGGACGTTTTCCCTCCATGGGTTGCGACAAGTGATTTTATGCCCAAGCTTCTTTGTCCAAGGGTTGAAGCACCGATGTACCTTACCAGCTTTGAGAAAGCCTACTTACAATGCCCGAACAAGCTTTGAATTTCGCTTGTTCTTGGGATCAAAGGAAACAATTATTACATCCATTTCTCATTACTTCCTATACATGATATGAATCCCAAGCATTGTATAATGTAGAATATGGAACCTGTTCGCCCTGCACGTCTCTTGTTTAGTTACAGAAAGCTAAATTTGTTTGATTTTATAGTTGTATATAAAGCCGTTAGGCAGTTGAATAGACATGGTTCCCGAGTGCTGCTAGAACCAGCCCGCTTCCAACAAATTCAATATTGAACGAGCTCTTTCGCCATATGAGATCAATCAACCGCCGACGCTTTCTCTACTATTTTGCACTCATACTGACCATGCAAGTATACGCTAGGCCTGATTTTTGAGAGCTTTACCTAGGTAGGCTAATTATGCCTGCGCACCAATCGGACGCACCAATCGGACGACACCCATACATCGACCGTTAGAGCGTTGTTACGCCACAAGCCCAACAAAAGCACTGTATCGTATAGGGGATGTCTATAGCCAAGGCAGTTAAAATATAATACCAACACCCTAAAGTACGCGCTCGACACATCACGGCGATCAAAGCCGTTGATCAAAGCCAGAAACAGACACGTCGCATTGACTCAACATTGAGAAGCAAATACGTGTCAGAAACACCAAATAAACAAGGTACGAAGTAAAGGACAGATAGATCCGAAATTACCCCGCGAATGTACTGACGGATCTGTATTATCGCTATTAGGCTAAAAGCAGTTGTATGTATACCAAATCCATCCGGATTGAATAACGCCACGTCTCCATGAGTTCGCGCATTGGCCCAGGTGTATCCATGACTTATATTAACTTATATTACCATTCTATTCTAATGGGTCCGTTAAGCCTCACAAAGAATCGACCCAAAACGCTAAGCTGATACAGCTGAGACATCGATCGGTTAACATAGACTCCTAGTGGCTAGGGCTGATAGGATTCAGGGGGTCTTGATTTTCGTCTTACTGTCTAGGTTGGAGGGTTCTGTTTTGTTTCGTGGTAGACGAGAAGTATCAGGAGTGTTTCAGGGGGTCATCCTAGTGCAGGACCAGAAGGTACCTACTTGGTGCGAGAACAAGTGTGAAGGAATTCAAAGGGTTTGAACAATCCACTTGCATGGTCGATCTGGGTTTCGTGTGTACACCGGAATTTCCTTCTCGGAGACTCATCCAATATATATATTGTAGATCAGTATCATTGGATGTATCTTTGTCCTAAGAGGCATATTAGCTGATAAAAATCAATTCTGAGTCAACCCAAACAAGAGGATCTATATTCTGGCCTGGAGCCCGAGAGCTGCAATCTACATCAACTAAAAAAATGAGCACCATTTCAAGGCCTCGAGTCTTGTATGCAACTAGAGATCATTAGGTCTGGGGATCTGCCCGGCCAATGAGACCTGCATGTAAATATGCACTCAACTGCATTTAATTATCGAAGGATTAAAAGGTTTCTTTCTAAACCTCGTAAGTTACGAAGTAGGAGAATGCTGTGTCGTATGGATCATTCGTGATTGTGTCACTTCCCACTTATAACAAGGTAAAACCCTTTTTTTTTTTCTCCCCCCAAAAGCGACCAGTTCGCACTCTGAAACACGAGTTGGACGATGTGCTCTGCTACGGCAGAATTGAGAGGAGGTAAAGGACCATCTTACTAAAATGAGTTAGACTGTGTTTACATTGCAATCTCCGCTCTGGAAACTTTCAACGGCGATGATCATTGAGTGATCTAAGCGACGTAGTTGTATGTAAAGCATACTATCCATCGAGTATTATTGCAAGATTGCAAGAATACCTGGATATACTAATTTTACGGTCTAGACCAAGGTAGCCGATCACTGAGCTGTCGGATTAGGGTAGGGTGGACATTTCTCTATGCCTAGACTTGACAGCTCCAGGGACGAGGATTTGTTCCGAGTCCACTCCGTTCTTGTCCGTTCTTCGTATTCCGGTTTGATCCTGCATGGTAATTCTCCGATGCAGAGTTGACGTGCAGCCCAGCATAGGGGTAGGGATACATAGTTTGTGATAGATCCAATATCAAAACCCCACCTCAAAAGGGGGAAAGCCGTTGCGAATTGTCATCTACTCATGCTGTGTCAATTAATACAGAGCTAGGTCCGTACTCATTGGCCATTCCTCCGACAATCCAGAATTTCCGACACAACGGAGAACTAACTAAAGCGATCACAGACACTCTGCAGCACCCAAAAATACACAGGGGGTGTGTCGATCGCAGTGCAAGCGACATTTACACCCTGGCAACTGTATGACCATTACATAAACGAGAGGTTGGAGTCAATGGGATGCAAACTAATTTCGCCTAGTTTCGCCTCTCCTATTTCTAGGGCAAATGATTAAGCGCTAATGAGTGGGACGAAATCCAATAGACCCGCTATCAAATGCAGATGCGTGGGAAACCAGGAGCTCAAGTGAAGGCGAGGTAGATCAATTAGGCCCAGTCTTTTTCAGGTTGAGCCAAGTTGCCCAGGTGTGGTGCCATGTTGCTTAAGGCATAAAATCTCCGTTGGAGTCCGTACCCAGATAGTCCGTGGGAGGAGCGATCGTCAACCTTTCCGGAGGTATCTACAGCACTAGACGCTACTCCGTTCCGTCCGAAGCGGAGGACTAATTTTGTTGATCCGAATGTCGATCATAGATAGCAGGGGTCAATAGACTTGAAATTGAAGTTGGGGTAATAAACCCTGGGGAATGGTTGAAGAGAAGTGGCGTCATTGTATAATCCATGGATTTCCCGCTGACAGAAGATTCAGTCGGGGGTTTCCAGAATCCTTCTCTCGAGCCAAACAACAGGGGTGGAAAGCCGTTTGGGCGGATCGACGGCGAAATTTCCAAGGTTGTTTCCAGGAGCGTGGTCCTTAGGGGAAATATAGAGTGGGGATATGGATGGAGAAATGAGCCGCTGAAGACCACGTGAGTTGCCGACAATTAGTGTTGACGGATCTTGAATTCATCCGACCCGAAGTAAATGCACTTGCAAACCTTGTTATCAACACCCACAGAGTACCACGGTTTCTTGGAACGACTGGAGTCATATCCCAAGGTTGGTGGATTTGCCCGAAGATTTGAGCATTGAGAGTCCATGGAAAAGATATACATGGCCAGTGGGAAGAAGCCAGAAATTAAAGTCATGGAGCTAAAAGGTTCATAAATATAATTTATAATTTGTGTTGAATGTATGGAGACACTCCATATGGAGTTTGGAGCTTAAATTAATCCGATTCCAGGATCAGATCCCTGAATGGATTTCAAGGTAAAGCCGATCGGATATCCGACGACACCGGGATAAAATTGAATTGGGAAACCGAGGTAAGTACGAAGGACTATTTACATCTCTCTCATCTTATGTACACAATATAGATATTTCTAACTAGTCCACCACGTAGTACACATATATATATATATATTACATATTATATATGGATATAATCAGGGGTGTAATAACACCGTAACTGTAAACAAAATTCGAAAAATCCCTATGAGTTCAGGGGATCTCCACCTTTTTTTATATCCATGGTTCAGAGTGGAAACTTATTGTCCTAGTACGATCTGACCAATTTCTTTTTTTTTCAAATTGGTTTTTTTCATTTTCTGGTTTTGAGTAATGTGTCCACTTTAAACGTGTGATATACTTTTTTTTACCCCCCTGTTCAGCTCCATGCTCTTATACTCCGTCTACTCCATACGCCTTGAACGCCCCGTTACATGATTATATTATAATTTGGGTTTAATGATTTCAAATATTTTAAATATTTGAATTATTTGCCTTTATTTGCCTTTTTGATTACATTTTGTCTACTTTTTGGGACAAACTCCTTTCGCCTTGTGTTTTTTTTTTTTCCTTCCCCCCCCACCTCTTTGTTTCCTTTTGAGTCGATGTGGAAACGTTCACCTAGATCGGAGGACAACTCTGGGAACGACTCAACTCAACATCATCTATCTGAGCTGGGTCTCCTAGGTCGGTCCAGAAAGTCCAAAAGTAAGTTTGTTCGGTGTCTCTCTATCAACGGCATTTCTAGTCTTGGACCAAATGTCCTAGATCTGAGACCTATTGTGGCCTGTTCTAGATGCCTCATGGGGCAAGTCGGAATAAAACCACCCTCCCCTGAGTGTTGTTTGGAGCTTTTTTCTTCTTGTCTTATATCCACATTCTTCAATCCTTCAGTTCCTGCAAAATAGGCCTGATCTGCTATTAGTCTTGAAAGGCCCCCCACCTTGCTAACCAGATACCTGTGACGTACAGAATTTCAATCGCAGCCAGAATCATCGTCGCGTTCACCACTTCATTCATTTCGTTCATTCACTCGAGGTGTCCTAGACCGGCCTAGCAGCAGTCTTTCTAACCAGACCGATATCACTCGGTCAAGAGCACCGACTTTCGCATCGATTAATTCTGCTTACCTAGAACGCGTTGGTCAACCTGCGCATTCAAATCGCTCACGAACATCATTTCATTCAAGATCGGGACGGACAACAGGCCCAATGGAGGTAGATCGCACCCACACACGGAGGGAGAGGACCTTTGTCGGGACTGAATGCGCCGTCTGCGAGGAACCCCTGGAGCATACCCTACGCGGCGAGCGTGTTCTGCAGCTCTCGTGCTCCCATGTCTCCCACGAGGCCTGCTTCTATGAATTTCTGCGGGAATGCGATGGACAATATTGCCCAACCTGCGATGCGCCATTGGCTTTGGACACAAGTCGCGGTGGAAATGTCTTGGATATCGGTATGTTCCTCGTGCGGGGTTCAGAGGGGCCCAGAATGCTAATGTGAATTTTTACCCCAGAGAAAATCAGTAATATCGTTCGCTCAGTGACGTCAAATGATACCGCTACAGTACGCAGTGGCTTGACAGCACCCACTCCATGGGAGCAGTCAAGTCGACGAGCACCGAGTGATTCCGGCAGTCGCTACACCTCGGGTACCCGAGAGCCACCAGCTTACACCTCAACGAGGGAGCCCTCCTACAACCCCTCAGCAAAAGAACAACCCTACAACCCTTCGAGAGATCCATCTTATAATCGACGAGATAGCCGTGATACCAGCAGCCAGCGTGAGCGCGTAGAGCGATTGACCGTGGGCTCTAATCCCCGTCAACCCCACTCCCGGAATGGCAGCGCGGCCGGATCCTCGGGTGATTACAATGAAACCCAGCACACTAACAGCGGACGGCGCCATGATTACGATGTTCAGGCTATGGAGTCAGACCTCGGCCCTCGCCCTAAGGTCGCCAAGAATCCCATTCCCGCGCCGATGGTCACTGTCCGAAGCGAGTTTCCGACTATGAACCGATCCCGCCAACAGCAGACCCTCACCTGTCTGATTACGGTCGAAGTGCCAGATGCCAATTGGCGTCCTGACCTAGATGACCTACGACACACACCTTCGGGTCAGTCGCAGCCGGATGAGCCGTATACGGGACGATTTGGTGGACCGGATGCGCGATCGATCCAGAATGAACCAACGGAGAATATGGAAGAAGTGGCCGAGGAATTGCGCAACCGGGTGGACAATTGGCACGGTCTTGAGTTCCAACGGTTTGGCAAGCTGCGCCTCCATGGACACATGCGCGTGGGCAAGGATCGGGATTCCTGGCAAGAGTTGGAATGCTATCTCTTCGGAGAGATGCTTATCTGTGTCAAGGAGAAGAAATCAGCTGACCCTCAATTCGATGCGAGCGGGCGCCGCAAGCCTGTTCGTTGCAGTCTCAAGGGCTCAATTTTGATTAAGAAGCATCTGAAGTCCATTGAGGTCTTGCAAGATGAACCTATTCTCTCCTTGAACCTTTCTGTCGCCGAGCTGCCCTGTTTCTATCTTCGCTTCCAGAATCGCAACCAGCTGGAAACGTGGCGTCGGTCTTTGATCGATTTGCACCCAGAGGCTACTCCACGCCACAATGACTATGATTACGACAACTCGGGGGCGGAGGAAGATGACTACCGCGGTGGTCGTGGAATCCAACGACAGGCTTCTATCAATTCGTCTTACGGCGCAGGAAAATCCATCAATACCGCCATTACAGACTACACCAACCCCGACTACACCAACCAGGACGCAGAATTCCCTGCAATCAATACTGTTCATATTCCCCTCGATATTGTCGTGGTCATTCCGGTATCCTCGTCTATGCAAGGCTTGAAGATTACTCTCCTGCGTGATGCCCTCAAATTCCTCGTGCAGAATCTGGGCCCTCGGGACCGGATGGGCCTGGTGACCTTTGGCTCGAGTGGTGGAGGTGTGCCTCTGGTTGGTATGACCACCAAGTCCTGGGCTGGATGGCCCAAGATCCTGGAATCGATCCGGCCGGTTGGCCAAAAGAGTCTCCGTGCAGACGTGGTTGAAGGTGCCAATGTCGCCATGGATCTTCTGATGCAGCGCAAATTCAACAACCCCGTCTCGACCATTCTTTTGATCAGTGATTCTTCCACCTCCGACCCCGAAAGCGTTGATTTCGTGGTTTCCCGCGCGGAAGCTGCCAAGGTCAGCATCCACTCGTTTGGTCTTGGATTGACCCACAAGCCCGATACCATGATCGAGTTGTCTACTCGCACCAAGGGATCTTACTCATACGTGAAGGATTGGATGATGTTGCGAGAATGTGTTGCTGGATGTCTGGGCGCGCTGCAGACAACCTCCCATCAGAACGTCAAGTTGAAGCTCCGCCTACCTGAAGGGTCACCCGCCAAGTTTGTCAAGATTAGCGGCGCTCTTCACACCACGAAACGTGCAACTGGCAAAGATGCCGAAGCCGCACTGGGTGATCTCCGATTCGGTGACAAGCGCGACGTCTTGGTTCAACTTGTCATCCAGCCCGACAATGCCACGCAGGATAACATGCCGCAAGATCCGTGGGAGAGCCTAGTTTCCGGACTGGAAGCTCTCGGCGGTGGTTCCGATGGCGACGAGACACGAGTGTTGAGTGTTGAAGAAGTCCCATTGATCCAGGCTGATCTCACCTACGGCGACCTGCTCCGCGATGGCCATCTTACCCACTCCCCCCCGCCCTTCCCTCCTGGCCATTACCATGTTGCCCCCTAACCCTCGGGCTAAGGGCCATCGATCCTCGACCCCTCCAATTCCTCCCCACCCCTCGATCGTGCAGCGTCGCATGGAACTACTCACTTCCGACATGCTGACCCGTGCTCTCACTCTGGTTTCTCGGGGCCAGCATGATCGTGCGATGCATCTCCTCAACGAAACCCGCAGCATTCTCAAGGGCCTAGGCAAAGGTGGCCTACCACCTCTGCCCCCGGGTGCTTCCCGGCCCGAAAGCGATGCCGACAGCCGTGACGACACCCCTGTCTCGGCCACTTCTCCTAAATCGTCTGGCTTCGGCGGAACCCATTCATCCGCATCCGACACCAACACCATTACACCACCTTCCGCGGTCGATGCTCAGACGATGATTGCCCTGAACGCAGATCTGGAATCCTCCCTGGAGTGGATCAACCACCCGGCGGTTTTCGGGCGTGATTCACGTAAGGCAGTGCTACAGAGCATTGGCGTGATCTCCTCACAGCGTGCCTACACCTTCCGCACTCCATCCGAGGCTCATTGGGCCCAGCGTGTCTCCGGTGTGCGTCGGTTGACGGAGCGATCCCAAGACTGGCGCGAGACTGGCGATGATGCTTTGACGGAGGAGTAGGGACCCAACTCTCTACAACCCAGCACCTCTTTTTGTTCTATCCCCTAATTTTTGATTTTTGAAACGCTCTCCATTGTCTCATATCCCCGACTTTTACATACCGAGTCGACGTATTATTTCCCCTTTGCTTTTTTCCCCTTTGCGATTTCTTTTGCCATCCCTATGATACCACTTTGTTCCCATGACTACGCAACATGATACCAGGGGCTTTTCAAGGTTGTTCTTGACGTGTTTCCGCTGTATTTGGACATAACATCTCTGTTTCTATGTAATTGCTCTGACGCTCTCGGCTATGGTGCGCGGGTGGGATGGGGTTCTATCGGTTTTCCTTTTTTTATTGTTTGAACATATGACGATTTACCGGACTTCATCTTCTTTTTTTTCTATACATTCAGCCTTGCTAGTTTTTTCCCCCTGAACCTATTAGTTGCCTTGGATTAGTACATACCCACCTCATCGAAACTGTTCTTTGCTTCCAGCCCAATATCTTGGATTCTTGCCGAAACACTCGCCTGTGGCTATGCAGTATACTATGTATCATGCCATCGTTCGCGAGGTCAGGATAAATACAATCAACAATTTCAAGTAATGCGGGCAGAGAACTAAAAAAGAAAGAAGGGTGGGTGAACTCCATAGTGATCATATTACCGATTGGACGCCCTATCTTGCTTTCTTCAGAGAATAATACAGCGAGAAGAACTTGTTTTTGCTTCTCCGTGGAATATATAGATTCCACCGTGCACTGGAGTCATCACTGTCTGATATGTCCTCCCTTGCAGCAAAGAGACGTTCCGGTAATACATTTCATCTTCAGACAATGCAGTTGAAGAGCCAGCCTGAATAGAGTCCCTCTCAAACCGCAGGCGGGAGTCCACTATTTCATGATTTGCCGAATTCATCAGTAGTGCATTATCAAGGCGACACCTCCACTGAGCATCATCTGGGGTCAGCCCCGGCCCCAAGTCCATCCACCGGGTAGGAGTGAGGCTTGCATGATTTTCATCCAGAGTTCGCATCTCTAACTTCCAAGAGGTATTGCATTTCTCACAACTCCCTTGGTCGGCTGGTTTGTTTATGCCTGTGCTAGAGCAATAACTCTCAATGTGGGAGGTAAAGATGTCGACAAAGCCCGAGTCATGAGTGTGAATATGCTTGCAGATAATCATAGGTCCATTCTCGCGGCATGGCCACATCCGTGGTACGTTCTGTAAGTGGAAGGTCGGTCAAGGCTGTTGGGTTTCGCGTGGTGACCATGGTTGCGAAAGGTATCTACCCTTAGCTAGTTATTGTTTCACTTGATATCTGAGATGTCAGGCTGATCGGCTCAAAAGAGAAGAAGAAAAAAAGAACAAACCAAGTCAAATGCAAATACTACCGTTATGAGAAGCGGTTTAACCATGGCGGTGGAGTGGAGATTTTGGAGGTCCGATATGACGTTGCTCCCCAGGCCGGTCACAATGGGGAAAGTGGCTGCTTATCGCCCGTGTGGCTTATTTCGACCTGCAACTTCCCCGGAGAGGTCTGGTTTATCCAGATCCGTAAAAAGGTCTTGAATTCTTTTCTTGACAACGTTTGCATAAGGGGCAGGACAGGCTCTCAACCATGCTCCTTCAAGCTATGGCGCGCGCTTTCCGCAGCGCATGCGCATACCCTTCCTTATCACCGAAGCCCTCAACCCACCTCAAGGCCTCACTAGCAGCTCAAACGTCACGCTCATACAATACTGCAGGGCCTCAAATCTTTACTCGTTGGGCAACCTCTATGCGCTCTCAGATCACACCCCCTCGACAACCCCGACCCCAATCACAACTCTCATTTCGCACACTGTCCCCAAGCAACCGGCGCACCTTCTTCTCAAGCCGCCAATCCCCCTACCAGCAAAGGCAGAACCAATACAATCGATTCCGAGGCAGCGCTTGCCAGCCTATCGTCTTCCGCTTAGTGCAGAATGCAAAACCGCACCACTTCGTTGCGATTGGCGTGGGGATATCCGGACTTTATCTATACAACACGGAGATAGTGGAGATGACCGGTCGACGAAGGTTCAACTGTGTCTCTCGTCACCAGGAGCTCAACATGGGCGAAGAGAGTTACCGCGAGGTTCTCAGTGCCGAGCGTGGGAAGATCCTGTCCCATAACCATCCTCTTACTCGTATGGTTGATGGTGTGCTGCAGCAGTTGATCCCGCAGGTGGCTATTGAGGGCGCTGATTGGAAGGTTCATGTTATCCAGGATGATGGAATGGTTAATGCTTTTGTACTTCCTGGGTATGTTGTTCCGGACTTGTGGTGTTGATGTCTGGGCTCTATGGTTGTGGACATGGCTAACATTGTTTTGCTTCGCCTAGAGGGAAGGTATTCGTCTACACGGGCATCTTGCCCATTTGCAAAGATGAGGATGGCTTGGCTGCGGTGCTGGGACATGAGATTGCTCATGTTGTGGCTCATCATCCTGCAGAGCGTATGAGCAACAGTTTCATTACGCTGGGAGCTGTGTTCGCTATCTCTTTCTTGTTCGATGTCTCCGGGCAGTTTTCTTCTTTTCTTTTGAATCTGATGTATAGCTTGCCGAACTCACGGACCCAAGAGGTATGATTGTTCTTCCTTTTCTTTTGTTTTGTTTTACTATATGGTCATTTGACTAATTTCTATCTACAGGCTGAAGCAGACAATATCGGACTAAGTATGAACCCTTGAAGTTGAAGATTAACTTGCGATTATGTTGCTAACGATTGTTGGAAGTGATGATGTCCAAAGCCTGCTTCAACCCTGAGGCAGCTGTCAAATTGTGAGTTGATACGATAGAATGGGCATCGTTTCGGCCTTTGCTGACAATTCCTAGATGGGCTCGCATGCATGAACAGGAGAAACAGGTTCCTCCGCAGTTTATGTCCACTCACCCATCGGTAGGTTTGGAGAATACCTATAAAGGGATCATGTCTAACTCACTAGTAGAGTTACAACCGAATGGAAACCATTCAAGGATGGTATGACCAACTCCCCTGCGTTGACTTAGTTGTTACTAATTCGACCAAATAGGCTTGACAAGGCCGAAGCAATCTACGAGGAGAATGGATGCAGCTCTGTCAAAGGATACAGTAAGAGCTTTCTTTCTTTGTTCCATATACTGAATTGCTAACATCTCTAGTGCCTGGTTTCCGAACTGCTTATAATTAGCATATCTCGTATTTGAGATGATCAACAGAGCATCCAAGTCCATGGTACATTGATAATAACTGTATAGTAGCATTAGCAAATGTAAAATGTATCAATAAACATTCCTGAAAGATAAAGAGCAATTAACGTATATAAAACTAGAAGGATTCAAGATTGTATTGTCGATCTATAGTGAACGCCAAGCATCTGGGCAACTGGTGGGCTCCCCCTCGTGCAAACCGAGCAAACCCACCACCGCAGCTCCAAAAATTGCCCGGCACAACAGCTCCATCCACTCCCTCACATTTAACCCATTTGATATCCAGTCGCATCTCCTTCGGACGCGACCTAATATCATGTCGCTATCAATTCCCGGTCCCTCCCAGGCGGGGCTCTTCAAGCCCGGGTACCAGAGGTGAGTTCGAAAAGTCGGGAAGCCCGAAAACCCACCGCAATAGGGACCTCCTTATCTGGCGCCCCTCCAAAAAAGAAGCAAAACAATTGACTGATCTGTATTTCCTGCCTTATAGCCACGATGCCGAAGATGGAGCCGTTATCCGTAACATCGAAGCCTGCCAGGCTATCTCAGGAACCGTCCAGACTTCCCTGGGCCCCTATGGCCGCAACAAGATCGTCATCAACCACCTGCAAAAGATGATTCTGACCTCCGACGCGGCTACCATTCTTCGTGAATTGGATGTTGTTCACCCCGCTGCTAAGCTGCTTGTGATGGCAAGTCAGCAGCAGGATGCGGAGATGGGCGATGGTACCAACTTGGTTATTGTGTTGGCCGGTGAATTGTTGAAGAAGGCAGAGGAGTTGATCCGTATGGGTCTCAAGGCAAGTGATATTGTTTCCGGATACGAGAAGGCTCAGAACTTTGCCTTGTCCGTTCTAGAGGGTATGTTATTCCCCTTTATGATTGGTTTATCGATATACAAATGAGGGAATGTTTCTGATTCCGTCTAGAGCTCGAGGTCGACAGACTCCAGGATATGCGATCGGCAACAGAATTGAGCAAGGCTCTCCGCACAGTGGTGGCCTCTAAGCAGTCCGGCACGGAGGATACTTTGGCTGCGTTGGTTGCGGAGGCGGTTCTGGCTGTGTTGCCCAAGAACCCCCTTAACTTCAACGTCGACAACGTGCGCGTCGTTAAGATCATGGGTGGTAGCTTGGAACAGTCGAAGGTGGTGAAGGGTATGGTCTTTCCCCGGGAGCCCGATGGAACTATCAAGAAGGCCACCAAGGCCAAGGTCGGCGTTTTCAGCTGTCCCATCGATATCAGCCAGACCGAGACTAAGGGCACAGTTCTCCTGAAGAATGCTCAGGAGATGATGGACTTCACCACGGGCGAGGAGGATCGTCTGGAGGTTGCCATTAAGGAGCTCTACGACTCCGGCCTCCGTGTGGTCGTTGCCGGCTCCACTGTTGGCGACTTGGCCATGCACTACCTCAACCGTTTCAACATCCTTGTTATTAAGATTCTGTCTAAGTTCGAGCTCCGCCGCCTGTGCCGCGTTGTCGGTGCCACACCTCTGGCTCGCCTGGGTGCTCCCATGCCCGATGAGATGGGCCAGATCGACATTGTCGAGACCACCGAGATTGGCGGTGACCGAGTGACCGTCTTCCGCCAGGAGGATGCCAACGCCATCACCCGCACAGCCACCATTGTCCTGCGCGGTGCCACCCAGAACCACCTTGAGGATGTCGAGCGTGCCATCGATGACGGTGTCAACGTCGTTAAGGCCATCACCAAGGACCCTCGTCTCGTGCCCGGTGCCGGTGCTACTGAGATCGAGCTCGTCGAGCGCATCTCTAACTTCGCCGACCGAACCCCCGGTCTGCCCCAGTACGCCATCCGCAAGTTTGCGGAGGCTTTCGAGGTCGTCCCCCGCACACTCGCCGAGTCTGCTGGTCTCGATGCCACCGAGGTTCTCTCGCGTCTGTACACCGCACACCACCGCACCACTGCTCCTGGCGAGTCATCTTCCGAGGAGGATGAGGAAGAGGGTAGCTCGTCTGAAGATGAGGAACCATACTGGACTACAGGTGTGGATCTTGAGATTGGCGACTCCGACGGCACTCTGGACACTGTCGAGGAGGGTATTCTGGATCTTATGGCTACCAAGATGTCTGCGATCCGTCTGGCCAGTGAGTCTGCCCGGACGGTGCTGAGCGTCGACCAGATCATTGTCTCGAGACAGGCAGGTGGCCCTAAGCCTCCGCAGGGTGGAGGTGATTGGGACCAGGACTAAATGTTTTAAAAAAAGGAGCGATGAGGGTCTGGATGCTGTTTGATAATATGAGGCCTATAGATCTTCATACGATGATATGCTTTTTGAGAACCATATATTACTTCTGCAATGAAAAGTAACCCACAGAATGGCTGCTATACAATTGCACTACAAACCATTTCTGGCAATTCGACGGCAATAACACGGTGATTATCAGACAACCTCCGTGGTATTATTCTAACTCATATAAAACCAAGTTTCATCTTATAATTCCGCGAATAAGTATAGAACCTACTAAGTTTCAACTCAACTATGTCACTCACCAAAAATCCTTTGCATGAGACACACAGTACACAGTGGAAAGGAAGACAATATAAATTGGTGTTAGGGGTCTCCATACATTTGACATATAGGAATGAATGTATCTCTTAAAATTCCCTATAACTATTTAGATACCATCTAACTATGGATAACTATGTTTTATACTAAAACATGATGACCCAATGAAATATGAGATGCGTAATCTTGTTGGCCTGATAGATAGACATATCTGCCTGAGGCATAATAAATCACGTGCCACTCCCAGATTTTCCTCGAGTGTTTCCTTTCGGTCTTGATATCAACGAGCCGCGATTCCAATCCCCACCACTTTTCTCTAATTCCCCTTTCTCTCGAGCTTCCCGCCTCTTTCTCACCTCCGCCATGTCCTTCTCCACCCAGGCCGCAGCCCGCTGCGCCAGACAGCTCTCCGGCTCCGTCCGCCCGTCCTCCCTGCGCATCGCGACCTCCGCTACATACCTCACAGCCCGTCGCACACCCAGCAGCCGGCGATGCGAATCCACCCAGGCAGCCCCTGCTGCTGCCACCAACCCCAAAATCTCCCAGATTGTCGACCAGATCAGCACATTGACTCTGCTCGAGACTGCCGATCTGGTGTCTAGCTTGAAGGTGTGTTTTGACAATTTACACATCACCGATGGATTTCCAAGCGAGACATGCGAACCCTGCATATATCTCTCTGTCTACATCATCACTCTACTCAATTGAGGTATTTGTCTGAACTACGCTAATCAAAACATTTGTACAGACCCGCCTGAACATCCCCGACCTTCCTGTTGGCGGTTTCGCCATGGCCGCTGGTGGTGCCCCCGGTGCGGCCGCTGCCGTTGAGGAGGAGGAGGCTGCTCCCGCCGCCGCCGAGAAGACGCTGTTCAACCTGAAGCTCGAGTCATTCGAGCCTACCTCCAAGCCCAAGGTCATCAAGGAGATCAAGACCATGCTCGGTCTGTCGCTCGTGGACAGCAAGAAGTTCGTCGAGTCCGCGCCCAAGATTCTGAAGGAGTCTGTGCCCAAGGAGGAGGCGGAGAAGCTCATCGAGACGTTCAAGGCGCTCGGTGCCAAGGCGACTATGGAGTAAAACAGCTGTGTTATTATTTAGGCACGGGGGAGGGGATAGATTGGGAAGAGAGTCGGGGAAGATGTTGTTGCTTTGGGTCTTTTCCTCTCTTTTTCTCTCTTTGGATTCTTGCTTTTGAGAGATCTTGTTGAGCATTTATTGTGTTTGGCCTGGCAGATCAAGGCAAAATGTACATTATACGCATTGTGTTCTGAGACCATCTGGTACAGAGGGCTCGTTTGGTTAATTGATGCATTTAGCATATCGATGCTATTCTATTACTTTTAAAAATCAGTAAATATCTTTAAATACTACGTTTGACGTATGGTCAAATTGGTAGATCTAACTATCGGAGTAGAGCTTCGCGGTGAAGTTCCCGATCTCCAGAACTTCCAACCACAAAAAACCTCCCCTCACCTACTACCTCCACCATTTGCCCTCCGCACTCCTTTTCATGACTAGACCATTGATTTCGCCGTTACAATGGCGTCAATTAGACCAAGCCCTCTGTCCGACAGCCCACACCTTGCGTCACCACCGCGCGCAAGCTTGCACCGCTCGAGCTGTCACCAATAGCAACACAACTACGTCGAAACGACCCTTCCACACTACTCAAACTCGATCAGCTATCAGACCTTCTCGCAAAGCACCATCTGTTCGAAAAGAAGCGAGGCAGGGGGTACCCCGGAATGTGTTGGTAGCCCGAGGCGGAGTGAAACTAGACCGTGATGGGTTCTGGAATAGTTATTGTACTGCGCATGTTGAACCAACGCTGGCTGAGTTTAAGCAATTCACACGCCAACTTTATGAGACTTATCAGAACTTCATACCGCCGGGTGTCAACATGGCGACTTTCGGGTCTGTGGGTGAACAGTTGATCAGGCTATCGCACTCGCAGCTCCCTTCCGCCAGTCTCGTTCGGAGTATCTCAATAGGTGAGTTTTAAGAGTCAAATTAGTATATAGTGAAAGGCTATATATGAATTGGATATCTTGACACTAACCAATGCACTTTGTTGTAGATGTCGACGCCGTTTATCGAATCGCGCTCATTCTTGCGGATCTTCAGAAAGGCCAGTTCGTTTACCAATGGGCGTTGACCAGCTGCGCAAAAGCGAATTCGCGTCGAGCCCTTGTCGAACTCGTGAACCGGTATATCGATACGGAAGGTGTGGACATTTATCAGAATACCGAGAGCATAGCGAAGGTCAAAGACTTGGCTCTCAAAGATGAATTCCCTCATGCGATTATGCTATATGCCAAACTCCTCATCTGGCGTGGTGAGAATGCAGAAGCCGCCCGGCTCCTAGAGCAGAAGATTCTACCATATCTGCAAACCACTCGCAAACGTCCTCCCCTTTGGGAGGACATAAAGATGTTGGACAACTTTGATTCGCCCTGGCGGATGTACGCTGTTGCTGTTGAGAAGGAAGAAGGTCTAGCGGGAATCCAGAGGGCCACGCGCCGGGCCGCCCTGGAGTTCCACGACCCAGTGGCCATGACCGATTATGCCATCTCGGTGTTGGAAACGGAGGCCATCAATAAATACGAGGTGTACGAATCGTACATGTCCGCCGCTGCGTTGGCGGGACACACTCCAGCCTGTTTCCACCTTGCCAATTTCTATTACCGCACCTCTCAAGGCGAATTTACCACCGAAGCAGAGAGAAACGCCAAGGAGAGGGAAGAGGCTAATGCCGCGCGCAGCGCCTTGTTGAGACGATTTGAACCTATAGCAAATTGGGTGTATACATTGTTCAACCAACCCATGGATCGCCAGACATACCGCATGCTCGCGATGGACTGGTACGAGCTTGCTTTTGATAAGGGGAACAGTGAGGCTGGGTATATCCTGGCTATGCTCTTCCGCGAGGATGGCAATATGGAGAAGAGCCGTGAGGTGTACAACCTTACTGCTAAAATGGGGTTTCCTAACTCGTTGTCCAAGAAGAGCCTGGTAGAGATGAGGGATAAGTGGGAAGACCAGACTTTCAACCCTGGTCTACCTCCTAAGCTCTTGAATCTTGCTTAGATGATCTAGAGACATTGTGTTTATATCTCTTCTGTACATTTTCTTTTGCCTATATCCCACTATGTATCATAGGAATGTTTCTTTTTGGGCCTTGATTGGTACCTTTTCTTCTATATATCCTCCGCTCCCAAGCATTCATGTCTCATATCGCTTAGTCCATGCTTAAACTGACAAAAAGAAAAAGCAAAATAAATAAATCAGAACTGTCGTTATGATTGAAAAGAAAAAAGAATCAAACGCCATCGCTGTTTCATCCCCGAATCCAAATCTCCCCTTTCCTCATGCCAACCCGACAAAAAGCCATTCACAGACTCCAAACCAACAAATTATTTGAAGTATGATAGTATCAACATAACAGTAGAGAAAAAAAGAACTTCCCTCCCAAAAACGACAAGAATCCCCCAACCGATCACCGCCTTTTCTTCCCCTTCCCCTTCCCATGCCCTCTCGTCTTCAACTCCACAAACCCAAGCTCCTTCAACCCCTCCGCAAGAATCGACGAATCCCTCATCCCAGGAAAATCCTTCGCAGGATACACACGGAACGGATCAGACCACGCCTCTGCAAGAATCGGCATCGACTGGCCCGTATCCTCAACAGAACCCCAATTCATCAACCGGAACTGGAGTCTGTAAAGCCCGGCCGAGCGAATCGAGAGATCCGCGAAGATGAAAAAGGTAGCTGGTTGGTGGAGACGCGAGGCAGCGTAGTTATAGGCGTTGCGAGGGGAGTTATCGAGATGAGGATCGGTTATGGAGGATGGGTGTGCGGGTGCGGAGTTGGGGTCTGGGTCTTCGTCGATGTAGAAGGGGGACATGAAGGCTTTGCCGGATAGTAATGGGGTTGAGAAGTTGTCGTCTGTGCGGGCGATGTCGTCTGTTTCTCGTTCTCGTTCTCTTTCTCGTTCGCGTTCTCTATCGTTGTTCCGATCCCGATCCCGGTCTCGGCCTTGGTCCTGGTTGTGATCGCGCTCGCGCGAATGTGTTTCTGTTGGCTCGGCCCATGGTAGGGAAGGCGAGACGGGGAATAGTAGACAGCCTACTGTGAAGCGGGGGTCCTGGAGGAGCTCCCGGTCATCTTGGGAGTTGGAGTCGAAGTCGGTAAGGAGGATCTGCACGATTGGGGGAGGGTCGACTGGGCGGCGGTCTCTGTCGCCTGCGCCGCAGGCTCGTGCTGCGATGGGCTGTTGTCGGATGTGGAGATGGTATCGGGATTGGGTTGATGGTCGTCTGGGTGGTGGAGGAGGTGATGATGATTGTGGCTCTGGTGGATGGTGAAGGAGTTTGTCGAAGCCGTGTGGCATTCTGTAATTCGCATTTCGGGATTGTGGTTTCGGGTCTTGGTGGGTGGTGGCTGAGATAGGATTGAATGGGTAGGTGGCAGCGCTTTTGTCTGACCAGACGGGGCTGGGCATGGCCGTGGAAGAACTGCTGTGTCTATATGAACTTCGTGGTCAGCATGTGGTTCTTGTTCGAATGTCTCTCTGCGTTGTGTAACCTGTCACAGATGTGACATGAGGGAAGGAGCGATTGCGTTTGAAATCTCAAAACCAAAGACATCGCATCAGGACGGACCACTGACAGATAGAGGTGGTTCAATCGACAGAAACGAAAAGAGAGGGACTTTACTGGGACTCCACGTCGTATGTCCAGCTCCGGTGACTATCATAGTCACGGACATGGCTCGAAGTTGGGTATGTTCTCTCTTCATATGGGTTGTAATAACCGCGGGCATCAGAGCTTCCCGGAGGTTGCTGATATGTTCGCAGGGGGAGCGCCTGTGGCATAGGCCGTGTGTTCATGTAGGCATTGTCGGCCGAGAGCATGTATCGTGGATCTGGGCTTCTCTCGGCAACCAAGGCAGGAAGCCTTGGACCAATGGGTGGCGCCCTGAGTATAGGACGCTCATAGTTGCTCTGTATGATCTGTCGAGGTTCATGTCGGTACGGATAGGGCATGGGTATCGAGCCGTGTTGAGTGCGGGGGACGGAATCGATGTATGGCCGTTCCGGTGTGGAATTCCCACATTGCTGTGGCGGTGGCCTCGACATCTATCGGGGACTTGCGCAAGTGCCAACAGGTGGTCCTTGTGTTATAGTTTAGATGCCGTATTTGGGGTTGTTTCAAAGGCATTGAAATGTAACCCACGATGCGGTCAGATAATCAAAATGAGAAAAGAGTCAATGTCCCAGGTAGAATTATGTATGTTGGGAGTGGAAAAAAGAAAAGGCACGTCAAAAATGCATATCCGGTCAATGAAGGCATCTGATAAACGGCATGTGAATGCAGCCGGTTAATAGCAGCCGGTTAACAGCAAGGCCTCATGACACGATTTCAGTATGGTCCTCTTTTTGTTTTTTCCTTCGGTGGCTCTGTGAGATTGGATCTATACTTCCCTCGGGGGGATTCGTTGGCCACCGATTTTCCTCAGGAACCGGAAAAAAAAAAACGTCCAGCAAAATTTAAGAACGCCCCTGTCTGGTTTCCCCGGGCTATCCAATCACCCGAGAGCTGGCATACGACAGGGATCCAGGGGCATCAACAGTATGGATAATCCGTGCTTTTCCTCGGGTTTTAGTAGAAACACATTGATGCTCTACGATTGGCGTATCCACTGATGAAAAAAGGGAAGAGCCGGGGGGAACGGGCCGGGCGGGTTTTGCCACCAGGGGAGACCAGTACTAAGTGGGCGTGGACATGGGTGTGTGTGGGCTGTGCCTCCATGGGAGTGGTGCGTGGAGTTGGATGAGGGACTGGCAGAGATTGGTAGAAGTTGGGGGATCGCTAATCTCTCGAAAGACGGTCAGGCAATTTTTCTGCATTTCTGCATTGTGGAACTCGCGTGTACAAGGTTTTCCTGGGAACCGGGGTGCTTCGAAGTATCTCGTGTTGGTGTACGGAGTACTCCGTACAGATCGTTTCCGACCTATAGGGATCGCGCGAATGGGGCGAAAAAATAGGACGTAACAAGGTTCTTGTGGAATTGTGTCTTTTTGCCGAACCGGTCTATGGAGTTGCAGTGGGCCACAAATTGGACTATATGGGGACTATCGTGTCTTAGCCCAAAGTGTGTAAATAGTACTCCGTACTTACCCTGTACACCGTATGAAGTACGGAGTACGATGTAACAGGTCGAAGGAGAAAACTCAGATCCCCGCTTTATAGAGCACAGAAGCGCAAATTTGCCGGATGCTGACCGACAAGCCTTTAGAGCAGTTGGTATCCCGGTTTTCAAATCCCAAGTGGCTGGAGCTGGAAGCTGTGTTTACTGGGACTCAAAGTGATAGTGGGTTTGATAGGTATACGATGTAGTCCCGGGGAATAATTTTCGTAGCAACTGGTAAGCTTTTCGGAGGGAAAACCAGAAGCATAGAAACTGGCAAGTTCATCAGATAGCGTTCCTGGAATTCAAAGTCAATTAACATTCTCGGGTAACGCTCTTACAATTGCGCTCACTCGTGGGCTTTGACAATTCCAATTGGGGATGGGACAATGCTCGTTTGCTGTCAGATCGATCGGCAGCTGCAATTTGGTGAAGGCGAACGAACTAAGATTAGATAGGCGGAATTCAAATGGGCCCAAGCGTTAGAGGCAATCTATTGTCGCTAATAATGGATCCGAGAATTGTGCCTACATCATATGTGGCGCTTTGCCAAATGCTGTGGGCCATTTTCTGAAGAATTTTGCAGGCCAATGTTGAAAGAATTTGTCCAACGAATTGGAATTCTTCGAGCAATTGCAGGAGTTTGTCAAGGGTGACCCATTAGAGTTGTAAACATCAGCAGATGTAGGAACTCGGACCCCGTGAGCTTCCACATCAGTTCTCATGCGCCGATTTTAGAGACGCAGATCACAACGCAGATCACAATGACCTCACTGTAATGATTGCTTGGTGGACGAGAGTCGAATACCCTATGATGTAGGGCGAACCTCTTGGTATGCGTCGAAGTGTGGCTGCGCTGGTTGTTCGTTGTAGTTAGTTCCTCGGTACAACAACATGACTGTGGCCTTGCCTTGCAGATCTACAGTTGCTGCGGGCTGCAGGAGTGCAATAGCAGGTCTCCATGTGCTCATCGTCACACAGCCGACCAGAATAGGAAGAGATATTCCGACAACCCCCATTCACAGCTATGTTGTAAAGGGACGATCCTGATGTTGAAAATGGCGTGGGTGGCTTGACTCCTTGTGTGGAAAATCCATCTCAGTGCATGTAACTGGTAAACTGATCACATCTCCGAGGACACCAAGACAAACCGAGATTGGATCATGATCCTAGTCGACTGCCGATCAAAAATTGTTGGTTGGCAGGGGTATGTTCAAGGGTACGGAGATTTTCGTGGGATTCTAGACGAAGAAGTGGAATATCGTAAAGTTTTTACTTATTGAAAATACGAGAGTGATATTGAGAGTGATATTGGAGATGGAAGAGTAGCGGAAAAGGACTTGACCAGCGACTCCAACATCTCGATTCTGCCGAAGTACATCACCGCTCATATCACCGCTCACTCATATCAACATCCGGGGATCATCGTATTCATCTGTTCAAGTCAAGTGATATTTTCATGATTTCATGACTTCATGGGTATTTCACATGCAGGGAAACATTCAATACTCTAGATCTGCACTTGGGTCTACATCCAGATAGTAAGGTCCCCGGCAATTTCGAGCATGAGTACGTGTGCCACTAGGATAGAATGTGCGCTCAAGATTGGCTGAGGGCGTAAGATGTATCAAGGCACCAAGAGGGCCATCTGAAGGCGCTGGTCCACTGTCAATGACCCCGGTGTTCTGCCCAACGTAAAGCCCGAGGAGTTCCCCGTAATGACGGTCCCAAACCACGATGTAGCCTGATGACTGCCATGGTTCGTCTGGTCCATACCGCATATCCATGCAGCCGACTTGCATCAAATGTAAGTTGTCGACCCCCGTCTGAGGAACTCCATGAATGATAAAACGAGCCCGAATAAGGCCTAGGGTAGATGGAGTCAGAGGCTCAGAAGAATCATGCAGCGCCGGAATTTGGGAATTGGAAAATTCGATCGGTGAGTGTTCTGGTACCCATCGGAGTTCAAGCGATTCAAATTTGGAGTGGAATTCAGGTTGTGCCACACTATAATCACGATGAGTGACTATCTTTTGGGATTGTCCGTCGTGGTCATTCAACAGATTTACGACCCTCCCCAGTGTAGCCGGAGACTTGGAGCAGCCATGAAGGTAAAGTTCTGCATACAACTGTCCTCCATGATCAGAGCCAACGGGTTTGTTATCAATTTGGGGCAAAAGTTGATCATCAAATGCTTCCCAGATTGTTTCTGAGGGATCCAAGGCCGTACTGAAATGGCTTTGACTATCAGGGCTCCATTGAACACCCATCCTCCGATCCATATCCTCAAGGCAAAACCAAAGTAGTTCGAGGTAGTCCTCTCCCCTCACTAGGTCAGGTAATGCCTCACCAACAATAGGATCATCAAGGAGGAATCGAATATTCGGGAACTTCGCAATGAATGGCAAGTTATCACCACAATGTTGAGAGATATCTTCCAACCATTTCGCTGCCGTTTCTGACTGAACATTTTGGACTAGAGCCAGCACTACCTGATAGGCAGCGATGCAGCTTTGATTGCTTTTAGGCTGGATATTATTCAAAAAATGAGACCAGCATCTGTGCAGCACTTCATTGTCCCCAAGCCTAGCAAGTAGACAGATATACTCCTGGGCCTTGGTTTCAGAATTGAATCGGTTGCCAATTTGATCAGTAGACTGCGTCCAGAACAATGTATCATGCAAATTGTGATTTTGTGTCACACGTTCTCCTTCGCCTGTGATCGCAGCAAGGATAGGATTGGGATCATAGTATGGGTCCTCAAAAGCTTTGCGGTCAAGTGCCTCAGAGCAATGTCGGACTACCCGCAAACTTTCCTTGAGATTTAGGGCCGGAAAGCCCATCTGGTGGTGCCCATCCAAGCAGTGCCTGAGATCTGAAGTCGAAAGATGCAAAGATGCAAGGTATAACGCTATAGTGTACATCTCAGGTTGGATAGGAAGCTGGAGACGCTTCAGTCTTGCGAACAAGTCACGTAGCAGGGATAGGATTTCTGCTAGTGTGTTTTTCCGTTGACAGCGTCCCAAAGCGTGATGTAATGGCCAACAATTACGACTCTGCAAAATCTCTGCTCCATGCCTGTCGTTGACATATCTCTCAATTAGACTCCGTAAGGAAGAGACATCGGAAATGTCGCTATTGGCATCCCACAACAACCCTTGGTTCCGCGATGTAAGCCCTTTGAGGGAGGTCCACAATGGCGGAGGTGGAGAGTTGAGCTTCCATTCGGTGACAAACAGTCCACGAAGGTGCTCAGATAAGACCTCGTTAGTATTCGATTCATGATTTGGCTCAGTTGAATCTGTTAGAGCGAATCGAAGCAGTTCAGATGGTGATGGGTCCTGGGGTCGTTTGATTGTTGCAGGACAGATGTTGTGCACCGATTGATGTGACAATACATTCCCAGTGTTCAACTGTCGTCTTGACTGCTGCAGCAGCAACCGAGTGTGCAACCCTCTCATGTTGACTAAAGTAAAGCTGATCTGAGATGTGGAGAACCTCAAAGATAAACACGGACCGATAAGGGGGTTGAGTCTGGGGTTTGACTGGCAGAACAAGGGCGGTGTATGAGGCGGTATTGGACCGCATTCGCGCTTTTATTTCGTCTTCAACCAGCTTCCATTTATTATCAACCTAGCTGCCAACAAAACAACCACCGTTTCCTATCCATAGCTGCTGTTGATCTATTGATCAACCCAAGGAAATTATGGTTCGTACCAGGAATGCGGATAAATCCGCGAAGGACGAGGCAAGCCAAGAACAGTCCATTGAGCAACCGACCGAGCAACCGACCGAGAACACGAGTGAATCGCCTGTCACAACTTCTGAAAACAAGGACGAATCTCAACCAGAAGACATGAAAGATGACGGTGCATCCAAAGCGCGCGAGCGAATGAATAGGTTCAAAGCCCTGCAGGCCCGAGCTGTAAGTGGTCCTTAAAAATGACTTGCGCGGATCAATAGGATTGGCCAGCCTAACTCCCTCACATCACTGACACAACATATAGAAATCTGCAACGGAGCGCAACCTAAAAGAGACTGCGGCTGAGTCCCAGCGTCTGACTACGGACCCGGCTCTGCTAAACACATTGTCCCGCAAGCATGCATTTGCCTCCCACAACCTCCTTAAAGCAGACACGGAAGCTGGCGGAGAAGATTTTGAGCGCAAGCGCGCATGGGACTGGACAGTCGATGAGTCGGAGAAGTGGGATAGACGCATGGAGAAGAAGCAACGCCACCGAGATGACGTGGCTTTCCAGGACTACACTCAAGATGCCCGGAAGATTTACAAGAGACAGTTGAGGGAAATGGCGCCGAACTTGGAGTCCTACGAAAAGGACAAGCTTGCTGCGATCGAAAGAGCCGCGGCTAACGGCGACCTCGAGATTGTGGAGACAGAGGATGGTGAAATGATCGCAATCGATAAGAACGGTAGCTTCTATTCCACAGCGGACTCGACTGGATTTACGGAAAGCAAACCAGATCGGGCTGCTGTTGACAGACTGGTCAACGATATCCAGAAGGCAGAGGAGGTCCGCCTGAAGAAACGCAAGGAGCGCCGTGGTGGTGATGATGACGCGGATGTGACATACATCAACGAGAAGAACAGGCAGTTCAACCAGAAACTCGCCCGCTTCTACAACAAGGTCAGTGTTCCCTTGCTTTGTTTTGTGTGATCGTTTCGCTAACATTTTCTTAGTACACAACCGAAATTCGGGACAGCTTTGAGCGTGGCACGATGATCTAATTTTGAATGTGAAATTGATTGCGATATTTTACATGAGTGGAACTTCCGAGCTATGCAGCTGTGCATCAATCAACAAGCAGAGATTCCGCACATTTTCCCCTCTGCCCAAAAAACATTGTTTTACAAACATACACGTCACTTGATCAGCCAACATATCTAAAGCATCGTCTTTCGCCAGGCTTTTGTTGCAAGTGCCTCAATCTGTTTTGTTCCAACTGCACCCTTGGTGGACTCATCCTCCAATGCCTCGACTACCGCTTCGCTCACGACATCGGCTTTGAGGGGCTTTTCGGCCATAGCCCCGAGGAACCCGAGTTTATTCCCGAGGAATGTGTTGAACTCTGAGGCAACGAAGCCACCCATTGCAATTGGCAGCGTGAACTTCCGACTCGGGTCGTACATGAAGCCCGGGCGTATGAAGACGCTTCGTAGGTCCGGAAGGTTGGATGTGATAGTCGCCTCTGCTTCCCTTTTAGTACTGAGGTACCTGGCTGGTAGAATCGGTGCCCCGGCCGCCGCAGAGATGTAAACGAAGGTCGGAACATGTTCATTGACGGACTCTTTGGCGAGTGCAATTGCTAAATCACACATGTGTCAGCTTTCGAAAAAGACTTTAGAACTCTTGTACGCACCAGAATCTCGATTCATCAGCTCATAGGTCAGCTGCTTATCTTTCTCCTTTGGCTCTAAAGCCTCGCCTTCTTGTCTCGTTAAAGGGTTCTGGCTTCCAAGCTTAGATGTACTAAAAGCTCGTTGAAGGCCGCTAAGAATTGGTGCCCTCCCTTGCACAACGCCTTTGTAGTCGGCTTCCAAGAGGATTCCCATTGAGTGGACAACAGCAGAGGCACCATGCAAATGTGGCTTGTAGCTTTCTGGCTTGAGGATATCGGCCTTGGCCCATTCCACGGAGCCTGCCCAGCTAGGCCGTTCTCGAGAATCGGTGACAGTGTCCCACCGAGGCTCACCAGATCGACTAGACAATGATCAGCATTTCCCTCTGCCATATATCCATACATAGGCGGGAAGGCTACCTTAATGATATAACTGTCCATCCCCTTGCTGTTGCAGCTTTACAGATCCTGGATCCTAGAATAGCTAGTCAGTAAAATGTTATTTCTATTTTGCCCTGGATAGGCATCACAAACCCAAAAAACCACTTCCTCCGGCGACGACTAGTCTTTTGGTCGGCATGCTGTAGCTTTGAGATGGCTCCGGAGAAATGATATCACCAAAGAATCAGAACAGTAGCCCCAGGTATTTAGGTTAGCAATTGATACTTCAGAGCTGAGCTGAGGAATTCAATATCAAGCTCTCCAATAAGCAAAACAGTGAAATAGTTCAAGGTAATTGTCTCTTGACTAGAACTTTGAAGTTGCGTTCGGCATCATTCGCCTTCTTGTCGGCCCACTTGAGCCACGCCGGATTATCATTCTTCCGCGACTTTCTTGCGCCCTTGTTCTGGACAATCCATTCTCATCTGGTTCTACAATCTACAATCAACTTACAAGATGGTATCTGCCACAGGAAACAAGCGCGTCAGGGTAAGCTCCAAAGCCTGGGAAATACCGAAATAAAACTAACACGCTCGCAGGGCGTCTCAGTGTTCCGGCCATTTGGTATGTCCGCAAAGCGCGCATCATCGCCAACAGTCACAAGCTAACAAACACAGTATTTGGCAGTATAGCGCACCCCTTCGATCCCGAGAATAAGCCCCCAGGCTGTCCTCCAGACCACACCCACAGTTGGGAGATATTCGTCAAGGGAGTGAACGGCGAAGACATCTCCTACTGGCTAAAGAAAGTCCAATTCAAGCTGCACGAGACATACGCCCATAATGTGCGCGTGATCGAGCAGTCGCCCTTCGAAGTTTCCGAAACTGGCTGGGGTGAATTCGAAATTCAGATCAAGCTCTACTTTGTGGCCGAGTCAAACGAGAAGCCGCAAACCCTGTGGCATAGTCTGAAGCTACACCCTTACGGCCCAGATGCGGAGGGAATGAAAGAACGTCGGGAAAGTGTGATCAGCCAGAACTACGAAGAGATCATTTTCAATGAGCCTGTTGAGCCGTTCTACGAGATCCTCACTGGAGGCTTTGCTGGGGGTCAGCCTGGCAAGAGCAAGGGAAAGAATACCAAGCAGATTGGGAACGGCAGGACAGCGGATATTCCGATGAGTGATGCGCCCGGGAACCCATACAGTCGGATGACCGAGAGGAAAGAGCTTGATCGCATGGCCGAGGCCACTCAGACAGTTGAGCAAATGATCAGGGAGGAGAAGGAACGCTTGATCGAGAGGGAGAAGTATCTGGCCCAGCTGCGAGAGAGTGAGGGTGTGCCAGCCAACACGAAGAAGCGGTGATTGCTTCACGCTTCTCTTAGCCAAAGACCACGCAGGCCATTGCCGTGTGGTTGACTTTTGAGCACCCCGTTAGAATGTGCCTGGCCAACAACCCCCATCACCCCGGTTCAAACGTTCCTCGGTACTGGTATCTTTTTGAGTGGCTCTACTGCCCCGAACAGTCAAAACTCGTGTCTTTGGGCTGATAATCGCCTGGCCACAAGATCCAGCCTGTCTGTTTCCACTCAATTCACCACAAGTATTGCATTGTATGCCAGCTACGACCAAAAGGCGCTCGAATATGTGCGTCATCGCATGTTTGTGCCTATCAATTACATGGAGCCCCTTTCTCGTTACTGCGAGGTGGAACGTTGCAGGCTATGCTTCAGGGAATCCCGAGAATGCACCGGGGATTCCATTCAACCATATTCATACCAACTTTGCAAGAAGCTTGAGTCGGGTGTCTGCCACTTACCTGGGAAAGGGAAATCCCACAAGGATACAGTCCTATCGCTGTTGATGTACCTCCAGGTCTCCGGATGTATTCTATACTAGTTCGTGATATGATTCTCTGTTCAGGAATGTCATTTTGAACAATAGTACTAGTGGCAATCAACCAATATCAATTTACAACATGAAAAGACAAGTCTATATCACAAAACGTTCGTTCAATCATCGCATGTCCATCTGAACCTGAACACCTAGCACTTGGCATCTTGAACCGTATCTCTGGTCTTTTTCAGGAAGGGTATCAAATCCGTGCCACCAGTTCCAGCAAGCTTAGTCTTCGCGCCTGCTTCTTTCATTTGAGAACTGGCCGTGGCTAGATTCATTTTGCCTTTGTCCTGTTCAACTGGATTCGGCTGCCTCGACGCCATGATAATGTATCGAGTGACCATCTGGATGTGTGTATCACGGAAAGCCTTGAGCTCATTCACAGTGGCGTTGTATGCATCCTTAAGCGGCTGAACCGCCGAGTCCAGTATAAATGAACGAACATTAGCTCGATCAGATAGCTCTTCAAGGAAGCGTCTATGCGGACCAGGCATGTAGTCTCGCATTTGCTGTGTTTTGGTGTTAATATTTATTCACACATGCCTAGAGATAGAACACCGAAGACCAATATCCCGTGATGTTCTTACCTGAATAAAACTCGGACCACAAGCCTGCTTCCCATCTGTCGCAGAGTGCTTAATACCAAGGAAAATATCAAGTGCTTGAATCAGCGAGCTCTGTGCATTACTCCCACCACTCAACTGGAGCCAATTTTCAGGTCTTTCCTCTCCATCAATATCACCCACATCATAATACACACCGTTGGGAAGACCAGCATGAGCCATATTCTTACTGCCAGCCAAAAACGGCCGAAGCTGGTGGAAGAAGACAGCCGGCTGGTTGTGCTCGTACATCCTTTTCAAAGTCAATGTGAGATCGCACAAACCGTCGGCGAACCTGCACAAGAGGGCAGTGAGTAGGTCTACGTCGTTGGCAGCAACTGCCTTGAAAGCGTCCCGCATCAAGGAGATGAGCTTGATGCCTTTGGCTTCAACGGCGACAGAGATCACCATAAACCATTCCTCATCTTTTGTGCCGGTAAAGGAGGTCTGAACGTGAAGGTTGTCTGGGTCTGTGATGTCTGCTTCTGGGTGGGAAGGTATGAAGTTCCATAGTGTGAGGCCGGCGTAGGTAGCGCAGGCAGGAAGCTCGAGGTGGGCTGATATCTCAAGGAAGGGCTTTGAGATTGAGGGGGGAAGTCTCTGTTGGCTGGATGTTAGGAAACGTCTTTATTTGAACGGAAAGGAAAGGGTGCGCGGGGGTGTTTACGTCTTTTGGGGTCTCCCCTCCCCAGATATAGGCATGGGCGAGATATCCCATGATCACACATGCTCTTCGCCATTCTGGTTCCGTCTGAAGATGCTCAGTCGTGCAGACGGGCATATTATCGATTTTCTCGCGGATTTGGCTTGTTTGGATGAGGGTTGGGAGTTGGCTGGCTATATCCTCCCAGGTCTCGTAATAGGGCGTTGAGATTCTGGCTAGTGGAAGGCCATCTGAGAGAAAGCCCTGCTCGGCATAATCTTCGAAAAGATCATTGAAGACAGCGTCTGTTGATTGCAACATGGTGGATGATGGATCGTGGAGTGTTCGTTCGGGGGGAAGAACAACGTCTGGTGTGGCAAGAACAAAGACAAAGAGGAAATACAGCCTTTGGGATTTATAGTGTAAGAATAGGTTTAGTGCTGTACGGCTTCATTATTGAAATATCTTACTGCAGCGGCTTGTATCGGGCCCATTTATTCAAGATATCTATACAACCGGAAGATATCCGGATTTATATCCGTCTTCCGTCTCTTCGTGGGGGGATACAATAACCGTGCGACGGACATGATCCATAGATAGGCTTACTTCTACTTGGTTACTTATGATATAAACTAGTTTCCTGCGAAATAAAAAAAAATAACCAAATAGAAAACAAATCCTTTTCTTGAGTTCGATGTTGCGGTCAAGACTCGAAGACTTACTTGGATTCTGTTTGTTATCAGACATTTTGGTCTGCATAGTACGCAAGCCACCTGTAGATATTGATGGCTTTATGACGCATGTAATGCATGGGAGATAGTAGATAGGTATAAAATGTTATATATCGGTAAGATCATAAAATAATAATAAAATAATAACAGTAAAGTGTGACGATAGCCGATGTGGTGAACCACTAAGAAAGAAGTATAGAGACGGATCGGGGAGACGGAAGCGGAAGACGATCCGGGTTGGTATTGTTGCATCTCCTTTGGAGCTCCCTGGGACTCCGATTCGGCACTTTCCTTATAAAAAGCAAAGTCCATTTCCCGATTATCCTCTTCCCCTCATTCTAAGTTGGTTATAACTCAAATCCTGCTTGACTTGTTATACCATATTCGACGCATCTCATAACATTTATCATCAATATGACGGGCACCAAAATGTCTAAGCCGGTCTTCCCTGCAGAGGCAGCATCACAAGAGTATGCCACATCGCTGGACGCAGCGGATCCTTTGCGTGAATTCCGCGACCAGTTTATTATTCCCTCCAAGGCGAATCTTGCGACAAAGAAGCTGGCGAAGCCAGGTGAGAACGATATCCCCGCGAGGACGCGAAATATTGCTAACAAGCTCATGTAGGTCTCTCGTCAGAGCCAAGCACTTACTTTTGCGGTAACTCACTGGGTATTCAGCCCAAGGCCGTGTCGAAGTATATGGAAGCTCAGTTGGATACTTGGTCCTCTATCGGTGTCTGTGGACACTTCACCGACCTTGAAGGTTCACCATTGAAACAGTGGCAACTACTGTCTGAACAGGCAGCTGCTTCAATGTCCCGCATTGTCGGGGCCGCGCCTGAAGAGGTTGCGGCCATGGGCACGTTGACTACCAATCTCCACCTGTTACTTGCAAGCTTCTACAAGCCGACTGAGACCAAGAGGAAGATTCTCATGGATTGGAAGGCATTCCCCAGTGATCACGTAAGTGACAATCTACACCTGGGCAATAGAAATGATCCTCTCGGGTTCAACATTATGATAATCACCCACCTAACATGTCTATAGTATGCAATTGAATCACAAATTGCCTGGCATGACCTAGATACAAATGAGAATATGATTCTCATTGGCCCAGATGAGGGACAACACGAAGTCTCAACAGAGAAAATCCTGTCCTATATCGACGAGCATGCCGAAACCGCAGCGCTGCTTCTTCTTCCCGGTATCCAGTACTACACCGGACAGCTATTTGACATCCCCACAATCACCAAGTACGCCCAATCAAAGAACCTCATCGTTGGATGGGATCTGGCACACGCATATGGAAACGTGGAGGTGAAGCTGCACGACTGGAATGTCGACTTCGCAGCTTGGTGCACGTACAAGTACGGCAATGCTGGGCCCGGCGCGATGGGTGGTCTTTTCGTGCACGAGAGACATGGTCAGGTTGATTATAGTGCTGGACCAGATGCTCCCCAATTCCGCCACCGCTTGACAGGATGGTATGGTGGTGACCGGTCGGTGAGATTTAAGATGGACAACAGTTAGTTTCTTCGTCTTCGTATCGCACGATGCATATTCTAGCATATGCTAACCACCAGCAGAGTTCAAGCCTATTCCCGGAGCTGGAGGTTTCCAGGTCTCCAACCCTTCAGTCATTGATCTAACTTGTCTTTGTGCGGCTTTGTCCGTCTTTGATCAGACCTCCATGGCCGATTTACGCCAAAAGTCATTGAAGCTGACGGCATATCTGGAGTTCCTGCTTCTGAAGGATACCGATGAGGAGACCCGTCTATTTGATATTATCACTCCATCAGATCCCCATGCTCGAGGTGCTCAACTAAGTGTTTTGCTCAAGCCTGGCTTGCTGCACAAGGTATCAGAACGACTACAGAATGCGGGTATCATTTGCGACAAGCGGGAGCCGGGCGTTGTTCGTGTGGCCCCAGTGCCGTTGTACAACACTTTCTCCGAGGTGTTCAACTTTGTCAAGGAATTCAAGGGCGCTTTGGCCTCATCGTAGTTGATAAATAATATTATGAAGAAAAATGTGGATAAATGTCGAGTACGATAATGCAATGCACCGAGAATAATACGCCCTGGACCTTTCCTAGCTGTTCAATCTCAGGATGTTAGACAAGATAGAAAGTTAAAGATACATGGGGGTTGAAGCCTGCCGTTGCAAGCCCTTAGAAATTCCCAACGCTTTCCCAGTTATCACCACTGCGCAGGAACTCCTGCCCCTGAGAAAAGAAATTGGCAGCAAGAATAGAGAACTCATCATTAGACATCGTCATATGCTGCGGGGAGAGCAAAGGGTTTGCTGTGTAGTCCTGGCTAGGAAAGGCGGTATTGGCACTAAACGACTGAGACCGAAGATTTGGTGTACCTTGATCCTGGACACTCAACCGGAATGGCGGAGGCAAAGGAGATGTCTGAGATACTTCCGTGCCCGCAGAAGATGAACCGGTATAAAGCGACTCCCCGAATAGACGCCGAGCAGAGTCTGTGTCGCTGTTGGATGAGTATTCGAGGATTTCCCAGAATCGGGATAGGTCGATTAGGAGGCTTTGGTTTTGCGCGCCTGGGTCTGGTTGGTAGGTTGCCGAGACTGCGTCTTCTAGTCGCTGTAATCTATGTGCCTGTTGACATGGTTAGATTGTTGTTTTACCCGAGGGAGATAGAAGATGGAGGCTCATACCAGTCGAGCCATGTGCGGCCACCTTTCCCCCATGGTTTGCACAAACTTGACACACTTGGCGAATCTTTCACGTTTATGTTCTCTGATAGTCAAATCATCCGTGAAACTGAGTTGCAGTTCGATTGTAGCGACAACGGCGGCGCTGTAGCCTAGCAACGGATCTGATACTAGAAATGACTTTTCTTCAAAGCAGTTGATGAAGTGAATGATCCAGGTTGTATGCGAGGAGATCAAGTCCGAGGTATGCTGTAAGAAGATCTCTGGGATAGTGCTCCGGAAATTCCGAAGACTGAGCGAGAGAAGCAGAGGATGATTGAGTAGACACAGACTGGTATGATATATGAATTGATTCAGAAACCATGGACCCCAATATTCACGATGCGTCTGTAATTCCTCGAGAGAGCGTTCAGCGAGGTTAGCTGGTTTGAACCGATGAAGATATGGCATGCGAGTCTCGAGGTCCATTTGTAAAGCGAGGATTTTCGAGTATTCGGATTGAGGAGACCATGGTGGGACATTGCTTGGACGTCCGTGAAGGCGCACGTATCGTGCTGTCCTTGCGAACACTTCGCTCAGCACTATCACATATGCGATGATTCCCTCATCTTGCATGTCACTTCGCCGTATTTCGCCGGTGGATGGCCCCGGAGAGAGGAAGCGAGGTGGTCGTGCCGGGCTTTGGGGAAATGGAGGGCCTCCGGCTTGGGGTATGTCCGGGATTGGGAAGTCACCGCCGTGTAGACGTTTGAGAAGACATATACTCCAGAAGCAGCGTCTGCGTTCCTCGCGGACTATGACGCTGGTTGATGAGCGGGGCTCTTGTCCGAGATTAGCACATTGTGCAAGGTTCATTGCTAAGCTGCTGTGGATGCTGGAACGATGTGTATTGCCGTCTGGTGGATATTATTAGCTCAAGTTTCAATGTAAATGTTGGAAGTGCTAGGCTCGTACTCGTGAAGTCGACCAAGCTTAGAATACATAGACATTGAAGCGTCGAAAGCTCCACTGGCCCTTCGGAGACTCGTTTCATAACAAGGCCCCGAGCAACCTCGGCATAGCTATTTACCAGGCTGGCGGCATCAGCTCTGTTGCGGTGAGCGTATGAGAAGCGAAAGGCAAGTGCTAATATAGAAAAGAGAAGCTCCGTCTCCCGTGTCTGTATGGTGGAGAGAAAGCTATCCCTGTAGAAAAGAGGCAAAGGCTGAGAGTCACAGTATAGCAAATATAGCTCTGCAATAGGAATAATCTCTTCCCATGGTGGTAGTGTTATAGATGAACTTGGCACCGAGAATGTCACAGACGGAATATGAGATTCTGTAGGTATTTGCGGCTCACTCCTCGAGCTGCTGCATGTTTCTACGAGTAAGTAATTGCCCAAATAGGGATGCTGAATATTCTTACCCAAGTACATCCAAAACCTCTCCCACTTTGCTTTCAAGGCTTCGTAATCTATCTTCCTATGATGAGATCAGCATCTGGATAAAGCCGGTGGGGCTTGCATTGAGAGATAAAAGAAATACTCACCAAAACCCGAGAAGTTCGAGGGTCTGAATCATTGGGCCTTGGGCTCAACTCGGGAAGTGGCCGACGCCTTTCATCGGCGTATAGACATTGTTGCCGTAGTCTGGCACATAAAGAACAGACCGGCTGCTCTCCGGGGCATTTAGCTTTCTTACGCCTGAGGAATTGGTTAACAGGTATCTTTTCAAATAATTCAAGGGGCATAGTACCTGCAAGGCTCACAGGCCTGACGAACCCGCTTGGTGGGTCTGTCTGAATAGGTGAAACTCTCGTCTTCCATTGTTATATCTGTGAGAGTCAAAAATCAGGACGCACGGCTCTCAATGAGGACAGTCATACTAGGAGCATAGATCGGGTGTTCCAAGACTCCAATTGACAGGGTATCTCAAAATATAGATATTTTCAATGCATGCTCATGCTTCAAGGGATATACGGATTTGAACGAGCAAAGCCGTATATTATGGCCTGGAGCCAAGAGTTACTCGCCCGTGAAATTGGCCAGTGGGCATTCCGCTGTGAAACAGCTGAGTCATCAACTGTAAAGCACCCGTCCGGGTGCACGCGGGCCGCGGGGGCGCCTGGGCTCCGGGGCTTAGCCTCATCCATTGTGAGCTTTTAATGGTGCTGTTAGTTCCATATATGCCCTGAGCTGATAGGACTGAATGTTCTTCTATGGTCTGGTCCGTGTATTCCTACATAACCATGTCTGTCAAAATATATCTTTTAGTCTCATTTTGAACTTCTATGACTGACCTGTTTCGTACAAGCGGCAGTGTTCAAGCCCAACACAATTCCACGTGTTCTAGATATATAAATGAAGACATACATTTGAAACTGTAAATATGAACTTTTCCAAGACTATGTTGATTGTGATTACTGCTATGTTTGAGACTTTGGAGTCACCAGATCTTGCCACAGGAGTATCAAACAATCGGACATAGACTACACAACTATGTATATGGCTACCACAGAAGGTAGAGTACAACGCTCTGTGAAGGACATCGAAGATCAACCGTCCCCCGTATATGTCTGACCAACCTTGGAATAAGTAGCCCAGGCAAGTCATGCGTCATCCATTTCGAGCTTCGTCGAATAAGCTATCTCTCAACTGTCGTAATATGAGCAATGGTGAACTTAATGCTTGCAAAGTTACCACCGCTTAGATGCTTAGTAGGTCTGCTCGGCTTCGGCTTGTTGCGAGTCATAACGCAGTTGTCTATTCTATCAAAAATAGTACACCCAACGTGGCGCGAGGGATCCAAAAAAGTACTTCTGTGAGACCAGGGAAACGATATATGGCAGAATCTCTTGGATTGGCGCTTGAATTGATGATATGTACAGCTCCAAATCTGCGTGGCTGCCAACCCATCTAACCCCTTCCTGGAGTAGAAATACACCATACAAAAAACAACCGATGCCGCAGCTTGGCTAACCAACGGAACTGAAAATGGCATCATTTATCTCCGCCAGAATAAGTCTTGAGACCTAGAATTTAGATCCAAGTCTTGTGGCCCTGTGTAAAGGAGTCAGCATGTGAACGTATTGAGTCGGTTACTCGTGCTTCTCGTCGGAGTATGGGAAGTAGCAAGTGGGGTGAGACTAACGAGAACCATGCGGCACATGGCGTAGGTGGTAGCTATTGTCAATTAGTTTTCTATCCTTGACCGGATCTTATATCGAAAGATGGGTCCACTCACCAGCACCGAGGCCGTAGACCGAGATGAGGTAGGGGTACATGATGTAACCGGAGCGGGAGGTCTGCAAGACAATTCCATTGTCAGTTTCTTGTTCTGTCTGAAGCTCAATTGAGGGCATGTGCCCCTTCCGGAGTGTACTGACCTTCCACCATTGGCGCTTGCCATCGTGGTTTTGGAAGAGACGCTGGTAGTAGGGCACGCGGTTCTCACGGAACACGAAGCTAAACGGAGCCAATCAGTCAGTATAACTTGCAGTAATATGGCGGGATGGCAGGTCCCCGCGGCCGCATCAATCGCAATTGGACCCCGAAGATCGCGGGAGGAAATTCGATGGGCGCACTCTCAAGATCGGGTTTGTGCGCGGGGGGATTTATGCAGCGATCGAAGGGAAGACGTACCCAGCCATGCGGGAGCTAGTAGCACGGAACATTTTCGCGGTTGGAAGCGAAGAAGGAGCGGGGATGTGAGGTACGACGTGGGCAAGATAGGGATGTGAAGTTGGTCCCGGAATGAGCTGGATATCGTGTCACGTGCTGAGCATCACCTGATCGAATCAGACGTTGTATCTGGTCATCATCCCAAAAGGGAAAAGCGCCAGAAAAGTCCCCAGACGCGTATTAACTTTTGAATATTCGGCAGCGAAGCCTTTGGATTGACATCGGGAGCTTGAAAAAGGATGTTTGGGCGTCGAGAATTTGCTTTCCCGACCTTCCTTTCTTAACCACTCATGCGCCCGGCGCTTCTGCGACTGTTGAAGAGGCCGTCCGCCGTCTCGATCCTTGACACACTCACAGCAACACCGGTCGGAATTGAACAACTGGAGTCCAGGTACAGGTGTCTACGATGTCATTCGCGAAGCGCCAAACAAGAACCACTCGAGGAACCCGACAATAACTCGACCCGGCATCAGCTTGAGGATTCATGCCGAGGGAAACGGCCATTCAGCTTTCCCATCTACGACATTGAGGCCTCGAACGAACCAAATACCCTCAAGCCCACGCCCCTCGTCGAGAGTCAAACGAATAATAACACGACACAATGCCCTACCAAACTTCTGTCTCTCCGACCGGACAAGCTTGAATTCGAATCGGACGTCGGACACCTCAACAAAATTGGAACGCGATTAGTGGATAATCCGGAACATCGAAATAATTTTGATCTGTGGGAGGAGCTTCTTCGATACCGTCAGCGGCACTATGGTGACAATGGCACGCTAGACATATGGGAAGGGTTGAGGGTTCGAGTAGATGGTGTACGGCTTCCAGTTGCAGGAGAGCAAGCGGACTTCTTTTGGCAGAGCTTCGTGGATATGGGATTGAGGCGAGAGCTTTTTCTAAAGGAGGTTCTTGACTATGCTGTCATTATACGGGAACAACAAGGCAGCCGATGGCCACAGCTGTATGAGCGCGTGGTGGGTGGACTTCTTGAGCAGGGCCTGACGAGGCGCGCGGTCGAATGGCACAAGAAGCTTCAACGTTCCCATCTAGCCAACGCAAGTGATGTGCTGAGAATCCTTCCATCAGCGATCCGTTCTTCGTCTCTTCCGGCTGGCACGGAATTTGCGACTTGGGCTGATCTTGAGCGGTCGTCCTTGTCGCCGGGATTGCAGGCATTTCAAGCCATATGCTCTACGACCCCCGACCGTAATTTTTATGGCCCTGTCATTGCGATGCTCACGCAGCAAGGCCACGGCCAGGCGGCGATCTCAATGCATCATTTCCTTGCTCAACGTCAGGATCACCCACAGAGCCCCGACGAGATACAGCCATTGCTGGAATATGTTGAGAAATTTGGGCTACGGCAAGAGTTCAATCGGCTCCGTGGCTATGTCAAAAAACTATTTGATACCGAAGCTTCGATTGATCAACCTGGCCCAATAGATACAGCCCCGAAATCCAAAGAGAAGGGATCGCAAGACGAAAAACCCTACAAAGATGATATTGGTGCTAAGCTGTTTGCCACTCGTGCTCTCAATTTCGATATGATCGTTGGTGGCCTGAAGATGCTCGGTGTATCCGAGATCGGCCACCGGACTTTGCGTGAACTAGCCACGAGAGCTCACGGCAACCAAGATCTTCTGGATAAGCTTAAAATACTTAAGCAGTCCGGCATTTCTATAGGAAGCACCGTCTTCTCGCGCTTAATTCAAAAACTTGCAACCCAAAACCGCGACATTCTTCTGTCCGACATCCTCCGCAGCGATCAGCATCCTGACACTCTCGAAGACAAGCGTATGCAGGAGTCAATGCTGGTATCTTACTACATGGCCCGGGATTGGCGATTGTACAATATGACGCTAGCGGTGTTGACGGAACTATACCCGGGCGCACCGGACCTCTACGACATCCATTTTCGAAAGCATATCGCGGCCTGGGAGTTGAGCGCGGCGTCCAAGGTCACCGACGAGCTAGCCCTTCGTGGCCGGACGTTAGGCGAAGACAGCGTGGATTTCATGGCCGAGCAGATCCTCACCCCCCGGCGAATGAACCATCGTCCGCCACGGGGTCAACGTTTGTCTGCCGTCGACGAAGTGATCTTCATCTTCAAGATTCTAAAGCGCGTGGTTCCCGCGGGAGGATATGTCAGTGCTGCATTCTGGATTGAGATGCTTAAACGTCTCGGCATGGCAGAAGACTGGGATAAACTTCGAGATTGCTGTCACTGGCTCGTCCGTCAATACGCCGAAAGCCCTGGGCAGAAGAAGCCTTGGGCGGATTTTCCATCCCCCAAACCGTCTCTTGATCCCATCAAGCAGACCGACGGTCGCGATCGGCGGATGCTCGACCTAGTCTTTAACCCACGAATGCAAGCCGGCATCGTCTCCTGGGGCTTCGCGTTCCGAGTATTGGACACCACCGCATCGAAATTTGCGATCGCCTTGCCTAACTCCCAAACAGACGAAAAGCTCATTCCATGGGTACGGGGGCTGATTCTACTTCGCGAGCTGGAACAATCCGGTGTTCGTCTTGACAAGCGATTGATCTCACAGGCAGTTCGCCACCGGCTGGCTATGCTCTACAGCCGCCATATTCTGTCAGCGCGGCGTATGAACCGCATGCTACGACGGCGGAACCCGTATCCTCTACAGCAAGTGTTGAACGATGTATTCCTGGCCTGGGGTGATCGAACTCTCTTTGATGGGATGGAACAGAACTTGGAGGAGCTGGTGAATCCACCACGAGCGAGCAGAACGAAGCGACGGGCCCCGGGTATACGTTTATCGCTTAAAGGACTATGAGTCCATGTATATTAGCCATGTAAATAATTGATTATAATACCCATATCAAGAATCAGTGTACGTGTATGCCTAGAAGAACTGGGCTATGTCACAAAGCCAAGACCAATGGCAGTGCAGTTGTCGATCCACTTCTAAGAATAGTTGAGAGGGCAACGCGGCCTTGTAAACATTTGGGTTTATTTGAGCTCTCTCCCTTTTCTTTTGGTTATTTTATATTTGATCTTTATAAAAGAGTATATTGTTATATTGTTACAGTTCATACATCATTTGTTTATAGCTATGCGAGTATTCAACTTCCTGGCCTGGTTGCCTCTGGTCCTTGCGAACCCTTTGGTCCAAAAGCGTACGACAGCATGCAACAACTCTCCTGATCTCTGCTCCAAGTCCTATGGAGCAATTACACACCTGGGCGCTCACGACAGTCCGTTTGTGCGCGATGGTGATACGGGCAACTCGCTCGCTGCCAACCAGTACTACGACACCCCAACGCAACTATCAGCCGGTGTCCGACTAGTAACAGCCCAAGTCCACAAGAGCAACTCACAATGGCGTCTATGTCATTCCAGTTGCGACCTGCTCGATGCGGGGTTACTGAGTGATTGGCTGGCGGATATCAAGACGTGGTTGGATGATAATCCAAACGAGGGTGAGTTAGTTCCGCAAGGATTGTTTTGAAAGACAGTAACTAACAGTGTCCGTTCCAAAACATAGTGGTCACAATCCTGTTAGTCAACTCCGATGATGCCACAGCCTCCGATCTCAACACCGAATTCACAACAGCCAACATCACCGACTACGCCTACAAGCCTACCACCCAAGGCACCGCACCAACCACCTGGCCAACCCTCCAAACCATGATCGACGACGGCAAGCGCCTCGTCGTCTTCGTGGCCTCCCTAGAAACCAGCACCAGCTACCCTTACCTCATGTCCGAGTGGAGCTACATCTGGGAGAATCCATACGACGTGACCTCCGCATCGAACTTCACATGCGAGGTGGACCGACCGTCAACATACAAAGGCAACAGCGCATCCGCACTATCCGCCAACCTCCTCCCATTGATGAACCACTTCCTGTACTCGAACAACCTCGCCATTCTGGACGTCGAGTACCCGAACTCCAGCTACGTGAGCACGACGAATGCCGCGTCCGGCGGAACGGGTAACCTCGGCACTGCGGCGACAACCTGCAAGAAGGCATGGAATGGACGACAGCCGACTTTTATCATGGTTGATTTCTTCAACCGCGGTCCGGCGATTGATACCGTTGATAACTTGAATAACGTTACCAATGCGGTTGGTCGTAAGTCTGTCTCGACTTCGGCGTCTTCGACTAGCGATGCCTCGTCGACGAGTAATGTGTTCAAGGCGCTTGTTGAACTTGCGGCATCGGCTAGGTCGGGGACGTCGGTGTCGATGGGGAATTGGGTTTGGACGGGTGGGAACTGGGGGAATCTTCTCGGTGGGGGGATTTCTTTCTGAACTGAGTGGGTTGGCCTCAGTATCTCATGTTTTGTTTTTTTTTTTTTGTTTTTTTTTGCAGCGTTTGGGCGGTGGACGGTGCATAGTGCAGTGATATAGGGTATTTGCATTCAAGGGCAAGGAGTTTTTGGATTAGAATTGGGATGGGATGGATTTCCCCCGAAGATCCATGTCATATAGTTTTCTACGAATGGAATGATTCAAAGTCAATTGTCTGAGTTTTCGATTTTCGGAGTTGAACTCCTTTTCTACTCTACTTCTTTCCCAATATCTGCTGCACCTTGGTGACCTTATCCTCAAAGGACTGTACTTTATCAGTCCTAATATAGACAATTAGCGATGAGCAAATGCATTACGCAGGATAGGATGAGCAATAAGCATAGAGAGAAAAAAAAGAGCAAACTCACCTCGATCCAACCCGGATATCAGTATGAATCCGAACAACCCCCTTCTGATGAAGAATCGTATGCGCCTGTCCGATAACCTGATGAACCTGGTCCCAGGATCCTTCTACAAAAACAAAAGAGTCAGTAAATATAGAAATAGTGTCACACAGGCCTGTCAGCTCTCAGCTCCTAGTTCTCTCTCCTTATCTCTTTTCTGTGATTTTAGTTTCAGCTGCATAGATAGATATAGCCCACAGTTGGAGATGAGAGGAACGAGTTCCACACAAATAGGAACCGGAACTGGAACCAGTTCCAGGAACTGCGGAGATGGCCGAGGTAATGCTATAATGATACTATAATACTACATAGTTGTAGTATAATATATAGTATTATAGTCTTGCGACAGGTACTCCGTACGTACCGAGGGTTGTGCCTGCGGAATGCATGACATATTTCAAGCCGCATGTTTCAACCAGCCGCTGAATTTCAGCGACTTCGTTTGCGACTGAGGGTGAAGAGGTGCCGATCTGTAGGTTGTTAGTGTGGAGGTAGGAATGTGACTTGTGTACGGGTTGCTTACCGGGACCAGGCAGAAATCGGCGACACAGTGGGCGGGGGTTGCGATATTGGCCATGTTACAGATTGGGATGGTGAAATGGCGGGGTAAAAGAAGATCTTCGTTATGGGAGATGGGGAGATAGGGAGATTAAGGGGATCTGAGAGTATTAGGATAACGAGTGTAGTGGGGAGATGAGATGAGGATGTGGTCAGTGTGACATGCCAGGGCTGACAATTTACGACATCTTTACTCATCTACTCTCATCTACTCTCATCTTTACTACATCTTCCTACATCCTACATCCTACATCCTACATTGCATATTGACAATTACTACTCTCAAGCCTCTTTTATCTCACATCTGCACAGTCTCCTGCATCTCTACAGTTGAAGAGCATTTGCTGACCGCCCGCTGGTTTCTTTCTTTTTTTTCTCTAGAAATTTCCAAATATATAACTTGATACGGAGTAGAGATCTTCTATTCTATGATTCCCATTCTATGATTTTCCCTCTTTTAACTCCTTTAGTATGATCGACCCCGGGGGGTACGCCACTGGTTCCTCCTAAGAGTCCCCACAACTAAACCCTCCGGGTGTTAAGTGAATGTCGGGCTTCTTTGTCCGGGTTCTCCGTCTTTTCTCGAAGTCTTCTCCTTACGGGCCAAGAGCTTTGTGTGCTCTTAGTACTTGGAACCTTGCGCTTTCGACTGATTGGATATCCCGACCTTGGAAGTGTGATCCCGCTAAATTCGGTTTAGCCCCTTCGGATCTTGAGCCTCTTCATCACTCTGGTATATCCATAGAGTCCAGGACGATATTGTTTCTAACATTCTCAACTTTTCCTTGAATTCTATTCAATACATTCTCATCGGTGGCGGGGAGAACGAAATTGTTCAGCCACGTCATGATCACACAGATAATTTGGATTTCCAGCCCAACGCTCATGCCTCTAACGGATGACCAAACTCAATCTACTTGAACTCCCCTCGGGGGTTCAGCTCGTCTATCTCGCTGAGGGAGGAGCAAATGTGATTTATCGATTTGTTCGAATTCCAGTCGCCAAAAAAGACCCCAAGAGCAAGAGGCCACTATCTCCACCTGCACACGACCCGGATCATTGCCACCTCCACCTACCAACCCAACTCAAGGGAAAATTACTCCGACTCCGCAAAGAAACCGCGGCCGACATCTCCTACACAGAGATTGTCCGCAACTTTGACACCATCATCCGACCGTTATTCAACCCGGAAGAACTAGTCGACCAAACCCTCATCAGACTCCCAGACGGTCTCCTCACCAGCTGCAACGAGCAACTCCGCACCGCCGAACTAAACGGCGCGCGTCCCAAGAAACGCCATGGCAGCTATCTCTGTCTACATGAGCCCTTCGGCTTGCTCATCACCGACATGACGACGGCCGGAGACCCGGGCGCCATCCTCGCCGAGCTGAAACCCAAATGGCTCAACCAGTCGCCATCAGCGCCCGCAACAGCACATCGATGTCGGACGTGTGCGCTGAGGGAGATGAAAAACAGAGAGTTACGACTCGAAGGCCTGAAAGAGCAGCGGTCGTTCTGTCCGCTTGATCTGATGTCGGAGCAGTATGAGAATGTGCTACGGGCGACGGGGCTGATCAAGGGGTGCAAGGATCGATCGCGATTGGCTCGGATTTTGTATCGGAACCCGACACTACAGAGACTGCAGTCATTGCAGAAGACTGAGAGGGATGTCGGGTTGCAGGGTCCGTCTGCGCAGTCTCGGGAGATGTCGCTGGCGATGACATTGCGGGACTGTACGATGTTTATCAAGGTGAGTTTCTTGCTGCAAAATCGGGGTTCGTTTTAGGCAAAATCAATGGAATATTAACCTCCCCGCAGATCCCACATGACGAAAAGTCACCTGTTGAAATCCGTCTTGGTGACCTCGATCTGAAGACAGGCGCTGGCGGGAAAGCTGGATACTGGCGAGACCTGGAAACACGGTTGATTGACCAGGGCTGGTATCGAGGAAGCAATATCAGTCAAGATTCGGGTGAGTGCGCTTTGCATAGCCCGCGCAGACCCTCTCAGTCTCATTTGGCATGAGACTCTATCGACCTCGTCTGGAATGGCAATTCGAGTTCTTGATGCATTGCAATTTCTTTTTCCTTTTCTTTTTGTTATTGAGCATAAGACGATGGATGTCTTGAGTGTGATGGCGTGATTCCTCCGGCTTGTACAGTATCTTTGACCTTTATGATTTGTTTTCGGGTGGCCTTTTGTTTCACGGTTTGGTTTTGGGCAAGGGTGGATTTTTGATATTATTCTTTAATAACTGCACGTTTCTTCGGATATGAAAGAAAAGAAAACATTCAACTTTTATCGGTGGGAAGGAGTCATGTAAGCGCTACCCAACAAGCCTCCAATCTATCCCAAGCTAGCACTAGTCTACAAAAAATACCCAGGTGGATTACTGTAGAGCAATATTGCAACCACGCAGATAGAGTCGACACTGTGTATTGAACCTGCCGGCTGGCAGATCTGGCAACTCTGCTCGGATCCTCTCAAACAAGGACGCCGCAGATATCCCCGAAACTTTGAGGCGCACCATAGTTAGCAGCTTCTTTAGCATTCTCATCCGCCTCTGTATTCCATTCTCGTGGAATACGCCAGAATTGAATGCGCATTCCTTCCTCATCCCACCGCTCCACCTCGCCGAGCAGACACCGCCAAAGGTCCTTGTTTTTGACTGGTACTCTCGTAGACGTTCTCCAGCCATTCCGTATCCATCCTGTCACCCACTTCGTCATACCCTCCACGACGTATTCAGAATCAGTAGCAATGACTAGACAGCGACATCCTTCATCAACCCAGTCTCGATATCGAGTAGCTGCAATGACAGCGCGCAACTCAGCCCGGTTGCTTGTTTGTGGGCTGGGTATGCCCGTGGGACCCTGTTTTTCGAGAGGGAAGCCTATGTAGCCATGAGGACTTCCGTAAACAAAGCAACAACCGGCTCTTGGGTTTTGTCCGCCATTTTCTAGACACGCGCCATCCGTGTAAATCAGGAATTGGTCATTTTCGCCGTTGCGACGAACGAACCGATATACAGGTGGTATGACGCTCTCAGCTCTGCCGAGTGGGAAAGAGCGACATTGGGGTGTCATTTGGATTCGGGGGATTGAATTTCGTGGGGAAGACGCGTCCCGTGCCGACTCTAAGCTCTGTACCAAGGGAAACCACATTTCCATTGGAATTGTCGATGTCGTTATCGGTAGAGTCGTTGTAGTCCGAGGGTCTCTGCGTCGTCGTCCGCTAATATCTCATCCATAAAGCTGTAGTCCACAGTACAATAGCCGCAGATTACGAGTCTGTGCCGACTGCAGACTAGGCGACCATCCGGAAGTGTTATAGGGTTATCTGGACGCCAGGCCATGTTGGGTACAACACTCTGATGGATTATCTGGAAGACTAATTTGTAATGCTGGGCCACCTAGATATATATAGAATGTTAGCTGCAGGCACTTGGGGTTCAAAAGAGGATAAACTCAACAGGGAAAACACTCGATACGATGAGGGGAAGAAAGGAGATGCGTAGGTCGAATTATGGAGAAGTACCTTTATGGGTCTCTATGGCGGTCAGCGGATTGTAGGGGTTTCTGTTACACTACTCGGTTCTCTACTTCTCAACAGCCCTATTCCTACGCATTTCTGCCCAACTAGATTGATTTCCTTCTTGTCTTTCCTCCTTTTAGTACTCACCTCTTCTTCTTTTATGGGTGAAACTGAACACGCCCTTTACCCCGCGCCTCCCAGTCCGCGTCGAGTGATCTATCGTCCCATTATTCCATTCAGTCATCTCGTTTGGATCAACTGATGGCCCAAAATATTATGGCCAGCGGCCATTTCTCCCCTTGAGGAATCACGAAGTCCCCTGGATTTTGTTTCGCACATCTTGCGATGGCAAGGGATGCGAGAGTTGTCACAAAGAAGGCCCCAGGAATTTTGACAACTCGAGTTATGGTTTGCCAACGCTTCAGCAATTCGATAATCATCTCTCATGGAAAAAGACCTCAACGCCATTCACCAGCTTCTTCAGCACCTGGACAAGAGCAATGCGACGGCGGAAATGGTTAGAGGGGAAGGGTCACACCGGCATTAAAGTGGTTGCTCTCTGGAGTAAAGACATGCGCGACGTCTATGACGTGGAGCCAGTCGTTTTGCATTTACGATATGAGGATACGGGCCCTGATCCTCGACGAAAGCCTCGACATCATGAAAATGAATACCTCATTCACGGTGGTGTGCTTGATGAATATCGAATCTTGGCTGTATTTCGAGGCGGTGGTGATCTTCGATATATCACCTTTAAAAGCCGTTTCTATGAGGTCAAAGCATTAGTTCCCAGTGAATGTGTTATTGGACAGGGAAAGAATCCCCTGGAAGACTTGGAAGATGAAATATTCACGAATACGGGATTGCGCGATGACATTTGGCGGGATCAGCTTGTGAAATCAATCAGCAATTGGAAGATTCCAGTGCAGATGGGTTACGAAAGCGTGAGATTTTCTACGCAGTTTGGGACTGTCTATTGTTGGTGACTTGCTCTTATCTGAGTTTGTGAAGGCGCCTGTAGCTCATGTTGTGCTTGATCTGTCTGGGCGGTGGGATGGGATTGGAATATCACATAGCCTTGCTAGCTATCGGGTGAAACGAGGGTGATATGACCACTATCAGTAAGGCGCTCTGTTCCTCTTCTTCGTCGTTGCACCACTCGGCCCGATTGCTTGTTTGTGAGCCCTCTATGCTAGTGGGATCTTGTTTTTCGAGATGAAAGCTTATGTAGCCATAGACTTAAGGAAAAGTCCACCAGAGAGAATATTAGACACAATGGTGAGGGGAAGAGAGGACGGAGGTCTCCAGGAGATTCTATGGGACTTTGATGGGACATGAATTAGGCGAGAGACAAACAAATTAGGAGATTCTGGATATCATGGGGTCAGCGGCGATTATCTCTTAGTAGATACTACCGTACTCGATACTCTGCGTCTCGACAAACAGGGCTATTCCAGCGCAGTTGAGTCTGCCCAAGAACTCACTTTCGATCTACCAGGTAGTCTGGCTAGCTAACCGTGAAATGAGGGTGATATGACCATATATCAAGGATAAAACACTGCAATTGACACTTCTCTATTCGAGAATGACATAGCCCACCGAAAAATTCACAAGCAGAATAGATTTACACCATTAACATCTTTTCCTCCACCCTTCATTCAAGATATGAACACAAAACCGGTACGTCAATTGGCTCAACTGATGATTCGTATACAGCAATGTCCTCGGCCTCTCATACCAGTTGAAAGGCCTCTCAACTCTAAATCGAGGATGCATATAAACAGCCCCACTCAACACGCTACCCAGTGGAAAGCATCCACCGATCCACCAGAGCTAGCACTAGCGTTCGGCACCGGTGGTAGACTAGCCAGGTATATTAAAGCGGCGAGACGCTGGCGTGCGGCACCCCGACGGGTGAGCTAGGTGTCTTGGATGGAGTAATGTGTGGTACTGGGGTAGACAAGACAGGTGTCGTTGAGGGGAACGCGGTTGGCGTGGCTAGTCTCTTCAAAAGGGTGGGGACGGGCGTGCTGGATGGGCCTAGGATTTGGCTGGATGGGACCCCTTGACTGCTTACTGCACCGAGGCCATTGAGGAGGCCGAGAGGGGGTTGAGCTGCGGCATTGCTGCTCAGAGCTGTCAAGGTGGACAGGGCGAGGAGGATGTTGAAGTGCATTTTGGTTGGTTTGTGTGGAGTGATGTTTGGTGGGGTTTGAATTATGGAAAGAATGAAGTCAAGTGAGGGTTTGGAGTTTGGTTGATGGAAAATATATGCTGGGAGTGTATGGGATAGGATATAAATATGGATAGGAGTGAGAGAGAGCAAGGAGGCGACCAGATTTGTATAGATCATATCACTATATGATGGAAGCGGGAACTAGGTGAAGATACGTGATTTAATGGAGATCATTGAAGATCAGCCTCAGCCTCTGACCTATCGGGCCTTAAAAGAGGCTGTGATAGGTTATAACTTTTGTTTTGATGTGACAGGATTCTTATAGTTCGATATTGGTTATGCAGGAACAAGCATAGATTGAAGATCATTCCTGGTTTAAGCATGGACTTTTGTTTTGGCCCCTTCGGCATATCGATAATCAAAAGAGAAGACATCAGCCTAAGCGGCTGAATATTCTGGACCTGACTGTGTACAATCATAATCTACAGTACGGAGTGCAATATTGAGTACAGGATATTACTCCCTGGAAACCTAGAAGAGCCAAGAGATAATCCCATTCTGACAGATAATCCCCCACTTCCCGATAAGCACACTTCATACAACTTCTTCCCCCCCCCCCAACCCACCCCTACGCCCTACGAGTACTTTGTACAGGATAAAATGGACCCCAAAGTCGGAGTCGGCGTCTTCGTTTTCAATGCGGCAGGCAAATTCGTCATCGGCAAGCGACAGGGAAGTCTTGGCGCCGGTACGTGTATCCATGCGACAGACAAGCAATTATAAGGAATTATGAGCAAAGCTTACCGTTTGTAATGAAAGGCACATGGGGATTACCAGGTGGACACCTCGAGTTCGGTGAATCCTTTGAGACCTGTGCGACCCGTGAGACCCTCGAAGAAACAGGTCTGAAGATAAAGGATGTGCGATTCTTGAATGCGACGAATTCAATCATGAAAGCGGAGAATAAGCACTACATTACCATTTTCATGGGTGGCGTTTGCGAGGAGGGTGTTGATCCTGAGGTATGATTGATATTTGCTTTTTTATTGCATATGCCATATCGTGGCTGCTTACCCTGCAGGAATGGAAATGGGATACGTGGCTTACTGGTTGGTAGGTACTTGAGCCGGAGAAATGCGATGGGTGGGAATGGATTTCGTGGGATGAGTTGCGGGTGTATGGAGAGGAGGAGATGAAGGCTGGTGACGGGTTTGAGGGGAGAAGGTTGTTTTTGCCTCTTTTGGAATTGCTCAGACAGCGTCCCGATTTTCACGTTTGAATATTCAGCAGAATTAAATATCCATTAAAGGAGCTAACAAAAACGCCGGATTAGATCTGACTCTTCCAACTCTTTACCTAAGAAATCAGATAATATACGCCATAGTTCATTCTCCCCCGGGTCATTTCCAATGAACACAACTTTGAAGCTTAGTTTCGACATCTCGACAGCAATACCAAGTTAAGGAACACGCGAACCATGATTTTCATCAGCAGCTCGCTTAATCCCCACTCGGAGGACAATCCTCGACATGTATGATCGCATTGCCTCTTGTAGCCACAGCGGAAAGGCCCTGAGCGACCCAATCACTGAGGAATGTCTAGGCACGATGATCTGACCACCTTTCCGAGTAACAATATGTTCCACCACTACCCGAGAGACGTCCTTGGCATCCAGGAGTGGTTGACGGAAATCAGCTTGATATTTGGTGAAGCCATCGATCATGGGAGTCTGAACCCACATAGGGTGAACGGTACTAGGTATTTTCAGCGTGATCTCCTTTCGAAGCAAGGCCTTTCATACTAACCTCGTCCGCACATTCGGAGCCTTGTACCAATATTTCAACTCTTGCCGAAGGCCTTCCTGAAAAGCAAGAGCGCTAGCTTTGGAGCAAGCATAGTCCACCATATCGCCTAGAGTAACAAAGCTCGCGATGCTCGCGATTGTAAGGACATGGCCATGGTTCGTACGGATCAGAAACGGAAGGAATTCTTTCATGATGAGGAAATGAGAGATAATGTTGACTTCGAATGTTCGACGCAATTTTTCCATTGGCTTTCCGAGAATTGTTCCGTGGTGGAAAACAGCAGCGTTGTTCACAATAACGGTCGGCTCTCCGTGTGACTTTCTAATAGCACAGCCCGTTTCGGAAAGAGATTCGGCCGATGTTATATCGGTTTGATAGAATGTGACGTTTTCTGGAAGTTCAAAGGTAGGCTGATTGATATCGAGGATCACAACGCGTACTTTCTTGCGCGAAAGATCTTCCATTATTTGTTTCCCGATGCCACCACTGCCGCCGGTCAAGAGGACTAGCTCATTCTCTGGGATCCATGTCTCGCTGGCTTGGAAGTTGTTCACGACCCACTCTGAGATCTTTGTTTGAAGGTAGTAAAGGACCAAAGAGCCGATCAAAACACTCAACAAAGAGGTGATAATTGGGGAATTCAGGAAATTGGACATGGCGTCAATCGATGGTTCCAATAGTCAAGCGAAGTATGAGTAGTCCTCGGGCAAATGTGGTCTAAAGAAGGGAAAGGAATAAAAGTCAAGGGCAATTTCCTCGAATCCTCCCACCTGATGTGCTGGCCTGTTTATGTTAAGGGTTATTTTATCCTTGCCAGAATCAGCTGTTATTTCTGTGGAGAGAGTGTTGCGTTGTACAGACTTTTGTCCCGGCCCCGGGGTGTTTAGGCCTAGGATTTTCAGCCGACCAATTGGAGTAAGACAATGACACTCGGCTGGGGGTGCCGGTAATATCGATTGTTCGAGGCACAAGCTGAACAGGGTGCAAATCATTGAGAATGAAGACCTAATGCGGCATGAATCCGAAGGGGGAAAGACTCATACATGCCAAGCTATGAACAAAGAAGAAAAGCGGAAGACAACAAAAGGCCTTGGGACTATCTCCCCACACGCAGCTTGACAGTTGACCTATTTGAGTGAAAGCAACTGGATCCCCCGTCTTGAAGGCTTGCTTATGAGTCTATTATACCCCTCAGGGCTGATATAAAATTCCCAAAACTAACTTGCAAGGGATTCCGCTTTCTGAGGGTTATGCAGCCTATCTTACTCGAGTTTCTGAACTCGTCTAGTACTCAACTGGCCAAAAGGATAGGTATTTCATTTCATACGTAGGGTCACTTGAATCGTCTCAGTATTCCCAGTGAAACTCACTAGATATCACTGTTGAGATACTCTATGAGGATACCTCGGTCAGAGTAACACTAAGTTATATGGATACAGTTATAATCGAAGGTTAAGACGTAGATATCTGTTGGAGGACGGGCTACTATGGAGGGGAGAAAGCAGAAGTATAATCATGATCTATTAGAAACTAGAAATGCAGGGTTTATATCCAAACAAAGGGATCAGTTTGTCAAGCATAAACGAAGGCTCAATCTGACAACCAAGCATCTGTCAAACATGCAGTGCATGTATGGGATGCACTCCAACACCCCCCCCCCCCCCCGATTGAGCATCAAAATTAAGCGAAAAAAGCGAGAAAAACATTCTGGTTTACATAGTAAAAACCATGCAAAAAAACACCAATTCAAGAACGTCCTTTCCTTCAATCAGCAGGTTTCTTGACAATCAAATGTTCTCTCAATCTTTCAAAATCCACCTTAGATAATGCCTTCGTCAAAGCATCCGTCGGATTGTCCTTTGAATCGATGATATATCATTTTTGTTAAGAGAGGGAGGGAGAGCAAAAACGAGAGTATTGGTTTTCAAAGAACAGATAGACGCCAGCTGGTGTATATATATGAGGTCAGAACCCCAACGCACGCGAGGACCAAGAAGGCTTGCAACAGACGCACATTAATGAGCGAGAGACATGGAGTAAACTAATAGGACACGAGGTAAGGCCTCCAACTTTGCCACGAGGGCGACGAGTCTCACTGCAGTGAGGCCAAGACTGGGCAGCTGTTCGATATCGTAGTGCCGACTATCAGGATGAACATGGTGATAGAAGATGAGTTCCAAGGCTAGCTCACAAAGAGCTTGATCGATGCTTTTTGGATTCTTGCGGAGTATGTCATATTTTTCGAGTATGGGGAACCAGGTTTAGCTAGCTAGATCTTAATTATTATATAGTTAGGTATGTTCACTGTTGCAGATTCTATAAAAGAATTGTAGAGGTCCTGGTAGCTAATCAACAGCCATTATGGATAGTGGTTATCATATATGTATATAGTCGACAGCAGGGTAACAGGATAATAGCAGGAAGGTTCATGAAGGAGGAGGATTCACACTTTTATATAGCATGTGGCATGTATGGGGTTGTTTGCACAAAACAATGGAATGTGCTAGAAAGGGTTAAAATGAAGTTGATAGAGAAGATGAGGTTGTCCGATACCCGCCAAGCCCGACACAAGAACCGGAAACACCTTGGCATTTGCTTGACTTGCTTGACTTGCTTGACTTGCTTGACTTGCTTGACTTGCTTGATTTATACTTAAAAAGAAGTGAAGAAGGAACTTAATCAACTCGAACCAAAAACCCAGTCGGATACAATAACAGCAATAGTTGCAACCTATACAAATGTCAGTCAATCTATACACCCCCAAAAACTCTTAAAAAGACTCGAACTACTCACCAACGAAATATCCACGCCGGGCATTACAATGACATCCATAGCAGGTCGATACCCCTGCCTAGAGCTTCTCATCAAAGCCAATTTCTCATTATGATGAATACTCTCCCGGACTTCAGCAACCTTCCTATCCCCATCAACAACATCAAAAAGCGCCAGCGCATTCCCATGTCGTTCAATATTCAAAGTAAGCATTTTCTCATTTCCGCGCTTCCCCTCGAAAGCAGCCGCATTCTCAAACGACAGATCAAAATTCCCAAACGAAGTATTCCCCAGCGTCCATCGCGGAGCACCAGTCGCTATCGTCGCAGTGTCACACCCAGGCAAGCTAACCGACCAACTATTCGTCCACGACCATTTCCGATGCAGCTCGAAGAGCGGCAGCCCCGAATCATCGCGGAACTCCCGACACGAGCGATCGGTATATTTGCGACCGGTTACCGTGAACTGTGGTGTTCCATCCTCTTCGGTGATCTTATATGCAACGGCGGAGTGGGGACTACCGAATGGTCGGAGCACGAGGGTTGTCTTTGCGCGTGCTATATACTGGTTGCGGAAGGCGATGTCGCGGTCTGGTGATCGGAGGGTTTTGCGGGGCTTGGAGGTGAATGAGTGCGATAGTCTGGCGTTGGAGTGGGAGATGTAGGACATGGTGGTGTGGCCGTGTCAATTCAACTGGGATTATGCGGGGTGGCTCTTTATACCTCCAGGGCTGGGTTGCATGGTGTATCCTGCGCAACTTATACTTGTTGCGGCATTTATCTCATCCAATACCCGATGATCTCAGAACCTTGCTGAGCCACATCATGCCAAGGAATGTACATGAAGCTCCAGGCTATTCCCCCTCGGGGCATCCAGCGGGGTAAGTGATGTGATGACTTGTGGCTGCATTCTGTCTTGAATGGAGCCTTTTGATTGATAGCATAGATTCAGCCACCTCTCATACCCCTCTCGAAAGTTAATCTCCCAATATTTAGTATAGTTCAATCCACTTTGGGAAAAGAGTATAAGAAAACAACCTCGGGTGTACCTTAGGCCCGTAGATATTTGATGAGTCAGAAATCCGCGGCTCCCGCGGGGCCTCTATGGCATCTCAGTTAGGCAACCATCTAATATCATCACCTCTCCATACTCCGTACACAAATATGGCTGGGAAATTCGCTGTCAAATCTCTGGACCATCTGGTCCTGACAGTCCGCAATATCCCCAAAACGGTGGCATTCTATACAACCTATCTCGGAATGCGGCACGAGATCTTTACCTCACCAACTAACCAATCCATTCAGAGGTAACCCTTTCTTTTTTTTTCGCTTTTTTCTTTTTCTTTTTCTTGTTCAACTTAGTGGATGCTTAAAAGATATTGACAATAATAGACATGCCCTTATCTTTGGCTCTCAGAAAATAAATCTCCACCAATCAGGCAAGGAATTCGAACCCAAAGCCCAGGATGTTATGCCAGGAAGTGCCGATATGTGCTTTTTGACAGACGAGAACGTGGAAAAGGTCTTGGAGGTATTCCAGGATGCCAGGGTTGAGGTATGAACACTCCCTTTCCCCCCTCTCGTAAATGGTGTATGATAGGGACTGATCTCTACAGGTTCTGGAAGGCGCTAAGGTTGTAGAAAGAACCGGGGCCGTTGGGAAGATTCGCAGTGTATATGTGAGAGATCCTGATGGGAATCTTATCGAGTGAGCCTTTTTCCGTTTCCCTTGGGGTATCAAGTCGACTAACCTCAGCTACAGACTGTCCAACTATGTTTGATGAGCCCATCTGGGACCTATAGTCACAGACAGCTTCTTCTTCTCTTTTGATAGGCCACATAACCGTCCAGTATTTGTCACAAATAGTCGATGGGATGTGTTCGGATATCAATCAAATCTCCCAAGACCCAGTTCTCATCGATGCTGTGGAGCGGCTATCCAAAGTGTGTTTCTTTGCCCTTCATAGCTCGGACGGTCATCATGATGCCGCGATAAGCCGTAAGTGTACCCCAGTGAAGATTGAGTATTATTCGAAGAGACAAGGTACAGTTTTCACGAAGAACAGATTGTCAAATCATCTTAGGATTGATGCAGGCAACTCGATCAGACCTTAGCCCTCCATTTTGGTCCTGTTTCCGTCACACGCGCAGCCAACAGAACTAATGTGCCTAGCAAAAAGGATAACCCACCCCAGATCTGTGCTCCAATGTAGCTGTCAGCCCTAGCAATGAGAGCTCCACCCAGGGGTGGACCAGTCAGACAGGCAAAACTGACAATCGTAAAGCCCATGCCGATGCGGACTCCGGTTTTGCGTAGGTCGGGCGTAAGACTGGAGAGTGTTGATGGCCAGAGGCCCTGCACACCATTGGAAAATATGCCGTAGAGCACGGCAAAGACGTAAAGGCCTGAAACCGAATGGACGGCAGCCCAGCAAAACATCATCACGCTAGCAGCCAGGGTTAGAGGAATGATGGTGTTGAGTGGTCCATACTTGAGATCGGCCAAATAGGCAGGGATGAGGCGACCGATGATTCCTGCTCCATTGGTTACAATGATCAAATTGCTCGAGTCCGAGTAGGCCATGCCGAGAATGTTGCGAGCAAATGCACCGATGTAATAGAAGGCGAAATATAAAGCCCAGAAATTCAGAAACATGCCCAGACAAAAAAGCACGTAGGTAGGTTCCTTGAACGCCGTCCATTCAATGAGGGCGCCAGTCTTGCGCGGGGGCAGTCGAGGCTGCAACAGAAGAATGGCGGGGATACTCGTAGCGAGCATGACAAACCCCAACACCCTAACTGTCCAACCGAATCCGATCGGATTTAAAAGAGCTTTCACCAAGCCGGGAAGAAGCATGCCTCCGGTTCCACTTCCAACCAGACAAAACGCCAGGGCAAACACCCTCCGCTCAGAGAAGTAGGTAGCCACCAGTCCCATCACGGGGCAGAACTGTAGGCCACTGCCAAGGCCTGTGCAGACACCCTGAGCGAGAAATAGCTGCCAATAGTTTGTCGAGAGTGAGGTCATGAAGACCCCGAGGAGCTGCAGAAAGACCCCGGCATAGAAGACCGTGTGGAAGAAGCCTGCGTCTAGGGCGCGACCGGAGAATGCTCCAACAAAGAAAATGAGGAAAACCTGTACAGATCCGACCCATGAAATAGCCGATGCTGAAACGTCAAGTTTAGATTCGTAGTATTCCTGGAATACGCCGAAGGTGACAATGTACCCCCAGGTGTTAAACACCACTAGATGGCCCATAATGGCTTGTGTCCATGCCTTTACTCCTCCGTCGGGGGGTAGTTCAATGCGGGAAGATTGTCGGTCGTACGAAGACTCGGGATTTTCATCTTCATCGTGCTCTGTCATGGTGGTGTGGGATGTAATGCAATATGAATCCTCTCATGTGTGAAAATGGTTGTTAATGACTGAGGGAGACTCTTTATGTCCCAATTGCGGTATTTTGAACGAGAATATACAAATGAGTCAAACTGTCGGGTTTAAGAAGCAATTATGACAACCCGTTCCACCCGCTATACCCGCAATATCCACAGGGGGACCTTTTTTGAATTGACGCACTAGCGCTTGACGTGATACATATCATGCCCCAGGATCGATGTAGGGTTCATTATTCTACACATTCGGGCCACTGCGGAGGTCCATTTTACATACCAAGCACCGGCATATCGACAGGCTCCATTATTTACCTGATCCGGCTGTCTATGACTGTTTATGGCTGTCTGTGGTACTTTTGTTTTCCTTTCGACTCCATTTCTTGGCTCTCGGCCTTACATGTGGGTATCCCCCTATTTGTTGTGATGAATTAGGAGTTGACATAATATAATGACATTGAAGTTCAATTCGGAGACATCAGCTTGGTGACTTTGCAGATGAAACGAAGAGCATTATTGACCATTTCAACTCAGTAGAGGCATTTTAATAGACAGTAAATTACCCTCCAATACCTCGTAGCTATATAGCAGTGGCTGGAGGATCCATTTTCATGAGATGTAATTGTTGCTGGTAGGTGCTCGCATCTATAAAAACATTGTAGATGGGGGCATCTACACAAAATTAGAACACTCGAAGTGATCATTCAGTGATCATTGATCACGGCCAGCAAATTTTCAGCCACCAAAAGAAGGGTCTAAGGTGCATCACTTCTACCTTCTAGGACTTTATATATACCTTTAGATCTACTATAAAAAGATACCGGGTGCTTGGTAGAATCACAGAGCCACAGAATTACCAAAAAAACCTACCTTTTCGCCTGACCAATTAGCTGATATCAAGCATTCTCCATAAAAGATTGGTGCTTGTTACTCCTTACTGGGTCATATCAATGACGACATCGTGGATCATCCCTGGACTGAAAACAAGTAAAACAGGATAGGGCCGGCCCTCTCTGCCCCCTCGCGTAAACAGACACGTACAACATATAAAGCAGAACAAAAAGGGCAACCATGAACCCAACAACCTTCTAGGGAATAGCGCAAATCTCGCTGAATCCCAGGAAATGTTTTGGATTTGCCCAATCCGTCCAGGGTATCATCTCTCTTGATATGGGAGTGGTTTCTTGAAACATTAAATCTCGACAATATGAAAAAAGGGATATAACACGACATTTGACTTTGGGAATTCAATTGTTCCTATATATCAATATCAATATCACCATCTATCACCATCTATCACCATCTATCAGGTTCAGGATAATTGTTCCGCGATGGTTCCCGTTCCCGGGCGGGACTAGCTCAGGTACGCGATGAACTTCCATTCTATTACTTTGACATTTCTTTGTTTTCATTCTTTTTTTAAAAAAAAAGATGGCACGCGATGATGCTAGTTTTATCCGTGACTTACCTTTTATGGTGAAATTGATACCTTATATGTTTCAAGACGGGTCTCTGAGTCTGCCAAATTTTACCTTGTGTTTTGCAATCTGTGTGTTAGGTGTCCATGCTAACTCAAGTAAAGTCTCTAGGTATCTTGATGGAAATGGGGTTTGATTCTTTTAAATATCATTATAATATTAGTGATGTTTAAAGAATACTATGGTGCAGGGGTACATGTTTCCGAACTCTTTTAGGCAGATGGGACTTCGGGCTCAGTTCTATATTTGTTAGAGAGTTGCTGAACAGTTCCAAATTCGAATCCATTTCAATTTATTTCTTCCTGCTATTCTGTATATCACTTGATAAAGTAATGAATTTGTTAATCTCACCAATTGCTGATTAACCCAACTGCCCGGTGCTGATGAATGAGTAGTAAATCCGTAAATCCGTCTCACGATGGTCAAAATTGCCCCTTCCCGCACAGGGGATAGAAGCCACCCGATTAGCAATTGAATCATAAGCAAAAGCCTCCATGTCTATATAAACGATATAGCCCGCACACCAAAAGTCACCTATAAATTAACCCCAAACCATCGAGATGCCAGTCCGCCTCATTCAATCTCCCCTGAATGCCATCACCCGCGCAGCACTGCCCAGAACCAGTCCAACACGTCTGGTATCCGCCCACCAAACCTATCTATATCGAACCCAATCTCACCAAACAACACCTCGCGCATTCTCCTCGTCAACCCGCAAACCAGCCCCAACCCCAGCAGCAAGCATGTCCAGCGCCCTGATCGATCTAGCCAAGAATAGGCGCACGATCTACCAGCTTGGCAAGAAAAGCCCAGTCCCAGACTCCAAGATCGAAGAGCTTGTCAATGCCGCCATCTTGAATGTCCCCAGTGCGTTCAATACCCAGTCTACACGGTTAATCGTGCTCCTGCACGATCAGCACGATAGACTGTGGGATATCGCTATCGAGGCCTTTGAGGGTCTTGTTAAGGCCGGTAAGATCCCACAGGAGATTTGGGAGAAGCAGACTTTGCCTAAATTGCTTGGTTTTAAGGGGGCATATGGAACGGTACGTACTTTTGCTTTTCCTTCAAGACTTTCTGATTCGATGTTTTGGTTTTTCCTCGTTGAAACTCGAAGTATTCAGCTCTGTCCATAGCTAATCAATATCCAGATCCTCTTCTACGAAGACCCGGCACACATCAAACCAATGCAGGAGAAATTTGCTACCTACAAGGATAATTTCGTGCCGTGGGCGGATCACTCTAATGCCATGCATCAGTATTTCCGTATGTTCATTCTTTTCTTTTTCTTCGTGTATCGCTTTTGCCCCCCGTTCTAACTGTTACTAGTCTGGACCGGCCTTGAAGCACTCGGCTTCGGCGCAAACTTGCAGCACTATAGCCCGCTTATTGACGCCGGTGTTGCGAAACAGTGGGATCTGCCCAGCGAGTGGCGGAATATTGCGCAGTTAGTCTTTGGAAGTCCTGAAGGTGCTGCCGGGGAGAAGGTGCAGAAACCTGTTGAGGAGAGGGTTAAGGTCTTTGGGAAGTTGTAGGTCTGATATAGATATAGATGAGGGAGGAATTGGAGTATACATTTGTATAGTTGTATAGATTGAATTAGAGAAGCTCCTTTGCAAAGAAGCTACAAGGTCATGGTAACTTAGATTAAAGTATATTTTTATGTCTTGGATGATTGCTAGCGACTTTGAATACAATGCGCATTGGGGTGGTTCTGCTGATAGACCAGTTGCCAGTTGAGACTTCAATAATTTGCTGTTTCAAAATGCTACAAAAGATCCTAAGAAGCACTAAGTTGAAAATGTTAAAAAAAGAAGATAAAATCATCTTTAGGTGCCACCGAAGAGGCTAGTCAAAGTCCATCTTGTCATCGTGCCATAGTCTTTCCGGGTGAATTCACTCCATAGGCAATCGCCCTTACACCATGACCTCTCGCCCAATTCTATAGAACACAAGACAGTAAAAGCCTAGGCGCGCAGACTACAACCTCTGGTACGGTAAAACCCGTGCAATGTAAGAAAAGGCGATCAACCTCTATATTAAGGGGAAAAATTTCGAAACACAAGCCATCTAAAAAGACTTTAAAAAACATTACCAAAACGACGTCTCAAAGGCATAAGGGACTGTTATTCTTGGGTTCGCGTCCACATTTGGGACAGCAAGGTCTTGAGAGAGTACTTCCTATTCTTTCTGGGCAGCATTTATCCTCGAATCCTGGGCAAGGAGGACATCCGCCTCCTCTATCCTCATCCATCGATAATCCCGTTAAGCCTACCGGAATGCTTTAGACTACAACGGTTAAGAGATAGAATCCTAATTCTTGATTTCATTCCTATTTCATAGGTAACTTCTCGGGCAGCCTATAACCAGGACCCACGAGGCACCGTCCGCCCGCTGGGCGAGCAGACAAGCACCACTATAGGCCCCTCGGCAAAAATAGCATGCCCCATTCAAGTCCTCCAGTCAGAACTTGATCTTGTAATCCCCAAATGCAATTTCCATTTTACTGAACCCCCGGGGGTCAACAAACACAATCCTTTTCTTCGGACCGGTCGTGTCCCCGATCCTCATTTCGTCCACTACAAGGCCCGAGGGATCATTGCGGCGATCTTCACTGCGATCTCGTGGGAGTAGATCGCGTCCGTTCGGTCTGTGACGAATCGGGAGGGCCCTCCAGTATAGTAAGGCTCGGCCTTGACTACCCTTCATTTCCCTCCTGGACCTTGATGGCGACAATTTTCCCCGCCAGTTGCCGGAATTGATGACCCATTTTTGGGCAATGTCGTGTCCTTGGATCGGCATTTCGAGATTGAATATTTGAGCTTGAGAGTCCCAGGTTTTCCCTAAAAGATCAGTCTTCGAAGAGTAAAATCTAGGGTAAAAGAGTAAAACTCACCGGACCTGGAATGCCTCATTAACGGCTTGAAGAATAGCGTTCCCCCACTCACGACGACGGGCAGCTTCGATCAAGCAGCTCAAACATCCACAGTTTCTTTCGGATCACAACATGCTTAGGCCCCCAAAGGTCATCTTCCATCGAAACTTCCTTTGAAGAATTCCTGGACGTGTAAGGCGACTGGGTTGCTGAACTGTTAACATTGGCTAGCTAGTTCTGTGAGTTTTCGGGATTTACTAATATACCTTGCTGGGGATCCGAAGAAAACTGAACTCCTCGCCATCGGTACTCAGGCCGTAAACCGTGGGGTTCCGAGAAGGCTGGGTCGTTCTCTCTTGGTGGACATGGGCTAGAAACAGAACTTATGGTTAGTAAAGAGCTTTTCGAACAGAAGCCGATAAAGACTTAACCATATACCCTAAGGCCTGGTCGTCACCATGGCTAGCAAGGCCAATCTTCTTCGCCTCAACCTCAACAAGGACCAAGTTAATGGCCTTGTCTGCGCCGCCCTTTTCTCCGTACCACAATGAGTAATCGCAGGTGTCCTTTGCTTGGTACACCTTTTCCCTCAGGTGGTTGGGGGAGTCCCTTAAGGGCATTCATTACCCACTCCGGTGATGACTGCGAGGAAGGAATCTTCAGTTGGACTGAAACTAGTCGGCTTCATCACCACCCACGTGCCACTCGTGAACCGTTGCAGGGCGCCATCTTCTAGCAGACCCGTTCTCCCAGCTTGCTTTGCCCGTTTCGTTTGTTGAATCTTTGCCCCGGAAGTAGAATAAGCGTCCGGGCCCACTAAAACAGAACTAGCCCTAGACTGACCCGGGACAGCGGGCTCCAGGTTGAGTGTGAGTTCCGGCAATGTAAGAGGTATCTCATCCGGCTGCATATTATTTAGCGCACTGAATACCTCCACAGCCTGACCTCTATCAGCCTTTCGGCAGTTTAAACAAACCCATCGGCTAGCTTCATATCGAACCATCGCTGATGACAACGGGAACAGGTCTCTATCGAGTACGATTGCAGGCGGTTATGGAATGACTGGTCAAGGCTCACTCTTGATCGGAGACAGCGGGGTCAGGCGCTTGTTCTGGAGGAGGCGCTTGTAGGGGGTCTCGAGGGAGTGCTTGCGCTTGTGTATTGGCTTCTGCTCGTGGATTGGCTTGCGCTCTGGCTTTGGCTTTTGACCGTGCACCGCTATTACGGCACCTCTGGCATCTCTAGACTTCACCAGAGCGGAACTCAGAGCGGAACTGGTCTAGAGGGAGCGTTCGCGAGCCCTGTCTATAGGTTTTAGATGGGGGATCCCGCAAGCCCTCTATATGGATATCTGCAGCTGGAAATGAGAATGCAAGGGGATCTGGAGATGATTCGACTGGAGCTGAGACCTCCTCGGTAGGTAGAAGGGGAGGGTTCATAGAACGCGACCGATTTCTGGCCGTGCCTCCGTTGATTTACGCTTCGGGGCGTCAGAGGGCGCCTTCGGGTTCGGTCCTTCCGCGGGTGGTACCTGCGGCAGTGTAAAATGCTGGGTTCCTGGTGTGCTGCGCCTTGATAGTCCACCCGCCTCCAACATTATGTTTCAATATCTTCTTTGGAAAGCGGTATGGGAACTCAGGGTTTTCAGGATGCAAGACCCCCTCAAACAAAAGTTTATACCATGCCTTCCGTAGGTACCACCGTCCTCGGTAGTAGTAGTGGTCGGGATCTACCTGCTTCTTCAGTGAATTTGAGAACTCGAATGTCTGACGGATCTGATTATCCGTAAGATTTTTGCTCCCCTTAGGGAGGATTTTCTTACTTCAGATTCACCAAAATGTAAGAGAGGGTAGGCCTTGCCCGTTGGATTTCGAGTTAGGCGAAACGCGATTCGCATTTCCTTGAGAGTCATTTTCCCAATGGGGACCTTCGGCAGAGGAAGTGAAATCTGGCCATGTTGTTGTCCTGTTTTGGTTAGGAGTGACCAGAACTCATCCTTTTGTCCCAGCCTCAGACATTATTTAGCATCCTGGTATACCTATTCCAACAGCAGAAAAGGATCCTTAAGCGATCCCGAAGACGGGGTTGTGGAGACCGGTAATTCGGACGTTGGGGAGCAATCTGAAGAGGAAGTCGAAGACCCTAGAGAAGAATGTGTACCCACCGTATACGGCGATACAGAGACCCAAGGTGAAAGATGAGACTTTTCGGAGTAATTGTGGAGTTGGAATGTTTGTTGCAAGTTCGAAGACGAAGGGGAGAGAAAAGAAGGAAGATAAATGGTGACTGCCCCAAAACATTACTAAAGATAGATCTAAGCATATATCATACTCTTATAGCATTGGAGGTGAAATTGAAAAGCCTTCTCTCTCACTTTACTCTCACTCTTACCTTAGGTGTTGTAGATGTGAAGGATAATCATCGGTGTCCATGAAAATACCATTATCATTGGAGCTATCCACCCGACATTTCCTCAATTGTTCTCATTTCTGAACCCCTTTTCTGTACCGACTGAACAGAACCATAGAGAGAAGTTGGAGTTGGAGTTGATCAGTCTGGACATGGCGGCTCTCAAGCCATTCGTGAGCCGCCCATTGCATTTTGATCGTAGGAGTTAAGTCCATCCCACCGGTTCCTAAAGTCGAACAATGGGATTCCCGTTCTCCCTGTCCACGAGTATACCCAGACATCATCCTGGGCACAAACCTGAAGTTTTGGACACTCCAGAGCCGTGTTATACGATCTTCGCATGTAGTCCATCTCCTCCACAGTATTGTGGAATCTCAGTCTCAAGCCCTGGGCCCTCGGCAGCCCATAAATCCTCTGATCTTGTCGCGGAACTGGTACCCGCTGATGCACGGCCGCGGGTCGTCCCATGGCAATATCTGCATTCAAGTAGTAAAATATGACCGCTTGACTGTCGTTTCATTGTTGACTGCCGTGGAACTACGACGACTTCTTCCTCTCGTGGTAACATCCCTCAACAAACCTAGACGTTCCACAAGAAGATGGCATCTTCGTAACGGAACCCGTATGGGACCTGCTGGTCGATCATGTATTCCACCATTTGCCCAATCGTAGAACGCAAATTTGGTTCATCCGGATACCTGTTCTCCAGGCTACGGTCATCCCAAGGTACTTTGAGCCCACCCACGGCTTTGAGGACAATTGAGACACCGCAACACCAGTGCTATACCTGGTGTCTCGTAGTAGCTAGTATCAGCCGACTTGAAGTCAGCAAACCGAGTTTTCGCCACCTGCGCTCTTAAGACCGCCTCAAGAACGTAGCCCATGACCTCGATTCCAGGCCAGGTAGAACGACTTCCCTCGAATCCAGAATATATAAGAGGAGCAAGGTCGAGGCACTGGCGTCAAAGTTAAATAACGTACGACCTGAAAGGCTCGGGGGTCTTACTATTTTCTGCCCTTCTAGCTCAAATTTGCCCGAGTCGGGACCGAATGACGAGATGGGTTGGAAGTGGGAAATGGTACGCCCAACGTCCGAATGAGAGAGCCCCGATGTAAAGGTTCAACGTCGAGTTTTCGGGCTCCTATATCCACACCTATTATTAGTTCTTCAGATCATTGGAAACCAATTTCGTAGCATGTGGAGAGTCGTACCAGAAGAAGGATGAGCTTCTGCCTCAGAACAATCATCGGCAGTGCCCTTAAGAACTGGACGACCATCCTAAAATTGGAGTAGCCGCAAATCTGCTAGTCTTGCTATACTGGAAGACAGACAGTATTAGTTTCTTAAAGCCCTATGAAAACTTCCAGGTATAAGGAGGAGAGTCCTACCACTTGCAGCGACCCGCTGCAGTAAATAATCATATAAGCTAGTGCCTGACTTGTGGTCGCTGCGGCTCTGACAAGTTTGTCCCAGGCAGGGTTTCTATGATATGACGATAATGAGTATCTCACGGTATCCAAGGTAGATATGGGGGTCTTACCTCTTTTCGGTGGCTTTCCAACCCTCCAGGGCGGATATCGGATATCAATAGGAAGTGGAATTTGGTTTCTTGTGATCTTTGCGTCTTCAATGGAGACATCTTTTGACCAAGTTAGATGATGTACTCTAGACATGAAAGCAAAGATAGTGGAAGCCACTTACCCATGTACCCGAGTGCCCGAGACACTCCAATCAGAAACTATAGTGGGAGTAATATATTGTTATTGAGGAAAAGAAGGAAGCTGTCGAAGGTGATGGATAGGAAGTGAGAAATGGGAAGTGTGGAAGGTGTGGCTTAGGCTCTTTATATATTTTAAGGCAGTCACGTCAGATGACCTTTATATTTGATACCATATATAGTTAGGTAGTCATGAAGTTAATAAGTTGCTTACTGCCCATGGACGGCTTACTTATATTTCCCATTTGTATGGCTCTCAGAATCCACGCTGAACAATGTACTATGTACTCATCAAACACCCTGAACGAGGCTAAGTGGTAATCCTTTGTCCAATCAGGGACAAAGAATCACACTTATCAGAGAGGACAGTGGTTCATTAGAGTTGTCGTTGACGTTCACCGTTTGACCCCCGCGCTTACTCCCATCTGGGCACGTGAGTGCCTAAGTACATGTAACGGAATACTCCATGGGTAAATTTCAGAAAACACAATATCATACAGAATCTGAGCCACAAACCGTGACTCCAAGTCACAAGAAGCTCACGTCCTAATCACCCTGGCAATGTAGGTTACGTTCTGGGGAAGCAGACAAGCATCGCCCCAACGAACCCCGCAAGAGGGGGAATATTGAGCTTTAGGGCATTCACTGCCTGCTTTTTTAAAACAAAGCTTGATACATATCACAGCCCTAAAGTGATGGGTCAGCAATATTCTCCGGGGGGCAACGCTGGCTCAGAGGACCCGTCGCATTCCCATCCCCCATTCTCTGAATCGGACTCCGAGGGATCTATACGTCCGATTCGCGGCTCTATTGGCTCCGAAATTCTTGGCGCGTCGAGCAGCCCCCGTGTGTCCATCAACCTCTCCGATACAACAGCGTTGAAATTGATGGAAGCATCTCTTTCCAAATTCAACAAACTCATCACGTCTGACTCGCTTGCAAAACACGAGGATGAAGTTCCACTAGAATCATGGAGGGATGAGCTGTCTCGGTTTCACGTGTGGGTTAGGACCGTTGGAGACCATCAAGATGGTCAAGGGTTCTTGATCTACCGCGAGCCGCATCTCTATAGCCAGACCGTGAGACTCCTAGAGAGCTTCCAGGAGTTGCTTGCCGACCTCGGAGATGCCTTATATGGGGCTAATCCAAGCGATGACTCCCAGGACAAGGGGAATGAAGACGAAGAAGAGACGGACAGTATCGATGGATTTACAGAGATCCAGCATATCCACAAAAACATGAGGGAGACATTAAGTTATCTCAATCGGGTTTCTGCAGTTATCCCCAAAGCAGTGATGTCCACGGTTCTCTCCGATGATCAGACCAGCAGATCAGATGTTGGCCCAGTCAGGTCTGCGAGAACTCAACCCGTCTCAAATACTGGCAATTCGCAGTCCCCGTTGTCTGGCCCGTCCTCACTCCCAGGCAGTTCTAGTCCTCCACTATCGCCATTCATTCCGAGCAGTCTATATCATGATCTAAAGGTTGTGGATTCAACGGAACAGAGTGGCGAGGTAAACCGTGTGTCGAAGGGCCCCCCTAGTGGCGGGCCACCTTCTGGAACTTCTCAAGTCGCAGGTGAATCTATCTTGGTCAAGAGGGAGAACCAATCAAACCCGGCTAATGCTCCAACGGATAACCCAGGAGCTCCGAGTACGACAATGTACAATCTAAAGTCCACCGAACTAGACGACATGATCTCGCGGCTCCTAGATACGGCACATTCGACCAAATTCGACCAGACGGTGTGTCTTAACAATTTCGAGATCACCACCATCTGCATTCTAGCGCGTGAAGTCCTCCTCTCCGAGCCCACTCTCTTAGAGTTGCCCGCCCCCATTAATGTCGTCGGCGATATCCATGGTCAATATGCGGATCTAATCCGAATCTTCCAAACATGCGGATCCCCGCCGAAATCGAACTATCTTTTCCTCGGCAACTATATAGGCCGAGGAAAGCGGGGCCTAGAAACCATTCTCCTGCTCCTATGCTATAAAATCAAATACCCGGAGAATGTCTTCCTGCTTCGTGGTAACCACGAGTGCGGAAGCGTTTGTAGAGTGTCTGGCTTTTATGACGAGTGCAAGTGGCGTCACAATAAGAAGATCTGGAAGTATTTCATCGACACTTTCAACTGCCTTCCTTTTGCGGCGATAGTATCCGGGAAGATCTTCTGCGTTCACGGCGGGCTGTCTCCTAGTCTGTTACATATGGACGATATTCGCGATATCGCTCGCCCTACTGATATCCCCGACTATGGGCTACTGACCGATCTTCTATGGAGTGACCCGGCAAGTGGTATGGAGGAAGACTGGGAACCTAATGAACGCGGCGTGGGCTACTGCTTCAGTGAAAAGGTCATTAAAAGCTTTCTGGACCGACATGGCTTTGATTTGGTGTGCCGGTCCCATATGGTGGTCGAGGATGGGTTTGAGTTCTATCAGGGCCGGACTCTAGTGACCATCTTCTCAGCTCCGAATGTAAGTTGCGTTGGCCATCCTAGCCTTTCGATAGATTGCTAATCCTCCCCAGTATTGCGGCGAGTTCGACAACTTGGGCGCTATCATGTCCATTTCGGAGGACCTCATCTGTAGGTTTGAGTTGATGGAGCTCCTAGACTTGACTGCATTAAAAAATCACAAGGAGGGTCAAATGAAGCGAAATAACATGTCAGACAAATATGTAAGTTGGTGACCCCTTGTGTGTTATTTCTGTGCAACGATTCTGGGAGTCAGTTACTGACGAATGATATAGATAGACTGATGAGCCTTAGCCTAATCACATTAAGACAATGCGAGATTCAATTTGTGAAAACGGATGGAGATCTAGATGCCTTGTTTGTCAAGCTTCCATGGGACATTAGGTTAGTCTCGGTTTTATTTGTGTAAGATGGAAATTTTATTTGGAGAGAATATAGATTTCTTACTCACAGTTCAATACTATCATCGAGGGTTGTTGATGATAGATCCACACCTGTCCGTACAAGAAGTCTCCATTGTCATGAAATCTGACTGGATACTTCATGTCTAATTGGAAACAAATAAACAAGGAATTGCAAATCGAACAATGCCTTCCCAGCCATTCAGGGTTCGAACCTGCGTGGTCAGTTCCGTATGCCTCACCTACCTACTGATGTCAATTATATTTGGCTCTAGATGATATAAGGGACGTCATATTCAAGGTTCTCGTACAATGTCTTTTTGAATATCTTTTGAGGGGTCTTCTTAGATGTCTTGTCAGATCCATTCTGCGTGTCCTTTGGGGGCTTCCCTCTATAGATGTCGTTGCTAGAGGGTAAAAAATAATTAGGCGTAGTTAGAGTATGAAACATATGAAAAGGTTAAGATACATATTGCCCTTATATATATTTCATACGTCAAATACTGCTCTTTTCAAATTGTGTTAATGACTCAATCAGTCCAGCTGCATATATGTTACAGGAGTTCTCATTCCTGATATAACTAGTCAGTTAGCCATGTCCGTAGACACTAGTTCTTAAATGAAAATAGGGGATCCAGGTTAATAACCTAGAATTATATTGACCAGGCGCGCACGTCTGCAGAAAGTCTTCGTCAAGAATAACATATCGGTTCAAAGAAACCTAGGGGTTCTATACACATACATCCCTTAGCCCAAGTACAAAGACCAAAAACAACAATGACCCGGAACGACCAGGAAATAAAAGCATAGCTGCCACCAACACCAACCATCTACCTGCCAGTACGATACCAAAATTCAGACGGATCACCAAGACACTCGCCAACAGTAACAGCTGTAAGGGAAACTCGTTAGCCATATCCCATAACCACTGACAAACACAAAGAAAAGAAGAAAAGCATACCACTCAGCCCCCTCCTCTCAACATCCGCAAGCATATTATCCACCAAAATCTCAACCGTGTGCTGATGCGCATCATGCGCCAACACAATCGTCCCACCAGCATCAACTTCCCTCTTGAACTTCTCAAAGCTAACCCAGTTCGTATCGGGATTATCATTCTCATAGTCCTTCGTATCAACACTAGCCCCAATAACGTGGTATCCCAGATCAGCCATGGCGCCAAGAACGACGGGCGTATGTCTGAGAAATGGGGGGCGCATGTAGGTCGGGAAGAAGCCCAGGATGCGCATGAAGGCTTCTTCGAGGATTGTCATTTGATGTACGATCTCTTCGTACGGAAGGGTGTCAAGAGAAGGGTGGTTCCATCTGTATAGTTGTTTGGTCAGTGTATGTTGGTGCTTGGACTGACTGGACTTGACTTGACTGGGGAAGGGAAGTGAGGGCAAGTCATTGGGTGGTATTCACGAACGTATGAGACCCCAGCTGATGCCCTTCTGCCAATGCGCGCTGCACTACCTCAGGGGAGCTATCGATGTGACCTCTGTTATGGCCGTTGAGGAAGAAAGTTGCTCTAACGCCGTGTTCGGCGAGTGTATCTAGTATCTGGGGTGTGTAGATGTACGGGCCATCGTCGAAAGTGAGAGCAATTGTGCCTGGGATGGCACAGTGGGTGATTACGGCTCCGAAAGGTAATTTGGAGGCGTTGGGATGGAGGGTATTGGTGGTTGTGTTGGTGTTGATACTGTTTCCTGTGGGAGCAGCTCGGGATAGGGTTATAGCCGACAGGAGGAATGGAAATAGGGGAGCAAGGAAATGCATTTCAATGAATGAATGAACCGGGTCGGAAGTATATAAGGATAATTGGAATGCCTGTTGATGTTGATGCTGATGTTGGATTGAAGTGATGGGGTGAGGTTAAGATGTTGGCCAGGTGCCAGGTGAGGCAGCAAGGATATCTCTACTTCGCTGCTTCCTGCTATTCGAATCAGACACAGACGGAAATGATCTGAATATAAAATCTGGATTCAATATAACTGAACGTTTAGATTGCATCCCCAGTGTCATGGTAGATCGTATACCTTCCACAAATAAATATGATTACATCAAATTAAAAAGGTATCAAAAGGGCAGGATAAAACATTCAACCCGCACCTTTCCCACAGAAAGGAGCGAGAAGACAGAATAGAAATCCTCCAAAACAACGACACCCCGTCTAACCCTTCCGGGTACTCTTCTTCGCCTGGCGTCTTTGTCCCTTCTGAGCCTCACGGTCAAGGAACTTGCGCTGCTCCTCGGCACTCAACCCACGCAGGATGCGCTCACGCTCATCCTTCTTGATCTTCTCGGCGGCAATGCGACGCTCCTCAGCTTTCTCCTCCTCGTCGATACGACGCAGCTTCTTGATCTCCTCTTCACGGACGTTACGGACCTTGCGCATGACTTCGCCACGGAAGTGGGCAGAGGCGACCAGCTTGTCGGACAAGCGCAGGAACTGGTTGAACAGAGGGAGAGTGGAGGCGTAGCCGGACGGGGACGAGGCGAGGTTAGCGGAGAGCTGGATGCGCTTCTTGGGGATGGTCTCCTCAATCCTGGGGGCACACATTCGTTAGCAACTGATACGATCAAAGTCCCGTACTGAGGTTACATACTTGGTGGGTCTGTCGACAGGCTGGTCCGTGACGATCAAGTACTCAAAGTTATTACCAGCCTGCTCAATGGCCTGGATCAATTCCGGGGTGAGGAGGGTATCGCTAATCTCGGCACTCTCGGTCATCACAGTGACCCACGAGGGGAGCTTGGGGTTGTCCTTGGAGAAAGTGATGGAGGCATCGTAGCGGTCGTTGCGGAACTTGCGCATGTGGCTCTTGTGAACAACAGCCCAAATGAAGCCGTCGTAAGTCGAGCTAGGCACCTTAACGGGAGCAGAATCCTTAGCGAGAACGGGAACGAGATCCTTCTCCTTGCCATCGAAAGCGTATAGCAGAGCCTCGTATTTCTCAACGGGGGGCTCCCAGCTCTCAAAGAAGAAGCTGAAGGCATACTCCATGACGAAGGTAATGGGGTTGTATCGCTTGGGCATCTTGATGTTGACGTCGAGGAATGCAACGTTCTGGCGGCCAGTCGCATACGCGGCGAACTCGGAGGCAGACCTCTCCTTCAGCATCGACTCGGGGTTGGCGAGCTCCACGGTGATCGCCTCACCGTCCACGGGAGCCGGTCGGGCGATTCCATCAAATCCAACGACGGCAAACTCCTTCTGAAGAGAAGGTCCATGGGCCTGCGCCCAGTCCCTCGCCTTGCGTCGGTTCTTGCGCGTTCCCCAGAGGTGGAAGAGGACAATCAAGAGGATGACGGGCATGATCATGGCCTCCTGTTTGAAATCGCTCGGGGATGTCCTCTCCCATACCCGGTACCAAGCCGTGTAGGGGACCGCCTTAGCGGCCAGTGTGTTGGCAGCTGGGACGACGGTGGAGTCGGAAAGGAGGGAGGCAGGCGACGGGTTGGGAGCTTCCACGAAGTCGGCGAAGTCTACCAGAGTCAGCTCAGCAATTGAGATATATCAATTAACATACCATCATCGGGCTTGGGCTCCTGGGAGCCAAACACGTTCTTGAACATGCCCGCCATATTGGAGTTGATATGATATGGATGGAAGGGAAAGGAGCGGGAAGGAATCGAGAGATGTCTAGTGCGCGGTGGCCGGTGCCCGGTGCGGAGCTAAGTTCCTCCCGGGTCTAGCGCTGTCTCCAGCTTTTTGACCCGCATCGGACATATTTAGGCGATTTACAACAGAAGCCCTTGTTGCTTAATTGAACATGGACATTAGAATGTTGTATGTGATTTATGCGATTAGAGCAATTGGGATTGGGAACAAGAACAGAAAATATAATTCAAAACCACAAGTATCCATCCGATCTTCTCTCGGTACCTCCCATAACCCCGCCCTAGAATAAGAAATACAAAAGAATAATGGCTAATGAGTGTGGTATCATGTAAAAATGAAACCCCCAAAGAACAACTCAACGCCAATTGTACCATGACAGAACCCAGTTTTTTACAATCCCGCTCCAAAGAAACATCAGTTTAGCCCAACCAAAGAACAAAAGAATAATCAAGAAACGGCGAGGAAAAGAAAGAAAAAAGTAAGAAAAAGTAAGGAAATCGTAACGGTCATACTCGAGGGTTACTCAAGTGGAAAAAAGATATAAGCGCTCAGTGGCCATACGCCGGGGGAGGACTGTCTTCGTGCTGACGGCTCCAGAAGCCGCTGCATGCATTTGTCATAAGCTTGTCCTCGCGCATCCGACGAGCAATTTCACCAGCGAGTCTCTCAACTAGGACGGAATCGACGCTTTCGTTGGCGTTCTCGTCTTTGCTGAACGGGAGAACAGTCGCAGGCAACGGGGCTCGCTGGTTGCTAGACGGTCCCGGCTCGGCCTTCTCCTGGGGATAACCACGCACGGTAGCACGAGGGGTGGCATCCACATCCTCTGCTTTGGGTCCACGGATAGTCTCATGGGAGTATGACAAGTCCCCATCCCGGCGTGATGGGCGGGAGAAGCTGGCTAAATGCCTTTCGGGAATAACGGGCAAGTGGGAGTCGACTTCGGGTGACAGCGGCGGTGTAACTGGGTCATCGGACGGCTCGTTCACGATGGGGAGCGGCGCGGAGGCGATAGAGGGGGGTCTAGACGACTCGGTCACAACGCTCTCGTCGCTGATGCTCATGACGTCATCGGTTGTCTTGGGGCGACGCAGATCCACAACACGCTTCTTGCGTTTCCGGGCGTGGGCTTTGGAATGACGTCCAGCGCCTAGACTCAGACCATAGGTACTCGTACTGAAGGAATGGCTGGACATGGAGGGGCGACTTTGCATGGAGACAGTGCTGGCGGTTTCGTGAAGGGAAGACATGCTTCCCATCTGGGAGTGTGTTCGCGAAAGGGTCGGGCTCAGTGGAGAGATCACGCTCGAAGGGAGTTCACTGGTATCGGTTGGAGAAGTCCATGCTCGGTACACCACTTCCTGGATCGAGGGAGTGAACAAGGACAGGGTACGTTGTGAGTCCGTCAGGGCGGCTAAGCGAAGGAGGTTCTTCTGCGAGAAGAGGGAGTGGGTCTCGACCGATGAATCCAAAGAAAGCGATGCGATTTCGGACTCATTCAACGCATTTCCGAGGGAGTCGACGGGATCTTGTGGCGGGCTAGCTAGAGGGTCTTGGCCAGGGCCTTCGCTTTTTGCCTTGGCTGTGTTGTCGGTCTCGTCGTTCATTTCCTCCCCTGTGCGATATTCTGGAACCCATAACCGGAGCGAAAGTCGATGAATGATGGCTGGGAGCTCGTCCATGAACAATATCCGGAGCTGAGCTTCGATTTCTTTTTGTAGGAAGTCGCGCACGAACGGGATCGAATCGAAGGTCGAGGACACCTTGAGCGACTCAAGCGGGTCATTACGGAACACGACTGTGATTCCTTTTTGTTTAGAGAAAACTAGTATAACGAATCCAGAGAGTTTGAAGTCGGAGAGGGTAATTTGTAGAGGTATGGTGAGCGGGGTACTAGAATCGCGACAGTGTCAGTAAAGATATTTGAGAGGTTGGAGTGAAAAGAAGATATAAGTGCGACTGAAGACATACGCTGCAGCAAGAGGTACTGGTGAGCCGAAAGTTGGTCGTGTGAGGAGGAAAGTATTGAGTGGGTTCGCCTGAACTCGAGTCTTCAAGGTGAGAAAGGCGTCGCCAGTATAAGACATTTTAAAGATGCCTCGAAAGCGATCTTCAGCCAAGTCACCGATTTCTAAAATCTCGAGTTCGGGGGGAATGGATCCCAGGTTCAACTCGGTGACGTGAATATCGTCGACAATTATCGGGGGTTTGGGCGATTTATTAAGGGCGGCAGTGAGCAGATCTTGGGCGCGAGTATAAAAACTCGCGTCTGCCATTAAAGGCGACCAGTTGAAGTTGAACGCCATGCCCAAGCATCGAGAAGAGTATTAAAAAAAACAAATTACAAGGACATTAAGATGAGATGGTCAAAGAGAGAAGAGGGAGAGAGGCGGGAGGCGGAAAAAAGGGAAAAAAAGTTGGCGCACACCCGAGAGGCGCGTGCTTCCGAGGACGTTTTTTATTTTTGCTTTTTCTTTAATTTTTTTTTTTATTTCATTAGTCGGCTGTTTTTTTTAAATTGGATCTATCATTCTATTAGCTCTATCTCTTTTTTTTTTGTTTCTTCTTGTTGATATTGTGTATTCCTTCGACTGCCATGGAGATACCCGGTACGTCACAATGTGACTTGCAGGAACTACTTCCGGTCAGGCCCGGCTTGATGTCCACTGTGGATGGCACTGGACCATTCATCGTTCAGGGTTATCCGGCTTGCATGTATCTAGACCTCTTGGGCAATGGACTATTTAATGATCGTTTTAGAAATCTGGAGAAAGGGGTAAAAAACACGGGATATGTCTACTATACTATGTACAGAAACAGCCACGGGGGTGCAGATCTTTAAACGTCTGAGTCCCACGTTTGTTTTATGTACGATGTAAGGGAAAGACTCCGAGAGACAGTCCAGTGTCTCAATAAGCAATGAAATGAAAATAAGAATTCTATCCCTTGTATAAAACGCCAAACCTACCGGACATATATGTACTCCAGGATTGCTGTAGTAAATGCCCTTTCCCTAGACTTATGCCTTGTTCCTAAACATATCCCAAATATTTCCTCCAAAATAGAATCGCGTCAATTCTTCTTATACATCCAATGATTCATAAACTTAAAGCAATATCCATTCAAGTACACGACAGTGCAATATATAAAAGAAAAGTCCAGCGGCCAAAGGCAGAATGTTTTCACCGCAGCAACCCTACGCTAAGCCCAATTAGGCTAAATGTCAACACGATCCATCACTTCGGGCCCAAATCATCTTTCTCGACCTCATTCTGTTGAACAGAGCCATCCTAACCCCCCTAACACGGGTATTCCACATCCCAGATTAATATACTGGGTGTATAAATCTCCCCCGACAATGTCAACCCGGTCACTCTCGCCAGCTTCAAGTCACGCGACATCAATGGAGCCCAAACAATCCAAGCCCAAGTCGGTGGCTCAGCGCAGAGTCTACGGGAAACGAAAAGCCAATGCCCCTAGGGCAGTTTTTGACCAAGGAAGCCCGGTCAGAGAGACCAGGTCGAAAACTCAGCATGTTGACCCCGTCGAAAGCCTGCAAGCGAAACTAGCCCAAGTAACAATCGATGATGACTCGACCCATCAACCGGAGAACCATGCACAGCCTACGGAGATTAAAATCGAGCAGCAGCAAGAGCTGGCCAAAACCCCCTCAGATGAATCGAGTTCACCCACGATAGAGGACATTTCGGACACCCCGACAACGCAATCCTCTGTCGAATCGTTCCCGGAGGAGGCGAAGCCAAAACCGAAGAAATTCGAGACGATGGTGGAAGTCAAAATATGTCCGAAGGCTCCGGAACAACCCTCCCAAATCACATCAGATTCCCCAGCTAGGACGTCAGAGTCCACAAGCGAGAATCGAGAAAAGCGAAGTACATCCTCCGACAGAAGGAGAGCGAGGAGAGCGGAAAGAAAGAAGATTTCTGCACCCAGACGGTCGTCTGGGGTTGTTCACGACACCGAAGCCAGCGATTATGTCGGCCCAATTCTGAATGAGGCACTATCTCCAATTGCCGCGCAAGGCATTCAGAAGTTCGGCTCATGGGCTTCGCGATCAGCAAACATGTTCGATGTCGCAAAACTCGCAGAGGGATCCTACGGTGAAGTTTACAAACTTCATCTACGGGAAGAGGCTTGTAGGACAGTTGTGTCAAAATCAAAGTTGGCTAAACTAAAATCATACGGCGATGGAGTTTTCAAGGTTGTGCCTCTGCGAGCAAAGAGCGGTCCCGGGTCCAAAAAGTTCACCACCATTGATGAAATTGTTGCTGAGGTCAAGATGCTCAAGTACCTGGACCCGATTCCCGGCTTTGCTCGCTTCAGAGAGATCCATGTTGTTCAAGGTCGTTTCCCAGAGTCATTCCAAGATGCATGGGACCACTATAAGAAGACCAAAGACGACTGCATGAATCCCAACCCGTCCAACAAAAGAGCTTATCCCGATACGCAGCTTTGGGCAATTGTGGAGATGGACGATGCGGGATGTGAACTGGAGAAGTTTGCTTGGTCATCCATTTTCCAGATCTACGATATCTTCTGGGGAGTTGCCATGGCTCTGGCTCGGGCAGAGGAGTATGCTATGTTCGAACATCGAGATCTTCATTTGGGAAATGTCTGTATACGTTCTACGCGGGCAGATGGTTGCATGGGTCCCCCCACAGAACTCGATGTTGCACGACAGCCATCCTCCAGTGGATTTGGAATCAGCTCCCTTGAAACTACCATCATCGACTACTCGCTCTCTCGGGCGGATCTACTCCTGACGGATGACCCCGCTGGTCTTACGGAGGTTGCGTCCTCTGATCTAGACAAGAAGCAATTGTTCGATGCTATTGGTCAAGATGAAGACGAAATCATGCAAAGGAACACCTACCGATAGTACGTTACCCCAATGCCTGCTCATTCGGCTTCTTAAGAAAATTGTTAACATTGAAAATCAGTATGCGCGCAACACTCTATACTGGTTGTCCCATAGAAACAGAAAAGGTGGCGGACATTCCTGGCATCTGGGCAGAATACTCCCCACGTACCAATCTGGTCTGGCTACTGTTCCTGCTTCAGAGTCTGTTCAAGAACCGCAAACCTGAAGCGTTGCCTGCACAGCCACAGCGAAAGGCTCTTACGCCTTGCTCGCCCAACAAGATGATACCGAAATCGGAGACAACCGAAGGGAAAGACCAAAACATGGCCGGGTCCCTCGTCAAGGAGAGACAAACCAAAGATGTTCAAGCCGGTATCTCGCGGCTGAAGCAAACACTAGATGACAGGCTGAAAGCCGTCCTCGAACTTCTCGATTTGGAGCATGGGCATGAAGACATGTGTTGCGCCGCGGATTTGGTAGCCTACGCGATGGACTCGCAATGGCTGGGCGAACAAGACTTCTTCTAATGATCCTTTGGTATATGGAAAGCATTAGCGCACTGGGGGGTTATATCGATTTTGTGATTTGCATGGTTAGGAGTTATCATTGGCTTACATATTATGGGCTTGGGGCTGGGTGTTTGAATATAAGGTACATCACCTTGGATATGGTTATCAGCATAGCATAAGGGACTTGCATATAGAATATTCTGACATTCTACATTTTTGCATCAGAATGCATGGCTCTACTTAATTTCACCTCAATTATGGAAATAATCAAATCAAGTTGTTTGTCGAGAGCCCGCCATATCCATCATACATTGTCTATCGGTTTCCGGCCAAGTGATTCTGATACGTGTATTGATTATTATTTTTTCTATTCTAGCGGAGAGCGCCCTTTTCCAAATGCCCCCAACCTTCTGTACTCAGGGCAATAGCCCTGGTTGACTAGATGCATCCATATGTTATGTACTCAAATTCCCAGGGAGGACGAAACAAACAGCCCAGCCGCAACCCCGAGACAAAAAGAAAGAAAACGCTTTTTCAAACCTATTCAAATATTTCGACAAACGCTTTTCGGCCCCATGCTTTTCTACAGTCGAAACAACGACCTGTCTCGACTGGATGTTGTAAAAAGAAGAGATATCGTCAGTTCGTTTCGTAAAATTATGCACCTAGAGTGCAGAGCCAGTACCGGCACGGAAGAGCTTCACCATCAACTCAGGACGGCTCCAAAGCGAGAAGGACTTCTGGTCAGCCCAGTTCAGAGACTCAGGGAGCAGTTCCAGGTCGAAGTTCCACAAGAGCTTAGCAAGCAGGAGACGCATCTCGGCGTTGGCAAGGCTGTAGATGGGATGTTAGCAAACACTGCCAGGTACAGCTCGGGCGAAAACACGGATGGAGTGAGTATGTAGTGATGGAATTTATGCTTACTGTTGACCGAGACAGTTGCGTGGACCGTAGGAGTAGGGCTGGAAGGCCTCCTTTTTATCATTACTGTACTCGTCAGACTCGTTCAACCAGCGTTCTGGGACGAATGATTCGGGGTTCTTGAAGTGCGAGGCGGCGTGGAAGGCAGAGTAGAGTGAGACAGCGACGGAGACCTGTTTATATTTAACTGTTGTCAGTATTGAGCTCTGGAATTGGAATTTTGCTTTGTGTTTTGTGTTAAGATGGGAATAGCGAAGGCGGGACTATCTTTTCTGGGGAACCAGGTCCATGCACTTCGTATATTGTACTCACCTTTCCAGGGACGTATTGATCATTGATCATAGCTCCGCCTTCGGGAACAATGCGCGGAAGCATGGAAGGAATCGGCGGGTACACGCGCATGGCCTCAGTCAAGACAGCGTTCAGATAAGGAAGGTCGACGAGGGTGGACAGCTTGATGTCAGCTTCTTTGTCAAAAGCACCACGGATCTCTCGGATCAAACGCTCGTACTTGTCACGGCAGCGCAGAAGGTAGTATGTCACGCCAGAAAGGAGGGCAGCAGTAGTTTCACTGCCAGCCAAGACGAACACGGCCGAGTTTGCATCCATCTCCTCGGAGGACATTCCCTTTCCATCCTTGGAGTGCTTGAGGATGTATGAAGTAAAATCGGGGCGAGTAGCACCCAGGGCAAGGCGACGACGGACCTTCTCGACGCTCAGATTGAAGCTAGCTTGACGTTTCTGAAGAAGATCCTTGGGGACCAGGACGCGGACCAAGGGCACGAGGAAAGGGTAGAACCAAAAGACTTTGAGATAGGCACTTGCCTTGACAGCATCCAGAATAATTCGAACCCACCAGTGGTATGTGCTAGTTGACAAGCACCCAAAGGGTTCTCCAAAAGCGAGGTCACCAATGAGGTCGAAGGTAGTGAAGTTGAACCAGCAAGTGATGTCAATATTCTGAGACACTGCACTGCCCATGAGACCCTTCAGCTTTTCTATGAACATGCTGGCGTACATTTGGAGGATCTCTTCCTGCTCACGGAGAGCTTTGTTGGAAAAGGCGTGGGTCAGCAAACGGCGCATCCGGGAGTGGTCATCCTCATTGGCTGTGATGATGGCGTTGACGCCGTTGGGAGTGGGTGCATACAAGGCCGGATCCTTGACGAAGACCTTCTGTCCCTTCTTGCGGTGACCGTAGATGTCCTTCCAGGCGGGTGCGGCACGATAAACGAGAGTGTTCGGAGAAATGCGGACGACGTCTCCGTACTTGTCGTGGAGACTCTTCATGGTAGAATGTTGTTTACCCTGGATATCCCAGATTAGATGAACCAAAGGAGTGATGGCAGCCAGCTTAGGTCCAGGGTAACCACTCAGAGGGTGGAAGCAGAGAGTGTGGATGATCCAGCCCAAATAGTAAACAGACAACTGTGATATTTGATTGATATGAGACACACATTCCTTGAATATATAGTCTTGTATATCAGTGCTCACCAATGCAACAAGTCCACTCAGTAGACCCCAGAATGAAGGGACAGCTAGGGCATGGCACCAGCCGCACATAGCCAAGGAGTCGAAAATCATCATGAACAACAACTAGAAATAGTAAGATATACGACCAAAGACACCCAGAGATGTTGTCCTTACCGAATGACAACTGAAAAAAACAAAATATCAAACGAAGGAACTGTGTGGGGGAGGGAAGAAGGGAAGGGAAGAGGAGAGAGGTGAACGATGAAGGAACTGAGGAGGGGACTGTGGGCAAACGGCAGAGATGGGATTACAGGCTTACAAGAGGAGTTGACTGTGGGACGTAGAATGGCGGGGGACTATTTAGAGAAGATTTTCAGAGTCCCCATTGACTACGTTAAAGAGCCATTGAAAACGCGAAGGAGACAGCCGGCAAAATTTGACTTGGAGTCTCAAGTTAGGGCTACTCAAACGGAAAACAGGGGCTACATTAAAGGGCTCAATGGGTCACCAAACAAAGGAGTACTCATGTCGATATCAAGTAATGGATGAATTTTCATGGCTCGTCATTCGTTATATTGGGGTCTACTAGATGAACACAAATTATATGACACCAAAATCAACCGCTGGCAACGGAGAAACTCAACAAGCTTCCAGCAGCCAGTCCACCAACAAGAACCAGGCTCATAAATCCACCAGCAGCCGGTCTTTCATCAGCAACAACCCAGTGACTAGCGCCCATCATACAGCTTGTCCCCAAGTACCCATTGGTTGCACCAAAGAAGAACTGAACGAGGAAATAGAAAATGTCACTCTTGACAGCAGCACCTTGGCCATTGACGTTGCAGAGCTGGTACATGGGAATGAAAACAACACGGGCAATGGCCACAATGGCAGCCATCTGTGGATGTTGTCCCAAGGACACCCCTGGAATAGCCACACACATTCTCCCGGCCAAGTCACCCAGGTTCCAGATCAAAAACGCCAAGGGAACAAAGACACTAGAATCGTAGATCCGTGAACTGGCAGGGTCGTTGACAGACTGGATTTCCGCCGTGTAAACTGGGAACACCATGGAAACCAAAAAGCAGACGAACACAGCGAACGCCAGGAACCGCAGCTTAACGAACAAAGTCCACAGGCTGACGGTCTTAGAGTGGTCACGGTCACTCGCAATAGACTCATCGTCATCCCTTGACAACTTTTGCCTCGAAGAAGGTTGTTGTCTCAAATGATAAAGGAAAGCCAGCAAAGCAATGACGGAGACACCCGTAGACGTAAGAAAGTAAATAAACGCTGACTTCGACGCACTCGTCTGAGGCATGCTGGGGCCTTGGTCTGGGCTAACACTATCCTCCTTCGGCGGCACAGCCAGCACAGAGAAGATCTGGACAATGCAAGGCAAGACACCAGCAACACCCTGTCCACCCATAATAGCCTGGGTATATTCCTCCCTTCCGAACCCGGAGACGTATGCAAAGACGCCATTCTGGTTGATACCAGTGGCCAGGCTCGCAGCGCACACCATCACCATCAGGAAGCCAAAGTACGCCCGCGGCGAGGAATCGGTCATGACGACTGCCGAGAAGGCCAGGATAACGAACACAACAGAATTCATCAACAGCGAGAACGTTATACGCCGTGGATAGGAGGCGTTCTTCTGTAGCTTTGCTAGGGCATAGGCGGCACCGAGATTGGTGACAGTTGACATGGACTGAATCGACGGTTGGTAGTGCAGTCTTGTCCAATCGTCCGACTGGAACCGGCGGTAGAAATATGGTGCCGCGGCAAGGAACATGTTCCTAGATTATGCTCCGCGTTAGTTATGGTTGGCCCAACACATAGCTTGTTTCTCCGGATTCGGAGACTGTTAAGTTTCACTTACCAAGCCCACAGCATAGACACTCCGAGAAGGAAGAATATGCCATACTGTAACCTTGAAAAGGGAGACTGCTGGTGTCGCTCCGTGTATGTTGTCTCATCGGCGTCGTCCGCAGCGGAGTCCTGCAGTCGCTCATACGCTGCCGGACGGGCAATGAGGCTACGTATGCGGTTCATGGTCGTCTTTTTCAACCACTCCTTCTTATGTATAAGTAAAAGATTCTATAAAATAAGGGGATGAGGTCATAGTAAAGAGCTGTAGTGCGCTGTTGAGGTCGGCATACGACTGGTTACTAAGCAAGATATGTTGCCCAGGTGCGCAGGTGCGGGACCCGCATGGGACCTGTCAGGCGATCTATAAGTTCTCATGTCAGGGCTCACCTACAACTGACACACGTTTTGTAGCAAGGTTAATTAAATGAGTACTAGTTATATTCAAAACAAGAATATTTGACCACGAATACGGCTTCTGTCATTGACGACATAAGACTCTATAAATCCGATTTATTTGGCTAACGTGATAAGTTATAGAACGTTATATATAAGAACACTCCGATGTGTTTTTGGACGCTCTTTTTGGATGTATACAAATGGGATCAAAAGCGTAAGTACGTTTTCAGTATCACTTTTTTCAACTTTATATCATGTCAGAACAGAGGTGAGCGAATAGCGAATAGCGAGCAACAAAAGTAGTACTCGAACAATAGTATTGATATCAAGATTTGTACACAGTAGTTGGCTTAGTATCTATCGAAAATCTAACATGTAGAATGTGTATGGGAGCATGAGAAGAGAGGACCGTAAGAGGTGAGTGTAGATGAGGGAACATGTATTTCAACAAAAAGAAAACATCAACAAGAATGAACAGGCATCGTAATGAGATGGTAGTGTAAGGGTAGGGCTAGGAGTGAATGGGGTCTGGACTACGACTAGTCCTTCTTCGGAGACGCTGTCTCCTCCACCTCTTCTACCTCTTCTTCCTCCAGCCCAGGCTCTGATTCCTCCGCCTGGACCTCCCAGAGCTGATCAGCCCCAAAAGTGTTGGCCGGAGGTGGCGTTGTTTCGCCACCACTCATTTGCCATTCCATAAGCTTCGTAAAGGCGCCATCGGGATGAGAGCTGAGCTCATCGTAGGAGCCTTGCTCGGCGACCTTGCCGTCGGGGCCGAGGACAATGATCGTGTCGGAGCGCTTGATGGTGGAAAGACGATGGGCAATGCTAATTGTCGTGTTGTTGCCGCGAAGCAGAGCGGCCAACGCACTGTTGACGAGGGTTTCAGATTCGGCGTCGAGGGCGGAAGTGGCTTCATCCAGAATCAGAATATCAGGCTCCTTGATAAGGGCACGCGCAATGGCAATGCGCTGCTTCTGACCACCGGACAACTGAGCTCCACGAGCTCCAACGTGAGTATCGAGTCCATCAGGCTGTATTGGGTTAGCTAAGTTCATGAAGATAATAGCTGCTCGGCGAACTTACGAAGTCGCTGATGAATTGACAGTTGGCCTTGCGTGCAGCGGCAATGATCTCTGAGCGTGTTGCCCGAGGCATTCCGTAGGAGATGTTGTCAGCGATTGTTCCAGAGAAAAGCACAGGCTCCTGGGAAACCACGCCAATCTTTCTGCGAAGGGACTTGGCGTTCATTTCATTGATGTCTTTCCCGTTAATCAAGACCCGGCCCTCAGTGGGGCTATAGAACCGTAGCAAAATGGATGCAATGGTAGATTTGCCTCCACCAGATGGTCCAACGATTGCAACGTTGGTTCCTTGAGGGATCTCGAAGTTCAATTCCTGGAAGATCTTCACAGCGGGACGGGTAGGGTAGGAGAACGTAACATTCTCAAATCGGATGGGTCCACGCGCGGTCTCAACCTTGAGACCCTTGGTTGGGTGAATCGTGGGCTGACGATCTTGCAGCTCGAAGAGTCGACTCGCCGCACCCACACCTTTCATCAGCTCCGAATAGAAGCTGGAGAGGCCGAACATGCTGGAGCCTGCATAAGCAGTATACATTAAGAACGAAGTCAATTCTCCAATGCTAATAGCACCCGACTGAACCATCCCACCGCCAACATACAGCAATGTCAAAATGGTCATATTACCCATCAAGCCAGTCTATTAAGAAGTCAGTCAAAACCGCAAAAAGCCTAGAAGAATCAAGACTGCCGACTCACCGAGCTGAAGAAGGTTGCGCTAATCAGAGACTCTTTTTTGCCAAGCTCGAAGATCTTGCGGACTTGCTTGTTGTACCGGTTGACTTCGATAACTTCACCGGCAAACGACTGGCTAGTCTTGACGTTGCCCAGACGCTCCTCCGCAATCTTAGTCAACGATCCCAAGTTCTTTTGGATTTTGCGACTGAGGTTCCTAATGGCTCGACCGTAAAAGAGAGCGCCGAGGCCAATTGGAGGAAGCAACACAAGCAAGATAGTGGACAGCTTTGCACTAGTATAGGCCATCAGACTGAACCCAGCCGCACCGCTAACAGCAGCTCGTAGACCATCGGATAAGTTCTGCGTGATACTCTTGCCAACAATTATAGTGTCGGAGCTAAGGCGTGAGATTAGATCACCAACCCGGTTGGCATCAAAGAACTCGGCATCCTGCACGAAGGTTTGACGGAAAAGCTTGGAGCGTAGCCTGGCAACAATTCGCTCACCAACAATTCGAAGAATGATGATGCGCCCATAGTTCGCACCGGCACCGAGAAGTAGGATTCCACCGAGAGCAGTGTAGAACATGGGCATGCTCATGCCGAACAACTCGCCGCCTCCTTCGGTTATGCCCTTGGTTGCAGCGTCCATGATTTTACCAATGGAGAAGGGAACTGCCATTGTGATCGACGAGGAGATTAGGAGGAAAAAAGAAGGCGAAACCGAGGGCCTTGGATTCGGGGCGCGCGATCTTCAAAAGCCGCCAGATTTCGGCGAATCCGGATTTCTTTCCCGATGCGCCTTCCTTGGCCAATCTTGCGCTCATGTTAATCTGTGCTGCCTGCGCTGCTCTCTCAGACAATTCAAAGCCCTTGTCCTCCTCCACTTCTTCTTTCAATTCCGGAGCTGACTGGGTAGTTGGATCTGTTGAGGTTGCGGGTGGTTTCGCTTGGAGAAGTTGAGAAGTTGAACATAAAAAGCGTGTTTGGGAGACAATGCGAGACGTAGAAGGGGTATATTTAAAGCTGTTATTTTGAAGCAAGAGTGGGTTGGCACCATCCCGGAGTGCACCCGAGGCGGTTGAATAGAGGCGGTTCAACCCATTGTGGTCGCCGGAAGAGACAATAGACGATCTTGTTTTGGGAAGTAAATCGCGAGCAAAGGAGCTATACGGTCTCAAAGCCTGCCGTGGGCTGGCACCCAAGGCCAGAGACACAGGCAGCCTGGCACCGCGCATCTCGGAGTTGGATCGGACAAGGACGGAAACGTAATGGAGTTAAAATGATGTCACCGAATAAAACGTCGACATGCCATATCCGAACGAAATATATTCAAGTTGAGCACATCACATGGCACACATTCAGCTCCTTGGAACGTGCGATGGATTAAGAGCGGATGTGTCTGGCGCTTCATCCGACGCCCACGGCCATCGGCAAAGCGGTTTTCGGGGCCGATTTTGCCTTATTCGACCGCTCGTGATTTTGCCTCAATTTACCGCCCATGGAAGCCGGTCGAGAGCTTTGGATCTTCGTCTGTTTTGGCGCCAGAAGCTTTATTTATTCCGAGTTTCACTGGGTTGAATCGCTTCGAAAATATATTGGTCAACTTGCTGCATTCTCTTTTGCGTCAGGACCGTCAAAAATTTTGTTTCCCACCTATTTCCTCTGCCGCTGATACACCCACCCCACCTCATACCTACTCTACACATTCACCGTCAGACAAGATGGTTCTTGATTACAGCAAATGGGACGCCTTGGAGCTGTCCGACGACTCGGACGTCGAAGTTCATCCCAATGTTGATAAACGTTCTTTCATCCGAGCAAAGCAGGCCCAGATTCACCAGCAACGAGAGCAGCGTCGTCATGAAATCAAAACCTTGAAGTACGAGCGCATTATCAACGATGGATTGCTGTCGCGCATCGATAAGCTTCTCGAGTCTCTCAAGAAACACGAAGACTCGTCTGCTTCCCCCGATGAGTTCATTTTCACGACGATTATGGAGTTCGCAAGCAACCCCGCCGAAGACCAGGCCCCCACCCCGCCGGAGGGAGTATACACACACGAGCCGGAACAGCCCAAGTTTTCCCAGATGATGAGCTCGCTGGTGGACCAGGTGAAGAAGGAAATTGGCGATTCTAAGCCCGAGAACCTCTTCAAGGCATACATTCAGGGTGTGAATGGACACTTGGAAAAGATTCAAGGACTTCAAAAAGAATTGTTCGCAAAGCTTGCGCAACTTGAGAAGGAGGAAGGCGCCAAGATCACTAGTGATAAGCTGCATGAAGGTTTCAACCAATCACACGTGGCCAAGATTGCTGAGAAGGAGAAGGCGGCTGCCAAAAGCAAGGAGAGCTCTGTTGAGCTTCTGAACCCGGGTGCGGGAAGCTCGGCCGCCAAGGCCGATGATGAAGGCGATGATGAAGACCCTGCCGATATCGAGATTAGTCCGCTGGCAAAGAAGTTTGCTCAGCTCAAGCCTGGAGACTACAAGGCCTATCTGAATTTCATCTCAGCGAACCCCGACATTGTCGCCGAGAAAGAGACCGACGGTCTACTTGTTGAGGCATTCAATAGTCAGCTCAAGGGCCAAGATGACTATGCTCGCCAGTGCGTGCACCAAGGTCTGCTTCTGCAATACTGCCGCTCGCTCGGTCGTGACGGCATCCAGCTGTTCTTCACTCGGTATGTCAAGTCTCTACTTTTTTCTTTCTCAAACAATGGCTAACATATAATCTTCCAGCATCACTACCAAGGATCACCGCGCATCTACCTTGTTCCTTAATGATGTCAATGAAACTTACGCTCGTATCAAAACCCGCTCCGCTGAACTCAACAAGGATGGCTCAGCATCCAACGATCCTGCGGGGGTAGAGCAAATCCAGCTGCATGCTGTTGACCCCAACACCAAGATCACTATCAACCTGCCCGCCGCTAACAGCGAGGACCCCACTGAGATTGAGGTGCGCAAGGTCTTCGACGCTTTCCCTGAAGACCTGCAAAAGGCATTGGCAACTGAGTCCTTGGACGAAGTCAACAAGGTTCTTGGCAAGATGTCTGTCGAGGAGGCGGAGGTTGTTGTGGAGCAATTGGGAAATGGTGGCATGCTCAGCTTGGAGGAAGGAATTGTGGACGCCACGACAGCAGAGGGCCAGAAGAAACTGAAGGAGTTGGAAGAAGAAGGAAAGCAGGAAGTTGGTGAGCCCGGTGGTGATGTTACCGAGCTTGACTAAGGATATGCAAAAAGCGATGATGATATGAATTAAGTCTGCATTTATTTCTCTTGATCCGAGAACAGGTTACTAACCAGCTCCATGATTGTTGTGCATTTGTGACTCGCCATTTTACTATTAAGCGTATAATAAAGATACCTAATCAGAGCTAACCGGCCGGAGAAGGAAATCCGTGGTATTAACGATGCTATCGATTTGAGTGAGATACTAATTTACAAACCCCCCTAGAGACATCGCTGCGTGGAGTAAAATAAAATAAAGATAATAATAGATGTAGCTGCCAGATCACGGCCAGGCTACCAAATAATGCGGGGAGGGGGATGTAGAAAAAGCCATTTCATATGAGTAAATGTGGGACACTTGTGAATACCACGTCTTAACCCCGGACTCCCGAATGTTCTATCCCCCACGCGCTAAAGCAAACCACCTAGACTCCGCTGGAACCGGGAGCCTCCTGGTCTTTTCGGAGGTCGATCAACAATTCGCGGAAACGCTCCTTTCCGGAGCCGCTGGCACCGCCCGCGGAGCCCTTGCCCGATACATCAACCAGCTTAGCAATGCGCTCCCAGCTGGTGCCACCAGCGGAGGTGTCCTCCCGGTTGGCGAGGAACTGTTCGGCCTCGGCGCGGGCGTGGGAGCGGTTCTTATCGGCCTTGTTGTTGTAGGAAACGTAGAAGTCATCAATATCCTCCTGTGCCTTCTTGACAGTATTGTCCTTCTTTTCAGCGGAGACCTCCGCACGGCGGGCGATCTCAGCGTCACGCTTCTCGCGCCATTCACTGAGAATTGAAAGACAGACGTTAGCTTGGGGATCCAGGCTGAAACAAGATGAATGCAGATCGCACAAGGCAATGCGCCCCGTCATCCAGTGTTTGAGATTGGACTCACCGAACGGCATCTCCCTCATCCTCGGGTTCCTGGACGCTCTGATATCCGGTGCGGGGGAAGGGTGAGCCGGAGCCAGTGATTGTGCCACCGGGAGCAACGCGCTGCATAGATGTAACCCCTGGTCAGCATACTGGACATTCACCAGACATGTATCCAACAGCCAATTCATACCTCGTTCTGGTTCTGTGTCGCCACGGAGGGGAAGGATGATTCAAATTGGCCAATCTCCTCAACGGGCTCGTCGCCTCCGCCGAGCAAGTCATCATCCCCCGTGCCTACATTCCCGCCGGCAACGTGGTCTTGAGAAGTAGCGAATTGCTCGGCATCTTCGCCGAGTACGGCACGCTCGCGGGCAAGGAAATCGTCATCGGTGGTAGCTTGGATGTCAGCTACTTCGGTCTGGCCTAAATGCGGGTCATGTTAGCTCCGGTGTAAGGAGAGCAAGTAAGGTGGGTTCAAGTATACCCTCAGAGAAGTCCTCTAGGGAAGGAAAACGATCAGCCATGCTGGGGATGGATTGTTTTTGACTGTTGTATGATTCAATAAAGACGTTTGAATCAAGAAGATGGTCAGGAGGAGAAGTAATCAAAGGGCTAGGAAGTTGATAGTTAGAGGAAGTAGTGTTGACAGGTGTGGCCGGGGCGGGCTCGGAGCCCCGTTGTTCTGCCGGTTCCGGGGCGGTAAGCTTATCCATGTTTCAAGCTTGGGGTACGAAGCACTTCAACTTCACTTGTGATGAAGAAGCTTGAGAGTTGAGATCTTCGTTTGATATTTCCTTTAGCTTTGTTCCGGTGACTTTACTTGATTGCAACTTCACTGCAGTTCAGAATCTCACTAGTGATCTTCAATTGCTCCTTGTTGCCTATTTGTCTCCCACCGTGGTTGCTGGTTGCGACTTGCGCTTCAGATCTGATACTTTCACTTATCAAACGCTTCCCGTTCAATTGCAGTGCTTACTATTTTTTTCCATCATGGCTTTTACTGATGATGCTGTGAAGGCAAAGCTATCTGCTCTGAACGACTCGCAGGAAAGCATCGTTACTGTTGCGCAATGGGTTATGTTCCACAGGTACGGACACTTGCTCCAACTCCAAAGAGACTTGCTGATTTTTTTTTTTTTTGCCTGTAACTATAGACGCCATGCTGAACGCACCGGACAAATTTGGCTCCAAAAGATTCGCGACTCGCCGCCTCCCAAGCGACTCAACCTGATCTACCTAGCCAACGGTACACATGTTCTCCTGCACTTGAGCTCCGCACCGCTTGCTAATTATATCTACAGAGGTGGCCCAGCAATCCAAAGTACGCGGGAAAAATGATTTCCTCATTGCGCTATCCCCGGTCCGTCTCCCTCAGTCCGCCATTGCAACTCAAACTAACAAAACAATAGATAATCGTCGATGCTACGTCAGCAGCTTACAAGGGCTCGTCGAATGAATACCAACAAAGGATCCGCCGAGTGGTGGAGGTCTGGAGACAACGCAATGTATTCGATGGAGCTATTCTGGATGCAGTGGAAGCTCGCATAGACGGTACATCGAATCAATGGGTACAATGAGGGAACAGCTAAACTGATTATGTTACAGAACTCGACAAAGCTCGTCCTACAAACAAAAAGCAAACCCTCGGAGGCTCCTTCTTCAAGGACACTTCTTCGGGATCCACCCCATCAGAACTACAACCTCTCAACCCATTGCAGACTGCTGTCAACAAGGCTGTCATCAACTCCAACAATTCCCCCGCAGTCGCTACTTCAGAGTTCGACAAGCTCCATGACCCCAAAACTCCGAAGCCTACGCTGCCCGTTCACGCCGCACGTCTAAGTTCACTCTTGAAGACGCTTGCCAACGCAGAAAACTCCGTCTCCGAGGTAATCAAGTCGCGCCGCGCCCTGATCGATGGGCTTGAAAAGATCCTCCAGACCAACCGCGCAGAGCTATCAAAGGAGGAAGTCCTTGGCGCCGAACTCTCGCAAAAGAAAACCTATGTCGATAACGAGAAGCGCCAGGTCGAAGATGCGATTATGCGCGGTCTACCCAGTGAGGAGTCCTCTACAAACCCCGGCGAACACAGCGGACACGATGACGCACCCGGCCGCCCAGAAGTCGAAGCATTGACACCTCCCCCGGTGGAAGCTATTACGCCAGTCGGGTCCCCACAGCCAGAAAAGCAGCAGCTCCGCCGTGGCCCTTTTACCGAAGAGGCGGACGACGACACCTCGGAATGGAACCCCATGAACTTCCCCGACATGCAGCAGTCAGGCAATGGGACTGCTGTCACTGATCAATCCACTACTTCTCCGAACCATGGCAATGACTTCGATATTGCTTCCGATGGCCACGCAAAGAGGCGCAAGATCTCACATGGCGAGGAGGACTATGCGGCTTTCGCGGCAGGCGATCTAGATGCTGATGTGGCTGACCTGCTTGCCACTCAGGGTAAGCATTAAGTGAGTTTGAAGCATTATGGTCGGGGCCATACGTTACCTTGGTAATTTATGGGCATCGGCTGCCCTGGTGTGGTGTGATTTAACTATCTCTTTTCTATTCCATTGACTGCCTCTTGGACATTCTTATTTCGGTTTATGTTTGATATCATTTTTTTTTCGTGTATGAAGTAACTAAATGTGAGAGTTGGAGCGTGTAACATGCATTTATCATAGGCCTGTAGTCCAATTTTCTCCGTGCAAGTGTCTTGTAAGATGTCTAGCATCTCACATACATCGTGCCTAGATGCCTACATTTACTTGCAACCAAAATCATACAAACATACATCAACTACCAATATGCAAAGTGAATGTTTGTTCTTCTGGTCACATTAACTATGAACCAATGCTATTCGAAAAAGAAAAAAAAAAAACGTCATCGGAATATATCCGGATCCATCCACCGATCTCGCGCGAAGCGGTTCGACAACTGATGCCTTCGCCCCCGGTAAGCCAACACAGAGCGGATATTGTTTGAAGATTCATCCTCTGGAGGTGGCGGAGGCGTTGATTTGCTCCCCTTTGGTTTCACAACCAGTACAATGATCATTCCGACCACAACCAGGAGGAGTAATAGCATGATCTTACGCTTGGTGGTTCGTTGTTGATAACTCGTAGCCTATATGAGTCAGTTTCTCGTTCTAGCGAAATCGAATTAAAAAAGAGAGGTAACATACCACTTTCAGCTCCTTATCCGCAGCCTTAACCTCGGTGCCCATTCGCTCGACATTGTAATCTATACGGTCTAGCATGGTTCCTTGGTCGATAATCATGCTCTGCAGTTCACGGAAAATATCCGAGAGCTCAATAATTCCCTTTGCAATATCGTTGATTTCGCGCTCCCGCTGCGCAATAGCAGCATCATTCTGGCCAGTCTGCCGTTGCGAAGTCTGCTGCAACATCGTCTGCGAAAAGGACCTGTCGGCATCTGACTCCATCATCGATGGATCCGTGTATGGGTTCTGTGCTTGCGTAGTCGTGCCATCGAACGGCGTCGCGATACCCTCAAGATCTCGCAATTCTGCACGGAAACAAATCACCACGTTAGCATATTTGAACCAGCCAATTCCGGCACCATGGGAAGAGAACAAGAACAAGGAAACAAGAACACAAAAAGAAAGAAGGGTCCCATACTCCGCAAATAAGTACTCTGCTTCTTCCTAAACCTAGCACTAGCCTCCTGCACCCTCGCAGCAAGCGAGATCTGAATATTCTTCGCCATAGTCTCCTCCCCACTCGTCACACCACCATGCGCCTTCGACTCGCCGACCATAGTCTCTATGCGCATGATAGCGCGCTGGCAATCATGAAAGGAGCGCGTGATATCCTGGGTTAAGCGCTCAATAACGCTCTCGTCCTGCTTGCGCAGGTCCTCATCGCCGAAGCCAGGGAGCAGGTGTTTCTGGTGTAACTTGTCGAGCTGGGCGGAGTTCTGGGCGATCTCGGATAACAGTTCGGAGACCTCTTCCTGCACGTCGACCCAGCGCGGCGGGAGGAGATCCATCTCGATGACCATATCACCATCTTCGTCTGTTTCAGGTATTAGGCGCCTGCTTTCCTCCGGATGCGAGGGTGTGTCGGAGAAGCCATTTGTTGGTGTGAATTGTGGCTTTTTGGCTGGGTGGTGGATTAGGGATTGGCGGTAGGAGAGGTAGCTGGGTTTGGAGGTGGAGTGTTAGTTGTTGCTATGCTTTGTAGACTGAGTTTTATGGATGGTGTTTCTTCTTTTGCTTTTTTTTTGGCTCTTTCCGGCGCTGACGGGTTGCGCTTGGGGTAGGGTTAGGTATATGGGGTTGCATACAGGTTGGTTCGATCCCGCCACATTGTGAGGGCGTTGGCAGGATCGGGCTGTGTGGATGGTTTATTGATTTGGTGAGGGTATCAGAATCATGATCAGGTGGAAGTGTTATGCTGGGATTGAATAGAGTCTCGATGTAGCCGGAAGTGAATGATAGGAGCTCTCCACATGTCGGAAGGGGTCACGTATGCCCGGTATTCATCATGTAATCCGTGGTTTTGTCCACGTGGAGTGGGGTAATTTTCGTATCGCTGGGTAACCTGTGAAGACAATTGGTGCTCTATATATTCTCGACTAAAATAATAGTGCTGTCTCTCGTGACATCGTGTCAACTCCTGCAAATATCTTACTATGGGTGTGCTCAATTGAAAGTGGCATCGACACCCCGGATTTTGGATAACATGGCCTAAATAGGTATATGGTGTTCTCAAGACAATGCAAGTTCGAAGGTTAATAGACTGAAGAACAACTACATTCTATTAATATAGACTATTATAACATGTCTTGTAGTCTGCTTGGTTCTATAGATCTACCAATCTAGGGCCCCGCAGTCTACTACGAAGTACTAGAGACAAAAGAGATCCAAAGCAAAAGCCAAGACCTTCCTAATGCAATTAGGCTCCATGTGTATTCTCATTGTTAGCTCGCTCAGCAGAGGGGGCGGGATCAAGCTTTTTGTCCAGCGTCACATCAATATCATACACAAATGAGATCTAGTTCATACCTTTAAAAAAGAGATATAGATATCTAGATATAATTAACACATAAATAAAACAAACTAAAGTACAAAGGACAAAGTACACATGTAAAACAGTGACATTCAGCCCCAGGACGGTCCCCACCGCCCTGAGATGAAACGACGCTGACTGGGTATCCTCAGGCACGCTATTCTGGTAACTCTCGTAAGGCTGTTCCCCTTAACCCTCTTCTTCAACTTCTTCATTTGACCCCTCCTTTGTATTTTCCCATCCACATTCACCATGGTATGTCCCTGATCCCATAACTTATCTCGACTTGTGTGTTGCGTTGTCGAAAATCAAACCCCCACAATGCGGGGCAACACCATTCCTTTGAACCTCACTGACCAGTGCATCTTCTAGGCTGATTCACTCACTGAAGAGCAAGTTTCTGAGTACAAGGAGGCCTTCTCCCTGTTCGTGAGTGACTCTACATACAAATCGAAGACGTGAAGGTCGAATATGCTGACCGAGAGTTTGTTTTGTTGCGGAATAGGACAAGGATGGTGATGGTACGTGTGGTCGCGCCCGACTGTTCAGTTGACAGCAGTGTCCTCTGTGATCGAATTTCAAGAGAAACGTATCCTAACATACAATTCTCCCAATAGGACAAATCACCACTAAGGAGCTGGGCACCGTCATGCGCTCGCTCGGTCAGAACCCCTCCGAGTCTGAATTGCAGGACATGATCAACGAGGTCGACGCCGACAACAACGGAACCATTGACTTCCCCGGTACTTGACCATATCCCACTGGTATAATCGAGAGACGGCTATTGACGTGCGATAGAATTCCTCACCATGATGGCTCGTAAAATGAAGGACACTGATTCCGAGGAGGAGATCCGTGAGGCTTTCAAGGTCTTCGACCGCGACAACAACGGCTTCATTTCCGCCGCTGAGCTGCGCCACGTCATGACTTCCATCGGTGAGAAGCTCACCGACGACGAGGTTGACGAGATGATCCGTGAGGCGGATCAGGATGGTGATGGCCGGATCGACTGTATGTGTTGAAAACAATCTTGGAGCCTACGGGCACTTGTCTGCCCAAATGCTAACCTCTCCATCTCCATACAGACAACGAGTTCGTTCAGCTCATGATGCAAAAATAAACGACGCATTCCCACCATTGCGCCTTTTTCCATGTTAGCTGACGTCGCCGGTTTTTAACGAGAATGTTTCTCTTCCATTTCAATTTTCCAATACCGATTTCCTGTAGTCTATGCTCATTAGGCTCTACATCTTGGATGATTTACGATCAAGCGTGTGCTTTGAAATGCAGACGGAATGAACTGGGCGGTACTTTGGGTCAAGTGTTCATAATATAGGAATGATGGCTCTCCCCCTATTACTTGGACGGTGCTGGGCTTGTCTCAACATCGCCACCTTGTTTCAACCAGCCATTTCCACACAGCACTGTAGCAAGCGTATTAAGAAGTAACCATAACCCAACCCCCATTTGAGCATCACGCTATCGATTAAACCTCAAAACCTCCATAAACTGCCTCGCAACATCCGCCCCAGACCATGGATCAGGATCTTCATCGGCACGTTCACCAACCACAGAGCCAGCCCCATCAACACTAGTATCAACCCTAGCATCAACCCCAGACCCAGCCTTCTTCCACCTCCTCAACCGATCCTTAACCTCCATTCCAACGTTCGGAACAAGAATCGCCTCCCGAGCCTCAACACCCAATCTCCCCCAAAACTCCCGAATCAGCGACGCAGTCGCCGCATACTCAGCATCGATATCGGACTCCTCAATCGCAGAACTAGCGAGGTCGATGCCCGTAGTTTCAACATCCACATCACCATCCTGCCCAGTACCAACACCAGCACTAAAAGACCCATCCTCCCGATCGACAGGAATAGCCTCCACAACCGACGGACCACGCCACTCAATCTCAACAACCGTACCACGCACCCGCGCCGTCGGGAACGTCTGCCGCACGTCACCAAGACGCACACGGAAGTCACCAACTTCATAGACGATCCCGTTCGGGACAGCGAGCGTGAGCCGGTGGCTCCAGATGGGCTGGCAAGCGTAGTTGAAGTGCTGGAAGAGGGTTCCATACGAGGAAGGGGGGATAGTGGTCATGACCATTGGCGGGGAAGGGGAGTGGTTTGGTGCGATGGAATTTACGGGACCAGGCGCGCCTTGGTTTGGTTCTGGAGCGGGTTTCTCTGGCTCCGAGGTGTAGATGAAGCCGTGGGTGGGGTAGTGGGTTAATGAGAGGAATTGCATGTAGCGTGGGTTTGGGGGCTTTTTGTTTGAGTTTGAGGAGGGGAGTAGGCCTGGAGTGTCGCGGAGGAGCTTTTGTTCCAGACCCCAGCGGCCGATTGGGGTTAGTTCTTCATTTGGGAAGGCGGCGCGGAGGCGCTCTGTTATTATTTGGAGGGCTGTTGAGGCGTTTGGGTTTGAGGGGATGAAGTAAACGCTTGGCTGGGTTAGTTTGGGGGGGTTTGGTTGGAGTGGAAGAGGGGATTTACCCAGTGATAGGCATTTTTTGTGTTTGTTTTCTCCTTATATTCTGGGCAGGTGCAGAGGAAGAAATGGAATTGATAGTTGAGCTGAGGGATATCAACTGGGGGATTGATGAGTTGAGAAGATGGCGGTGATGAGTCCCCAGGTGATCTTCAGTCCTGCTGGAGATTATTCAAGGGATATGTAGCAGGTAGCGACCATGCAATATAGATATAGCGATCGATCAATAAGAATGATGATCAAGTCGGGTGCAACAGAATGACAAAAGAGGATCCCCAACAGGATGGGAGTTTTGCAATCTATATAGTTCGATTAGCATAAGCACTGAATATGAGAATAATCCGGTACCTTGGACAATTTCTATGTATACGAGGTTGTTCTGGAGAATCAAGTGGTCGGTCTCCAGATGAAAGCCTGCGGGATATAACATTCAAGTGCAAACAGAGCAAACATCCAATATAAACTAGAGGATCGACAATCGAAAAATTATCTACGATAACTTACACTCTCTCTGTGATAAAGGCCTCTTGCGTTATTTTAATGGATTTAATGTAGGAGCCATAGTTCTCCCATATCAGGGGAATTGTAGAGTTCATCGTGGCAGACACCGAAATCATGTACCACCCACTAGGTAGAGTGTAGTAAAGTCGATTGTCAATATTACTGTATACGTTGAATTGTTTGAATTGAGGTATAAAATTGTTTGAGGCTATATTTGGTCCCAAATTTCCCATGGATTGAAAGGCGTGCGTTCTTGCGCGTTGGGTGGGAGACAGCCAAGGCTGTTTTTATACGTAGGATGCGGGGTTCTCGAGCCACGAGCGAGGTATAAGATCATTTGAAAATATATCAAATTGATCCCAGAAGGCTTGTTGGCCAGATACATGATAGAGAAGTGTCATTTAACGCTACCGATTCCGATATCATTCTGCTAATCGCTTCTTTCCAAGTTGTTTATATATTCTATATTGTTGGAGAGCAAGTGTCCAATATAGTGGCAACTCTGGCTTCTCATTCGCTCTTGAATACCGGTACAGGGTCTAATGATATGGCTAATATATCCGTTGAAAATGTTCTATCGGCGAATTTGAGATCCTCTGGTGATTGTTAATGCTAACAATCTTGGAACAGGCACTTTTGATACTACCTAGGCAACGCATAGATTTCAGCGAAGCTTGAAAACTATGGAATCAAATAATCGAACCTATCATACTCGCTTGGATCACAATGTGTAGTTACATCAAGTTCCAGCTGACAAATCCCAACGAAATTGCCCAGGTGAATGAGCCCTGCAAATGTCCCGAGACTCTCCGTTCAAGATTACAAATGCAATTCTTGAATCGGGGTGAGGTAATGGCGTGACAGGCTATTCATACTATAAGTACCATCATACTCGCTATAAATACTGATCTTTGCTGATTCATTGCTACTTTTACATTACTTTTATATCGAAACTGCTATGTCTCAGCAATCGCAAACAGTGCTCGTCACTGGTGCCAATGGCTACATTGGCAACGCAGTTTGTCGTGCATTTGTCCAAGCCGGATGGATTGTGTACGGCCTTGTGCGTAAGCTGGATACTTTTTCAGACCTGGCCGCCGAAGAAATCATCCCAATCCAGGGTTCGATAGGCGACAATTCTTTTGTTCCAGTCCTTTTAGCGCAACAACAAACATTCAACGTCATCGTGTCGACCACAGAAATCCTTGGGAAGTTCGAATCCCATTTTCAAGATATCGTCTCCATGCTCCTCGCTGTGTCAGAGAAGAGTAATGAAGCTGGGGTTCGGCCACTAGTAATGTTTACCTCCGGCTGCAAGGACTATGGTATGACTGGACGCGCCGACTCGGAAGACCTGGCACCTCATACCGAAGCATCTCCTCTGAATCCGCCCGCTGTCGTTGCCGAACGTTGTCTCGCATCCCCCAAAATCTTTGAATACCCCCATGCCTTTGATGCAGTGATTCTTCGCCCCACGACAGTTTTCGGCCGCAGTGGCAGTTACTATGGCCCTTTCTTTGAGTTGGCCCAAGTCGCAAAAGAGACCACCACACCGCTCATTCTTCCGGCTGATCCAACAAGCATAGTGCACGGTACCCATGTTGACGATTGTGCAAGTGCGTATCTCTCCATTGCCGAAAGTGACCGGGCCCGGGTTGCTGGCCAATGCTACAACGTTTCCTCTAGACGGTATGAGACATTGGATGAGATTGCTGAAGTATTGGTTAAGGAATATGGTCTTGAGAAGGGTATTGTGTACGACCCCCCACAGAACAAACCAGTCGATCAGTTTGATATTGTACAGTTCTTGACTGGATTCTCTCAATGGGTTGGAAGTGATAAGCTGCGACAAGATGTTGGGTGGAAAGACGAAAGGCTTTTGTTCACCGAGGGCTTGAAGGCCTATCGTCTCGCCTACGAAGCAGCAGCAAAGTCTGGACATAGCAATGTCACCAGGGTGAAGGGCTATATGAAGGCCTTTGCCACATCGAATTGACGTTTTTTTTTTCCGTGTTGATCTAGCTAGGAAAACTTTTGAAAAGAACCAATATGAACACAAGTGTCAGTAATACCTGGTAGTAGAGGGTGATATAGGACGCGTGTGGGAATAGTACGGGTACTACTGGGCAATACGGTTGGCCGCCTTAAGGTGTTTGGGGTATTTCTGGGCGAAGTCTGCGGGGTATATCCCTTAACGGCTGTCAATCTTAGATTGGCGCTTGTATAGGGTCGGCTTGGCCGCTGCGGTCTTTGTGGAGACCGGTATGTTGGTCGTCTGTGGTAATGTGGCTTTAGTCGTCGCTGTCCGTCTAGTGCGGCTGACGGAGGAAAGGAGCCTCTGTGAACCGGAGGGAACGGAAGAGGACTAGAATGACAAAGCGGGTGGTTGTATCGATGAAACCGCGAAGAGAAATGACAAATTGATGAGTAACGAGGATGAAGTGATGGATAAAGGAGGTGAGATACTGGGTAAGGAGAAAGAACGTTTGGTAGAGAGAAGTGAGGTAAGAGAAAATGTCCTTACTTCTCTGGTACTTTGTAGGCTGAGTTTGTTTGCCTTGTATAATAAGTGATCGCAACGATCGCAACGCGTATTTGCTTATTAGGGGCTCAATAGAGCCCGTCTACGTTCCTCGAACTTAGCAATCTTGTCCTCAGCGCCTATTACACCCCATTATTTTACCTATTGGGCTTGCTTCCGGGGTTCGCCTAGCCACTGGATGACGTATTCCCTTACCGGCATCCTATATCGGCTAAGATCCTCTAGGTTGGCGGTTGTTGCAGATTGTACGCGAGACGACCGTGAAGAGGCCGCCTTATTGTTGGCCTAGTTTACGCGAGATGGCGTCGTTCATGGGTATGTTGTAGCCACGCCCGATGCGGGGGAGGACCTTGTCGCCGACGGCGAAGTGCTTGGGTTGGTGCCTCTGGTTGTAGTAGTTTCATTTGCATAGCGGCATACTTGAAGCGTACTTGAGGCACTCGATGGCATTTTGACGGGATGATAGGGTCCGTGTAGTAAACGTATCGTAGAACAAGTTCCATGGCATACATAGGTCAAACCCAAATATGAGCTTGTGGGGCGTTTCGGAGGTAGAAATGCTAACAGCCGTTCATCGTGGCGGTTAGGCTAGGTAGACTAACCGGCCAGTCCAAAGCGGAGTCCACTGGGTGCTGACCGGGGAGCGGGGCGCCGTCGGGCACCGATAAGCCCTAAATCCACAGCCCCTAAAGAAATGTCGTGTTCACCGACCCGCGGCGCTCGGTGCATGAGAGTGGTAAAATCGACGCGGTAGGGATTGTCGGTGACGTCGATCAATATGACAAGTCTAGTTTCTTGGTTTGTATTGGAATACTACCAACGGGCATCTTGGTGGAGTTGGTCCAAACTTTTAGAAGCCCTAACCTCAAGAACGAGGGAGGGATACTCGTCAGCGGCCGAATCGACACGGGCGTCGTACGGACCGAATGCCCAATCCGGCTCCTTTCTAGATACAACTCCAGGGGTTCGTTCCGCGCCTTGGCCGGTAAAATCTCCGTTTTGCAGAGACAAGCCTATAGAATTTAGATAGCTAAGAACGATAGTGCAAAAATTGCAGATTATACGTTCGTGTTGCTGTCCCGGCGTAACTTTTAACAATACAGAGGACTCGGCGTACGCCACTGTCACACGAACACCTGGGAAGAGTTTAAGGTCTGTTTCGATCTGGGCGAAGAGGCGTTGCGGAATTTTGTGAACCCAGATATATTGCGATGGTCTAGGGGTATGCGTATCGAGGGTGTGCCGATCGAATTCGGCTTTCAACCGTTCAATGACATAGTTGATATCCTCTAGGGAGCGCGGGCGAAGTATTCTTGCGTCCGGGGGCACGATAATATCGTGTGACTCTCCTAGAAACGGCGGGCAAGATGATTGAGTAGTGGTCTTTGACCCTTTAGAAGCAGAGGTCGAATCGCAGAGGTTATCACCGCTTGACAGACTTTCCTATGATTAATCAAATCGAGTCATGCCAGATCGTGTGTCTGTAGCGCAAAGGGCCAGAAAATTGTGAACAAACCTGGCCGAGAGTAGAGGTTCGTGCCCTATGGCAGGTTTTAGATGCCATCGCGCCAACCGGGTTTTTGCTAGGCAGAGAATTAAAGAGTTATATATATTGAAAATTCTCTTGTATAGAATATGCCTTTCTTACCGCCTTTGTATATAACCCAAAAAGAGCACCTAAAAAGAGCATCCAAAAGAGCATCCAAAAGACATATCTAGAGAAGGGATAGAATATGTCTGCCTTTTACTCCTTGGGGCGTCTTTCTTATTGATCCTAGAAAAGAAGAGTCCTTCTATATCCTTCCAGATTACCGATCTCAATCTCCTCGGCAATGTGTTGTAAAATGAGGGTCAGCCATCCATAGATGCATGGATGCATGGTCCCTGGGCCCCGGGGATCTATGTGGGTTACGTAATATCTGGAGAGTCCACGGGGTCATGTGACTGTAGCAGAATAATGATCACGTGGCTTTGAACCCTGGTTAACTCACGTGATCTCTATACTCCACCCATGGGCCTGGGCAAGGCTGAATTTCGTCCACAGGAAATAAGGCGGAGTGACCTACGGAGTACTCCGTACGTAGGTACAGCTTCTCAATACCTCCCAGATCCCTTTGGCTACATATGTAGTCATGTTATCATGGCACATATGGCTATCAAAGCACTGATTGTCATATTCACGTCTCCTATTGTGCTATTGTGCGATCTTCCAGTCTAAAATCGACAAGATCAACCCTTACTCCATCAGAGAGACTCAGGGGCCGCAGTGGGGTTAGTGGCGCCCTCAGACTGAGCACAGCCTGGAGAGACAGAAGACCCTCTTGGCACTTTTATCGCAAGCCTAGACTTGACCACTAATACTCTATACTCTAATAATAACACAACTTGGACCTTGCAGTTTCGCCTTCTTACGTGGCCAGGTGTGAAGGGGTTCACATTCTCAAATTTGCACCAATCATCATCCCCCTGCGATATCATGCCTCGCACTAATTCCGAAGGCCACGGAGGACGATCAATGGAGCTCCAAACGACTCGGCCGCGTCTGATTCCCTTTCGCAGAGACCTCTCACAATCAATGACGTGCCACTTTGTGTAAAAATGTGTCCATTTCCTCCTTTGCTCCAACTCCTAGGGATCTTATTCTCTCTGAGACATCAATGCCGGCCCTTGTTACTGGTTCCTACACTTGACTTTGTACACCATTGCACTCCTTCTCTGGGCTTCCTATAACCGTTCTTTTGTTATTTCTTTTCTTTTCTTGCAGCACCCCTACTCTGTTCATTCATTATGTATAACAAGCGCAAAAATCGACCCTTATCAACCGCATTATTTCTGATCGTCGCGACATATGTTTTCTTCTTCTGGCTTCCTAGTACAAAAACTTATCGAGGTCGCCTAGCAAAGCCAATCTCCAGAAAAGACGGCACTATTCGGCATGATGCCATTCGTCTAGGTCAAACCACCGAGCGATTCCCCGTTACAGAATATATTCCACTGCCAACAAGTTCAGCCAAAATCCCCCGCATTCAGCATGACTTCCCTGAAGAAACCCGCAGCGAGCGCAAGGCCAGACTCAAGAAGCGGGATGCTGTGAAGGAGGCGTTTCTTCATTCATGGAATGGATATAAGGACCATGCGTGGATGCGAGATGAGGTGAAACCCCGCACTGGAGGGTACCAGGATACCTTCAATGGCTGGGGTGCCACACTTGTTGATTCGCTAGATGCGCTTGTGATTATGGGACTGGACGATGAACTGCAGCTAGCTCTGGAGGCTCTGGAGGAAATCGACTTCACAACAACCAAGAGCAGACAGGTGCCTGTCTTTGAGATAATCATCCGCTATATGGGTGGATTTATTGCTGCTCATGACCTGACCGAGGGCAAACATCCCATCCTGCTGAGAAAGGCTGTCGAACTGGGCGAGATGATCTTCAATGCGTTCGATACGCATAATCGCATGCCTCAAGTGCGTTGGGATTGGACTAGGTATGCCAAAATATACACGAATATGAAACGAGAATTCGAGACTGACAATACCCAGATCTGCCCAAGGCAAAGAAATAACACCATCCTCACGTACAAGCTTGGCGGAAATGGGATCCTTGACAATGGAGTTCACTCGCCTGACTCAATTGACCGGTGACGCCAAGTACTACGACGCCGTGCAGCGAATTATGAACGAGCTCGAGATCGGACAAGACAAGTCACGGATGCCTGGCATGTGGCCGACATGGATTGACACTGACCGAATGACATTCGACGACTCCGAATTCACCATCGGCGGATGTGCCGATTCCGCATACGAGTACTTGCCCAAAGAACACATCCTCCTGGGTGCACAGACGGACAAATATCACAGGATGTACGAAAAGGCCATTGAAACATTCAACGAGAATCTGCTGTTCAGAGGAATGACCCAGGATGAGGACCAGCACGTTCTCTTCACGGCCAATGTTGTTGCAATGCGAAGTAGCGCGAAGACCTTCCATTACGCACCTGACCACCTCAAGTGCTTCATGGGTGGCACCGTGGCTATTGGTGCTAAGGTTTTCAATCGGCCGGAGGATATGTATGTTGCCCGGGGACTTACCGACGGCTGCGTCTGGGCATATGATGTTATGCCTACAGGGATTATGCCGGAGGTGTTCCAGGTCAGTCCTTGCAAGCACATTGACGAGTGTCCGTGGGATGAAGAGCAGTGGATGTCAGATGTCATATCGCACTCTATTGATACTGAGGAGGACCGCGAGAAAGCGGAGGACCATATTGAGGCTCAGCGTCTACCGCCAGGCGTAACTAATGTTCAAGACGCGTCGTACAAGCTCAGGTACAAGTTTTACCCCATTCCTCCTAGTGCAGCTCACTAACATATTACTGGTCTAGACCTGAAGCTCTCGAGTCCCTGTTCGTCATGTACCGGATTACTGGAGATAAGACTCTTCAGGACTCCGCGTGGCGCATGTTTAAGAACATTGATAAGGCCACTCGGACTGAGTTTGGCCACTCGTCTATCAACGATGTGCGTCATTCTAAACCAAAACACGAGGACAAAATGGAGAGCTTCTGGCTTGCCGAGACTTTGAAGTACCTCTATCTCATCTTTTCTGAGCCAGATCATATCAGTCTGGATGATTATGTGCTGTATGCTTTGTTCCCAGCTGTGTCTATTTTGTCTTTATGAGCTAATGATTTCTTTTTAGGAGCACCGAAGCCCATCCTTTCAAGCGACCAAATTGAAGTGTTCTAATATTTAGATTTTGTGTACAGCTTTTATCATCAGCAATATCTTGATTTCATTGGACAAGACCGGCGTTACGGGCATTGAGGCTTTCAATATCATATGCAGCATCTACTTCTTCAGCCACCAGAGCAAAGGATATCCGAACACTCGATTTATCTATGCATAATATCTCACATCCACACATACTACAAAAAGATAATATAAGATAAAATTACACATAAGCAGAAACATCAACAGAATTACTCTTCAAATCCTCCCGCCTCCTCAGCTCCGCCTCATCCTCGTATTGAATCGAGTACCGAATCTCCTTATGAATGACCATCTTATCCGCTCCCTCATGATCCCCTCCATCAGTCGCACCACTCTCATGCCGAGTATGCAGCCTCGGCATAAGCTCAATCAAATCCGACTCCACTGTAAACGGCCCCACAGACCCAGGCCTCACACTATTCTTCCCCTTTTCTGGCACCTGGAAACTCGGCTTCTTGCGCGGCACGCTGAGCGGGAACATCGACCGGCACATTGGCGCACGCACCGTATCCGATCTACCACTATCCCCATCCCTTTGACTATTTCCAAGCGCTCCGTGCACACGGGGACTGGCATCGAGACACAACGGCGTACCCCGACCCGGACCATGATTCTCCGACTGTCGCGACCCAGAGCCAGAACCATTAACGGCTGGAGGAATTATAAGCGACCTTGACCCCGTACCAGCTCTTTTCCTCCGTGAGCGAGAATGCGACATGGATCTTGAAGCGGTATTCGAATTTGAGCCTGAGCCAGACCCGGTCTTCGAGCTTTCTTTTGTGCCGTTTGATCTCGACGCGCTACTTTCCAGTGTCGAGTCGCCCGCCGTACCATAGTTTGTGCTGACGGCTGCCATGAAGGGTCGGAGACAGAATACACTGCATGCGACCAGGGCGTAGTGGAGCTCGACTTGCATCCAGACTGTTGGTTCGACGCCGGCGAGGGTGGTGTCTTTGCTGTTTAGGGCGGTGCGGAGGGTTGTGATGTGGATTATGGAGAGGATTATAAGGCTGGGGTTAGGCGGTTAGTCTTGAGTCTGGGATTGGGAATGCGGATGCGGATTACTCACGGAAAGCGGAATATAAATGCGAAACCGACGGCTAGTTTGCGGCGAACGGACATGAAGAGGCCTTTTAGGAGGATCACGGCTAGGAGGAAGAGGAGGATTTCGGTTATAACGTCGACTGCGGCGATGAATTGCCATCGTATATACTATTCTTGCGAGATTAGAGACAGCTTTTGGAAGTTGGTGAAGGATGTATCATTCATGATTTTACATACCAAGTTGCTGCATTGGCCACCGTCACTCCGCCAAGGTGTGTTTAGCTCACAGTTGACTAGGACAATAAATATAGCCGGGATTAACCAGGCAGTGCACAGAGCTAATGTCGCCCAAGATGCCCGATTATGTAGTTTCTGCGGCGTGAGGCGAAGGTAGATAGCCACGACGCAGCATTTTGAGAGGTAGATGATTATCAGCGCGATGATATCGCTTGTTGCAATTAACTTAGGTAGCTGCTTAGCTTGGATCCATGGAATAATTCAATAGAATATGAAATGACAACTTACAGCTTGAATCTGATCAAGTCGACCGTCCTTCAATAACGATATAGAAGTCCCGAATCCGCGCGAGCACGCATAAAATATGAGACTTGATTGCACCACAGCGATAGCCTGTACAGAAAGAAAATGATACATGTCAGCAGTGTGCTCAGATAACCCATCCAACCCAAGCCTGGTTCGACGCGATTAGATTCTTCAAGCCCTAACTCACCGTGGCACCTAACAAAACCCAATCATCGCGCGCAAACGGCGGAATCAGCATGAGCCGCACATATAGCCGTATCAAGAAGCACACCAGGGAGACAACCAGGCCCAGCGCAGCAGTTATAATTAGCCACGCGCCGTGGTGTAAGTCATCGACGACCTCGAAGGGTGGCGACTGGCCTGGTGGCACATACGGGCCCATGACAAGGGGGAGAGAGCAGGAGCCACCTCAAACAACGGAATCTAGACAAGTACTCTTCGGGTAGTTGTCATGTGGAGGGGTGGATAAGTACACTGTGGTGTTTTGTGGAATGTATATATGAGTTGCGCTGATCAACACAGACACAGGAGCGACTGTGAAAGGCTGTCAGATCTGGGAGCCATGTGGGCTGGATGACGGGACGGAAAATGAATATGGAAGGAAGGGGGTTGATTTGAGACCGCGACGTTTGTATACGTTGTATAGAAAGGTCGAAACAGGAGATATGCAGGCGTCAAGGCCCGGCAATAACGGTTGAGCTACGTGGGTTCCGTTTCTCCTACGGTGCGCTTGAGATTATGATTTTTTCTCCCTTGGGAGGTCATATGCCGATACCCGATAGAAAAATAGACTATCGAGTTCAGGCATGTACGTAAGTATGGCTGGTGGGATTTACTCGATATGGCGGATGCTAAAAGGGGGATGTTCGAATGTGGATGGCGGGTTTGTCCCTTCTTTCCGTTGGAGGGTATAAATGGTGGCAATTATTGCTTCAGTGTAAGTTTAGGTTAACTGGTTGGAATGGTGGTTTGCCTTCTCTCCCTCACGTCGAACTTTGAGGTAGTACGGACTACTCCGTACTGTGAACACACTGCGTTAGGGCACGGCGGCCGGCTGTAGGGTCGTCGATCAGCGTGCGCCCCTTCAGGATTAGGCTGTGAGTCTTGGGCGAGGGTCGTCATCCGATAGGCCATACATATAGTTTGCTTTTTGGTAAATAAAGCGAGGGGTCTATGCATCCACCCGCCATTTAGTTCGCAGACATGGAGTGTGGTGGAGTTGTCTGGGGGATAAGCATCGAGTGGATGGGTGACAGGGATTAATAGAGTTAGAGGATTAGCGCGAGTGATGCATCAAAAATGTACCGGGTAGTGGTGCCGTGTCTGTTCAAGGGGCTAGGCTTGTTTATCTTTCGTACTTTGTGTTGTCTATCATTTCGATACGCAGTTGGAATAGAGAAACAAGTCATCATTAATATACCACTGCAATAGAATAGAAGGATTTAAAGTAGCATTACAACCCCGATAGTCAGTCCAAACTTCAATATCTCTCAAGTCTAACAGACATTAAATGGACAACACCCCCCTGCCCATGCAAGGTCGCAATATCCCCCATTCCGGGCAAGAGACAAACAAGGGATAGCAAATTCCAAAAATTAGTGTCAACAGTCCCATTCCGAATTGGATTGGATGCAGCACCCTCGAGCAAAGAACGATGTATCATTCGGATCGCTGCCTGGGTGTTCCGAGGAGGTGTTCTCTCCCACATGGCGCGTGTGAATTTTTCCCAAGCCATGCCTTGCTCCCACGTCAATACCACGCCTCAATCCCGGCAATTCAGTGGTCGTTATGATTCCAGTCCGTTGGGTCTTCTCCTGATACCTGCTTCTTCTGGCTACGTCCATTTTTTGTTACCTTTATTAGAGGGTGCTTTGTTCGCTGGGCGCTTTTATACTTCGCATCCTAGATCCTTCGGGGCGTCGAGTTGCCAGGAGGCATAGGCTTTTGTTTTTATTCTCGCAGCTCCCTACTTTTTTGCGGGGAATTTTATTCTCTTGTCTTCGAGATATATTTATTTTAGTGGTTCAGTCACGCACGCGAGTATGACGGTGTTCAACAGGTCCAGACCTGATTCGCAACAGACGATGACTGGCCTTGACGACGAGGAGTATTCGCAGAAAGGCCTTGTTGAGCCTCGGTATATGGGCACGCTGGCAGACCGGCGTGATATGAATGCTCTTGGTCGAGTGCAGGTTTTACGAGTAAGTTGCTCTGCTCTTATTGTTCCGGTCGCGTTGGCCTTGCTGATGTCACGAAGAGAAACTTTCGGTTTATCTCTATTGTTGGATTTGGATGCACTTTGATCTGCACATGGGAAGTTATTTTGACGTGCGTGCTAGTCCCTGAATGCGGTGATTATGCAGACCACTGATTCCATTAATAGATTGCTGGCGGCTGGCTTGACCGACGGTGGTACAGCGGGCTTGATATGGGGGTTCATCGGCGTCTCGACCGGGTTTAGCCTGGTCTATGCCAGTATTGCTGAAATGGCCTCGATGTATGTGACTGACAGCTTGCTGCCCCTGACCAGATCGCCGCTAATCAATAGACGAATAGGGCCCCCACTGCCGGTGGACAGTATCATTGGGTGTCGGAGTTCGCACCAAAGAGAGGGCAGAAGTATCTCAGCTATATCACAGGTAACATAGCTAGTCCCTGTGTAACTCTAATTGGCTAACATATCATCTCAGGATGGCTTTCTGCAATGGGGTGGCAATGCGCCATTGTGTCCATCGCCTACCTCGCCGGCACAATCATTCAAGGCCTGATCGTCTTGAACCACCCGGAGTATGACTTCCAACGATGGCATGGAACCATGCTGGTAATTGCCATCTCGACATTCTCAATTGTGTTCAACACCTTCCTAGCCAAGAATCTTCCCTTTGTGGAAGGGCTGATTTTGATCATTCATATTGTTGGCGTATTCGCTATCATTATCCCGTTGTGGGTACTCGCACCACGCAACAATGCCCACGCAGTCTTCACCACGTTCAACAACGGGGGCGGCTGGGATAATCCTGGTACAGCCACATTGGTCGGCTTATCTACTACCATAACATCCATGCTTGGTTATGATTGCTCGGTTCATATGTGTAAGAATGAACTCTATGCACGACCTCAGACCTAGTATATCATGCTGACATCCAAAAAGCCGAGGAAATTAAAGATGCATCAGAGACACTCCCAAAGGCAATGATGACCTCTGTCGCCGTCAACGGGGTGTTGGGATTCATCATGCTGGTCACATTGTGCTTCACACTAGGCGAGGTCGACGCAATTCTTGATACCCCGACAAGGTTCCCGTTTATCCAGATCTTCTACAATACCACGGGCAGCCTCGCCGCGACAAACGCCATGACGGCCGTGCTGGTGGTTACGCTGACCGCTAGCACAATCACCGAAGTCGCGACAGCATCGCGTCAGCTCTGGTCGTTTGCCCGGGACGAGGGGCTGCCCTTTTCGTCCTTTTTCGCATATGTAAGCCATCCCTACTCCCTGTTCTGACCCCTGTGTAAACATCAGCCGTATTAACATGTAAACGCCAGGTCACACCAGGCTGGAACATCCCCCTGAACTCCGTAATGGTGTCTCTAGTCATCACAATTCTACTATCCATGATCAACATCGGGTCGGAGGTCGCTCTGAACGCTGTCATTTCACTCACCATCACATCCCTGCTGTCCGCGTATATCATCTCGATCGCATGCGTATGCCTAAAACGGATTCGGGGCGAGCCGCTCCCACACCATCGGTGGTCACTCGGGAAATTTGGCATGGCAGTGAACCTTGGGGCGTTGGCATTCCTCTGTCCTATTTATGTCTTTGCATTCTTTCCCCTGACGACGGAAGTTACGGTTCAAACGATGAACTGGAGCGTGGCAATGTATGTTGGCATCGTTGGATCTGCGACGATTTATTATTTGGTTCGGGGGAGACATCATTTTATTCCGCCTGTGGCTTTGGTTCACCGGGATGAGAATAGTTAAGATTGCGTTTGTTTGGGTTAGAACGGTTTCTCTTTTTCTCTTTTTTTTCCCTGTTATTATTTTTCTGTCTATGTTTGGATGCTGGAGGGATTGTGTATTTGACGATGTGATGACGTGACGTACTCCGTATATAAGTACGATCTTGGGATTCTGCTGTTATTATAACCTTGAGTATCATTATTTCATTCGTCTTGTTCACACAGACCGGCCTACGTTGTACAATAATGACGTGGCGCACCTATTCATGGTGATATCTACTCGATTTAGATGTCTCGGAGGCTTGAGCGCAAGGGCTCGGCCATTTAGGTAGTCATCGGCATTAAAATTAAGTTATCAGATGGAAGTTAGCGTTAGCTCTTCCAGGCTTTCTTACCACCATAACACAAACGCTTCATGACCTCCAGGGCTACCAGGTTGTATGCAAAACCCAGATTTCTTGCTCGACCATAACAAAGAACATAGTGGATCAATGCAGCGCCACTGGCACATAGAATAGAGAGGTACGGAGTAGTGACACACTAAATGTCGCGGAGATGGGTTACGTAGAGGAGTTAGCGCGCGATATCGGCAGGGGGTGGTTTTAGGCTAGTTATGGGATATTATTGAATTAGTGACTAGCTCGTTAGTGAATCTTTTAGGCTGAAAGCAACAAAGGTCTGTATTTTTTACTGTTTCTCTAGAACATCCCTAGCTCATTCAATAATGACCCACTGATTGATCTCGGCCTGGCATCCCCACTTTGGACCGGATGATTGGGAAATTGAGTTACCGAGGGTTAGGGACATGTAAGCTAGGAGATCTGTGATGGGCCAACGTGATACAGAAGGCTAGGTCCGGCTGACCGGAAAGTGGGGGAGTCTATAGAGAGATCCATTTTGTGTTTTGCAAGAATGGGGGCTTGAGGCTTGGAGTCAGGGGAGTTGTATGGAGTTGTGTTGCAATATAGACCAAACCCCCTTTCCAACAGACGTGGAGATGAATGTGAAAGTGATGTATGTAACCAGGTTATCAGATGGGGATTGATTACTTAAAGGGGCGGACAAATCCGCTGTTTGCTATCTGATTGATCTGATAACCGAGGTAATGTGTATGGTATTGTCATATTACGTACATTACCCGTGTTCTAATTCAACAGATTCTGTCAGCCCACCTCGGATACTTTTTTTTTTCAATTGCAATTTAAATTATCCCTATAGAACCCCTGTAAACGTAAGTTATAGATTATACGATAATAGTTTATATTGCAATCATCTGACATCTTACTATGTATGGTTATTCCGAGTCCAGTTAACAGCTGACCGGGGCTCTCCTCGGGTGTTCCCAACGCCACCGAATACGCGTAAAATACAGGATCATCTTCATATGCACTGTCGATCTGGATGGATACGATGACCCCAAATGGAGTCAACGCCATATCCAGTAGTCGAGTCCTTATTACTGCTGACGGCCAAGATCAACGTTAGTCAATATTTCATAATATGTATTCCTTTTCTTATATGTAAAATATCAATGCCGGAACCAACCGTGTAACATACCCGACGAAGAATGTGGCGAATCTGATAATTCCCTGTTCTGTTTCCGATCTTCAACGCTGTGAGACCTGTATTTCTCATTCCCATACCGTCATTTTGACTTTCCCGATTCTCTGTACGGAACTATCGTCCCGACCATTCTTCGGGTCCACACTCTCCTCGCTCATCCCACTCTTCTCTTCCCATGCTCTATTCATAGAAAGCCGAAAAAAAGGGGGGAGTCACTAAGTCTCTCAATCTCCATTACGTCTCGACTCATATACCCCGGTCTTCCCTCGTTGCGCCGATTCTTGTGCAACTTTTCGGTGACTCCCAACTCTCCTCTAAATTTCCTCATGGGTATGCAGATAACACTCAATCCCAATCCAATCGTCGACTTACATTCTGATCTATCGAATTAGTTCACGCCGTTCAATCCGTCATGCCGTCGGCGACTTATGCTTCAATGGGGCCGGGTCCCCGCAGAGGCACTTATCAAGAAATCCCAGTGTCTTCGACCTCCCACCCAGATAACCCAATTCCAGAAGAGCCTCGAGGTGTGCGTTCGCTCTCAGTGACCGACACCAATTTCCACGTCATCTCCTCGGGCTCCTCCAAGGGCACCGTATCAAGCGGCTCAAATTCTCCTGATACCCCTCTGACACCAGCCACCGAGTCCCCATCGGAGGAAGAAAATGTAGAGGAAAAGGTCGACAGTGGTCGGCAACGTCGACGAGCATCAACTGTTCTCATTTCTCAGAATGCGGACGATATGCGAAGGGTATTAGAGAATGTGGGCACAGCAGGCACTCAGAAGCTTCAATCGCTCTGCTGTGGTGGGGGTTGTTGCCGGGGACAGGCATTGCGCCCTGTAGATGGACCGATCTCAGGCTTCAATTCCATCGTTGGACCTGTCGGCAACAAGGCCTTTGACAGCCTCAAGCTAAACCTCGATCTCCTCACCGTGGATAGTGAGCTTTCCAACATCGCCCCGCTGCCAGAGAAGACTGTTTCCTTCAAGCCCATCCCCGCATCGGCGGTCGAGATGACCTTTGGCCCCGCAGATCACCCTCCGGAATTCGTGCAGCCGCACCCACCTTACCAGGTCTACCGCGCACCTCTATACCACGCCCGTGAGTTGACAGGACCCGGCGCCGAGAAGCGTACCTACCACTTTGATATCGATGTCACCGACTACCCCGCCGAAAGTGGGATGGTTGATTTCGTAGTCGGTGGTGCAATTGGCGTGTGCCCCAAGAACAAGGACTCTGAAGTCGAAGAGGTCCTCAACCTCCTGGGCATACCGAAATCCATGCGCGACAAGAAAATTCTCATGCGCACAACCAATGGCCGCTGGCCAACAATCTGGGGTGATGACAAGCCCCGCGAACTCATCACTACCCGTCGCGAAGTCCTAAGCTGGTGCTCTGACATCCAAAGTTACCCCCCGACAAAGCCACTCTTCCGCCTACTCGCCGAGTACACAAGCGAGCCAAACGAGAAGAAAATCCTCGAATACCTCTCCTCGGCCCAAGGCCAAGGCGCTTTCTGCGACATACGCACAAGCTCCTTTGTCTCTCTCACCCAACTCTTAACCGCCTTCTCAAGCTCCCAACCACCCCTCGACCACCTCCTCTCCGTCCTCAACACCCTCATGCCCCGCTTCTACTCCCTCTCCCAAGACCCCCAGATCTCCTGTCAATTCAAAGGCAGCGAATGCCGACGCCTAATCGAAGTCGCTGTCACAGTCGCCGAATCGGATGACTGGCGCGGTGGGTCCCGCACAGGCGTAGGGTCCGGGTACCTAGAGTCCCTCGCGCAGCGAGCGATTGCCGGCGAAGCTTCCGGCGAGAAACTCGATCTCCACGTACCCATGTTCCGAGGTCTGATGGCAAACCCACTCGCGACGCGTTTTGCCTCAGATGGCCCGATGCTGCTTATTGGCGCGGGAGTTGGCATCGCGCCTTTCCGCGGCTTTGTGCAGCGCCGTCTCCAGTCGGCGAACTGCGCCAACAAGGTCTGGGTTTTGCAGGGTGTCCGTGACTCGCTGCTTGATGAGCTTTACTCGGGAGAGTGGGGCGTGCATGAGGATAAGGTGCGCACCGTTGTGCAGAGCCGTAAGGGCGAGAGTCGCTATGTGCAAGAAGAGGTGAGACACCAGGCTGATCTTGTTTGGTTTGTTATCAACTCGCTTGACGGTCGTGTCTTTGTTTGTGGTTCGGGTAAGGGTATGGGTGAGGGTGTTGAGGCTGCTCTTATTGAGGTTGCTATGGCCAAGGGTAATCTCAATGCCCAAGAGGCCGATATGTTCTGGCAGCGGAAGAAGGAGGCTGGACAGTATATTGCTGTAAGTTTTGATGTGTTCTGATGGTTTGGGGGCTATGCTAACTTTTCCTTTTCAGGAAACTTGGTGATCACTTCAACTGGGTGGTTGTCTTGACGCATTGTGCCTTGATGGCTCAATGCTCATTGCAATCATGTGCAAAAGACATTATTCGTCCTTTATCTGTACATATTTTGTCCCATCCTATCTGCATCTGCAAAAGCTCTGCGGTTGTTCTTTCTTTTGCTTCGAGCTCATGGCTAGACACACTCGACCAGGTCGTCGACTGGCCTTCAATCGTTTTGCTCTTTGCCTGATTCATGTTTTTTAGCGGGAGGTTATCTGTTTTCTCATGTCTTTTTTCTTCTTTTGCATTTTTCCTTGGTATCCCAGTTTTGGTTCGGGTTTATTGGTTGTGATCTTTCTTTCGGTTTTAGTTGAACATGCATAAATCAATATTTGTTTCTATCTGTTTCTTCGTCTTGACGAATACTCCACACTTCGTCCTGGTATTGCCACGATCTATGTGCTGCTTAAGCTTGATGTCTAGTACAGGGTGAATACTGTCACTGGTGGCTCACGCCATTCTACTGTTGTTGAATTGCCCGTGTAGATGGCCACTTCTCGAATTGAAATCACGGTGATACTGTCATATTCCATAGAATTGAAACTAATTTAATGTGAATGCAGTGTTCGAATAAAACCATATGCAGTCACGTGCAACTCATTTTCGACCAAATGGGACGCGAGTCAGCTATCCAGGTTTCAAAGTCACGTGATTGTTATTATTACTACTTAGGAAATGACATCGTTTTTCCATCTCCCACAACACTGCTTAAGATCTCAGGAGGTTGACTTTCAGATCTGAATATCCTCTAAACACATCCAACACGACTCAAGACTTGACAGGCTACCCGATACGTCAACTCCGTAATGGATAGACCGCAGGATATAGAAGGCACGATGGGAGGGACACGAACCTCAGCTCTCGCCCAGGTTGGTTCACGATCCTTTGGCCCCTTTCCCCTACAGACACACGATCTAACATAACTCGATTTGATCAATCATAGGCAAGCCTCAGCGATTCGACCTCTGCTTCTAGAGGCTTAACCACTACCAACACATCCCCATCCCAATCATCTTACCTATCGTTTCTAGGAGAGTCGCACGATATTATCGTTCCCCCGGACGCAAGAATACTTCGCCCGCGCTCCCTAGAGGATATCAACAACGTCATTGAAGAGTTGAAGGCTGAATTCGATCAGCATACCCTCGACGCGGATACCCCCACCCTATCGCAATATATCTGGGTTCACGAAATCCCGCAATATCTCTTCGCCCAGATTGAAACAGACCTTAAACTCTTCCCAGGTGTTCGTGTGACAGTGGCGTACGCCGAGTCCTCTGTGTTGTTAAAAGTTATGCCGGGACGGCAATACGAACGTATAATCTCGAATTTTTCCACTATTATCCTTGGCTATCTAAATTCTATGGGCTTAGCCTTGCAAAACGGAGATTTTACCGGCCAAAACGCGGAACGAACCCCTGGAGTTGTATCTAGCAAGGAGCCGGATTGGGCATTCGGTCCGTACGACGCCCGTGTCGATTCGGCCGCCGACGAGTATCCCTCCCTCGTTCTTGAGGTTGGGGCTTCTGAAAGTTTGAGCCAACTCCGCCAGGATGCCCGTTGGTGGTATGCCAATACAAACCAAGAAACTCAACTTGTCATATTGATCAACATCACCGACAATCCCTACCGCGTCGATTTTGAGGTTTGGACTGAGGTTGCCAACCAGTCCACTGTCCAGTCAACACGAAGTCGTCCGGCAACAGTCCTTGAATGTACCCAGAGCGCGTCGTTACAGAACGGGGTAGTGATAGGCGCCCCTTTGATCCTCGATTTCGCCACTCTCATGCACCGATCGCCGCGGGTCGGTGAGCACAACATTTCTTTAGGGGCTGCGGATTTAGGGCTTATCGGTGCCCGAAGGCGCCCCGCTCCCCGGTGAGCACCCAGTGGACTCCGCTTTGGATAAGTCGTCAGGCCTATCAAGTACTTATTGTGTCGCACCATCCTTGGGCATCGGATCGGTTGAGTTGCAAGACGGCCGGTGAGTTCACGGCTTTATCTGCGAGTCTGTTGGCCTCGAGAATGCAAAAGATGTCACCAGTTTCGGCGGATGGCGAGGGTACACTCAGGTCACTTAACACTTCCACCGAATCGTCTCGCGCTGCATCTACCACGCCTGCAACAAGCATCGGTTAGCAGCGTATTAGGACGGTTCTGGTTGCCAACCGCGGCGAAATCGCACTGCGCATCATTCGTACCTTGCGTGAGATGAAGATCTCGTCCGTGGCGATCTATTCAAGTGCTGATGCTCGCGCACCACACGTTACCGCTGCGGATGTTGCGCTTCCGCTGCCTGGAAACACAGTATCTGACACCTATCTGAATGGCAAGCATATCCTGGATATGGCTATCAAAGCTGATGCCGATGCTGTCATTCCTGGATATGGACTTCTTTCGGAGAATGCCGACTTTGCCGCCGCCGTTGAGGCTGCAGGTCTGGTATGGATCGGTCCAACCCCGAAACAAATGCGTGATTTGGGCTTGAAGCATCGTGCTCGTGACATCGCAATTACCGCCGGTACTCCTGTTCTTCCCGGAAGCGAGGGTTTAGTCACCAGTGTTGAAGATGCACTGGCAGAAGCAGAGAAAATAGGCTATCCAGTGATGGTAAAAAGCACCGCTGGTGGAGGTGGAATCGGCCTTCAGCGGTGCGCCGATATTGATTCACTCCGAGAGGCGTTTGATGGTGTTCGTCGACTGGGACAGGCAAATTTTGGCGACGATGGGGGTTTCATCGAGCATTTCATCGACCGAGGACGACATATTGAGGTACAGGTGCTCGGTGATGGCACCGGTCGAGTCATTTGTGCTGGTGAGCGCGACTGTTCGCTGCAGCGTCGAAACCAGAAAGTTGTCGAAGAATCCCCTGCTGGATTTGTCCAAGTCAAAGTTCGAGCCATGCGCCGCGCTGCTGCTGCTTTGGTTCGCATCTTCTGGAAAGTCATTTAGTGTACACGGGCCAACATCCCAGTCGCTCGTCCCCTCGTCTTCGTCAATCTGAGCAGGAATGAGAGATGGTCGCCCATGCACAAGAACGCCCCACTTGTCCTGCATATATAGCGCCCAAGCTAAACGTCGTCGTAGACCTTTCTCCCATTCTGGGATTTTCCAACCCGTACAGTCGATATGAATTCCCAAAGTCTGCCCGAGTGATAGTAGCTGAGCCGGAAGAGTGCTACGGGAAGACCTCATTCGACAGTACCGAGGAAGCTGCCCATCTGGTCGAGTTGCATGTTCCAAACCTCCACTTCGATTGACTCTCCACCATCAGTAACTCTTTTTAGACCAGGTTTTGATAGTGGTCCTGTTGTATGCAGTGCAAATAGCTGATAACACGGGGCTGTGGTTGTAGCAGTGAGGAAGGTTGCGCCCCGTGAGACCAAATCCCTGTTCAGAGGGAAGCCAGAAAAATGGGCACCAACTACCGCCAACTGCATCGAATTGGGGGCGACAGTAGGCCCAGAGCTTTGGCCAGAGAAAAGCTCTTGATATTCCACGCCCGTCGCTCCTAACAAGCGCGGGGCATCAGACATCCAGCGCCGTGCGAGCTCCAACAACCGTGGCTCTTCCCACGCCCCTCCTATCAGTGTGATACCGAAAGGAAGACCGTTTCCTCTCCAGCCAGCAGGAATTGCCAAAGCAGACCAATCCAAGAAATTCACGAAGTTGGTATATGTACCCAGTTGACTGTTTGCCACGATCGGCTCATCCTTGAGATCTTGCATCGAAGGGAATGTGGGGGCCGTGGGCACTAACAGCGCGTCGTATTGCCCAAAGATCTTCTCGATCTCACAGGACAGGTCCCGCCGATGGTACTCGCACGCGAAGAGATCTGCTGCAGAGAATTTCTCGGCTTTCAAGATGATACTCCGAACAACCGGGTCCACGGCCTCGGCTGGCACTGAGCGGATGAACTTCTCGATAGCAGCATATCTTTCGGCAACCCATGGGCCTTCATACAGGAGACTAGCAAGAGAGAAGAGGGGTGTAAAGTCAACTGGCTCTAACTTCCACCCCAGCGTCTGGGTTTTGGTCAATGCATCATGGTATGCTGCAGCCTGCTCGGTCCGGCCGAACCACTCAGGGTTGGAACATATAGCCAATGTGGGCTGTGAGGGCAAGGCTCCTCGAGGAGACTTGTGGGTCGCACAGCTGGCACGATCTCTCGAGTATGCATCTTGAACATCATACCCCTCGGCTAGTTGCAGGACCAGGTCGGCATCTTCCAGAGTCAAGGCAAAGATAGAGACACAATCAAGTGAGCGACACGCTGGTACTACGCCATGTGCACTCAAAGCACCACGTGTGGGTTTAAGTCCAACAAGATTATTGAACCCTGCAGGTATACGACCTGACCCTGCTGTATCTGTCCCAAGAGAGAAAGGAACCAATCCCTGAGCGACTACCACGCTGCTTCCCGAGCTACTACCACCGCTGACTCGATTTGGATCGAAGGAATTGGCAACGGCTCCATACGGTGATCGCGTACCGACAAGACCGGTGGCAAACTGGTCAAGGTTGGTCTTGCCAACGATGATGGCTCCCTATGATTTCAACCGTTGCACAACTGTTGAATCGGTGGCGACGGGCTCAGTGCCAAATGACGGGCATGCAGCCGTTGTGCAGAACCCAGCGGCGTCGATATTATCCTTAGCGGCAAATGGCACGCCGAATAGTGGAAGATCTTTCCCCTGGGATCGAACGGCTGTGATATTCTCCCATTGTGTAATGATTTGTTCGGGTGTTGCCAGTGAGATCCACGCATTTGATGTGTTTGGTTGTGCTCGTTCGAGCAGGGACAAAATGTGAGTTGGTTCGGAAACAGTCCTTTGTACTTCACGCCATTGAGTAATTGTTAGAGGCTGTTCCTCACTTCCAGTGGAATATGAAGTCATTGGGAGGTTTTATACAATTCTGGCATGCTGTTAGTCAAAGTAAGGATAACCCAGAGTTCAGGAGTACACTAACCGGCGATACGAAGGGGAGATAGAGTGAAGTATAGTTGTATTAACCTCAACATCATGGATGAAGAGAGAGTCTATTTATATATTTACACATGTTCCCCTTTATGACTATTCACCATCCAATTTCTTTCCGATGTCTATCTACAATATACGCCCGTCATTGAAATTGCAAATGAGGGTGGGCCGCGTTATCTGTTCCGAGAGCCAAGAGCACCCAAGGTTGGCCGTCGCGCGCCGTCGCGCGCCGTCGCCGCTAACAATTTACAAGTCTATCCCAGACCTGCCCAGGTGTGGGCACCCCGTTAAACGGCTCGAGTTTCTTCTCCGATACGACTAATTAGTGTGTATGACTGTTGGGGTCTCCTGGTGGCTCCTGCAGGATCCTAGAAGAACCTACGCCAAGACCACTGCTTGGACGGTAATGGTGAAGTTTTAAAATCAATGGGTAGATAATTCATATAACTATATATTGCAGATGCTTAGGTGGGTGCTGTTAAGATGTATCCCCATTCGGAAAAGCTGGGTTCGACACTGACGGTGGCATGAATCGTAGCTTTACTATGGATAGTTTAGGTGTCTTTTTTGTACGTCCTTTTTAGGCGCCGTTTTAAGTGTATGGAAAGGCAGTAAAAAAAAAAAAAACCATGCTTTGTGCAAGACACATCTTCCCAGGTGAGGTTCAAAGTTCACCGTTGGAAACTTGGAACAATCAACATGCCACAATCACTTATTTATACGGTAGTACGTATTAACCTATACATCACTCTAAAAGGAGTCGAGGTAAATAATATGTCCATTCATCCACCATTCCACTAAATAAGAACAAGAAACACTGTTGAAACGATCGAATCACATCTACCAAAAAAGGCGAGAACATAAAGCAAACATGACATGAGAATGTAATCGACTGTGTGCTTGGGGTATCTTATCAGAACACTCTTGAGTCAATTTTCAGGTAAAATAAGAACGGTGAATGCAAAGGCCAAACAAGGAAAGCATTAGAGCATAGCAGCAATAGCCATGACAGCCCCTGCCCCCATTGGCGCAGCAGTAACCATGGCAGCTCCTCCATTGGAACTTTGAGTTGCCTGAGTGGCAGTGAATAAAGCAGCTCCAGCCGTGACTTCGATGCCGTAGGATGTGTAGGACTTCGTTGGCAGGTTCTTGGTGGAGGTGGAGGTGGATGTAGAATGCGAAACACCTGCAGCAGTGCCGGTGACCTTCGCGCTAAACGAACAGGAAGGAGACTCGGTGGCCTTGGCGAAAGTGCAGTCAAAGTTTTGGGTTCCAGTCATAGCATTGACCGTCCCCGAGCCCGAAACTGTATATACACCTGTGAGACTGTAGGTTTTTGGGCCTTGAATCATGGTCCAGGGCGTAGCAATTTCGCAATCAGATTTGGGCGCATCGCTCAGGCATCCAATTCGGTAGGTAGTGGCATGGACATTGATCCCAGCGACGCTGGCAGCCGTGCTGGTCCATGCATGGAGGTTGACTTTATGAGCCCATTGCATTCCACCACCGAAATAATTGATTCTGGTTGATTCTTCCGCAGTGACGAGAGCAGCTAGTGCCGTGGAGAGAAACAAAGTGATACGCATTATGTATTTCGTTTTTTTGTGAAAGGCTTAACTGTTAAAGCAACTAATAGAGTAGAGGACTTTAAAATCAAGAAAGGGAAACAAGTGGGAAAGGGTCGTCTTTAAGGCTCATTCTCCAACTATGTATCAGGGGGCCCCGCATAAACTTGGCCCAGCAAATGAGCTGATACTCTGCCAAGCTAACTTGGAACCTGGGCATGCAGCTAAAGTAAAGCAAGATTATCTCATTGGCTCAATCATAGAGGAGCGTGCGTAGGGCACCCAATTAGAGCCGGGTCATCCCCTTTGGCAGAATGGATGGTGACCTACCAACTACAGATGCACTTGATCAACCCTTTATTCCGTACCTTTGAACAAAGAGATGAAAACTGACTGCAAAGCCAATTCCCTCTATATGTCTTTTTTTTGGTTTTGTTTTTCGTGTGAGGGACGTGGGTAGAGGGTCAGCCTTGTGGGGTTCAAAGTCCTCATCCCTGCATCAGGCTCCAGGGCTGGGGCCGCCCCAATCGGCCAGCGAAGCATAATGCAAAGCGTAGGCAGCAAGCTTGGCTTGACGGTTTCTGTAACGAGCTCTTTCAGTGGATGGTAATCTATTGAGATGGCTGCCTAGTCAAGCAGTGAAGATGGTGATGATGCCTGATAGTTTAGGTCAGTGGCTAGTTAGGATATCAGATAACTAACTAGGAGCTCATCTACCTTCTCTAATACTATCTTCCCCTCTTTCTATCTTTCTACCTTTCTACCTTTTGTCTTACGTGCTTGATAGCAACATTCTACAACCTACATCTAGACACCAGAGTAGCGGGGTCCATTGGCGACACTTCTGCGGGGTCTGATCACAATCGCCGGCGACATAGTTTTTCTAGGTTCGTCAAAGTGTGAGACTTAAGACCAATAGTGCTTCTAAATCAATACATCCGTTGCTAGTGTGGATAGATGGCTGCGTGACGTAGCAGCTCATGGTGAGAGCGATGTCTTGTTCCGTGTCACAGTAGGAGCCTCGAGCTTCATCAATATATTGTCTAGTACCCTCACTGCTGTGCTTTAATATGATTGATTGCCTTGTGCTGAAGTCAAGGGTTTTAGAAGTCAAATGTTTCATAGAGGCATTCCTATCAGACAGTAAGATAATTGTCAGGTTGTTTAGGTACCATTTCTTAGTAATAGTTTTCCTTCGTGATAGCCTATTAAATATCTCATCTTGACAGGTCCAGCTGTAATATAGGTAGTGCTAGACTTTACAGTATCTTCTGGAAACAGGAAATAGAGTTAAGCATCCACTGGTTCTCTGCAGGTAAAAAGGTATGAATTAATCGCTTCCCTTCTATTAGCTTCTGTGGGATTTCAATCATTTCCAAGGTTCGTCCAGATATATAAGGCGGTGCGTAAGCTATTCATAAAGGATGGATACCTAGCAGATATCTCTTCCAACAAGCAACCATCCTCACCTAATGGACATCATCCACATTTCTTCCCTAACAACTTACTGTGAAAATGTCGCAATATGAAATGAACCCCGACCTCCTCCCCATCACAATTTCCGCAAAGACTTTCTCTGCAACGCCCAGTGCTTCACGGTCTGACCTCCTCTACTCCACTATCGAAGCCACCATCCAAGATTTGCAAACTCGATCTGTGCTTCATCGCCCAGAACTACTTGTAATTACGGATATTACAACACGAGAAGGTGAACAACTCTGGGATAGGCTTGAAGAAAATTTCGAGCCGAGCGGGATTCGAAAGTCCCTTAATTCACGCACCAAAACCTTGAGTATCAAGTTGTAGGTAGATGAAATGAAAACGCACCTATCGCTCTCCAATGAGGTGTTCATTGCTATAGAAGGTAAAATGTTTACGCTGCTGAGATCGTGTGGTACTTGCTCGGGGTCGGAGGTCAGACCTGGTTTTTTATCTGCTGTTTATAAGCCTTTCTGTTTCTAAGCTGACAACAGGATCTCGGGATAGAAATTCAGTTGATTTTCCTTATTGCTGAGATGGTGCCGGGAATGCCAGACCATTAGCTCAGGATAGACGTGTAGTTAGCCAGTCCTGAGAGAGTGTCTCTCTTCTCTCTCTGCCTTTCCACTCTCCAGGTTTAACTCTTATCCTTCAGCCTCGTACTCTTTGTCTCGAAGTTGGCGCAAGCTTATATCGATATTTCTACGGGATATACGCAAGCTCTGGGTAGGGACTTGATGATATCACTGATGGGCTTGGTCAAACGAATTGCGAGATACATCAGCCATGTCGCAGAGCCCAATGCCTGTGCCCAATAACTGGAAGGGCAAATAAAAAGAAACTGGGCAATATTTCGCCGATTAACGCTGTTGTGTCACCCGCCGCAGGTTGGAGACTTCTCTCCGACGAAGAGAAAGAGGCGCATTACCACTGCGGAATCAACACCCTCACAGACACAAGTTGCAGACACAAGAAGAATGTTGTTCGAAGCCGGGACCATGCTTAGATATTCCCACTGCGATATAATTAATGGAACAAAATTGTTATGGTGTTCGGCTTTCTTGAGCCATGATATTGCGATGTCGGAAAGTTCCAAGACAGATGATAAAAAGATTCCTCGAGTGTGTGTGACTTGTTTAGCACTTGTGATAAGTGGGCTATTTCTTGCTCGTTACTCCGTAATCGTACATGACCTAGCGGTTCAAAAATGGGGTGAGAGCCATCTAGGACGGGGATATATGCTTGACTATATCGCCGATGACATTGCATTAGGAAGTAGCAGGAAGTCGTACTTCTGGCATCTCACATAGAATTGAAGTCTTTCCTAATCGGGCAAGTTGAAGTTAGGTATCGGCTCTAAATTTAGCCGACAAGGGTAGCAAAGCTCTAGCCGAGCAGACAGCAGACAAAGAAACAAGGTACCATCGACATTACCTTGGTCTCTAGCGCCGAGTCAGGCACTAATGCATAACTCACCGATCCATCACCCGAGCTCCCTTCCGTCGCTACACCCTTTCACCTTCCAACAAGTCATATCACTCCGTGAGCATAGGAGTTATATTTCCCGGCCCAGCCTAACTACCTTACCCGTTTAAGAAAGAGACGTCTGACACCCACCCACGTCATATTTGAAAAAGCAAGGCCCCATCTAACGCCAATAAAGTATTGATCGGACCAATCGAAAAAAAGAGCGTGTAATATCACCTCGTATGGCGGCGAGGGATTGGTGGCTTTATCACGAACTATACCCTTGGCATACCTAAATCATGCATAAACACTCCTCCGGTGACACGAGTCTAGGTTGTTTTGGGCAGCCAAATAAGCAAACAATTCGGATTGTCCAGATTTTAACCAGGTACATGCTGGAAGACATGCATCTATTAACGGTCTGGACATGTACTTTGGGGTTGGATCCATGCAGAAGGCCCTTTTTGGATGTCTAAGGTTGCATTATTGTGTTACTATGCTATGGAGTACTTGTACTATTTACTATACCGCGACATACTTCATTATTATGATTTATTATATTCCCCATTGAAGTTCTTTTCTAATACCTATAGGAAAAGAAGAAAATAGGAATCGGGCCTCTTAGGGACAGTTCACGAACAGGAGACAGGAGAGACTATTGAGTGCAAAAGGAATTCTTGGCAATTTGATATCAAAAAGTGTTTGATGTACTCCGTACTCCTTAATAGATAAAATAAAAGATCAAATGTCAGAATAATAAAAATAAGGTTAAACACTCAAAATTGGAGTACCAATTAATACAAAATAAATTAAAATACAAAATAATATAATATAAAATATAAAATACAGAACAAAATGCAAAAATATGAAATAAAATAAAATACAAAATAAAATAAAATAAAATAAACCCCCGGGGGACCCAAGGACCGGGAAACGGAAATGACAAATACTGCAGGTGCATTCACGGATCCATGGATCAGTATGTGTTTCCACCGATCTGGAGTAATTCCTCCGACGCTAGGGCATACAGAAAGTGTATGCACGAAGAGAGGCAAGATGTTATGTTTACCCCTCTCCATTTCCTCCCTAATGGCGCTCAGAGCTTTCTTTGTGAGGACCAATCACCTGCAATTTGGACCAGTCATTTTCCCAAGGAAGATCCTGGTTGCCTGCGAGATCCGATGATCTGCATTCCTTCATGCACGATCTCTGATCTCGTGAATGGGGCCTAAGGGCATGGCAGGTATGACGATCGGTTGAAATCCCAGTTCCTTTCCTTTTTTTTTCTTTTTTCTTTTTTCGTTTTCTCTTTCTTCTTTTGTTGGCATATTAGTACGGATGACCTCAGTTGGAGATTTTCAGGAAATAAAACTTCGAAGTTCCGAATTTTTCAAGTTAGATCTCTGGAACAACGAATTAAAAAAAAGTTTCGGTAGATCCAAAGCTTCGAGACTGGCTCCATTTCCGATCGGAAATAATTAATTTTATTTTAATTTACAAGGGATCTTCTTTTTGATGGGTGGATCAACAATATGGGCCTCAAGGACATACCTTAGGGCCCGAAGTAACTGCGATGTTAAGTTCAGATATTAAACTTTGAAGTGAATAGACTCGGGTGTCAGATGAAAAGACGGGATGGGTTATTATAGGGGTTATAATATAGGGCTGTTCTACTCCGTACAGGGGATTAACAAACAATTCCAATATACTAGTACATTGTGCGAGGTACATACAAGATTCACAAGGAACTTATCCAATCACCGAAAAATTGTGAAGAGGGAACTCCATTGTTACGACTTGATTGGCTGATTGGCTGGCGGGCACTGGGCTGGATCACACTCAGCTCCAGGGATCTCCAGACATGACAGACTTGCGCCATTATTTAATTGTCAGAATGTGACTAGTTTCTAGAGCGGGTCGGTTAGTGTGTGTGTCGTGTCAAGCTGAAAAACTGCTCCAGAATATAGTGGTCCAGATTACATCGTGTGAACGCGATACGCGAGGCAAAGATCCCAATTAGCGCAAATCACTCAAATTTCGATCGGTGACATCTTAAGCTAAGTACTCCGTATAAGTACCAAAAATGCAACACACCTAAGAGATATCATATGCGAGCGTATCTTCACTCCAATCACATCAACAGCCACCAACGTACCAGCTCACGAGTGCATAATGTAAAAAACAGGGCAAAAAAGTAAAAATAAAATAAAATAAAGCGGGTTCTCCGGGTGATCCTTGATGTGACATACGGAGACAGAAGAGAGCCCTTAAAAAAAAGCCCTGGACGCCACAAGCTCTCGAAGGAAGTGGAGATACGAATTGAAGAACCCCGAGGCGATCTATCCCTGTAATCCAATACCAGCCCCTCTCCCTTTCCGTTTGGTCGATCAATCACCCGATGGGAGGCATGAGAGGCTCTTGGTAATCTACGATCGATCCGAGGCGTGATCTGTGCGGTTACTGATTCGTTCAAATGAAACCCAGAACCTTTCTGTCTTTTGTCCCCACCACCCAGGTTAAGCTCTCCTCGGAACACGATCTTTTTGGAACCAGTGATAACTCTCCTTGGGGCGGCGATCTTTTCCTTCGATTTGGTGTCTGTCGAGTTTAGATCCACTTGGACTCTTTTTTTGGCTTTTCTTGTTTTACCATACGAGAGAGGCTTGGTTTACATGCCTTTGGACTCAAGACTCGGGTTGTTTTTCCTCTTCCATGGAAGTGGATGGTTCTTCCCTTTTTGTTTTCATTTTGCCACGAACTACTCCGTACTCCGTACGGACTGAATCTCCCAGATCCCCCCACAAAAAAAGCAATGTGGATGTAATTTGATTTAATATATATTTAATTACCGAATAATACAAGTACAGGATTCACTTTAGCCTGACTCAGGCACATTATGACAGAATCCTCCCCTCCTCCTTACTTTTGTGGCTGTCTACCATCTCCTCTTCGCCAACATTTCCGATGATATATATTTTATTCAATCGTTCTTTTCTATCTTGTTTTTTTTACCTTTAACTACACTGTTCTGTGCTGTTCTGTTATCTTATAGTTTGGTTTTAAAGGACCTTGGCAGATCTCTTTTTTGGGATCAACAGTAAATGGTAATACTGGCCGCTTATAAGCCCGCTTATAAGCACTGGCATGGGATTCCCGAACTTGACGTACACTAGTGAACCACTACTTTCTTTCCTTTTTTTTATAAAAATTATTTTCCAATTTATTAAGAGATTCCTTTACTCCGAAACATCCAATCAAAAACCCTGGAACTTCTAAAATCTCAATATATGGAACCGGGGAGTAGTTCGTGAGATAGATCCCTGACGCTAAGACTATTTGAAAGACTCTAACTCCGTATCTGTCAACCTTCAGGAACTCTTGAATTTACGCCTTCTCCGCTCTGCAAGCCCTTTGACACGAAGGGTGCTCCGACTCATGTACCCACTAAGCCCACGATCGTCATTTTTCGGCCCCCCCTGTTCTTGCTTTTCCATGGACATTTAACAGCTGGATCTTTTTATTTTATTTCCAATTATTTTATTTTAATTTACTTTATAGATTTTGGAGCCACTTTTATTTTTTTTTGGTTGAAATAATGTACGGGGCCCTGCATTATTTGGGAAACCACATTTCCATCTTTGCCCTCATTCCCCAACCTTGCATATAATCTTGGCCTTTCTCTTTTTTTATTTTACCATGTCAACGTAAAATCAGCCTGCTTTCCCTGGTGAGTGCTACTTTAGACACCTTTGCCCCTCCCTTTTATACCTTTCTCTGGAGACAAACTCGTCTGATATTCGATTCTGACTGTGTCGAGTATAGTTCTATTTTGTAATCCTTTGTGAAACTCTTCCTACGGACATTTTCTATCCTCGTCCCTCCCCAAAAGCCTTGTCTATGTCCCAGTCCCATGAGGTAGACGAAGATACCAATATGGCTATTTCGTATACAACCCAGTCGTCAACCGGACACCCTCACCAAACCCTCCCCTCATTCCGCGAGGTAAGATATAACCCTAAATTCCTCCAAGCAATACAAACTGGCATCCGTATCTAACATCCCTCAGCTCCTCCCCGCTCACCTCCACGATGAAATCGAATCAACTTCCCCATTCTACACCACCCCCCGTCACTCACAAGACCACCCACCTTCAGGCCACGAAATGGCCGACCCCCGCTCAATCCCATACGGCAACCAATCCACTAATATGCCCTATGAATCCCACCGCGAATATGCAGTCTCCCGTGGCGCAGACCACCAACCCCGCATGCCAGATCCGGGCCGCCACCACATGCATCTATCCGAACACGCATCCCGTGGTCCCAGCCCAATTCTGCCCCCAATCCGCGATCTGGACTCCATACCGGGCCGATCAATGAATCCCTCCTCCAGCAACGGGTATTCCGAGCGGCCCCCACGCTCCGACCCCTTTGTCGCGCAGGAGTACCGCCAGCCCGCGCCGACGGCATCAGCCATGTCTGCTGATCCGCGCGGCGAGCACTTTGCACCACCCATCATGCATCCGCAATCGCCGTATGGGCACCCTGCTATCGGCTACGCGGATGAACAGATGTCGCCGCAGATGATGGGGCATGGACAGGGGAATTTCGGGATCATGGGGGATCCAATTGATCCTAAGACGAAGCGGAGACGGGGGAATTTGCCTAAGCCTGTTACGGATATTCTGCGGGCTTGGTTCCATGAGCATCTTGATCATCCTTATCCCAGTGAGGAGGATAAGCAGATGTTCATGACGAGAACAGGGCTTTCAATTAGTCAGGTGAGCATTTGCAACCAAGGACTGCCAATTTGCTAGGGTTTGCTAATGGTTTCCTTCTTTTTTTAATACAGATCAGCAACTGGTTTATCAATGCTCGGAGGCGACAGCTTCCTGCGCTGCGGAATCAAATGCGCAGTGGTACTGATACGGAGTCTCAACGACAATCGCCTTTTAGTGATGTCGATGGATCGGAGCACATGCCCTCTCCTCATCACTAGAGTGGCGATGAACCTGGACCTGGATGTTCGGGTTTGATCACGGCCTTTTTTATTTTTCTATTTCTGTTTATTCAACATTCAACGTTACACGGCATTCGCAACGTCAGCGTTCTATTCACTTTACGACTGGGAAGCTTTTATATTGTTTTTTCTCTACCATTTACGACTCACGGAGTTGAGGATACGACGAGCTTGATAGATTGGCATCTTTCTTTTTCTACATGTTTTCTTAATGATTTTTTTCTTTTTTTTTTTTTTTTTTTTCTTCCCCCCCCTTTCTCACCTTTCAGGTCTCTGGACTTCACTCTACATGTCGCATTGCCAGTACGCGGAGATTTTGGCCAGACATTATATTTTGATACCCTTTCTCTTTGGTCGCGTTTACCAAGCGGGAACTTATTTTGTTGGAAATCAACACGCAAAAAGGGTATACGACAAACCATGGCATTGGGAATCCCATTGAATCATTTCTGTGATTTACTCTACTTTGTGTTTTTTTTTTTTCTCTCTCTCCAGATTGCACATCACATCAAGTGTCCCTGGACAAACCCCGCGAAAATTGCACTTACTAGGTGTTTAAAAGGAACCTTCGACTTTCAAATATCCACGAAACATTTTCCATTTTATTCTTTAATTCTGATACATATTTGACTTCTACAAGCGTCGGATCCGAAATGTCAAGCAATATAGAGATATGGAGTACGCAACCAGATCTCAGCTGCCCACCGCGCAACCCGTCTCCACTAAGTCTCCATCCTCGACACTAGCCTATCCATGTTCTTTGCTCGCGCGGAAACGTGGACCTTACCTTACCCGCGGGTCGCAGAGCGACTTTTTTCCCTTTCTTCCGGCGCTGATGATGGATCTCGACGGTATGGGGATCTCGGGGACTGGTTTGGATATGCTCTATGCATGCCCATACAATATATAGATTCAAGCAACTTTTTTTTTCTTTGCCTAAACCTAAAAGAGTATTTTTCGGCCGGGGGAAAGAGACTGAACCATGGTTTGGACTGTCAATATAAATTTCAAATTGATAGACCCGTAAACTAGTGGATATTCTATAGACAGTACTCCACCGGGGGCATGTGTCAAGATCGACCCCATTTTTGACTTTTTATTTCATGACGTCGGGTTACCAAACATCGACTTCATTCTTACCATGGTCTTTGTCCCTTTTAGCCTTTTGACAGTTAGAGTTTGGATCGATTTGCTCTGATCTGATCTGATCTGATCTAATATTATAAGCATTGCATTGCATTGAATCTTATATTTATAATAAAGGCATAAAGACATAAAGACATGGAAATTACGGACTAACTTTCAAGGTTTAAATTAATTCCAAATGACATGAACTGACAGCTGCATGGAGCAACTTAAACTTCAGCTTTTCGGTCTCTCCGGAGTCCACAATCTACAAACCTACAAATCCATAAATAAATCCACAGGAACCACTCCAGACCATGGAACTAAGTAAAGTTTGTTCTGTGATAGCCAAGCCCGCATTAGATCTGATCGCTGTCTAAACGGGGTATGTTCGGGGCTTTTTTTTTGCCCTTGACAGCTCCGAAGCATCGTATCGATAAATTTAACCAGATTTGATTTCGAGGTGGAGTTAGATATACTAATTAAAACATTAACAATGGCCGGTGATACGCTGAACCACGTATAGCTTATATTGTCGAACAAACTATTATCTCGCTCTTCTGAGAATTCGAGATCCCGTTTCAATTCAGAGACATATGCTAACTAAGTGCAGTTGGGAACTGAAATAGGTGGAATTTTCTTCGAATCGCCTCCCTCGCATTATCAACATATTGTACCTACTGGTAGAGAAATCTGTTGGAGACGTGCGGTTCGTGCAGTTTTTCTTTTGCTTTTTCGGGTTTCCCCGACCTACCCCCGGAAGACACAATTATGGGGTCCTGGCATGACCCCGAAAAACCTTCCTGACTGCAGATCTTAGGTTTCGGCTCTCTTGCGGAGTAGAATTGAATCATTTGCAGGGGTGGGTACGATATCCGATGTAGGTTCTATCACCGCTTAGGGGTGTACATATATCCAAATTTGAGACCCGAGTTAGGGGACTGCAACCCACTTGGTTGAACTCATATTTGAAAGTTGTATCAAACGCGCATCCAATAAACTATAAATAAAATATACAATAAAATAAAAACCGGTTAGGATTGCAGTTACATCTATTTCCGTACTTGTACATTATATTCTGCAAAGAAGTAAATAACAAAACTATGTAAGTCTCGAATGCACGATGTACCTCGACATCATGAAAAGCAGCCCCAAAAAGCAAAATCATAACCATACCCTCGAGATACGACATACAGGGCTATACGAACAAGGGGGTGAACCCCGTAACCTTGTCCCACATAGGGGGGCAGCGGATATGCAAGCCACCGACACAAACCCCGGTATCCAGTATCGGTATCCAGAATCTCCGACCACGACTGGCCGATCTAAAAAGCAAACAAGCCCCAACAAAAGTCGTGCAGCGTGCATACAAACAAGGTAGAGCATTTCGTCGAGCTCGACCGAATCACAGTTCAAGGAAAAGTGTATCCCCGCCCTTACCGTTGTACCAACCCTGTCTCTGTCACTTGTCAACTAACCCAAAAGCCCAACCAAACCCGGTTCTGTGCCTTACGCCTTCCGATCCCGTTCCCGCCCTTGGTTTCCTCGCTGATACGATGAAATCCCGATCAGTGTCTCGTCCAACCCCACTTAGCCATTCGGGATCCAGATACATGCATCCGACGCATCATATAGCGGTGAAATCGGCGTCTGACACTTCGTTGTTTGGAAGTGCGTATGCACATTTGGAGTTATGTTCGGCAAGTACTGCTTGCAGGTGCTCCGTGGCTCCGTACGTCGTACATATACGTTGGGTACTACGTATGTGTGCGTCTTCCCTTCTGCGCTGTCATGGGCGTTTAGCCCTCGATCGAGGGACGTGCGTGTCGATCACAACAACGTCCCTGCCTGGTGAGGTGGGAGGCGTGGACTTTGGCTTTTTTCCTTGTTTTCCAGCGGAGGTGTCAACTGCGAGATTTTGTGAGCTGTCTCATGTCAGGATTTGGGTTGCGATGATCGCGTGTAGATCGGTGCGTAGGTTCGTGCGAGCTTGAGTCTCACCGTATACTCCGGATGACTTAGGATGACATTGGAGTACTTATGTTGTACTCTGTAACTACATATTTTTGAATAATTGGATCGGAGTACGGAGTACGTGGAGCAGTATGATATATATGTGATATCGTCTGACCCTGTCACATATTCGATTTCAGTCCTCGCGTTGAAGTGGGAATTAAAATTGAAACCCAAAATGGAACCGACACATTTGGCCTGCCTTGACTCATTTTTATATTATTTATTTAAAATTCATTTTTAGATGTCCATCGCTATTAACCGGCTACCATGATTTTGGTCGTCCAACCTTCCCGCGAACTATTGAATCTTGTCAGATTAATTCCAGATGGATGATCGACAGATCCACTGTTCGACACCCATTCTGTACTATAATCAATAGTGTCGCTTAGCCTGGCTGTGACGGCATTTTTGACATTTGCATTCTCACTTTTCAGGGGATCTTCGCCCGGGGTCCTGTTTTATCGCGGACTAGCGTTATACTCTGTAGACGAGATAGCCGCTTGTACTCCGTGTTCCGTACTCTTTTGTAACAACAGTAGCTACGATACAATATATACAGACCGTCTTTTCAATTCTGTACGTAAGTATGTGGGCTTGCGAACCGTGGATGTGCTTTGGGTTCACGGGGAGTGTGGGCTCTTGTGTGACTACCATAAACAGGTCCGATGCTGCTTATGAGGTACGGCATTGCTAGCCACGTTCTAAAATACGTAAATTCTTTGCGTGCTTATTATTGATATGACCTAGGCACGGAGTACATAGATCTACAGAATTCACGATTATATTGCAGGCGCAACCCTCCTTGGCACTACTCCGTGCCAACCATCAGTGATATGCAGCTATGCACATTATGTGCTCGTAGAGATGATATATCCATAGTATCAAGTCACACCTCCAACTTCGTGGCACAGTCATCTCCTGACCAGCACAGATCTGCAAGGGTAAAAGCAAGCAGCACATAAATGTATCAGCTAGTCCTTGTGCACAAAATGTTTATGACCTAGACCACCGAGCTGTGCGTGTTGTTACACATGCAATGCCGCGAAGAAAAGAAAAGGAGAATATTTGAGATGCTATACATCAGATATGTCTGCCTGTCAATGCATATCAGTTCTCGGGTATCTGGAAGCTTGTGCATCTCATTTAGGCACACTAATGCACACTTCATGTGACTGGCGTCAAACTGCCTTGGTATGTAAGCATGGAAGCTAACCTACACTCTAGTTGATGAGTCTATTGTAGTGGATTGCCTATATAGGTAACTTGGTCTGTGAGCGTGTCAGTCTGAGTAATGCCTACCAGTTGGAATCTCTGGTTGTAAATTTTACTAGTATATCTTGCAATGCATAACTTATACTTCTCTTCAGGCTTTGTGGTATAGCCGTTATATAGCATATGTTTAGAGTTAGGATCCGAATCTGTAGCGTTTTTCTTTTCGTTTTTCTTTTAGTCTTGCTTTTGGTCTTGCCTTTACTTCTATCATCGTGAATATCCACCAATATATGAGACTATTGGAAGTTCCATGTTCATACAGTTGGTGTGTCTATCTTGGCTATTCCCAGGTTATGTGGAAATTATGTGCTTCACAAGAAATAGGTCTTACACATTGAACTTGTTGCTTGTCTTTTTGGAGGGCTGTTTTCAAATATGACTATGTTATTTCGGCTTATCGTACCTGATGGACGTACTCTACTACGTTACAGAGGGTAAAATGAATAACCAAGGTAGAAATAGATGATGAATCTACCTACTGCCATGGAGACAAAAAGAGAGGTCTGATTACCTGCAGGCAAGCAAGAAAAGCCTTGATGCCTTGTTACCTGGATGCCTGTGCATCAGTACCTTATTATCGCTCTGTTATTATGTCTGGTTTCTATAGGAATGCTGCGGAATAGCTCGCACCATTCCCCTACTCTAAAGCTAATTGGTTTCTTTTACAACTGCATGTTGAGCAAAACTACCTCAAACAAACCGTACATTGCACGACGCTGTGGAACATATAAGCTGCATAGTATATGTGCTTCAGCTGATCTTCTATGGTGTCCAGCTAAGGTTCAACCATGTTTCCTACGAAGGTCTAATGTTTCACTGGACTTACCCGGTTCAATCATTTCGATCATTGCTTTTGTTCTTTTGGGGCTACATCAGGACAAGGTTCTTCCGGCTTTGACTATTAGTAACAGCCTTTTCTCATAGCGTCAATTTCCAACTATTCGAACTCGCAACACATTACGTCTTCCATACATAGCACTCACGTAGGCTGAGATAGTTCCTATTAGCAACAACCCTCTCCACTCAATACATTGATTATACCCATTCCCTATCTAATCCCACGCTGGAATTCATCAAAATCGGCAATATTTCAATTTCTGTGAAGTCACTAACCTTGTTTCTATCTTATCACCACCAAGTAGTCAAGATACATGGCCAGGTCAAAAATCAACTAGCCCAATTCATCGCAAAAAAGCGATAAACCACCCCCCAAAACAGAGAGAAACGTTACTGAACATAGAAATACTCAGTTACACGCAAGAATAGCTTCTATAATCTTTAGCTTGCTAAATTATGCTGGTAACAGCTCTGACATACATTGTCACGTGAATAATAAGCGCGTTTATGCGAGTCCCACATAAAATTCGCTTATATTGTACATTTTGACCAAAACAATCACACTGGCCGGCTGGCCCAATGGCAAGGCGCTTGACTACGAATCAAGAGATTGCAGGTTCGATCCCTGCGTCGGTCAATTCTTTTTGTTTTTTTGCTTCTCAAAAATCTAGAACGAGTTTTTGGGGCCGACGGGTGGGGGAAGGAAGGTTGGTTGGACCAGAGGGCTCCCACTCAATAATCATCCGCCTGCAGATTCATGCAGCATTGACGGGATCAATGGAGGGAGAAATATGGCAATGTTCTCTTTTTCTTGACTCTGTCATACACATTACAGTGCCAGAGAAGAAAACCAGAAATGCAAGCAAGGCGACGAGAGCTGAAATGGAGAGAGATCGTGGTCCCACGGAGATAGGCGTCGTGGGCCGCAGGGTATTTGGATGACGAAAAGCCTCACGTACAAGGCGAATTATTGAAAAATTGCGTAGGAACAGGGAACCTAAGCATTGGGAGAATAGTCTGAGCATGTGAAAGCAGCGAGCACAAGTCAAGGGCGAATGACGAGCCTCCCAAATGATATTCCTCATCAGCTGCAATGTACACGTGTATATTGCACGTTTTAGACATAATCTAACAATCCTCCAAGCACTCTGGCGGGGACGCAATCTAAAAGAACTGCAGGTTATCCACATACGGAGTACTCTCGACATACATATCCAGAAACTTAATTTCTAAATGATGGCCTATCCTGCGGTAAGCCGGAAACGCCACGGGATTTTCAGGGAATGTTCCGGGTCTTATGATACTACGGAGTTCATAGTCGATAACAGGCACCGGGGCCTCGGGGTGTTTAGGATCCCGGGGGTCCTTTTGTTGATGCTAGCGACAAAATAGTGAACGGGAGATGGGGGGTCCAAGCTCAAAGCTTATGCATCCCAAACAGGGCATTGGAATGTTAAGCGCAATAAGGATATATAGCACGGTGGATTTGCACTGTAAATCAATCAAAAATGCTATATGCTGTACATAATGCCTGTTAGCTCTAGACACGGGTGGGTCGGGTCGAGAGATCTACATACATCACCATAAACATGTGCTCGCCACCCGTTGAAATAAGATAGGGATATGTTGTACGGAATACATATCCAACAGTCAAAAAATGGTTCTTATCTTTGAAACATACATACAACATAGCTATTCCCTGCAAGTATGCAAGTATGCAAGTAGCCATGCCAAGAACCATGTCTGCCTCGTTCGCCCCAAGTCAAAAGTCGCCTAGTTTGCATGTCCCTCGGAAATTTAGACCCAAGTCGTGTGGTTTCATGGCAATTGTTCATTGGAGGATCCGTGGTCAGACGGTCCTGCAGGGACGATGCCGAGAAGCACGAAGGAAAAAGGGGGGAAACCTTCAGCTAACGAATAAGATATTGGTTAGTTATGCAGCTTGATCTGACTGTATTGCGTTGTTGACCCCTCGTCGATGTACATATCACGCCCATCGTAAGAGGGGCTATCTGTGAATTTCCACCTACGCGCCATGACCGAAGGTTTTGCCACTATATTACTGCGCCGTTGAGAAGCGGGCAGTATACTTTCCCAGTATCATTATCCGAGACACGATGAAGTGATCGGCGTTCTCTCGACTGATCTTCCTCTAAACTCTAGAGAGATCTCCCTCTAGACTCTGAAAGGGTCCTTCTCCGAACCTGGAAAGATAATGGAAATGCGCAGAACCTTGTTTATCCCTTCAAAGCCGTAACTATAACTGCGCCCATACCCGTGATTCCAACCATGCTCACATCCTAGGCGTTCGAGGCGCATCGCCAAAGCGCATCGCCAAAGCTCTCGGATAGCTTGACCGGGCCATTCCGCTACGGCCAAGGAAATTTACGCAACAATAAACTCAAACGACACCCGGATAATGCAGCTTAATGGGGGGGTTTCCGATAACAAACCAAGCCGAGGTGAATGTTGGCTAGTTCATTGTCAAAGGCTGTGGACCACCTAACGGTTACCCCAGAGTGTTCAACAAGCTAAGCAAGACCAATTCAACGCCTAATCAGGGATAATAATACGGATACGGTACTCCGTATATATTAAACGATTCGAACTGACCGCTTCTTTATCCGAAGGTTCCCGCGTTCCAGGCCCAAGACAAGAAAGAGCACTCACAGCCGGAAGGGTCGGCACTACTCCCTCTCTGCATGAAATTTATATTGCACTTGGATAGAGTGGATCCCTCAAAAGGCAAGGGAAAAAAAAAACACCTCGGTTGTATTCTGCGGGTGATTGCTATATATTCTTCCGCGTTGCCACTCAGACTTGCGCGATTAGCAACTTTTTAAGATAAATTAGAACATGCTATAAGGTTGCATCCCGGACTGATATTTAATTGAGGCCGAACAAGCCCAACGGTAATTAGCAAGATTTTAAAACATTTCAAGAACATTATTTGATCCTTAATTCCAGTGTGATCGACAGTGTCAATGATATATGAATGATACGAATCCATAATTTTCCAGCATCAGGGATACTCTCCGTGTTTTGCTTTTTACCTAAGGCTAAGACATAATTCAAATGTAGAATGGGGCCTAGGAGATGGGTACGCCCATCTGAGATCCAATAGAAATCAGCCAAAGGACACGGCTGAAAAACCGCGATATCCTAACGGATAAGACCCATGGACAAGACTAAATAGCAACCAGCTAATAGGGCCACTAGGGGATTAAACGGGGAAGATACCCGTTGTTAAGCGGGCCTGAAAGTTACAAGGTCACATCGTTGCGATCTCCAATCCTGATAGTCATTTTATTTTGAGACATTGCACATGTTAGCCAATAATTACCGAGTTATCTTTGTTTGCCTGTTGTCCCTCTCCACTTGGATCCTGATCCTCCCTCCCCACTTCAGATCCCTACCAAATCATACTAAAGATTCAACAATTTGCACTCTAGATCCTTGTCTACCTCTTACTTATGTTGGAAATGTCCGAGCAAGGGAAAGACGCAAAGAAGTTGAAATAGATAGGGGAAAAAAAAAGGGGGAAAGGGACCTCATGATAACCTCGGACTTCAACTAAGAACGAGTTAAAGAATTCCAACGCAAAAGGACGTATCTAGTATACTTCCATATCGGTCGTGCCACTCAAGCCCCCTCTCAGACCCCCTCTCCTACGGTTCTCGTCGGGGAAATTGGGTCAGGGGGTAGCCTATGCGACATTATCAACCCCTCTTATAAAGAGAAAAAGTATATTGTATGCACCGACAATCGCTACCCTTCTAGAAGCCAACGGGATGTTTTCAGATTGGTGGATGTACATTCGATTACCCCAGGTCCGCTCGTGGTCCGCTAATAGTCCGCCATGAACGGGACGTACCTGCGCGGAGTTTCGATATCGTCAGTAATCGGTCTCTTGTCGCAATTGGCTAAAATTCTACGCTCACCCTTCTAATCTGCTTGACCCGCTATTATAAGGCTTGGATCTCCCTGATAAACACCAAATGATCTTCAGGATTTTGATTTTGGCCTTCTATTAAGGGTCCAGTTGTTGATCATTAACCCTTTCTCTTTTCTCTTTCTACTCTTCGACTTCTCATTCCCTTTCGATCATAGATCTAAACAGTACACATTTACCTATACTCACAGTAACCATTCAACATCCAAATATGACGAGAACCGGTCCTCCAAATAATCATATCTCATGGGAATCCAAGAGGATTATTCCAGAGGATGGCAGCAGAATCGACTCGGTCGCGTGCCAAGATGTCAGACCTAAGGGACGCATTCGACGATCAATGACTGCTTGTAATACCTGTCGGAAGCTCAAGACTCGCTGTGATGTCGACCCACGTGGTCATGCTTGTCGTCGGTGTTTGTCACTTAGGTTGGTTTCCCATTTTATTCTGTGTTTCGATATATACTCCATTTTTTTGGGCGGTTTTTGCTATTTTTGGAATCGCCTGTTTCTCTAAATGCTAACTATGTGTCATAAAAAAAGGCTTGAATGCGAGCTCCCTGAGACAACAGAACGCTTCCAGGACAATGCATCCACCTGGTCCGACGCCACCGCTATACCGTCGATCGAGGAAAGGCTTGTCTCTCTCGAAAGGGGCATGGGGGAGATGATCCATCTGATGCGGCAGATGGTGAACCGCTCCCCCAGCATGCCCTGCAGCCCAACCTTACAAACTAGAAACAACAGCCTAGATGGAGCATCTTCAAGTGATAGCATGTCCTCGTCTTTTTATCCGCTCAAGCCAGCGCAAATAATTCGCGATTTGCAAGCCGAATGTTTCGGCGAGAGAGATCATTTCTCCGATGCTGACATCCTCGGCGACATCGTCACTCAGGGCATTGTAGATTCCAAGCTCTCTGTGAAATTGATTGAACTGTGTGTTTGATTGTGCGTTTGTCACTGGATCTCCCCGCTAATGATCTCGCCAGTTTCGTCGAATATTTCGGTCATTGGGTCTCAATAAATCATTCATCCTGCATTCAACGGTCAAATACACTCCTTTTCAACACTGCATGTCTCTTGGCTTCGCGATATCTACCTGGCCTATCTCAACACACCGTCCGCGATATATCACTCTGTGTACAACATGCCGTGGCAAAGGTGTTGTGGAAGCCCCCGCCCATGACAAGCGATATGTTACAGGCCTTGACATTGCTTTGTCTATACTCTACTTCCGTTCACAAGGAAGGACTTATGGATGACTGGTTGCTGAGCGGGATCTCAATCAACCATGCCCTCATCTCATTTAACTTCCTCAATACCTTGCCAGGAGACAATTTAAACCCGGACGAGGTCCTTGCTCAGTTGCGTCTGTGGAATACGCTCTGCTCAACCCAGCTACAGTATGTTCCGTTTACGAACCCCGTCAGATATACGATCTAACACCAACCCAATAGCTCTGCTCTCGCAAACGGCCGCACAGTCAACATCCAACAACGATATATCGACCAATGCCCCCGCATCCTAGAACACGCAGCCGCCACGGCAGAAGACGGAAGAATCGTCGCAGAAATTCAACTATATCGCATCGCTCTCCGACTCCAACACAACCAGCCCCGCCTCCAATTCGCAGAAACTGAATACGAAGAACTGGAGCGGTGGAAAATGGAATGGGCACATCTCTTAAGTACATCGGCCCTCTACTCCATCATCCTCCCCACCCCCCAAATCCTAATCCCAATCTAACAACCATACCACCAACAGCCACCAGCGAAGACTCAACTCTCAACCTGAATCTCTGGTTCTGTCAACTCCTCCTCCACCGAACAGCCGCCCGCCTCCAACCAGACAACGAGCGCCTCATCCCAGAAATATGCGGCACCGCCCGCCTAATAATAACCCAATTCCTCCAAACGCGCTTCACCACCGCGCCCGCTCTAATCGACCACGTCTACTTCATCGTCGGCTACGCCGCGCTCACTCTATGCGACTACACGCTCTCCGATCCCCTAATCAGCCAAGTCCGTGGCTTCCTACTGCATCTCGCGCCGGGCGGCGACAACCTCTCATATCGGATCGCGTGTATTGTGGGCGAAGTGCAGCGACGGTACTCGGAGGCAACTAGTGTTGTGGCTGCGGGGTCACATTCGTCGTCGTCGCCGGTCGCCGACGTCAAGGGCGTGCAGATGTTCAGCCCGTCGCACCATCATCGTTCGGGTATGGATATCTCGCAGCTTATGTCTAGTGCGGAGGGCTTGGATTCCCTTGTTGAGGGGTATAATTGTCTTGAGCAGATGATGCCTGGGTATGCGGCTTCGCAGCCTGCGTTTGAGGCGCCGGATTTGTTCCATTCTCCTACGACTGGTACTACTGGTGGAGCCATGCCTATTGGTCTAGTGCCGAGGGCTTTGCATGATTGGTGATGAGATTATGCGTGATTATGAGTTTAGGTTTTCTTCTTCTTCTTCTTTTGTTTATAGATTACTGGAGTTGGTGCATGTTGTGTTGATAATGAGGTTGGATCTGTTGGGACTTGGGTGTTGTATTCTTTTCTGGCGTAAGCAACGAATGGAAATAGTCATGACTTGTTCAACTGCAACTGACTTCTTTGGTTTGTTTTATTCATCAAATAGTAAATCTTGACATGTATTTATAGTTGGATTCAAAATACAGAGTTATTCAGCTGTATATATATATATACCCTCCCCTTCATTCAATATTCAGCTTAAACTCTCATCTCTACAATCTACACATTCAAACTCAAAAGATATAATTCATTTAAAAGTATAAAAACACCAATCGATTCACATATACACTTTCCCCTATTGCCAAAGCAGAAAGATCTATCAAGCGAAAGGGGCGTGCCTCGGCCGCAGCCGAAGTCTACGAGCACAGAGTCGAGCCCTTAAGCAAAGAGGTGGGGAGCAAAATCCTCGGCGCTCCACCGGACATGGGAACAGACACCTCCCCATTCTCACCGGCAGTAACATTCGTGCAGGACACAACCTCGGTCAATTTCACACCAGACGCGAATCCAGTATCGGGAATCGAAACCGAGTACTCTTTACCACTTGCACCGAGATTCGATAGCACGGTAATTGTCTGCCCACCGTCATAGCCCTTCCGCATGGCGATGGTGCTGTCGTCTTTGTAGATAGGGTAGTTCTGTGAGGACCGAGTTAGTTTCTTTTATCCATTTTTCTTTTTTTTTTTCAGACAGAGAGAGAGAAACAAGCACATACCTGATAAATAGTATAATTGGTACCCTTAGCAATGGCCTGATTTCTAGCACCATTAGCCTTTGCAATAAGCTTGTACAGCTCGCTGTCCGTGTCGAATCCGGACAACCACAGAGCCTCGCGATTAGCTGGGTCCGCGCCACCACTATAGTGCTGCTCCTGTCCTGCATAGACAATAGGAATGCCATCTGCCATGATGGTGAATGCGGCAGCGTTCTTGGCGAGGGCCATGTCGTTGGTGACGCTGGGTTCCCGAAGGGAGAAATTAGCTTCTAGACATACGGAATGGACTCATATCCGTTACTTTGATGGAATTTCCACTTACGAGGCAAACCGGGGATTATCGTGGTTCTCCGCGAAGCTTCCGAGAAGGGTTGAGTCCTTGCAGGTCGATTTCACGGTATTGATCATGTTGTATAGGTCGGCCATGCTTCCAGAGGTAGATTGGAAGGCTTTGAGAAGAGGATAGTAACTATTTCCATGAATTAGCATTGGTTCTCCGTGTGTATCTGGTAAATTTCATGGGCAAGCGGATCTCACATTGGGTAGTTGAGTACTCCGTCCATTACCTCCTGCCATGGACAGGTATAATCAACGTCACCGTCAAGGACCTCGCCTACGCAGTAGACGCCCGCGGCTTTGTTGTAGCCGGGCCAGAAATCCTTCTGGACGTGTTTGACTGTGTCGACGCGGAGACCGTCGACTATATATTGGTTAGTTTCTAGATATGATGATATATATTTTGCTAAAGCATGAGGGGTTTCGGATAAAGCTTACTTGAGTAGTTGGAGACCAAAGATCCAACCCAATCATACCACATATCTTGCACCTCCTTACTCTGCGTATCCAGATCTGGTAGTGAAACCTTGTTATCGCCAAGCCAGCAGTTTTGTGCCATGGTGTCGTTGTTGTAATCGGTGATCGGGCAGTAGGGGTGGAAATACTTTGCATTGTTGAAGGGGTTGAATTTGGTATAATCTACGTCATTACCTGCGCCATCGTAGCCCTTTTTATCCGATACATGTCAGTCTTAGCCTGGATGATTGGAGATGTCGATGATTTCACTCACCATGTGATTCGCTACTACATCGACCATGAGATACATGTCGCGTTTGTGCAAAGCTGCAGCGAGGGCTTTGAGATCATCTGCGGTTCCGTAGTGCGAATTAAGAGCATAGCTTAGATTGGGTCAGTAAGGATGCAGGCTTTAAGGGCTGTCTTTTCGGCTTTTGCGATACTCACATGTCCTGCTGCCAGTATCCGTGATAAGGATATCCGTATGGGGTGTCCTCGGTCAATTGACCGGTCACAGGAGTGATCCAAATGGCTGTAAAGCCCATTCCTTGGATGTAATCCAGCTAAGATAATGGTTAGTTGGAAGATATAGGAAGGATTGGAGCGTTACTGACCTTATCTATGATTCCTTGCCAGGTTCCGCCACAGTATTTCTATTCAGCGAGTATACAGTCAGCTCTGTCACCATGCCATAGAGTCTATATATATATAAAATCTTACTCTATCAGCGGTATCACAGGGAGCAGTAGTCGAACCATCTGTCCGGGAAAAGCGATCAGTGAGCATGAAGTAGATCGACTGTGAGCGCCATTCAGCTGGAGTGGCAGCAATGGCAGTGCTAACCAAGCTAGCAAGCCAAGCAAATCGTGCGAGAATCATCTTGTAGATGTTTCAGTACCGATAACTCAGGCAAAAAAGAGGAAAATCGTTCAGCAACGGAATGTGCCAAGAAAAGGCGCTGCAAGGGGCTTGGTATAAATATCCCAGAAAAATCCATGCATGCAACGACAGACGGACATAAAAACCAGAGACCAATAGCCGTTGAAATCGGACTCCGGAAGGGAATATGGCTTAAGACAAGCAATGCCAAAAGCCCAGATGAAGATCTTCACAGATTTATCTGCTTAAATGAAAGATAATCCCGTCTAAATTCCCGTCCCCGGCCACAGCAGAATCGGAGACGGAACTAGGAAACAGAGAGGGATCTGCATAGTCGAGAACTCCATAATTAATCGACAGATAATCTCCCTAAACGGGAGTTCCAGTATCATCCTTCACATCTAACTCAGATCCCGCTGCCCCCTTCCAGCCCTGCGGGGAAAAGCAACGTTGCAGTAATATAGATGCATGTCTAGCATTGAAATAATTAGCCCGGATCAACAAGGCTAGCGCACTGCATGTGCGAGATTAAAATAATCCCCGTCGAAGCCCCTCACACGAGCTTTGATCGAATCAACGTGCGCGGGGGCTCGTATCCCAAATTTGCAGGGACACGAGGATGGAGAGGGGGTTGCAATAGGTTATTGGGTTGTTTGAGATGACGTCGATCTTTTGCCCAGGTTTTAGTCGGGGACGAGTATATACTAATGGTCTTGGTGGATGCTGCTAGGATGGTTTGGGGTGTGTACTCCGTTGTATGATGGGAAACTCGAGGCCTAGTAGAGATACGATGACGTGTATGTGCATGGGAAAAGACAATGTGTATTTGGGCTTTGTAATTTGGGCTGATATGGGAGATTGCAATCCGTGGATCTTTAAATAGGCCATTTATGAAAGCGACCGGGGGTTTGTGCGGTTTCTTCTCTACTCAGCTGAGGTGAGGTTATACAGGGTCACCGGCACTTTGACAATGGGTGCTCGGTCTTTTGATAGTAATTAGGACGAAATCAAGACAACCGCGGGATGCTAGAAAGGGAGAAATCATATAACAAAAGTCCATTATTGCTGTGAATGAATAGAGGTGAATCTGACTGCCACTGGGATAAACTATAGAGAAGACAGCAGCTTTGCATGTGAAAAGACCGAAATCCCAATTCTCTCCTAAGAAGAATACCACAGTCTGCTACTCACCACTTCAAAGTCCAGTTCTCATTGAAAGCACCCTCCTCAGTCAACTTCTGCAACCCACCAACTGACAACACATGCGATGTAGCATTATACTGCACCCCGGAAGCCGGCACAGGTCTATCATTAAACTTGACAGCGCTAGGCTTCTTAGAGACACCGAGAACAGTAACAGTAGCGAGGGGATTCGACTCCTCCCAGTCACCCTTTGCCCTGGCACTTAAGCTGGACCCCTTGACCCTGAAAGTAACATCAAGCGTCTCATCGGGAGCAATGCTCTCCCCGTCATCAAGATACAACTGCCCAGAGGCAGCACCACTGCCACAGAGCGCGACGAGCAAAGACCAGGGCGTGCCACGCGCCTCCTTCGTAGTCAAAGCCGGCTCCTGCATCGGCAAGACGCTGCCTCCACGCACGAAAACGGGGATATGGCCCAGTGGAGCAGGGATAGTGATGTTGACGCCGGGCTTTGCGTCCACAGCGGTCTGAGTGTACCAGTCGTACCAGACCTCGCCGTGCTTGAGGCCAGGGAAGACGCCCTTGACGGAGGTGGCTTGCGGGGCGAGCACGGGGACGACCATGATTGAGGGACCGAGGAGGAACTGGGTATCGACTGCGGCAAGGGAGGGGTCTGTGGGGAATTCCCAGGCTAGGGCGCGCATAACGGTAGAGCCAGTTGCGTGGGCTTCATGGAAGAGGGTGTAGAAGTATGGAAGGATTGCGTAACGGATCTTCATGGCAGATTTGGCGGCGGCCGTGACGGATTCCCAGACGTAGGGCTCTTGCGAGATTGCGGAGAGGGTATTGTGGTTGCGGTAGAAGGGGAAGAAGGCTGACAGTTGCATCCAGCGGTTGCAGAGTTCTTCGTCGGTGTTGCCGTTGAAGCCGCAGGTGTCGACGCCGAACATGGGGATTCCGAAGAGGGAGAACGAGAGGGCTTGGGGAATGGAGAAAAACATGAATGCCCACCTAGAGGCATTGTCACCACCCCAGTGACCGGCCCATTTACCGGACCCTGCGAATGTTGAGCGGCCGATGATGAAAGGACGCTTCTTTTCGTCGACCTTCAGCAGGCCATGGTAGGTGGCGTTGAGGATTTGGTGGCCGAAGAGGTTGTGCACATCGTATTCTTGGACGCCATCGGAGTGAGTGGCGTTCGGGGACACGGCGTGCGAGCTCAGGTCGTGACCATCCTGGTCATGATTGATCACATATGGCGGGTAGTTAACGTTGCGTACTCCTGCAGTGGGTGTAGTCCGCAGATAAGAGGTAGACGAAGAGACAGAGCCGCCAGTTGTAGCGGCAGCAGCCTGGCTTGATGACGCTGCAGATGCAGATGCAGCTTCAGTCTTATTGCTGACCTCAAATCCTTCCGGGTAGTCATAAATAACGTTGCCAGGCTCTCCAGGCAAGGCAAACGGAGGGTGGGATGGGTTCATGCTAAGGTTTCCAGATCCGCAGCTGCCAACGCAGAAGGAAGAAACCTCGTTCATATCAATCCAGATGCCATCTATGGCTATTTTCTTGTGCCAGGCAACAATTTCGTTCGCCCAGAAATCGCCTGCCTTAGGATTGTGCCAGTCGGGGAATACAGTGTAGCCGGGCCAGACAGCGCCAATGTACTCGCTTCCATCGGGATTCTTCAAGAAGACGTCATCCTTGTGTCCGCGGGTGTAAGTATCATAGCTGAGTATAAATCAGCATTATTTCTATTAGACAGGTTCGGAAGAACTTACGCATCCGAGGCGTTCTTAGGGTCTGGAATGTAGATAGCCGAATCTATAATGGGAACATAGTGACGGCCACTGCTGTGCACTTTGTCTATGAACTTCTCACCCTCACTGTACGGATAACGATGTTGATCATTGTCGAAGTCGCGGTAACCATGCATATAATCAATGTCATTCCTAGTTATGTTAGAACTTGCTTTAACCATAGAAAAGCTGAATCAAGTTACCAGATAGTCTCGAGGGGGATTTCAAACTTCTCAAAGTTAGAGACAACTTCTTCAAGCTCAGTCCAGTTATTGTATCCCCAGCGGCACTGGTGGAAGCCAAAAGTAAAGTACTGCTGCAAGGCTGGCAAGCCAATGGTGCTCAACTGGTAGTTCTTGGTCACATCCGCTTGGCTAGGACCCGAGTAGAAAGTGAGATCAATGCTACCTCCCAGGGTTCGCCATTTCAAGCCCTTAGGGCTCAGGATGATCTCCTGGCCATGGGCATTTCTAGAGAAGACACCGTGTGAGAAGGAAATATAGTCTTTAGACTGATCGGCCTTGTCGCTTGCAACGAGGGTGTGATGACCAAGGTGGTTAACCTCATAGTAGCGGGTGTCCAAATAGAAAGGCTGGGAGCCATAAACATTGCTAGTAAAAGTAGTCAGCATCAAAATAGTAGTAAAAGTGGGGAGAAAAAGATGTATAGGGAATGGAGCTCACTCATCAATAGGGTCACCAATATCCGACGCATATAGCGTCAAAGTGAGATTGTTCAAGAGGCGCAGCTGCTGGATGTGCTCTCCGATGCCATACAAGTTATAGTCCTTGGGCAAAGAGGTAACAAACTCGACAAACTGGTTCTCAAACACCAGGACCGAACCAGTGGTGTCAAAGATGGCATCACGGGTGGCCTTGCGGGTCACTTTGAAATGGAAAGAGGGTTCATTCGACCAGGTGATCTCAAGATCACTATGCTTCTTTGATGCATGATTATCAGAGGCGGGCCGGGGAACGACATGCTCATCCAGCACGAACCAAGAGTAGTTTGAAGAATCGAGATAAGTTGGAACGATTTGAACGTTGAGTCGGTCATTAGCAAGGTACTCGATGGAAAAGTCCAACGAGTCTACATCAGTACCATAGACATTGCATGGCTTTCCAGCTAGGGTCAGAGTAGCGGTCAATCCGCGAGCAGACTCCTTGATGTTTGATGCCTTGTACCCGGGACAAACTGACTGCGCGTCGACGGCTTCAGGGTCATCAATATTGGCGATCAGCTGTGCGCCGGTACCAGCGTCAGCGGGAATGGTAAATTGGGTGTATTTTCCTGAAGAGGTCGAGGAAGCGGCAATGTGAGAACCCGAGGCCGTAGAGCCGAATGTTGAGAAGGCACCGTAGGCTGTCGGCAAGAGCCAAGCACCGCTAAGAAGGTTCTTCACACCAACCATAATGATCACTTCCTTATTTTGGCTGTAGATCGGTGGGGTGGGGGTTTATTTTTGTCTCAGATAATCATGTCCCAGCTCGTTTTTATAGGTCGTAACCGGTTCGTTCTAGCACGCGTGTACAGGAACTTGCAGGAACCCGACCATATACCAAAGACAAAAGAACTTCCGTTAATTCTCCGATGCAATCACATTTGCCCAAGGGCTGAATTATTTTACAGGGCTAAGTAGGTCAAGCTTCAAGCTAAGGAAAGCTGGGGAGGCTGGGTGAAATGTGGAGAGGCCCTTACGTCGACCCGACACAGCGTCCACTAATAGGGCTGTATAACCCAACAATGTACACAAAAAGAGGGGTAGGAATGCGCTTTGAACATTGATGTTCTTTTAATATCCAAAATATTACAGAAAATATTACAAAAATATGTTAATCCAGAGCTCTCTCTGTATTTCCATAAAGACCAGCAAGTGGTAATGTTGGAAATAGTCCGTTCCATACTGCGTAGGAGAATACTAATAAGTAGTTCGCGGATTTATGTTGTAATATCAACCTGACCCTGCCCAGGTAGAAGAGAATCACGTCGGATCATCGTACAATTCATATAACGGCCGACGATCATAATAGATCATAGATCATGCCATTCTAGGCTGGTGATTGGCCAGTTGTCCGACAAATGCCCGTCTACCATAGTGGCAGGCTACAGGGACCAAACCCCTGGAATTAATATACAGAGACCCGCTTATACTTTATAATTTCATCATTATAATCTTATAATCCTCTATGTGGCAAGCTGCGGTGAGTCCTTTCTCTCTAGTGGAGAATCGTATAACTACGGGATGGCCCGGACGTCCAAAGGATTTCCAATTCTAAGACACTTGCAGGAACATTCTTGAGTTGGTCAAAGCAGTCTGAGGTAATTCTAGGCCTCTTGCAGGAACATTATTCAACTGGTCAACAGTCCTATCTTCAAGTACAAACCATACAAACAATACCGGAACTATGCGCGTCCATCCCCCGGATGATAGACATAGAAGATAGAGCCCCTTTTCCACACTTTCGGGAAGCCGACGAGGATACGAGATGGATCCATCTCGGCAATGGTGGAAGGGGTCGAGGTCCCCAAACTATGCCTAAACCAACAAAGCCGAGAAGAAGTTAATTGGATCGGGATAATCGACATGTGGTAGCGGAGATGAATACTCAGCGAAGCCTAGCGGTGTCCACTATATGCTCAACCAGTTAAAGAGAGCGAGAAAATCCCGCATCGTTGATATTAGTGCATCTGTCAGTCAATCAGCGCCCTAATTATGTTAGGCATCAGAGCCGACTTGGCCCCGTAATGACCCCGGAAGTACTCCGTACTCCGTACCTGGCCCAAGGGGTACTTCGCTTACGGGCCGAGATTGGTGAAATCCATGTTGTCCGCACAAGACCATAATAATATATGGAACGGAGTAGTCACTGAATGAGTCAACTTTCATGGAGATCTTGATGATCTTATGTCTTGTATCCTTTATAGTTCGGAAATCGAGGGGTGCCCATGGGTCGACGTCGACGTTGAGAGAAGTCGGGCCGAGAGGAAACGCCCCCTAAACCAGATTGGAAGTAAGAATTGTAATATCCATGAGGATGCCAATGAGAATAAGATCACAATATGAAGCCAAATTCTAATGCAGGGGCCCTTGCGGGGCCTTTTTGTTCCCTTCCAAGGTTTCTTTTTGACCCCCGCTTCCCCAGGTTTCTATTGTTTCTTTTTTTTATTATAATGGGCCATGCCAAACTCCCCGGATGAAACCATCGCTCTTTTCCTTTTTTATAACCCTAACATGAACTTCCAACTCTATTGAGTCTAGTAAAGACTTAAGCAATTCAACAATGTCCAAACAATCCAGGCCAAAACAAGCATGTGACAACTGTCGCCGTCGCAAAATAAAATGTTCCCGTGAACTACCATGCGATAAATGCCAACGGCTACTTCTCTCCTGCTCCTATAGCGATGTCCTCCGTCGCAAGGGTCCCAAATTCCGCACCATGTACCCCCTGGCCCCGATCTACCCTCTCTCATTCCGACAAGACCCTCCTGAGCATATGTATCCCGAGGACACCGGTACCGGCGAGATCCCGGACTACCAATTCAACTCGCCCATCTCGCCAGGATTTGTAATCGCAGACTCGCAGTTCGCAGGCCGGGACTTCTCGGATACTTTTTCCCACATGCCACCCCCGGAACTCGTCTCGTCTCCAGGCACGGACTCAACCGTCGACTCTGCCAATGGTTATGGCTACGGATATGCGAGACCGGTCGCCCGCCGTCTCTCTCCGCAGATTCTGCTCGTCCATGTCAATATATACCTCAAATACCTCTTCCCCATTATGCCGGTGGTCAGCGCGGACCGGCTCCGGCTGGATTGCCATAACCCCGGGCAGCTGTCTGCACAGCGGTATGCGTTTTTGGCATCCCTGTGTGCAGCCACACACATCCAGTTGAAGCTGGATGGGGCCACGCCTGTGCCCGATCCTGCGCGTTTGCAGAGTATGAGTATTGGGGATGGGCACTCGTTAATGTCTGGGGAAGAGCTTCTTTCGGAGGCTGTGCGGGCGCGGCTGGATTGTGATGTTTTGGAAGAACTTACCACGGAGTCACTTTTGACTTCGTTCTTTTTGTTTGCCTCGTATGGGAATCTTGATCGCCAGGACCAGGCATGGTTCTTTTTGTGCCAGGCTACCTCGTTTGCATTTACGCTTGGCCTGCATCGCGAGTCGACGTATGCAGAGTATGAGGTTGAAGCAGCGGAGGAAAGACGGCGTGTGTTCTGGCTTTTGTTTATCACAGAGAGGTGAGTGGCCCGAGTATGAAGGAAGAGTGATATTTTGGACCGGGGCTGATTTATAAATAGAGGTTATGCTCTCCAGCAAGCCAAGCCGGTCATGCTGCGCAGCTCTATTCATAAGCCTCAGGTCCTTGGCTCGGAAGATCCTATCCTGGCTTATGGATTCATCAACCTGATCAACATCTTTGAGAATCTCACCCCGAATCTTTATGATTGGATCTCCGCCGGTGGCGGCGATGGCATCTTAGAGAGGCCGCCAACCTCTGCCATCCAATCTAGCTTGTGTAAAGCGATTTCCCTAGAGGGAGTCCTTGAGATCCAGCAGGTTGATATCTTGATCACGCAACAGTGGCTGCAGGCGATGATGTGGAAACTGTCCATGAGCCATGCCGCGCAGGCTGGTTCGCGCGATGACGCAGTTTTGCCATTTCACCTACCAGTGGTGGTGGGTAAATCTGTGATGAGCGTGATTGGTGCTGCATCGCAAGGGGCTGTTGATGCGCATGGAATCGGAATGGTAGGTCAATCCGAAAAGAAGGTGTTGATTCGTATACTTATGGATGTTATAGGAGCAAAAACTCTTTGATCTAGGAACCTCTGTCGCCGATGTGACGAGATCCCTTGGACCAAAAGCCGTCCATAGACTGGCTGAATCGATTATTGATCCGAACGAGTTGCTGTGGGGTATACTTCACACGCTTTCTCAGATTCGTGGCTCGCCCTCGTACCTCTTCCCTACATTGCTGGATCGTTGCAGAACAGTGCTTGGACTCGACTGCAACATCACTACGGGGAATTTCCTTCCTATACTTGGTGCTGCTGTGCCGGATCAGTTAGCTTCATGGTCTGGCCAGCATGTCTGGGATTATGCAGCCAGTTCCGAGGATATTGAGATCCATGATGTCGATGGCCAAGCGGAGACAGCCCCTCATCCGCATGTGCCGCAGGAACTGGGCTTCGAAGATTGTCTTTTGTGATGATGGGCATCTTTGCCGACTAACGCTTGTGTGATGAGGATTGTTTGTTTTGTGATACCAAGTGGAGTTTTTATAGATGGTTGTTTATGATACCGAGGCACAATCGAATTATAGAACAAGGCCAATGCCCCAACATATCAAATCCATGGCTATTGTAGTCGATGTACACCGTAGTCGAGAAGGAAGCTCATAGAGTTGTGCGCCGTAGTCAAAATGTCTTGGCATGTTTGTCTCGGCATCGAATCTCCAATTTGGTGATCGGCTTCATGCGACTTTCCAAGGCTCTCTTCTCAATTGCTCGGGATACTCTCCACTGGTATGCTCTATATTGCTTCCAGTACTCTTTGCAATCCTCTTATTAACAATTCCTCACAGATAATCCTCGGGTCTCCGCGTCAAATAAAGCTCACTAGAGCACTAAAACGCTGGAGCTAATTCTCCATTGAACCTCGAATCTCACTCCCAACTAAGACCATTACCTCCACAATGGCCTCCCTTCGACCCCGTACCCTCCCTCTCTCTGTCCGAGCCCTCCGCTCAACTCTCCGCTCACCAAGATCCTCACCAAATCCCCTCTTCTCCGCACCCGCATCCGCCCCATCAACCCAAACACACCCAACTCGCGCGCACTCAACATCCTCCGTCTCCGCCGATGAACTCTCCCACTTCTCCGGCCTCGCCAGCTCCTGGTGGGACCCAATGGGCCCCTCCCGAATCCTGCACCTAATGAACCCCCTCCGCCACGAATTCATCGCCTCCTGCCTAGCAGAAGGAACCCCATCACCAGACCCAACCTCCTCCGCAACCCTCAACTACCTCGACGTAGGCTGCGGCGGCGGCATCTTCGCCGAGTCCCTCGCACGCACAATCCCCCTTGACCCAACCGGCCCAGCCCCAACCCCAACCCTCGCCGCCTCAATGACCGCAATCGACCCCTCAACAGACCTAATCCAAATGGCGCGCGAGCACGCGCGCATGGATCCAACCGTCGACACGCACCTGCGCACAGGTCGTTTCAAGTATCTTAACACGACACTGGAGGATGTACTTGCCGGCAACACTGGCGCTCCGATGTCCGCTTCAAACCCAACGAATTCCAACTCTACCTCAACTCAACTCACTCCCCCGCAATACGACATCGTAACCCTCTTCGAAGTCCTCGAACACATCGACCCTAAAACCTCAACGCCACTAAGCTTCCTGACGAACTGTCTGCGCGCTCTCAAGCCCGGCGGTTGGCTAATCGGGTCTACTATTTCGCGGACGCTGCCGTCGTTCATCCTGAATCAGGTTATTGCCGAAGCGCCGTGGCCGATTGGTGTTGTGCCGCGTGGGACGCACGAGTGGAGTAAGTTTGTTAACCCGGATGAGGTTAAGGGGTGGTTGCAGGAGGGGTTGATGAGGGCTGCTGATACGAGTGTTTCGAGGGGTGGGGGTGCGATTGCGGAGGGGATGAGGTGGAAGTGTGTGGGTGCTATTTATATCCCTGGAATTGGGTGGAAGATGGTGCCTGGGAGTGAAGATTGGGGGAATTATTTCTGGGCTGTTAGGAAGGAGGTTTAGATGATGTTGAGGGAGAGGTGTGTATTTATACTTGCATTGTTTTGAGCTATTTGTACATTATTTGACTGTTGTACTCTTTGCATATCAATATTTCATAACTTCATATTCATTGCTTCGTTTCTAGTGTACTGATACACTCGCTAAATGCACATAACCACCCAACTGCCCTTTTACACAACAAAAGAATACAACTCCCAATGCCGAGCAAAAGTAATCGAAAGCTTCAGCCCCCCCCCCCCCCCCCCTAACCCCCAAACTACTTCTTCCCCTTCCCCTTCCTTTTCTTCTTCGAGGCAGCCGGAGGGTCAGGCACAGAAACAGTCCCCTGTTCAACCTCCTCACCCTGTCCCTGCAACCTCTGCGTGCCACTGATAAAGAACGTCAAATCGCGATTTTGCTCCGCCAGATCTGCATTCGCAACCTTGAGCCCATCAACCTCTTTAGCAAGATTCTCCAATTTTAACAACATATTCCGATTCATAGCCTTCTCCTCCTGAAACCCCTTCTCGAACGAGCGCGCCAGAGCCTCGAATTTCTCTGCTTTTTTCTCTGCGCGCGCGCGATCATGCTCAAGCGACGGTAGTGTCTCAATCGTCACGGCATCATACTTAGCCTGTAATTCTTCGAGGCGCGACGAGGCATTGGAAGCGTTGACTTCCGCCACGGCGGCGGCGCCACTAGCCTGCGAAGCTTTATCGACGGCGCGCTCGACGACTTCTTCGAAGTATGCGCGCTGGCTTTCAAGCTGGCTGGTGAGGAGATGTGTGTATTCGATACTTATGTTTTCTAGTTTCTCGCGGGGGACGGCGTCGCCCCAGTCTGGTGGGTCGAGGGCGCTGTGATCTGCTGCGGGAAGCTCGAGGAGCTTGCCGTCTGTTTTGTTTTGGATGATGCGGTGGACGTAGGCGTCGCCTACGTAGTCCCATACGCGTTGGGAGGTAAGGTCCATGGAAAAGGCGTGTGCTGTTTCTTTCCAGTGGGCGAAGGCGTGGGCGTTGTCGTAGCGGCCGCAGCCGATCGTGCCGCAGATTAGACAAGCCCAGAGGTTTTCTTCCGAGTGGCAGACACTGCATTCTTGGGGTTCTTCGTCTGGTTTCAGGGCTGTGTTGCTTTTGCGGTAGTCGTCTTGTGTGTATCGGCACACGGGGCAACCACTGCCCTTCCATTTTTGGAGACAGGTGCAGTGGAAGACATGTTGGCAGTTTATTGTTAGAAGCCCCGTAGTTTCGTCCATTCGCTCTAGGCAAACGGGACAGGTTGGCAATTCAATTAATGCAGGAGTGGGTGGTGCGAGAGGTTTGCCGGTAAGAGTTGCTTGTCCGGTAGAGGATACCGGAGGTCGAGAAGGGGTTGAGAGGTTAGAGGGGAGGGCGCCATGCTCAGCCGCTGGTGTTCCGGAATCCACGACTTGGATTTCGACCGTCTTCACAAAAACCACATGGCAGGTCTCGGGCTCGACGCTATTAAACACATGCCCATTCCATTCCTTCTGCCATTCTCTCGCCTTCCGCCCACTCCGGAACTTCATCAAAACCATATATCGATTCGCACGCGCAGTCCTAATCATCCTAAAGTGACTAACATCATCCATCGTCTTCTGCCCCATAAACCCCAAAAAGTCCGGCGGCGACAGATAGGATGGCACAGCGAGGATACATAATGTCGTACAATCCTCATCAGGACTCTGCGCAGAGGAAGAACTCGTCTCAGGGAAAGGATATTCCGCAAGACCCGCCGGGCCAGTTTGTTTAGCACCAACCGCACCAGCCAGACCCTGCCTCAACGTGGCCTGCTGCTCGCCAGGTTGGCGGGCCGCAGCTGAGGAGCCCTTCAGGTAGGCGGGGTATTCGTCATCATTTCCGAGGTAAGGCGTCTCCTGCAAGTCGCGGTACAGGTGTACAATACCCCAGACACTGTCGGCAAGCTCGTAATCGAGTGGGATATATCGGCCTTTTGTGCGGAGGCCGCCTAGAATGTCGGTGCCGATGCCTGCGGCGACAAGGTTCTCTGGTTCTGTGGAGGGTACGGAGCCGCGCTTCGAGGTGCCTTTGGGCGGGTGCTTTGGGGTGACCATGTCAATGCACTCGATGGAGACGGCGCCAAAGCGCTTGTCGTCTTTGAGTGGGGTGGTGCTGGTTGAGGAGCTAGTGAAGGACGTGTTGGAGTCGTAAGAAGTGCTGGTGGAGGGTGTGGTTCGGGGTGGGGTAGGTGCAGCGTGTGTGGAGAGGGTGGAGATGAGCTTCTGGCGATGCGCCAAAGTCTGTTCTGGGTTTGGTGGGGTTTGATTGTCTCCTGCGGATGATAGGCGGTTGGAGGTTGAAGACCGGCTTCGTTGTTGGAATGGTTGGAGAGATTCCCATGCAGATTGCAGCGCGAGAGAGGAGGATCCCTGCGAGCTTGACGTGTTAGATAAGCTGTGGGAGAGGAGTTGCAAGCTAAGGTGATAGAAGTAAGCGGGCATCCCGGATAACAGCTCGCATCCTTTGGAGCTTGCGACTTTTGTTTGGAACTGTCGAAAGAGGAAGTCGTGTTATCACGATAAGGATGTATGATTACTTAATATTTGATTGTCTCCCGCTTTTGCGCCTTACGCCACAAGTGGTTCCTGGCACACGAGAGTGGCAAAGAGGCAAAGAAGGATTGAGATTCTGAGGCGCTTTCTGGATGGGAAGTTGTGGTGGCGGGAATTGGTGTGGTTGAACAGAATCACCTAGATGACACACGTACATATGGGGCTTGCAGATGGGTGTGATGGTGGTGGGGTAAAGTTGGAGACATGTCTTCCCTTGATAACAGTAATATTGACATACTATGCCAACTTTCGCCAATTAAGTACTACACCCCTACGATATTACAATGAAATGGCATGCTAGGTCAAGACTAGCAAATATTGCTAGGGTGCATTGTAGAGAACTATCTATCCCATATCGATGAGGATAATGTGGGGAAAGTGAAAGAGCGCAGCCGTCCTCAGGAAACACATTGCAAGAAAAGAAGCCTCAGCCTCGAAAACCGACCAAACGCCATGCAGGTCATGTACGACCTATCGAAGTTGAGAAAAAAGAATCGTAAGTCAATTACTGGCCACCACGTAGACGCAACACCAGGTGGAGGGTGGATTCTTTCTGAATGTTGTAATCAGAAAGAGTACGGCCATCCTCCAGCTGCTTACCAGCAAAGATGAGACGCTGCTGGTCAGGAGGGATACCCTCCTTGTCCTGGATCTTGCTCTTGACGTTGTCAATGGTGTCTGAGCTCTCAACCTCGAGCGTGATAGTCTTTCCGGTCAAAGTCTTGACAAAGATTTGCATACCACCACGTAGACGCAACACCAGGTGGAGGGTGGATTCTTTCTGAATGTTGTAATCAGAAAGAGTACGGCCATCCTCCAGCTGCTTGCCTGCGAAGATGAGACGCTGCTGGTCAGGAGGAATACCCTCCTTATCTTGAATCTTGGACTTCACATTATCGATAGTGTCGGATGACTCGACTTCAAGTGTAATAGTCTTGCCAGTGAGCGTCTTCACGAAAATCTGCATACCACCACGTAGACGAAGGACGAGGTGGAGCGTTGACTCCTTTTGAATATTGTAGTCGGAAAGAGTACGGCCATCTTCAAGTTGCTTGCCGGCAAAGATCAAGCGCTGCTGGTCGGGGGGAATGCCCTCCTTATCCTGGATCTTCGACTTAACATTGTCGATAGTATCGCTGGACTCGACCTCAAGGGTGATGGTTTTTCCAGTCAGGGTCTTGACGACTGTGGCAAATGTTAGTCAAGAGAAAATGACAAGGGCGTGAGCAAAGAAAACACTTACAAATTTGCATGCCACCACGGAGGCGAAGGACGAGGTGGAGTGTAGACTCCTTCTGAATGTTGTAATCGGACAGGGTGCGGCCATCTTCAAGCTGCTTGCCGGCAAAGATCAAGCGCTGCTGGTCAGGAGGGATGCCTTCCTTATCCTGGATCTTCGACTTGACGTTGTCGATAGTATCGCTGGACTCAACCTCAAGGGTGATGGTCTTGCCAGTGACTAGAGACAAAGAAATGTTAGCAAGGATGTCCATACGCTGAGAGAGGGTGGGATCCAGGCCATCTGCCATCTCTAGAGAGGCCAGATAAGGGTGATAACGTACGAGTCTTGACGAAGATCTGCATGATGAACTCTGGTATTTGATGATTTGAAGGTAAAGGGTGCTCAAGTGTGAAGTGGAGAATGAAAGAGGGAGAAAGCAGAAGAGGGGAAGCAGCGTCCTTATGTAGGAAACCTTGGAAAGATGAGGGGGCGAGGTGTCTTAGTCAGGTGCCCGTGACGCCGTGAAAATGCCAGAAGATGCCGGATGAGTCAAACGGGTGCCTGAGAACAGCCCATCACTTCATTTGACGCCACCTGGAAAACTCCGAAACCTCCAGGGCTATATTTCATTGGATATGACATCCAGGGCTACAAATAGAATATTATTGACCTTAAATATTCTATGATCTTCTACTGTATTTGAGGTCTCCTATATGTTCTCTCATATATCCCTCAAGTCCCCCTTGTTCAAGAACAAGTGATGACGTTGACGTGCTTATCGCCAAAAGAGGGGGTGGACCTTTAAATGGAGACGCTAGTGATCAGCAAGTATAGGGTACGGGGCTGTACGCGGCAACTGCTGCGGTCTCCCGGGTACCCAGTACCCGCTTTTAAACTTAGTAACTTAGTATCACCGGATTCGGGTTCACCGGTCTTTTCGTCTTTTTATAGTTCAAATAGTCAACAATGAGAAAATAAAATAAAAAAATAAGAATTCAAAGTTATAGAGTTAAAAACTATCGAGATATAGAGCGTAAAGCCCATGTATAAACAAAACGCTCTCGCAAATATCCCTCCGACGCCGTTTGTCCCCAAACCACCACAAAGAATGTGACAGTTTGGGGATAAGACAGCCTGCACACCCTTTCCCAGGGCCCTGTTTTTAACTTGAATTGTTGGCCTGTTCCGTGGCGGGTGCCAGATGCCACAAAAATGAAAACAAAACAATAGAAACACCTTCGGCCGTACACGGTCATGACATTCGTGATCCTCGTTCATCGCTGGAGACAAAGCTATGCGAAGAAAGGTATGCACTAAAGACAAGAGCAAAAAAAAAAAAAAAAAAACAATGATCAAGGGAAAAAATGAAAAGGTAAATATGACAAAAGACAAGAACCAAAAAAAAAAAAAAAAAAACACGGCTCATGAAAAGCTAGATCAAAAGAAAGTCGGTTCGCTCGGAACAACAATACAAAAAGGGGCAGAACCTCGCTGGGAGGGGGGACCCGTCGGATTCTTCGTTAAAGAGCGGAAATAGATGCGCTCGCATATCGTCACGACAATGGTTCGCATATTCTCAGTGGTAACATTTGGCATTCAAAACGAAATCGCGGGACTGTACTCGCTGGAAAAGATGGTCGTGGGAAATATCATCATCATAATGCGTTTGCGCATCGGGGTCGTTGTCTAGTTGGCGCGAATGACCAGTCGCGACACAAACTTATTGGAAAGGCAGTCGAAGTCGCCACGGTTGAATTTCGTGCCGGTGCGGCTACGGAGGTAGGTTTCTGCAAGAGGGGATTAGTTTCGGAGATCAAAGTGGAAGGTTGGGGAATACTGTGTCTCTTACCATGTTGCTCGACATGTTGGCGGACTTCAGTCATGGTGTTGCAAACATCCGGGTTGGAGTACAACAGTTGGTGGTGCTTTTGTGAGTCCCACTCGGTGAACGGGGGCAGCTTCTGTGAGATGGCCTGGAACAGTCCGACGATGACACCCACCGGGGTAGTTTCCATGTCGGTGCAGAACTTGTCGACAGCAGCCGCGTCTGGTGTCCGGTAGTGGCTGTCGAACTGCATCTCCTCCCACACGGCCAGCAGAATAGAGGCCAGGATGAAAATTGTCGGCCAGTTCTTCAGCTTGTCGCCGCTGTACACACTTGAGTAAAGTGCCGACAGCTCCTCCAGCACATCCTTCTGCAGCTCACGCCACATGCTGGCCATGGCGCACTTAATCTGGAAGTTAATCATGACAGGGGCCATGGTCTTGCCAGAGAACTTGGAGCCCATGTGGTCAATCTTGCCGAGGAAACCTTCCTCCTCGCCAATGCCTTCGACCATGGTGACATGCATGGTGAGGTTGTAAGCAACCACCAGCTTGAGTGCCTTCCGGATAACGGGCAGTTTAGTGCGGAAGTAGAAGCGGAAGGCGGTCTTCAGCATTTGCGTTAAGAAAGGAGTGCCCTCGAAGTAATCGTCGACAAACTTCTCAAAGGTACCATTGCCATCGATGTGGCGGTCAAGGTAATCTGACAGCATCGCGTGCGAGATGCCCTCCATACCAGCGGAGAGTTTGGCAGTCTCGACGTCGTATTGTGTTGGCTCACGCTGCATCGACTCGATCCAGTCAACGGTGAAGCACTGCTCGTCCCGGACATAGACTTCGCGGGCGTTGATGGGCAGGATCTGTCCATAACCGTGAGTGATGAACAGAGTGCGTTCCTGGTCTGAGAATCCGGTAATGTTGCCGACCGAGAAGCCCATGGTGATGTGGCGCTCGTAATCCGCCTTCCAGTCCTTCATGAAGTACCCGATATCCTTGATATCAATGCGAGTACAGGGCACCTGCCATAACCGTGCGTGGGACGGTTGGCATCCTGCACAAGGCTCGCCCTTGTCACATGTCTTCTTGAGGAACTTGCAGCGCAGACATGCGCGCAACTTCCGGATCTCGCTGGCCTGTTTGCGCTGGTCGGGCTTGAGGGGGCCCTTTCTCTTGCCAACCCGCTTCTCGGTCTCGGGCTTGCCGGTCTGGGACTGCTTGCGAACCTTGGTCTCGGCGGTCTTGGCGGCAATGGGGCTCTTGCGGGACGGTTTCCGGCTCGGTGGTGAGGCAGACGCTTGAGACGACCCGGCGGATCGAGCAGGGGAGGTTGACTTCTTGATCGGAACAGGGATCGGCCGCACCATTCCGATGGGGCTGACTGCGGAAGGCGAGCGAGAGCCTGGCGAAGACTGGTCACGAAGGACAATTGCGCTACTTGTCGGGGAGGTACCGTGCATTCCAATGGAGCTGCTGTGACTATAGCTATGGCTGTGGTTGTGGCTGTGAGTATGGCTATGGCTATGACTGTGGCCATGGCCATGGTGATTATAGCAGGGCAAATCCATATTATTCTCGGAACCGGGCGAACCGATCGGATTCGTGATATCGACGAAGCTGCCGTATGATGTGGAATATGAAGACTCTGAAAGACTGCGGTCATGCAGTGTCTGGGTGGGGTTGACGAAAACACCTTGTTCGGGATACCCAAAATCGAGAGAGCGGCGGTGGTCGATAGTATTCCAACCGTTGTCGCTGCTGGACAGGGACCGGACCTCCAAATAAGTATCGGTGGGCGAGCTGCTTTCAAGAACGGGGTGCGGGGCATAAGAAACATCCGGAAGTCCGTTGGGGAACGCCATCAGATCCGCTTGTAAGTCCTGATACGGGAATGGCACCATGTCGACCGGGGCCGACATCGGCATATAAGGACCATCGAGCAAGCCAGCGGTCATCTGGCCTTGGCCAGACATGAGATCGACGGGCGAAGACTGCATGGGCATGCCATAACTGGTGGTAAACTGAGGGGCTGACGAGGGGTCTTCGGGGGAATATGAGAGGTGGTGGTGATGAGGGGTGTGTAGCGGTTGAAAGTGCCAATCGACCATGAGATTTGGATCCTGGGTCACCGACTGTTCCATAGGGTGACCGCCAGTTTGCAACGGGGAGAGACCATGGCCCTCTTCTGACCGTGGGGGCGCCTGATCTCCCGGCATAGGCCATGATTGATGCTGAAGATAGCCTCTGGAGTCGTAATCGACCCCAATCAGGCCATCACTGGATATATCGACATTGGACATGACTTTTTTGGAGTCAAAACGATCACGGGAAAGTGAAAGAGAAGGGGAAGAAAAGGACCAGCCTGGATGAGAGGACCTTCTTCAGAAGGGTGACACAACCATGAAGAAGAGGGAAAGTGAGGCGGTGGGGGGGACAAAGCAGCGGTGAGCGAAGAAATGCGCTAGGGGACTTGATTGTGGAGAGTGGAGAGGCTGGCTGATGGCGTGGAAGGTCGATCCAGTGGTTGAGCGATGAATTAATGCCACGGAGATTTAGTTTGCAGTAGTGTATCGGAAGGAGAGGGGGAAGATAAAGTACGGAAGAGGACGGTTGTATAGTCCTGTCCTCTGGGGCCATTTGCCCGAGTTTGATCCCATGATCTCCCTATTTATTGAATTCTTTCCTAAATGGGAAAAGGTTGCCTTGTTTTTTTTTTTCCCTCTTTTTCTATTTCATATCTTTATTTCATACTATTCCATCTCTCTATTTCATATATACTTTGTTTTTCATTCTACTCCTAGGTTCTGACTGAGATGCTTATGACTATCAACAAATCATCGGACCGTGAGATTGAACCCGGAAGATCAGTGGAGAGAAAAGAAGAAAAAAAACCAAGGCAGTGCGTACTGCGTGGCAATATGAATTGACGAGATCTGACAGTCGGATCGTGTACCAAAATTAGTCCAAGTCCTTCGTCCTTCCAAATCAGATCCAATCAGCTCCCTGTCTACCCATCATGCCCGTGATTCGTATCTCACAGTTGCGCCATACCTCAATGGTATTTAGTGGGCCAGTTCCGTTGACCATGCACTAAGGAGTTCCCGGAAAATAGGAAAAAGGAAAAATGAAATACAAAAAAATGGGTAAATGGTGCAAAGGTACTCCGTATATGGCACGGACTATGTGGGCATCTTGTTGAGGTGCCAAGTTGAACATCGTGAACCCTAGCAAAACAAGAAATTGGACAGGTCGAATATTTTTTTTCTCTTCTTTCGCACGGATACCTGGATACCTGGTTAAAAAGCACACCTGAGCACATGCAGCAAGGGTGTCATGTAAGCCAATATACTTGCTCATTGCATGGCGTCAGATCCATCACATATATATATATATATATATATACTATATTGGCTTCTGTGTCATGCAGGAGCTATTCAAGAGCACGGAGTACGGAGTAATAGTAACATATGTATCTCCGAGAAACTGAATCTCCGAGAAACTGAATCAGGATGGTTATTTCGAGGGAAGATGTCGATAGGAATCCCCGGTAGAGATCGAGCGGGGAACAAAGAATAATTCGAGACTTCCTTTTCTTTTTTACATTCACATTCACATTTACAGAACAATGATAAGAGAAAAAAAAAAGGTTCTTCTTTGAACTTCAAATCTACAAAATACCTCCAAATCCCATTGATGCCTCTCATCGGGAAACGAAAAGTTCGATTTCCGAACGCACAAAAACCTAAGAACCGCCCAACCACATTAACTCCAAGCACAACCAGGACAACCAGTATGAATCCATCTGACTCCAACCAACCGCGCCCGGGGATCCCGGCCTTGTTCACGCAGCCGCCGCCCATCCGCGACCCGCTCGTCACCGAGACAGTCGATTTGCAGAACGCGACGCTGGAAAAGTGCTTACCATTTCTGAAAGGAATCCATAGCGCCCAGAAGGATTTCAACGACTATGGCGTGCCCGCTCTACAGCGTGACCTTCACGCCGGCTTCCTCTACGATGCCCTCGAGGATTATCCCGAAGGGTTCGTCGCCATGGACGCCAGCCGCCCGTGGATTGTGTACTGGGCGTTGGCGGGACTTGCTATGCTGGGAGAAGAGACGACTCGATTTCGCGAACGGTGTGTGCATGCTTTTCCATCCTTGCTGTGATTTTTATTTTAATTTTGTATACTTTCTTTTTATTTTTACTTTCCCTTTCCCCGCCTCGTTCTTCCCCAATTTGCTTTTTCCTATCTGTCATATATCCACAGAATGGAGAGAGCCTCTGGAGATATACCCTGATTGGAAAAGATCATCTGATCTGTACTGTACAGCGTGAAACATGAAAAGCCATTCTAAACTTTTCTTTATTTTAGTGTGATCACTACGCTTCGGCCGATGCAGAACCCCACAGGTGGTTTTGGCGGCGGCCATGGCCAGACATCCCACCTGGCGGGAAGTTATGCAGCCGTGCTGTCGCTAGCTATGGTTGGAGGCGAGGAGGCCTTTGGATTGGTGGATCGACACGCGATGTGAGTTGTCCCCGGCAGCATTCTGCATGTGCGTCTTGTGTGATCCTGTGCGTCTGACCCAGTTTCTGGCTTTCCCAGGTGGCAATGGATTGGCCGATTGAAGCAGCCAGATGGGGGATTCCGTGTTTGTGAGGGCGGGGAGGAAGATGTGCGGTAAGTGAAACTTCCAGGGAGCAGGTGCTTGCTGGCCCCGTCCCCGTTCCCTAATGCAAGATCTGACATGTCATTAAATGCAGTGGCGCATATTGCGCTATGACTCTGATCTCGCTACTTGACCTGCCGCTGACGCTGGCTCCGGGCTCTCAAGCGCGGGAGGCGGGATTGGAGAGCCTTACGAGTGGTCTTCCTGAATATCTCTCACGATGTATGAGTTACTGGTTTGGTTTACAGCATGCTGGAGATATGCTGACCCTCGCCCTTAGGCCAAACATTTGAAGGTGGGATCTCTGGCAGCCCTGGGTCGGAGGCCCATGGGGCATACGCCTTTTGCGCTCTGGCATGTCTGTCTATCTTGGGACCCCCCGAGGAGATCTTCAACAGGTGCGAGACTACCCGAGCCCGGAATGCTCTGTCTAATTTCTCATATGCTAATGATTCCTGGCAGACACATGGACATTCCCATGTTAGTGTCATGGTTATCCGCACGCCAGTCCGCCCCGGAAGGTGGTCTATCCGGACGAACAAATAAGCTAGTGGATGGATGCTACAGCCATTGGGTTGGAGGATGCTGGCCATTGCTTGAATCTTCTCTGGAGGGAAAGCCGGATAACACCCAGCCACCAGCGACCAGCCTTTTCAGCCGCGAAGGTTTAACCCGATACATCCTTGCATGTTGCCAAGGGAACGACGGTGGTCTTCGTGACAAACCGGGCAAGTATGTCTACTCCTATCTGTGCCAGTTCTTTCACATGTCGCTGACCAAGACCAAGGCACGTCGATTCATACCACACCTGCTATGTTATGGCAGGATTGAGCGCGACTCAAAACCATCACTACCGGACAGACTCGAGTGTTGCGAGCAATAACTTTACATCCTCATTCTCCTGGAAGTCTTCACCAAACCGCGATCCGGGCAATGTGTTTTCACGAGGTGACCGGCTAGAGCCAATGCACCCTTTGTATGTGATCCCGCACAATGCCGCGGAGCAAATGCGGCTCTGGTCCGAGGCCCAGCCCCTCACTATCTAACCGGAAGGGGCGTGAGCCGACGCCATATCAAAAAGAAGACACGGGACAAAGCGCCGCCACCGGATGAGGTTTCCTTCCACAAGTCTCTCGAGATTACAGTAGATTGAAGCAGGGTGTCATTGGTAACCAGGGACTCCGAGCGAGTGCATTATGCATGATTAGTCTTGGATGCTTGAGAATGCAAGCCCCACGGTCATAGCAGCGGTCATGGCATGGGAGCCACGAGGGTGATTTCGACTAAGCCAAGAAGGATGCTGTGAACGAGACCGAGACGCAAGGGGTTGGATTCGGGGGGCCGGGTATGACTCTACAACATAGGTCATAGCACATAGCACCAATTCCTTTCGCTTTTTTTTTGTGCTGGCAGTTTCACCGAGTTTCCGAAGTTTACAAAAAAGTTCCTTTAGCGCGGTGAAGATTTTACTTTTTCCCGCTCGTCGATCAATATGAAAATGCTCCTATGTACACAATGTGTTTGCCACCAAAGTCACAAGCTGCACGAGGCCCAAGAGGGCAAACGTAATCGTCAGTACCAGAATATGCAGATAAATCCAACGCCTTTACCCACTGCAATGCCAGCTCATCACTGCGTCCGATGCCTGTCAAGTAACTGAGGTTACTCGCATGCATTTTCCCATTCTCCCACATTGGATGTTCCCAGTTACCCACTTTGATTCTTTCTACTTTGATTATCTCATTGACTCATAGCTTTTTCACAATTGACCCCTCTTCAGATGCGTTCTGCACAACATGAAAGGCCCCTCCCTTGGCGGCAATCACCATTCGCAGAACTGCGCGTCTCGCGAATCCATAAGGGCGGCAAATTTAATTGTGTCTCTGATACATCTGCGGGGCCAAAAATGAAATACAAAGGCCATTCTGAGGAAACAATGTCAGCCCCCGAAAAATAACCCGTGTACGGAGTATAGGGAAAGTATATTATAGCACTACCATACCGCCGCTATTCCATTCAAACTCACTCCGGAATACTGGGATCCATAATCTTCAGGTATTACCCTTCTGCAAGCAGATTACAAGGTCTCCCTTAGTCTCCGAGAATGTTTATGTTTCGATCGGCGAATTGCAGCATAATCAGACAGCTCACGGTGACTTTCGGTGCCTCAGACTCGGTTCGATTCGACTGGCAAAGAGATATGCCAGCGCATCAGTAAACCCGCCGAGAAAACGGCACACGAAATACGTCGAACACCCGTTTGAGTTACAGTTACTCTTTTTTTTGGAGCCTTTTCTGAGGTCCAATGCGAGTCTGCCGTTTTGCGTGCATCTATCGTCTTCTCTGTTCTTCTCTTCTTGTACTTTGTTTACTTGATGGAAGTAGTGTATACCCGGATTCCATGTCCTATAGTCTCCCTTAAGGTTTGATTGTTTACTAGTACTATTACTGCTTATTATTACTATTTACTATATCCCTGTCTTTCCTTTCTTTCCTTCAATATTTCAACGGTGGGTATTAGAATCTTCGTAGTTTGACTTTTTGGTTTAATACCATTTTCTTCAGGTCATCTGCATTGACTCTAAGTATCTCCCTTTTTTCGGTTTCTTTGTGCGCTGTCGCAATTGCAACCATTTCCCTTGTCTGTTCGTACTGTGTACACCGGCCAGCTCATGGTATGACTTGGGAGGTATCAATGCAAAAAGCCCCACCTGTTTTCCAGAAGTAATCAAGTATATGGCAAGCAACAGCTCTGTCCCCCTCATTAATTTGTTTTTCTTTTGTTTTTTTTTTTTCTGTAGTACGGGGGAGGGGTTCTAGGAAATTGTATATCTGTATATGGGTGTGGCATCTTTCCAATATTTCCTTCAAATTTTTGATTTAGTTACCAATCCTTCTCTCCATTGCCTTCACTCTTGCATTTTTTTTATTCCACTCTTCTTTGAATTAGACACCCTTGGCCTTAACTAGTATTATAATCGTGCTTTTGCTTGGAACGCCAGCACATCCTCCCCGCTGCTAGTAAAGCAAACGCGGTCCCACCAGCCGTTGGGCATCACAATCCGCATATATTCTGACTGCACACCAGCTAGCAGCTCAGCCTCAGCCCTGAACCCAGCCCTGAACCCGTCTCACTGCAAACAAAGTCCGTCCAATGCAATCTGAGTAACCGTCGCAATTCGTTGCAGTTAGACAAGTGGCAGCGCCATCGCCCGTCACTCGTCTCCAGTCTTCCCGTCTTTCTTGCTTCCGGCTTGCGTCCAGTCCGAATCTCAAGATGTACTATATCCTCTACCTGACCAGTATGTCATCAATCTCCCCACCACCACCACCTCCCCGGGCTATGTATGCATGCATCATTGCCAACACAAACCAATTCCCCCAAACCCCGGTCACTGGACAACATCCTATCCCCCAAAACAGACATTCAATACAGACAAACAAGCCCAAGTCCTAACCCCTACATCCGCACACTAATTCCCAATTCAAACACCAACCAATTCTACCCAAAAACCAAACTAACCAATTCCAACCCTAGGCCTCTGCCGCCGACGCAATTGGCCCGAACCAATCTATAACGCACACATAAGCAACAGAGGGTACACCTGCACCGTGCGGGTCAACAACCGCGAGTACCGAACAGACAGTATCTGCAGCAATGAGACGCTCGCCCGCGAGAGTGCCGCTATGCGTGCATACCTAATTTGCCGCAACTTCTCTGTCAACGACGGCATGTACCCTGCGGGACATGAGCACGGCGGCGCAGTGCAGGGTATGCGTGTTGCGATTGGTGTGGGACGGAAGGCTGCTCGTGAGGATGATGTGCTTTCTTTGGGGTCTGCGAGTGGGAGTGGGACTGGGAGTGATGGTTCGCAGGGTGGGAGTTGGAGTGGGGGTAGTAGTCCCGTTAGGGTTGGGATTGAGGGGGATAGTAGGGGTGGGTTTGGAGGGAGGGTTTGATTGGGATTTTGGATTGGGGTTACGATTTTATGATGTTATGGATGATTATGACTACGTCTTTTCTGGTATTTTTAGAGGGAAAAGCCGTGGGATTTTGAATGACTCTGTTTTGTGATTTTTTGTTGGCTATGTATGGTATGATTGGATTAATAATGCTTTATCTAGATGGTGGATTCATTTTTTTATTTGTGAGTGGTGGTTAGCGATGAATTCATGCGATGAGCTTGTTTGATTTGATTAATTGTTGAATTTATAGCCTCTAGGACACTCGCCAACTTGTGGACAACTGGCGTACACGCTTAGACTCTAACATGTCGGAAACAATGACCGAGACTTAGCTGCTACTGGAAGTCCCGCCAAACAGGTCACGTTAGGTGATCACCACATATCGTCTTATATCTTCCCTAACTGGGTACATATGTACCGGATAATGCCTGGCACTCAAGACCTTTCCCTTTCCGTTTTAGTGCTCACCTCTTGCCGCTTTTTAATCACTGAGTAAAACTGAGTACGTCCCTGAGTACCCTGACTTGATCACGGGCCATTATATAATCAACGTGATCTGCTCACCTGGGCACTGAGCATCACCTGATCATACCCTGAGCATCCTGATTTGCTCACTGAGTGCTCACTGAGTGTACCTACCTACCTAGGTAGGTACGGCTGAGCGGCCTGAGTAAGCCACATCAATAAAATGCGACACGCTAGTCCCATCACGTGCAACCCTTCCCATTTAGATCGCCCATCAAAAAATGACTGGCGCAGTCAACGTGACCGTTCATCCTAGTAGTCTCGACCCTATCCAAATGAAAACGTCGCAGTGGGGCTATTCAATTGACCTATAATTTTCTCATTTTAGCCTATGCTCCTAGGAATACCCTCGGAATACTTCGCTTGCCAGCCCGGCGATCCCCTAATCGGGCTTTGGACTACTACCAGGGCGAGGGCCATTGGATGGATTTCCTTGATTAGAGCCGTTCCCTGTATCAATACAACTAGAGTAATCAGTGTTTAGCAGGTGACGGCGTTGAACTACTTCTCTTGCTAATGAGCGTATAACGTCATGTATTTCGCGCAATTTCTAAGTAGGTCGTAAACCGAAGACAAGCCATCAACAGTAATACCGATGAGCTCCCAGGAGCTCAGCTGGGTATTACTAGGGCTCTAAAGGTTCATAGCTATTTCGTTTTGATCCTAGGAATTCTAAGCCTCGCCCGTTTGCCCTAGTATTTCTACCTAAAGTGATGCCATTTCAAAGGGGAATATATATGTCTAGTCACTTACTCCGAAAACAATGGTCTTCATCATTCCTCTGTATCCAAGTTACTTAACCAAACACAAAAAGACTGCCTTTGAATATCTCGCAGTGAGTTCAGCCTTCATTCACTCGTTGTTCTACATCAACTGACCGTACTCCAGATTGGCATTTCTTTTGCTTATGATAGTCGAACCGATCAACATTATCAGCCCCTATACCTACGCAAAATCTGGAAGCTACCAAAGTATAATCGAGGCTTTAACAACAGGACTATACCATCGATTGAACTTTCGCTAACATTGCTTCAGGGAGTCTATTATCAGCATTAGATCAATCGGAAGCTAGCAGGCTCGGTTATAGAGTCCAATATAATCTTCGGTTAGCAATCCGGAGCAACAGAACTGTAGGTATTAGATTCCAGGATACTTTCAGGGAATAGACTAAACACTCAGCCAGCGATACTATACAAGAACCGGACTAAGATTGTCTTGATTACTTTTGGGACATAAAAGTGCGACTATTAACAGGGCGACTGCATATGTTTGAAAATACTACATATACGACGATAGAACTCTCTGCATTATCTATAAAGTTTAGAGCTCTCAACATTACAATACTCGGCTAACTAAATCACTATATTAGATATGCTATTTTTCTCACCTCTAAGAGCATCTTTAATAAGGAGAGAAACACAGCATTGACCATAGAAATAAAATATTGTTAGCAGTTGTTAAAACAAACAAGTGGCAATATATAATTCAGGATAGGCGGCAGGCACTCCAACGCATTACTCATAAAGCCGAAGGTCAGGTTATAGGGATACAAAAATCCCGAGATGTTTTGCAAGGACAAAAGTCCTTAAGACCTTAAGAGGGGCCATATCTGTACTTAAGGCCTATATTCATCTCTTCTTCTTCCCAGACGGGGAGACATTTAAATTCTCGTATTCTTCAGCCGAGTAAGACCTACAGACGCTTGCCCCTCCTATATTATAGGTTGACCAACGGGTTCAATAGTATGATTCGAGAGGCTATAAGCTTAGCAGCTTAATAGCGGGCATTTACAGTATAAAGCCCGGTTCCCAAAAGGACCTAGACTTACAGCGTCACTTTCCCTCGGGAGGAGTGGAAATATAGTGCGAATACGTATAAAAATGGAAAAGAGCCGTTCTTCCTTCGCCATTAAGCAGATACATAATATTTCTGGCATACATCTCCTCAGTTTGTATCTTTTTATGCTGACTTACAGACACCTTCTCTGAACTGTCAGATAGACCCAGCATTCCCTCGTCTTAGAATAGTGCTAGTCCCCAGTAAAAAGCTTGGGTGAAGTATGGAAGGCGTCTCCAATGGGACGAACGCACGGTATCTGGGTCCTTGATCGATTTAGATCTAAGACAGTAGAAGGGCCCCTCCCTATGCTCCTCAGCCTACCGACTCCGTTCTAGAACCCCAAACACCAGGCCGGCGGATTCTCAGGCATTTTGTCGCCGATAACATGCTTTGAGCACGTCAGGTTTATATGACAGTCCCAGTAACGATTGTTCCTAGACTAGCGGTCAATGCGTGATTTCATACCTTCAGCAGCTCCATTTCCTCTGAAGGCCCGCTTTGGCCTTTTTTCAATGGAATTTGTTAAGATTGGGATCATGACCGGAGACGATTTGAATGCTTTTACCGTGGTTGAATACCACCATTTCATTAATTAGCTTGTATAGGCTTTTTGTTTTGTTGAACAAACCCCTTACAAACAAACCAAACAAATGCAGGCGGTCAGCTTCTGTAACCCCTGGTGATCTCTTTGGCAAACACAAAAGAAAATTAAACAAAGAAAGCGGAATAACACAGTCCAAAGAAACTCAACCTTAGAATGGAGGACAGCCCTTTATCAACCACCGCGAACATATCCGGAATCCTCACGTTCCTTGCCGCCGTCTTCACTTTCGTCTATGTTCGCTACAACACTCTCCAAAATGGCCATGCTGAAATGAATGACATATATGAATCTGTCAAAGCCACAATCGAAGAGACTCATCTCATGGAGAGCCAGATTGAGATTCAGCCAGGCTTTGAAAAAGTGCGAGAAATCTTCCACAAGCTCTGGCGAACTGAGATCAACATTATGATCCAGCTCGCTAAAGCCATTGGAGGTGATGAACTAGCCCACAAAGTCGGTGGACAGACCAGCATCGAGCCTGATTCGCACCATAATGTCTTCAAGTGGCTGTACAAGGACGAGGTGGATTATGGGCTGGGTAAAGAGCGCTGGGTTAAGGGAATCCCTCTTCTTGCTGTTGCCCTAACAACGGTGAGACTTGCTTGGAATCTCGGCGCGACACCAAAGCTGCTACGGTGGTATATGGTGCGAGAGAAAGTGATGGAGAAGATCCGGGACAGGGATAATTATAGGTCGCGTTTGCGGTCTCACCAGCTGGCTCTTTTGAATCAGTAGGTATATTTGGCTTCCTACCTAACAAATGGATGGACTAATAGTTGTGTTTCGTGTCTAGACAGTACCGAGCACAGGAGCTCTCAATTCGGCGTCTGCGTGATGATAATGAGGCTTTGCTGAAATATATGGAAGATATGCGGCTCACCATAGGAAAAATGGTGGAAGCTGAGAGAGTGTCTTCTCATCCCTGAATTTAAACCCCACCAGTCTATATTGTGTAAAGAAGGGCATGATCAAGCCATCAAGGCCTAGACTGAGCCGCATCTTCTTTCAAATCCGCAGATGCACTTTCCGATTGGGTGCTTGAGGACTATAGATCTGAGGACTTTTGTGGAATATGTCCTCATACTAACAGTACCTCCCAATCCCCAAGGTTATCATTCACCAACCTTCCGAGACAATCCAATTGGATTTGAATGGATACTCATGACGAAATTGCCCGGAAAACCCTTCGGTGAAATTTACCAGCCTCTTTCCTTTGGCGTGAAAGCACGCCTGGTTAGGGAGCTTGCGGCAAGCTCGGCTTGCCTTTTTCGAAATCAACTATGCGGAATCGGAAACATATATGGGGAATCATCTGTTGTTGAAAATTCAACATCGAGCGAGCAAATCTCGCGCTCTAGAGAGCCGGTTGACCCTAAAAACAAAATCCCAGTTCTGGCAAAGGAATCCGACTCAGATGGTGATAGCACATCTATGAGAAAGAGCTCGGAAGCTCCTTTCAATCTTCCCGGCAAAGGTTCTTCAGAAGGGGCTTCACCTGATGTGGGCCGGGTTGTTTCCATGCAGTTTTTCTGGGATTCACATATCCACCAAGATGTCCATCGAGGCCCATTCCGCTCAAATAAGGACTGGATCACAGCCCGCCTGTTATTCAACGAAAATGACTGTCATTCGGCTCTGGACAAACATTCGACTGGAGACCTTGATAGCGACGATGAAGCCGAAGTGGAAGACGCTACAAGGACGTTGCAAATAATTGACAACCTCAAATCCCTTCTTCCTCTGGTGTTTCCAACGGATGATGATAATGATGATTCAGAGCCGTCAATGATATTCCATCACGACCTCTCACGACCTCTCACGACACAATATCCTCGTTGACGACAACGGGGAGTTGGCTGGCGTTCTAGACTGGGAGTGTGTTTCAGCAGTCCCGTTATGGAAGGCCTGCTCCTATCCTTCGTTTTTAGAGGAGCGACCACGGCGCTCAGAGCCTGTTCCTGAAAGCTATGAACCCGAAGACAATGGAGAACCAAATGAACTGTACTTTGAGCATCTATGGCAGTATGAGACCACTCTCTTACGCGATATATTCATGGATGAGATGAGAAGACTAGACGCCGGATGGGTGGAAGTTTTCGATAAGAGTCAGGTCAAAAGAGACTTTGACTGTGCGGTTCAAGATTGTGACACTGAATTCTCTGCCAGGAATATCAATGCATGGATCAAAGATATCACCGCTGGTATAAGCAATCCGGCCACCTTGCATGATAGGATGTATTCACTATCCGGTCTCTAGACAGCGCCAGTGCAACAATCACTGTGCTTTGAAGCGTGATTGATGCCCTCTCTCAATAACCCATGTTTCGGGCCATGTCAATATGGATGATCAAAAACAATCCCGGCCTTCTGAATTTATTGAATAAAATGAACATAAAACTGCCAATGATCTTTAATAGTGAGGTCGATACCTATCCTGTAAACATTGTAGAGAGCCTGACAAGATACTGAAGTGCCAGTTTTTAATATGCATCATAGGAGCGTAAACTTCTCTGTTTCCCCTTCTAAGGAAACGGCCTACAATATTCCCCGATCTAAATTGCGGTGTTATTATACAACAAATTAATAAGTGGGTTTTCTATCGTCATAGGTGTGAGAACAACCTTGGAAGGAATCCTCCTTTTTCTTACATCATTAAGCTGGTAGCCCTGGAGTCGTTGGTTGATTCTTGTTTGCTTTATGACGTCAGAGTCTAAACCCTACTACCAAAGGCTCTGCCATTTACTATAAGTAGCCCCTTCTGCTTCTGCCATTTGCTTCATTCATCATACAATCCTCAAGTCTTTAAACCAACCGAAATCCGAAATTTTCAAACCTTTTTCCAACAACTTTCCTAACAACATCATGGAGACCGCCAAGGTTAGCATAATCATATATTGGATACCATGTTTTTCTTCAAAGTACTAAAATCTGACCTAGAACGCCGTCAACTACGTCTCGGAGACTGTCCAGGGCGGTGGTGCTCAGGCATCGAAGGAGACCAACAAGCATGTCGCCAAGGACTCTGATGCTAGCTTGGGCAGCCGAGCTAGCGCCGCAAAGGATGCCGTTGTCGACAAGAAGGATGAGACATCCCACAACACCAAGGCTGATGTCCACAAGGGTAAGATGATCAAAATAAAGCAAGGCTACGACGTGAAACCAATGCTAATGATATGCAGAGGCCACTAAGCACTAAACGGATGCTTGGACTGGTTGGGAAATGAGATACCATTTCTGCTAGCACTCCAGTGGTAGAAGACACAGCTCGCCACTTGTACAATATTTACGGATGACCTTATGCCAATGAATGCTTTGTTACTTTCAATATATCCTGAATCTTGCGCGCACTGTGCATACGAACTTGCTCTCGTTTTGTGTTACAATCATCATTATCTCCGTAATTAAACACTTGTATGACTTGCAATAATCTCACCATGAAACAAATGCTACACCCGCAAAGCATTGGTAATATAATACACAACGATGATTGAATCCAGAAAGCAACGTTGGACTTAGAACCTTGGAAATCTGGGGATTGGCTTTAGCTGATTGGATCCACATATTACGTCATATGTCCCAAGACCATCTAAGTTAGTTACCTCGTGTTAGATATTGTTCACCGTCAACGGATCAGTTGAATAAACCAACTTTTACATCTTCAAACTTGGAGTCCAAGTCGCGTAACTCACGTCATCAGTGGTCACTAAAACCACCAAACCGGCAACAGAGGCGAAAACGAGGGCGTTAAAATAAACAGGTTCGCCCAATCCCGCTGCGTGCCAGTTTATTCACATAATTACTTTTCTATATACGTAACTTGTCGAACCCAAGGATTTGCTTTTGTACAAAGACTTGGCCTTAGGTTAAAAATCGCCCCTCTGGATTCGAACTTCTTCGTTCGCTCCGAGGCCACCTACAGAACACTGCTATACTCTCGCAATTCTCTCACGAAGAGCGTCCAGAGTTAATCTAAGCAACAATGACATCAATTATCACTTCCATCAAGGACCTTATTACCTCCATATTTGAGGTGATATTCTCCGTGGTTAAGAGCACGCTGGATACGGGGTATCAGTTACTCCAGGCTTTTGTCGACTTCTTTGCCGATATTCCTAAGATGCTAGAGCATACGGTGAAGGGCAGTTTGGAAGCTGTAGGCGGAGTCGGGACATTCATTGCTAGTGAGTTTCCTATGCCCGATGATTGGGAAAAAGATCAAGCTAATGGTTCATGTAAAAAGGTAACATCGTCGTTATAGCTATGATCGCTCTCGGCAGCTATGGCTACCTGGTATATATCCGCCGGGAAGGTCGCCCAGTGCAGGCTGGGACCAAGAAGTTGAACTAGGAAATAATTGCCAATTGACACCTTGGCGAGAAGAAATTTGTTTCCGAATTGAAGAATGCTACGTCTTGACGAGTCTCCAGTGAAAGAAGCTCTACGTGTTGTGTAATAGTCAATGTCGTGTTCTCCTCATTCGCATTGGAACCAGTTCCTTGTTCTTCGCCTAGTACTAGGAGCCGAGAATGAGTCGCATTGAGCGCGGATTGCTTACTTAGGCAGTTTGGCAGACCTCTTTCCGGGACTCGGCCTCTGTCCTCCCAATGATGCACGATCCATTAGCGGGCCGACCCCGAAATACTTTGGGAGATCATGGCGCTCCACGATAGACAAGTTTCTCGGGGACTTGATCTAAATCAGTTCATATCTGAAGAAGCTCCATATTTTGGTGCTTAACGTTGTTCCGCTCCTCCGAAGACCAGAGAGCCAACACACCCTAACTGACGCTCCTGGTAGAGCTTGCTGAAACCTTGAACTATGGTCTTGGTCGACCTCTTCATCTCGAAGAATGTTACACCCCGTGTAGTCTAACATTGCTTAACTTCTTGAAATTCCAATTCAACTCTTTGCCTATTATTGGTAGTTCTGAACGTGCTTGGTAAACTCTAATGTGAAGGGAATGGATATCACATCGTTTTGATAGAGGTAGAATAAAGTACCCTTGAGCCCCAAAAATAGAGTTGTTGAAATTAGGAATCTATACCCCTCTGGGCTAGAAGTTGACTCTAGTCAATAATATTGAACACGAAGGTAAAGCCAGTCCCCACCCTCAGGGGCCCCCGGGTCCTAAATATGATGGACCCTTGCATTATTTTTTGAACATCAGGCTGGCTATAAATCCAGGTCGTCTTTCCGTTTCCCGTTCAGTTTATTCAAATTTATGTTATGCTGCGCATGGCTGAGCTGTCTAATCGGCTCTCTTCTTGCCGCGCATGATCTTGCGTCTTTGGGCAATCATGTGCGTGTACAGGACATAAGATCCTGATAGATTATCAGTAGCTGATACGATGAAATTGTAAAAGAAGAACAACATACCAGGCACATAGATCACCAGAATCGCAATCAAAAGGTAACGGAAAAGCGGGCTTAGCTCACCAGCAGGACCAAGGGCCTGGAAGATAAGCATGCACTCGCTCGAGATACCGATGGGGTAGAAAATGTAGAAAGTGTTGTATCTAGTCAATACGAAACTCATCAGCGCATTGAACATGGTAGCCACGAAGGGGGGAAAAGCAAGACTTACCGCAACCAAGTCCACCAGCTCGGAACCGAGTTCCCAGACAAAGTAATAGCGAAGAACCCGTAACGGATAACCTCCGTAATCCCCCAAGCAAAAACACACCCCAGATACGCATAATCACCCAACTGGGTATCCCGCCCAGCACCAACAATTTCCCCACCAAACTGCTCCATAATCCCCCACACCAACAGAAGCCGGCTAGAAACCTGCATGGCAGTCGTCATGAACGGCGCGCGCACGAGGCCTACCACGCTGTGCACGACTTCCAACAGGGCGAGGGACTGCGTGGCCAGCAGGAGCGGGGAGAAAGTCTGGCCGAAGACCTTGGGGAGAGTTTTGGTCGAGACATGGGCTGGGAGGAGGGAGGCCGTGTAGACGACACAGGTGCCCCAGGCGAGGAGATTGAGGGTGTTGTAGGTGAAGAGGTAGGCTTTTGTTAGGCCCGACGAGCCGGAGCGCGGGGCGCTTGATGTTTTGGTTGAGGCCATTTTTGACCGGAGTTATTTCTCGTCGGTCTGGTGAGGAGTTTTGGTGATGATGTTGCCCTGGATGGAGGAGCTGGAAATGTTGATTTGGTTGGGAAGCTTGCGATCAACAAAAAAAACGGACCGAGGTCACAGTCCATTACGTAAGCATTCTGGAAGAGCTCTGGAGCCCACGAAGAAGCTGTGGAGAATAAGCGTGTTTGGGATCTGGGGTATAGATGGCACATCTTTATTTTGTTGTCTGTTGAGTTTCTTGAACAATGTATGCATAATTTTATTGAGGGCATAATAGGTATCACTATAGCCTTGATATTTCCAGCAGTTGGGAGTCCTCTGCATGCTACGTAGCCAATCACCCTTTCAAGAAAGCAGCCATGCAGTCTCTTTGTTCTTCACCCCGAATATAACCCGCGACCGCGTTGTCGGACCCGGATATATCTTTCTAGGTACAAGTCTGGGCTAAGTGAACAATTTCGGAATCTCTCTGCCGAGGAACAGTTGATGTGATTGGTCGAAGATAATCGAGTGCATCGACTGGCAGCCAAGCGGATGGCTTCCTATATAGGCGCTCTTGGCAGTCAGGGATACAAAGACTAGCTGGCCCCGCGGTGTAAAACTGCATGATCTAGTCCGAACTACTCCGTACTGCAACTGGCTACTTGCCATCCCGTATTGCCGACAGCAAACATTGGTAGTCTGCGCTATTTTGGACTTGACTTGTTTGGGTGGCATGTCCGAGGCTAGATGAGCAGATGGGGAGATATCGGAGGGATTGTTGTTTGATGCGGTCAGATTTGTGATAGCGGTTAATTCACATGTTCCTCGGTGAACTTAGCGTGGAAGTCACCCCGCGTCAACTAGACGTACTTGAATTTATAGTCCAATTGATTCTCCGGTGTGACCAGAGATTGATACACATTAATTACCGGACGCGACGAACTCAGTGAAATTTGCATGTTTCGCATTTGGACTCGTACTACAACAGCCATTCTCATCTCTGTTGTGCGCAACCCGGCAGCGGTTTATGAGTGTATGTATACTGACATCATGGGCGAGGCTATGATGTCGCCCTGCATAGGCCTTAAGCCTTTTAAGGACGTAGAACGAGAGCTGTCAGCACTTGAGTCGGAAGTATACAATCTTCTAAACTTCGTACACATGGACAGAGACCTTGCACAATAGAATTATTAGGGTACACAAGTCGAAAGAACATTTGAAGTAACTAAACAGCATGTAACTATGTAATTTGAAGTAATTTGAAGTAACTAATTTGAAGTAATTGACGTAACTGACGTAATTTGCCGATACGCTAAAATGACATCAGCGGCTGGTGTGGGCTGCACAATCGCCCCATCCCATGATGTCATAGCAACTATCACATATTCTAATTGGTGGGTAATAGTGGAGAATGTGCTAGAGCCAACCACTTCGCGCAAAAACCAGGGGCAAGGAGATGCACAAATGCCCCCATTCCTCTATATAAACAAAGAATGGCTGCGGTCCGCGAATGTGGACATATTCGACTTCAATTGACATCTAGCCAACCTCGACGCCAGACCTTTCATAGGGAACTCAAACCGCGAAACCAGTCCAGAAAAAAAGCAACAATGGAAAAAAAGAAAACGCCAAAACACCCATCGTCATCGGTGACAGCATATTCCCTCGTGTCTTAGCCCACCAATATTACCCCCCTTTCTTCCCCTCCAAGGAGAGAAAAAAAAAAAAAAAAAAAAAAGGCCGTGGAGCCCTAGACTCATACATTGGTCGTTCAACTTGCTGTCACCGAGGACGTCAGATGAGAAATCCATGCAACATACAATCAGAACGAGTCCTGAGTTATTGGACATGGGTCCTTGAGGGTCCAGACCAACTGGATCAGGTTCTATCTGCACACTTGGCCCAAGTCGATCGTGCCTCCCTGCTGTGCGAGCCGGGATTATTACGTCTTACCCTCTCGGTCTTTTTTTTTCTCTCTGTGCGGCTAAAAGCCTCCTAGGACACTCGGTGTTTTTTCTGTTTTTCTGTTTTTCTGTTTTCAAGCAGTACTGACCAAGTCAAGAGAAGTTGTCCTGATCCTCTTACAATCAAAGAATGGCCCCCCAGGGACCAAAAAAAGGGCCATCGCTATTTGCAGTTCCCTAAATGGTTCCGCGTGTGACCGTCCAAACCTTTGGGAAAAGACCAAATGACGTTCCCTGCTGGGATCGGCGGTCCCGATGATGTCGTCCTGCTTGCCCCCCTACTCCGTACCGCCAGATGGGTGTATAGGAGCGGTCTTTTTTGCGGTCAGAAAACGTGTTGTTTTTTTTTTGGATTTTCTTTTTACCTATCAGTCTCCACACTAAACCCGTACTATTCAGTACATTTCCAGGTCGCAGAGGGGTTTCTTCCGTTCATTCCGTGCATTTTTCTTCTCAGTGGACCCATCAGTTGGGAGAACTGATGCCACGGTTGTACTCCACTGGGCTAATAAACGGAGCACAGAGGAATTTTATCTAGAGATAACAGTTGTTCTGATCGTGGCTGAAAAAAAAATCCCGGAGGATAATTTACTATCTAACCAAAAAAAAGCAACACTGAAGTCAAAAGCAAAAAAGTCTCCTTACGGAGCACAAGATTGTACTATTCATGTCGCATGTCTAGAATTTCTTTTTGAGAACTTAGCGGAACAAAATCACATTTTGAGAAAACCGAGTCCAATTAGAAACGATTGTATACAATATAGAGTGTAGCTAATAATATAGCCTACTAGTTCGAGTGCAATGATGTTTTCCCCCGAGTTCGAAATGCCAAGGCGATGATAGGACTGTAAAATATGTAATACCAATATATTACTTATATATTCAAGAGATAGTTACAATATTCTAAGTGAATGTTAGAATATGAAATGAATATTGGGTTAATTTATATTTCTCTTATTTTCTCTATATCATTTTTTTTAAAATTTTCGCTCCAAATCACCCCAAATCACCCAAAGTCCATCCTCGTAGTTGGTTCCTTCGGATTGGAATTGACCTACCCACCTCCCACCTTCTCTTTCTCCGCCCCTCCGATTTCCTCTCTTCCCCCCTCCTCTCTTCTTTGACCTCCTTTCTCTTATTCCGGGTCTTCTTTGCTGCTTTCGACCATTTTCATTTTCTTCTCGGGGTTTATTGTGTTCCCTTCCCTTTCTCGAGACTTGATCATCTCTAAAAGAGAGGGAAAAAAATTATTATAGGTGGGATGGACTTTCCTATTTGCCCCTCTCTCTCTTTTTTTTTGAATATCTTTCCTTTTGTCTTCAATTCCCTGTGAAGTGGAGATCCTGGCTTGGGGGCTGCAGCTCATGCGATGCGCTAGTCCTGGCTTACAAGGCTGTGACTGGGTCACTGTTCGAGTATATGCGCTGAATGGCCCTGTTTGCTCCCTCTAATACCAACCTCCACATCTGGTTCCTTTAATTCTTTTCCCCTCCAGCCCCTGCTTGCTGTGTACACTACCCCTCTATTCCCCTCGATTCCCGTTGTCTTGGGTTTTCCCTCTCACTACCCACTGATCACTATCTTTGATCGCTCAATCTGGTGGCTGTATTTCGCCTCGGCTCCAGCCTCTTCTTCCCCTTGACCATAGACTCCGGAACCACTCACCATTTCTCCGGTTAACAGCTTCCACCCTTGCTACCTTGGGTCCCTGGATCCGTAACACCTGCTGGCTTTGTAAGACGACATATGCGTTGTGTGCAGATCTTATGATTCTGACGTCCTTGTTGTATCATCCTTGATCTTTGTATCCGGGACCTCTTTATTGATTTGCCACATTGTTTTATTCAAGATTTGGATCTGTTGGATGAATCTGAGCTGACTGAGATTTGCAAGCAGAGCCTCGTATTCCATCTGGATTGACGGCTGGACATCAGACCGGAGAAATCAGCCTTATTTCCATCCAGCGATCGTGACGATCAGCGCATTGCACTAGGTTGCTCCCACCTACCCCTTTAAGCAACCTCCCCACATACACACACACACACACACACAACCATGGCACCAGCCGACACCAAAAAGGCCGAGCCGGTAAGTACTTCTTCCCCCGTAGTGGAAGGTTCCTCGGCCTGACATCCGAGTCTAGGCCAAGCAGGGCCCGCCCAAGCTCTCTGACTATAAGGAAATTCTCGACGAGAGCACATTCGAACAGATCCTTGAGATGGACGACGATGAGGAGGATCGCGACTTTAGCAAGAGCATTGTGTACGGTTTCTTTGACCAGGCTGAGAACACCTACAAGAAGATTCAGAAGGAAATGTGAGTGTCTTATTTCGTGCATATGGAATTCCCGGTGATTGTTCTTTACTAATCACCACGCAACAGAGATGACAAGAACCTCGATGAACTCTCTGCCCTCGGTCACTTCCTCAAGGGCTCATCGGCCACACTGGGTCTTGTTAAGGTCAAGGATGGCTGCGAGAAGATCCAGAACTTCGGCGCCCACAAGGACGAGACAGGTCTCATTGACCAACCGGACACGGAGTTCTGTCTCAAGGCCATCAAAAAGACTTTGGATGAAGTCAAGGTCGAATATCGCAAGGTCGAGAAGCTCCTCCGCCGATACTACGGTGAGGAGGTGAAGGACGAAGAAGAGAAGCCAGAAGACGAGGAGGCCAAGGAGCAGAAGGAAGAAAAGCCCAAGGAAGAGCCCAAGCAGGAGGCCAAGGAGACCAAGGAGTCTAAGGAGTCTAAGGAATCCAAGGAGCCTACCAAGGAAACCTCGAACTAAGTGGTCATGCGGGCTGGTTGATATCCCTCCCTCTCCTTTTTCTTTTTAGCGACGGATGGAGCATGGCAAATGGCTTTTTCTTTTTCATTTCCCCCTTTGCCCTTTTTCACATCCTTTCTCTTATCTCCCATCCCTTCTGATCCTGGCTTTTCTGGCTTTCTCAACACGTACATAACAACCTCCCCCACCATATCTCCCCTTCCCGTCCGGACACTGGTGTGGAAACGGATATTCCTGGTCTGTCACGTAGGTGCAGGCGCGAGAATCGTGACGATTCCGAGGAGTCTTGAACAGTAGCGACATACGTCAATCCGGGTGTCTCTATCAGGCCCTGTTTTCTTGATTTTAACCTGCGCTTTTCGTTTCGTGGATCGTATAATAGGCATTCCGTATATTGAGGTACGTGTAACGCATGACGTAGCCTATAATATGTCTGGAAGTCAAAAGTATAACCAAAATATTCAAAAGTCCCGGAATATTAGATTTGAGCATTAAGTATTGCCAGACACAGCCCTGGAACCATTGGGGAGAACTTTCCCTGATACTCAGGAACCCCCCAAGCATCCAAGCCGAGAAGTGGCGCTCCGAAACGCTTTTAACCTTCAGCCACTTGCGTGGGCCTCTGGGGTACCCGGATAAGCTTGACTCAACCTTGGAACTTTATCCCAATGAGGGATGGTCGACCCAACTTATGGATTCACTTCTAGTATTGCCGCTTGATAGATTGGTTGTATTGATTCCGCTAGATCTGTCGTTACATTCAACGGAGGATAAACCTGTGCGGTCTTAACTCTATCTCTCGTGTGTGTTCTCCACTTGGCGGTCTACCTGTCATTAAAAGCTCGGACATCATCTGTTCAGCAAGAAGGGATTCATTAACTGGTGAAATTTCATCCAATCGAAAATTGTGGTGTGTATGTGAGTCTGTCCGTGTGTGCTTCATGAGTTTGGCATGCTGCACTTTACGAGAATAGTTCGCTCAAAACAACAGATCACATTCTCCACTATTACTCTAACTGCCAGCAAATTCTGCCGTATCTGCGCCTGCATCCGCTTCCATGGTCAATAGCGAATGGTAAACGAGTACCCGGGGACCTGCAGTGTGGAGATGGTGCGACACCGGCGACATTCAACGGTAGGCTCACATATTGCTGAAGCTGAAATTCAGCCAATTCGAGGAGCTAGAGTTCTTTGAGCGAGTGGTGCGCTTTGGGCTCTACCAAGCGTCTTTAGAGAACAGCCTCTAAGAGAACATTCATCATACATCCCAAGTCAAGATTCAGTATGGCAGATGCGACTCCTCCTACCTCTTTGGTCTGGCCGTCCCAACCACAGCTCAATCTTTCAACAGTCCGTGCTAGTATGCAATGCGCCAGCGGGATTATGCAGTGTTATTAAAATCGCGATGCGCAGATGATCCACCTTGGCTGGCCCTCGTCTCGTACACAATGTGACATCCGTCCTTTCATCGCAGCGCCAACGAGGAAACGCTCCGTTGAGCCGGAGATGGGACGGTAGGCTCTCGTGTTATGGATTACGTGTCGCTCTCCTCTTTATGATATATATATTTGCTCTGGTTGCCATTTTGCAGTTGCAAAGCTAGCATCTGGCACGTATAGCACACGACGTTTCATCTCCATAGAGTTATCAAGGGACTCTGTTACTCGGATGGCACTCAAAAAGATAGACCCAAATCCAAAGCTCAATCCGCCGTACTTGTTGCCACGTTGCTAGTCCCATTCAACCAACCATCGTCCCATTGCATATGCATCCATCACAAACGAGGAAATTGAAATCGAGTCAAGTCATCGTCCAACCGGATCCCCTTTCCCCGCAACGGGACGCAAGTACGCGCTCACTATCGAAAATCCAAAAGCCGAGATGCAAGCAAAAACACCGATTTGAGCTCCGGTCTGTCCAATTTCTGCTTAATTGCATCCTGGCCCGGACTCCGGCCTAGCAGGTCACACGACATAGCCAACGAGCGTTGTCTTTTTCTGCAGGGTGCCCGCAAGCCGACGGGTAGGCACAGGTGCCTTATTTTGCTTTATTTCCCGCTAGCAAGGGTGGCTGAATGTTTCGCTTGCTGCTGGGTTGGGTTTCAGTGGGCCTCGATGCCGAGTTCGGGATAGACGACGTGATTCTCTGGGCCCTCTCCACATAGTGGATGTCCTCGGTTGGCAATGTGGCTTTCCAGATTTGGTTCTGTTAAGCTAGAGCCGTGACGATTTCCTTCACTACGGATACATACAGGTGCGTGGCAACGAGGTTAGTTCCCAGATATCCTAGCTTTTCCTGCCGAACGCCCTGTTGCTTTTAGACGGGGATCTTGATGTGGACCCGGAAGTGTCTATTCCGGTCTATATACAATAAACAAACTGGCCTCGAAAACACACCCCTTTCTCATGCATACAAGCATACATATATCTCCTACCCGTCTGTCTCGGATAGCAGACCTGTGCTCAGCACGTCTCCCTCGATATGCTAGAAAGCACTTAGCCTGCTATCTTCGCGCACAGTCCTCGACCCTGAGTGCTGGGTCTACCATGACTCTGTTTGCAATTGTCTCGCTTTATTCGACTTGTCACTCTGGCCCTACGCCTTTCTTTTTCTGAGGGGGCGAGCGAGAGGTAGAGAACAGGAGGTTTTGTACTACCTGCCTCTCCTTTTATTCCTCCTTCCCTTTCTACCATCCATCTAATGTAAACTATCCTCGCCTTCGTTTGCCCTATCGGAACTTCATGTCCCCGGCCTACTTCGCACCCAGAATGACTGTATCACAACACCGTAGCCCTATTCCTTGGATTCTACCAGCCCCGACTGTTTACGTACCCTGTACGCACTAAACCAATGAAAGCGAACATATCCAGCCGGGATCTCAGTTTGACGTAGTCCGGGGTTGTATATTAACGGGTGTGCAGTGATCACCCACACATACATTGTACATGTATCACCCGACTCCACACATCCTGCAAGAAGTACAGTGACGTCTAGTGCCGGAAAGAGAATCATAAGCGCCAGGACAGACCAAAAATGCCCCGGAACATCCCAAACAAATACCTCAACTGCAACACTAGACTCGTGCCCTCCATCTTTATACTTCCCTTTGTTGGTTATGCATGCACGCCAAAAGAAAGAATAATAATGTTTATCTGTAGGGGGTAAGAGGTATTGTCTTAGCCTCGAAGCACATCTCTTAGATCCCTGTCCTCTACTCCGGATCCTTGTGCTTGTGTTATATCGATCTGATTGCGGGTTTGTCCTTTGCCCCATTTCCCCATTTCCCCGCTTGGTCTGATTGCGTCTGTTTCTGTTTCTTGTCTCGCGCTGTCCGTTCGCTCTGCTTCATTCCGGAATAGGCGTCTCTGATTGTATCGGCACGGCTTCGGCGCCGTGCAATTTACAGCCAACGGCCGTTAGATGGGTTCCGCGCCGTTGAGATCTGTTTGAACGGGAGGACAGAGAGGGATATAAAGTCTGGCTTTGATGTAGGCTATGAGTTTACTTCTTCAGTTTCGCATTCGCGTTCGCATTCATATTCATATTTACTGGTCTGTCTTTCTTGCATCCTGATTTCCCGGCTAATATACAAGCTCGGCCCTACCCTTCAATCAAATACAGCACTCTACATACCAAAACCCTCATTCAATACTCGAACCAATCGAGGAATCCAACGAAAATGCCCGTCGGACCTCGAGTATCCAAAGAAGAATTCATGCACGCATTGGGTCTAAACCCACAAGACCCTCATCATGAGCAATACTACCGCGCCATGCGAGTAAGTACAACCTAGACCGTGAACACTTACCCTCCCTCTTCTTCCCTCCCTCTCTCCCGTCTGCTCTGCCATATACACGCATGCACTATGAATATTCCCATGAACACACTAACAAATCCCAACTCAGGACGAAGCAATCATTGTCTATAACCGCATGAACCTCGACACCGCAAACCTCCTCGACAACGTGCGCGCCGACCCAGCAACCCGTCCCCCCTTTTTCTGGCACCACATCCGCCCAGACTGCCAGCGCTGGGCGATCCTCGAGATCTGTCACAATGCACCGCCGCTCGTACGAGGCTTGTTCGAGCGCGGGGCGACGAATGGCGAATACGGCCCGAATTGGGTCGCCGGTTGGTTGTTGTATAGCGTTTTTCGGTCGCGGGATGTGAGGAATAATCGGAATAGGAGGAAGGGGGAGACTGGTGGTTCTGTGGGTTCGGAGCCTGGTATGTATATTCTTTTTTTTTTTTTTGGGACTGGTTGGTGTATGCTTTATTGGTGGAGATGCTAATGGATGTTTATAGATAAACGTACAAGGCAGGAGGAGACGACGCAGCCGAAGAAGTACTATGACCCTGTGCGAAATGGGACGCTGTGATATTTTTAAGGTTGAAGGTGTTTCTTGGGGCGAATTTTCTTTTTCTTTTCTCTTCGCTATTTAATATCTATTTGTATAGTTGAAGTATGAAGCTTGAAGGCCATCGGATGACCAGAAATAGCATGGAATGCAAAGTACATACACGTAGGGAGAATGACAAGTAGATCGGAATCAATCATCATCCTCGTCACTCTTATCATCTGAATCCTTCTTCTTGTCCTGTTTCTGCCGGCGATCTGACTTCAAGACTTCTGTCACACGCTTATCCTGCTCATCAGCTCGCTCATTCCACTCAGCATCATACTCGGCCGCAATATTCTTAATCTCCCGACGAAGCGAGTTCCCCTCATCAATCAAGGATTCCCAAAGCTGCAAATCAACCTTGTGTAACTGATAGAGCTTCTTCTGCCTAGCACTGATCGTAAAATCCAGTGCAGACTTGTAAGAAATCTCCCGATTGTGGTATAAAAACCATAAATAACCCCCCATCAGCGTAGACAAACTGACCAAGTAAGTCACAGGCTCCATAGTATCCCACCCGAGATCAGTCTCGAAGGTCAACCTGTAAACTGTAAACCACCAAATGGCAAGAATTCCAAACCCGCCAATCGCAACCCGCTGCGCACCTCGATGCGCCAGCGCATCACACTCTTCCTTCACATCTGCCATAGTTTGGATGCGCCGCGAGAGCTTGCGCAGCCGCATGCGGAGGTAATACGTGCGCTCGTTGAAGGACGGCACCGTGACGCGAATCTGGCTTAGACCGGACGGCGCGCCTTCGATCGTCACAATAAACTCGCCCGCACGCGCAGCATCCCGGATGAAGTCGCCTATCTCTGTGGCTTGTGACCAGCGCACAAAGCGCTCGGGTTCGCCGTCTTGGGGCGGGGTGCCGTTCGTTTTGCGTGGGTAGCTGTAGGTTTCGACGTCCTCTTCTCGGGACCGGCGGTGCTGGGTGGGTGATCTGCCGTTGAGCGGTTTGCTGCCGCCAACGCCGTCGTTGCCGGGGATGAACTCCTTTTCTTTAACTTGGTTTGCGTCTAGGTCGACCTCATCTTCGATTCGCTTCTTGGGCTTGATTGCGTTGTCATCGTGCTGGAGTGCGATGAATGATATAGCTGGTGGGCGGAGCTTATCGGTGTTGCCTTTAATTGGGGGTAGTTCTGACTGGATCAGGCGCTCTAGGTATGATAATGGTTGTTGGGGGTGGACTAGGATAGCTATGGGTTCGATTTCTGATTGAGCTGTTAGCATGATGGCCAAGTGATGTCTGGAGAATATGTTGAGAATTGACATACCTTTATCATGGCCTCCACTGCCGACGGTCGTTAAAGGGATTATCAATTTGAAAAGCCGCGATGGCGTCGTCAACATTTTACCTATCCCTAAAAGTCAGCATTGATACTTGAAGCAACCAACCCATAGCAGCACCTTCTTACCTTTGGTCATCCTTTCAGGCCACTTCGCTCCTTCATTCGGAGACTTTCCGTTTTCGCCATTCTCACTAAGAACTGTCCGCCGAGGTCGAGCTGCTTGGTTGCCCTCTTGAACTTCGAACTTTTCCAAAAGCTCCTCTGTCTTCAAATTATCGCCTGAGACTTGTGTATGATCTGCATTGCTAAATGTCCTTGTCTGAATCCATGCAAGATGATCTCGTGGAACCGCAGCTGGCGCAGCACATCCCGGTTTCGTTCCCGGTGACGCACCATGAGCCCTGAGACCAATACCTCTGCCGAGACACCTCCCTGAGAACGAAGGGATATGTCTAGATGCAATAGCAGAGCCGTTTCCAGCCCAGCTATTTAGCTCCGCCGAGGCAATCTTCCCTAACGAGGCGTACGGGGCACCGCGTTGTGATATCCTCCCCCTCGCCGCCGACACGATGGGGGCGCAATTCCGTGCCGGGAAATGCATTTTGAAAAGGGTATATCCCTTTTTTCGTTCAATTGTTTATTGTGTATGTTCACGTCGCATGTAAAATGAGAGGGAATATGTTGTAGACTGTAGGAATTGAACAAGGTTGAGTTCGCGTAGGAGACTAGGAGACTCAAGGCATGACGAAGCGGCGTTTCAAGTATGGAGTACACGTGTGGGAAATGGGGGAAGATGATGTAGGAAGCCAAGAGCTGTTCAAGCAATAAGCCAGGATGATCCATGCACAAAACACAGCTCATTTTGTGAAGCTGCCTTGGAACCATGGAATATAATGACGTCATAGAAGCGCACGGGATGGAATCGGTCTCGGCACTTTGGGGCGGTGTGGCTCGGTTTGTGGCTGTATCATATTGGTCACGTGATATGATTTGGCTACATGATATATTGCAATGAAGAGGACTATTCAAATATCTACATTAGAATTTATGTAGAATAACCAGTAATCTCAGAGCTCGCGCATAATATCCTGCACGGCCTTCGCAGCAAATCGTTTTCGTTCACCCTCCGGCAGCTCGGAGCTCATATCTAATAGCCAAGTTAGTACACCGCAATGTCAACTATGGCGAGCCCGAGTAATTAACACAGAATCATACCTTTAATTGCCTGCATGCGCATCATCAATGCCTCCATGCTCTCAACATCAATCTCATCCTCGCCATCATCATGATCAGAGTCATCTTTCTCATCACCATCACCACCTCCACGGTCAATTGCCATACGCAAACCGAACATTTCACGCTCTAATTCATGGACTTCATCACCAAACCCACGAGAGCCACCCATACCTAATAGTTGGTCTTGAAGATCATCATCAGAATCCACGTCAGGGTCATTATCTCCATCAAAGCCAGAGTCACCTCCAACCATAGACCAGTCATGAGTCTCAAGGACCTCTTTAATACGAGGCATGCCCACACGTTCTAGTAATGGCATAAAGTTAGCTAAAATCCAAAGCCTTGCCACATAGCCCAATAAACCAAAGCTTGTTTGGGTAAACTTACCCCCATACTGATTCCTCGTCTCAACCTCCAAAACCTCCTTAGGATCCCACTCAACAACTTCCCACCCCAACAACCCCATATCGAAAAACTGATCCTCCCACCACCCAACCGAAAACGGCACCGTCTCCCCACCTAAATCCTCATCATCAACACCAAGCCCCAGCCCCGCATCGGGATCCTTGGGTCCCTGCTGACCCGCAGCCGCACCCGCAGCACCCTTCCGACTTCCAATCAATACAAATACACCAGGAACATCACCGAGCCCGCCGCGCTCCTCGTCAATGCGCTCCTTGACAGCGCCAATACCGCGCATCAGGTCACGCAGTGCGCGCACATCCGGCCGCTCCGCGGGGTCTGCGTTTGCATTGGATCCTGGTGGAGGTGTCGCATCGCTAGGAGTATGAGCGCACACAACCAGAGCCCCAACAGCCTCGCGCACGATCTCGGCTTCTGTGCTTAGAAATTCTGTTTTCCATTGCTCGGCTGTTGGTGCTGGTGTGGGAGTGCTTTGTGTGTCTGGGTCGTGGATCGCGAGTGGAATCTCATCGACCCACACAGGGACTTCGGTGGTGTAGTATTTTGTTTCGAGGCGGAGAGGGCTGTGGGTTGTGTAGCCGGCGAAGGTGCTTGTTGGTGGTGGGGGTGTTGAGCTAGAGGTTGGTGAAAGGGCTGGCTGTTGTGGCGGGTCGACGACGGGGACACCAGTTAGGGAGTGCAGGAGTGGGGGAATTATTGAGGGGGATTGAGTGGTTGGTGTGAGTATTAAGAGGCGACGCGGGTTGGGGATGTTCTTGACTTTAGGCTTCGCGGAGGTTCCGGGGTTGGATGCGGGCGCTGAATAGGTCATGATGGCGGTTTCTTTTGGGTGCAATTGGTTGAGATATTGCTTAAATGTTTTGAGTCAGTTAGTGCCCGGTTTAGCCCATTGATAGTATTTGGTGGAAGAATGTTTGTTGAGAAGGCTAGCTGTCCCACGTGGATAATATGTCGAATGAAGTGGTGTAAAATAAAGGGGTAACCAGCAATGGTGTTCAAGTCTCTGTATTTCTGTATCTCCTAGCAATTTATATAACCGTGCCAAGCCTACCAACAACACTTCCCGTTGTTGGAGATTACAAATTCTCACAAAATTAGACATGGCCACTGGTCACAACCTCAAGTATGACCTAGTGACCTAGTGACCTGGTGACCTGGCGAACTCCCTATTAAGTAGATATTCCGTGTTTATTCATGAGTATAGCGTACCACTACTAGATACCCGAGCACAAATCCCAATTTCCGGGCGATTTTAGAAAGAAGTCCCATTCTAAGGCAATAGAGATAATTGGAGGTAATTGGACTTAAAAATGTAAATAGTATGACAGGGAATGGGTATATTTATACTTGTGCACCTTATTCACATTACGCTTTTGCGCTTTACAACCATTACACCAATTTCTTATGCCCGGTTAACACCGCCAGAGTCGAAAATTATCGGCGTACAACAAGAGATGCAGGCTTGCATACGTCAGTATAGAAGGAGGGAAAACCGTGGCCTATCCCACGAGAGGTTCGATCAAGAGATACACGCCTACATGCGTTAGTCTAGAAGGAGGAATGGCCCTCGGATTCACCAAATTTCGCGGAGTGCTTTAATCGGACTTGAGCTGTAATTTAGATTAAGGGTTCGATACATTCAATTAGCAAAAAGAAGGCGAGCTAGATGATTTGCCGACTATCCGGATAGGGTGTAGTATCTTTTATCTAGTAGCAAAACAATTCATTTTCATCCGGTTCAGCGCAGCTCCTCCCGTCTAGAGCGTAGACCCTCTTGCATGGAAGTGTACACTCGCTCGTGCAACCTCGTCTCTTCGCATTCACTCCGTTCCGTGCAGTTGCTCTGCACCTCATGGCGCCTTCGGGCGTATAGTGCCGCACCACGAGCCGCAGCGAAAGTTGGATCCATTGCGAGTTTGATATTGACAACATCAGGCGAGAGTTCAGATATAGAGTCCTTCAAGATAGCCAGGAAGCGAGGGTGTGTTACGCTCTCGCCTGCTAAAACGAGATGCGTAATAGGATGTTCGAACTCCCGAGGGAGGATCTGGAGTTGTGAACGAAGGCGGTCCCATAATATGGCTTCGTCTTTCTCGAGAAGACAGTCTAGCCCAAGCTCGTAATCTACGAGCTGCGCCTCAACGCGAGTAATCCGAGTAAAAGCTTCACTAGTAACACCTTCTACAATGCTAGTATACAAGAGATTGCGGTTATAGGAAATAAGAAACACGGTAGGATCAGGTGACTCTGCAAATTCGTCACTGCAATGGGACCGATCCAGGTAATCGGTGCATAGTCCATAACCGTTCGCCGCATAAACAGCATCTCCTTCCACTATCCGATGTGCGTAATAAATGCTGTCGCCTACCCATGTGCGCAAATCTGACATTCGAAGTGCAGCGTTGAGTGTCGCTGATTTAAGAGACTGGAAGCCGGGATCCGTAACGGCAACTCTATCGAGAGGCTGGGATATTTTTTTTTCGGTTGCGACTTTCAATTGCTGGAGTAAATCACTAATGATTTCGACCTCATCTGGTTTGACCGGTCGACCGAGTTTCGTGTTCAGCCAACGCCACCAGTCTCTCCACGGCGACGACACCTCCAGGAGATTTTCCGCTAATCGTAATGAAAGTCCACTTATAAAACCGAGGGTTGAGTTGGGAAACGGCTTAGATATGGTAGCCAGACGTGCCATGAGTTCGAGGTACTTTGGACTCCCTAGAACCTTGGCAACCTCGACAACAGTTCCATTATAGTAGTGTACCACGGCTGTCCTAGATTCCAAACATAAGTTACATCTCTAGGTAATAAAAAGAAGATCATTAAGATACTCACCCATATAAGGGGGTCAGATCAAAGCCAACCCCAGGTGCATCGTGAACCTTTGCAGGAAGACATGTATCACACCACTGACTGATACAGCCGTACCCGTATCCAACATTGACAAAAGACACAAAATATGCCAGAGAAGAAATCCACCATAGAGTTCTCATTCTCACGAGGATGTCGGAAAGCCAGATCATAAAACGTGCGGATGTAACTCACCGCTCGGTTGGTCAAATCAAGAACTAGTGATGGTGCGCCCCGCCTACGAAAGGTACTTAGGCAGCCTATAGTTAGGCATTTTCTCAGCCCTTGAACTAGCTAAGTAATAGAAAGTGTATAGTTACTACATAACAAACAAGTCTAGCTTAATTAATTTAATTGTAGTATTAATTCTTGACATCTAATATGGAAAGGGGATAATTTAAAAATAAAAGATACCTAATATAGATTTTGCATGTGAAAATCTTGCATCTGGGGCGCACCAACACCAGGTGTGTTGGGCGCTTGACATCCTCTCCCTTCCGAGCTTCCAAAGTTGATTTCAACCGCCGTTTCCCAGTTGGGGGGTGGACCCCATCTATTAGCGAAAAGGTACAGAGTACTATAGTTATACATTGGGAAGTTAAAAGTACTACATAAGATCAGGCATCGTTTTGTTTGCACACACGGTCTAATACTTTATCAGGTGCCCCAATAACCCAATCGAATATTTGCTCAACAACCTTCTGCTTCTGCTGAACTCATAAAGTTATACTTCCAGCAAGTTCTTCCCATGAGATCTGCCGCGTTTCAAGCATTAATCTGCACCAACGTTGACAGCAAATTTGCTGTATTTGCGAAGTGTCGGCCCATACACATAAAGCAAGTATGGAATTGCGGCCATGACTGTACTGATGGCCCCCAAGATGGTCAGGGTGTAATGAACACCGATAGAACGGTAAATAGGCCCACCAGCTACCGTCATGCCGCCTGCCACAACATATCTGGTAAAAACAAGGAACCCCAATGCAGATGCCGAGTATACACCATAGGAATCTATGATATACATGTATGTGACGATAAAAATGGTAGTGATTCCGTATCCGAACAGGGCGGAGGCAATGATAGGAGACCAAATTGAGATGGACGGCTGAAAATCCAGAGAGCGCGAAAGTTAGTGACCGAAACAGTGACGAGCAAATCATGGACACTTACAGAGCTGGTCCAACCCATCCAGAACAAACTTATTGGCACCGCCGGAGCACCACCCAGCATTGCATACCACAGTCGTGTTTCAGGAGCAATAGTAGAAGTCTTCTTGTACTCTTTGGCAGTCCAAGAGTATACTACCGGAACCAGGCACCCGACAAGGAGAATGCCACATAGCATCCCCACCCAGAGTATGCCAGTCATCTCCTGCGAAAGCCCATATGTATCACCAAAAATGTATGTATATCCCTCCAGAAAGGTGAAGAGGACAATATAGATAACAGTAAGGTAGAGGGACATTAGGATGATAATCAACTCGGAGTAAACCAGCGCGAATGGCCGATATACCGAGACCAGCAGCCGCCGGCCCAAAGCTTCGTTTTTCATCTCCATCGGAGCTTTGTATCTGTCGTCCCCAGTTTCTTCGCGGAGAATCTTTGCTTTCCAATACAGAATGAGAGGTCCGTACGTTTCTGGCTGGAGCACAAGAATAACCAGAAGAACCACACCTCCCATAATAAGCATGATCCACTCAAGCCAACGCCATCCCAAATGAATAGGAATATAGCTGCCCATTATCTGCCCAGCCATTGGTCCCACAAACGATGGAATCGCGTAGGCTGGAAAAGCGTACGTCTTTTGTAATGGACTCCACAAATCCGCTACCGTACCTCCAGCGCAGGTGAGTGGAGTAGAGCCAAAGAAACCCGCAAGGAAACGAAAGATAAGGTGGCTGTGGATATTTGGAGCGAGTGCCGCAGCCATGATAAATATCAGAAAGATGACCATGGTTGTCAAGTAGACGGCGTTCCGACCAAACGTCTCGGAGAATGGACCTGAAAGGAGGGAGCCGGCCCCAAAACCGACCAGAAATAGACCTGTTGGCATGGTCAACTTATGTAAAAAAGTTATCATAAATTTGCAAGACTGTACATACCTGTCGCAAGAGACCCAACTACTTCAGATACATTGAAGTATTCACTGTATTGTCGGACACCGCAAGCATCAATCGCGGATGCGGCGGTTACAGAAAAAGCAATTAAAGTGACCAGAAGGGTCATAAACATCTTCCGCGACACGGTCTGGTTTGCAGGGTTCAATGGATCATTGTCACTATCCCAGTCCACAAGGATGAGGGCATCGGTGGGGGAATTTTCTTGGAGCGAGGATTTGCTCGGCGGAACAGAAAGCGAGACATTGCGTAAGTCACAGCTGGATAATTGACCATTAGCATGGCTGGAAATATATATTTTGCCAAGATTTGTTGAGCTATCACTTACCTCGAGCTATGTGGTGACCCAAGTGTATAATTCTCACAGCTGCATTTTTCTTTGTTTTCAGCTAGTTGGTCGCGAACAGATTGTCTGATACGTTGGTATTGAAAGAGAGATTCCATTATGAAACATGTGAAGACAGGCAATGAAAAACTGGGCAAGTTATGATTATATAGCCACTAAAATTTTCAACTATCATATTGGGCCCTAAAGCAATCGGATTTAAGTGCTTGTTTTTTTTCAAAGCCAAAGGCAGAAATGTGGGCTGTGGATCGTAGCCTAGCTGTTGATAAGTTCATTTTATTCCACTTTATCGCGGTGGCACCTACTATTTATCAGCCAACTCCGGATTTCATCGTATCGGACATAGGGAGAACGGCTCTCATATTTTTGTCCGATACACTTGAACTCCGAGCTAGTTTCGGCCGAATCGTATCCACCTGGGCGACTTCCAATTCATAAGTCGGGGAGATTTTTGCTATCAAAAGAATGACCCACAGCTTCTCGGCCTGAGCCCTTGACCATATTACAAGGCTGATATTGATACTGGCTGCCCTCAGTGGCAATAGCCTTACTTACCTGCGACACTCTGCAAATGTTCGGATACGGAATGATGATATCTCTTCGATTTTGAGTCCGACAAATTGTATTTACCTCACCAAGAGTTCCCTTTCACGTTATCCTAGGAATTTCGTTGATCTAATGACTAGTCAGGGTGGCGTAACAAGTTTGACACCCATCTGAAAAATCGCCAGAGATGCCCAATGTGAAGACATCAAACTGGGGGAAGATTGCCAACGCTATCCAAGTTCTAAACAAATTAGTCTGGAGTCAAGAAACCACAGATTCTATATCTTACCCAGTTGAAAAGATCCGCCCCAAACCATTCCCGCATATCGGTCCAGTCTTCAATTCTGCTCTCGAACCGAGTTCCCGAATCCGCCGCTTGCTGGTTTTCTGCTCCGAATTGAGTTCTGGAAAAAGTCATTCAGCTGAACTTGCCATCACGATGAAGTATAACCTACTGTAGTTGAAGAAGTATGCGATGCGCTTTCAAACATATTGCACTCCGACGAGAAAGGCTCTCCATTCGAAGGACGAGTTTGTTTAACTCCTCCCGGAACGAACCTGACTCAAAAGATGATGGCATATCCAGAAGGCACGAGTTGAGTGCCACAGCAGCATGGAGCGCCTTCAAGCTTGTAACACCTCTAAGCAACCAGAAATAGGGTCGAAGCAGCGGAACTTCGTAGATCTGACGATGGATGCCTAGTAAGGCAGCACTGGAAGCTATGCACCTGTCTCTGGATGTTGCAAGGAAGCATGATGACTGAGAATGGCGAAAAGGGCGATGTAGAAGAAGGTAAAGTTGATGTGCATAGGTTTGCAGAATGCACCAATAGGCGTAACCGGAATCTAATATGTTTGGGGCACCGTCCACCAAATATGTCGAGTCCCATCTCTGTTGTTCCTCGGAGATTACCGCATCAAATCCCCTCAACGGCTCTGCTTCAAGTCGTGAGGGACCAGATATGTGGTGACAGATCTGAGTGGAGATCCGGAAAAGCCGGACTTTAAACATCATCACGGACATCTGCGTGGGCGAACTAGATGGCTGCGAGATCCCCTCTTGGGTAATATCAACATCATTGACATCTGCCGGCATTGTGGTTTTTATATCAAGAAGGAATGACATGTCGATATCCCAAAAGAGAATGGCTTGATAGGTATGTAGCGTCAATATGCCAACCCAGCAGCGTCGGCGTCTCTCAGTCTCGAGATGATTAAGTCCCTGGGAGTCAACATTGCACCGTAGAGCTATCCCGATGTTTAAGGCCATACCCAACAAGGCCCACCCTTGATCGACAGACTCGTTGTGAGAAAGGTTATATATCACCATCAGCAAAGCCTCGAATGTGCTAAGTTTATGTCGGATAAAAAATTGGTCTTGTAAAAGACAAACCATCGCAGTTTGCTGAAGCCGACGGGACAAAGTCACAGCCTCTTGCTCCTGGAGATGAGACCCTTCTGGCCATAAATCCACCAGTCTAGGATCACTTGGCTCCATAGTATTCAATGTCAAAGAGCACATGGAAAAGAGCAAGGCCAGCCAAGAGAGATCAACTTCATAGGGCTGTTGCATAAAGGCAACATATTGCTTCTGGAATGTTGGGCCATGGAGAATGGGAAATAGAGCAGAGATATGATTGAAAAAATGAGAAACCAGACAGTCGCAGCTGGTTCTAGAGGGTAAAATATCAATGATATCCCGAAGCGAGATACTCGGGCCAACTGAAAAGGGAGACAAAGTGTCGGCTGCTGCGACAGGATCATCTTCCGGGCACGGCCGTTGAAGAACCGCTTCCCAGCGACTATCTTGAGAATCTTGAATTTCGTCAGGTCCCAACCGCTCAGCTCGATTACCCGAATAACTAGCAACAGGTTGCCTCAATGGGGCCGAGGGGGTGGCGGGCCTTTTCCTTGGTCGTACATTTGACGATGAGTGATTGGACGTTGTTCGATGAACGTTAGTGGATGTAGTCGGGACAGTGGGGGTGGTCAAGAACGAGCACGACAACTCGCATCCTCGCCGCGTACAAGCACCACAAGGCTGTTGACGATCACACTTTAATTTGGAGCATCGGCAATGCTCACAGCTAAGGACTTTCCGCTTTCGGCGATAAGGAGATAGAGGGCTTTGCACTCGACCCAGCCCATCGCGGGCTGAGGAGCTTTGACTCATTTTATTGTAGAGGTTACCTCGTACACGGAGTTGGAAGTCCGGTACGCATCGACAAGGGTGTTGTTCGGAGAAAGGGACTGTGACGTGGGTGACGAAAATCGGAGTTAGGCGGTTCGGAGAAACTGGGCCACAGTTTTCCGACCTCGGGAGCATCTCCGATGCTTAAGGGGCTTCGGAGTTCGTCGGAGTTTGCCGATATGCAACATAGACTAAGAATTCTATGTTTTGGTTTAATTAGTGGTATAACTATTTGCTCGACCCATCGAAGATGTACCCACCCGCGCGTTGGCTACCTCATTCCATGCAGGGAGCGCATACCATTCTAACGCGAGCTATATTGGGAAAGGGAAATCATTCAACGTGCATCCGATGCAGACCATCTCCGTATAAGATGGGAACCGCTTTGTTATATAGGGCTGCTGTCCCCAAGTCATGACTTCGCTACGCGTACCTCGAGAGGTGTGTATTTCTGCAGGGGCGAACAGTCCTGTGGCATAATTGCGCACCATCGCTGTGCTCTTTACATGCCTTCTAAAAGCGGCGGGAGCTTATACCTACATACGGTCCACGCTATCCGAATTGCATAACTGAACTCTTTCCTTCGTAGACATTAATCTGCTAGGTTGATTCCGTGAGTACGGAGCTCTTGCTACTCTTAATATGCTCTTCGCACATGAGCCATATATGACCCGTCATCCGAGGCATCGCATCGATATCAATACTAGATGGGGCGGTGTGAGCTGAACATACAAAGGCACCTTTAAGCTAGTTATGGAACCAGGAGGTTCATGTCGGGTATTGATTCATAAATTGAATGGTGATCTGACAAAGCATCTACAAGAACAAATGCCAGCCGATATTTTAAGACTTCGCAAGATCAAAGCCCGAAAAAGAAATCCCCTAAGAACCAAGAAAACAAAGAAAAACGCCAACCACTCTTGAAGTTGTGAGGCCTTGAAACTGCGATTTCATCTCTTCCACATAACATCTAACCCCGGCCGCGCTGGCCACGCGCACGCTGCACGGTAGCCTTACCACGCGCCAAACCGACACCGCGCCCGCGCTGGCCTCGTGTACGGAACATGGGAGCATTACTAAAAGAAACTAGTCAGCAAGGGTGAAATTGAAGATGCGCAGTTCGCGAAATCGCGATCCAAAAAGCTGGATAGCAGGGTTTAACGTACCGGAGCATGTCAGGCACAATGAAGAATCGCACGTGGCTGCCGCGAATGTAGACCTGGTCGAGATGGGAGACACGGCCATCGCGAGCGGTGACGGTGATGTCCTTGAGCTGAACGTTCATGTTGTCCTCGGCTGTGGGAAATGCATGTTAGTTTTCGAATCGCGCAGCAGAGACATTCCCCGAAGCTTGTTTATAGACCGCCTCTATGAATAGAGAGCAGAAACCCAAAAGCTCGAGTAATAAATGAATCACGCACCTTCCAAGAGTTTCCCCCGGTAGACGACTCCGGATGTGATCTCAATCGTCACGACATGGCCCTATTGGAAAACGCTGTTAGCCCATCTGTCTCGCGCTATCCACGGTGATGTTCATTTTCGCCATATCATGCGTGTATCCTGCCTTTCGATCCAATAATCGAAATAGCAATATCAGGGACTGTAACGCACCTGCGCTTCGTTGAGGAGCTTGATCGGGATGCCGATCGTGGAGGTGAGCTTGCCCATTTTGACTGTGTGACGGTGAACGAGGATGGAAGGCGGTTAAAACAAAGTCGAAAATAAACCTGAGAGCTTTCCTCGCGCAAAGAAAAAGGCACGAATCAAAGCAATGGGTGATCGTGGGGAGATGGTGGGACAGTGATGAGGTCGGATTAAGTGGAGGTTAAGAGAAAGGTGAGTTTTGCGGCTAAGCTCATCCTCTCCGCTTTGGGCTCTCTTACGCTCCAATCCTGACCAAACAACAACTCCAACCTCAAAAGGTTCACAAAAAACTCCACATAATGCGCGTCCAATAGCACTCTCTACACCTTGGATAATTCTACGTCAAATTTCAAATATCATCATAATGGCCGGATCACCCAATTCCAATCTACGCGGCTTCAACCACGCCGTCCAAACCCTCCTCAAACAACCAACCCAATTCCTCCCACACCTCACCATCCCAACCTTCACCCACCTCCCCGAGAACCTAGGGCCCCACCTGATTAGCGCAAAGAAAGGACTTCAGACACAAATACCAACACCCGAAAAACCCCCGCACACACCTACAATCCGTGCCCTAGTCCTCGACAAAGACAACACCCTCTGCGCGGCGAAAACAACATCCTTCCCTCCTCAGATCCTGGCCAAACTCTCCTCCCTCCGCACCTCGTCAACCTCCCCCTTCAACCAAACCACAAACCCGCACTCAATCCTGATCGTCTCGAACCGCGCCGGCAGCCACCCGCGCTTCGACGGCGAAATCTCCGAGCTAGAAGCGCAGCTTGCGCATCTACGCATTCCTGTTTTCCGGCTGCCGGCAGGGACGGAAAAGAAGCCTTTTTGCGGGGAGGAGGTTGTGCAGTGGTTCCGGGAGAGGGGGGTTGTTGAGTCTCCGCATGAAATTGCTGTTGTTGGGGATCGGCTTGGAACAGATGTGCTTATGGCGGGGATGATGGGGTCGTGGAGTGTTTGGTGTAAGGAGGGGGCGTTTGATGTTGGGATGGAGGGGAAGCCGGAACGGAATGTTTTGGAGAGAATGGAGGTCTGGATTGAATGGTTCCTTAGGGAGAAGGGAGGGTATAAGGCGCCCTTGCCGATGGGGTGGGAGAAGCAGAAGCAGGTGTAAGGCATGTGATGCTGGGTTGATATAAGACGCTTAAGATACCCTTGTATAATAGTATATACGAGTAGTACCTATGTAGTTACCATTGTACAGTATAGTGAGAAGGGATTACAGCTACAATCCAGGCGGAGGTGTATGCGATATAAAATGAATTGATTCCGAGCCTATCGTCAATCCCCCACACTCGTATACCGCCAGCTCAACGTTGTCCAACTTGTATGGTCCCAGGCAGAAGATATCACAACTCTGCGCAGCCCAGAGGATTGGCGTTGGTTGCATGTCAGACCCGAACAGGTGCCGACAGAACAAGCTCATGTGCAAGAATTCGACTGCAGACCCATGATGTGGGAATGGGTCATTGTAACCACAGGAGTGCAGGTCAGATAGCACCACCCTCCTTGAAGAAACTCACACAAAAGGGAACAAAAAAGGGAAAATTGAGGGGAATGGAGTCGCAGCCCAAGTCGGTCTGTTTGGCATAACCACGTAAAATAGAATTTGAAAATGAAAAAAAAAAGGGAAAAGAAGAAGATGAGAAAATGATCCCGGTCATAAATCAAAAGAGAAAAAAGATGAAGAATGGTAAACTGACCGGGAGAAAAGAAGAGAAGAAAAGAAGAGAAAAAAGGTCCTGGATTCGAGCGGTACAGCCGGGAAAACAGAAACAAAAAGAACAAAAATCGCTTTAGGACCGGCCCCAGAATAGAAAGGGTATAATCAATATAACAAGACATAAGGGTATGTCACGCAAGAAACACATCAAAAGGTAAAATCGCTTTCCTGGCCGTCGCCAGCGAGACGAGAATCATCCAAAAAGAGCCGTCGAGGGGGTATTATCAAAAAAGAACCCCGAAACCAAACACCTAGTCACGGCTCTCGACGTTGGACAATGAAGAAATTCCTGAGGTAAAAAGAACACACCAAAGAACGCATGACAAGCATAAGCGCCACATGCATAGAAAAGGCCGTGAAACATCAAGAGACAAAAGGAGAAACACAAACTCAATAACCTCAAGAGGCACCCGTTCATGACCCAGTTGGCATGCCCTGTGAGTTGATCTCATCCAAGTTAGCCATACCGTGGGAGTAATCACCCATGCCAGGAGAAGGGTGGGCAGAGAGGCCGTGCATGGGCAGTTCGAAGCTGGGGCTTTCGTGCGAAACCCCATAGTTAACATGATGCTTCGAGTACATATCATTCATCGAAAGACCGTCATCGAAGCCAGTCTGCTGGTCGTGAGAGAAACCATACATATCGGAGGAGCCGTGGGATATGTTGGACAGTGGCGGTGAGTGGTTTGCAATCAGCGGGTCTGCCGGGCTCATGCTGGAGTAAGGAGATGGGGCATGGGAGCCCATGGCCGACGCGTCGGTTGAACCGCCCGAGACGAAGGGCACGTTGAACTGAGGCGCCATGCTGGCGACTGGCGTGATCTCGCCCTGACCGGCGTTGCTGTACATGGGACTGGCGAAGTCAGGAGGTGATCCGGCGGTCGTCGCGGACATTGGGTTGGTGCGGAAATCCAATCCATATCCTTGGGTGTCGATCCGAAGATCGGTGGGCAGATGGTGCACTGACTGTGGAACGGGTGCGTAGATGCCTGCCTCTGTGTGGTTGAACGGGGGTGGAGGGGGTGGCACGTGGAAGGAAGACATGGGACTCTGGAATGACGAGATATCAACTGCAACAGGTACTGAACGGCTTCGTTGGCGTTTGTGGCCGCGAGCAGCTGGCATGTTGAAACCCAAGTGGTTGCTGTCCTGGTACAAGTTCATATAAGTGGGAGCGACAAACTGGTTAGGCTGAGATGCAGGACGCTGGATGAATGGCGGAGACATCGCAGCTGGCACGGTAAAGCTGCTGTTATTATAAGCCAGGCGGTTCTGGAAGGACTCCAACGACACAAGCTTGGCAAGCTGAACGCTCAAGACCTTGGGATGGCCTCCCAGGTGATGAACCATGATCTGACTAGCTTGCTGCTCCTCGGTGAAATCACCGCACTGATAAAACCCTCCAGAGTTGGATGAGTCCATGTAAAAGTGAGGCGGGCGGTTCAGTTCCACGACAAGACCACCTGGTCGAGGTGGTTCCCCATTCGGCCCAGGACTTGGATCACCGGTTTCCAACGTGATGTTCTTGATATAAGCGAATGGATACTCGATCTTATAGCCAGCAGCATCGTTGTTGATATAGTATGTCATGCATGCCTTATCGGGGGAATAGAAAACGACCAAGTCCATGGCGTTTTGTCCAATGCGCCGCCAGCTGCCGACAGTCAAGGAACGGCAAGTGAAATGAGAGATCACTAGAAATGGGAGTTAGTTTAACAGGTGATTGGATCAGAGAGAGCCATTAACATACCAACTTTGCCAGAAGGGTTGGTCTCGTTTGCGTACATGCTCGGCGGGCCATATGCGCCAGTGCGTCCAAAGGGGTCTCTTGTGCCAGGCTTGTTCGGGTCAAACTGCATTGCGAGATAGTGTCGCATGGATTCTGGGATAGAATCGCATCCTTCACCGGTCTCAATGCTCTTTTTCGCCAGCATCTTGATTTTAGCACGACTATCTTGAGTCAGTAAAGATAAAAATACAAACACGCTTTCAGGTAAAACCTACCGGTTCTGGAACCAGATTTGAACAGACCGCTCCGTCATGTTAATGTCCGAAGCAATGCGTTCTCTGGTAGCCGCAGTGGGTGTTGGGTTCTTGTTGAATTCGATCTCCAGAAGGACAAGTTGATCTTGAGTTGCGCGTTGACGTTTGTTGTTTTTCTGCTGTTGAGTCAGAGTGCTTTTGCGAGGAGGTCGGCGCGTGGCAGAAGAATGGGCGGTAGTAGCACTCGAGGTCGACGGAGAGGGTGTGGAAGCTGGAGGTGAGGAGGACGATGCCGTGGGCGCAATTGCGCCGGTTGGCGGGTAATGCATTTCTGTCAACGAAGACATAATGTAATACGGTACGGTAGAAAATATATCGCACGTAATCGGAAATGTGTTTTAAGGTGTTCAATATTCCTTTTTTGGGGTTGTGTATATAGTTTTTTTTTTTCCGAATGAAAAGGTACGGTGTGTGACGATCCGGCCGACAAATAATGGGATGGGTGTGATTGTGGTGCGGAGACAGATTGTTGGAAATGATGCTCTCGAAGCAGCCACAGGCGCGAGAGAGACAAGTTGAAGATGTAAATGAATGGAAGTCTAGCGTAGGGATCGAATGGCTTTCGAGGGTGTCCACGTCAGAGACTGGGGGGTTGGGTTGAAAGGGCGCGTCGCAGAGGCGTCCAAAAACGAGGGGATAAATAAAAAGGCTGGCCTAAGCAGCTGGGAACGAATGGCAGGGGAATAATTTCTCCCTATATCGACAAGAATCAATGAAGAATCAATGAAGATGTTTCGGCAAATGCTCAAATACCCAGGTTGAGTCGATCAACGGGGCGGGAACGGGAGGGGGCAAACCGTTCTCGAGGAAATGAATGAATTGGGTAGAAATGAGTGATATAATGTCGCCGTGAAAGAATGAAACGGACGCAAAAGAAAAGAAAAGAATGGAGTGAGTGAGAAACACAAAAGGCAGACGGAAAGCGGATCAGGAGATGGGAGATGCTGACTACACAACTAAGTTGACTTTTGGATGGACAACGCACCGGGGGCTTTCTGGACTATTGGCACTTCGTGGGGGGGCCCATTGTTTTTTTTGGGTCAGGGTCTCGTTTGTCTTTTTTTAGTTCTCATACGTCTTTTTATCTTTTTTTATTATATTTTCTATGGATTTAAACCGAAAAATTCCATGTATATTTCTCGAGATCCTGTGTATGGAGTGTGTGATGTAGTGGAAGGAAACTGGTTTTGGCCCCTGCGTTGACCTGCATAAGCCCAAGCAACATCACGGAGCCCTGGAGCAATAAGGGCACAGAACATTTGTTTTGGAGAGGGGTACGAGTGGCACTCCCCTTACTCGGCGTTTATGTCTTGTCCAACTTGGATCGGTGTGACTCTCTCTCTTCTCAGGGGCAAGTCTAGTTCAACTACGTATCCGTACAGAAACCTATAGGAAAGGGCGTCGAAAAAACCACACGAACCTGATCGCCTGAATACCGAACACCGAACGGCATCTGAGATCGAGGAATCTGAGACACTGTTAACAACTCGATACGTTTCACGTACAGTTTGACAAATTAACGTGTACCGAGATATATGAACATGGATCCACGTATATGTTTTTCCCCTGGCAGTTTTCCCCTGATTCGAAACCCGAAAACCGTCAGCCATGAGGTATTGAACAGTCTTGGGACCACGGTTCTAGGGGGCTGATCCTTTGGACTCGGCCAATAAGCATACAGTTACACGTGCAGTCCCGTGGACCGCCCAAGGAGAAACATTCAGGTACCCGCCGTAGCATCGATTATGATTGGTCCTAGAAACATGACAGGTCATTCTAGACCACGCCGACTGGTCTCTTGACTTGTCTTCCGGCGTATCCGGTTTTCTGATACTCCGTTTCTAAGGGACCTTACTCCGTATACATCGATCGCATGATAGAAATATAAATATGTACTACAACTTCCGTACTCCGTACATAGTGTGTATAGTTAACTATTGAATTTAATGTTGTATAGTGAAGAAATGCAGAAACCCAAATTCATGAATCCATCTCCAAATGGGAGCCGATCTCCCAAATTCCTATCCTAGTCTAGCGTTTGTTCCTTTCATTTCCTTCGGCCACTCCGTGCTGTAGGCAGTCATCTTCGAGTTTAATGACCCAACGGTATGTTGTGCCTCATATTCTATTGTTGGCATGCGAGATCCCGATATTCCCATCTAGGTAAATACCCCTGGGATCGTTCATTGTTTCAAGTTTGCTCCGCGAACCGGTTCATCGTTCATTCCTATAATTGCCCGCGGGGAAGAGAGAACCCCTTTTAAAATACCCCCAAAAAATAACTTTGTCAGAAGATGAAGAAACAAGCCCCTCTGTCAAGTGCTTGCACATAACTATCCACAATTGACAATTTAGTCCCCGTCGGCCAACCGGAGCCACTACCCAACACCCGTAGCTTATCCGTAGTTTCCCAGATCTGCTCAATAAGCTCCATTGCCGAGTTCCGCTGTTGTTCCCGATAATAAGCCGTCATAGACTCATGCTTCTGTCGAACCCACATACGATCTTCAGGGGATATAGCCTCTCTCGCAGCAATGTAAAACGGTTGGGGCAGCGACGAATCGGGCCCACAACCCGTTGACAGATGATCCATCAGCCCAAAGCACACATGCACCAAATGCTGCACGCGCGGCGAGCACGTCTGGTCTCGAAAGACCCGACGGGCAAGCAGCAAATGAGCAGTCCAGTAAAAGCACTCGGTAAGGATATCCAGAGGCGTGCGCTCATATTGCGCCGGTGGGATTCCATTATATCCGGATCCCCAAGCGCGAAGCTCGGTGTCGAGTTGGAATGCTTCGTTGAGAACGGCGCCTTCGTCTGTATTTGTCTCGAGCCCGTCGCTCATGTCGCAGGCTAGATGCGCTATTCGTACTAGGAAGCACATCAATGGCTGTGGGCATCCTGTCATCTTGTGAAAGGAGGGCTCGGTGGTATCCCAGCGATGCTGATCGGGCTGGTTGAGTATAAAGTTTTGCGGTGCGTACGGCCTTCGCTGTCGTGAGATGGCTAGCATTACATCGACCATGCCGAAGCGTTGTACTGTCATGCGTGCCATGAGATTTTGTGGTATCTCGTCGAAGTAGCCTACTGCTTGCATGAGCCAAGAGGCGCATTTGACGTGGGGCTCTAGTACGCCATCTGCTGACTGTGCGACGATGATCCCCTGAAGAACAACGGCTGTGAGGAGCGCTTCTCGCTCGTGCTTGTTGCTAGTTACCATTGTACCTGCGCCGCAGGCGGCCGTGGCGTCGATACTTAGCAGGTTTTGTCCGAGCGTTCTGAGCATTCTCTGCTGGTGTTTGGCTGCGCGATCGATGCTGGCTAATCCAAAGTTGAGCATATGTTCCGTTGATATGCAGATAATAGTCTCGAGAAGAATTGGTGATGATAAGGCTGGGATAGAGACCTGCCGGTAAGGGTTGTCCGGGCCATCTACAGCCGGGACATTGGATGAAACAAGGCTTATGTCTATGCAAGTATTCTCGATTAGATATTCCGTTTCCAATTGTATGGCATGAAGTCACATACAATATTCCCAGGCAGATTTGTCTTCTGCAGACTCAAAACATGTCTGTGCGAAAAGTGCCGACGGTCGACCTATGTTTTGTTCAATTGTTCGACGGGTGTCTTTGTAGCGAGGCTTATGTCTTGTCGGCATTGGCTCTTTTGGTCGAACCCATTTCACACCCGATGAATATTGACAGTCCAAATCCCGCAAAGCACAAAATGAGCAAATTGGCTGTTGCTCATCACATTTATTGTGCTTCTTTCGGCACTGCAGACATCCTTTTCCATATATATATATATCAGCACCTAACACTCCGCTTGGGAATGAGCCGTCATACCAGCCCGTGACCGTGAGAACTTGTCGTCTCGAGGCATCTCGCCGATCAAACAAATGATCTACCTCTAACTAGTGAGAGATCCACAAATAATATAGTAGGGACATAGATTAATTATATGAGTCTGGTTTCCCCGCAGTCTTATCTACATATATGACAGTCACCTGACAGTTGACCAATTAGATTACTATCCACACTCGGGGCAATATATATTGCAATGACACTAGACTAGCTTAAATCTATAAGATATGCCAAGGTTGTATGTATCGTAATGCACTAAAAATGAGACTAAGGGGAACGATAGTGGATATAGTGAATTCTTTTGAAATTGCTGGGAAGATGACCTCTCATATATACAGCGCCGCCATTATGCTACCATACAACAGCGGAAAAGTCTTGTCAAACATGCGCAAGAAATCATTCATTCTGATTGATTAAAAAATGAGTGTAATTTAACGAAGCTAATTGTGGGAAGATATGACAGAGACTGATTCGCAAAGAAACCTTATCCCAGAACCTCCTGAATGGCCCGAACAGTTCGATCGACTATCAGATCAATCTCCTCACGGGTAGTATTGTAAGGCGGCGCTAGAACAATATGATCCCCATTAACACCATCGATACCACCATTTCCGGGCATCAACGAAATCGCATATGCAGGCTTGAGACCTGTCGCGTGTAGAGTCCGAGCAAGAGCCTTTGAAGGCGGATATGGCTCTTTCGTCTCTTTATCCTGAACAAATTCGATCTATAATCATGTTAGTAAAGACCAAAAATAGAAATTTAGAAAACTAACAGCCCAGAATAATCCCCTGCCTCGAATATCACCAATATGGGGGTGACTATCCAAATGCTCGTGAAGACGCTGACCCAGATATTCTCCCATTGCTCGCACATTCGGTAGCAGGTTATCCTCTTGTATGATCTGCTGCACCCTATATGCAGCCGCACAGGCGACTGGGTGTCCCTGGTATGTCTGACTGTGAACAAAAGCGCCGGTACCCTTGTTCAGAGTGTCGACGACGTGCTTGTTGATGAGCAACCCTGCGACCGGAGCATAGCCGGCGCCGAGTCCCTTGGCAATTGTTTGGAGGTCAGGGACGACGTCCTCTTGCTCCCAAGCATGGAGGGTTCCGGTGCGGCCCATGCCGGACATTACCTCGTCTAGGATGAAGAGCGCCCCGTGTCGCTCACAGACGGCTTTTAGTGCCTTGAGGTAGCCGGGCAGTGGGGGGACACACCCAAGTGTCTATGGAAGCAATTAGCATATTTAGCATGGCGGGACTGCGTTTTACTCACGGCACCTGTCATTGTCTCGGCTATGAATGCACAGACAGTGTTGGGGCCAAGTCTTTGGAATTCGTCCTCCAGTTCTTGGGCCAGTCTTGCAACGTAGTCTTGGGTACTTTCATTGGTATTCATTCTGCGGTAGGGATAGCATTGGGGCACGTGGTGGATATTCTTCGAAAGAAGACTTTCATAGATCCTCCGCCGGGAGACGTGGTGTCCAACAGCAAGTGACCCGAGGGTATTTCCGTGGTAGGACGACTGTCGAGAAATTATATTCACCCGCTGGGGCTCAGGAACAGGCAACTCTGTGAAGTACTGAATAGCCATCTTCACAGCAGCCTCGACGGCTTCGGTACCTATTGTGATTTTAGTAACCAATCGTGATTCAGCATAGACATGTTTCTTACCCGAGCTCACAATGTAGGCACGAGACATCTTGCCTCCGGTTGAGTCTACCAGAAGCTTTGCCAAACTCTCCGCAGCACTGTTGGTGAAGAACATGGAATAGCAGTAGGGAACTTTCTTCAGCTGGTCCAAGATGGCTTCGTGGACACGCTCATCGCTGTGACCTAGACAGGATACAGCTGCGCCGCATGTCGCATCCAAAATTTCCAGACCATCCTCAGTTATCAGGTAGCTTCCTCGACCACCGACGATGTTCAAGGGTTCATTTCGCAGTTGGTGGTAAAGGACTCCGCTGGGTGGTTTGATGCCAGTGGAGTTGACCAGCTTCTCGGATGGGGTAGGCACCGAAGCTGCTGTCAATTCTGGTGTGTAGTCACCCATTATATCGAAGGGCTGGTGTTGAAAAAGTAAAAGGATGAATCAAGTGATGTTTACTGAAGATGTTTGATTTGAACTGGGACTGCTGAGGGGATGGGAGTCATATATAGATTCACCCCGCCCGGGCCAAGAATCAAACCTCAGAAGTAGCAAACTGATACTTGAAAAATGGCCTTTATCTAACGCCGTGATTGGCAAGTCTCGCCTTGTCGTACAGTTTGAAGTTCATACTTGGCCACGATAAACTATTCCCAAAGAGGAAATATTTGTCGGACCCACGTTGGTTGACCGCGTCGTGGATCTGATAGGTTGAATAATCCATGAGATAGAGCTTATTGATAAGAAGAAAGACACTCTGGGGATCTTTGCTTTTATTTCAATTGTTTTTGTGCCGGTTACACAGATTCATTAGAAATAGGAGCTATAGAGGGGTATCGGAACGATCTTCGAGCCCGAGGACCGACCACAGCGCAAACAGACCTTAAGCGATTAGATGATAAAAGTAATAGATAATACTGGAAGCTACACCCGGGGACTATGATGCAGCTGCCAACTAATAGCCCGCTTGTCAGTCAGGTCGCCTCTCAATGATATGCCATTCGACCGTTCTCCGCAATCTTTTTTTCAGCCGGATAACCGGTCCCCAGCGCAGAACTTCTCTTGCCAACGTAATATCCGGCCTGCGCACCGTAGAATCATCCACCAACGGGGGCAGATACGCAATAGAGAGCTTACACCAGCCAGTCATCTGCGAAACAAGCTCGATTACAAGTTCAGCTAGTTGCTGGATAGTAAATTCCCGATCATTACCATATTCACATTACCGATATTCACCGAGCCTTTACTATAGTCGCTCTGCACGAGCACATGCAGTCCCTGCGTACAGTCGGTGATACATTGAAACGAGCGAGTTGCCTTGCCGTCACCGGTATTCTGTAAATCTTCCCCGCTCAATGCAGATGCGATAAAGTTCGACACGACGCGACCGTCGTTTGCGCCCATCCGTGGTCCGTATGTATTGAAGATGAAGATTCGCGCGATTCGAATGTCGACTTGGTGTTGCTCTCAGTATGCGTAGCAGAGGGCTTCGGCAACGCGTTTTACTTCGTCATAGCAGGCTCCTGGCTGTGAGTGAACGGAGGGGCCGCCATAGACTTCTATTTTTTATAGGCATACCTTTAGTCAGGTATATATTGAGAGATACAAGGGAGGCTGGGTTTATGCATCGCTAACCTGAGGTGCTGGTATGCAGAATACGTATATTTCTGGATCTTGCAAGCTCTAACAGATTTCGAGTACCGAGGAAACAATTATTTAAGGTCTACACTGGGTCCTTTTGATAATAAACCGAACTTGCCGGGCAAGCTAGATTGTATATCTGGTCGATTCCTTCCAACTCTGGGAGAGGATCTTAGATATTGTGCCTGGTTCCTAGTCAGTAACTTGTAAAGTTGGCTTTCACTAGGGCACAGGTAGATTTCACTTAAGACATTGAAACTGAGAACATTATCCACATCCACAGAACTTTCTGCTCTTGCATGTCGAGTAGAATTTGAGAACGAAGGGGAACAACTTTTTCCGGGGCTGGAAACAAATGAAGTCATGGGATCTACTTGCGATATTCTGCACAAAGATGCAACTATTGGAACTGTGGCTGTATCTGGCCAATAAACAGGGGGTAGCTCCTTGCATTTGGGCTCATGTGTGACTGAGATCTTTTGTTGCACTTGAGCAGATACTGTCTAACGTAAGGAATACATAGTAGGGAAAGTGTCGACGTATTTGACCTTTCGTAACCAGCCACCTTCTTTTGCCGTCGCATACACACTATCGATAGCCACACTTTATTTCACCAGGGCAGCATGAATGAATTACTGATCAGTTATATCAAACATTGGATCTGGGTTGATAAAAGGACATAGGATATCAAAAAAGGTTAGTGTACATAGATATCTCCAAGAAGCGGGGTGAGTCGTGACTCACGACTTCCCGTAAGACAGAACATCTTCAGACCAAATGGGTCGTGGGACTTTACCCATCGCGCAGAACTGGCTAGAAAGTCATTCTCACTAAACCATCAAGTTATCAAGCTACCTACCCTTCCTTCCAAGCCCAACATTTCAGAGTTAAAATGGCTTCATTCTCCGTCTTCCCGTTCCACATCGGAGATGCTTCAAACGCACGTGTCAAGCTTATCCCCTTCAATCCAGAAAAGCACTGCGAAACCTTCTTCCACATATCATCGGCCCATCCCGAGATATACACACACTTCCCCATCCTACCCCCGGCTTCAGCAACGGAACTCAAATCTCGATTCCACAGTAATTCCACAACCCATATCCTGTCCTTCGCAAACCCAGAGTCATTCGCGTTTGCAATTATAGACAAGACACAGCCGCCATCCCCGGAAGACCCGGACGGCGAACTGGCTGGCACGGTGAGCTTTATACGCACATCACCAACGAATCTATGCACAGAGATTGGGTTCATTGTCATCTTGCCTCCGTACCAGCGAACCCATGTGGCAACTCATGCCGTTGGACTCGCTCTACAGCTTGCCTTTAAGTCTACAGAGAAAGGAGGCCTTGGGTTACGCAGAGTACATTGGTCGGCTAGCACGATGAATCTTGCTAGTTCTCGACTCGCGCAGAGGATGGGATTTGAGAAGGTCGGGGTCATACCTTGGCATATGCGGTTTGTGAAAGGGAAGATACATGGGAAAATTGGAAATGGTAGGGAGGTACCGCCTGGAGGTGATCCTGAGGATTTGTGGAGAGATACACTGAGTCTTACTCTGGGATGGGATAGGTGGGAAAATGGCGCGAGGGAAATGGTGGCGAAGGCTATGGAGAGATGAGCAGATGTCACCGCTGGCTACACGGAGAACGGTTGCTGGTAATGATCAATATGAACCTTGGAAAACTAAGAGGCTGGATGACGTTTGGTATAGGCAAGAGACCCCAGCAGTCAGTCGAGGCGCAATATAAGACATGAGAAGTCAATGAACCTCGTTCAAGATATCACTCTGTGATTCGTCCACAAAAGAATGAGCGAAAAGAATACCCAAAATAGCAAATTCAAATTTGCTCTCTAGTTCAATTAGTATTAACGCTTTATCTACCAGGGGATGACCAGATTGTGTATTGATGATATGTAGCAGCTGAGTGGTGAATAATGCGAAGTTTCTTTTAGATATCAATAAGCTCGTCCACGTAGAAAATGTTAGGTCCTAAAGAAGCCTGTAAGATACTCTGAAAGTGACTGTTGTGTGTCCTCGTTTTGAACACTTGCCCTTCAGCTGCTTCGTCGGCCATACGGTTCAAATGGCAAGGCTCCGGCAATAATCGCCATCACAATGTAAAGGGCTGCGCATATGTATATCGGCACGGGGGTACTGGACTGTTCACAATATAAGCATTTTTCTCAAGAGAGCAAAGAATAAATCCTTACGTTCGCGGCCTGGCTGATAACAGCACTGACAATTCCCATGATCCGATTGAGCGCAATAGCAACGCCATTTCCTGTACCCCGGTGGGCGGAGGGGAAGACCTATCGAGTAATGAGATATGGGGTGACAGAGCCAATGAAAGTGAGCAAGCACATACCTCAGGTGTGTAAGCATAGAGGGTACCATAGTAAATATTCAGACAGAAGGAAATAGCGCACGTAAATCCCACATTCTGACTCTGAGTGCGCACCTGCGTATAACAGAAGAAGAAAACCATTGTGATCAAAGCTCCGATGATCATGGTTCCCCGACGGCCCCAAAACCAGGGCGAGCGACACATGAATCCCGCTAACACAGGACCGAATATACTACAGGTGTTGTTGATGGCGTAGTTCCTCCAGGTGATATACGGGCTGGTCTGTCCAAAGGATGCGCCGCGCGATGCAAGGTAGGTGGGGAGGAAGACATTGTAAAGCGGATAGGCGACGCCAATAAGGAGCCATGAGAGCCAGACCAGGGTCGTCGATAAGGCCATTTTACGAGTTGCGAAGAGTCCGCGAAGATGAAAGAACACTTCACTCGGGGAGATGAGCTGCGCAAGCCAGCCAGACCCTGGAGCCCTGCGGTGAGCAATTTGTCCGCATGCCTGAAGCTTCTCGATGGTGAGGCTGCATGGGCGGTTGTGTCGATCGGCGATGCTGCGTAGAACGTGTACTGCTTGCTCGTCTTTGCCCTCGGAAATGAGGAACTTGGGAGTTTCTTCAAGGCGGATGATGGTTACACGAAGGATCGAGAGAACGAACACCAAGGCGCCGGATGCGTACCACACATAACGCCATCCCTGGTTATTTTCACGAGTGCATGTGGCTGCATCGCTACAGGAGAAGTTGGGAAGAAAGGCCCAAGCAAACAGACCTGCGATAAGCTGACCCAGACCTAGACATTACGAGTCAGTTCAGACTTTCGACGGAAGGTATACCGGGGAGTGTAAGCTCACCCCACCACGCCGCCATCAGTGTCAACAACCACTGTTCCTTGCTGGGAAGGTATTCGAGAAAGACGGTAGTATCGAGAACCAGGTTTCCCCCAGCACCAAAGGCACTCAAGCAGACAAACAAACCCAAGGTGACCCAAGAGGGGGAAGCCCCCGCAACGATGGTGAATATCGATGAAATAAGCAGGGAAAAGTTGAAGGCGAATCGCCGGCCGATAATGTCTGCCGAAAAGCCCCAGAAAATTGCACCGACCAACATACCGACATAAACCGCGATGGTGAGCCCGGTGGCATATGATGGGTTGAATTCCAACCTGGCCTGGGTTGAAATAATGGACTGAATCAAGGTGATGAGCGAGTCAACTGCATATCCGAATCCGTTTAGGCAAAATAGCTTCCAGTGGTGTGGTGTGAAACCAATCTCATCAATGGTCTGCGGAGGGATAAAGGGCCTCGGGTTAATTGGGTGTCTCATTCATGCATGGGTACGAGGATATTGATTTCCCACATCATTGATAATCGTCATCTTGGCAGCAAGCACCTCGTCCACCTTCTCCCCCCGTAAGAGATCTTGGTCTCCATTTTGAATTGATCTTTCCTCCGCCAGCAACGAGTTCGTCGGATATTTGTCCTTGCCCGCTGTACCTGTAGGGAAAACTGAGCTGGAGGAATGTTGGGCATCCATCTTCAGCGAGGTTGTGATGTTTATCTGGATTTGTCTGAATTTTGGACAAAAGAAAAAGACGCCATTGCAGCTAGTTCAGAGAGAAGGAAAGCAGACACGGGATTTTGACGCCACGAGGGGCAGGGATCACCCCTCAGTGGAATTAACGACAAGCCTTAATTCGGCTCATGTATATTTCTTCATTAGCTTGGATATGGGTTTTATCCAGGTTGATCTCGAGATTCGAGGTGGCCATAAAGGCGCTGACGGGGATACCTCCCTTGATGATCTAAGGCCATAGGTAATGTGTGCCACCTTCAAAGGTTCGAAGGGACTTTCGATCTCGATATGTTAGATTCTACCCCAATGGAATGTTGGAGAGAGTTGGCGCACGCGCCTTGACGCGTAGTTATGACTCGCCGAGAAGGACTGGACGGGAAAATGACGCTATTCCCGATTCGCACGGATTTTACCAATGCGCATTTGACATTTTGAGATGAATTCGGGGCATATCTGGATAAACGACGGTCATGGTATCGTTCGACACAACACTGGCTTCGTTTGGGAGCCACACATTTCAGTCATGACTAGCTAGTTTGACCTTTTGGCTCTTTTACTTCCCACATTTCTCGGACCTGTCCTCGGAATGGCCGCCGATAAGTGGGGGACACGCTGGATATCGGCAGCTAGGACACTTTTCATGGTACCTCCTTTGATACTGCTTAGAATTGTATGTGCGCCAGATAGTGTTGCCGTGCGCACTTTTTATTCTGATCGGGTTAGGCGCAGCTATATCGCTTACTGGATTGTATGCCGAGTACAGCAAGATCTGCGATGCCATCGAGGAAGATCAGCCAAGATCTTTAGGCAATAATAAGTTGTAGGTAGTGCAATTAAGGTGATTACTCCATCCCACTTCCCGGGCAGAGTGGATTGTTCATCTGCAAATGGATGTACCCCTGGCCTGGGAATCCTTGGCCTTTCGAGGTAGTCGATGAGACATAGGGTGGCCGAGCGTGAGAATGCCAATGGACTTATTACTTATATATTCAGACATTAGTATTTGATCATAGGCTAGAATCATCATGCTAAGGCTTGCATAATCTGGGCCGCGTTGAGGCTCGGGTCGATCTCACAAATCTGTTTGGGGGCATAACAATGACTTTCGGCAATTAGTTATCCTTTTATTCCCAACATCTGTCATATTGAGAACTATAAGGGCAGAGATATCATCCTTTAATAGTTGCATGTGTTCGAGTTTATGTTGCTCGTAGCACGTAAGATACCAAGGGATTGCGTCTTAGCACGTAACCGTGAAAAAAGCCCATATCTGTCAGCAAAATACTTTAAGTCCACAAGTCTTTCCTTGGCCTCAGAGATAGGCTAAGCACTAGAAAGGCTGGTGCGTTCTTTAGTGTGAAAGCCTGCAGGATTTAAAGCAAATTGCGTGAGTATTGCGCAAGATTACACCGGAGAATCGCCATGTCTGTATGCTAGGGACCCGCTTGATAAACCTATAGAGCGTAGTCAACATTAGTTTCGGGTTTAACGACTATCTATCCCCTCAATTGCCGCACCCCATAATGGGATGATTATAGGATCTCTCACTGACGCGATTAAAACGTCCGCTGAGGACATATCAAACCGTCCGCTAGGGACATACAAAGGATTTCGCTAGTGGTATAAGATCGGTCGAATCTCCACTAATCCCCACCAAAAAGAAAACGTTGTACAGTTATTCTGCGCAGTGGGTGTTCTAGCGTCACACTCCCAAATCGCGATGGGAACCACAGGTGATTCTCAACAAGTGACGGCCGCCTCGGTGCACAGCATAGATGATGCGGAGAACCAGAGCAACAACGCCCAGAGAAATGATGTAAATCCTGTCAGGTCATGGAAAAGTTATGTATGGGATACATGGGACCTTCCACCAGATCAACGCTGGCTGCTTTTCAAAGTAGATGCTTTCGTTCTCACGTTCGCATCTATTGGTTATTTTTTGAAGAACATCGACCAAACGAATGTCAACAATGCATTTCTCAGTGGCATGGAAGAGGATCTCGAGATGTTTGGCAATCAACTAGTGACTAGTACGTGCTTTTGCTTGTCCTTCTTTTTGCAAAAGGCCGAGCGGCTTTTTGGAATTTTACTAACGACGAGTGTTACAGGCACGTCTATCTGGACTGTGGGATATGTTATTGGTCAAATTCCATCCAACTTGCTGTTAACCAGAGTCTCGCCTCGATGGGTCATCCCCTCGCTGGAGCTAGGATGGGGACTCGCAACTATTTGCACATCAAGCGTCAAATCGTACAAGTCCCTGTATGCTTTGCGCTTCCTTGTTGGACTTTTTGAGTACGTCAACATCCCAAGATTATATTTACTGTTAGTTACCAGTTACTGACTCGGTTATAGATCAGGATTTTACCCCGGCATCCATTACTTACTGGGATCATGGTACACACCACGAGAAATTGGAAAGCGGGCTATGATTTTCTGGCTTGCCGGTTCAGTTGGCACTTTGTTCAGCGGTTTCCTCCAGGCCGCCGCATATACAAACTTGAATGGAACACATGGTTACGCTGGATGTATGTGACTGCAATCCTTCTCAATTTTCCCTCTCCCAGCTTTTGGTTTCGAGCATTCCTCCCCTTTGCCTCAGGTCAAACGAAAACAAAGAAAGCAGCCACTGACGATAAAAATAGGGCGCTGGCTTTTTATTATTGATGGCATCATTACGCTACCGCTTGCGCTCGCTGGATACGTATTCTTCCCTAACCTACCGCAAAGCGGCAAGAAGACATGGTGGACAACGGAAGAGGAGCATCTTCTGTCCATCAAGAGAATGGATAATATTGGACGTGCTGGCAAGAAGCCCTTGACCAAGGAAAGGGCGAAGGCAATCCTGCTGAGTTGGCATACTTATCTTCTTCGTGAGTTGTCCTCTATTATGCGGCTTTCTCATCCTGAAATTATACTGACAATGACCCACAGCATTGCTATACATCATCTGGAACAATGGCTACCTTCAACCTGCTATGGGCTATTGGCTGAAGAGTTTCAATGCCGACCCTCCTCCTCTCCCCGGGAAGAGTTACACCGTCGCACAGATCAATAACTGTGAGTCCCGACTTCGGGTCCTTCATCTAATCAGATTCACAAATAACTAAGTCATTCACAAGTACCTCTTCCTACGACTGGTGTTCTTATCGTGATGGGATTGATCTGGGGTTGGCTGTCCGATGGGCCGTGTCGCGGCGCTCGCTGACCATTTATCTACATCGGCGCCGTTATTACTGTGAGTCAAGAGAAGCTACATCGGTCAAGTTATTTTCATATTACAGTAGCTAACGATTGCCTCTATTGACGCAGCTCATTTTCGCCGTCTTGTTGAAGACTCTGCCATTTTACACCAATCTCAAGGGCCGTATGGCTGTTTATTGGCTGAGTAATATTGGCGTAAGTCTGCAGTTCCGTGAAGTGTTCAATTGCCACATCTTAACAGCGCTTTTAGGCTGGTGCCGGTCCTTTAATCTTGAGTTGGATCAACGAGATCTGCTCCGATGATACAGAAAAGCGAGCGTTGCTTGTTGCTATGGCTAATGACTTTGCTTATGTTGTACAAGCCGTCGTGAGTCTCTTCTTCTCTTCCCTTCCCCCAAGGACAATACTAACCAGCTTGAACAAAGGCACCCAATTTTGTGTGGAAAACCACAGACTTCCCTCAAGCTCCCAAGGGATATACTTGGTCAATCGTACTTCAAGTATTGCTCAGTAAGAAGCCATTCCCCCATCCGAGTCATGTTTCCTATTGACAATATCTTTCCAGTCTTGTGCACCGCAACTATTCAATTGCTTTTGTGGCACGATAAGAAAAAGGCAGCAAAGGCAGAGGCGGGTCTCTCAGCTATTGACCCCCTCGAGTCATCGTCTATAGAGGGAGATACATCGGTAACATCAAGAGAGGACGATGGAAAAGCGGCTAGCCCTTCTCGACCCAAACACGTTGGCCTAGATTAATTCAAGTCGGCACCCAAAGGCTTGAGATGTTGAGGGTTGACCAATCAAAACCGAGTATACCATTTGATATTAGGTTCTAGTCGAACAATCCACGAAAGCTTGGCCGTTGTCCTCCTACTGTTTAGACTCATTGAAGAGGGCTGGTCGACAGTTTGCTTCGGGGCTCGCCTAGGACATCTCTGGGTGAAATGATCTTTTGTTGTAAACTTGGGGGATGCCTAGATATTAGGAAAAATGCGGCTTATTTGGAGTGGAGACCGTTGTTACCCAATAATATTCAATGAACACCCTACACCCTACCTACCTACACCCTAGTTACAGGGCTTCTTTTAAGTTATTTTCATCAACATCATGTCTCTTCAACCGGTGTCACTTAGCCCGCATTTGAATTTGCATTCTAAATATTGATTACCTATACCAGACTTTGCATTAAGTATTGACTCGGTATATATGCCTTTGTAGAATTGGGAAAAAAAAAGGAGTGGGCAATAATTACTACTTTTGTCTTTCTTATTACAGGGCGCTGAGTCTAATGCTACCAGGGTCAATGGTTTAACAGCCGATCATTCCGTTATGGGGAAGCCCTTGACCGGGGTCAAATATAACGCTTTCTAGGCTTCCATTTTCTGGGGGGCCTGACTAAATTTCAGACACATCCAGCCCTGGAGGCTAAGAATCTGGCTGCTAGTTTACCCGATAGGGCTGTCTTGGAGTCAGGATCGGCGTATGGGCTTATACAATAGTACTGTTTTTGCCGATCAGCATTTGTGTACTCCATACGGAGTACTTTCAGTACTTATTTTAAAAATGCGGCTGAGGGATTTGTCATAGCCCACTGGCACCATAGCCAACGGGGACGTCTTTCTTGTGCGAGAAATTCGCTCGACGATATCCTGTTGGTTGGTCTCCTTTTCGTTGATCGTATCCTTTGTTTCCTCCTTCCCCTCTAGCCCGCATCTATCGTTCTAGATGCGACCAGTGTGGCCTTTTCTTGTCATTTGCGTCATTGTCCAACAGGTTTGCGCCCCCAGCTAATCGAGGGGAGTTGCTGGACCCTGCTTTGCGGGGGGCCTAACGGGACTCGGCTGACGGGCCGATCCTATGCTATGGGGTGCGCCAAATATGTGCATGCCTAGTCTTGGGTGGGGTCGCACACGGGTTTCCGTCTGCACTGTGTAGGATGCAAAATTGGGCAGCGGGGCGGCTGTTGCGAAGGCGTACGGATCCTCGGTGGAGGCATAATATTCGCCTGATGATCTACGGCAGCCACCGCCCTTATTGGTTCTTAGCTCGTGTTGTTTGTCTTGTGGATCCTAATGTCAACTAGCCCCAGGTTTTATACCATAAGGCTATTCAGGCCGTGGACTCCTCGAGAACGGTCATCTTATCAGCTCCCTGACAAACGCCGAACTTATGTCACAACCCATCCCTTTATACTTTTTGCGCTTATATGGAAAATAGCTTGATATGGGAGACCGATATCAGTCGAAGCCTTAGCAAGCAGGGAGAACCCATTATGCAATACCTTTGATCATCAAAACCGAGTTAGTCCATGTAGTGACGGCATGACTGCATAATACATAGCCCTAGAGCTTGTTCACGCGACCACAATCTGCTACTATCCAATTGAGATGTCATGTTAATGAAACGCCGCTGCGCCGGCGTACCCATGAGCGTGTCGCTCCGTCTCTCACTGCATGCATTATGCACCCTAGCTCACATGTAAACATTCTCATCCTCTGTGCCGTGGGGGGCCGTATTGTGCAAAAGTAGAAGGATGTCTCCGGCCCTGTCTTTATATAAGTCGCGGAAGGACGCTCCCATACACCTGGACATCGACAAAATCGTTTCCTCCAAACACTATCAAACTCCTCAACATGAAGCCCACTCAGTTCGCAGTCCTCATCACCACTGTCCTTGGCACCGTTGCCATGGCCAACCCTGTTGCCGGCCCTGAGCCGAACCCAGTCGAGGTGGTCCCCCGCGCCAAGTACACCATTAAGTGCGATGGGGGTCTGCACCCCGACGCTCGTTGCACCAACGGGAAGAAGAAAGATGGCTGTCGATGTGACAGCAAGGGAACTTACCTTTGTGACCCTTCATCTCTCGCGAAGTCGGGCGGTCAGTGTGCCAAGTGTGGCTGCCACGCGTAGTGAGTATTGTCCCTGTGTAGAATACCGCTTGAGATCGAAATCCTAACTTTGTCTTCTTAGAACATGCTGCACCATGTATCTTTGCCACTGGATGGAAGTGAAATGGGGAATGGGTGTCTATCCTTACTTGAGAGTGACTACTAGTTCGACAAACACAATCAGACAGTCTTTACAATCAATACGATGGCCATCGTGAAATAATACATCAAGTCCTATGTATAATTCTTGTAGTCAATACTACGGAGGGGAAAAGTAGAGGAAGAATCGTTATTCATTAGAAACTAGAAATGCAGGGTTTATATCCCCTGTCAAACAAAGAATCATCTAAACAAAGAAACATCTAAGCAAAGGCTCTGACAAACAAACATGCAGTGTATGCATGTGAGGCACTCCAACAATAATGTGATATTCGTAACTCCAATAGATGATACTCCTACATGTACCATAGCGAACAAGGAGCCTCCACGTAAAAGCTGATGCCCAGGTGTCAAGGACATATGAGTAATTATAATGCTGCCTGCCGGGGAGCCGGCTTTTCCGCCCCCAACGGGGCCCAACCCCCCTAGAATGCTACCCCCTTCCCGGCTTGCATGGCATAATTAGGCTTCCTGCATATAAACTATTGCCACCCAACCTGTCGCATATAAAAGCATCCTTTGTCGCACATCTCAGACTTCCCATCCACATCTTCCCAATACAAAACCCATCAAAAGAGTCTCATACTAAAACTACATTGAAACTCAATACTCACGACATTTTATCCCATTCTTCTTCTATCATGTCCTCAACCCATCCCTTGGAGTTCCACGCCCCTGGGTGGCATGATGAGGAACGAACACCAGTTGTGGATGGCAAGTATTGCGATCGCGCTACCGGCGAGATCAAGCTTGCATCCGACGGCGATCATCAGGAGTCTATGGGCCCACCCGCAGTCGATATTATCGTTCGGAGTCAGCATATTGACACCATCAAGTGCACCTACCGTGCATCACGGTCATTTCCTATGGAGACTCTCCTGTGTCATATCATGAAGGTGGTTGGGGATAGAAAACTGGAGCTGGATTCAGTCATTGCGACAACATATGCGATTCGGGTCACCCTAGCACACGAACTGACGCCCGACCAGTTCAGTGAGATTGCACTCAATATGGCGAACGGGGTCTGGGACCAGACTGATTGAGGCATTGGTCCAGAAATACAATCCTGCTCTTGTATTGAAAACTTGCTGTTCCCGACCTAAATTCGAGATATGAGACTATGTATCTGAATTCAAGTCACTTCCAACTCAAACGAATGGTTGGTGAGAGAAAATGAAAAGCTTCAACAGTGCTGCAATCATCAAGAACTACTGCTATGGGATCGCCGTCAGGCCTTTGTCTCTGTACACCAGGGTATATAGCATTTTGGTATAGCACTGCGGTCACTCATTTCTTCTTCGCCTTTATCCATCCATGTCGCAATCCTTCGGCTATCTCCGTGGGAAACGTTGACTCTGACTATATACCACTTCTCATAACCGTAGGTCGTAAGAAGAAAGGGATGCAGACCAACCGTAAAAATATTGTAATAGCTTCCATAGCCTCCATCACAAACTTTTCACCTGCCAAAATCCGTCTTTGGAACTATTAGCCCAGGGTGTCAAATATAGACGGAGGAACAGGCGAAGGCAGGCGTTCCTTTTTTGCCTGCTTGTCTGCAATCATCCAAGGATCATCGTTTTCTAATCGTAGGCACTGAATCGTGATTTGTTTGGATAAGGTTCGGAGCCAATCAACGATATGGCCTAACAGATCATACTGGGTTTGAGGACGTTGGGTAAAGTCGCTGTACCACTCCTCTCGAGTCCCTTCTTTCTCGTAGCTGAATACTGAGACAAATTGTACCGTGCCGGTCTGCTTACTTTGATCAGATAAAGAATGATTGTGATTGTCAATGGGCCTCCCCTGGCTTAGCCATCCTTGGCCCAGTGCTTTTATGGCAGACCAAGGACTGTGGATTGATTGTGTTCGTTGTTGTTGATATGTAGTCCTGATGAATCGAGCATTAGCATGCTAGTCGCTGGGGTTTTCACAGATACACGGTCGGCGATCAGAAGACATGAAAATACCTCTTGAAAAGCGAAAAGGCATATTCAAATGACCGCTGGTCCAATTCGTTCTCCGAGACATGAAAAACGGTGATGTCCATTTCTCGACAAAGACCCATGAAGATTGGAATAGGACGAACAATCCTTCGATAAATAACTCATATACGGCATCTCCACACCTGTCTGAGAATTCTTTAATGAATTGTTGGAATTGTGCTCGAGTCTCTGGGTCCTGGCATTTGGACGCCTTGAGCTCTTAAATGACCGGTGCGTTATTACCATCCAACTCATAGCCAATTATGGAAGCGTTACGTACCCATAAATAATAAAATGCGGTCACTACCCCTTCCCTTCTCTTGATATTTGCCCCAGAAGAGGTGTGGACAATCGCCCATTCTCCACAGTTTCCTCCGGAGATCCTCAAATAAACCGGCTACCCGTGAGTCTTCAAGCTGGGCGCGAAAAGAGATCCACTCCATATCAAGATTCGCGGGGTAGCCTTGTCGTTGGGGTAAATGATGTTGAGAAAGTGTTCCCATAGAATACCAACCACCAGCGGGTCCGCCGGCAATGCACTGGGGAGGTTTTTGTCTCGCTTGCCTCATAGATTCCAGATGGAGTTGGTCCTTGTTTTCCGAGAACGTCAATTCATTCACATTGTATTCAGGCTTAACGGGCGTTTAAAAAACGGGGTGATTTGTTTCAAAATGCATAACGATTGGGGTTGGAGAAGCATCAAAGTGTTGTGGTGTAGCAGATTCGAAAGACACTTTATTGAGGTGGTTTGTGCACGCCGACACCACACCTGTTGTATCTTTCACAAGGTCTGCTATATGGTGCCCGATATTGTGGAAATTTGCTTCTCGAAGTTGACACAGATTACCTATATCGATGTTCGATTTCCAGAATAGCAACCCGATAAAGAATTGATCTTCCGAGGGTTGATTTAATTCAAGCCATTCTCCACAACAATGTATCAACTCGGACTCCGTGGTAACATTGCTGGGGTAGAGAGAAATTGTTGTCTCCCACTTGGATCTGAGGACACTGTCAAAGTTGAGGAAATTTGGCGGGTAGAGTAAGCTGGATACACCGGTTGGAGATATTTTGTATATATCCCAGCATCATGGTAAAGCCCAAGGACGACTAGAACAGTTTCCAGCCATGGCCGCTATCCCACTGGATTAGAATGATCACTTGTTGATCTTGCGAAGCGGTGTCGACTGGGGCCCAATACAGCTGTTGAAAACCGGGAATTGTCGAGACAAACTTCAAAGATTTTTGCCATAGCATAGATGCTAGCTGTGATGGCTCTGAGATTTTGACCCCGGTGTGGAAGGTGAACTGGAGAATACTAAGGACCGGAACAACTGGCAGCTGGTCCGCTTCTTTTGAATTATGAGCGATGTTGCTCAGACAGGGCCTGCTGTCCACGTGTCCGGTGAGCATGTCGGACGGATGATATTAGACTTGAGCTGATGATGTGATGTGAAGAGACTTGGGTTTGGGTAGAAAGATTGTACTGGAGATTGGTGGGAGAGCCCAGGAGAGAGCACGGACTCCTATGATTGTACAGTAAAACCCCGTTATAACGATATAATTCGGGTAATCGTTAAATCCAGGTGCCATATATTAAATATATATCCTAAGTATTAGTACTATGTAGAAAATTACAAGACGGATTTATATAATAAGATAGTCATGTTGTTGCTCCGATCCCGAGTCGCGAGTCTGCAGAAGTCAGCTAAGATCAAGTAATCATCCCATAAAGAAGCCAACTCACAAACCACCCCCATGGAATATTGCTGCTGTCATGTTTCGCCTGTCTGCCTCGACCGTCCCAAACGGATTTGAGCAGGGAAATCGACATTTGGTTCCTCACACCACCATGAGCCCGGATATGGTCGAATCGCAGAAGAACATAATGTCGAGCGTATGGGGACAAGGCATCAACCCCAGCCATAAAGAGTGGCATAACCACCAACTCGATCAGGCGACACTCGGCTGGGATTTCCGCTAGCGAGTCCAAGATGGCCGTCACTGAATTTTGTATCATTGGCGCTTCAGCCGGTTGAGTCACATCCAATAAGCGAGATGTGTGTAGTATGCATGCGTGGCGGAATGCCTCGGCAACTGCAGGCCAGCGGGGATCATCGTTTGGATAGCTGTCGGGTTTTAAACGCCATGAGTAGAGCTCAAACCGGTAAGCGTTGAGAAGTCGCTCATATTCTGGCGTTTCTATCTTGCCCGTCGCATGAGCCTTAGCATGTTCTATGACGTTGCCCATTATCAGGAACATCTCGCGCGGACAGCCATTGACCCGCTCGAATTTCAAGTCGCTTAAAGTGGCTACAGCTTCACGAAGCTCGGGGAAGAAGCATAGTCGTCGTGCGTCTGCGAGCGAACGGATGATGTCGAGCCTAATGGGATACGCGTCAGTACTGAGGTCTAACCTAAAAATGAGATGAGTCCACTTGCCATGCGAGATTTCCCAAGAAAAATATAGTTCGCTCATCCTCTCTAGACAGAATATCACACAAGCGCAAGTGGTTGCAAATTGATAGGGCACCTGTAATATGAACTCCGTGGGTGGAAATGCCCGATTCGAAAATCTTCACTCAGATTCAGCCTTTAGTTTTTGTGTCAAGATCGGGCATCAAAGTGCAATATTGGCAACCCACATCCTGGAGTAAAAGTATCTGAATAGTAACGAAAATCCCATCGCGTTCATTTTCATCCAACTCGCCAGATATACCATTTCGGATAGTTTCCCCAAGCCAGCGTATAGCTCTGACCCGATATTCAACAGCCAGTGTTTCTCGCAAATATTCATCTTCCTTGTTTATTCCTATGTGGCATGCAGTAAGACCTAGAACTGCATACAGCAGGCCTATTTGTTCGTATGCTAGCGGCAAAACATAAACTTGATATGGGTTGTCTGCGCCGGCAGCCGGAAGCGCAATTTGATGTGGACATATGACCTGGTCATCTAAAGATCCAGCAGTCAGTCAAGGGGCATTTGACACCAAGGATAAGTTCAACACACAATGTGTCAACAAGAGCTCCGTCCGTTCTAGCATTAATAAATCGTCCAACTCCACGGCTCGGCATCCTGGCTGTGGCCGAGGGTAGTTGAGAATTGGCAGTGATGGTTCACCATGATGATCCTCATATGAGGTCAAAGCACTTGTGTTTTGGTGATTGAACTCTCCATGAACGGCATCTGGATGATCGGTTTCGCTGCCCGGTTGAGTCGGAATGGGAGGGTCATGGCTTACAGCAGGGACCGCCCTGTTCTTCCACTTGCCCCGGGTTGCTAAACCTGTAAAGCGGAATTTTTCCGGATATCCTTTGCACTCAAGGCCTTTGTTTACGCATCGTTGGCAAACGGGTTTTGTCCGGTCGCATTTGCGACACTTTTCACGGCATGTTATACAAGCCGGGCCTGGTGATCGTCAGAGCTGTATCTTCCCGCTGTGTGTTGCACAAACCTCCCGGGGGCATATCTTGTCTCACTGGGTGACAAGGATGTTGAAAAAAGGGTATTTTACGACTCAGTCGACCTACAATGACAGAGGAGAAAGGAGAAAGTGTCAATGGCGAAACAAAAGCTGGGGATAAAGCCACGTGACGATTTCCATCCTTGCTTGGTGATTGTCATTTTTTTCCATTCCTTATAGGGTTGGAGATGACATTTAATGAACTGATATCGTGTTTTTTCCACTCCAATTCTCTTATGTGGTGAAACAGTAGGGTGGTTGTGGCCTCGTTTATCGGGCCTCCAACGAATGGTATCTGACGCCCCCGTCGTGGGCCAACCTCGCTACAACAAATATCATTCTTGCCTCATAGAGACCTATACATATGATCGAGCCTTTGTTAGAACTTCCTGATTCCACTGTGGGTTTCTCCCTACGCGCTGTGATTGACTAGCGTGGGCGGCAAGACATTGGGGCCACCAATGGAGGGACGGAGACCTGAGGTGCCCGTTATTAGCCGCCATATTTCGAACTGTGCTAGCATATAGAAATGTCAGTGTCGTTTCATCATATGCACCTAGCAACACCGAACACTATCTTTAGGATGCTCTACTCTCAACAGGTGAGGCTCGATCGTCTTAGGCTCCTACAATGTAATATGAGACCCCAAGAGACACGCAGATCCGAGACTGTTGTGATTTGGTAGACCCATGCGTTATAAAGCTCCTGGCGCCTTGCCTGACACGCTGATTCTCAGTTGGGCTGACTCTAAATACCCAAAGCATCTCTGTCTTGTGGGCATCTAAGCGCTCTTTTTTTCTTTTACTATTATAATACAACTCTAATGTACCCTCTATTTGAGGTTCTCCTGGGATCATGCGACGAAGCCGACATACCGATGAGCCCAAACATTTATTTGTGTCATCGAAAAGCACTGAAGACTATGACTCGCAACCATCATCCAACTCCTGGATCGAGCATCTTCTATTTATCCTCCTCATTGTCCCGTTGACGTTAAGCATTCTTCTGGTATACAGCGATGCCTCCAGTTGGCATCTTCCAGACAACCTATACGGTTTTGTGAATACAAATCGAGCATCAGTCCAGACAGCAGTTCAGATTTTCGGTGCTATCCTGGCAGCCATCGAGGTCTTCGCACTCTGTCGCCTGATCAACTTGACAACTCGCATTCGATTTACACAAAGTCCAGTCTCCCTAAACGTGCTTGAGTTCTGGTCAGCACTGTCAACTCCCACGAACAACTTTTCTCTACCTTTCTGGATGATTGTCATCACCGTGCTTTTCGGAAATCTGTCTGCTATCATATCAGCACTATGGACTGGTGCATTGACACCGGCAGATGCTATCGGCACCCAAAACTCTTCCCTTCTCATTCCAGATTGGTCCAATATAAGTTTAATCAAAGAATACCCCTCCCAGATCGACCAGACAGGGTTGTCAATTCGTGAGACAAAGGGCTACTTCACCTACTCCGTGGGCATGGCCTTACTGGGCTCACTTCTATCCTCCGTGAACTCCGCCTCCCCAATCAACGGCGGCGTTCGCAATCACCCCAAATTAGACAACACCCGATACAATTATCACGGCCGGTCTTACGGAGTTGGTGCAAGTGCCGGCCTCTCCGACGATAATCTCGTCGCCATACCGCACGCGAGGAACTACACCTTCAACGAAATTGGCCTCGACGCCTCCGTCAACTGCATACACAATACAAGCTCGATGTTTGTAATCCAACTCCTTCCACAAACCACCCTCTGGGCAGCTCGAGGCTTTCTTCCCGACAGCAACCTTAGCGCACCCGAATACTCGATCTACATTGGTCGAGGAGACGATGCAATAGTTGCGGTGGGGGTAGCGGCGTTTCCCACCGAGTACAGTGCAAAACGGTACATGGCCATCGCCTCAGGGAATTACTACAAGAATTTGAATCAGGTCCAGTGTGCGGTCACATTCACCCCAGCAATATTCAATGTCTCGGTCGATATTCAAGAACGGAACATCACCGTTAACAAAATCAATGCGTCTGAATCATCAGTCGGCCCGGTCCATGATATCGATCCCCATCACAACATAACCCACATCGTCATGCGACAACTCGAACTCATCGCCAATGATCTGACCAGTTACTATCGCTCAACCCTTGGCGACGCCTTCAATGGTAGCATTAGTGATTACCGCACTTCCGTCGCTGGTGGGAATCTATCGGAAACACAGATTGTGCTGAAGGGAATGGAGAACGCAGTTACATCCTTGGTGGATGATATGCTGGTTGCATATGCCTCGGCGCAATTGGTGGTCAGTAAATTCCAGAAATCCACACCCGTAGTAGTCCAGGTCGCTGCTCTCCGCGTCGGATCGCAGGCGTATGTCATTGCCAGTGCGGTGATTACGGGGTTAATTGTACTTCTGGTTATTGGAGAGGGTATTCGAATGCGATGGTGGAAGGATCTTCCGTCTTTTGATTATCAGGATAACCGAGCATTGCTTCTCGGTGCGTCTAAGGGTGGAAAGGGCATTGCGGAATATGTTGAGCAGGTGAAATATAAGGATCTTGGTAGAGTTCCGGTGATTTGGAGAAAGGGCGAGGAATCATGGCATCATGGGGAAATTGTTTTCCAACCTATGCTGGATGACCCAGAAGATGATATTGAGAATACAGGATCAGAAAGGACTTCAGTCGCTTGGATATGAGGCTACAGTGGCGGAGTCTAACAGTTGACGATAATAGTTGTGTTGCGGTGTATATAGCGAGTTGACTTTACATAAAAAGAATATTAGAGAGGGGATGGACCGACAACTATGTGAGATATAGGTTGGTCATACCAAATGTGGATTGCACTCAAGACCTCAGTGTCTAGGAATGGCGAAGAATTGATAGCCAAGACCAGGAGCGTATGTCTTAAAGGACACCTTAAAATGAAGGGTGAAGTTCTACCCTTCCAGGCTTTCTCTTTGTTGTGATCACCTAATGTGACCCCGTTTATAGGAAGCAGATAGCTTCTCTTCCTCTCTCGCCTTCTTTTCCCCGAATCACTAAACTATATTGATCTTCTTCATTATCTGTCAACTCTGCGCTCTATATAAATACGGCTCTCGTACCAGCCACACATACCATCTTGGACTTCTTATCCAACATAACATCATTGGACACCCCATCCAAGACACCAAGGACTTTGATCTTTGATGCAACCCCTCGAGCCTCTCAGCACAATTTCACTATCTCACAAACCAACAAGGTCAAGGAGCCTTCTAAGGCTACGGTCCGGCAGAGGGCTCTAAGACCGGTGATGGGAAGTTCTTATTGACCCTTCTCGGGAATGTGAAGGTTGGTCATCTGCTACTTGATACATAACGACTAGATTATAGATTATACTAACCCAAGCCTCACTACAGGTTGACCATGAGACTGCCTCCAAATCCCTCAGAATCACGAAAGCCGCATGCCACATGCGATTCATTAGCCTCCAGCAAAAGTACGGCTTCAAGAAAAAGGGCAAGGGCACCCCATAGGCCCACGCCGTAAGCAGGCACCGGCCATGGCCGACGACGCCACTCATCTTCCTGATCCACCAATATCTATCTACTACACTGAAATCTACAATTCCAATAAGGCAAAGTCTTCAAATCTCTAAATTAAAAATAACTCTGCGAGGTAAAAAAATATGTACTGGACCTCAACCGCAAGGAAAAGGGGGGAATCACACGTATGCAACGAGACCCCGATATGTAACGCGAAAAGCCAGACTGCCAACGATATGAGTCGGGGTATCTTGGAACTGACGGCCGACTGTGCAACAGACCGAACAGCGAACAAAAAGGGAGAGACCGTGAAAGTGGACGACCACAATCGAGAGATCAAAAATCAAACCAACGCCTTTTGATCCCCGAGGGAATCGTATGATAAGTGAAGGGACAGGAATCGCAGATGCAATCGTTATGAGAGAAAAGAGGGTGGGCGAAAAAAAAAAAAATAACAGCAGAAGAAAAGGAAGGAAACCACGGGGTCCCGTCATACATATACAAATCGAATCTTCAATCTTCTTCAACCTTGAATCTTGAATCATTTGAGCTGGCCCTTGCGCACAGCACCATAGCCCTTACTAAAGAGTTCCTGGATCTCAACGGAGCGCCGACGCCCAATAGCGTCTTCGGGACAGAGGAGCCCAGACTGGCGACCTCGGTCCGTCTCAGCATTGCGACTCGGCGCACTGCTATTGTGACTAGCCGTGGCGCTGGCGCTAGTAAATCCATCGACCTCGAGTTCCCTAGTATCAGGCTTGGTATCCATGACGCGGGGGCGGGCGAGCAGCTCGCGGACCTGTCGTTCGCGGGCGTCCATCTCAGCCTTCTCAGCGTTATCGCGGGCGATCTCGAAGCTTGATCTCTTAGTACCGTGGTCCCAGCCCTGCTGGAGTTCCGATGCGGCTGCTTCTTCGAAGCGCTTGCGGATTTCGAGATCTTGTTCGTATTCTTGGAAGAGGTCGACGTCTGTTGGGAAGAAGAGGGCGCGAAGGGTTGAGACAGCGAATTCGAAGAGGAGGACTGCTGAGACGGAGAGGAGGAGGACGGTCCAGAAGAGGAGGTTGTGGCCAGAGTGGTGGATGAAGTTGGAGGGGAGGAAGTAGATGCCTTTGCCGGAGGACATTGTGTATTCCCGATCAAGGATTAGGTCCCACATGAACCAGCCGCCGACGGAGATTATTATTACGATTAGCGACATGTAGGTTTTGTTGTGAACTTCCAGGGCTTGGAGTTTGACGTTGATGACGATGATGCAGGCGGAGAAGGTGAGTAGGCCCAGGGAGAAGATGTCATTGTCGCTAGGGTTGATTCTTGCGAGGCCGAAGAGACTCCACATAGTGAAGAAGATTATCACTGCCTCGCATGTCGCCATGAATGACCAGCCCAGGTAGAGCCGGATATTGAAGCCGCCGTGCTTTTGACCCTTGGTGTAGAGCTCAGGTACAGCTAGTAGGGTCGATGCTGAGAGGTCTTTGGTGAAGATACCCAGGAAAATGACAGCGAGCGAGGTGAACAGCGTGTTGAACATACTCAGACTCCACGGTTCATACAAACTGGTGCCGGTGTAGCCATTCCAGCGCTGGTATAACGCTTGGGTCAGGTAGAACAACATTTCCTTCCAGAACGTGCCGAGTGTATACTTGCAAGCACGCATGTAGTTCCATCGGCCGTGCACCAGAAGCAGTTTGAGAAGGAAGCGGAACTGCGCAATTGAATAATCCGAAATACGTGCCGCCTGCAATCCCTCCTTTCCGGTGATTCCGATACCCACATGGGCCTCCTGGATCATGGCGATATCGTTGGCGCCATCTCCAATGGCAAGCGTGATCGCATCGGTGAGCTGTTTGCGGATTGATCTCACCAAGAACGCCTTTTGCTTTGGGCTCGCTCGGCAACAAATGACCGAGTCTGCCTTAACAGCCAGTTGGAAGAACTGTACACGCACCACCTCATTCGCTTCGATCAACGACAGCGTCTGGCCATCAACCACAACCACGGAATGTGCCACACGGCCACGGGTAATCTCCTCAATAAGATGCGTTATCGTTTCCTCGACGTCGCCAGTCTCTTGGTCCAAAATAGTCAATGTCGAGTACTCCTTGACAAGACGACACGAATGGCCGACATTGATAGCAGTCTCCCGCTTATCACCAGTCAACATCCACATCTTGATATTGGCTCGTCGCAATTTGTCAATAGCCTCCGGCACGCCCTTCTGCAGCTTATCCTCAATAGCGGTGGCACCAGTAAGCTCCAGCTGCTGCTCAATCTGCTCACCGGCGTCCTCGATTTTCTGCTGCCGATCAACGAGGCTAGTGCAAGCCTCGTTGTAGGCAGTTTTCCAAGTCGCGTAGGTTGCTTCATCCAAAAACCGGTGGCCATACAACAAAGTCCGCAGGCCATCAGTGGCAAAGTCGTTCAGATGCTGGAAGCAGCGCTCGAAAATAGCCGCGTCGTTAACAACCAGTGCCTCCTCCACGAGATCCTCATCGTCTTCGCCATGCGCAGAGCTTCCAGAGTCCGAGATCGCAGCCGAAGGTCTACCCATCTGTGCCGAAGGCCGAGGGCTGTAGTACTCACTATCACCCTCTCTGTTCCGCATACCACCATCCGTCTCCCGGTCGCGCAGCCAAACATCGATACTGGCTCGAAGAGCCGAACCTTGTTGGCCAGTAATGGACGACCGTCGACGGCTAAAGCTAGGTCGGGTCATACTGCTCCGAACAACACTGTTCTTGCGGCTGTGGTGCTCACTGTTACGTTGAATGACCTGGTTCGCTTCGGCATTCTTGCGCTTGCTGGCACGACGCTCGATTTCATTCGCCTTCTCACGTGCCAGATCTGCTTGCTTGAGGAGACGCATCAGCGTGGTGTCGGCACCTTTGCAGAATAGGCAAATACGCTGATCAGGCATGCGAACAACGACTGACATGCGCTTTCGGGCGCTTGAGAACTCGATCACATCCATGACCTCGTAGACTTCGTCGATGGTGGCTTCGTCCGGTCCATTCGGTTGTGTGCGGATGGTCAACGTGTTAGATTGGCGATCCACGACGAGATATCCGAGCTCCTGCGCTGCAAGAACAAGAGCTAACTCGTCCGGGGAGGCAGCCTGGAACGTGGTGTTTCCATTCGCGTCTTCCTCGGGAATACAAGTATGACACAGCGCCATGGACAAGATGAACAGTTTCGCCTTTCGGGCAAAGATGGTGTACGGCTTGCGCTGAATATATTCCAGCATCTCTTCGGTGCGGTATGTAGTAGCCGAGCGCCCAGACTGACGTAGAGCATCAAGAGGCCCAGAAACATTCGACGGACGGGGCATCTGAGCCTCGGAAACATTAGACTTGCGGCCCATTGCCTTCTTCCCCTTTGCGCTCCGCTTCTTGTGGATCAACTTGGTGTGATCGCCTGCACGAGCAGCCTCCTCCTGGAGGTCGGCATCGTGCAACCACGCAGTTCCAGCCACACTCATCTTGCGGAAGCGCATGGAGTTGTTTGTCAGGGTACCGGTCTTGTCGGAAAAGATGTAGCTGACTTGACCGAGCTCCTCGTTAATAGTGGAGGTGCGCGCCTCGAGCGGGGTGTCGGTTTCGGGGTCGTACATGTCGATATCGTTTAGAAGCAGCATCTGGGCAACTTTAACGATTTCCATACTCACGTATAGGGAGATGGGAATCATGGTGTTGAACATAATCAGGAATGAAGTGAAAATCGGGCCATAGGAAACGCTAGCATTTTCAAGATACCAAGAATGTTGCTCCACGTCCCGAGACCAGAACTTGTAGGCCACGGTGCAGACAACCGCTAGGATAACGACCAACACCACGATCAGCATTACCACGCGGTTGACCTTGTCCTGGAGAGCGGGCCTCTTGATTCGGGGGTTCTTGTTGGCGTTCATGCGGATCTTGCACTCCTCGCCAGTGTATATGACCATACCCAGAGCACGGTCAGTGTTGCGAAGGATGCTGCCGCGGTAAACAATCTCGTTGTTGGTCAAAGGAAGTTTCTCCTGGCCATTGACGGTGACGTGACCGTCAAACTTATAGAGATCCAAATTGGGGTCCTCAACGACAAAGTGCAAGGAGTTACTGTTGATGTCCTCCACAGTCGAGCACACCTTGGACACAGGCTGGCAAGCCTGTTTATTTTTCAAATTTGTCTCTCCGTCGAGAGCCATGGTCTCAATGTAAGCGACGCCGTTCGGTCCGTTAGCGTGGAGGAGAGCAATATCAGCAGGAATCGGCTGGTCGCGCTCAAGTTTAATAACGTCGCCGACACGGATTTCCTCGCACTTGATCCGCTCCCAATCTTGGGCGTTGCTTATCATGGAGGCACCGTCCTGAACCGTCCCGTGTCCTGGGCGGAGCACCCAAGCATCCCGATTATTCTCTTCCTTGTCCAAGCGATACCGGCGCCAATCATCAAATCCTTCCTTTCCCATTGAGATACCAACGAAGATTAACAGCGGGACGATGGTTGTGTATGTTCCAGTTGTACTCAAGCCAGGGATCATCTGCAGGATAGCGACAACCAAGAAGTAGAAGTTGGCGACTTTGGTGAATTGGGCGAAGAATTGGCGGGGGAAGAAACTCCAGAGACTGTAACGACTTGAACGAATGAAGTTACCGATATAAGGCTTCCCTGTGCGTTCATCAATCATGGAACCTACCATAGACGGATTCAAGTCAATGTGGCGCCCATCCTGAGTAGGAGGAATATCCTTGATGCGCAGAATAAATTTCTGGACAGAGGTCATAACAGCCTGGAAACGCGCGACAGCCATTGCAGTAGTCGCCTTTTTCTGGAGCCACTTCTCCTGGGCCACAGACACGGAGAATTGCTCCTTGAGACCCTTCTCCGAAGGATCAGAAGAGACATAGGGCGAAGCGTTCTCCCTATGGGTCGAGTCGAGCGTCGCAGTCGGGGCGACACTCAGAGGATGCTTCTCATCGGCGGCAGTGAGCGTCTCAGCGGCCGGGGCCTGGGCGGGAGTCACATCAGACGAGGGCTCCTTGACCTCACCCAGCTCAGCCAGGGCGAGATTGTCGTTCTCGGTCGAGTTGATGGTCTTATTAAATATGCTGCGACGGAGCGAGTATCCACGATTTCGCGACCGAGACCGACCGGCGGACTCAGGACTCGGCGGGGGAATTGGGGAGAGGGTCGCATTTTGGGTAGCACTGGGAGGCGAGAGCGGAGAGGTGGGTGAGGGAACGGGTCGAACTGGAGGCGCCAGCGCTGTGTCGACGGTCAGGCCGCGGGAACTGGGGCGGCGGTCCCAGCTTGTCTGTCGCTGTTCCTCAGCCGACTGGCGATCGAGATCGGTTGAAAAGCGCACATGTTGGGAGGAGATGCGCCGCCCGGAGTCGGAGAGGGTTCGAGACACGAGAGATGGGCGTCGGAGGACATCGTTCTGGTCGGGCTGGGTGCCCTCTGTAGGTTCTGTTGGTTTGTCGTTGGACATGACGGCAGTCGAATTCCAGTCGAATTCCTGGCAATGCGCGGGACAGACCCCGACGATCTCGGTGCTTTTTTTTCCCTCCGAGGTTGTTGGATCCTTCCTCTACTGGGTTTTCCCCCCCTCAAGAGTAAATTGAAGTATTCGATTGAATGCACTGATCAGACAGTCATTCTTCTGCTGTTCTTTTGGCGGGGGAGACGAGTTCCCCTGTCGTAAAACGAAGGTGTTGCGAGGGTTGAGCAAACGAAGGTACTCCCGTCGGACGCAAGGATAGAAAGGAAGGGCGTAATGATCGTGTCCTATAGAGAAGAAAAGGAAAAGAGGCCAAGAGACTAAGAGATTAAGAGACTAAAGAGACTAAAGAGACTAACAGACTAAAAAAAACCCGAAGAGACGAGTAGCCAAGACCAAGTGAAGGAAATGGCGAACCCAAAAACGGCCTAGTGTTCCAACTGATATCCAGAAGGCGTACTCCGTTCATACAAGATCTACAAGGATATATGATGAGACATCTGATAGGCAGACATATTATAACAAAACTGGAGTTAAGTGGACATTGGAAAATCCCCAAACGTCCAAAACGCCTTAAGACCTTCAACCAAAAACCGTTCATGGTAGAGTTTTGGACGCGTAAGATGCAACCGCTTATGTTGTACGCCTAAGCACAGCCCCATCCAGGTTTAAATTAAGAATCGGCCAATCAAATGTGATGGTTCCTCGCTGCATTGGGGCGACATACGAAAGGGTCTGCTGGATCCAGATCTGTCTTCTTTCCTATTGGTTGGCCTCACATTCCCTAGGCAGCCCTATTGCAGAAAAATGGAAGTATATGACATGTTCCCTTCTTTTAATATATATCCCTACAATATTTAACTACTTAACTACTTAGTTACTGTATGTACATATATGTAAGCCATGTACAACCCTTCGGTTATCTCAAATTGCACTGATTTGTTCGCCTTCGAAGGCCTCAAAAAATAAACCTGTCAGCCTCGAAAGGCAGTTTGAAAAGATAAAAAGATAAAAATAATATTGCAGATAAAAGTTCCAAGGTTGGGTTCAATGCGATTCATGGAAACTACGTGGGGTAAAAGGAGAACCCCAACCACAACCTTCCCTCAAAGCCTCAAGGCGAAAGAAAGAATAACGGAAGCCTAGTATGACATCACATTCCATCAATAGCGTGGTTGTCCACCATGCTGGTAACCAGATCCAGGCTGCGATCCATACCCTTGCTGACCATAGCCACGCGATCCCTGGTAGGGAGGTTGCTGGGGAGGCGGTTGCTGTTGGTAACCCTGTTGACCCTGCGGTGGGTAGCCCGACTGGGAACCGTACGAAGTCGGTGGGGCACCAGGGGGCGGACCATACGGAGGCTGGGCCTGACCTTGGGGAGGTTGACCATACCCTCCTCCGTACTGGCTTATCGGTGCAGCTGGAGGTGCATTTCGACGTTCGTTCTCTCGCTCATCCTTGGTGTCGTAGGAGGAATCAATAGCACCAAGCATCAGTTTGGCACACTACATATATAGTCAGTTCAATACTACACAATGATTAACATAATGACTTACCCAAAGCTCGCGAGTGAGATGCACTGGTGGGTTAGCACGGGACATCTCATCCTGCTCAACCTCGAAGTCTAGAACACCGCATTAGCTAGGATCCGTCATGAGTTCCACATAGAACTTACTGGAGGTACAGTCGATCAGGTGGCCAATATGAGGGTCCTCGTCGAGAGAGCCCAAGAAGTCGCGAGCCCGCTGATCAGTTCCCACTTGCGAGAACTGGAAGGATACGGAGCCGGGGCCATAACGGGTCCGGGACGTCTCCTCCACCGCGTAGCGAATGACATCACCCACAGCACCGTGAGGCTCGCCAGCAGGCTGTCCGTCGGTGATGGTGATCACCAGCACGGGCTTCTCGAGACGGTTGGCCCGGGCGGGTTGAACAACCAGCGGGTCGATGACCTTGCTCTTCAGGTTGGTGCCCAGGGGAGTCAGGCCCGAGAAACGGACTCGGGACACTAGACGGTTGACATCCTCTGCGTCGCGGATGCCGTCGCCCACCTCGCTGGAGTTCATGAATCGGACAGAAATACCGTCCTGGTCGAAGGTAGATGCAGCAGTAGCCACGATACCAAGGATCTGTCTGAGTTGATCCTTTCGGAGACCCTTCTCTTCGAATTCAATGGATCCACTGTCATCGACGTAGAGAATCACGTCGAACAGCGAGAGCTTCATGACATCGGTCGCAACCTCCATGGGCACAGCCCATTCATGAATCAGTTTGTTGAGCTTGCCCGGTGCTTCAGCGGCGAGCGTCTGAACAAGCCGGTCCAGTCGCTCGGGGGGGTAGAAGCTTTGGATATTCTTCTCCTGGATCGTGGAAATCAAAAGCGATCGGTAAGCTGCCACTTGCTGCTGAGTAGCCGGGGGAGCTGCAGACTGAGGGCCGCCACCGGGTGCGCCATACTGGCCTGGTGGTGGTCCACTTGGTGGTGCATACTGGCCTGGTGGTGGTCCGCTTGGTGGTGCATACTGGCCTGGTGGTGGTCCACTTGGTGGTCCAGGTGAGGGTCCAGGACGGCCTTGGCCACCGGGGTATGGAGCTCCCTGGGTAGGGTAGGGGGGTGCCTGGTTCTATTTTCCGTTAGCATTCTTCTCCAGCCATTCAACATTCAACAAAAATTCAACGTAAGGTCAGACACGAAATACAGAAACAGGCAATGGTGCAGGGCAAGGGGTATTCTGTACATATGACGGCTGCTGTCCGGGGTATTGTTGTTGTCCGGGGTATTGTTGTTGTCCGGGGTATTGTTGTTGTCCGGGGTATTGTTGTTGTCCGGGGTATTGTTGTTGTCCGGGGTATTGTTGTTGTCCTGGGTATTGCTGTTGTCCGGGATAGGGCGACTGTGAAGTTTGCTGTTGACCGGGATAGGGCGACTGTGAAGTTTGCTGTTGACCCGGATAGGGCGACTGTGGAGTTTGCTGTTGACCCGGATAGGGCGACTGTGCAGACTGTCGTCCCGGATAGGGCGAGCTAGGAGACACATGGGGCTGTCCCGGTTGCTGGCCCGGATAAGGCGAACTAGCATAGGGCTGGCCTTGTGGTGGGGGTGGAGGCGGGCGGCCATAGCCCTGAGATTGCTGAGATTGCTGAGAAGCGGGGTAGGGTGTGGATGGCGGAGGCCTGGAATAGGGAGATGATGGATTCTGTTGCGATGAGCCGCCGTAGGGATAGCCTTGGTAAGGTGCCGACATGGTTCCAGAATAATGGATGACCGTGGAGGGGTAAATCGTGGAAGTGGGGGAAAAAAACACAAAAAGCAAAAGAAGTTAAGAAAAAATATGGCTTACCGATCCCTGGGGGGCTGGGGACCCTGAATAAGCCTGGTATTGGGGCTGTTGACTCTGAAAAACGTGTCAACACTTCTCTTTTTTTCTATGACGTCGAACTGCGAGTCATAGCAGAAACAGGCGCAGAGATGGACATATGACTTACCGATCCACCAGCCTGCAAGGCTGCAGGAGGACCCCCAGTGTATCCTGACGGAGGGGCACCTCCATATGAGCCATTGTTCGCCATGTTCTGGCTATTCTGAGCTGCGGCGATTTTCTGAGCGAACTAAAGGTGATGGGTCAGATTGAAGGGATTCTCTAGGAGTTGTGGAAAGAGGAAGACTTACACCCATGATAAACTGGATGGGGAAAAGAGAAAAGGGTAAGACACAGAAGTTCGAGTATCACGAGAGGAGAATTCCACAGTTCGATGACGTTGCCTGATGTGGATAGCCCCTCTTCACTTGGCCAAGTGAGGCTGAGCTGTATACGTTGGGTACTTAAGGATACTTCGCCCCACACGTGTCCTTACTAGTACACAAAGTACCTTGAAGTACCTTCAATGAAGTCACCGGATATATGCAGCCCTATACCTATTACACCGGATTTTAGGCCGCAGTCGGGATTTTATCGCCCCCGTAAGACTGTTCTTAAGGTCGTCACTAATTATTTCATACCTCCAAGGGCTCGACATGGTGATTACTCAGTGAACGGTGGACTGGGGGGAAAAACCCACGTGTTTCGTCTTTCTAGCTAAAATAACATGTAAACAGGCATCTAAGCTCGGATTTCACCTATACACTATACCTCCCTCATGTTTCACGGAGTAAATGCGCGATGATCATGTCCAGATATGCCCCAGTGCGGGGCGTGATGGCCTCAACTCCCTCCAATTTAGCAGCATCATCCCACAGTCGAAGGGAACCCAGGTCGTCTCGAAGTAGATCTTCCTTAGGGTTTTGATGTCCGCATTCGGAAGGGGCCACCTTGAAAGGCCAGCGATTTCTGTGAGGCAGATGATAGAGATTCGTAGTATCCTCGGTCAGTAACAGTCAGGTACCTAAAAGGTGAGTCTAGGTTCGCAAAAGACAGGTGAAAGATCACATCCCGTTTGGCTGCGACATGACTATTTACCAAACGACACACTGCCTCGCTGAATCCAAGAGCTCGAAGATATGATGCCCCGATGGCTTCATGGCCGACTCCGCCGACATTTTCCATGCTTTCACAAATATTCATGCGAACCTCCTTCGTAGATTCTAGCGGAAACCAATATCGTGTAACAAAGCGGCAGTTACCAACTCATCACGAGCATCTAGTAGAATGTTAGTGACTATGAGAGATCTTGAGAACAATACTTACCCGCTTTATGGGCCTGATGGGCCGCCTGCAGACAGTGTTCTAACTGGCTAATCGACTCCCTGATGTCGTCACCTTGGCCTTATCTTTGCAGTATCCATACGGGCTAGTACTACGTCGCTACTGGAAACCCATTCTTGGAACATGTAAATCGTTTACCTTGATTAAATTGTACAGTGCCTTTTTTGCTAATGTGTGATGTGTGATGGTTCTAGCCATGGCTTGGTTCTGCTACGACTTTGTCACATATCCATTCGGTCTGTTCTCATCCACCATAATTGAGCAGCTGAACCCCAACAACATCACAGTTCAGAACATTGAATACGGGGCAGGTCGCCATATCACCATTCTTTTAGATGGTTAAACTGACAACAGGGTTGACAGACCGTTATCAACTGCTTTTATCTTCCGGGATGCTTGCTTGGTGGTATCCTCGTGGATCGAATCGGCCGCAAACAGACCATGACCCTAGGATTCATGATCTGGGATATATGGGGATTTATTCTGGGGGCTGCGCTCCAACCTATTCGAAGTGTTTTCCCGCTTTTTGTAGTCATGCGCGGCATTTTCCAAGCACTCGGCGAGATGGGCCCTGGTGTCTCGACGTTCCTCTGTGCTTCGGAGTCATTCCCAACACCCCTCCGTGGTCATTTCCTCGAATTCGCAGCGGCAGTTGGCAAAACCGGAGCATCGATCGGGACAGAAGTCTTCACCCCGATCCAAAACTCCTTCGACACCACCGCCAAGGGCCACCAATCCGTTTTCTTAATTGGCGCGGCCTCCACAGTGGTGGGTGGTCTGGTTGCCTGGTTCCTTATCCCAGATATGTCTCGAGAGCTAGAGACGGAGGATACCAAGTTCAGAACGTATTTGGAAGAGAATGGGTATGGTGTGAGTTTGTATGGCGAGGCATTGACGCCCGCGCTTCGACTTAACCTAGCAGACAAACAAAATAGCGCGTTCAGAATCGTCACACTAAATGCAGAGCGATTGCAGAAAGCCCCAATAAGATCAATCAGTTCATTGTATGGTATCTCTAGTGGATATTGGGCGTTTGTTTTACTTTCGTTTGTGGGCTTCAAATTAGACCTTCATATTGGCCAAGTGAATATGTAGATAGAGTTCCCACAACTAACTATGGGAATTCAACTGTCTTTCTCACGTTCACTTGTCGGAAACTGCATGATCTAATAAGGCCTAGAGTTCAGTAACCGGGGAATACCGAGCCATTGTAATTATATAGTTCTATTACTCTACTTCGCCCGAAGTAGTTCTCCAGGGCTACGACCCACATCCCCACTTTTCCAGAACGGGAGCTGTCGGGTGGATAATTCTTATTTTTGTTCTTACATCCATGTTCTTACAGAGACCGCCCAAAAAGGGCCCACAGGGCATGATAAGTTTGCTATTCTAGGCAGATGAGTATACGTTAAGAGTATGCCCCGTTTTCAATATACGCTGTGATACCTTTTCCAATATCTATTGTACACATAGCCTGAACCCATATCTATACAGGATTGGCAGATAATCTGCAACTTATATTAATTGCACCAGAGCTTACTGGTATTGGATCAAATCTGGGGTAAAACTCACTGAACCATGAAATATGGCCTTTGGATCACTCGGGATGGGCAATGATGTCACAAAGTTGGCATAACTCCAGGGATGTCCCTTGAAATGGACCTCTTCTCTTTGTTAGTTCCAACATGTCAAGCATCAGCCATCGCTCTTACTCTAATTTTCGCCCTCTCACTTTCAAATTCCAACTTCCTAGTCACTGACCTGAGATATCATCCAACTCATCAATAACAAAAGCCCTGGTTATATATTAGCATCCTTCTGTCTCTACCCCAATCTACAGCTTCTTGATTTCTCCGCCAACATGCCCACCCCTGTTCTCCGCCTTGGTATCCTAGGCGCCACAAACGCCGTCCAAGCCACCTACCTCCCGGTCCTCCGTTCTCTCAAAACACACTACACCCTCACAGCCATCTATGACCCCAACCCCGAAATCTCAAAGCAATGCCAAGCCCGCTTCGACATTACACACAGCACAGCAGTCGTCGAAGATGTCCTACTCCATAAGGAAGTGGACGTCATCCTCAATCTCCTCCCAATGGAGTACCACGAGCAATACACCGTGACAGCCCTCGAAGCCGGCAAAGACGTAATGGTCGAAGTCCCCCTCACAATGAGCATCTCAAGCTTCCGCCGCATGCGCGGAGCAATCAAAAAAGGCAAGGCCTCCCGATCCCTTGACGGCATCAACGAAACAAATGGCCCAAAGATCTTCGTCGGATGCGCCCGCCGCTACGCGCCCTGCTTCACAGATGTCTTCAAGAAAGAACTCGCTGCCCTGGGCCGCGTGTACTACGCGCGCTGTCGACACATCGCCGGCCCAATGAATACGGGCAACAGCGTCGCGCCTACATCGAAAGACATCACACCGCCAATGAAGAGCAACAATAACCCAGAGCAGTTCCGCGCGCTGCTGGAAGACGTCTTCGGCTCGGCGGAAGACCTCACCCCGGACAGAGTCGCTTTCTGTCGCTACCTCGGTATGATAGGTTGTCACGATCTATCGGTGATGCGCGAGTCGTTGGGATTCCCGGATGCTGTTTCTAACGTCGCTATCACGGACCCGTTCTATTCTGCCATTTTCCAGTATACGAATTCCGCTGAGAATGACGGCTACCCGTTCACGCTTCTCTATGAGGCCGGCGTTGATGCTGTGCCTCGCTGCGACGCCCATTTGACTGTCTACGGTGCGCACAAGACTCTCAGTGTGGAGTATGACTTCCCGCGTCCTGGTGAGAAGATCAGTACTGGCACCTATGTGCGGGTTGTTGTTGAGGAAGTGGATGGGACAATGGAGACAGATCATGTTAATGACAATCAGATCAACGAGACTGAGAATGCTGTTCCTCGTCCTCGGATCAAGCGGACGGAGACCGTTAGTACCTGCGACGAGGCGTATGAGCGTGAATTCTTGGCTCTGCATTCTTATTTGGTTGGCGGTGGTTCGGCAGCGAAAACCACTGCCGACGACGCTTTCATGGATCTGCGGCTGCTGCTTATGATCTTTGACCACTATAACCGCCAGTGTGGTACCATTCGGACTCCATTGGGTTGAGCGTCGATTTCTCAACAGGCAGTATGAAAAGGGGTATCCGTCCAGACTTTTCTCGAGGTTGCTTTGAGCTGGTTCTATAGGGGTCATTTGCCCTGGTTTATGAGATAATCGGAGTCTTAAGGGTTGAAAACATTCAGTGGGAATTCATTTTTACTGCCCGTCTCCGGTTAAGGGCGCCCTTCTATATGAAATACAAGATACATACCTGTGTTCCATGTATCGTAGGTAGCATTCAAGCTATGATCTCTATCTGTCTGAAATTACACTACCGCTTGCCCTTCTTCTTATTCTTCTTAGCATTAGGGCCACCACCGCCACCGCCGGACTTTTGCTGCTGCTGAGCCGGAGACTCTTCTGCCTTCTCATTGACAGGACCACCCTGCGTGAGTGCCGCGGCACGCTGCTTACCCTTCTTGCCCTTAGGCCTGTAAGAAGAGCGGTCACGCACAGGCAGCCAGCGCTCGGGGTCCGGCTTCTTGGCGGGATCGAAGTCCTTGGGCAGACGGGACTTGCGAACACGCTTGTTGGCGCGGTCGTCGGCGTTAGCTGCGGTGCGCTTGCGGGCACCAGCAAAGGCAGCAGCGGCGGCGGCAACCGAGGAGGCAGAGGGCGAGATGCCAGCTGATTCCAGAGCTGAGACGTCGACGTCGGCGATCAGGTCGCTGACTGCCGGCAGGCGGTCGAGTTCGGACTCAATCTGCGCATAGTCCAGAGTGGCTTGTGAGGCGACATAGCCGGCGATGGCGACGCGGTCGTTGGGGTCTTGTTGGTGCAGAGCACGGAACAAATCACCCGCTGTGGATAGGTCTCCGCGGTCTTCGGAGTGCAGGAGGGAGGCGGCTGCTGCGCGGAGGAGGGATGCGGGGGGCTCGGGCTTCGTGCGCCAGTAGGAGGCGGCTTGTGCGAGGGTGGTGCGGATCTGGACCAAGCGACCTTCGCGCTGGTACAGAGAGACTAGAACGCTGAGAAGTCCTGGGTTGAAGCGGACGGACTCGTTTGACCCCTCCAGGCTGTGGAGTGTTCGCTCCATGGCTGTGATAGCAGAGGTGGTGTTGCCGCTGCTGACATAGAGCTGTACCACTGTCAGAAGAAGCCCGATGTCTGTGGGCCGTCGCTCCAGCAATGGAACGATCTTTCTAAGGGCTTTAGGGCCGGTTTCGCCTTGGGCGTGTGCTGCGGCGTTGTATACAGAGAGAAGGTTGGCGATGGCGTCGGTGGATGGGCTTGGACGTTTTGACTGTGCCTTGGCTGTAGACCGGATTATGCCATCATATTTCTGGACAAGGAGGTCTGCGGCGTGCGAATTTCCGAGCAGATCGCGGTCCTGGAATTCGAATAACCGATCGTTATTTGTGGCATCTGGGGTGTCATGGAGGGCCTTGTATAGGATGTAGGGATTGACGGCAGTCGGACGAGCGAGGACAATGTTGTTGCGGGCGATCTTTTTGGTTGATAACTCGGTGATGCTAGGAAAAGATGTAAGTAATAAGCTTCGAGTTGGTATAATTCAACGTACTTGTCCACTGCGATATCTTTGAGAACCACCTCGGCCTCTTCCAACTTTCCAAGTTGAATCAAGACATAGAGTTGCTGTACTGCGATTGGCAGCAGCTCTGCAGCCTTGTCTTCGGGTGAAAGGTCCTCCGATGTCCGGCAGATATCTATACGAAACGTCAGTATAAGTCCTAGTCTTGGGCAAGAGGGCGGCATGCTAACTTTGAGCTCGGTTAAGCAAGACCTCGCTCTGCTTAAATGCTCCCTTTGCAATATTCAAGCAAGCTGCGTTGTAGGTTGTTTCGAATGATTCCAAATCCTCCCTCGACAATCGGTCGTGGCGCACGAATTCCGTCTCTCCTTTCCATTGAAGCTGGGCATCGGTAGCCCACGAATTGATGTTCAGGTCGTTAATCTCGTGGCCGAAAGATGTCGTATCCTTCGAAAGTTGTTCGTAAAGCTCGGCTGCCCGTCGGAAGTTCTCGGCACGATAGCGCTGTTACAACAAGACAATCAACATTGGTCCTAGCAGCAGAGGGAAAGATGGGGTGCCATACCACTTGTGCCTCGAGGTGACTAGCACCACGCCCAGAAGCTGTTCGAGTCAAGGCTTCTGTGGCTTCTTCAAGCTTCCCGCACTTGTATGATGCATATGCGTATTCCAAGCTTGCACTCTGCTTCAGCGCATCGCCTCCGGCCTGGAATGTCTTGAGAGCTTCTTCGTAACGGTCGAGTTTCAATAGAGCAACAACTTTCATGTGTTGCGCTTGCAAATCGGATTTGGATTTGGCGAGGACTGCATTGCACGACTGGAGGACTTCCTCGTGGTCGTCAATCGATGCCCGCTGCAATAGCGAGGCCAGCGATTGCGCAACCATGGTGGGGGTTGGTCGAGAAGTTCGAGAGGGTATTAGGGGAGTGAAGAAGACTGGAACTTCAATGTCAGATAAAAGATAAAATCGCAAGATTTATACAAAGAACACCTTTGTTTCCCCAGATCAACTGGTATCAAACTCCAATGTGCGGAACTGGTCTTTCCCCGATGGGGGGTTTCTGCGCTCAACGCCGTGTGCCCCACCGTAGCTCACGTGTCCTATTCCAAGCTTCCATTTTGGTCCATATCGTCCTGTTCAATCTATTTGCTGCTTGTGAGTACTTTTACTAACCCTATCAAAAGCTATGTGTGTCTGACCACCAAGGCCTCCGTATCATGTTGAATGCCTCTTTTTCTCCGGCGTCAGTTTTATAGAGTGCCTCATACTTCAAGCATCTACAGCCTCAGGATTGGGTCCCGACATATTTCTTATAAAGAATAGGCTGGAATAAAGACAAATACTAAGTATTGAAGTGGTAAATTGCCAGTGGGCACATCAAGGCCGAGCCTGTGTTTTATTATTGCTAAATTGCAAATGAAATAACCATCAACCAACTTGTTAATTGGAGTCATAAGGTCTTACTGTTTGCAACTGAGCCTCATTTTCTAGACAGGCACATCTCCTAAAGCAAATTAGTGGCATGGAGTCCTACAAACAATACCTAAATACTTAGGTGGGAAAAACCCCTTTCGTATTGCTTTTTTCCCAACGGGCAAATTACCGTGGAACAGACTACATACCCCAGCCATAAGCGACCAAGCTGCTATCTGTAGCCATATACATGCATACCTAGGTATGCAGTGTGTATGGATTACATATCCATGGATGTACATATTGCTTACGGCGGTAGAGTATGAAGCAGGTACTTTCCTATTTTGGTCGTACCCAAACACGTCGTGATCAACCAACCTCTTCGCCGCATAGCTCACAGTACGAACCAAGATCAGCCGTTATCCTGCATGCGTGGCATGACATTGAACGGTCCGAGAACCTTAAGCAGAATGTCCGGGATCTTGTCACGGAGCTGTCGTTACACTCTGGTGGCGAGTATCAGGTCTTCCCCTTTCAATTAACGTACATGATTTACAACGCAAACTGCGGAGGATTTCTATCCGAGATGGCTCGGCTACCCGATCGATCCTAATCAATATACCGATGGCACCTACGGAGTATGTGAGTCGAGAATTGCTGGTTAAGTCTTATTTCCGCGCTAACCGCTTGTCTTATATTTAGCACCAAAACAGCACCGGTCGAAATTGGTTTGAAACCGGCGACTTGGTAAGTTCACAACTTCCCATAAATGTGAGAAAAGGGGGTCATTTGAACTAACAGCCATCTTCTTTTTCCTAGTCGGAGGACTTGTATGGACCACTCTGCTTTCCATCTATGTTACTTGACACTGTCAAAACACAGAGGAGAGGAAGGGAGAAGCCATGGCAGTCCCTGTTTAACATTCCTTGATGATGCATGCATTTGTTAATTTCGATGATATCCATTCATGTACATTTAACTTGAATTCATACCTCTTATGAACGTTTAGTGCCTCTACGCTCGCTACCAGCTAGTTACGCATCTTGGGGAACATCGTGCCGACGATGAAATCCGGAGATAAATAAGAAATATGCACACAAATAATGCACAAGACAGATACTCTTTCTTCTGCGACTCCAGGAAGCCCCACAGGGATTGGCATTGGCATTGGGGGCTAGATCGGCTCGACCCCCCTACAATTACCGAGTCCGGAGTATATATTGGCCACGCCTCAAAGGTTCTGAGAAAAGAGTAAGTTGCTTGAATATCACCCAAGGATCTTCAATCAAGACAGTGGGGCCGAGTGACGAGCATAGTGGGAACGGCAAACCAAACTGGACCGAGGCTCCAAATGGTATATCAAAAGTAAACTGTTGAGTACTTCATACAACAACCGGATATTACTCCGTTGTAATTGTAGTGCTTATCTAGAGCGAAATTGTGTCTTGGCTGTCAAAGCCACCTGGACGGAGTTACACACGGGTAGAGGACGCGCGGATGTGGGGACCGGAGGAGTCAGAAACGAGTAAGAAGACGGGATCGTTGCTTAGGAGGTCTTGGCATTGGCACGGTTGTACTCTGTACTTTGTACACTGCTTTAGGAGGTTAGAGAATCATCATGTTAGATAGTATTAGAATGGAAGGAATTGTCATAGAATCTATGTTCTTCCTTTTATATTGTGCCGATATCAACTCGTACCTGAATATCCTTTCCAACCAATTTCGGTGGCACCCGAGTGCATATACGAGCACACGTGACTCCCGCCAAATGGACCCCCTTCAACGTCATCGATCGTCTCTCAGGCCCCTTAGAGAATTGGCCCTGCCCATTTTCCATGGAACCATGATCGTCCCTTGACCCTTGTCTTTTCTTTTTTTTCTTTCACTTCTTCTTCCTCATCCTCATCCTATTCCTCAACCTATCCCTTAACCCTCTCCAAACCATTAGGGTATATTTATACACTTTCATCCGCCTACCGTGGGCCCTTGATTGTGTTCTAGACCAAATCCTTGTCTCCGCAATGCGGTAGAACCCGACACAATCTCATAACACAAAATATGCTATTCAGCGCCCGGGATGGGTCCGTTCCAGGGGCATCATGGGCCTGGAAAAAGGTCCTGCGGTTTGGAGTTGTCTTTTTGTTCGTGGTAGGGTTTGCCGCCGTACTATGGCCCTCGGTCGACTCAGTGAAGCTGCCGCTGCAGACGGCTCCCAACATCACCCTCGCCCCCGATGTCTCGTGCGATCTCGATTACGAAAAATTGGCATCCATGAATGTTCTCAAAGTCGCCCAATACACTCGTCGAGAGATCATACTCGATATGACGGATGAGCCAGTACCCTACACGCAGTGGCTTGATCAGCCGCTCTTGGAAGGGCCGAGGGGAACTGAGGGAGCAGCGGACGGGTGCACAATTCCAGTACCAGTGTCCTTACGGGTTCCTCAGCCACCGAAATTGGCAGACGCGTCACACATCGATTTTGGAGTCGCCACCAGTGTCGAAAGATTGAACGAGTCTCTGAATGCGTTCGCCCACTGGGCTGGATACTCGCGCGCTCGTATTTTCGCGCTGATCGAACCGGATCTCTCGGGAACCGGCATCCGGGATGTCAAGGTCAAAGCCGACGCTCTCGGAATCAACCTCCACATCACAGAGTCGGACGATGACTACCTCAACCGATACTTCGCACTTATCCCTCTTTTGAAGGAAAATGCCCGGGAGACAACCCAATGGGGCTGTATCATTGACGATGACACATTCTTCCTGTCGATGTCCAGACTAGTGGACGCGCTTGCTAAATACGACCACACCACCTCCATGTATATTGGCGGATTGTCAGAGTCTATCCCGCAGATTGCGGCATTCGGAATGATTGGATTTGGAGGCGCGGGCGTCTTCTTATCGAAACCTCTCTTGGATGAAATCACCAACGTATACGACAAGTGCTCTGCGATGGATTTCACAGGCGATCGCCGCATCGCCATCTGCGTCTACCGCTACACCCAGACCCGTCTGACGGTAGACCACCGTCTGCGGCAGCTGGACCTGATGCACGACGCCTCTGGATTCTTCGAGTCCGGCCGCGAGCCCCCGCTCACAGTGCACCACTGGAAGTCCTGGTTCCACGCTGACATGCCGAAGCTAGCCGTGGTCTCCGAGCTATGCGGCGACACCTGTCTCCTCCGCAAATGGCACTTCGGCGATGGCTGGATCCTAACGAACGGATTCTCCGTCATCAAGTATTACGCCGACCCGGACCAGGACGATATCGCCATGGAGCAGACCTGGGATCCCCACAATGGCGCCAATGACGAATCTTACCTGCACGAATTGGGTCCCCTCCGCCGCAAGGATGAGCACAAACAAACCTTCCAGTTGCAGGAGGCCGTCCACGAGCAGAACGACCGTGTCACTCAGTGGTATATCATGCGCGATGACAGGAACGGTGATCAAGTCTTGGAGCTGTCATGGGGCAAGAGATCAATATAAATTTGTTTTGCCCTGTACATGTACGGAACGTGTACGGGCTCCTTTATGTGGTCTGCGGGCCCCGGCGGTCTGCTGGATCAATAAGCCGACTTTCAGGCGCAAGGGTAAAGGAATGCCTCTTTGGATGGAGTTTCGTTTCGTTGTTTATAGATGATAGATACACCTTCGGTCTAACACTAATGAGTGGAATAATGTGATATGGATGTTCTTTGGGTTATCTTTTGTGTTTTAAAATACTAGTAACTGTTGAAGATATGGTTCCTAGGAAGGATCTTCTCGAGTACTCTGTAGGCTGCCTGGTCTTGACAGGTCTCGATTGGCTGCTCTAGTTTTGATTCGGACAATGGCCTAATCGTCCACTAATCTGCTAGGGCCTTTCCAATATAGGACTGGGCACGGGTGTCTACAAAGTATACCTTTAAATATCCGTAGAGGAAAGTGATGATAAAGCCAAGAGCAAGGAAGGGGAAAACAGGTGGGTAAGACCCGCCTCTCTACCATGGCAAGCAAGGCCGCCAAAGTTTAGGAGGCCATAGCTCCCCGATACACATTATGCTGTACCATGGAACCGATTAATATCCCCCTTGCATGTCCCATGTGGATATATGTATGCATATATTTCTTGGTCTTTTGTGACTAGCGGGGAGACAGGTGCCAAACATGTGGTTTGTTGTTCTATACGTTCTATGTTCTCTATGGAAGTATTGGAAATATATATCTTCAAGGACCTGTTTTCCAACCATGATCACTGCTGGCTTGTTAACCTATTGAAAAAACCACAACTATTTGCCATAGATATATATACACCGGCTGGGAACTACAACATCGAGAAAGAAACACGACACTTGTAGATGTACACTTCAAATCCGTTAACACACGGGGTGCTATCTGACCACGATCTATCGGGGAAAATAACGGCTCGTAGTAACATTTAGTATGCTATGACCCAGTGAAGATCCTATGGAACCCCTGAAGATCGATCGGCGTTGAATGTCGATCAATAATACCGTGTGCAATATAACCGATGTGAGACCAAGTGGAGTAAACAGTAAGCAGTTAGGAGCACCTGGGCAGTGTACGGAGTACATAATCCAGAGCTAGTTGGTATTTCGGGAGAGTGGGAAGGACTGAGACTATTGACAGTGACCTGGATCAAGTGTCTTCGACAGTCAAGACTAGAATACAAGATGGGAATGTAAAGCAGTGCTGTTTCAGTCTACATTCGGATTTATGTCCAACATATTACTTTCAGATCGAGTCGCTTCCCAGTGGAGCAGGGGAGCATGGTGTAACGCAACCTTGGAATGCTTTAGGGTCATGTGCATTAGCTCCTACGCCACGTGTTTGGTACGGAGTCTATTTGGGTGTTACATATTAGCATTGGTTTCTGCAGTTGGACTCGCGCAGCAGGCTGAGACGAGCTAGTGTTGACTTATCTGTGACTATTTCTCTTGGTGTGATGAGTTAGGCACATCAGTGGGTCAGTGCTCAATTTCCCCAGGAGGAATTGTGACATCAGAGTGGAATCTGCGTCAGAAGAACACAGAAAAATGGGCCTTTTTTTTGGTCATAGCGTCGGCTGTTCCTGGATTTTGTGGATATTTGTTTTCCCCCCATGTATGTTGTATTATGTAGGTGTGTGTCTGATCTTCCAAGGTCAATACAACAGTTACCCCTAGGGGCCTCGGGGAAAGAAGAATTCCACAATTTCACCGAATTTGTCACAAACCTTGCAGCTATAAAACACCCCCCAAAACTGACCTGTACAGGACATGCTCCATCCCAGGGGCCTACAGGCTGAAGGAAAATGTTCTACTAATAGAAATATGGAGACTAGCGCAGACATGATACACCAAGACACGTCTCAGCCACAACCATGTGGGAATCGCCTCGTGTCTAGCCAATGTGCGTCGGTCTGACCCGCCTTAGTTCGATTTTGTGTTTTATTGGCGATTGCTCAAAATCAAGGAAAATAGTTAACAGTGAACTATAATAAATCATCGTGCCAGTCATTGGCTCACCAAATCCCTAAAATGCCAGCGTCCTGTTCGGCTTTACACGGATCTGCATGGTATTTACAAAGTATTGTAGAGGGGAGATAATCTCCGCAACTCCCCGCAGGATCCGAGTGTAGTCCAAACTTGGCAGGTGCAGTATGCAGGGTGATATGGGTGTCGTCACTTTCGTCACAATTGTCAGGGATGTGTGTTAGCTTGGTGAGTGGCTGAGAACGGTACGTGTGTGAGAGAGTGTGTGAGAGGATAGACGATCATACGAATGAAGAGGGAGTAGCCCTGGAAAGTCACCTGGGCACCATATGACTAGACCAGTCATCCTGGTGCCCAACCCCCCCTTTTTTTTATGTTTTGTTTTATTTTATTTTACTTCTAGGCAGCTACATGGAAAATGGGCTGTGTTTAACTATTTTTTTTTAAACATTATTCCCTCGATGTTCAGGGTATAGTGCACAGGCTCAGGGAGGATCTCCTGGTAAGGCTCCGAACCGTGCGCAGCATGGGGCGCATGTCTTTTTTTTTTTTCTTCCTACGGCTTCTACGGCTTCCACGGATGTTCCAAAATCCTTCTGGCGGCCTTCTGGAAGGTAAGGGGAAGGCTTGGCGGAGCCATCCGTGCCGTCTTTTGTGGTAGAGTGGGTTTCCCAGAGGCTGAAGGGAGCCAGTGTCCTCTAGTGCCTCCCGGAAGGGAAAAGGGGCAGATGAGATGGGTGTAATTACCGATGCACACCGGATTAACTCCACTGCAGGGTCTTCAGAGAGGATGGTGAGAAGAGAAAGTCGAAGGCGAGTTCGTCCTACCAATAAGTGTAAACAGTGTAACCTATATATACTGCGTGAGGTACGGAGTACGGAGTACAGAGTACATGCAGGTTACCATTGGGATAGCGGAAACCTTCTAGAAGGTAAATCTCGATTTTGCGATGTATTTGGCTAACAATAGTCGGGATGGACTATCGAGGTAATCTCCCAATATAAAAATAAGTATAATCATCCCATGTGTCGCACCATGAGAAACCTGCATGTCATGGTTGATCAACGAAGTCTCCTGTTTCGGCTTTTTTTTCTCGGCTGTATTTTTACTTCTTTTTTATTTCTTTGTGTTTTTATCGCAAAATCCGGCAGATGGAAAATGATATATTTTCTTTTTAGCTTCAGGGGCCGTAGTTCAGGCGCCCCCTTTCATACTGTGTATGGGACTTTATTAACGCCTTCCATATATTAGTTCTCTATTAGTTTCGATCCTATCCTTTATTTGGATCTTGGTCTGGGGAATCAACGTCACATTTACAGGGTATATCCCGAGAGAAATTTCAGGAGACTATATCGAGGATAAGGAAATTGTTTGGATCGGCCTTTTGTATCCATTTTCGCACGGGGGGAAGGGCACGTTGTGGATCCTTCTGGTGCGGCCAGGTTTCCTTCTAGCGGGCTTCGCTGGGTCCGACTAGGGAGAACTAGCCTTTCTAGAAAGGGACTTGAGTTTAGGAGTCTTAGGTCTTTGGGAGATGGTATTATTATAGGAGTATAACCCTGGAATAGGTATATATGAAAGTGCAATCTATCTACAGTGAGATTTGAATGGGATATATAATACTTGAAATACTAAATAAACCCAATAAAAAGAAGATCAAAAACCAAAAAAAAAAAGAAAGTAAATAAATGAGATGTACAAAGACGCAGACAGTGGCACCTACCACACCTAAATCACCTAAATATAATATAAGTAATAATCATATTTCCTATTTCTCCCCCCTTTCTCATCTTCTACTTTTTAACCCTTTCGCTTTCCTTCTTTTCATCTTCGATCTTCATCTTCTTTGTCTATTTCTCCTCTTACCACCCCCACTTAACCCGGTCTACGCGAATTCCTAACTTCCCTCGAACCTCTTTTTATTTGGACTCCTTACCATATTATCTTGAAACGAGCTTCCTAAAGGTGTGTTTTCGCTTCACTCCTTACCTTCACCGCGATTTGCCAGTGATGACGCATCTCGCCTATTCACCATGGCTGCCCAACCCTCTCTGTCTGCGCTGTTATCTTGGGTTTCATGAACGCGGACAATTTCCCCATCTGTGCTGGTCTGGTCTTTTTCGTTTTCCTGGAACTGCCCCCTCACCGAGGCGCACAGGCAAGAAGATCATAAGCTTACAGAACGGTGGAAAATACCTCGGAATCGCAACCATCGTGATATTTCATTTCATGCTGACCATCAACTTTTTTCCCGCTATAGAAACCTTGACAGGGATAGCAGACCTATAGACCTATCTTTCCACCTTTCGCCGAACGATCACGCGTTCCGCCTTTAGCCGACCACATTATTTCCTGAGCTTGGCTTTTTTTTGGCAGAAAGCCCATCGCTCGATACTTCTTACGCAACCTTGCATTCCACTGCAGAAAAGTGGAGAATCTACCCCGTCCCATTCTTCGTTGAGGGACTGTCCAAGACACTACGTGTAATACAGGTCCACGCAGGGTGAGTGTCTAGTCCACGGTCTTCCCACGAGTTGCGCGCTCGCGGAGTTTTTGCAGCATCGAGCTCGTTCAACTGTACCGAAAACTGGTTCTGACTATTTCGTGACTTGCAGAGCTTGTTATTTGTGACCCGAAATCTCCCTCCCAACGACCCGCCACCCTTCCTATCAACCAGTCCTTACGCGTACAGGACTTCGAATCCAATAAGTTATCGGACTACGTCGGAATAATCGTGGAAGGTCTGCCGAAGGACGTCTTCGAAAGCCGTCCTTGACCGCGGTCCCTGGGCTACTTGCTGGGTCGGGTCATGGACTTCACGACCATCCTGAACAGGAAAAACTCCGCTGCTGCCGCCGCCGCCGCCGAAGCGCAGTTACAACAACAGTACTTTCAACAGAGTGCACAGTTACACACCGGAGCCTCGCCCACCATGAAGAGCGAATCAGGTGGCTCGGACAACCCTGTCAACGCATACCCTCCTCACGGCCCTCCGCCCATGCAAATGGATGGCGGACTTGCCGATTCCTTCTATTATGCACAGCCCACGGGTTCAACCCCTCGAAACATGGCCTATGCCCCCGCGGGATACGCTGGCGATCCCCAGATGCAGCAGGAACCTGTCCCACAGGGAAGAGCCGGAATTGAACCACCACCAAAGACTTTCCACTGCTCAACCTGCAACAAGGGCTTCGCACGGCGCAGTGACCTTGCTCGACATGGTATGTATATCCTCGAGAAGTTTCGGAGATGTCGCCACTGACAATTTATTAGAGCGTATTCATACCGGAGTTAGACCCCATGCTTGCGAGTGGCCAGGGTGTGGAAAGCAGTTCATCCAACGCTCGGCTTTGACAGTACATTCCCGTGTACACACCGGAGAGAAGCCTCATATGTGTGAGAGATGTGGCAAGGTGTGTATCTTTCCTCTTTTGGTTCTGGCTAGATCTAACATTTATTCAGCCATTTAGCGACTCGTCTTCGCTGGCCAGGCATCGCCGCATTCACTCTGGCAAGCGACCCTACAAATGCCCATATGCCAACTGTCAGAAGACCTTCACGCGCCGTACGACGTTGACACGCCACCAAAACCACCACACTGGGACCATTGAAGAAGCCGCTGCTGAAACAGAGGCCCAGTTGCGGCAAAATAAGGATCGTGGACGTCCTGGCGAGGGAATGTTTTCCGAGCACGCTTCCATCCATTCTACACCGTCGCCCGCGCAACACCCGTCCATGTCACCTGGTGGTGAGCTCCCGCCGCTGAACATGCACCGCTCTGCCGGCGACTACTACATGGGCACCGGTCCTATCCCGCCTCATGTGCGTGGGGATTTCCCCCAAGGCAGCCCACGGGCTTCCCCGACTGCGACCTCTCCTTCGTTGTCCAGCTACGGCAGTGCGCCCCACACCCGGCCATCTATGACCTCGCATCCCTACGCTCCGCCTCAACCTCTTGAGCCCCCGGCCAATAGTGATCACCGTCCCAATAGCGTGAACGGCAGTCCACACATGACTAGTCTTGGATGGGCCTCGCCGTCTCATGGTAGCATGCCATCGCCTGGATCGGCCAACGATTTCACTTACCCTGAGCCTACTGGCCCCGCGTACCCGACATCGATGCCGCCGCACATGTACTTCCCTAACTCTACCATTCGCCGGCCTACCAGCACCGAGCCGGAGAACTACGAAATGAAGCCCCGGGGTGACCACACCTGGTCCACGGCCGTATGATGCGATTTACAGCCCATACTTGGAATTGTCTCGCAACGGCTTTGAATTTTCCATTATTTCCTTTGTCTAATAGGTTCATTGCATAAGCCCCTTGATTCCCACGAGAGAATACATCCGTGCCTCTCGATTGATTTTCTTATTTCCTTTGTTTTTCATGCATTTTCTTATCCGTTTGTACTTATATTGATGGGAAACCAGCGCACTGGAAGGAGTCGGACGGTCTGATCGTGTTTCCAAATCTGCGATTTATTGTTTTCAAGATGTCATCTCGCTTTTGCAACACCCCCATTTTCTTTTGTTAAATGCTTGCGGATGACATTACCGAGACACGATCAGATGAGGAACTGCATCCATGGGATAGAGGGTTGGACTAGGGATTGCCTTGGGTATGGATGGGTTCGGGAAAGGGTCTGGGTTTGTTTTTAAGGAGACTCTTGATTCTGGTGTCTGGTTGGGATTTAGTTATGCGTGTCTATTCTGCTGTTTTTCTCTTCTTATTGTTTCATACATCTAATTATTGTATTGCTTCTTTTTGGATTCTCTCTTCACTGTCGTTTCCGGTGTCCTTTGCTTTTTTCCGCTTTTCTCCGACAAATACCGTCTTTCAAATGAGGTCGTCGTTCACTAGCGTTTGGATGGTTGTATGATAGAACGATAATAGACAGTCATTGAATTCGTGTTTCTTGTCAGATCGAATGATATGTAGATAGTAGAGGTCTCTTCCACTAGTTAGTCACCCGCCAATCTTGTTCGAAACAGTGATTGGCCTTCTCAACGACAAAGAAACATGTCTTCTCACAAAGAGGCTTATCGGTGAGGGTCTAACCAAATTCACCAAGTTGCTCTATGAGACTTTGCATGACGCTGTGCATCTTGTTGCAACTAGACTCGAGCAATATCAATACGCGACGATGAGCGACTCGTCCAGTGAATTAGCCTCAAAAGGTAAGCATAATCCATATATACTAACATAACTGACATCTATTAGTCGAGTAATTGGCGCTTACCGAATGGCCACCGTACAAAGCAGCAGAAGGAACATCTCTTTCGGGGGTTGGGCTTGTATCTCTTACACCAAAATCTGACGTTGCAAAGCCCCTGCACTTACCATGCTTCCTTCTCAACACGCATTCAGCGAATGAGGATTTCTGCGGCCGGGAAGATATCTTGGAACGTCTCGCAACCGACCTCTTGCCTCCAAAGAACAGGGTGACAGCATCGGGAACCGCTCTAAGGCAATTTGCACTTTGTGGATTTGGAGGCATTGGAAAGACGGAAATAGCCCGCGAGTTTGCCCGACGTCATAAACATTCCTTTGATGCGGTATTCTGGGTCGTGGCAGATGAGATTGCGAAACTTGATCACCATTACCAGCAAATTTCGTTGGCGCTGGGACTCGAAGATTTATCCGAGCGCAAGAGTCAAGTTGTCAGTAAGGAAATTGTGAAAGGCTGGCTTTCCAATCCTCGAAAACATGTATCACAATCGGATGATTCTGTTCAACCAGGCGAAGGTAGCCCAGAAGCAACTTGGCTGCTTATATTCGACAACGCAGATGATCCAATGATCCTGACTGGCCCCAAGGCAGTGGATCGATGCTTGTCACTAGCCGCAACCCATCGAGTAAAAACATGTTCACGAGAAGACCCTCGGGCCTGGATTTAGGTCCACTTTCACAGCAAGACAGCCTATCCCTCTTCAACCATCTTACTACTACCTCCAACGAGCCAGAAGTTGATGCAGCGCGACAAATTTCCGATGCACTTGGTGGAATTCCTCTGGCCATTTCCCAGATGGCTGGTATTATCCGTCGACAAGACCTCAAGCTTTCAGAGTTTCTTATGGATCATGAAGAACATGCCAGCCTTTATGGAACAAAGTTCGATACCAATTTGGTCACATATCGTCACTCTCTCTCCACTGTCTGGGCATTTGGGAAGCTCAAGCCTCAAAGTCAACAACTTTTGGAACTGATCTCATTTCTTGATCCAGATTCCATTGGAGAAGACCTATTGGAAGTATCAGTGGAGATTCTTTCTGAGGGCACACCGTTCAAGAAGAGTAACTACATTGAGGCTCGAACTGATCTCTTGCAATCATCTCTAGACCAAAGAGATAAACAGAAACAGCACATATCAGTTCATCGTATCGTACAAGATGTAATCTTGGCAGCAATGGATGTTGAGAGGAAACGGTCCATATTTGATCAAGTGGTGCGAATTCTATGGGCGGACTGGCCATCAGCTATGCCTAAGCCATCAAAGGAGCCAGTGTTACCCCAACCCAAATCCTCTGGTAATAGGTTATATGTTGGAAGATGGCCTGCTTGTGCAGCAATTTACCCCCATGTTCTGAGGATGCATCAGCTGTCCTCGGCTATCTCGGATTTCTCGGAGGCTACTAAATTGCTTTTCGCAAAGCTACTGACAGATGCAGCATGGTGAGTATACGATATTCAGGCATTTTACTTGCTATGCAGTCTAACATTAACCAGGTATCAAAAAGAACGTGGACGAACGAAGCAATTTGATGGCTTCTTCGAAACTGCACGCAGTATCTGCGAGTCCTCAACACATCCAGATCGGGATTCCCTGCTTGAAGATATCCACTTCTGCCTAGGAGCTATAGCCATGGATGCGAGTAATTTTGATACAAGCCGCATTAACAAGGAATGCTCTTTCAATATAGTTTCCAAAGTCTGTAAAAGGCTGGGAACCGCGGACGACAGATTATACCTCGCCTACGCAGAGCGAGGGATCTCACGAATCCAGGACAGACGATATGAGGAAGGGGAGGCCGATCTTAAGGAGGCACTGCGGATACGCAAAGATCTCCAGAACTACATTCCGCGGTCAGGCGAGGCGAATCCGAGCTGGGCCCTGCTTTTTCAGGGCAAGCGTGAAGAGTGCAATACACTTCTTCTGGATAGCCTGGCGGGTAGAGAGAAAGCCTTGGGAAAGAATGATAGGGAAGATGTCCGGACGGGATTGATTCTTTATGCTATTGGCAACCTCCGGGCTGTGCAAAATCAGTGGGAGGAGAGTTTCAGTTACCACCGCAGAGCATGGCACCACATGCGAGAAACAGTTGGTGAGAGGGACTTTTACACTGCGAATGTCGCCCATAAGATTGCCGAACACCTGATACGCTGGGACCGAAATGAGGAGGCGATGTAAGTCCTTCCATTTAACTAGGTCGCTAAAACACCTTTCTGACTTGATCTTAGTGCTATGCTCAACGACGCACTGGAAATTTGGTCGGTTGATCCGAATGCGCATAAAAACGAGATCGCTCGCACTACTTTCCTCAAGGGAAAGTTGTTGTCGGCTATGGGCAAGATGCAAAAGGCTTCTATTGCCTTTAGAGTTGCTTGTCGCCTGAGGGAGGAGATCACCAAGGAGAAACGGGATTTAAATAGCTTGACGATGGAAGACTTTGACGAGATTGTTGCTTTTTGGGCTCGTTGATGAGCCCCCCTTCTAGTACCAAATTGAATTGGAACTTTTCCATTAAGTTATTTGAGGCACATCGAGGCCATACTTCTCATAATCAAAGTGTTCTAGACTAGGTATACTTTCAGCCCAACCATCATCAATCTCTCCTAGCTGCCAGTCGTCTCCTACATTAAATCTTCCCGATCTCCCAGCCAATATCTCCTTGTGCATCGGCTGATACTCGACCGCTACATCTGGGTGGGGGACCCAGACAACTCTCATCCCAGCCCGTCTTCCAGCCTCTACACCAGCGATGCTATCTTCAAAGACCAAACATTCGCTGGGCAGGATGGCCCTCTCCCCAGTGTTTATTCCTGAGTTCAACAACTGCAACGCGAGCAAATAAATGTCCGGCGCTGGCTTCCCTCGACCCTGTCGCACTCGTGGATCATCACCTAGAACCCTTCTATCCGAACAGAAGAAGCTCATCAGTCGTTTCGATTCCGGCCCCGAAGTTTTCAACTCATAACTACGGGCCTTTGTGCTGGAAGCCAAAGCTAGCTGAATCGTGTCCCCAGACGAAGCATTCCGTGCACGGCTCAGACTCGACAGAATATTCTCCGCGCCAGGCAAAGGCCTGCAATCCGGAAAACGTAGTCGCATGCCTTCACTGGATTCACGGGCGAATTGCTCGCGGGAGATAGGCAACTTGGCCCAGTTGTGGAATACATCGCCATTTGTGGAGTCCGCGACACCCATGAGCTGGGCTTGGATCGATCGAGTCAAAGGAGGTCTTCCATACTTTTCTAGCAGCTGATTCGTGGAGAGACCGATAATGTCCTCGGAGTTGATAAGAAGCCCGTCCATGTCGAAAATACAGGCGCGCACTGCGGGGAAACTGGTGGTCTTTTGTTAGCTTTAGGTATTCGTCTGTTGACGCTCGATAATGCCTGAGCTAAATTTCGTACATAAATGTCTCATATCGGAGCACTCACCCTGTCTTAGGGAGACCCATGGGGACCGAACGAAGGTAAAGTTTGGCCCCTGATTTGATGGCAGTGGGAGTGATATGAGGGATGAGAGGTGAATTGGGACTTGGGGCCCAAAGCCCAATTCGCCTTCGCGCCCACAATCCCCCAAGGGTTTTAGGGCCGCGGGGGTTAAACGCCTCGCACACTGGTTATGTATATTTTGTATGGTATTCCCATACAAAATGTACTTGGTCTGTATGGTCCTACTTATAGTGGAATGTGGATCTGAACTGGTCCAAGGTAGATTTGTTTATCTGATGATCTCTAACGAGTGTGTGGAATGGCTGCCGGCCTACGTATTTTAGTTGGCAGTCGATGGCTGAATCTACTGCATCGTTGTGCTGATGCTTCAAATGCTGGATATGCAGCTCAGCGAGGGACTAGAAGTGGAACCTTTGAACGTGTCTTTTGGCAGCCTTCAACGGGGCAGAGTCCCAACCCGCACCAATTCGTTCATATGAATCGAAAGAGGCCGGCGATTTACTTCATAGGTGGAGTCGTCGGTTTGTTCCAAGGATCCAACCCCGAGGAAGGGATATTTTTATTCAGTTCAAGGAGAACATCCGCAAACAGCTCATACAGTATTTTGGGCTTGTTGATGTCAGCATCTGGATCAAGGAGTGGGCGGTCTTCAGTCCCAAGTTCAGGTATGTTTAAGGCTTTGCTAAGGTTCATTTCATGGTTGATGTACTTCATTATATCGGTAAGTGTATGGCGTATAGCAAAGAGGCCGTGCTGTTTATTTATTCTCTACATGGACGATTTTGGAATTGATATAATCTACTATGTGCTAGCAAGTTACTTGAGATTTATTGTCTACTCATGATCTAAGATGAAAAACTTGAATGATCAGACTCTACCAGTCGACAACTTTGTCCAGTAACATAATCGGTCACGTTGCTATACACCAAAAGAAGCCAATGAAGTGATTTTGAATAATGAACCATGTCTCACATAAAAGCCAATCTATTTCGAGTTTATCGAACTTCCCGTGTTGACCCTCGTATTCAGGTGGCGTTGGGAGAACCGCGGTAGAGATGGAAAGTCTGGGGTAGTGGCAAATGACCTGATCTTGAAACATAACTATCAATTGGTGTAGATGGCTTCGTATCAAGTCATCTGGTCGTGTGTTCCAAGGTTTGCTCCAAAGTCGATGCTTTAGGTAATTCCGTGTCTTGGGGGATAGTGTATATATAGACACCGATAGAAGTGCTTTACTCCCAATTTCTTTAATCAATCGACCACATTTTTGTTATCACACAATTAAGATTAAAACACTGAGATCAGGAATATGTATCTCTATAAAGCTCTCGGCCTTGTCCTCGCTCAGCTCGCCCTGAGCCGTAAGTATTTCAACCAATACTTATATCAAACCCCAACCTACTAACCACATCTTCCAACAACAGAAGCAGCAGCTTGTCCAACAGGAGGATGTGGCACTGCTGATGCCTGCGTCCTTACCGAGAAATGCACAACGGCAACCTTTACCTCACCCTCGACAACAACCATCACAACCTGTGTCCCAACACCCACCTGCGCGGGAGTATACTGTAAGTATCGAGAGGCCACACTTAAACATAAGCGTTGAACGTACCTCACTCTAACCAATACTAGCATCATGTGAGTTCGGCAACCCGAACAACCAATGCTGCTCGGGTTACTGTGCTGCTAGCAAATGTCGATCGACGGATGATAATTGGCCAGCTTGCAGCGAGGATAATGGGCCTTGCGTTGTCGATGAACACTGCTGCTATGGGAATCCCTGCGTAAATGGAATTTGTAGCCGGACTTGATGATGTAGCACCATCATATATTCATATATCAGAATGCCTGCAACAATTGTACTATCAATCATGACTTCGATGTGTGTATTGAATTAAGGACAGACAGTTTATTTTGGGCTGTATGACTCGGTCGAGGCTTTCAATACCTAACCTATGACTCATGTAATGTTATCCTTTTGTAACCAGCATATAACACTTGCTCAGCCCGCTCAGTAAATGCCCGTATCGCAGTTCGCCACAACTCCGGCCCAACACTAATCCTCGCAACGCCCAACGCCCGAATCTCCTTCACTCCCAGAAATCCCTCTCTCAAATTCATCTTCACATTAACCATACCCCCTAAGGCATCAACCAACCTCGTAATCTCCGTGCTGGAAACACCCCTCCCACTAGGCCCACCCCAAACAAACACCGTAGTAGCACCAGCCTTCAAAAACGCTTTCCCACGCTCAATAGCCTCCTCAACCGTCCCATTCTCCGTCAGCAACACATCAGTTCTAGCATTGACCACGAAGTCCGGGACCCCGGCCGCCTGGGCCGCCTGAACCGCAACCCCAACTCGCGCCGCAGCCTCATCCACCGACCGCAGCACGCCAGTCGCGTCCATATCTTCGAGATTACAACCCACAGCGCCTAGTGCGATGACCTGTTTAATAGTATCTGCCAGCTCCGAGGCATCGCCGTGTCCATCTTGCACATCGACGGTCAGTGGTTTGATAGGGTTGGTAGCGCGGACGGAGGCGGCGATTGCGGCTATCGCGGTCAGGTTTTGGGTTTTTGTTAGGGCGTTATCGTCGACGCCGATCGTGGCGGCGATCGCGTAGGACCCTGTTGCGATCGCGGGTGCTGTTGGTAACGAGGCAATTATGGAGGCTGTTGCGGCATCGTGGACATTTGTTAGGATTAGGGGGTTGCCGGGTTGGTGGAGGGGAAGTGTTTGGCGATGTCGTTTTGGGTTGGCATTTTGTGTATGTATATAGCCTATGGGTTGGGAATATTATGTTGTAGATTGCTAAATATGTTGTCCTACATACAATTATAATGAAGATTGAAAAAGTCCTTGAGTCATTGAATACGAGGTTAAAACAATGACGAAGTTTTCGGAGCCGATAATTCTGCAGACTGCAGGCTCGGATCTGCGATCGGATTTGAGCAAGGCAGACAATGGGGGTTATTTATTTCTGATTATTTCCCCCTGTCTCAGACTAGACAGTTGGAGAATAAGCTGAATGGCGCAAGGGATCCACGGTATTTCCCCTCTTCGGCTTAGGGAATTACACTTGTCCAGGATGGGGAGACCATGCAGGACACGGCTTACTCTCTTTATGCTTACGGGGGAACTCTTCAATGTAACTTGATCTCCTTCAGGTTTGCCACAGTTGATTTTGTGAGGTTGGGATCGACTTGAATTGACCAGTCCAACACCCAATATGGGGGGGACAAAGTACCCGTGGACTGCAAAGGAACCAAAAGAGTTAAAAAAAATAAAATCAAGAGCGTAATACAATAATATACACCCCGGAGCCCGATGGCTTGGTCTCCATTGCTCCATTAGAATGCATAAAATGGACCTTCCATGCAGCTATATGAAACCGAAGATCCAATAAGAGTAACTACGTCAGGGAATCTCTCTCTAAAATATACGGCGATGTCATAGACCTGTTGATTGACAACACAACAAGGTCATCTCATGTTCGAAATCAATCACCGTGAAGGCTATAAACCTGCTCTGTAATCAAAATAGGAGCCCGATAACATGTGGTACGAGGAATTGGCCCCATTTGTCGCTAGCCTATCGAAAGGAGTAAGAGGGCGTCGCAAGTCCACTAGTCCGATGTAGGGCGAAACAGTGAACGGTAACACACCTGAGGGACCTTTTTCGGGTTGGATATCCGTGCCTGGGTGCATATGAACGAGGGGCAAAAGCCTGTAGCATTTTTCAGGGTATCTCAAAGGGTAAAAAAATAGTTGAGTACCCGGGGGATCTTCATTGGAGAGAGAAAGGAATGTGATTTTCCCTCTATTTCCTGTCTTTTTCGTTTCAGATGTTCTTTTTTTTTATAACCCCCATGAAACCTCAACCAGGACATTCAGAATAATTTCCCTTTCATCAACAAATCCATAGTCAAGGAAACCTTTAATCTATATCAAAGTCAAATAAACCCGACCACACCCGCTTCGGTAACCAAAACTGGACTCGGGAAGCCCCGTTACTGATGGAGTCATTCTTTTTTTCTCCTCACGGTATTGGTATTGTATTTGTCTTGTATTTGTATCCGAGCCTAGATTCGGTGCGGTTGTCGGCTGCGCTTAGATTACGTAGGTCTCCTACAATATTGTATATTATAAGGTAGTTATACAATATATATGTACATGGGGGTGTACGTTACAATGATTTTCGGGGAAGTGAAAAAAGAAAAGAAACAAGGGAAAAAGAAAAATGACTTGAACAAGTGACTTTCAAATACAAATAGAGGTGTAGAACAAAGGGAACTTTCAATACGGGGTACTAACCTATCGAAGTCAAACAGGAACGAGAGAAAGTCTATGTATAGGATGGGTACGGAGTATACAGAGAAAAGCATACCTAACTATTGAGGATTATAGAGTAATTTCTATGCAATATCTCTTAAATATCACATATTATAAGAACATTAGAAGTACATATATATCTACGAGTAAGTATACTTACAGGAGTTAATACATTGAAATTATTATAATTAATTAAAAATAAAATAAAAAAGAAATAAAAAAGAA